>JAGRRH010000007.1:4032464-5376619 GCA_019154785.2 Nitzschia inconspicua | reverse complement strand
CCTAACCCAACCCAACCCCAACCCTAACAACCCTAACCCTAACCCCAACCCTAACCCCAACCCCAACCCCAACCCTAACCCCAAACCCTAACCCTAACCCCAACCTAACCCCAACCCTAACCCTAACCCAACCCCAACCCTAACCCCAACCCTAACCCCAACCCTAACCCCAACCCAAACCCAACCCTAACCCAACCCTAACCCCAACCCTAACCCAACCCTAACCCCAACCCTAACCCCAACCCTAACCCCAACCCTAACCCTTTGCTTTTTAAACCCTAATAGAGTTGTCAAAAATTATCGAACCCAGTCGTGTATAATTTTTGTATGTGTTTGCGGATTTCAAAATTTTGTTTGCGGATATGTTTGCGGGTTAATATTTTGTTTGCGGATCGTTTGCGGATATGTGTGCGGATCGAAATTTTGTTTGCGGATATTCCGGGGGAGCATCGTCCCTCTGTATTTAAGGGGAGTCTAAAAATATGTAATTGCACAAAGAAATCTGTAGTTTAATTCAATATGTGGTAAATCATAAAAATAATATTGCAATTCTTACAAAGTACTGTAGGACGGAGTACTTTTGCGATCGAAGAACGTTGTTGTCGATGCGCCAATGTAGTAGACATCTATTCAAGTGTGACGATGGCGAAGAAAAAAAGGCTGTTCCCCGGCATTGGGGCAAAATGCACTATTCTTACTCGGTTCATGAAGCCCAATGGAGGCTTGTCAAAGGAAAAAGACCACCGAAGCATTGTTGTTTTGAAAGAATTTTTCTATGAGGGACATCGATTGTGCTTCCGCTTCAATCTAGATGGAGATGACCAACAGAAAATTTACCATTCGAATGCTCGATATGTTCGGATTGACAGTGAAGGGAGCATTGATGATTTCTTCTTTGAAGCTGACAAAAAGAAAAGACATGATGGCGATGCCATTGAAAAAGCCGAAGCAATAATGTCAAAGAAAAAGGAGCCAGCTATCAAATGGAAGCGCAGCAGGGCTCGGCAACTGCTCTACCAAGACATCATGGATAATAAAGTACCCTTGGATCCAAAGGACGACTTATCGCTCAGTCTTGAAGATATCTTTTCAATGCACGCGGAGTACGCTGAGTATGACTTTGGTTTATTTCATGGAAGATTGAAGTCGCTCCGAAAAACTATTTGTGCTATGAATTGGCTATGCATTTTTTGAAGTGCTACCCTACAGAGCGGCAACGAGAAGCAACCTTTCAATACTGTCCCTCCTGGAGTCGAAGAAAAATTTGGTTTTGGATCAATCGGATTGCGGCACTTCAATCGGAGAAAATTTTCTGGCCAAAGGATAATTTTGGTAACGATATTTGGGCTATCACAGTTGATGGAGTTCACTGTTGGATCCAAGAGCCAACTCACCAGGAATTCTCCAAAGACACGAGCTATTTCTCTCACAAATACAACCATGCTGGACTTTGTTACGAGCTTGGAATATCTAAAGGCTCCAATCGACTTGTATGGATGAACGGTCCATTTCCTGCGGGCAAGAGCGATCTGAAGATTTTTCAGGAGGATGGGTTGAAGGCTATGCTCATTGCCAAGAAAAAGATGTGCATTGCTGATGGAGGGTATGCTGGATCAGACCACATCCACCACTGCAGCACGCCCAATATACACGACAGTCGTCCAGTTAGACGGTTCAAAGCAAGGGCGCTCAAGAGACACGAGAAGTTCAATGGACTCATCAAGAATTTTCATTCTGTTGACTGTCGATTCCGGTATTCGTCCTTTTGGGATTGCCGTTGGCACAATGAATTTCTTTCTAGATATTTGACAAGAATTTTTTTATCCAAATAATACCCCAGGATAGTTGAGGAGTTAACATGTTTTATGACTAACAAAATCAGCCAAACAACATGATAAACAACAACATAAACAACAATATACCTTGGCAAACGAAGGCACGGTTGATACAACTGAGGATGGACATACAACAATGGCAACAACAGCATTCATCTCAGTTGCAATTCCAATGGATCGGTTTACGTCCCTCTCAAGTCCAACAATTGTGAACATCACCACGATATCATTATCTTTGGATGATGGGTTGTTGTTAACCATTCTTTGGAATCCACTGTCGACAAACTCATCTTGGATACCAACTGTTTTTCCATTGAAGTGACGTTTTTTGAAAGGTGTGCACTCGAAAGTTGTCGTCGTTTCGGGGGAAAAGGAAGGCACCGACAACGAATGAGCTGGCCGATACGATAGGATTTCGTTGCTTTTCCCATGGATACATCTTTGACTCCATTTATGGTCAAATTATAAGAGAATCTTCTCTCAAACCAGCATTCAGATCCAAATTGGTAGTAGCTCCTCTGCGAGACTTTGCCATCATTTCCTTTCCATGGAGCGATTGCTCTCAAGAAGCAAGGAGGACACCGTTCCACGAAAAATTGCATTCTTGGAAATATCCTTTGGCAGTTTGTGAGCGAGAGAGTGTCATTGGCCAGAAGAATTATCGTCCTGTTTATTGCATTGTCATAGCGTTGGTTGAGACCACTGGCTGTTTCGTGTTGTCGTTGCATTCAATTTCGTCATCTTCGCATAACAAGCAAGTATGTGGATGGCTTGTTTGATTGGTATATTATGGATTGTAGTTCGGATAATTCAATGGTTCCTGTTTCTCAAATTTCCCAGCGCTCTCGTATCATCCAAAATACGAGTATCTCCGTCGCTTTTCGAGTTGGTGGTGTGAAAACACGACAGAACATTCCCTTAATATTAGTTTCAAGAAACACCATCGTCCGTTCCAAGTGCTCACGTAGGTATGGCGCCTCATACCGACCAAATTGGTGTTTTTGACTGCCGTCCAAGCGTTTTCATGACGACCAAAACTCGTCCACCTCCCCCGTTTTTCGAGTTGGTTGTGTGAAAATACGACAGAACATTCCCTTAATGTCAGTTTCAAGAAACACCATCGTCCGTTCCAAGTGATCACGTAGGTATGGCGCCTCATACCGACCAAATTGGTGTTTTTGACTGCCGTCCAAGCGTTTTCATGACGACCAAAACTCGTCCACCTCCCCCGTTTTTCGAGTTGGTTGTGTGAAAATACGACAGAACATTTCCTTAATGATAGTTACAGGAACCACCATCGTCCGTTCCAAGTGATCACGTAGGTATGACGCCTCATACCGACCAAATTGGTGTTTTTGACTGCCTTCCAAGCGTTTTCATGACGACCAAAACTCGTCCACCTACCCCGTTTTTCGAGTTGGTTGAGTGAAAATACGACACAACATCGTCCTTTTGATAGTAAAAGGAATCCCAATAGTCCATTTTGGGTAAATACCTATGTTTTACACCCGACAGATGCACAAAGGGTGTATTTCACCGACTTCCCAGCGCTCTCGTATCATCCAAAATACGAGTTTCTCCGTCGCTTTTCGAGTTGGTTGTGTGAAAATACGACAGAACATTCCCTCAATGTTAGTTACAGGAAAGACCATCGTCTGTTCCAAGTGCTCACCTAGGTATGACGCCTCATACAGACCAGATTGGTGTTTTTGACTGCCTTCCAAGCGTTTCCATGACGACCAAAACTCGTCCACCTCCCTATTTTTTGAGTTGGTTGCGTGAATGTTAGTTACAGGAAAGACCATCGTCTGTTTCAAGTGCTCACATAGGTATGAAGCCTCATACAGACCAAATTATTTTTTTTGACTGCCTTCCAATCGTTTTCGTGACGACCAAAACTTGTCCACCTCCAACGTTTTTCGAGTTGGTTGTGTGAAAATACAACAGAACCTCGTCATTTTGATAGTAACAGGAATCCCCACAGTCTTTTCTGGGTAAATACATATGTTTTACACCCGACAAATGCACAAAGGGTGTATTTCGCCGACTTCCCAGCACTCTCGTTTCCTCCAAAATACGAGTATCTCCGTCGCTTTTCGAGTTGACAGTGAGTGTGAAAAAAAAGAAGAACATTTCCTCAATGTTAGTTACAGGACACACCATCGTCCGTTCCAAGTGATCACGTAGGTATGACGCCTCATACCGACCAAATTGGTGTTTTTGACTGCCTTCCAATCGTTTCCATGACGACCAAAACTCGTCCACCTCCCTATTTTTTGAGTTGGTTGCGTGAAAATACGACAGAACATTCCCTTAATGATAGTTAGAGGAACCACCATCGTCCGTTCCAAGTGCTCACGTAGGTATGACGCCTCATACCGACCAAATTGGTGTTTTTGACTGCCTTCCAAGCGTTTCCATGACGACCAAAACTCGTCCACCTCCAACGTTTTTCGAGTTGGTTGTGTGAAAATACAACAGAACCTCGTCATTTTGATAGTTAGAGGAAACACCATCGTCCGTTCCAAGTGCTCACGTAGGTATGACGCCTCATACCGACCAAATTGGTGTTTTTGACTGCCTTCCAAGCGTTTTCATGACGACCAAAACTCGTCCACCTCCCTATTTTTTGAGTTGGTTGCGTGAAAATACGACAGAACATTCCCTTAATGATCCGTTCCAAGTGCTCACGTAGGTATGACGCCTCATACCGACCAAATTGGTGTTTTTGACTGCCTTCCAAGCGTTTCCATGACGACCAAAACTTGTCCACCTCCCTATTTTTTGAGTTGGGTGCATGAAAATACGACAGAACATTCCCTTAATGATAGTTAGAGGAACCACCATCGTCCGTTCCAAGTGCTCACGTAGGTATGATGCCTCATACCGACCAAATTGGTGTTTTTGACTGCCTTCCAAGCGTTTCCATGACGACCAAAACTTGTCCACCTACCCCTTTTTTCGAGTTGGCTGTATTTCAATACGACAGTAACAGGAATCCCAATAGTCCATTTTGGGTAAATACCTACGTTTTACACCCGACAGATGCACAAAGGGTGTATTTCACCGACTTCCCAGCACTCTCGTGACATCCAAAATACTTGTATGTCCGTCGCTTTTCGAGTTGGTTGTGTGAAACTACGACAGAATATTCCCTTACTGGTAATTTCCGACAGATGCACAAAGGGTGAATTTCACCGACTTCCCAGCGCTCTTTTGACATCCAAAATACGTGTATCTCCGTCGCTTTTCGAGTTTGCTGTTTGAAAATACATAAGAAAATTCCCTTAATGATAGTTTCAAGAAACACCATCGTCCGTTCCAAGTGATCACGAAGGTATGACGCCTCATACCGACCAAATTGGTGTTTTTGAATGCCGTCCAAGCGTTTTCATGACGACCAAAACTCGTCCACATCGTCCTTTTGATAGTAACAGGAATCCCCATAGTCCATTCTGGGTAAATACCTATGTTATACACCCGACAGATGCACAAAGGGTGAATTTCACCGACTTCCCAGCGCTCTTTTGACATCCAAAATACGAGTATCTCCGTCGCTTTTCGAGTTGGCTGTGTGAAAACACGTCAGAACATTCCCTTAATGATAGTTTCAAGAAACACCATCGTCCGTTCCAAGTGATCACGAAGGTATGACGCCTCATACCGACCAAATTGGTGTTTTTGAATGCCTTCCAAGCGTTTTCATGACGACCAAAAATCGTCCACCTCCCCCGTTTTTCGAGTTGTTTGTGTGAATATACGAAAGAACATTCCCCTAATGATAGTTACATTCATGATACTCGCCACGGTTTCTTTGGCATCAGTAATATTAGTTCCAATGATACCCGAAGGACCACGTTTCAACCATCCCGAAACATACAAGGGTGCCAAACCAGTAGTAGTACTTTCGTTGTTGTTGTCTACCACCTCGTGATCATTGTTCAAAATACCTTTCTGATGATCATAATAGTCTTCAGAACCCGCAATGGGAATACCCTTATATCCGATACTGACCAAACACAAATCGGTTACACGACGTGTTCTCCCGTTCCGATGGCACTTTGTTTTCCCGTTTCTCTATGCAATGACAATGATGATGGTTTTGACGATGATGTTTGCTGTGTTGACAGATTTGACATCACCGGCTGCAAAATTCTTTTGGGGTGCCATATGATAGGTGGTGGAGGTGATGGGTGTCCCATGAGTGATCAACTCACAACAAGCATTTTGGAGTTCAAAGTTGACCCGTTTCAGATATGTATACCATACATACAAGATGATGAATCCACAATCCACAATACCGTCTTGGAGGGCTGGCATTCACTCCAAGAGAATCTCGTGATGTCAATCCCAACAGCATCGTCAAATCCCAAATGGGATGAGCGTGTTACGTAATAATAACAGTAAACCGTCACGTTGGTCGTTGTTTTTGTGATGGATGCAACTGCTGCTGTGCCTTCACGGTTGTTGTCCTTCGCCGATCACTTTGTACATAATATGTTGTCGTGGAGGATGACGAGAGACATTCGCATGGTGACAAATAAACACGTCTGAGAAACAAGCTGCATTCGTGATTCACAGTAAATAGTGTATATATAATTTTGATATTACACAAGTAGCAATAATCGTTTTGGAATTGTCACTTGCATTATGCATTTATCATTATTAAGATTTTTGCGACCATCATCCAGATTTCTGCAAGATGCATAGTTTCGGTTCAGAAAATAAAATCGTCATCATGCATTGTGCAATCGTCAACTTGCATTTTTGTTCAGTTCCCAAACACAAGGTTGTACCTAATCATCGATCAGAATTTTGCCCTCTGCAAGAAGCATTGTGAAGGTTCGTAATTATGATCATGCATTTTTCAATAATCAACTTACAGTAGATTTCTCAATTGTTACACTATTTATTGCCAGACAGAGGAAACGGTCTCTACTTTTAACTAGCTAGAGAATATATATTCTTATTATTTTTCATTTACAAAAGTAACAATAAGCATTTGCACAAGTAGCAATAAGCGTTCTGCAATTGTCAACTTGCATTATGCATTTATCATTTATATTTTTACGATCAACATCGAGACTTATGCAAGATGCATAGTATCGGTTCTTTAAATAAAAACTACCGGTAGAGTGCGTGGTAGGGTCTGGAGAACTTCGAGGAGAATACCTAATTCGTTCGCGTTCTCAAGCCTTCGAGGAGAAGTTCTCGCTTTGGGTCTGGAGCCTTCGAGGAGAATACCTAAATCGTTCGCGTTCTCAAGCCTTCGGTGATCTGGTCTCGTCGATAGTCTGACAGGCCCGTGCGTTACTTTTCATAAACCTTATCTCTAATTTATTAAACCCATAATTTCTATTTTAACCCTAAATGACTTGCTCCAGCGTGGACATCATATTTGGAAAACCCCTAACCCTAATGAATTATACCTTTATTTGCTTTTTAAACCCTAATAGAGTTGTCAAAAATTATCGAACCCAGTCGTGTATAATTTTTTGTATGTGTTTGCGGATTTCAAAATTTTGTTTGCGGATATGTTTGCGGGTTAATATTTTGTTTGCGGATCGTTTGCGGATATGTGTGCGGATCGAAATTTTGTTTGCGGATATTCCGGGGGAGCATCGTCCCTCTGTATTTAAGGGGAGTCTAAAAATATGTAATTGCACAAAGAAATCTGTAGTTTAATTCAATATGTGGTAAATCATAAAAATAATATTGCAATTCTTACAAAGTACTGTAGGACGGAGTACTTTTGCGATCGAAGAACGTTGTTGTCGATGCGCCAATGTAGTAGACATCTATTCAAGTGTGACGATGGCGAAGAAAAAAAGGCTGTTCCCCGGCATTGGGGCAAAATGCACTATTCTTACTCGGTTCATGAAGCCCAATGGAGGCTTGTCAAAGGAAAAAGACCACCGAAGCATTGTTGTTTTGAAAGAATTTTTCTATGAGGGACATCGATTGTGCTTCCGCTTCAATCTAGATGGAGATGACCAACAGAAAATTTACCATTCGAATGCTCGATATGTTCGGATTGACAGTGAAGGGAGCATTGATGATTTCTTCTTTGAAGCTGACAAAAAGAAAAGACATGATGGCGATGCCATTGAAAAAGCCGAAGCAATAATGTCAAAGAAAAAGGAGCCAGCTATCAAATGGAAGCGCAGCAGGGCTCGGCAACTGCTCTACCAAGACATCATGGATAATAAAGTACCCTTGGATCCAAAGGACGACTTATCGCTCAGTCTTGAAGATATCTTTTCAATGCACGCGGAGTACGCTGAGTATGACTTTGGTTTATTTCATGGAAGATTGAAGTCGCTCCGAAAAACTATTTGTGCTATGAATTGGCTATGCATTTTTTGAAGTGCTACCCTACAGAGCGGCAACGAGAAGCAACCTTTCAATACTGTCCCTCCTGGAGTCGAAGAAAAATTTGGTTTTGGATCAATCGGATTGCGGCACTTCAATCGGAGAAAATTTTCTGGCCAAAGGATAATTTTGGTAACGATATTTGGGCTATCACAGTTGATGGAGTTCACTGTTGGATCCAAGAGCCAACTCACCAGGAATTCTCCAAAGACACGAGCTATTTCTCTCACAAATACAACCATGCTGGACTTTGTTACGAGCTTGGAATATCTAAAGGCTCCAATCGACTTGTATGGATGAACGGTCCATTTCCTGCGGGCAAGAGCGATCTGAAGATTTTTCAGGAGGATGGGTTGAAGGCTATGCTCATTGCCAAGAAAAAGATGTGCATTGCTGATGGAGGGTATGCTGGATCAGACCACATCCACCACTGCAGCACGCCCAATATACACGACAGTCGTCCAGTTAGACGGTTCAAAGCAAGGGCGCTCAAGAGACACGAGAAGTTCAATGGACTCATCAAGAATTTTCATTCTGTTGACTGTCGATTCCGGCATTCAATTGGAAAGTTCAAGTCTGTCTTTGAAGCCATCTGCGTCATCTGCCAGTACCAAATCGAAACTGATAAGCCACTGTATCATGTTCTCGTTGAAGCTAACTTCCAATAAAGTAGCAGGGCGTTTAGGGTGTGAACAAGACTGAATGAATACTTTGAATCACTATTCTTAACCCTATTATCGATAGTGGGGGAAGTTTTCCCCCGTTTGGGAAGTTGTTTGCGTGTTTGCGGATATTGAGATTTCCGATTAACCTGTTTGCGGATCGTTTGCGGATATAAGGTTATTGGAATAACCTGTTTGCGGATATTTGAATTTTGTTTGCGGATATTGCCCTCAAGAAAAAAAAATTTTGAGACGTGGATGTGTTAACGAACGTTTCATTAGGGGTTCCTTTGTATTCTATCATTAGAGTTACGGATCATTCAACGGAAGCGTGGCATTTAATCGAAACGTGTATCTTATCCATTACACCATTAGAGTTCTTTGGAGTTCTTTTCTTAGAGATAAGATTTTAATAAGTAACGCACGGGCCAGTAAATGTTAAAATATCTGAGCTTAGAATAATAAAATAAAACTCTATAATGTCTTACTTTTACCATCAAGATATCTTTTGTCTTGTTTTCTGATGGCAGTGGATGATGGCAGTTCCGCCATTTTCTTCCAGAGTTACCATACCTCTACTAGTAGTAGAGTAGGTAGTACCATACCGTATCTTACGACTAGGTAGTATGTATTCTACTGTCCTCTTCTAAAAATAATGGAGATAGTTCTCGCGTCGTTCGACGATGTCGAAATAAGCGTTATATCATCCTTCCAGCCTCGACATGGTACCATACCTACCATAATACATGATACCTTTGACGGCCATTTCTTTCCTATCGCACTTTATAAACAGTTGGACAAGAAACGAAACATGTAAAAGGCTAAAAATGGTTGGAAAATTGTCTTTTTGGGATGGTCTTTGGACGACGTTGGATTGTGGAACATGCGGACTCACCCATTCCATCCTCGACATGGAAGCACATCTATCGTATTATATTGCCTGTTATAACATTTGGACAAGAAACGAGACGTAAACGGCTGAAAATGATCGAGGTATTCGTCCTTTTGGGATTGCCGTTGGCACAATGAATTTCTTTCTAGATATTTGACAAGAATTTTTTTATCCAAATAATACCCCAGGATAGTTGAGGAGTTAACATGTTTTATGACTAACAAAATCAGCCAAACAACATGATAAACAACAACATAAACAACAATATACCTTGGCAAACGAAGGCACGGTTGATACAACTGAGGATGGACATACAACAATGGCAACAACAGCATTCATCTCAGTTGCAATTCCAATGGATCGGTTTACGTCCCTCTCAAGTCCAACAATTGTGAACATCACCACGATATCATTATCTTTGGATGATGGGTTGTTGTTAACCATTCTTTGGAATCCACTGTCGACAAACTCATCTTGGATACCAACTGTTTTTCCATTGAAGTGACGTTTTTTGAAAGGTGTGCACTCGAAAGTTGTCGTCGTTTCGGGGGAAAAGGAAGGCACCGACAACGAATGAGCTGGCCGATACGATAGGATTTCGTTGCTTTTCCCATGGATACATCTTTGACTCCATTTATGGTCAAATTATAAGAGAATCTTCTCTCAAACCAGCATTCAGATCCAAATTGGTAGTAGCTCCTCTGCGAGACTTTGCCATCATTTCCTTTCCATGGAGCGATTGCTCTCAAGAAGCAAGGAGGACACCGTTCCACGAAAAATTGCATTCTTGGAAATATCCTTTGGCAGTTTGTGAGCGAGAGAGTGTCATTGGCCAGAAGAATTATCGTCCTGTTTATTGCATTGTCATAGCGTTGGTTGAGACCACTGGCTGTTTCGTGTTGTCGTTGCATTCAATTTCGTCATCTTCGCATAACAAGCAAGTATGTGGATGGCTTGTTTGATTGGTATATTATGGATTGTAGTTCGGATAATTCAATGGTTCCTGTTTCTCAAATTTCCCAGCGCTCTCGTATCATCCAAAATACGAGTATCTCCGTCGCTTTTCGAGTTGGTGGTGTGAAAACACGACAGAACATTCCCTTAATATTAGTTTCAAGAAACACCATCGTCCGTTCCAAGTGCTCACGTAGGTATGGCGCCTCATACCGACCAAATTGGTGTTTTTGACTGCCGTCCAAGCGTTTTCATGACGACCAAAACTCGTCCACCTCCCCCGTTTTTCGAGTTGGTTGTGTGAAAATACGACAGAACATTCCCTTAATGTCAGTTTCAAGAAACACCATCGTCCGTTCCAAGTGATCACGTAGGTATGGCGCCTCATACCGACCAAATTGGTGTTTTTGACTGCCGTCCAAGCGTTTTCATGACGACCAAAACTCGTCCACCTCCCCCGTTTTTCGAGTTGGTTGTGTGAAAATACGACAGAACATTCCCTTAATGATAGTTACAGGAACCACCATCGTCCGTTCCAAGTGATCACGTAGGTATGACGCCTCATACCGACCAAATTGGTGTTTTTGACTGCCTTCCAAGCGTTTTCATGACGACCAAAAATCGTCCACCTACCCCGTTTTTCGAGTTGGTTGAGTGAAAATACGACACAACATCGTCCTTTTGATAGTAAAAGGAATCCCAATAGTCCATTTTGGGTAAATACCTATGTTTTACACCCGACAGATGCACAAAGGGTGTATTTCACCGACTTCCCAGCGCTCTCGTATCATCCAAAATACGAGTTTCTCCGTCGCTTTTCGAGTTGGTTGTGTGAAAATACGACAGAACATTCCCTCAATGTTAGTTACAGGAAAGACCATCGTCTGTTCCAAGTGATCACGAAGGTATGACGCCTCATACAGACCAGATTGGTGTTTTTGACTGCCTTCCAAGCGTTTCCATGACGACCAAAACTCGTCCACCTCCCTATTTTTTGAGTTGGTTGCGTGAATGTTAGTTACAGGAAAGACCATCGTCTGTTTCAAGTGCTCACATAGGTATGAAGCCTCATACAGACCAAATTATTTTTTTTGACTGCCTTCCAATCGTTTTCGTGACGACCAAAACTTGTCCACCTCCAACGTTTTTCGAGTTGGTTGTGTGAAAATACAACAGAACCTCGTCATTTTGATAGTAACAGGAATCCCCACAGTCTTTTCTGGGTAAATACATATGTTTTACACCCGACAAATGCACAAAGGGTGTATTTCACCGACTTCCCAGCACTCTCGTTTCCTCCAAAATACGAGTATCTCCGTCGCTTTTCGAGTTGACAGTGAGTGTGAAAAAAAAGTAGAACATTCCCTCAATGTTAGTTACAGGACACACCATCGTCCGTTCCAAGTGATCACGTAGGTATGACGCCTCATACCGACCAAATTGGTGTTTTTGACTGCCTTCCAATCGTTTCCATGACGACCAAAACTCGTCCACCTCCCTATTTTTTGAGTTGGTTGCGTGAAAATACGACAGAACATTCCCTTAATGATAGTTAGAGGAACCACCATCGTCCGTTCCAAGTGCTCACGTAGGTATGACGCCTCATACCGACCAAATTGGTGTTTTTGACTGCCTTCCAAGCGTTTCCATGACGACCAAAACTCGTCCACCTCCCTTTTTTTTGAGTTGGTTGCGTGAAAATACGACAGAACATTCCCTTAATGATAGTTAGAGGAAACACCATCGTCCGTTCCAAGTGCTCACGTAGGTATGACGCCTCATACCGACCAAATTGGTGTTTTTGACTGCCTTCCAAGCGTTTCCATGACGACCAAAACTCGTCCACCTACCCCTTTTTTCGAGTTGGCTGTATTTCAATACGACAGTAACAGGAATCCCAATAGTCCATTTTGGGTAAATACCTATGTTTTACACCCGACAGATGCACAAAGGGTGTATTTCACCGACTTCCCAGCACTCTCGTGACATCCAAAATACTTGTATGTCCGTCGCTTTTCGAGTTGGTTGTGTGAAACTACGACAGAACATTCCCTTACTGGTAATTTCCGACAGATGCACAAAGGGTGTATTTCACCGACTTCCCAGCGCTCTTTTGACATCCAAAATACGTGTATCTCCGTCGCTTTTCGAGTTTGCTGTTTGAAAATACATAAGAAAATTCCCTTAATGATAGTTTCAAGAAACACCATCGTCCGTTCCAAGTGATCACGAAGGTATGACGCCTCATACCGACCAAATTGGTGTTCTTGAATGCCGTCCAAGCGTTTTCATGACGACCAAAACTCGTCCACATCGTCCTTTTGATAGTAACAGGAATCCCCATAGTCCATTCTGGGTAAATACCTATGTTATACACCCGACAGATGCACAAAGGGTGAATTTCACCGACTTCCCAGCGCTCTTTTGACATCCAAAATACGAGTATCTCCGTCGCTTTTCGAGTTGGCTGTGTGAAAATACATAAGAAAATTCCCTTAATGATAGTTTCAAGAAACACCATCGTCCGTTCCAAGTGATCACGAAGGTATGACGCCTCGTACCGACCAAATTGGTGTTTTTGAATGCCTTCCAAGCGTTTTCATGACGACCAAAAATCGTCCACCTCCCCCGTTTTTCGAGTTGTTTGTGTGAATGTACGAAAGAACATTCCCCTAATGATAGTTACATTCATGATACTCGCCACGGTTTCTTTGGCATCAGTAATATTAGTTCCAATGATACCCGAAGGACCACGTTTCAACCATCCCGAAACATACAAGGGTGCCAAACCAGTAGTAGTACTTTCGTTGTTGTTGTCTACCACCTCGTGATCATTGTTCAAAATACCTTTCTGATGATCATAATAGTCTTCAGTACCCGCAATGGGAATACCCTTATATCCGATACTGACCAAACACAAATCGGTTACACGACGTGTTCTCCCGTTCCGATGGCACTTTGTTTTCCCGTTTCTCTATGCAATGACAATGATGATGGTTTTGACGATGATGTTTGCTGTGTTGACAGATTTGACATCACCGGCTGCAAAATTCTTTTGGGGTGCCATATGATAGGTGGTGGAGGTGATGGGTGTCCCATGAGTGATCAACTCACAACAAGCATTTTGGAGTTCAAAGTTGACCCGTTTCAGATATGTATACCATACATACAAGATGATGAATCCACAATCCACAATACCGTCTTGGAGGGCTGGCATTCACTCCAAGAGAATCTCGTGATGTCAATCCCAACAGCATCGTCAAATCCCAAATGGGATGAGCGTGTTACGTAATAATAACAGTAAACCGTCACGTTGGTCGTTGTTTTTGTGATGGATGCAACTGCTGCTGTGCCTTCACGGTTGTTGTCCTTCGCCGATCACTTTGTACATAATATGTTGTCGTGGAGGATGACGAGAGACATTCGCATGGTGACAAATAAACACGTCTGAGAAACAAGCTGCATTCGTGATTCACAGTAAATAGTGTATATATAATTTTGATATTACACAAGTAGCAATAATCGTTTTGGAATTGTCACTTGCATTATGCATTTATCATTATTAAGATTTTTGCGACCATCATCCAGATTTCTGCAAGATGCATAGTTTCGGTTCAGTAAATAAAATCGTCATCATGCATTGTGCAATCGTCAACTTGCATTTTTGTTCATTTCCCAAACACAAGGTTGTACCTAATCATCGATCAGAATTTTGCCGTCTGCAAGAAGCATTGTGAAGGTTCGTAATCGTGATCATGCATTTTTCAATAATCAACTTACAGTAGATTTCTCAATTGTTACACTATTTATTGCCAGACAGAGGAAACGGTCTCTACTTTTAACTAGCTAGAGAATATATATTCTTATTATTTTTCATTTACAAAAGTAACAATAAGCATTTTGCACAAGTAGCAATAAGCGTTCTGCAATTGTCAACTTGCATTATGCATTTATCATTTATATTTTTACGATCAACATCGAGACTTATGCAAGATGCATAGTGTCGGTTCTTTAAATAAAAACTACCGGTAGAGTACGTGGTAGGGTCTGGAGAACTTCGAGGAGAATACCTAATTCGTTCGCGTTCTCAAGCCTTCGAGGAGAAGTTCTCGCTTTGGGTCTGGAGCCTTCGAGGAGAATACCTAAATCGTTCGCGTTCTCAAGCCTTCGGTGATCTGGTCTCGTCGATAGTCTGACAGTAAATGTTAAAATATCTGAGCTTAGAATAATAAAATAAAACTCTATAATGTCTTACTTTTACCATCAAGATATCTTTTGTCTTGTTTTCTGATGGCAGTGGATGATGGCAGTTCCGCCCAGAGTTATTACCATACCTCTACTAGTAGTAGAGTAGTACCATACCGTATCTTACGACTAGGTAGTATGTATTCTACTGTCCTCTTCTAAAAATAATGGAGATAGTTCTCGCGTCGTTCGACGATGTCGAAATAAGCGTTATATCATCCTTCCAGCCTCGACATGGTACCATACCTACCATAATACATGATATCTTTGACGGCCATTATTTCTTTCCTATCGCACTTTATAAACAGTTGGACAAGAAACGAAACATGTAAAAGGCTAAAAATGGTTGGAAAATTGTCTTTTTGGGATGGTCTTTGGACGACGTTGGATTGTGGAACATGCGGACTCACCCATTCCATCCTCGACATGGAAGCACATCTATCGTATTATATTGCCTGTTATAACATTTGGACAAGAAACGAGACGTAAACGGCTGAAAATGATCGAGGTATTCGTCCTTTTGGGATTGCCGTTGGCACAATGAATTTCTTTCTAGATATTTGACAAGAATTTTTTTATCCAAATAATACCCCAGGATAGTTGAGGAGTTAACATGTTTTATGACTAACAAAATCAGCCAAACAACATGATAAACAACAACATAAACAACAATATACCTTGGCAAACGAAGGCACGGTTGATACAACTGAGGATGGACATACAACAATGGCAACAACAGCATTCATCTCAGTTGCAATTCCAATGGATCGGTTTACGTCCCTCTCAAGTCCAACAATTGTGAACATCACCACGATATCATTATCTTTGGATGATGGGTTGTTGTTAACCATTCTTTGGAATCCACTGTCGACAAACTCATCTTGGATACCAACTGTTTTTCCATTGAAGTGACGTTTTTTGAAAGGTGTGCACTCGAAAGTTGTCGTCGTTTCGGGGGAAAAGGAAGGCACCGACAACGAATGAGCTGGCCGATACGATAGGATTTCGTTGCTTTTCCCATGGATACATCTTTGACTCCATTTATGGTCAAATTATAAGAGAATCTTCTCTCAAACCAGCATTCAGATCCAAATTGGTAGTAGCTCCTCTGCGAGACTTTGCCATCATTTCCTTTCCATGGAGCGATTGCTCTCAAGAAGCAAGGAGGACACCGTTCCACGAAAAATTGCATTCTTGGAAATATCCTTTGGCAGTTTGTGAGCGAGAGAGTGTCATTGGCCAGAAGAATTATCGTCCTGTTTATTGCATTGTCATAGCGTTGGTTGAGACCACTGGCTGTTTCGTGTTGTCGTTGCATTCAATTTCGTCATCTTCGCATAACAAGCAAGTATGTGGATGGCTTGTTTGATTGGTATATTATGGATTGTAGTTCGGATAATTCAATGGTTCCTGTTTCTCAAATTTCCCAGCGCTCTCGTATCATCCAAAATACGAGTATCTCCGTCGCTTTTCGAGTTGGTGGTGTGAAAACACGACAGAACATTCCCTTAATATTAGTTTCAAGAAACACCATCGTCCGTTCCAAGTGCTCACGTAGGTATGGCGCCTCATACCGACCAAATTGGTGTTTTTGACTGCCGTCCAAGCGTTTTCATGACGACCAAAACTCGTCCACCTCCCCCGTTTTTCGAGTTGGTTGTGTGAAAATACGACAGAACATTCCCTTAATGTCAGTTTCAAGAAACACCATCGTCCGTTCCAAGTGATCACGTAGGTATGGCGCCTCATACCGACCAAATTGGTGTTTTTGACTGCCGTCCAAGCGTTTTCATGACGACCAAAACTCGTCCACCTCCCCCGTTTTTCGAGTTGGTTGTGTGAAAATACGACAGAACATTCCCTTAATGATAGTTACAGGAACCACCATCGTCCGTTCCAAGTGATCACGTAGGTATGACGCCTCATACCGACCAAATTGGTGTTTTTGACTGCCTTCCAAGCGTTTTCATGACGACCAAAAATCGTCCACCTACCCCGTTTTTCGAGTTGGTTGAGTGAAAATACGACACAACATCGTCCTTTTGATAGTAAAAGGAATCCCAATAGTCCATTTTGGGTAAATACCTATGTTTTACACCCGACAGATGCACAAAGGGTGTATTTCACCGACTTCCCAGCGCTCTCGTATCATCCAAAATACGAGTTTCTCCGTCGCTTTTCGAGTTGGTTGTGTGAAAATACGACAGAACATTCCCTCAATGTTAGTTACAGGAAAGACCATCGTCTGTTCCAAGTGATCACGAAGGTATGACGCCTCATACAGACCAGATTGGTGTTTTTGACTGCCTTCCAAGCGTTTCCATGACGACCAAAACTCGTCCACCTCCCTATTTTTTGAGTTGGTTGCGTGAATGTTAGTTACAGGAAAGACCATCGTCTGTTTCAAGTGCTCACATAGGTATGAAGCCTCATACAGACCAAATTATTTTTTTTGACTGCCTTCCAATCGTTTTCGTGACGACCAAAACTTGTCCACCTCCAACGTTTTTCGAGTTGGTTGTGTGAAAATACAACAGAACCTCGTCATTTTGATAGTAACAGGAATCCCCACAGTCTTTTCTGGGTAAATACATATGTTTTACACCCGACAAATGCACAAAGGGTGTATTTCACCGACTTCCCAGCACTCTCGTTTCCTCCAAAATACGAGTATCTCCGTCGCTTTTCGAGTTGACAGTGAGTGTGAAAAAAAAGTAGAACATTCCCTCAATGTTAGTTACAGGACACACCATCGTCCGTTCCAAGTGATCACGTAGGTATGACGCCTCATACCGACCAAATTGGTGTTTTTGACTGCCTTCCAATCGTTTCCATGACGACCAAAACTCGTCCACCTCCCTATTTTTTGAGTTGGTTGCGTGAAAATACGACAGAACATTCCCTTAATGATAGTTAGAGGAACCACCATCGTCCGTTCCAAGTGCTCACGTAGGTATGACGCCTCATACCGACCAAATTGGTGTTTTTGACTGCCTTCCAAGCGTTTCCATGACGACCAAAACTCGTCCACCTCCCTTTTTTTTGAGTTGGTTGCGTGAAAATACGACAGAACATTCCCTTAATGATAGTTAGAGGAAACACCATCGTCCGTTCCAAGTGCTCACGTAGGTATGACGCCTCATACCGACCAAATTGGTGTTTTTGACTGCCTTCCAAGCGTTTCCATGACGACCAAAACTCGTCCACCTACCCCTTTTTTCGAGTTGGCTGTATTTCAATACGACAGTAACAGGAATCCCAATAGTCCATTTTGGGTAAATACCTATGTTTTACACCCGACAGATGCACAAAGGGTGTATTTCACCGACTTCCCAGCACTCTCGTGACATCCAAAATACTTGTATGTCCGTCGCTTTTCGAGTTGGTTGTGTGAAACTACGACAGAACATTCCCTTACTGGTAATTTCCGACAGATGCACAAAGGGTGTATTTCACCGACTTCCCAGCGCTCTTTTGACATCCAAAATACGTGTATCTCCGTCGCTTTTCGAGTTGGCTGTTTGAAAATACATAAGAAAATTCCCTTAATGATAGTTTCAAGAAACACCATCGTCCGTTCCAAGTGATCACGAAGGTATGACGCCTCATACCGACCAAATTGGTGTTCTTGAATGCCGTCCAAGCGTTTTCATGACGACCAAAACTCGTCCACATCGTCCTTTTGATAGTAACAGGAATCCCCATAGTCCATTCTGGGTAAATACCTATGTTATACACCCGACAGATGCACAAAGGGTGAATTTCACCGACTTCCCAGCGCTCTTTTGACATCCAAAATACGAGTATCTCCGTCGCTTTTCGAGTTGGCTGTGTGAAAATACATAAGAAAATTCCCTTAATGATAGTTTCAAGAAACACCATCGTCCGTTCCAAGTGATCACGAAGGTATGACGCCTCGTACCGACCAAATTGGTGTTTTTGAATGCCTTCCAAGCGTTTTCATGACGACCAAAAATCGTCCACCTCCCCCGTTTTTCGAGTTGTTTGTGTGAATATACGAAAGAACATTCCCCTAATGATAGTTACATTCATGATACTCGCCACGGTTTCTTTGGCATCAGTAATATTAGTTCCAATGATACCCGAAGGACCACGTTTCAACCATCCCGAAACATACAAGGGTGCCAAACCAGTAGTAGTACTTTCGTTGTTGTTGTCTACCACCTCGTGATCATTGTTCAAAATACCTTTCTGATGATCATAATAGTCTTCAGTACCCGCAATGGGAATACCCTTATATCCGATACTGACCAAACACAAATCGGTTACACGACGTGTTCTCCCGTTCCGATGGCACTTTGTTTTCCCGTTTCTCTATGCAATGACAATGATGATGGTTTTGACGATGATGTTTGCTGTGTTGACAGATTTGACATCACCGGCTGCAAAATTCTTTTGGGGTGCCATATGATAGGTGGTGGAGGTGATGGGTGTCCCATGAGTGATCAACTCACAACAAGCATTTTGGAGTTCAAAGTTGACCCGTTTCAGATATGTATACCATACATACAAGATGATGAATCCACAATCCACAATACCGTCTTGGAGGGCTGGCATTCACTCCAAGAGAATCTCGTGATGTCAATCCCAACAGCATCGTCAAATCCCAAATGGGATGAGCGTGTTACGTAATAATAACAGTAAACCGTCACGTTGGTCGTTGTTTTTGTGATGGATGCAACTGCTGCTGTGCCTTCACGGTTGTTGTCCTTCGCCGATCACTTTGTACATAATATGTTGTCGTGGAGGATGACGAGAGACATTCGCATGGTGACAAATAAACACGTCTGAGAAACAAGCTGCATTCGTGATTCACAGTAAATAGTGTATATATAATTTTGATATTACACAAGTAGCAATAATCGTTTTGGAATTGTCACTTGCATTATGCATTTATCATTATTAAGATTTTTGCGACCATCATCCAGATTTCTGCAAGATGCATAGTTTCGGTTCAGTAAATAAAATCGTCATCATGCATTGTGCAATCGTCAACTTGCATTTTTGTTCATTTCCCAAACACAAGGTTGTACCTAATCATCGATCAGAATTTTGCCGTCTGCAAGAAGCATTGTGAAGGTTCGTAATCGTGATCATGCATTTTTCAATAATCAACTTACAGTAGATTTCTCAATTGTTACACTATTTATTGCCAGACAGAGGAAACGGTCTCTACTTTTAACTAGCTAGAGAATATATATTCTTATTATTTTTCATTTACAAAAGTAACAATAAGCATTTTGCACAAGTAGCAATAAGCGTTCTGCAATTGTCAACTTGCATTATGCATTTATCATTTATATTTTTACGATCAACATCGAGACTTATGCAAGATGCATAGTGTCGGTTCTTTAAATAAAAACTACCGGTAGAGTACGTGGTAGGGTCTGGAGAACTTCGAGGAGAATACCTAATTCGTTCGCGTTCTCAAGCCTTCGAGGAGAAGTTCTCGCTTTGGGTCTGGAGCCTTCGAGGAGAATACCTAAATCGTTCGCGTTCTCAAGCCTTCGGTGATCTGGTCTCGTCGATAGTCTGACAGTAAATGTTAAAATATCTGAGCTTAGAATAATAAAATAAAACTCTATAATGTCTTACTTTTACCATCAAGATATCTTTTGTCTTGTTTTCTGATGGCAGTGGATGATGGCAGTTCCGCCCAGAGTTATTACCATACCTCTACTAGTAGTAGAGTAGTACCATACCGTATCTTACGACTAGGTAGTATGTATTCTACTGTCCTCTTCTAAAAATAATGGAGATAGTTCTCGCGTCGTTCGACGATGTCGAAATAAGCGTTATATCATCCTTCCAGCCTCGACATGGTACCATACCTACCATAATACATGATATCTTTGACGGCCATTATTTCTTTCCTATCGCACTTTATAAACAGTTGGACAAGAAACGAAACATGTAAAAGGCTAAAAATGGTTGGAAAATTGTCTTTTTGGGATGGTCTTTGGACGACGTTGGATTGTGGAACATGCGGACTCACCCATTCCATCCTCGACATGGAAGCACATCTATCGTATTATATTGCCTGTTATAACATTTGGACAAGAAACGAGACGTAAACGGCTGAAAATGATCGAGGTATTCGTCCTTTTGGGATTGCCGTTGGCACAATGAATTTCTTTCTAGATATTTGACAAGAATTTTTTTATCCAAATAATACCCCAGGATAGTTGAGGAGTTAACATGTTTTATGACTAACAAAATCAGCCAAACAACATGATAAACAACAACATAAACAACAATATACCTTGGCAAACGAAGGCACGGTTGATACAACTGAGGATGGACATACAACAATGGCAACAACAGCATTCATCTCAGTTGCAATTCCAATGGATCGGTTTACGTCCCTCTCAAGTCCAACAATTGTGAACATCACCACGATATCATTATCTTTGGATGATGGGTTGTTGTTAACCATTCTTTGGAATCCACTGTCGACAAACTCATCTTGGATACCAACTGTTTTTCCATTGAAGTGACGTTTTTTGAAAGGTGTGCACTCGAAAGTTGTCGTCGTTTCGGGGGAAAAGGAAGGCACCGACAACGAATGAGCTGGCCGATACGATAGGATTTCGTTGCTTTTCCCATGGATACATCTTTGACTCCATTTATGGTCAAATTATAAGAGAATCTTCTCTCAAACCAGCATTCAGATCCAAATTGGTAGTAGCTCCTCTGCGAGACTTTGCCATCATTTCCTTTCCATGGAGCGATTGCTCTCAAGAAGCAAGGAGGACACCGTTCCACGAAAAATTGCATTCTTGGAAATATCCTTTGGCAGTTTGTGAGCGAGAGAGTGTCATTGGCCAGAAGAATTATCGTCCTGTTTATTGCATTGTCATAGCGTTGGTTGAGACCACTGGCTGTTTCGTGTTGTCGTTGCATTCAATTTCGTCATCTTCGCATAACAAGCAAGTATGTGGATGGCTTGTTTGATTGGTATATTATGGATTGTAGTTCGGATAATTCAATGGTTCCTGTTTCTCAAATTTCCCAGCGCTCTCGTATCATCCAAAATACGAGTATCTCCGTCGCTTTTCGAGTTGGTGGTGTGAAAACACGACAGAACATTCCCTTAATATTAGTTTCAAGAAACACCATCGTCCGTTCCAAGTGCTCACGTAGGTATGGCGCCTCATACCGACCAAATTGGTGTTTTTGACTGCCGTCCAAGCGTTTTCATGACGACCAAAACTCGTCCACCTCCCCCGTTTTTCGAGTTGGTTGTGTGAAAATACGACAGAACATTCCCTTAATGTCAGTTTCAAGAAACACCATCGTCCGTTCCAAGTGATCACGTAGGTATGGCGCCTCATACCGACCAAATTGGTGTTTTTGACTGCCGTCCAAGCGTTTTCATGACGACCAAAACTCGTCCACCTCCCCCGTTTTTCGAGTTGGTTGTGTGAAAATACGACAGAACATTCCCTTAATGATAGTTACAGGAACCACCATCGTCCGTTCCAAGTGATCACGTAGGTATGACGCCTCATACCGACCAAATTGGTGTTTTTGACTGCCGTCCAAGCGTTTTCATGACGACCAAAACTCGTCCACCTACCCCGTTTTTCGAGTTGGTTGAGTGAAAATACGACACAACATCGTCCTTTTGATAGTAAAAGGAATCCCAATAGTCCATTTTGGGTAAATACCTATGTTTTACACCCGACAGATGCACAAAGGGTGTATTTCACCGACTTCCCAGCGCTCTCGTATCATCCAAAATACGAGTTTCTCCGTCGCTTTTCGAGTTGGTTGTGTGAAAATACGACAGAACATTCCCTCAATGTTAGTTACAGGATAGACCATCGTCTGTTCCAAGTGATCACGAAGGTATGACGCCTCATACAGACCAGATTGGTGTTTTTGACTGCCTTCCAAGCGTTTCCATGACGACCAAAACTCGTCCACCTCCCTATTTTTTGAGTTGGTTGCGTGAATGTTAGTTACAGGAAAGACCATCGTCTGTTTCAAGTGCTCACATAGGTATGAAGCCTCATACAGACCAAATTATTTTTTTTGACTGCCTTCCAATCGTTTTCGTGACGACCAAAACTTGTCCACCTCCAACGTTTTTCGAGTTGGTTGTGTGAAAATACAACAGAACCTCGTCATTTTGATAGTAACAGGAATCCCCACAGTCTTTTCTGGGTAAATACATATGTTTTACACCCGACAAATGCACAAAGGGTGTATTTCACCGACTTCCCAGCACTCTCGTTTCCTCCAAAATACGAGTATCTCCGTCGCTTTTCGAGTTGACAGTGAGTGTAAAAAAAAAGAAGAACATTCCCTCAATGTTAGTTACAGGACACACCATCGTCCGTTCCAAGTGATCACGTAGGTATGACGCCTCATACCGACCAAATTGGTGTTTTTGACTGCCTTCCAATCGTTTCCATGACGACCAAAACTCGTCCACCTCCCTATTTTTTGAGTTGGTTGCGTGAAAATACGACAGAACATTCCCTTAATGATAGTTAGAGGAACCACCATCGTCCGTTCCAAGTGCTCACGTAGGTATGACGCCTCATACCGACCAAATTGGTGTTTTTGACTGCCTTCCAAGCGTTTCCATGACGACCAAAACTCGTCCACCTCCTTTTTTTTGAGTTGGTTGCGTGAAAATACGACAGAACATTCCCTTAATGATAGTTAGAGGAACCACCATCGTCCGTTCCAAGTGCTCACGTAGGTATGATGCCTCATACCGACCAAATTGGTGTTTTTGACTGCCTTCCAAGCGTTTCCATGACGACCAAAACTCGTCCACCTACCCCTTTTTTCGAGTTGGCTGTATTTCAATACGACAGTAACAGGAATCCCAATAGTCCATTTTGGGTAAATACCTATGTTTTACACCCGACAGATGCACAAAGGGTGTATTTCACCGACTTCCCAGCACTCTCGTGACATCCAAAATACTTGTATGTCCGTCGCTTTTCGAGTTGGTTGTGTGAAACTACGACAGAACATTCCCTTACTGGTAATTTCCGACAGATGCACAAAGGGTGCATTTCACCGACTTCCCAGCGCTCTTTTGACATCCAAAATACGTGTATCTCCGTCGCTTTTCGAGTTTGCTGTTTGAAAATACATAAGAAAATTCCCTTAATGATAGTTTCAAGAAACACCATCGTCCGTTCCAAGTGATCACGAAGGTATGACGCCTCATACCGACCAAATTGGTGTTTTTGAATGCCGTCCAAGCGTTTTCATGACGACCAAAACTCGTCCACATCGTCCTTTTGATAGTAACAGGAATCCCCATAGTCCATTCTGGGTAAATACCTATGTTATACACCCGACAGATGCACAAAGGGTGAATTTCACCGACTTCCCAGCGCTCTTTTGACATCCAAAATACGAGTATCTCCGTCGCTTTTCGAGTTGGCTGTGTGAAAACACGTCAGAACATTCCCTTAATGATAGTTTCAAGAAACACCATCGTCCGTTCCAAGTGATCACGAAGGTATGACGCCTCATACCGACCAAATTGGTGTTTTTGAATGCCTTCCAAGCGTTTTCATGACGACCAAAAATCGTCCACCTCCCCCGTTTTTCGAGTTGTTTGTGTGAATATACGAAAGAACATTCCCCTAATGATAGTTACATTCATGATACTCGCCACGGTTTCTTTGGCATCAGTAATATTAGTTCCAATGATACCCGAAGGACCACGTTTCAACCATCCCGAAACATACAAGGGTGCCAAACCAGTAGTAGTACTTTCGTTGTTGTTGTCTACCACCTCGTGATCATTGTTCAAAATACCTTTCTGATGATCATAATAGTCTTCAGTACCCGCAATGGGAATACCCTTATATCCGATACTGACCAAACACAAATCGGTTACACGACGTGTTCTCCCGTTCCGATGACACTTTGTTTTCCCGTTTCTCTATGCAATGACAATGATGATGGTTTTGACGATGATGTTTGCTGTGTTGACAGATTTGACATCACCGGCTGCAAAATTCTTTTGGGGTGCCATATGATAGGTGGTGGAGGTGATGGGTGTCCCATGAGTGATCAACTCACAACAAGCATTTTGGAGTTCAAAGTTGACCCGTTTCAGATATGTATACCATACATACAAGATGATGAATCCACAATCCACAATACCGTCTTGGAGGGCTGGCATTCACTCCAAGAGAATCTCGTGATGTCAATCCCAACAGCATCGTCAAATCCCAAATGGGATGAGCGTGTTACGTAATAATAACAGTAAACCGTCACGTTGGTCGTTGTTTTTGTGATGGATGCAACTGCTGCTGTGCCTTCACGGTTGTTGTCCTTCGCCGATCACTTTGTACATAATATGTTGTCGTGGAGGATGACGAGAGACATTCGCATGGTGACAAATAAACACGTCTGAGAAACAAGCTGCATTCGTGATTCACAGTAAATAGTGTATATAATATATAATTTTGATATTACACAAGTAGCAACAATCGTTTTGGAATTGTCACTTGCATTATGCATTTATCATTATTAAGATTTTTGCGACCATCATCCAGATTTCTGCAAGATGCATAGTTTCGGTTCAGTAAATAAAATCGTCATCATGCATTGTGCAATCGTCAACTTGCATTTTTGTTCATTTCCCAAACACAAGGTTGTACCTAATCATCGATCAGAATTTTGCCGTCTGCAAGAAGCATTGTGAAGGTTCGTAATTATGATCATGCATTTTTCAATAATCAACTTACAGTAGATTTCTCAATTGTTACACTATTTATTGCCAGACAGAGGAAACGGTCTCTACTTTTAACTAGCTAGAGAATATATATTCTTATTATTTTTCATTTACAAAAGTAACAATAAGCATTTTGCACAAGTAGCAATAAGCGTTCTGCAATTGTCAACTTGCATTATGCATTTATCATTTATATTTTTACGATCAACATCGAGACTTATGCAAGATGCATAGTGTCGGTTCTTTAAATAAAAACTACCGGTAGAGTACGTGGTAGGGTCTGGAGAACTTCGAGGAGAATACCTAATTCGTTCGCGTTCTCAAGCCTTCGAGGAGAAGTTCTCGCTTTGGGTCTGGAGCCTTCGAGGAGAATACCTAAATCGTTCGCGTTCTCAAGCCTTCGGTGATCTGGTCTCGTCGATAGTCTGACAGTAAATGTTAAAATATCTGAGCTTAGAATAATAAAATAAAACTCTATAATGTCTTACTTTTACCATCAAGATATCTTTTGTCTTGTTTTCTGATGGCAGTGGATGATGGCAGTTCCGCCAGAGTTAACCATACCTCTACTAGTAGTAGAGTAGTACCATACCGTATCTTACGACTAGGTAGTATGTATTCTACTGTCCTCTTCTAAAAATAATGGAGATAGTTCTCGCGTCGTTCGACGATGTCGAAATAAGCGTTATATCATCCTTCCAGCCTCGACATGGTACCATACCTACCATAATACATGATATCTTTGACGGCCATTATTTCTTTCCTATCGCACTTTATAAACAGTTGGACAAGAAACGAAACATGTAAAAGGCTAAAAATGGTTGGAAAATTGTCTTTTTGGGATGGTCTTTGGACGACGTTGGATTGTGGAACATGCGGACTCACCCATTCCATCCTCGACATGGAAGCACATCTATCGTATTATATTGCCTGTTATAACATTTGGACAAGAAACGAGACGTAAACGGCTGAAAATGATCGAGGTATTCGTCCTTTTGGGATTGCCGTTGGCACAATGAATTTCTTTCTAGATATTTGACAAGAATTTTTTTATCCAAATAATACCCCAGGATAGTTGAGGAGTTAACATGTTTTATGACTAACAAAATCAGCCAAACAACATGATAAACAACAACATAAACAACAATATACCTTGGCAAACGAAGGCACGGTTGATACAACTGAGGATGGACATACAACAATGGCAACAACAGCATTCATCTCAGTTGCAATTCCAATGGATCGGTTTACGTCCCTCTCAAGTCCAACAATTGTGAACATCACCACGATATCATTATCTTTGGATGATGGGTTGTTGTTAACCATTCTTTGGAATCCACTGTCGACAAACTCATCTTGGATACCAACTGTTTTTCCATTGAAGTGACGTTTTTTGAAAGGTGTGCACTCGAAAGTTGTCGTCGTTTCGGGGGAAAAGGAAGGCACCGACAACGAATGAGCTGGCCGATACGATAGGATTTCGTTGCTTTTCCCATGGATACATCTTTGACTCCATTTATGGTCAAATTATAAGAGAATCTTCTCTCAAACCAGCATTCAGATCCAAATTGGTAGTAGCTCCTCTGCGAGACTTTGCCATCATTTCCTTTCCATGGAGCGATTGCTCTCAAGAAGCAAGGAGGACACCGTTCCACGAAAAATTGCATTCTTGGAAATATCCTTTGGCAGTTTGTGAGCGAGAGAGTGTCATTGGCCAGAAGAATTATCGTCCTGTTTATTGCATTGTCATAGCGTTGGTTGAGACCACTGGCTGTTTCGTGTTGTCGTTGCATTCAATTTCGTCATCTTCGCATAACAAGCAAGTATGTGGATGGCTTGTTTGATTGGTATATTATGGATTGTAGTTCGGATAATTCAATGGTTCCTGTTTCTCAAATTTCCCAGCGCTCTCGTATCATCCAAAATACGAGTATCTCCGTCGCTTTTCGAGTTGGTGGTGTGAAAACACGACAGAACATTCCCTTAATATTAGTTTCAAGAAACACCATCGTCCGTTCCAAGTGCTCACGTAGGTATGGCGCCTCATACCGACCAAATTGGTGTTTTTGACTGCCGTCCAAGCGTTTTCATGACGACCAAAACTCGTCCACCTCCCCCGTTTTTCGAGTTGGTTGTGTGAAAATACGACAGAACATTCCCTTAATGTCAGTTTCAAGAAACACCATCGTCCGTTCCAAGTGATCACGTAGGTATGGCGCCTCATACCGACCAAATTGGTGTTTTTGACTGCCGTCCAAGCGTTTTCATGACGACCAAAACTCGTCCACCTCCCCCGTTTTTCGAGTTGGTTGTGTGAAAATACGACAGAACATTCCCTTAATGATAGTTACAGGAACCACCATCGTCCGTTCCAAGTGATCACGTAGGTATGACGCCTCATACCGACCAAATTGGTGTTTTTGACTGCCGTCCAAGCGTTTTCATGACGACCAAAACTCGTCCACCTACCCCGTTTTTCGAGTTGGTTGAGTGAAAATACGACACAACATCGTCCTTTTGATAGTAAAAGGAATCCCAATAGTCCATTTTGGGTAAATACCTATGTTTTACACCCGACAGATGCACAAAGGGTGTATTTCACCGACTTCCCAGCGCTCTCGTATCATCCAAAATACGAGTTTCTCCGTCGCTTTTCGAGTTGGTTGTGTGAAAATACGACAGAACATTCCCTCAATGTTAGTTACAGGATAGACCATCGTCTGTTCCAAGTGATCACGAAGGTATGACGCCTCATACAGACCAGATTGGTGTTTTTGACTGCCTTCCAAGCGTTTCCATGACGACCAAAACTCGTCCACCTCCCTATTTTTTGAGTTGGTTGCGTGAATGTTAGTTACAGGAAAGACCATCGTCTGTTTCAAGTGCTCACATAGGTATGAAGCCTCATACAGACCAAATTATTTTTTTTGACTGCCTTCCAATCGTTTTCGTGACGACCAAAACTTGTCCACCTCCAACGTTTTTCGAGTTGGTTGTGTGAAAATACAACAGAACCTCGTCATTTTGATAGTAACAGGAATCCCCACAGTCTTTTCTGGGTAAATACATATGTTTTACACCCGACAAATGCACAAAGGGTGTATTTCACCGACTTCCCAGCACTCTCGTTTCCTCCAAAATACGAGTATCTCCGTCGCTTTTCGAGTTGACAGTGAGTGTAAAAAAAAAGAAGAACATTCCCTCAATGTTAGTTACAGGACACACCATCGTCCGTTCCAAGTGATCACGTAGGTATGACGCCTCATACCGACCAAATTGGTGTTTTTGACTGCCTTCCAATCGTTTCCATGACGACCAAAACTCGTCCACCTCCCTATTTTTTGAGTTGGTTGCGTGAAAATACGACAGAACATTCCCTTAATGATAGTTAGAGGAACCACCATCGTCCGTTCCAAGTGCTCACGTAGGTATGACGCCTCATACCGACCAAATTGGTGTTTTTGACTGCCTTCCAAGCGTTTCCATGACGACCAAAACTCGTCCACCTCCCTATTTTTTGAGTTGGTTGCGTGAAAATACGACAGAACATTCCCTTAATGATAGTTAGAGGAACCACCATCGTCCGTTCCAAGTGCTCACGTAGGTATGATGCCTCATACCGACCAAATTGGTGTTTTTGACTGCCTTCCAAGCGTTTCCATGACGACCAAAACTCGTCCACCTACCCCTTTTTTCGAGTTGGCTGTATTTCAATACGACAGTAACAGGAATCCCAATAGTCCATTTTGGGTAAATACCTATGTTTTACACCCGACAGATGCACAAAGGGTGTATTTCACCGACTTCCCAGCACTCTCGTGACATCCAAAATACTTGTATGTCCGTCGCTTTTCGAGTTGGTTGTGTGAAACTACGACAGAACATTCCCTTACTGGTAATTTCCGACAGATGCACAAAGGGTGCATTTCACCGACTTCCCAGCGCTCTTTTGACATCCAAAATACGTGTATCTCCGTCGCTTTTCGAGTTTGCTGTTTGAAAATACATAAGAAAATTCCCTTAATGATAGTTTCAAGAAACACCATTGTCCGTTCCAAGTGATCACGAAGGTATGACGCCTCATACCGACCAAATTGGTGTTTTTGAATGCCGTCCAAGCGTTTTCATGACGACCAAAACTCGTCCACATCGTCCTTTTGATAGTAACAGGAATCCCCATAGTCCATTCTGGGTAAATACCTATGTTATACACCCGACAGATGCACAAAGGGTGAATTTCACCGACTTCCCAGCGCTCTTTTGACATCCAAAATACGAGTATCTCCGTCGCTTTTCGAGTTGGCTGTGTGAAAACACGTCAGAACATTCCCTTAATGATAGTTACAAGAAACACCATCGTCCGTTCCAAGTGATCACGAAGGTATGACGCCTCATACCGACCAAATTGGTGTTTTTGAATGCCTTCCAAGCGTTTTCATGACGACCAAAAATCGTCCACCTCCCCCGTTTTTCGAGTTGTTTGTGTGAATATACGAAAGAACATTCCCCTAATGATAGTTACATTCATGATACTCGCCACGGTTTCTTTGGCATCAGTAATATTAGTTCCAATGATACCTGAAGGACCACGTTTCAACCATCCCGAAACATACAAGGGTGCCAAACCAGTAGTAGTACTTTCGTTGTTGTTGTCTACCACCTCGTGATCATTGTTCAAAATACCTTTCTGATGATCATAATAGTCTTCAGTACCCGCAATGGGAATACCCTTATATCCGATACTGACCAAACACAAATCGGTTACACGACGTGTTCTCCCGTTCCGATGGCACTTTGTTTTCCCGTTTCTCTATGCAATGACAATGATGATGGTTTTGACGATGATGTTTGCTGTGTTGACAGATTTGACATCACCGGCTGCAAAATTCTTTTGGGGTGCCATATGATAGGTGGTGGAGGTGATGGGTGTCCCATGAGTGATCAACTCACAACAAGCATTTTGGAGTTCAAAGTTGACCCGTTTCAGATATGTATACCATACATACAAGATGATGAATCCACAATCCACAATACCGTCTTGGAGGGCTGGCATTCACTCCAAGAGAATCTCGTGATGTCAATCCCAACAGCATCGTCAAATCCCAAATGGGATGAGCGTGTTACGTAATAATAACAGTAAACCGTCACGTTGGTCGTTGTTTTTGTGATGGATGCAACTGCTGCTGTGCCTTCACGGTTGTTGTCCTTCGCCGATCACTTTGTACATAATATGTTGTCGTGGAGGATGACGAGAGACATTCGCATGGTGACAAATAAACACGTCTGAGAAACAAGCTGCATTCGTGATTCACAGTAAATAGTGTATATATAATTTTGATATTACACAAGTAGCAATAATCGTTTTGGAATTGTCACTTGCATTATGCATTTATCATTATTAAGATTTTTGCGACCATCATCCAGATTTCTGCAAGATGCATAGTTTCGGTTCAGTAAATAAAATCGTCATCATGCATTGTGCAATCGTCAACTTGCATTTTTGTTCATTTCCCAAACACAAGGTTGTACCTAATCATCGATCAGAATTTTGCCGTCTGCAAGAAGCATTGTGAAGGTTCGTAATTATGATCATGCATTTTTCAATAATCAACTTACAGTAGATTTCTCAATTGTTACACTATTTATTGCCAGACAGAGGAAACGGTCTCTACTTTTAACTAGCTAGAGAATATATGTTCTTATTATTTTTCATTTACAAAAGTAACAATAAGCATTTTGCACAAGTAGCAATAAGCGTTCTGCAATTGTCAACTTGCATTATGCATTTATCATTTATATTTTTACGATCAACATCGAGACTTATGCAAGATGCATAGTATCGGTTCTTTAAATAAAAACTACCGGTAGAGTACGTGGTAGGGTCTGGAGAACTTCGAGGAGAATACCTAATTCGTTCGCGTTCTCAAGCCTTCGAGGAGAAGTTCTCGCTTTGGGTCTGGAGCCTTCGAGGAGAATACCTAAATCGTTCGCGTTCTCAAGCCTTCGGTGATCTGGTCTCGTCGATAGTCTGACAGTAAATGTTAAAATATCTGAGCTTAGAATAATAAAATAAAACTCTATAATGTCTTACTTTAACCATCAAGATATCTTTTGTCTTGTTTTCTGATGGCAGTGGATGATGGCAGTTCTGCCATTTTCTTCCAGAGTTATTACCATACCTCTACTAGTAGTAGAGTAGTACCATACCGTATCTTACGACTAGGTAGTATGTATTCTACTGTCCTCTTCTAAAAATAATGGAGATAGTTCTCGCGTCGTTCGACGATGTCGAAATAAGCGTTATATCATCCTTCCAGCCTCGACATGGTACCATACCTACCATAATACATGATATCTTTGACGGCCATTTCTTTCCTATCGCACTTTATAAACAGTTGGACAAGAAACGAAACATGTAAAAGGCTAAAAATGGTTGGAAAATTGTCTTTTTGGGATGGTCTTTGGACGACGTTGGATTGTGGAACATGCGGACTCACCCATTCCATCCTCGACATGGAAGCACATCTATCGTATTATATTGCCTGTTATAACATTTGGACAAGAAACGAGACGTAAACGGCTGAAAATGATCGAGGTATTCGTCCTTTTGGGATTGCCGTTGGCACAATGAATTTCTTTCTAGATATTTGACAAGAATTTTTTTATCCAAATAATACCCCAGGATAGTTGAGGAGTTAACATGTTTTATGACTAACAAAATCAGCCAAACAACATGATAAACAACAACATAAACAACAATATACCTTGGCAAACGAAGGCACGGTTGATACAACTGAGGATGGACATACAACAATGGCAACAACAGCATTCATCTCAGTTGCAATTCCAATGGGTTGTTGTTAACCATTCTTTGGAATCCACTGTCGACAAACTCATCTTGGATACCAACTGTTTTTCCATTGAAGTGACGTTTTTTGAAAGGTGTGCACTCGAAAGTTGTCGTCGTTTCGGGGGAAAAGGAAGGCACCGACAACGAATGAGCTGGCCGATACGATAGGATTTCGTTGCTTTTCCCATGGATACATCTTTGACTCCATTTATGGTCAAATTATAAGAGAATCTTCTCTCAAACCAGCATTCAGATCCAAATTGGTAGTAGCTCCTCTGCGAGACTTTGCCATCATTTCCTTTCCATGGAGCGATTGCTCTCAAGAAGCAAGGAGGACACCGTTCCACGAAAAATTGCATTCTTGGAAATATCCTTTGGCAGTTTGTGAGCGAGAGAGTGTCATTGGCCAGAAGAATTATCGTCCTGTTTATTGCATTGTCATAGCGTTGGTTGAGACCACTGGCTGTTTCGTGTTGTCGTTGCATTCAATTTCGTCATCTTCGCATAACAAGCAAGTATGTGGATGGCTTGTTTGATTGGTATATTATGGATTGTAGTTCGGATAATTCAATGGTTCCTGTTTCTCAAATTTCCCAGCGCTCTCGTATCATCCAAAATACGAGTATCTCCGTCGCTTTTCGAGTTGGTGGTGTGAAAACACGACAGAACATTCCCTTAATATTAGTTTCAAGAAACACCATCGTCCGTTCCAAGTGCTCACGTAGGTATGGCGCCTCATACCGACCAAATTGGTGTTTTTGACTGCCGTCCAAGCGTTTTCATGACGACCAAAACTCGTCCACCTCCCCCGTTTTTCGAGTTGGTTGTGTGAAAATACGACAGAACATTCCCTTAATGTCAGTTTCAAGAAACACCATCGTCCGTTCCAAGTGATCACGTAGGTATGGCGCCTCATACCGACCAAATTGGTGTTTTTGACTGCCGTCCAAGCGTTTTCATGACGACCAAAACTCGTCCACCTCCCCCGTTTTTCGAGTTGGTTGTGTGAAAATACGACAGAACATTCCCTTAATGATAGTTACAGGAACCACCATCGTCCGTTCCAAGTGATCACGTAGGTATGACGCCTCATACCGACCAAATTGGTGTTTTTGACTGCCTTCCAAGCGTTTTCATGACGACCAAAACTCGTCCACCTACCCCGTTTTTCGAGTTGGTTGAGTGAAAATACGACACAACATCGTCCTTTTGATAGTAAAAGGAATCCCAATAGTCCATTTTGGGTAAATACCTATGTTTTACACCCGACAGATGCACAAAGGGTGTATTTCACCGACTTCTCAGCGCTCTCGTATCATCCAAAATACGAGTTTCTCCGTCGCTTTTCGAGTTGGTTGTGTGAAAATACGACAGAACATTCCCTCAATGTTAGTTACAGGAAAGACCATCGTCTGTTCCAAGTGCTCACCTAGGTATGACGCCTCATACAGACCAGATTGGTGTTTTTGACTGCCTTCCAAGCGTTTCCATGACGACCAAAACTCGTCCACCTCCCTATTTTTTGAGTTGGTTGCGTGAATGTTAGTTACAGGAAAGACCATCGTCTGTTTCAAGTGCTCACATAGGTATGAAGCCTCATACAGACCAAATTATTTTTTTTGACTGCCTTCCAATCGTTTTCGTGACGACCAAAACTTGTCCACCTCCAACGTTTTTCGAGTTGGTTGTGTGAAAATACAACAGAACCTCGTCATTTTGATAGTAACAGGAATCCCCACAGTCTTTTCTGGGTAAATACATATGTTTTACACCCGACAAATGCACAAAGGGTGTATTTCACCGACTTCCCAGCACTCTCGTTTCCTCCAAAATACGAGTATCTCCGTCGCTTTTCGAGTTGACAGTGAGTGTGAAAAAAAAGAAGAACATTCCCTCAATGTTAGTTACAGGACACACCATCGTCCGTTCCAAGTGATCACGTAGGTATGACGCCTCATACCGACCAAATTGGTGTTTTTGACTGCCTTCCAATCGTTTCCATGACGACCAAAACTCGTCCACCTCCCTATTTTTTGAGTTGGTTGCGTGAAAATACGACAGAACATTCCCTTAATGATAGTTAGAGGAAACACCATCGTCCGTTCCAAGTGCTCACGTAGGTATGACGCCTCATACCGACCAAATTGGTGTTTTTGACTGCCTTCCAAGCGTTTCCATGACGACCAAAACTCGTCCACCTCCCTTTTTTTTGAGTTGGTTGCGTGAAAATACGACAGAACATTCCCTTAATGATAGTTAGAGGAAACACCATCGTCCGTTCCAAGTGCTCACGTAGGTATGACGCCTCATACCGACCAAATTGGTGTTTTTGACTGCCTTCCAAGCGTTTTCATGACGACCAAAACTCGTCCACCTCCCTATTTTTTGAGTTGGTTGCGTGAAAATACGACAGAACATTCCCTTAATGATAGTTAGAGGAACCACCATCGTCCGTTCCAAGTGCTCACGTAGGTATGACGCCTCATACCGACCAAATTGGTGTTTTTGACTGCCTTCCAAGCGTTTCCATGACGACCAAAACTCGTCCACCTACCCCTTTTTTCGAGTTGGCTGTATTTCAATACGACAGTAACAGGAATCCCAATAGTCCATTTTGGGTAAATACCTATGTTTTACACCCGACAGATGCACAAAGGGTGTATTTCACCGACTTCCCAGCACTCTCGTGACATCCAAAATACTTGTATGTCCGTCGCTTTTCGAGTTGGTTGTGTGAAACTACGACAGAACATTCCCTTACTGGTAATTTCCGACAGATGCACAAAGGGTGTATTTCACCGACTTCCCAGCGCTCTTTTGACATCCAAAATACGTGTATCTCCGTCGCTTTTCGAGTTTGCTGTTTGAAAATACATAAGAAAATTCCCTTAATGATAGTTTCAAGAAACACCATCGTCCGTTCCAAGTGATCACGAAGGTATGACGCCTCATACCGACCAAATTGGTGTTCTTGAATGCCGTCCAAGCGTTTTCATGACGACCAAAACTCGTCCACATCGTCCTTTTGATAGTAACAGGAATCCCCATAGTCCATTCTGGGTAAATACCTATGTTATACACCCGACAGATGCACAAAGGGTGAATTTCACCGACTTCCCAGCGCTCTTTTGACATCCAAAATACGAGTATCTCCGTCGCTTTTCGAGTTGGCTGTGTGAAAATACATAAGAAAATTCCCTTAATGATAGTTTCAAGAAACACCATCGTCCGTTCCAAGTGATCACGAAGGTATGACGCCTCGTACCGACCAAATTGGTGTTTTTGAATGCCTTCCAAGCGTTTTCATGACGACCAAAAATCGTCCACCTCCCCCGTTTTTCGAGTTGTTTGTGTGAATATACGAAAGAACATTCCCCTAATGATAGTTACATTCATGATACTCGCCACGGTTTCTTTGGCATCAGTAATATTAGTTCCAATGATACCCGAAGGACCACGTTTCAACCATCCCGAAACATACAAGGGTGCCAAACCAGTAGTAGTACTTTCGTTGTTGTTGTCTACCACCTCGTGATCATTGTTCAAAATACCTTTCTGATGATCATAATAGTCTTCAGTACCCGCAATGGGAATACCCTTATATCCGATACTGACCAAACACAAATCGGTTACACGACGTGTTCTCCCGTTCCGATGGCACTTTGTTTTCCCGTTTCTCTATGCAATGACAATGATGATGGTTTTGACGATGATGTTTGCTGTGTTGACAGATTTGACATCACCGGCTGCAAAATTCTTTTGGGGTGCCATATGATAGGTGGTGGAGGTGATGGGTGTCCCATGAGTGATCAACTCACAACAAGCATTTTGGAGTTCAAAGTTGACCCGTTTCAGATATGTATACCATACATACAAGATGATGAATCCACAATCCACAATACCGTCTTGGAGGGCTGGCATTCACTCCAAGAGAATCTCGTGATGTCAATCCCAACAGCATCGTCAAATCCCAAATGGGATGAGCGTGTTACGTAATAATAACAGTAAACCGTCACGTTGGTCGTTGTTTTTGTGTGATGGATGCAACTGCTGCTGTGCCTTCACGGTTGTTGTCCTTCGCCGATCACTTTGTACAATATATATGTTGTCGTGGAGGATGACGAGAGACATTCGCATGAGGTGACAAATAAACACGTCTGAGAAACAAGCTGCATTCGTGATTCACAGTAAATAGTGTATATAATATAAAATTTTGATATTACACAAGTAGCAACAATCGTTTTGGAATTGTCACTTGCATTATGCATTTTAGATTTTTGCGACCATCATCCAGATTTCTGCAAGATGCATAGTTTCGGTTCAGTAAATAAAATCGTCATCATGCATTGTGCAATCGTCAACTTGCATTTTTGTTCATTTCCCAAACACAAGGTTGTACCTAATCATCGATCAGAATTTTGCCGTCTGCAAGAAGCATTGTGAAGGTTCGTAATTATGATCATGCATTTTTCAATAATCAACTTACAGTAGATTTCTCAATTGTTACACTATTTATTGCCAGACAGAGGAAACGGTCTCTACTTTTAACTAGCTAGAGAATATATGTTCTTATTATTTTTCATTTACAAAAGTAACAATAAGCATTTTAAACAAGTAGCAAATAGCGTTCTGCAATTGTCAACTTGCATTATGCATTTATCATTTATATTTTTACGATCAACATCGAGACTTATGCAAGATGCATAGTATCGGTTCTTTAAATAAAAACTACCGGTAGAGTACGTGGTAGGGTCTGGAGAACTTCGAGGAGAATACCTAATTCGTTCGCGTTCTCAAGCCTTCGAGGAGAAGTTCTCGCTTTGGGTCTGGAGCCTTCGAGGAGAATACCTAATTCGTTCGCGTTCTCAAGCCTTCGAGGAGAAGTTCTCGCTTTGGGTCTGGAGCCTTCGAGGAGAATACCTAAATCGTTCGCGTTCTCAAGCCTTCGGTGATCTGGTCTCGTCGATAGTCTGACAGTAAATGTTAAAATATCTGAGCTTAGAATAATAAAATAAAACTCTATAATGTCTTACTTTTACCATCAAGATATCTTTTGTCTTGTTTTCTGATGGCAGTGGATGATGGCAGTTCCGCCATTTTCTTCCAGAGTTATTACCATACCTCTACTAGTAGTAGAGTAGTACCATACCGTATCTTACGACTAGGTAGTATGTATTCTACTGTCCTCTTCTAAAAATAATGGAGATAGTTCTCGCGTCGTTCGACGATGTCGAAATAAGCGTTATATCATCCTTCCAGCCTCGACATGGTACCATACCTACCATAATACATGATATCTTTGACGGCCATTATTTCTTTCCTATCGCACTTTATAAACAGTTGGACAAGAAACGAAACATGTAAAAGGCTAAAAATGGTTGGAAAATTGTCTTTTTGGGATGGTCTTTGGACGACGTTGGATTGTGGAACATGCGGACTCACCCATTCCATCCTCGACATGGAAGCACATCTATCGTATTATATTGCCTGTTATAACATTTGGACAAGAAACGAGACGTAAACGGCTGAAAATGATCGAGGTATTCGTCCTTTTGGGATTGCCGTTGGCACAATGAATTTCTTTCTAGATATTTGACAAGAATTTTTTTATCCAAATAATACCCCAGGATAGTTGAGGAGTTAACATGTTTTATGACTAACAAAATCAGCCAAACAACATGATAAACAACAACATAAACAACAATATACCTTGGCAAACGAAGGCACGGTTGATACAACTGAGGATGGACATACAACAATGGCAACAACAGCATTCATCTCAGTTGCAATTCCAATGGGTTGTTGTTAACCATTCTTTGGAATCCACTGTCGACAAACTCATCTTGGATACCAACTGTTTTTCCATTGAAGTGACGTTTTTTGAAAGGTGTGCACTCGAAAGTTGTCGTCGTTTCGGGGGAAAAGGAAGGCACCGACAACGAATGAGCTGGCCGATACGATAGGATTTCGTTGCTTTTCCCATGGATACATCTTTGACTCCATTTATGGTCAAATTATAAGAGAATCTTCTCTCAAACCAGCATTCAGATCCAAATTGGTAGTAGCTCCTCTGCGAGACTTTGCCATCATTTCCTTTCCATGGAGCGATTGCTCTCAAGAAGCAAGGAGGACACCGTTCCACGAAAAATTGCATTCTTGGAAATATCCTTTGGCAGTTTGTGAGCGAGAGAGTGTCATTGGCCAGAAGAATTATCGTCCTGTTTATTGCATTGTCATAGCGTTGGTTGAGACCACTGGCTGTTTCGTGTTGTCGTTGCATTCAATTTCGTCATCTTCGCATAACAAGCAAGTATGTGGATGGCTTGTTTGATTGGTATATTATGGATTGTAGTTCGGATAATTCAATGGTTCCTGTTTCTCAAATTTCCCAGCGCTCTCGTACATCCAAAATACGAGTATCTTCGTCGCTTTTCGAGTTGGTTGTGTGAAAATACGACAGAACATTCCCTTATTGATAGTTTCAAGAAACACCATCGTCCGTTCCAAGTGATCACGTAGGTATGACGCCTCATACATACCAAATTGGTGTGTATGACTGCCTTCCAAGCGTTTTCATGACGACCAAAACTCGTCCACCTCCCCAGTTTTTCGAGTTGGTTGTATTTCAATACAACAAAACATCGTCGTTTTGACAGTAACAGGAATCCCAATAGTCCATTTTGGGCAAATACCTATGTTATACACCCGACAGATGCACAAAGGGTGAATTTCACCGACTTCCCAGCGCTCTTTTGACATCCAAAATACGAGTATCTCCGTCGCTTTTCGAGTTGGCTGTGTGAAAACACGTCAGAACATTCCCTTAATGATAGTTTCAAGAAACACCATCGTCCGTTCCAAGTGATCACGAAGGTATGACGCCTCATACCGACCAAATTGGTGTTTTTGAATGCCTTCCAAGCGTTTTCATGACGACCAAAACACGTCCACATCGTCCTTTTGATAGTAACAGGAATCCCAATAGTCCATTTTGGGCAAATACCTATGTTATACACCCGAAAGATGCACAAAGGGTGAATTTCACCGACTTCCCAGCGCTCTTTTGACATCCAAAATACGAGTATCTCCGTCGCTTTTCGAGTTGGCTGTGTGAAAACACGTCAGAACATTCCCTTAATGATAGTTTCAAGAAACACCATCGTCCGTTCCAAGTGATCACGAAGGTATGACGCCTCATACCGACCAAATTGGTGTTTTTGACTGCCGTCCAAGCGTTTTCATGACGACCAAAACTCGTCCACATCGTCCTTTTGATAGTAACAGGAATCCCCATAGTCCATTCTGGGTAAATACCTATGTTATACACCCGACAGATGCACAAAGGGTGAATTTCACCGACTTCCCAGCGCTCTCGTATCTTCCAAAATACGAGTTTCTCCGTCGCTTTTCGAGTTGGTTGTGTGAAAATACGACAGAACATTCCCTCAATGTTAGTTACAGGAAAGACCATCGTCTGTTCCAAGTGCTCACCTAGGTATGACGCCTCATACAGACCAGATTGGTGTTTTTGACTGCCTTCCAAGCGTTTCCATGACGACCAAAACTCGTCCACCTCCCTATTTTTTGAGTTGGTTGCGTGAATGTTAGTTACACGAAAGACCATCGTCTGTTTCAAGTGCTCACATAGGTATGAAGCCTCATACAGACCGACTTCCCAGCACTCTCGTTTCCTCCAAAATACGAGTATCTCCGTCGCTTTTCGAGTTGACAGTGAGTGTGAAAAAAAGAAGAACATTCCCTCAAGGTTAGTTACAGGACACACCATCGTCCGTTCCAAGTGCTCACGTAGGTATGACGCCTCATACCGACCAAATTGGTGTTTTTGACTGCCTTCCAATCGTTTCCATCACGACCAAAACTCGTCCACCTACCCCGTTTTTCGAGTTGGTTGAGTGAAAATACGACAGAACATTCCCTTAATGATAGTTAGAGGAACCACCATCGTCCGTTCCAAGTGCTCACGTAGGTATGACGCCTCATACCGACCAAATTGGTGTTTTTGACTGCCTTCCAAGCGTCTCCATGACGACCGAACCTCGTCCACCTCCCTTTTTTTTGAGTTGTTTGTATTTCAATACGACAAAAAATCGTCGTTTTGACAGTAACAGGAATCCCAATAGTCCATTCTGGGTAAATACCTATGTTTTACACCCGACAGATGCACAAAGGGTGTATTTTACCGGCTTCCCAGCGCCCTCGTGACATCCAAAATACGAGTATCTCCGTCGCTTTTCGATTTGGTTGTGTGAAAATACGACAAAAGATCGTCGATTTGACAGTAACAGGAATCCCAATAGTCCATTTTGGGCAAATACCTATGTTTTACACCCGACAGATGCACAAAGGGTGTATTTCACCGGCTTCCCAGCGCTCTCGTGACATCCAAAATACGAGTATCTCCGTCGCTTTTCGAGTTGGTTGTGTGAAAATACGACAGAACATTCCCTTATTGATAGTTGCAAGAAACACCATCGTCCGTTCCAAGTGATCACGTAGGTATGACGCCTCATACATACCAAATTGGTGTGTATGACTGCCTTCCAAGCGTTTTCATGACGACCAAAACTCGTCCACCTAGCCAGTTTTTCGAGTTGGTTGTATTTCAATACGACAAACATCGTCGTTTCGACAGTAACAGGAATCCCAATAGTCCATTTTGGGCAAATACCTATGTTTTACACCCGACAGATGCACAAAGGGTGTATTTCACCGGCTTCCCAGCGCTCTCGTGACATCCAAAATACGAGTACCTCCGTCGCTTTTCGAGTTGGTTGTGTGAAAATACGACAGAACATTCCCTTGATGATGGTTTCAAGAAATATTATCGTGCGTTCCAAGTGATCACGTAGGTATGACGCCTCATACATACCAAATTGGTGTGTATGACTGCCTTCCAAGCGTTTTCATGACGACCAAAACTCGTCAACCTCCCCAGTTTTTCGAGTTGGTTGTATTTCAAAACAACAAAACATCGTCGTTTTGACAGTAACAGGAATCCCAATAGTCCATTTTGGGCAAATACCTATGTTTTACACCCGACAGATGCACAAAGGGTGTATTTCACCGGCTTCCCAGCGCTCTCGTGACATCCAAAATACGAGTATCTCCGTCGCTTTTCGATTTGGTTGTGTGAAAATACGACAAAAGATCGTCGATTTGACAGTAACAGGAATCCCAATAGTCCATTTTGGGCAAATACCTATGTTTTACACCCGACAGATGCACAAAGGGTGTATTTCACCGGCTTCCCAGCGCTCTCGTGACATCCAAAATACGAGTATCTCCGTCGCTTTTCGAGTTGGCTGTGTGAAAACACGACAGAACATTCCCTTATTGATAGTTTCAAGAAACATTATCGTCCGTTCCAAATGATCACGTAGGTATGACGCCTCATACATACCAAATTGGTGTGTATGACTGCCTTCCAAGCGTTTCCATGACGACCAAAACTCGTCCACCTCCCCAGTTTTTCGAGTTGGTTGTATTTCAATACAACAAAACATCGTCGTTTTGACAGTAACAGGAATCCCAATAGTCCATTTTGGGCAAATACCTATGTTATACACCCGACAGATGCACAAAGGGTGAATTTCACCGACTTCCCAGCGCTCTTTTGACATCCAAAATACGAGTATCTCCGTCGCTTTTCGAGTTGGCTGTGTGAAAACACGTCAGAACATTCCCTTAATGATAGTTTCAAGAAACACCATCGTCCGTTCCAAGTGATCACGAAGGTATGACGCCTCATACCGACCAAATTGGTGTTTTTGAATGCCTTCCAAGCGTTTTCATGACGACCAAAACACGTCCACATCGTCCTTTTGATAGTAACAGGAATCCCAATAGTCCATTTTGGGCAAATACCTATGTTATACACCCGAAAGATGCACAAAGGGTGAATTTCACCGACTTCCCAGCGCTCTTTTGACATCCAAAATACGAGTATCTCCGTCGCTTTTCGAGTTGGCTGTGTGAAAACACGTCAGAACATTCCCTTAATGATAGTTTCAAGAAACACCATCGTCCGTTCCAAGTGATCACGAAGGTATGACGCCTCATACCGACCAAATTGGTGTTTTTGACTGCCGTCCAAGCGTTTTCATGACGACCAAAACTCGTCCACATCGTCCTTTTGATAGTAACAGGAATCCCCATAGTCCATTCTGGGTAAATACCTATGTTATACACCCGACAGATGCACAAAGGGTGAATTTCACCGACTTCCCAGCGCTCTCGTATCTTCCAAAATACGAGTTTCTCCGTCGCTTTTCGAGTTGGTTGTGTGAAAATACGACAGAACATTCCCTCAATGTTAGTTACAGGAAAGACCATCGTCTGTTCCAAGTGCTCACCTAGGTATGACGCCTCATACAGACCAGATTGGTGTTTTTGACTGCCTTCCAAGCGTTTCCATGACGACCAAAACTCGTCCACCTCCCTATTTTTTGAGTTGGTTGCGTGAATGTTAGTTACACGAAAGACCATCGTCTGTTTCAAGTGCTCACATAGGTATGAAGCCTCATACAGACCGACTTCCCAGCACTCTCGTTTCCTCCAAAATACGAGTATCTCCGTCGCTTTTCGAGTTGACAGTGAGTGTGAAAAAAAAGAAGAACATTCCCTCAAGGTTAGTTACAGGACACACCATCGTCCGTTCCAAGTGCTCACGTAGGTATGACGCCTCATACCGACCAAATTGGTGTTTTTGACTGCCTTCCAATCGTTTCCATCACGACCAAAACTCGTCCACCTACCCCGTTTTTCGAGTTGGTTGAGTGAAAATACGACAGAACATTCCCTTAATGATAGTTAGAGGAACCACCATCGTCCGTTCCAAGTGCTCACGTAGGTATGACGCCTCATACCGACCAAATTGGTGTTTTTGACTGCCTTCCAAGCGTCTCCATGACGACCGAACCTCGTCCACCTCCCTTTTTTTTGAGTTGTTTGTATTTCAATACGACAAAAAATCGTCGTTTTGACAGTAACAGGAATCCCAATAGTCCATTCTGGGTAAATACCTATGTTTTACACCCGACAGATGCACAAAGGGTGTATTTTACCGGCTTCCCAGCGCCCTCGTGACATCCAAAATACGAGTATCTCCGTCGCTTTTCGATTTGGTTGTGTGAAAATACGACAAAAGATCGTCGATTTGACAGTAACAGGAATCCCAATAGTCCATTTTGGGCAAATACCTATGTTTTACACCCGACAGATGCACAAAGGGTGTATTTCACCGGCTTCCCAGCGCTCTCGTGACATCCAAAATACGAGTATCTCCGTCGCTTTTCGAGTTGGTTGTGTGAAAATACGACAGAACATTCCCTTATTGATAGTTGCAAGAAACACCATCGTCCGTTCCAAGTGATCACGAAGGTATGACGCCTCATACCGACCAAATTGGTGTGTATGACTGCCTTCCAAGCGTTTTCATGACGACCAAAACTCGTCCACCTAGCCAGTTTTTCGAGTTGGTTGTATTTCAATACGACAAACATCGTCGTTTCGACAGTAACAGGAATCCCAATAGTCCATTTTGGGCAAATACCTATGTTTTACACCCGACAGATGCACAAAGGGTGTATTTCACCGGCTTCCCAGCGCTCTCGTGACATCCAAAATACGAGTACCTCCGTCGCTTTTCGAGTTGGTTGTGTGAAAATACGACAGAACATTCCCTTGATGATGGTTTCAAGAAATATTATCGTGCGTTCCAAGTGATCACGTAGGTATGACGCCTCATACATACCAAATTGGTGTGTATGACTGCCTTCCAAGCGTTTTCATGACGACCAAAACTCGTCAACCTCCCCAGTTTTTCGAGTTGGTTGTATTTCAAAACAACAAAACATCGTCGTTTTGACAGTAACAGGAATCCCAATAGTCCATTTTGGGCAAATACCTATGTTTTACACCCGACAGATGCACAAAGGGTGTATTTCACCGGCTTCCCAGCGCTCTCGTGACATCCAAAATACGAGTATCTCCGTCGCTTTTCGATTTGGTTGTGTGAAAATACGACAAAAGATCGTCGATTTGACAGTAACAGGAATCCCAATAGTCCATTTTGGGCAAATACCTATGTTTTACACCCGACAGATGCACAAAGGGTGTATTTCACCGGCTTCCCAGCGCTCTCGTGACATCCAAAATACGAGTATCTCCGTCGCTTTTCGAGTTGGCTGTGTGAAAACACGACAGAACATTCCCTTATTGATAGTTTCAAGAAACATTATCGTCCGTTCCAAATGATCACGTAGGTATGACGCCTCATACATACCAAATTGGTGTGTATGACTGCCTTCCAAGCGTTTCCATGACGACCAAAACTCGTCCACCTCCCCAGTTTTTCGAGTTGGTTGTATTTCCGTCGCTTTTCGAGTTGGTTGTGAGAAAATACGACAAAAGATCGTCGTTCTGACAGAAAAAGGAATCCCAATAGTCCATTTTGGGTTAATACCTATGTTTTACACCCGACAGATGCACAAAGGGTGTATTTCACCGATTTCGCAGCGCTCTTATGTCATTCAAAATAAGAGTATCTCCGTCGCTTTTCGAGTTGGTTGTGTGAAAATACGACAAAAGATCGTCGTTCTGACAGAAAAAGGAATCCCAATAGTCCATTTTGGGTTAATACCTATGTTTTACACCCGACAGATGCACAAAGGTTGTATTTCACCGACTTCCCAGCGCTCATGCTATCGGGAAAGAAAAACTTTGTCGTACGGTGAAGATTCAAGTCGTTTAGTCTTTGTCGGCAGATGTGCAAATACTGGTACGTCAATCCAAAACATACCTCCCGACAGAGGTATGGCCGCAAACGTGCACTTATTATGAAATGAACGATGTGATTTCTTTTCACTTTGTATGGGAATGGAAATTATGCTATCGCGAAAGAATCCTTTGGTGGTACGGTGGAGATTCCAGTCGTTTAGTCTTGGTCGGCAACCTTCATAATTTTTCTCGCCAATCCAAAACATACCTTCCAACATCTGAAAGGCCGTAATCGTGCACTCATACATAAGATAAATGATCTGATTACCATGCCCTATGTATGGGAAAGGTAAATATGGTATTGGGAAAGAAAAACCTAGTCTTACGGTGGAGATTCCAGTCCTTTAGTCTTTGTCGGCAGATGTGCAAATACTGGTACGTTGCGAGAAGATATATCTGCACTGGCAGTGGGGCATTTTTCAGTCGTCTCTCATGGTGAAGTTGTTGTTGTTGTTGTTGTTGCTGCTTCTGCTGCTGCTGCTGCTGCTGCTGCTGCTGCTGATGTTGTTGTTGTTGAATGTCATACAACAGTAGTAACACATCAATGGTTGGAGTGGGAGAGGATGGCAGAAAAACAAGAGATTGAAACGACCCAAACATACCGTTGGAAATTTCAATATTTAGTCCATAACATCCACAGATTTAAAACTGATTTAAGAATCGTGGAACTCGGTCGATCATAAAACCGATTGAAAAAATCCGGAGAAAGTATTACGTAGTAATCGTATACGATAGACTACCTGCGTAGAAATACCCCCAATTGAATTTCGTTTATGAACGGGAGAAACCCCTAATAATTCTACGACGTACTCGAAGTACCACTATGATACGACGATACGACAGCACGACGTTCACCGAACAACTATGATAAGTCTCTGCGACATCCGGGTTTCGACTAGTATTCCTATTTATTTTTCACGGTGTGAACAAAATCATCCACAGAAGTAAAAATCTCAAAGAGTCATTAATTGATTGAAAGTTTTTGCTTACTGTTAGCTCTGAAATAAGCTGCTCACAAATTCGTTCCAAATAGCTACTGGATCGATACGATCATCACATACGTACGTTCTGTTTCTTTCAAATTCAAACATAAAGTTCCTTTGTAGAAATCAATCAATAGATTGTCTCGTGGCATTCGATTGCAGTCCCATGATGGATCAGAGGTTCGGGACCGGCAGATAGTTGTTTGGCAGATCTTGATAAACGATTGGGATAGTTCTCTTCCGGCCCTTCTGCGTAATTCTTCCAAACATCCATGGTAAATAGGGAAAAGAGAGAGCACCTCTGTTAGAGCTAACAGTAAACAAAAATTTTCAATCAATTAATGGCTCTTTGAGATTTTTACTTTCTGTCAATTTTTGGATGATTTTGTTCACACCGTGAAAAATAAATAGGAATACTAGTCGAAACCCGGATGTCGCAGAGAATGTCGCATTCTCGTTCATACGTACTAGCAATAGATACGAACAATAGGAACAATAGTCGAAACCCGGATGTCGCAGAGAATGTCGCATTCTCGTTCATACGTACTATCAATAGATACGAACAATAGGAATGCTAGTCGAAACCCGGATGTCGCAGAGAATGTCGCATTCTCGTTCATATGTACTAGCAATAGATACGAATAATAGGAACGCTAGTCGAAACCCGGATGTCGCAGAGAATGTCGCATTCTCACTCATACGTACTATCAATAGATACAAACAATAGGAATGCTAGTCGAAACCCGGATGTCGCAGAGAATGTCGCATTCTCATTCATACGTACTAGCAATAGATACGAACAATAGGAATGCTAGTCGAAACCCGGATGTCGCAGGGAATGTCGCATTCTCATTCATACGTACTAGCAATATATAAGAACAATAGGAAAATCTTAGCGCACCTTCTCCTATTTATCGGCTATCAGATCATATTCGTGGCTGATAAACGAAGAAGGAAAAAAGAGGGAAGAAGGGGAGGGAAGAAGGGGGAAGGAAGAAAAGAAAAAAAAGGAGAAAAGGAAGAAGAAAGAGGAAAAACCAAAAATATGATAGACCGACTCTGTCCGAACACCACGCAAACATGAGATTGGTGATGACAATTGCTTTTCAAATTGTCGCTTCATAAAAAGTTGTCAAATTGCTTTTCGAATCGATTCTGCGTCCCGCTGCGGAATAAACTACAACTGCTTTTCGAACCGTTGTCGACAGGGCTGGTTCTTTGTTTTCTTTGTCCAAGCTCAAATCAAAAGACGATGTCAACACATCGTCAAGGACAGTACCACAACAATTTTGATTGTCAACACATCGTCAAGGACAGCACCACAACAATTGTTTAGTCATTATCGTTACTCTATTAGACGGAATGTTGCACCAGCAAAGTGTGATAGGCAATGATAACATAACTTAGATTGTTGCTGTATCCCGTAATTTTTTTGGACATTTTCCTCTTGGCCATCTTCTGGGACAATCCCTAGCTGAGTTTTTAACCTCTGGATCAGGAGAGTCTCTACAAAATCCACAAGTAGGAGGTTTTCTGGGTCGCTTGCACTTTCCTCTTGTTCGTTTCTCCTCTCTATGTAGGTTGGGGATAAATCCTGTCATTGCTGTTAATGTCTCTCCAGCAACTCCAACTGGCAATGCATCCGCGAGTGGAAGCGTCATAGCTGCCGGAAAGTATGGTGCTTGATAGTGACGCCGCATGTACGATGCAAACAACACCATGTGATCATTGAAGTTGTCCGTAGTGTTGTTTCCAACCCCAATGCCTTCTTGTGCTGGCTCATCTCTCTGTTGATCTATACCGAAGCCATTACTAGCTTCCCTTCCGCCAAACTCATCCTCCCCATCCAATTCTGCAAATGCACCTTCACCAGCATCGCAAGTGTTTGGCACCTGTTTTGCCAAGAAATAGTTCAAAAATGTCAATTTCACTTTTGGCTCGCTCCATTGCATCCTGGATCCTTCTGTTTCTCTCCCAGTGTCGATGCTACTTTTACAATTGTACTGGAAGTTTCGGAAATATGTCTTGCGAATTGACATGCGCAATCCACAAGTGCGCCATCCTGTTGTCATCAATTTTTGTAGGTCAAAAAATATGCTGAAGAGGTGGTACTCAGAACATTGCATGACAGGCAAAAAAGGTAAGGTAATCCCCAATGAGTTGCAGATGATTTTGACTTCTCTGCAACAGCGCTCGGAAAACGGTAAGCCCTGATACCTGACGGGGATTCGTCATTGACTGTGAAAGCTCTGGATGCTGAAACAACCATCCACAGTTGTGCTTCGATTTCTGTTTTCCGTGTACTTGTACCAAAGTCACCCTGTTGTTAGTCGTGCTGTAGTAAAAACAAGGTCCTTGCTAAGGTTAGGGTTGGGGTTAAGATTGAATGCGAAATACAGTAGTAATTTGAATTACAGTAGGCCGCAGCGAAGACAACTCACATCATCGTTCCCTTCTTTGTTGTAAAAGCCTACTAATAGTAAGCGACAATGAAAAACAACCATCCACAGTTGTGCTTCGATTTCTGTACTTGTACCAAAGTCACCCTGTTGTTAGTCATGCTGTAGTAAAAACAAGGTCCTTGCTCGTTGTGTCGCAAAAAATGAAACTGATTTGGTGTAGAGGAAGCAACGGACTGTCTCATGCGAGTATAATATACTTCGAAATACTTAGGTGTTTCAGATGAAAACATATAGTAGCCAAAACAATTGATTGTACTGTAAATAATACGAAGTACTTACTCCTACATGGCGTTTGGGACAAAGGACATCATAGTTTAACGATCTACTAAGGGTAAATCATTACGTAAGGTACTTTTGAAATATGTTTGCTAAAAATGATTTCTTTTATTTGGCATATTAAAGGGAGTTTCGGACGGAATTCCCTGTTGTAAAAACTATACGTAGTACTCCGAAGTTTTTTTTTGCTTTCCATATTTGTGTCATTTGGGACAAAAGAACAGCTTCGTCGAACTGAAATAACAGTCAGTGGATTACTTCAAATAATCGACGGGTTGTTGTTTTTTCAAAACGAAGATTCGGAAGGATTCGAATAATTTTTTTTGCTTCCTGTATCACATTTGGGACGAAAGAGCAGCTTCGTCGAACTGACATCACAGTCAGTGGACTACCTAAATTATTCGACGGGTTGTTGTTTTTTCAAAACGTAGGATTCGTTGTAGGAATCCCTTGAACAGTCTTTTTCCGAAGATTGAATGCGAAATACAGTAGTAATTTGAATTACAGTAGGCCGCAGCGAAGACAACTCACATCATCGTTCCCTTCTTTGTTGTAAAAGCCTACTAATAGTAAGCGACAATGAAAAACAACCATCCACAGTTGTGCTTCGATTTCTGTAGTTGTACCAAAGTCACCCTGTTGTTAGTCGTGCTGTAATAAAAACAAGGCCCTTGCTCGTTGTGTCGCAAAAAAGGAAAATGATTTGGTGTACGACTAGTAGAGGAAGCAAGGTGAATGTCTCATAAGAGAACAATATACATCGAAATACTTCAGTGTTTCAGATGAAAATTCGTCAAAGCACAAACAATTATTTATTATTCGAAGTACTTCTTACTGCATAGCGATTGGGACAAAGGACATCATAGTTAAACGATCTACTACAAATAATTCGTAAATCATCACGTAAGTAACTTTTGAATGTCTGCCAAAAATGATTTTTTTTGGTCGCATTTTGAAGTGAGTTTCGGACGGAATTCATTGTTGTGAAAATGATACTAGTCGTACGATGAGGAAAATTTCGTCGCCGTCATCATCATCCGACTACGACGAACGAAAAGTTCGACGGGCGAGAAGAGAATCAAAGGCATTTCGCATCGAAGACAATGCTCCTACTCTTACAGAATTGGCTGATGCTGGGGACTTTTTGTGAGTCCGAAAAAAAAGAATCCGAACAGAGTATGACCTCACGGCGGTTTTGGTCGTCATGCAACGGTACCTCTTTGCCCGGGAAGCTTGAAACTTTTGGACCGATGCCAGGCGCTGGTCAGGTGAATGTTTGCAGTCATGCTTCGCGGAGCCAACGATTTAAACACTGAAGAGTAGCAAAACCAACGGATATTGTTTGTCAAGAACCAAAAAGAAATGAAATCGACTAAGATAATATGTGTTTTTTTTTGTGTTTTTTGGATTGCCGTTGGACGACTTTGGAATTTCTTCGGAAGTCACCACTTCATGTTTCGTAAGGGCACTCCATCCAACCGTATTATCTACTATCTTTGATCGCCAATTGTCATGGACTTTTTTTATCGGATTTCAACGCTCTCTGTGTCGACCGAGCACTCCATCCAACCGTATTATGTTCCATCTATGAAGGCCATTTGTTTTTCATTGTTAATAAAATCATTTGAACGAGAAACGAAGCCAAAGCGACTGAAAATCATTGTGATACTTTTGGGATGGCCGACGGCAGTTGGACGATCTTGCAAATTCATGCTGAATTTAATCCTCACAGTGTCGACCGAGCACTCCATCCACTGTACCGACTGCTGACTTTAACGGCCATTTGTTTTCCATTGTTATTGTTAATGAAAACATTAGGACGAGGCAAAGCATCTGTTTACAACACATGGCTGATACGATGGAATCACGTTCTACCCTGTCCACAACCATTCGTCAGATCTGTTGTTGTTGTTGTTGTTGTTGTTGTTGTTGTTGTTGTTGTTGTTGTTGTTGTTGTTGTTGTTGTTGTTGTTGTTGTTGTTGTTGTTGTTGTTGTTGTTGTTGTTGTTGTTGTTGTTGTTGTTGTTGTTGTTGTTGTTGTTGTTGTTGTTGTTGTTGTTGTTGTTGTTGTTGTTGTTGTTGTCATCGTGATTGGTAGAACTTCTCTTTCAAAAGCAAGTCTGGACATATTTCCACAAAAAATGAATTCTTGGAACTACCCTTTGGCATGTTGTGTGGGTTTTGGTGGTTGTTCTTCGCTTTTCCTAATCTTCTCGTTGTTGATATCGTAGGAGAGACTGTCAATGGTCAGCCCAAACAACGTCCTATTGTTTTGCGTTGTTATTGTGTCAGTCACATGGAAAAAGACGCCGCAAGGGAAACTTGAATGTTTTTTATATCGGTCCTCCATTCGTAGGGAGAAAACCAAGTAGTTTAGACCATGGTTCATACATATTCCTAGTCAAGTTTCTTCTCTCCATGGATTGCTTCCAGTGGACAAGATTGTATCCAGATACGACCCTAATCAAAGTAACCCATTGAATGGCCATGCCCTAACCCAGACCGTCTCAAAATCACGCTGTTGTTGTTGTTGTTGTTGTTGCTGTTGTTGTTGCCGAAATCTTTGCGATAGTCTATACAGTAGGCCTTGGCGTTTCATTTTGTCCAAGCCCTTTGGGATCAGCTTGATTTCCACTTTTTCGACGAAGGAAATGGCCGTGTGTAGTGTGTCAAGAACCTTCAGTACTGACGTCCTTTAGACGATTCGAGAGTTTCCTACAAGGTCTCGATAAGATCATCGCGCACCTGGCTGCCAATATCTCCTTGGAAGAGAATGTGATATACAAATTTCCATTTCACAGTCAATTCGATGGAATAGTCTGTTTTCTAGCTTGATCTGTTGATGTCATTCTCGATGCTTGCGGTCTTCCAGAATACAGTCAAGTTCTAATGTCGTGGTGAGGGGTCCCATGACAGATAGACAAGATGATTGTGGTGCTGATTATTTTTTCTGGCATCTCCTGTGAGGATGAAAATTCAGCGTTTCAAGATCCAACGTCGATGATTGGAACAACCAAAAGACGGAAACGGCTGTCGTACAACTAACAGTAAACTTGACAAGTTGCAGAATCATCGAGCGAAGATACGAGGTATCGTTGACGAGGTATTGTTGGGATTGGACAGATTGCTTATTGCTTGGATCGTTCTGATACAACTGTCTACTAGGTAGTAGAAATAGCGCTCCATTTCTTGTTATTCAATGATGATAGTTGCTCCCAAATCAATGTCATCATTGTTGTTCAATGTGATGAGCGGTCACAACTGTCGACTATCCAAAGGGATCCAAACATCATGGTGTCGACTGTTCACATTTCACATTCACAGTCATGTCCAAGCTCTTTACTCGAAGTATTTTTTTGGCGCACCTTGTGACTCCGATGAAGTTGTTTTATACTACAGTATGTGTAATAGTATGATACTACCGTATGATACGAACAGGAAATAAGAAGGGGGTGTAGCTATCGTAGTAGCTACGGCACCTACGAACTTACTTGTCGTCTGAGATTATTTTTCTCGCCTTCAGGGAAACTGTCGTACGACAGTAAAATGAATAGCCTGATCATACGTACCGGTAGTAGGACGCGTACATAGCATGACGTACGAAGTAGCTTCGAAACTCACAGTCAATCACATCCTTCGCATTCTTTTTCATTACAGTTATCTCACTGTCAATCTTTCAATCTCTGTGACTGTCAATCAAATCCGTGAATCCGTGAAGCAGGAGCACAAATCTCTTTCCGCCATGAGCGATGGCTAAGACTCCCGTAATGTGACAACAGCAGCCGATGATTTCATCACATGATGACACAATGAGTTGATTTATGCGTCTAAAACAAATCCGAGACAATCCAAAGATCGTTGCTTCAAGATGTAAGAAGAACCAGATCGTTTTTCTTCAAGGTGGTGTTGCTTCGAGGTGTAACCACCTCTTAACAGTTTTCCCACCCTCAAGACTCGAGAGTGCCTCCTTTGGATTCCCTTGGATTCCCTTGGATTTATCACGATGGAACACTTTCTGTCACATCAACAACAACAACAACAACTTTTTTACTTTCATTCTTACGATGTGGAAGGCACAAGGCACCCAACGAAACATTTATCTCAAGGACTGCCATACATTGAGTTGTCAAGAAGTGGATGATTGTGAGATTCTGAGAATGACTGTCGTAACATCGTGCCTCGTGTTTTTCCTGTAACAACACAACCAGCTCTTTTCGGAGTGTCCGTTGATTGAATCATGCCACGAATCATGTACGGAGAGATTGACTTCGAAGTACGAAATTTTGTTGTCCAGCACCGTCCTCGGGCAATTTTCAATAAATTTATTTCGAAATATCCGAAAGAATCGAAATTGAAACGGGGGAGCCCTCGTGACGGATAAGCAACAATGAAGGGAAAAAACATGCATGGCCATCAGGACAAGACTGACAGAGTCTTGAAACAATCATCATCAAATTGTATCTCCAATCTTGGCATTCCACCGTGTTCCTGTTACATGCAAGTACACACCCCAACATTGGCCCTTTCAAAAATTCGTCGTTGGATCGCTGGGAAATGGCCATACATCATACAGTGATATTCTGGATTTTCATAAGACGTAGACCAGTCGAATACTCTCAATCCGATTAGGGTCGTATCTGAATACAGCCTTGTCCACTGGGAGCAATCCACGGAGAGATGAAACTTGACGAGGAATATGTGTGGACCATCTCTGAATGGGTCTCGTCCAAGGCTTCCGTATTCTTGAGGCAAAGCGTCCAACCATGCACTTGGTTCCATCTTGGCCATCCATATATGCTGCAGTGGCCAGTGTTTTCCATTCCGGATCGTTCGATTCATTGATCTGTCCCGCTTCGTTTGTGCCTTGACCAAGGCAAACCCGTCGACAACCCCAGCATCTGCGTCACATGACAGTTTGGCACTCTCATTGGGGCATCCAAGGAAACTGGTACAAAGAGCTTTGGCTAACGAATGAAGCCATCAAAGCAAATACTCAGCGAGACGCGAAAATGTTGCAATATTCGATCAAGTCCGTGTTGGGTACGGATGGCTTGCGATCCAACGTATTCTGTCCCTTGGGTGTTTTTTCTTTCTCTTCCAAACAATGGACCAATAATATGGTTTCATCTCCAATCCCTTGCATAAATGATAATCCCGTGTAAAAAGAAGCTCGATATATAGTATGTTTTTCCTTCGTTGTTGCTTAACCGACATGGGGAATCCTCCATTTCCATTCTTTGGGATTGTAGGATGATGGCGTTTCCATATGAAGGGCTGTTCTGAAACTAGGCGGCCGTCGACTGACTTGGGTGGCGGCACTTTTCAATGTTTGAACCATTGCAAGAGGATAATAAATCTCATGGTGAATGTTGGGGATGTTGTTGGGTGGAGTCGAATGGAATGGAATGTACGACTAGTGCGGTATTCTGGTTGGGATGGCGGTAATGGAATGATTTGTTGTTACGTGACAACACGTTTGTGTTTTGTTGGTGATGATCTGATCATCACAGTTTGTAAAAGTTATTACGATCCTCTACATCATCATGACATAAAGATACGACTACCGGTAGTAGAATTTTTTACCACTACACGATGACGATTGTCAGAACACGGCGAAGTATCCTTCTGTACTCGGAGTAGCACCGACTTATCTGTTACCAGGAGGGAATCGACACGAGGGCAGCATTCTTAGCGTTAATTTTTCATAATAAAATCAATTTAAACCGTTATTTTTATCTATGATTGCCTGCATGCTCGGTTGTGTTCTGCCGTCGGACAAGCGTTTGGAGTCGGCAGGCATCACATCTTGATGGACTTGCAGACATCAATGGAATTTCTACAGCCAACGAATGACAAAAAAATGAACTACTACTTGTATGATATCCCCGATTTACCATCATCTTGAATGTATTGGAATTTCTGTTTCAAAAACCGCGTCTCTACTAGCTAGGTAGCTAGAGAGTGAAGATGGGCTTCCAAGTATTGACAGTGAGTGACTTACAGAAGCTGGCGGTCAGTTAATCCAGATGTAACAGGAGCCTTCGAACAAGTGGACTCTCCATCTTGGAAAACAGTAAATTTGGTGCGGTCTTCTGTTGGAAACATCGTCGTCCTTGAATGCACACAGCTGGAAAGAAACCTTTGTCGGATTGATCCCATTGTACCCGTCATTGATCCTGCAGAGTGGCACACTGGACCGTTTTGTCAGGTCTACATTGCCGCATGCGAAAGGTCAGACCATTATCAAACCAAAGTCAAACCAGCCTTGCAGGCATTTGTCAGTCAAATCGAATCGGCTGCCTCCAATACTGCGGCCAACCAACAGGGAGGACATTCTGCCGATTATCTCATCGTGTACGTACAAATCAACGGTAGAGCATCGACTGCCAACAAGTAACATCAAGGATTAAAATCAATGGCCCGATGGAAACCCGATGGAAACAGTGCCACTCGACGAGGACTCTTCCAACGGGCTCGGAAGCGTTGGACTGCTGCTGGTGCCACCGCCGGTGGGAGCGTGCAACTACTGATAACAATGAAGGCATACTGATGCGAAATGGCGTACCATATATCGTACCGATTCATGTGGTACAACAATTTCCGTATTGGTTGCATGGCTGTGAGTGCCTGGAGTGTGAGGGGAAAACAGTAGTCAGCGTGGCGAACCACTGTTTGGAATGTAAGAAAGTATTATGTTACTCTTGTGTTCAGAAAAAAAAGAAAGTGGCTGTCGTAACAACACCTGTCGTGAGACTGGTTCCATGAAATATCTCTGCACGAGCTGCAGTGGAGCGAACAGGCAGGAAAATGACGAAACGGAGAAAGGGGGCAAAGAAAGCCAGGCAACATTTAAGGAGGATACTATGGAGCGGAATTCCAATACAATTGTTCGGAAGGGACCACCCTTTTTGCTTTGCCAAAAATGCACACTGATTAATCAACCAGTGAGGCTGCCAACAATTGATCGAAGTTTGAGAGAAGAAGTGCTACATCCAGAGAAGTGGTGGAGAACAGAATTTGTCGCAACTTTCTGTGCGATGCTAGCACACTCTGTCCACCACAGCGAAGTGCTTTATGTCCATTGCTTGTTTTCTAAAAATCTAAAGGAACACACGACTGCTTCCCTTCCTGGCCATGTCAACACAGTGAATAGTGTTGTACATGATCAAGGTCACTTTGTAGTTCTGGAAGTCAATGTGAAAAAAAAGGCTATTGAGGTATGGGACGGGAAGGATTATAACGTAACAACTTGGAGGAAAAAATATCATTCGAACTACCAGTGGTATCTAGAGCTGCATCTTCGAATAGAGGTTTAACGTATCTTTGGTAGATTTGTCTGAGTCGTAATTTGATTTGTGTGAAGACGACATTTACTCATTTTTACACGTCATTTTAGTTGAATGGCCGTGTATGAAATTTGTTCCAAATTGTATTTATGTTAGGACAGGACGACGGCTGATTCCGAACTGCACTCTAAGAAAATAAATTGGGAATAAATTTGTTAATTTATAAACGGCGTTTTCGTTCAAAGTTGGTGCAAACGATGTCTGTGAGTACTTTTTTATTTCCGACAGGTCGCTGGTTTCTGAATTTTGTTGAAATTTGAATGTTCCTTTTTATACGTCGTTTCAGTTGAAACAACCTTTATTTCGTCAGTATCTAAATTACTTAGGAGAACACTTGGACAAAGATGAGACTTCTGAACTGCGCATTATCTGAAAAATGATGCTGACACTGTAAAAAACGTCGTTTCGCGTTAAGCAACAGTCTGGAATTTTCAAGCACAAACCCTCCCTCTTCTTCGGATGATCCGACATCTACAGAGAAGTCAAAAACTGTATCAAATATAATCATACGAAGTAGATTCTATAAAACAAAATATTCTTAACAGTTTAGTACACCCCAAAAGATCGTTGATTGCGCCCTTCTTCTACCCTTGTCACTCATTTTCCACTGGATCGTCAAGCATATCCGACATCAAATCTTCCTCATGGTCTTCGGCAATCGCATTTCAAACTTCAGAATATTTGAGAGCCAAATAGAGACACGAAACTAGGCTCAAACTAGCAGTTGGCATATCCACGAAAAGACATTTTTAAACCAGCTGATAATCGTCAAGTCCCAATATCTGCTTTGTGCCAACAACGGAATCTGCCAGACACATTCCAAGGGGCTGTGTATCATTAGAAGAACAAATTTTACAGGGCTGCAGATTGGGCATGTAGGACGATGTTACGAACCAACGGCGTTCTCAGTAAAAAAATTTGTCCACTTCTTGACAACTCAAACTACGACAAAGAGAACCCCAATACTAACTTCCAAGAAATCTCGTGGACGTCCGTCGTCCCTTGCCACAGCCTCGCCTTGTCAACTTGATGATAGTGCGACGGTGAGGCCTGGGTACGCGTCAATTGGAAGTCTTGGAGCTCAATAGAAGCCGTCTCGCCGTTCGTAGCATCGTAAGTTATGACGATGTTAGTGGACGCATCACTATCGATAAGGGACAGCTCCTTGTTGTTGGGGACGAGTCCTCGTCGCTGTCGGACAACTTTAGGGTGGAAACTTGCTCTTTTGTCTTCCGTAGGTTGGGTGGTAGTGTTATTACCATTGTCGTCGTCTCCAGAACTACCAGCGCTGTAAAGCATCTAGATATTGTCACTTTGCGTGTCGTCGCAATCGATCATGGAAAAAGTATCTTCTTCATCCTTGTGGCCGTTGTTGGTAAAGGGTATGGGTATGATGATGGCATCGTTGTTGTCCTATCCGCTAGTCATATTGAGGGTTTAGTTTGTTGTTGGTAGTGGAGTAGTCGTCATCGTTGCCGAAGAAGTTGTTGTTGGAATGTTGGAAGGTGCTATCGCCTTTGTCATCATCGTTGGTGATTGTTGTTGACAAAGTGTTTGATGGTGTCATAGCCATCGTCATCTCCGTTGGTAGTTTCACTGGTAACAAAGTTACCTTACTACGGAGTCTTGGACGGTGTCATCGCAAACAATGTGGGGATACAGGTGCCGTCCTCTTCGTTGGAAGCCTGGCTGGAATCGAACTTCCTGCTTCCAGTGTGTGATGTCGACGGACTTAATATCGATACTATGGTCACCATTGTGGTGGGATCTGGGAAGCTGACTTGACTGTCGATATGACACCTGGTTATGGCAGCTATCAGCTACGTTTTTGTATATGCGCAGGGTCACGACCCATGGCTCGGAACTCGGAACCATGCAATACGATAACATATATACCGCACTCTTCCAGAACTTCGCAGAGGAGTCGAACATCGAACAAATCAAAAGACGGTGGATGTTCCGGAACGTTTGTGACAAGGCTGTCATTACTGCCATCGTGCGGCCCTTCATTCGCTCCAATAAAATTCTTCTTCACAGTCAAGAATGAATGATTCTTGCTCTCACATCAGTTTCGTTGATGTTGTTCTTTCTGCTTGGGAAACATCGTTGTTGTTGATGTTGCTGTTGTTGTCTTGCTACACCATGGTATTCACCCGTCTATTTTCGATCCGAATGTAGAATTTCTGGCACGTTTGATTGTGAATTTGAATAGAAGTCCTTTAGATAGTCGGAATGAAAGTAAAAACTCGTTGGCCTTTTCAAAATGAAGGTCATCCACCATGATGAATCCAAGGGAGGTTACCGACGAATAAGCGATGATTTTGAATACTTAGTAGAGGGATACTCGTAATGGTTGTTCTTGGTATACGTCGTAATTGATAATCCACAATCAGCAGTGACAAGTATGTCTTGGTGGGTTGGTGCTGTTTCCATAAGATCGATTTGCGGTTGTTGATGATTTATGAGATATGTTGTTGTGATTTCTGATTTGACGTTCGTCGACATTCTCTCATTCACGAAACAACTTCTTTCCCGGAGAAGGGTTGTGAGGTTGTGAGGTTGCAACAGTTACCTCTCTTACTTACAGTTATTACATTCACATTCACAGTCACAGTCAGTACGAACGTACAGTTCAATTGATTGGGTATATGCTCGTAGGATAAAAAAGGTACGTATGATACCTCAAGGATTCGAAAGAAAATACCACGTAGAGTCGAATCTGTCAAAACGGGACAAATAATATTATTATGACCACCCCTAACATTGACAGTGAACAACAACAACAATGACATTATTGCTTTGGGAGCGACTGTCATCATTCAGCAACAAGAAATGGAGCGGCGGTGGGTCGCACACGATGGCAGCAGTCCAAAATCCAAACGGCCACGTACTACTAGGTAGACAGTTCTCACAACGATGATCCAATCTGTCCAATCCAACAACAATACCTCGTATCTTCGCTCGATGCTTTCGTAACCTGTCAAATTTTGTTGCATGACACACTACACGACAAGTTCCTTTGTCGAAAGAGTGGGAAACAAGCAGATCCCAGACCGTTAAGACAAATGAAACGTCAATGCCTACTATATTGAATATAGACTATCGCAGAAAGAAATGTCGGCAGCCAACAACAAACAATAACAGCGAGATTCTTTGTCACATCAAGATTTCAATATAGCGTTCCATTCTGCCAACTACACTTCAATGAAAGCTAGGTGTCGACTTGTTGCGGAGGCGTCATTCGCAGTTTCGATGGATGCACCAATGGCCAATCTTGTTGAGTGATGTAAAAGCAAAAAAGAACGAATCCTTTGACTTCTTTGTTGTCAATGGTTCTTCAAGCTGCTGGGGCAGTATCAATCAAGGCATGATAACTGGTCTCTCTACACGTACATTGGCTATTGGCAAGTCAGAAATCAAGTCTGAGCATCGACCGATGATTCCATTGGATGCCGACACGAAACGATGCGAATTGGATGGGACAGGAGCTCTTTGGTCGGACGGTGTTGGAATAAATGACATATTGCCGCTTCCAGACACCATTTTGCAAGTGAAACTACTTTATTTATGGCAATACGAATCCAGAAGTCTTCTTCAAGCATCAAGACATGATTTTACTGATATTCGGGGCATAAGACCATTCAATAGGTACACGTAACGGTCCGATAACTTGAGGAGCTCGATAGGAGGTCATTGTTACAAAATATGAATAACATGGCATCACCTCTTCCAGACGCTATTGCATCCAATCTAGAAACATGAACTGTGGTTGATTCTGAAACCATCTTCAAGCATCGATGTATTATTCCAATGGATACCGACTCGAAACGGTCCGAGATTCATTTGGCAGCAACTTGTGTCGGATGGTGTTGGAAAACACGACATCGCCGTTTCTGGACAACATGCCGCAACGCGACTACCTGAATGATAATATGTGGAATGATTGACCCAAAAGACTTCATCAAGGATCATTACTAACTGTCAATTCAATTGAGAGACGATGCATGAACCGATATAGTCAGTACACGATGCTGTCCGAAAGGGATGAAGCGGGAGCTTGACCTGAGGTCGAGAAACTTTTTTCAATTTAGCAACGACATGTATTCAAATGCCCCGTGATCATCTGTTATGTCTACCGTACCATTCCATGGACCCATACACTGAACCAACTGGAGGACATGTAGTTGTTGTGAACAAACAGAAACCATTCCGAAATAGAATTGTTCAATTTGGGACGAGACGAGACAAGACAAGACGATGAAACACGGAAAATTGAATCATACCAATCTTGTTTCTTGTTTGTCTCCATTGTGTTTGTCTCCATTGTGGAAAGGCGGTCACATGATGGTAGTCTGCCAAAGGCCAAAAAATGGTTTTTAATATCCAGAGCAACCGATTGAGACCGCGACAATCGACGGCAACAACCAAGACCACAAAATGCATCTCACAATTCGGAGTGTCAAAATAAGACATAACTATCTCCCGGAAGCGAGGCGAAAAAATGCTCTGTCGATGGACCTACTCTCTTTCTGAAATAACATGCTCAGAAAGAAACGTTTCAAAAACAGACTGTCGAAGTCGTGCAGATCGACCGAAGGCACTTTTGCATAAGAAACTTCCATCCACGATGCAACAAGATAAAATAAAAGTATGAATTGTGTTGGAACTTTATGCGGAATTCATCCTTCCCAGAGTCGTAAGGGCACTCCAACCACCGTACTATCTGATACCTTCACGGCCATTTGTTTTGCAGTGATGTTTATGACATGATGACCGTTGGATCCCGCTTCTCCCTATTCCCTTCGTGAAGGTTCCCCCCCTTTTTGTCCTTTGTCCTTTCCGTTCACATTGAACATACGACTCTGGCCACCTGCCCATGACAAGCGCCAGATTCCGACGTCGCCCGTCTCCGTCACCCTCCTCTATTCCCGTCACTGTTAGGGGTACTGGATCCAACATTGTCGTTGCAGAATTTCCAGCAGCGCCACTCGGACATCCCCCCGGGCGTCTTTCGCAAAATTTCCCTTGGTACCACTCAGACATTCCCACCGGCGCCTGTGACTCCAATATGGCAGTTGTATATGGCGGTTGCAGCATGTCTACCGACTCTACTCGGACATTCCCTCCGGCGCCCGCAGATCCAACGTCGCAGTTGCAGAATTTCCATTGGCGCCACTCGGACATCCCCACTGGCGCCGACTCGACAGAGGAACGTGGCGATCTCAACACCTCTATCATCCGATTTCCACTTGGACTCTACCATCCGGCTGCCTTACTATCCACCTTCGACTGAGCTCACAATTCGAGTTTCTTCGATTGCTTTCAGCCCCTTTCCTCTTGCGTTATCATGGAACCTTTGACCCTCTCTCCCCTCGCGGGCATCCAAGTTGGAAAAGGTGCCATATCCGCGGTCGGATGCGAGTTCGTTTCGCAGAAGAGAGGCCTGGCGTAAATGTGTAAGGAAACAACGTTGGGTAACGTGAGCAAGTGGAGGTGAATAGAGAGCACACGGGCGCGAGATAAAGTCTGCTAAAGTGTTATCGGAGCCCGCAATGTGTTTGACCACCAGTCCAAGGGGAGACATAAGCTGATATTCGGCGAAGAGCTGGAGGAACCGGCGGCCGGCCGCAGATCCCGTAGACATTTTCCGAGACCAACTGACCGCTGCGTTATTATCGCACTCCAATTTGGTAATGGTGGGTGTGGGTCGGGAGAGCACGAAATGTACGCTTCGGTCATAATAAATCCCAACAAGATGCCAATGAATTCGAGGGTATTGATATGAAGCTGGGCCCACCCTTTCTTTGGTGGCTTTAACAAGTGCCAGGTGGGTAAACTGACTGGGAGGAAACACCAGAGAGACAGGGAAGGGACCGCTACACCGACAGCCTGTTCGGAGGCGTCGGAAGTAGCAAAGAAAGCGGGGTCGCGAGACACAATATGGCCAATAGGCTGCTCCCATGGGTGCGCAGCGACGAGGTAGTCGTAAACAACGTTCAGGGCGGAGACACAGGCATGACTAATTTGGACATGCCGCCGGCTGTGCCAAACAAACTCGGCGATTTTCCGACACCGGAGGTGTTCAAAACGGTCAGAAAGGGAACGTGGGAGCTGTCGTTGAAAGTCATGTAGCTGGGTAACGAGTGTACGGGACTTGGTAGCCCGACGGTATTCCTGGCGAATGCAATCGCGTAAAAGATCTTGTAACACGAGGACTTGAACGCGTGCCCAGGGAAAAAACTCTGCAGCAATGTCGATCGTGATATCTTTGACAGCCATTTGGTTTCCAGTCATTCTCATATCATTTGGACGAGGCACAAAACGAAACTGGCTGAAATTCACTGTGATGTCGAAGGATTAAATATCGATTATTTGTTCACCATTGTGGTGGGATCTGGGTAGCTGACTTGACTGTCGATATGACACGTGGTTATGGCAGCTATCAGCTGAGTGACAACAAGGATTAGAGGATATCGAAACAATTCATCATGATGCGGAGAGTGGACGGTCTGGAAGAGAGGATGAACGGGGATCTTGGGATGGGGAGAACATTCATTGAGATTATAAGGGCATACATCATGGTTATCATTTGATTGAATTGCTGGTCGTTGGGTTAGGGTCCGAACTGATGAAGCATCCAAAGAAATGCGGATCTTGACAGTGAGTCAAAGATGAGCCACGTGACGGATATTTTTGGTAGTGAAATAAGATGACGCTTTGCCGGAATATTACAGATATACCATCTTGAGTGTATGTCATAGTTCCCTTCAACATTGCATTGCAGAATATAAATTTCACGTCCATGACAGGAACGAGCGTTCCCCAATTGATCCAATTGATTATCATGCCATTGATTTTTGCTGCCGCCGTTGCCCATTTTGTTGTTTCGTCAGTCTTTAGCCCCGTAGTTTGTGTATTACAGTTATAACCTCTCATTGGAAAGTAATTGGTGAGTGAATGGGGGGAAATTACAAATCAATACCGGAAGACGTGGGCGCGAAAATCACCGTCACCAAGAGTCTTGCAATGATTGGAATCGGATATATTGCACGGAAATTGCCGAAGTTGAATCGTTTTTGGTGGTGGTATGACGGATTTTCGAGATGTTATGACGGCCAAAAGGAAATCGTATAAAAGGAGTCGGAAACAGGGTTGTTGAAAACCAATCGAATGGGTCTTGGTAGCAATTAACCATTCCAAAACGATTGGCAATAAGTTACCGGAAGAGGTCGAAGCTGCAAGCAACGTCACACAGAGTCTTGAAATGAATGGAATAGGATGTGAATCGACGATACGGAATCGATTTTGGGGGTGGTGTGACGGCAAAAAAGGCATTAGATATCGGATATGTGTTGAAAACCAATAGAAGGGATGGCGATAGCATTCATGACTTGAATTGAACAGAATTGGATGGCACCGTCACCAAGAGTCTTGAAATGAATGGCATCGGATCTATTGTACAGAAACAACCGATAATGAATCCGTTTTGGCGGTGGTATGTCATTCTGAACGTGTACCTTGAACCTGCTTGTGTTTGAAGGGTGTCGACGATGATGACGTACGCGGTCAATCCACCAACCACAATCCTCTGTTGGTTGTAATTTTCAAAGCTCACAACTGTAATTTGTCATTTTGCGACAGCGACGGCGGTACAAAAATACTCTTCTTGGGACAGGACTTCAAGGCAACAACGACATCTGATAGTTTCACGGTCGTATTTACTGTTGCCGAAACAGAACTCTCTTTCTGCATGATGTTGATTGTTAATGATTCATCGAAGGAAACAAGAGTGGGGATGTCGGGATTCTTCCTATCTCTTTCATCGATGTATTTTGCAGCGGAGAAAAGGGAAGCCATCGTCAGTCTTTTAGATGCAACGAACGGCGCTTTTAGTCAGGCCAACCCTTATGGCGCACACGTACACGTACACGTAACCCCTAAATTTTCACTTACGTTTAAGTGTGCAGACTGTTTGGTTTTTTGGTCCCTTACGGTAAACACGTAAACGAAATTATTTAGTTCCGTCTACGTTTTTTTTTTCACAACGATAAATTCCCCTTATCGTCCACGTAACCACACACCTAGACGTAACTACAATAGTTTCAACGAGGACCAATGGTTTCGATATTTCGATGTTTCGATGTCCAGTTGTTGTGAATTATTATTAAACCAAGGAGACGCCGATAGACCAAGAGACCTTGTAAATAAAGCAGGAACACGATCTCAATGAACACCTTTATGAGCTTGGATGAGAGTGGCGGTGCCTTCTTCTCTGTTCCTTTCATGGCAATTTCCAAAGCACAGTTTGAGGCAGGATCGCTCTCCAGTTGCTTTAAACAAGGAGAATGGGACCCAGGCCTGTATGGAGAGTACAAGAGAAAGTTAAATGAGGCTGAAGAGATCGCAACAACCGAGGCCATGCTTGACCATGGCCTCTCCTTGACACGACAGTTTGCCAGGGGATTGAGTCCATTTTCTCCGCGTTCTTTTTCCACTTCCGCCCCACCCAAGAAGCTTCAAAGGAGAGAGCCGAAAGGTGTTGCTTATTATACCAATGAGGAAGGGAAAACCAGCGTCCTGTCCCCCAAAATGTCGAGCTGGTACAATATGTATGTTGCTCACCCACAGATCAACAGTGCAAAATTTCATAGAAGATTCAGAGCCCGTTTCAGAATGCCTTACCAGTCATACGAGGATCTCTGTGATCTGGTCATTGAGCATGTTGATGAGTACTTCGCAAGATGGACTCCTGGGAAAACAGATGCGGTCGGAAATCCCTGTGCCCCCATTGAACTTCTAGTTCTAACTGCTTTGAGGTATCTTGGAAGGGGCTGGACCTTTGATGACCTTTCAGAGAATACTGCCATTAGTGAAGAGGTAATCAGACTCTTTTTTCATCAATTTATCAAGTTTGGTGCAGAGGTCCTTTTTGAAAAACATGTGAATGAGCCAAGAACAGCCAGTGACCTTGAGAATCACAGTCATGAGTATCTTGTTGCAGGTTTTCCCGGTGCGATTGGGTCAATGGATGCAACTCATATTTCTTGCGAGAGGGTTTCATGGAAGGAGAGGCAGTCTCACTTGTCCCATAAGCTTCCATATACTGCTCGGAGCTTCAATCTAACTGTCAACCATAGAAGAAGAATTCTCTCAACCACCACTGGTCATCCTGCAAGATGGAATGACAAGACCTTAATAACTTTTGATGACTTTGCCATGGACCTGAAGGAAGGTAAAATCTTGGGGGATCATGTCTTTGAGCTTTATGAGAAGGATGGTGAAGATTCTGTAAAAAAAGTGACTTACAGAGGTGTTTGGCTACTAGTTGACAACGGTTACCATAGCTGGGCCATTACTATACCACCAATGAAGATCACAACAAAGAGAAGTCAGATTAGATTTTCTCAATGGCTTGAATCAATGAGGAAAGATGTTGAATGCACATTTGGTATATTGAAGGGCAGATGGAGAATACTCAAGACAGGAATAAGAATTCGTGGTTTGGAGGAGGTTGATAGGATTTGGAAAACTTGTTGTGCGTTGCACAACTGGCTTTTAGAGGTTGATGGGCTAGACAAGAGTTGGAACGCAGGTGTTCCATCTGATTGGCAAGGAGATCTGGGTAAGCACGACGATTGTGATGTAAGATATATTCCAAGACCAATCAGAAGACTTCTATCGCCACAGCAGAGGAGGAACTATGATACATCTGGGATGGGAATAGGAGGAGACATGATGAAGGAACAAAACCATGAGGTTGTGCCCAACATTGTTGAAAGAGTGTCACATTCGAATGGGGAGATGGTTGTTCGAAAAATGTCCATGCAACAATTCAGATCCAAACTAGTTGAGCACTTCGACATTGCATTCAAGAAGAGGGAGCTTAGTTGGCCTAGCAGAACAGGACTCATTCCTCGAGACATATAGTTATAGGTTAAATAGGCTAACACTCCCAATCTTTGGGATTTCATTGGATCCTGCGTTCTAAGGTTTGCGTTCTAAGGTTTGCGTTGCTTCCTTTTCTTGTTATGCTCATTTTTGCTTAGAAGGAGCGTCGGTGGTACGCCAATTCGCTCGGTAGAGATATCTGGATTCTTTCTTTTTAATTCCATCGTTCGCTGGGTCTCTTCCATTGTTGATTCAATCGACGCGTCACTTGCCTCGCTAACCGGAAATTCCGATCCACCAATACTTGAATCATCACCATCATTTGTCTCTTTTCTGCCAGTAGAAGGAGTATCATGCGTTTCGTACGTAACACTTTCAGATCTGACACTAGCGCCTTCCACACCGCTGCGTCTAAGAGATGCAACACTTTCAGATCTGACACTAGCGCCTTCAGCAATGCTGCGTCTAAGAGATGCAACACTTTCAGATCTTACACTAGCGCCTTCGGCACCGCTGCGTCTAAGAGATGCAACACTTTCAGATCTAACACTAGTGCCTTGAGCACCGCTGCTTCTTCGAAGCACTGGAGCCATCATGGGCTCTAAAGTTCGATCAATGAAAGTGTTGAAGATATTTCCCTCCTCTGTATTTCCAGCTTCTCTTGATGCTATTTTGGCCTTAATTTGTTCCTCATGGTTGACCAGAAGATCTCCCTGGTGATCAAGGGCATCAAACCTTTTATTCATTGCCATGTAAGTCCTCTGGAAGAGAACATTGTCCATGTGGTCTTCTGGATGAAGGAACCACTGAGGAGGGAAATAACCCTGAGTATCCATGACCGCTCTACCAAGCTGCTGAATGCGGTTGTTGATATTTGTGAAGGTGATTTCCTTTTCTCTCAAGTCAGTCTGACTCTGCTGCCAACCCCTGTGAGCTGCAATTTGGCACTGGAAAAAAAGCTCCTCCTTGGGTATACCTCTGGCCTGGGTAGATGTTGCCTGACTTCTTTCCTTCGCCGCTTCCCTTTCCTCACTAACTCTTGCTGCAGCTCTTCCATCAGCTTTGAGGGTTTTCCTATACTTGGCAGCATAGGCTGTGGCCATAAAGTCGTCATTCCCTGCATATTCTGGGGGAGGGATGGGGCCCCAAAGAACAAATGCATTATAACCTTTGAAAGTAAAGTTATCTGGCATCTTTTCTTCTTCCTCATTTATGTGAGCTTCGGCACTATCATCAACATCATATGCGCCTTCACCTTCTGTCTCTGCTTCAGCCTCCCTGTTGATAACTCTCTCAGCTTCTTCAGGATTGAGCTTGTCAAGCTTGGCCAAATCTTCTCTTGCCTTGAACATCTCTTCCCTCACAAAATGACAGTAGTCTTCATAGTTTTTGCCGGAGGGGAAAGAAGAAGTTGCCATGTATGTTCGGTAGTAATCGGACCTCTTGACAATCGCAAGAGCTTTCTTGCCAAATTTTAAAGTCTCCTTCGCCATAGTAACAATGACTCTTTTCTTAAGCTTGACCCTGTTGGACAAGTTCTTTGAGGACATCACAGCCATGTTAATTGCTCCTTGGGTATTAGAAGCATTAGAATAAATTTTTTTCCCAGGCAAACAATGATAAAGCTCTTTCATCACAAGCTCTCCATTGATTTCGTTGTAGAGGGCATTGAACATACCCGTACCTTTCACCAGCTGCTCTGCAAAGCCGACATGATCTTCATCTACATCACTAAAGTACAAGTTGAGATGAGCTTCCTCAAGGTCGGATCCACCTACAGTCGTTCCACTGCTCATAATGTGCTCATAAGCTCTGAATGCAGCACACCGCTGCAACTCCTTCATCAAGGGCCCATGGAATTTGATGTTGTCGGTCATTTTGATAAAGGGGCAGCTTCTGGCTGTTGGCTGATAATCGGCTGTTGGATCGTTGTTGCTGTGATATGCTGCTGTCGTTCAGTTCCGTGAGAGCCACAAAAAAAAACGAAACTGTGGCGTTGGTTTCGTGATTTTCGGCCAGAAGTTTCGTCGCACGAAACTACAGTTACGTTTTTTGGTCTACTTCCGTGATCCATAAGGTCATAAAATTTAGAAAACCTACGCGTAATTAAGGTTTCGTGTACGTGTACGTGTGCGCCATAAGGGTTGGCCTCAGTACTAACGAAGGAGGAGGTTCAGTGCAAGATCAACCAGTAGTCAGGAAGAAGATGGACAAGATAATTGTAAACTTCGGTACTTATTCTACAGGAAACCGTCGTCACTCTCTCCGACCTCAACGGGACCCCAACGAAGCCAACAAATTACATGACAAGAATGTATAGCCGTTTCGTTGCTGCGACCACAGCCACTAGCCATGGAGTCATTGCTGCGACTGAATCGTTGCATAATTCTAGTTCGTGAACGTAAAAATGGCTAACCTATTTGTATGATACTCGTTCAACAGTACGAAAGTACGTCGTACGTGTAACATTTGGATGAGGGGTAGGAACACCTTTTAGGCAAGGAGGGGTGGGAACGCGTTCAACCTCCCACTTGAGTACGTGTACAAAAAGAGGGGACAAAATAATACGTACTCCGAGTAGTACGAAGTACGGTAGTAAACAGTCCCGCTGTCATTCTTGAAACGTGCTGCTACTACGGTACGTTAGACGAAGTACGTAGTACGTAGTATAACAGTGCGTGTCATCACTCTTCTCACAAGTTTTACAAGCTTCGTTGTTATTTACTACAGAGTATGTATCATCGTTCAGGTTCTCGATTCCATTGAGATCTTGGTATCATGTCGTGTCGGACCCTGCTTGATTCTAAGTTTCCATTGAATACCGATAGGATCAACTGTTGTTGCAAGGTTACCGTAGTAGTTTCTTTCCTTCGCCTTCGGATGATTTGCCAACACGACGACCACCATGGGCCATGGGGTGATTGATATCTTCCTCCAACAACAGGCTGCTGCTCTTGTTGGTTCTCCCGCCAATGTCCCACCCGAGGTATTCCAGGAGAATGTCAGATGTGGATCCGTCGAAAACGGCGGTCACTTCGTCTCGGCCAAGCAAATCAATGCCGGAAGAAGTGGAATCTACAATCACCGTCACCAAGAGTCTTGAAGTGATTGCAATCGGGTGTATTTCACAAAAATCGCCGAGATTGTGGCGATGGTATGTTTGCGAGGAGGATGTCGGATGTGCCGTCACCAAGAGTCTTGAAGTGATTTGAATCGGATGTATTTCACCAAAATTGCACATCAAATTTGTGATGGGGCGTCCAAATCTGATCGTTGGCAAACTACTTCCAGTTTAGGTCTATACTAGTGAGTGTCCTTACTAGGTAGTACCATTCATTGGAATCACTGCAATCGGAATCACTACAAAGGATAATAAGAGAGACTGACATTGTTGAGAGAGAGAGAGAAAGAGAGAGTAAAAGAGGGGGGAATACACGAGGAGAATGGAAATAATGAGAAGAAGATCCGGAACTTGGTAGAGGGTATCTTTTACTCTATTGGATTGTTTCGATCGTCCACATACGGTGATGTGATGGAATATCAACTATCGATTGTCAAAAGGTGATGATTGTGCAGCAATATGGAAACAACACGTAGGAGGTCCCTCCCCGGTGCCACTTCACAAGGACCCGTCTTACGATTGGTCGCTCGACTTTCGCAACTCACCGACTCTTGAATCCAAGTTCCTCCACCCTGTCCCCGAAAATATCCGTTCAGCTGCCACCAAATACCAGATTGACTTGCCAACAGAAGCCTTACAATGGCTGGATAGTCACGGTGGCCACTACGAGATGTTCGTGGACCCCAACTCAGACCAAATCAAGAGGTGGCTTGACACCAAGACAATTTGCTGAATGTCAGATGAGGAAATTGACCGCTACTTTGAGTCTGAGAAGCAACTTCATCTTTGTGAATCTCCCCGATTTTCCTGCAACTCCCGCCTTACGCCGGCTACTGCTCTCAACTACGAGAAACATTGCCGTATGTTCTGGAATTTCCTAGCTATGATTGGCGACTATGACAGCATGTTGTTACTGCTTGTTCCGGACGCCTCGCGAAGTTATTGCCCCAGTGTTAACCACCAAAGCATTATATCTTATTGTAATCATCGCTACCTAACCGCGAAGACTCCTCTATGCAACGGACTAGGTAACATCCCGTTGCTGGACATCAACGGAAATCGAGTCCTTGCGGAGGGGACTGTGAACAACTACCAGTGGTTGAAAAGTCTATTCGGCGGTTTGTCTTTTCTGCACGGACACCGTAACCAAGAGGCGTCGTACCGGGAGTTTTGCCAACCGTGTCACGACAACTTGTCCCAGGGAAGCCGTAATCCTTGTCTGCATCACGGCCACCACGTAGACTTCTCCTTTTCTGGCAACCCTATTCGATCCGTTCACATAAAAGGATACAAAAAAAATGAATGTCATCGGATCTATTGTACAGAAACAGCCGATAATGAATCCATTTTGGCTGTGGTATGTCATTCTGAACGTGTACCTTGAACCTGCTTGTGTCTGAAGGGTGTCGACGATGATGACGTACGCGGTCAATCCACCACAATCCTCTGTTGGTTGTAATTTTCAAAGCTCACAACTGTAATTTGTCATTTTGCGACAGCGACGGCGGTACAAAAATACTCTTCTTGGGACAGGACTTCAAGGCAACAACGACATCTGATAGTTTCACGGTCGAATTTACTGTTGCCGAAACAGAACTCTCTTTCTGCATGATGTTGATTGTTAATGATTCATCGAAGGAAACAAGAGTGGGGATGTCGGGATTCTTCCTATCTCTTTCATCGATGTATTTTGCAGCGGAGAAAAGGGAAGCCATCGTCAGTCTTTTAGATGCAACGAACGGCGCTTTTAGTCAGTACTAACGGAGGAGGAGGTTCAGTGCAAGATCAACCAGTAGTCAGGAAGAAGATGGAGGTGTTAATGCAACAAGATAACTGTAAACTTCGGTACTTATTCTACAGGAAACCGTCGTCACTCTCTCCGACCTCAACGGGACCTCAACGAAGCCAACAAATTACATGACAAGAATGTATAGCCGTTATTAACCCGTTATTGTTGCATAATTCTAGTTCGTGAACGTAAAAATGGCTAACCTATTTGTATGATACTCGTTCAACAGTACGAAAGTACGTCGTACGTGTAACATTTGGATGAGGGGTAGGAACACCTTTTAGGCAAGGAGGGGTGGGAACGCGTTCAACCTCCCACTTGAGTACGTGTACAAAAAGAGGGGACAAAATAATACGTACTCCGAGTAGTACGAAGTACGGTAGTAAACAGTCCCGCTGTCATTCTTGAAACGTGCTGCTACTACGGTACGTTAGACGAAGTACGTAGTACGTAGTATAACAGTGCGTGTCATCACTCTTCTCACAAGTTTTACAAGCTTCGTTGTTATTTACTACAGAGTATGTATCATCGTTCAGGTTCTCGATTCCATTGAGATCTTGGTATCATGTCGTGTCGGACCCTGCTTGATTCTAAGTTTCCATTGAATACCGATAGGATCAACTGTTGTTGCAAGGTTACCGTAGTAGTTTCTTTCCTTCGCCTTCGGATGATTTGCCAACACGACGACCACCATGGGCCATGGGGTGATTGATATCTTCCTCCAACAACAGGCTGCTGCTCTTGTTGGTTCTCCCGCCAATGTCCCACCCGAGGTATTCCAGGAGGATGTCAGATGTGGATCCGTCGAAAACGGCGGTCACTTCGTCTCGGCCAAGCAAATCAATGCCGGAAGAAGTGGAATCTACAATCACCGTCACCAAGAGTCTTGAAGTGATTGCAATCGGGTGTATTTCACAAAAATCGCCGAGATTGTGGCGATGGTATGTTTGCGAGGAGGATGTCGGATGTGCCGTCACCAAGAGTCTTGAAGTGATTTGAATCGGATGTATTTCACCAAAATTGCACATCAAATTTGTGATGGGGCGTCCAAATCTGATCGTTGGCAAACTACTTCCAGTTTAGGTCTCTACTAGTGAGTGTCCTTACTAGGTAGTACCATTCATTGGAATCACTGCAATCAGAATCACTACAAAGGATAATAAGAGACACTGACATTGTTGAGAGAGAGAGAGAGAAAGAGAGAGTAAAAGAGGGGGGAATACACGAGGAGAATGGAAATGATAAGAAGATCCGGAACTTGGTAGAGGGTATCTTTTACTCTATTGGATTGTTTCGATCGTCCACATACGGTGATGTGATGGAATATCAACTATCGATTGTCAAAAGGTGATGATTGTACAGCAATATGGAAACAACACGTAGGAGGTCCCTCCCCGGTGCCACTTCACAAGGACCCGTCCTACGATTGGTCGCTCGACTTTCGCAACTCACCGACTCTTGAATCCAAGTTCCTCCGCCCTGTCCCCGAAAATATCCGTTCAGCTGCCACCAAATACCAGATTGACTTGCCAACAGAAGCCTTACAATGGCTGGATAGTCACGGTGGCCACTACGAGATGTTCGTGGACCCCAACTCAGACCAAATCAAGAGGTGGCTTGACACCAAGACAATTTGCTAAATGTCAGATGAGGAAATTGACCGCTACTTTGAGTCTGAGAAGCAACTTCATCTTTGTGAATCTCCCCGATTTTCCTGCAACTCCCGCCTTACGCCGGCTACTGCTCTCAACTACGAGAAACATTGCCGTATGTTCTGGAATTTCCTGGCTATGATTGGCGACTATGACAGCATGTTGTTACTGCTTGTTCCGGACGCCTCGCGAAGTTACTGCCCCAGTGTTAACCACCAAAGCATTATATCTTATTGTAATCATCGCTACCTAACCGCGAAGACTCCTCTATGCAACGGACTAGGTAACATCCCGTCGCTGGACATCAACGGAAATCGAGTCCTTGCGGAGGGGACTGCGGTTTGTCTTTTCTGCACGGACACCGTAACAAAGAGGCGTCGTACCGGGAGTTTTGCCAACCGTGTCACGACAACTTCTCCCAGGGAAGCCGTAATCCTTGTCTGCATCACGGCCACCACGTAGACTTCTCCTTTTCTGGCAACCCTATTCGATCCGTTCACATAAAAGGATACATTTCATGGCTCGAAAGGCAAAACCGTTTACGTGGGTACAATCCTGTCAGGCGCCAAGCATTGCTACCAAGCGATATATCCGATATCCACCATTACCTGAAGGGCAGGCAATACGATATTCAATCTCTGAAGTTCTACGTGATGATGCTGAATTCTCTGGAGGGTGCCATGCGATACGTTGGTTTCCAGTCGGTTCAGTTTCGCAGGACATCTGGCCGTTCGAGAGCCGACTTTTACAGAGAGCTGGTGCAATCCTCGAACGTCTCCAAAGGTTTGACCCCGCCCACTTGTCTGTGTCCACGCTTGCAGATGCCGCCAGAGTCTTTGTTGACGACATGTTGGATGTGACTTTCTCCAATCCCAACTATCGCACCCCATCGTATCTTCTGGAACGTTCTTACAACAAGGATACCGAAAACGTGCGCCCCGAGATCAAATTTGAACAGGATCTTCACAAGATAGCACCCCCCGAGCTTCATGCACAGCTCCTTTCTGCGTTTCACTGTTACTTGAATGCTTCCATTGCTGCGTCAATTTCGCCTATGAACAACCAAATTCGTCCTCCGTCCAATCCTACTCCTACAACATCACCGCAACACGTAGGAGGCGGTGTTCGTGGCCGGGTCACAAGGGAGACGAACTCCACGCCCCTGAGCATTCCAACTGTGACTTCTGCCATATATCTAGCTGATGTCTCTTCTAGAGACATAAGGGGTGTTTTCGTTTTAAGTGGGGGTGCTCTAAGATTTAGATACAACTGATGTAATATTAAAAATGAACATGCAGCCAGTTGTTAGATTGATAAAAGTTCAGCCTAGCTAGTAGGTAGTGCCCCAAGCGTAAACTAGACTACTCTTTTTAGAGTGATTTTGATAATGAATTCACCTGGATATGACCTGATCCCTATCATGTTAGTGAACTCCGGTTTGGGAGAGGTTCGCTACGCCGTTAGGATTAGAGCGAATTATAATGAATTCACAGTCACTTGGATATTATGACCTGATCCCTATATCATGTAAAAGGGAACTCCGGTTTGGGAGAAGTTCGCCACTCCGGTAGGATTAGAGTGAATGTTCGCTGCTGCGAGCGATGTATCATACGACGTACCACTCGAAGTACGTACTAGTCGTAGTAACAAGTAAGAACCGGCAGGAAACCTGAGCGTTGACAGAAAATTGTTCTTTTGCTGACTCATCACTCATCACCCACCAAAGGAGAACAATTGATCCCTACCCAAGCAAATCCCTATTCACGTCCTACTCAGGGAACTAAAATATTCTCCCGCGAGCTTAATCAATTCAAATAATTGAGTAATTAGACTTCTACTCGGAGTAGAAATAATGTTTCGCGCCCCCCCGCATTACCGAAATCCCCTTCGCCATCGTCCCATACAACATCATCCACAACAAAAACCACAATACCAACAAACGATGAAAAAACAAAAACAACCAACAACACAACAACACGAACTAACTAATCTCCACCATGACTTCAACCATCTCTGAAACACCTTCTTTTCGATCTTCAGACCCTCCGGCACCGCACCTTACCCCTCCCATGCCTCCTCCAGAGGGTGACAGTAGCACTATCGTTCCCATGCCCCCTCTTCAGGGTGACAGTAGCACCCTCCAATGCTAGCAAGCAAACCTCCACCCCCCGCCGTTGCCACCACGAAATTTGCCTCAGCGCACGCACCAGATCCTCCTACAGATCACACTTCTCTAGACGATATAGAGGATGATGTCACTCCTACAGATATCGATAAATCGGACGCCCAGTTCGCCTCTTCCAGCACTACGCCCGCATCAGCCCTTTTCCCGGCAGTAGAGAATTCAGTTCCATCTGCCGTTGTTCCAGCTGACAACCCTTATACCTCAGAGCAGGTAGCGGTCATTGAATCAATTGCCGCAGAGGCATCTTCGTTGTTTTGTGTTGGTGCTAACTTCAACACGCCTGATGAGCTCAGAGAGTCACTCAGAAAGTTTGCCCACAAGAAAGGATTTTCCATCACCTCCATTGGCAAGAAGTTTCATAGCAGCCGATGTGCCGAGCCTGCCTGCTACATTAGAAAACGCCTGAAGAGGATGCAACAGACTGCACCTGAGAAGAGGAGGAAGACTCAATCAACCAGAGTTGGCTGTACCTTCCAGGTCTCCTACTCAGACGTCAACCAGAAGGACAAGGAAGACAAATCTATCAAAATTAATGGGTCCACATGTTACCAACACAGCAACGGTTGCTTCCCCTGTAACACTCAACTCACTGTCGAAAAACGAAAGGCTGGTATTGTCACCCTTGCTGTCAATGAATCTAGGATTAAATCCATCATCACCGTTATGGCAACAGGCCAGAGAATTCCAACTGGGTTGCTTAGTTGGAACGGTCAGCATCCCAGTGTTTTTCGTGATGTTGTTGGCTGGAGGTATTTTATGGGAACTGTGGTGCCGTGTGGTCCGGACTCTTGCACTTGGACGGTGAGTTGATCAGGGGCAAAGGACTGGAGGATTGGTGCGCCTCTTGGGGTAAATTGGTAATGGGCTAGGTGAAACATGCATTTGCGAACTTCCAGAGCCCCTCCGGAGCTGTCCAGGAGGTCATTCCATAACTGGGCGTCTTGTTGAGCTTTGTGAAGGAGATTTTCAACTTCCTGGGATGGGTTTGTGAAGTCGTTGATACAGTTTGCTGAGTCATCGACAAACCCTACCATGTAAATTTGAGTCTTTATCAATCCATCCGGGGATAGGAATGTCGCGCCGTTGGCTTTGGTGGTGGTGTGGGCGTCGAACAGTCGGCTGGAGATGAGTACCCAGATGACTGGACTATTGGCGCTGGATGGCTTCAAGAGCAAGTTGATGCCCAAATGTTTACGACACAACCTGGTGGTGGAATGTGGAATCAAATCGATTTCAGCCACGCTCTAGTCTGGCATCTGGTCGGCTGCTTAAAACCCACGACGTATTCTTCTCACCAAGTTTTCCAGTGTATTGATGTGTGCCACTGTGACATTAAAGTACCGACGCTGTCGATTTGTTGTATACGCAATACCGCAATGCGCACCAATCAATCCATTCTCGAGGTACTGGAGTCATATTGTGTCATCATAATATCAGTGGAGTCTTTTCCGATCCAGAGGGGAGAGAGCTCAGTGCTGCTTGACAGCTTGACGGATTGACAATGTCATCGAGATACTACCGTACTTACGTCGTAGTACAGATCATCATCATGTTCACAGTCAGAGTATTTTGATATTTCCTAAGGGTCCAAACCGCGCTGTACCTCACAGTCAAATTGAAAATCTTCGACATGGAGCATGGAACACAACTTCTTTTGACATCAAGATGATGACTCTCTTTGGAAAGACGATTGTTGCGGCCGCTCATACCAAGGGGAACCATAAGATAATGAAAAAACAATGACAATACTGCTTTTGGAGGAACGTCCATCTTCCAACAACAAGGATCAGAATTGACTGTGAAGGAAGCGAGAGGATGATGGTAGTGCAAAAGGACAGCCAAGAATTCCATGTCAGACCGTTCCTCAAGATCTAAAGCAAGGAAACTTACCAATCCAACTTACCAATCCAAGGCCATTCATCTTGAATCTTGGTTGAACGCATGAAAGCCTTGTCCTACTTTCGGTTGTTCCAATTTTCCATGTTGGAATAACATAATATGATAGACAAAATAAACACCTGAATCGTTAATGTCATGATGATCGCAAACCGATTGGGAATATGAAACGTTGTCGAAAAAAATAATGATGGTACTTGCTCGGCTTCTTCCAAATGATGGGTGGTCGTATTGGCATTGTCGTCGCCAGAGCTTCCAACGCAGGAAAGAGTCTAGCTAGATTTTGTCACCTGTGTCGTCGCAATCGATTTTGAAAAATCTATCCTCCTCCTCCTCCTCCTCCTCGTTGTTGCTGTTATTGGTAATGGTAAAGACATGGTTCGTTGTTGGACTCTCCGCAATCGATACTGGAAGGGGGAGGGCAAATTTGAGTTGGTACACAGGATTGTGGAAAATCAATCGACTGGGTTGTGGAAACCTCAAGCCTTGCAAAACGTTGGGCAGTACCAGTACCCGTACGTCTCGGCCAAGCAAATCACTGGACTTATTCAATCGATTGGGCTGTGGAAACCTCAAGCCTTCCAAAACGTTGGGCAATACTAATACTCGTACGTCTCGGACGAGCGAATCAACACGGGGAGACGTGAAAGATGAAACTGGTCGTGGATTGCTCAATCTGTTTTTTGTTCTTTGTTTCCTTGTTTCTTTTACAGTTCCACCACCGATCGTTCCGTTGTTCAGTTCGATTACTCAATCTCTTTGCCATCATAATCCTTTGCTCGTAACTGTAAGCTTGTCTTCAAGGTGTGAACTGGCAAACTGGCCTGTTTCTACCGGTAGTTTCCAACGGTTTTGTTTTTTGGTTGCCTCGATGTGATTCTTGCAAAACATTTCGATCGGAAACGGTGGTTAGATCCGTTGAGAGAGCGACTTTCCTCCATGAAAGTGGTACAGCGCCTCCGACGGCAGCGGAACACAAAATCTCCTGCCCGTAAAATTCCATATCCTGTTACTAATTCGCTTCAACTTTGTGTTCCACCAGAGCGCCTCTGATGGTGACGGAAGACAAAATCTCCAGCGCGGCGGCGGGTCTGTGATGTGTGATGTTGATGTTGTTTGGGAAGAATATTGAATATGGGGATCTCTTTCATGGTTATTTTGGTTGTCATCAACTCTTTCACGTTCCTGCAATAAATCAATCTCTCTCCTCCCTTCTTTCTTCACTGGCGCAAGATGAGCACTCGAAGGACTAATTCACAGTCAAACTGGCTAGTCTACAAAGATGCGATCATGTAACAGTAAACCGCAATAGTGCAACAGAGCTTATAGCTGATTCTTGATGAGAGCGGTTGGTGATGTTGGTTACGTTACTGTTATGGATTTCAAGCTGAACCATGGGATGTCATTCGAGGTCCGACCACAAGTTGAATAAGATCGTTCGTCATCTACTCCCTGGAAAGCAATGGTGACGGTTGTTGGGTGTAAAGCCGATATCCATCCTTGGCGGATAATCATCTGTGGATTGTCGTTATCGTATCGCAGCACCGTATGATTCCCCCTCCACCCGCCTATAACTTTTTCTGGGGCTAGATCTGAAGCATTCAATGATCCTGTCTCATATCTGTTTGGCTAAATGGAAAGATGCGATCTACTTTTGGACTCCGAATATGCTTTTGTCTCATCGTCTTGCGCGCGTTCCAGGCAAGGATTATATTGCCACTCGTTGTATAATTGTTGTTTCTTTCTGTGGCATACTGCCACATCTCCATACGCAAAGTATACACCCTCATATTTCATTGTGTGCTTCCGTGTTCCAAGAAAAATCTCTTTTGTGGTAAACAATTGGGAGGAGGTCACATAGCATTCGATTCGTTTCGGGATCGGTGGATTGTTGTGAAGATATTGATGTTGTATCATGAACTCTTCAGCTTTGCACCATTTTCCCCTACTACCAGCAATGGAGCATCTCTTGTATTTGTTTTCTTTGCCTTTGATACCTTCTGGGCAATGACCAAAGCTTCGGCTGGCGACATGGATGTGATGTTAGGAGATAGAACTGTCGTTGTGTTATGTGGCGTCGTGCCAATGACATGACACTTGATGACAACAGTCATAATTGTCGTAGTGCTTCTACCACGGGAAATCTTCGACTCTGGGCTCAAGCATGATGATGGATGATCCACTATCTTAGAGACAGTGACATGAACAATAGCTGCAATGGCATATTTCCGTTACGACGTACTAGAGTAGGTCTATCATTGTTGGATGAATGAAGAATGAAAGTAACGAGAGAGTTTTGTGTTCTTGTGTTGTTTGTGCGGTAAATAAATATGTGCAATGATTTTCGAATGTTGCAACGCGCAAAACGAAATCCCCATACGCGAGTTAGTAGGTATTATGATACGAAGTATCATAGACTACCGGTAGGTTGCTAGGAGTAGTAGACTATTATCATACGACTTCCTGTTATTGGTGGATGATGGATTCCTCTTGACAGTGAACTGACTGTGACATCATCGAGAAGAAAAGTCGAGGCAGTCGAACGAAATATTGACTGTCGAAGGACGGACAATAAATTGAGTCTACTCAAAGGACGCATTCACTGTCAATCACTACTATGGTATACATACACCGTACGTCGTACATACAGAACATACTTGTACTGGTAAACGGTACGACTAGTAGTAGTAGGTACCGTACTCCAAGGTAGGTATGTTGGGACGGTCGTGTTTGACATTTGGATAAAAGAATTCTTGTCAATATCTACAAAGAAATTGATTGTGCCTAAGCCAGTGCAATCCCAAAAGGACAAGTCTCTCGATCATTTTCAACCCTTTACGTCTCGTTTCTGGTCCAAATGTTATAACGGGCAATTGAAAAGAATGGACCGTCAAAGATATCAGGTAATACGATAGATGTGGTACCATGTCGAGGCTGGAAGGGTGATATAACGCGTATTTCAACATCGTGGAACGACGCATCCAAAACGACAAGTATCTCCATTCTCCATTGTTTTGTTGTTTAGCCCTGTTCGATTTGTTTCTTTTCTGCTTTACTGTCAGTAACTCTATCATCAAAAAGGACAGTAAAGAATATTCGAGCTAGAACCCTAAAGAAAATGTCTCTTCAAAGGCTTCAGACCGACGACGAGATTTTGTCGTGGAAGGCTTCAGACCGCAAACGCTTCGGGCTCGTCTGAGGCTTCAGAGGTGTGTTGGGACGGTCGTGTTTGCGATCTTACAGATACTACTTCAACGAGAATATCTCGTCGAAGGCTGACGGTCAGACCGACGACGAGATTTTCTCGTGTTGTTTACAGTTGCAACGTATTGGATTTTGTTGATGTGCTGATACCGAAACGATGAAACTATCATCGTATCATACTACTTTTCAACGCCAACAAAAACTTCTAACGGCCGTTATTCGTTGTGACATTGTTGTTGTTGCTACTGGCCACTGGCCAATGGCCAATCGATTCCTGCCGCTGTTCACTATTCACGTCTGTCGATACTTTAGTCTTTTCCCATTCAACAGCAGCAACCACAACACAATCAGAGCAGCAAAGTGAAAAATGCCAACCAACAACAACAACAACAACAACAACAACAACAACAACAAACATGAAGCTGACAACGACCACTTTGGATCTCTATGCCTTGGCCGCAGATGACATTCCTTTCGGCCAAATAAAATCGAAAAGGAAACGAAGACATCCAAAATTGATAGTGGCACCGATTCCGTCGTTGAAGCTTTTTCTCAGACAACCAAAATACTCATCATCCCGACTACATTCTGCGAGTTTCTGTGACGGCTCTCCGTGAGTCGGGCTACTACGACCAAAACATCGTCCCGTTGGTGGCACTCCTCAATGTTGTGGCTCTCTCTGTCTTGACCTTTCAAGATTCTGATTTCTTTCATCGAGCGCTCATCACACTCAACATTGCCTTTGTGGAAATGTCCATCCGCATGACCGCGGATTCGCATTTGCCGTCCGTGGGATACCAAATTCGATTGCAACGCATCTTAAATGATATTGATGATGCTGTTATTGGAGGGAATGCTGGTTTTTGTGATGAGAAACTATTTGGAGATCGACGAATCGTATACCAAGGCATTTTATTGGATTACAGCTATATCAGCATTTGGACATAAATAAAAATTCTCGTGAAAAGCAACGGTTGGATCGACACAAGGCCGTGGAACGGGATTTCGAAGAGATTGAAGCTGAATGTCTGTTGCCATTGACGACATGGACCAAGCAGCAGCAGCAGGAGCAGCAACCAACGTTATCGCTTAACCGTAAACGAGGCGCAGCAGGAGCAGCAACAGCGTCGCCCATGCCAAAATTGGTGGCACGATCTCCCATGTAGCAACAATTGGGTGGTGTTTATAGTGGCAGTGGTAGTGTCCGCCACAAGAAACACAACAGTTTGGATGCAAGTCCTTTCCGAAAACGTGTCAGTGGACAGCATTCCTTTGTATCTACATCTGCTACCGCTGCCAGTCCTGGCCGTATCACAGGTAGTCGCAATGGTTCGGGAAGTTGTCGTGGTATCTTTCGAACGGCCTCTCATCAAGAAGATACATCGCGATCGGTAGTGTCCTAATAGTCAACAATCCTCCTCCAAGGATGTTGGTACCCGCTGGGAGTGTCGATACCAAAAGTATCCATCACCACAATCGGTTGTCGATAAAGCTATACAATCCAACGTCAAAGTTGTTCCCACGGTTGGAAGTGGTGGACGGTTTCCACACATGTTTGGTCATCGTCTTACCCGAAGTTCCACCCGACTGGCAGTGACAACTTCATCGTCTCCCGTCTCGGTTGGCCATCCGAAACTAGTGCCATTGATGGATGGTTGTCATCTTCTTCGAATGCGTTTGTTCCGTCACCATTGACACACTCCCACAGCTCGCATCGTCGGTATGGATCATCACAGTCGGTGGGTGGAACAGTAACAGGAGCATCAACGACAAATGGAAACGATCGCTGTCTCCGTCGTACGAATAGCAAACATTCCTTCGGTGGACGTCGTCATCGTCGTTCCTAACAGCCAACCAAGTGGCAGCGCTGGAAGCCGAACGAGCCCAGGAACTTGCCAACACCGCTACGATCGCCTTTGAAAAGTTTAACAAGAACAAGGACGGTGAAATGTTGTTGTTGTTGTTGTTTTTGTTGCCACCACCACTGTTGCTTGGAGTGTCATCCGAACTGATCCTCTTCGTCGTAGTAACAGTTGTTGTAGCAGTATTACTACCCGTTGCAACGGTGGTGATGCTCTACTGTACGGTAGTTGTATGGTGTATGCAATCGTAGGGCACGACACGATTATGGTGGAACAACAACCTACTACGGGACGGGACGGTATCATAGTTGTTTGTTCCTGTGATAACAACAGCAATACCAGAGTCGTATGTAAAGAAGAAAGATTTATCTAGAGCTATAGAGCACATGACGTCACTGGGGATTGCAGAGAAGCTGAGGCGGCGTCAGGGAATATACACAGTATATTCTCTCGGGGTGGGAACGGGGTGGGAAAACCGTTCCTTAACGGTACTCAACTGTGCGTACCATTTCACGAAGGGTGGGAACATTCTCTCGGGGTGGGAACGGGGTGGGAACGGGGTGGGAAAACCGTTCCTTGACGGTACTAAAATGTACTATAAGTTTCTCTTGGGGTGAGCGGGATGGGAAAACCGTTCCCTAACTGTAGAGAGATTGACTGTGACAGTGAAAGAGATACTACCACTACCAGTAGACTACTACTTTCGTACGTACGACCTCTTCACTGACGTACAAACAACCAACATTCGTATGATGCGTCTGTTGTCTGTTGTCTCTTCGTCTCTTGAATTCCAGCAACATCCCTTCTCTACCGGTAGCTAGCAAGTTTGCAACGTTGCCGCTTATTAAAAGGAAGTAACAGGAACTCCATCGTTCGTAAGCCACTTTTACCTACAAGCAATGAGGTCAAAAGAGACAACTGAAAAAAGGGAGATTGACACGACCGATTTCGGTGAAATACCCACAAAATGGTAACAGAGAAGATTTGACCGTTTATGCTATCTTTTTGTTGCTGTTAATGGCATGCAAGAGTAACCAAAAATCAAAATGATGGATTGCTTCCCCTAAAAAAGAAGGAGAAAGGATGACACCGACGATCTTTTTTACCCAAGGCAACATTTGAGTATGGGAATCCAAATACAAGCAATGAATCAATCAATGACATTCCAACAAACAAACATTTCTTGCTCCGAAGAAGTAGGAACACGTCTCCTTCCGTCTTGCCTGCCTACCCAACGACACTCATGTTAATGTTGTGAGTGAATACTTGGCAGCGACAAATCTGATGAAAGTCATACTGACCACAGAAAGCTTCCTATTGTCACGTCTGTTGTCATAGATACAACTGCTTAAAATTTTCGAATAAAGAAATCTCGTGAAAACAACAAGGCAATTCACCGACAATCAAGCAAACAAACAACGTGTCACATTACACCGTCCATTACACTGCTGTCGCCCAACCCATTACAATCCTAATTACAGTAAGTGATAGAGAAGTGAATGAACGGAACTCTGATCGAGGTGGAGAAGTCCACCATCGACATGTATTCAAACTCCGTGTCGGCCACCATCACTTCCGAACGTCGGAACGGTGATGGGCCTCAAAATGATGAGGCACCATCTTTCATTGGACGCGATGCAAATGACTTATGTTTTGAAGTACATGCGCAAGTTGTGCATCCCGTCCGAGAAAATGCATAGTGTCCTCGACGAGCTAGAATATTTTGGCTTTGCCGACGCTGACAGACGTAAAGACCGATTATACGATGGGATACCCGATGGAGACTTCCCTTGGAGCTATAAATACTCACTGTACGAAATGCCAACATCTGTCACTTGACATCCTGGCTGAATTTTGCTTCAGCTGGGTTAAGCATAAAATGTCACCACTCACACATTTCACCTGCAGCTTTGACATGAGGGCGGGTGATATAGACGCGGATCATTATGAAAGGCTCTACACCCGACATTTCATGCTCCAAATGTCGCGTAAGATTACTCAATCAACAGCCGGTTTGCGCAGAACTTGTGTGTTTTATAATGATGAGGACCAGGGTTCATGGACCTTGTTTCTTTTTTGTGGGATCCCATTCTTGCGTTGCGGTTAGTATCTCGGTTCCGCCAACCTTAGGAGACATGTCGACAATGTTCCGAAGAGTTTGCGGTGCCAGCTCCATGAAGACCAAACATATTGGCTGTCAACTTTTGGTCCAGTTCGTGGATAAACCAATCCACTGCACATCCTGCCCGGAGCGGTTTTCAACACCAAATCGTGGTTGACGATCCAGCAAAAACGAGAGACACAATTTGGAATATCGAGTCTTGGCCGAGTTGTTATATTTCGGTGGGGACTGGGGCGGATGTCGACTGTGAAGGTAACCGACCCACAATTCATGTGCACTTCAGACAACTGATGAGCAGTTCTGATGATTTCATTTTCGACGATCTTCCCATTGACCAATATCTCACCCTCAAGGTTGCAAAAAAAGCGGTTAACGATCGGTCGGATTTGAAAGGTTTCTATGAACAATTGCGAAAGCACGGCATGAAGTGTACCGCTGGAACCTATGATGACATCGGCTACCCAATCCTCTCTTTTTAAAATCAATGCTCTCTGAAACAACAGCGGACGAAGAAGGGAAACCATAATGAAGAGAATGGGTCACAATTTTGTACACGGTGACCCGTGACTATCGCAATACCAACGAAGATCTATTCACGCACAATACTCATCTTTCAAGTTGCACTTGAAGCATACGAACAATACTGCTATGTAGTACAATAATTTAACATTATTAATTTAGGAAAGAATTCAAAGAGTCGAACACTCGGTATAATTGTGCCCAATTGTTCATTTGCTGCCTCCTGTTGGCTGTTGTTTTCCTTTGCCCGATACTGCCAATTATCCAAGGCAAACAAATTGAGCCTTGGTTGTTGGCGGGAAAATATGGCATCCATGATAGGATCATCAAAAGGAAAGTGGAAATCCCAATTGGTAATATCTGACCTTGGGGTCCTTTTCCAGGTACACCAGACCAGACGTCGTCACTATTCGAATTTGATACGATGGTAGATGGCAGCCAATCCAAACTTCCGCCGACTGGAGAACAAATCACAGATAAGAAAACTGTCGGAAGTAGTGCTGCTGCTTTTGGTAATGAAACATGGCTTGGAGGGGTTTCATGGAGGCATGAGCATTGTCTCAAGACTGACATCATGCTTCGGCCATTTTCTGAAATTTCCAGCCATCATGCTTCGGCCATTTTCTGAAATTTCCAGCCAAGCTGTAAATCAGTTGTTGCTTTAACTTCCTCACTGACTTTTTCCCAACAGCGATAAAGACGGCAGTTTTCGTAGGACTGGAACCTCAAAGACAAAGTTATTGCGGTAGATCGAAGATGGTTGATGGACATCAGATATCGGCAAGAGTTCATTTGCAACGAAAGACGACCAGTATGCCAGCAAGGCAAAACAGTGGTCAACACCAAGTTGTAGTCCTATAAATCTGTGTTAGGCGGGCATTGTAGTATTATTTCTCACATCGTCGTCGTACGTAGTAGCAATGTTTGTGTGAACGTGAGAATTCATGCTTTCATTTCAACAAAACAATGTTGTACAGCTCTACTAGCTAGTAGAGGTAGTACTCCAGAATCGTTGAATGTGATCAATTTTCCGTTGTGCTTCCCGAAAACTCACCATCATTCCATGTAAAATCGTTGTCACTGGCCGGAACGAAGTTTTCAACGTCTACTCTGTCGTAACTGTAATACGTACTCACAGTCAGATCACCGGTACGTACTCCGGGTAGTTAACTTCAAGTACAACAGGGAAGCGATAGACTGACAGACAGATGCCCGCAGATCCACAAGACTCTTATCATCTCTTCAATTTGACGGAATACGATGTAGAAGAGATTCTCTTCTATCCACAAAAATTCAACAATCGCCAATTTGGCGGAATGGATCGCTTGCAATGATCAAATGAGTCGATCAATCATTTTCTTTTTCTTCTACTCTACTATGTATCATAGCTAGTAGTCGTACTCACATGACATTAGAACATCATTTACGTCTTCTGCGTCATAGCTCTAGTAGCTAGGATAGGACGATGGTTTTGCTGTCACAAGAACGAAACAGAAGAATGATCGAAGGTTTATAGAATGATAACAGATTCAAGTCAAGGAATCGTTGGCTGAGGTGGAAGTAGTGGAATAGGTAGACCGGACGAGACAAGTTACTGGAGCTGATGTTGCTTCGTGACCAGCGTGGAACTGGATTGGAGTGATGAGCAGGTGCCGCCGGCTGCCCTCTCAAAATGCATCCAACCAACCGACGTCTTCCGTACGACTTTGAAAGTGTCGATTCCGCACTGTACTACTTGCATCCAAAGATGTCCTGGTTTTGAACGAAGTTATCGGTTTAAAAGTCCACTCTTGGTCAGGATTCTCCAAAGATACGACAAAGTGACTACTACCACGCCGAATTCCGGAATTATGGAAGGCATTCCATCTGCGATGGGAGTTGAATTCAGCATAATGCATTTGTTCACAGCGCAATACCTTCTTTTCAAAGCAAAGATACTCCATCGCCATTCGTGTAGTTTTGCAACACCTCCTAATAAAAGGTCTGTGGTCAAGATACGAGTCATCACTTCAACCGACACTCATGATTCTACAATCGTTTTATTCCACAGCGGATTACCACTTCCACAAAGAGGAGGAGATCAAAATCAACCCATGATTGGAAAAAGATTTTCAAACTCTGATATTTAATAATACATCGTGGTGTCTCCGCCCTATCGACGAACTTTTTTCAAACAGCTCCAACCACAACGTACAGACAACAAATACCAAACAAGGAATCATTGGAAGAATCGGTTCGAAAATTGGATTTGCTTCGCACGTTTGCCCTCTGGGACTTGGGCACGGATGCTGACCCCAATTTATCGACAGAAGAGCTGTTTGCAAATGCTGTTCCATGTTACTACTTCGCTTCAACCTTGTTTTCCACCAATATCGATGGCTCCGCCTCCCAACATCGGTGTTGTGTATATTCCCAACTGGACCAATTGTTTCTGGCCAAATAAGGTAAAACAAGCCAATGAAAGGTTCGAGCCCATGTCGCACCTTCGCAAGTTCTAGTCCTGTAATGACCGTGTCCTTCCTTCTAGTTCCCTTGGTTTGTCCCTGTCAAGAACACAATGGGTGGAAAAGATTCATCTCGAAGCCTTTGCTGTTACGTTGCCACTTGATTCGTTTGACGGATTCGCATTGATCCATGCGGTTTTCGGAGATGGTTGTTTCATAATACGGAATAATGTTCGGATGGTGGTAGTAACAGGAACCTGTATCATGCAGCATTGTACAATACATGGTGGGTATGTCGCCTGACAGAGGTAGAAAGGGTATGTCATTGTTGTGCAACGTCGAGCCTCGGTACGAAACAAGGTAACACGACAAGTGCACACGATAAATATTTTTACACAAAATCACGTTCAGTTTACTACCACAGAACCAAACTATTCTTTATCGCGTGAGTTTCCCGTGTTGCTCGTTCTCGAGCCTCGGTTCGAAACAAGGTAACACGACAAGTGCACACGATAAATATTTTTACACAAAATCACGTTCAGTTTACTACCACAGAACCAAACAATTCTTTATCGCGTGAGTTTCCCGTGTTGCTCGTTCTCGAGCCTCGGTATGGCTGGATTATTTTGGAAATGTATCGCCGTACAAATACGTGGACCTGCTAGTGTCTGGACGTAACCCGTCGTTTGGATCTTTTGATATCCCGCCGCCGGACAGATCGATGCAGTAGTCCATCTACGATGGCAACAAAAACATTTTCTTACTATCATTGAGACGACGTTTTCTCTTTAAGCCACCTTGTGATCAGAAGGGCTCGACTCTTCTAATCTGCTTCAAACACACTTTGGAAGGATATATGTTGGCGAGCCCTTAAGGCGCGATGGTTTTGCGATTGACAGATGACGCACCAAAGGTCACAAAGAAAATTCTGGGGCACGCGTTGGAACTGACCATCCACCACCCGACAATTGGTCCCAAGATTTGCAACAAATGGATCACAGTGGATACCATCATCGACGCCATTCGCGCTGCCGCTGTCATTGATGCTTCCATAGGGATGAATGGCCGGTTGTTGGGCACTCTCCTCCCGAAGATTCCGAAGTATGAGTCGATCGGTCGTTTTGACGGAAGCAATTTGTCTGGTTTCTTCCGAGCAAAATATTCAAAACAATCATATTATATCATACTGCCACCGGGTGAGCAAGCCGAATACCCATTATTTGATAAGCAGTGGAAAGAAGAAGTGGAAAAGGAGAAGAGTTTGATTTCGTTTCGGTCGCTGAAATCAAACGACATTCCACCAGTCGAACAGCTGCTGGAACAAGGAAAAAAAGGATCACCTGTTCAACGTCGGGCTACTTATATTGTCAACCCTCAGAACACGAAAAGTGATAGCCATGAACGTCAACAAGATTCTGGTCAAGTTTCAAAAAGTGATAGCCATGAACGTCAACAAGATTCTGATCATGTTGATATGCCACGGCAGCAATCAGTGTCCGGTACTTATTGGGATTCGCCAGAGGCCTACAAGCTTTTCAAGCCAAGACAGTGTGGTTCGAATTGTCTTTCAGCCGTTGAGAGACGCATCAAACTACTTCAGAGAGCACAACAATTTGAAGGCTGGCGGGATTTGGTCCATGGAAGAGATCCAGATAATGTTTGTTCGAACTATGACAAATTAGTCATTCGTCAAAAGTCAATGTTCATTTTAAAGGCATACCAGATTGCTATCTTGGAAATGAATAGAAAAACATGGCTCGAATGCTGTGAAATCGCAGTTCATGAAATTAATTTGCTAGGGGTTACTCTGACTACCCGGGGCGACAACCTATCTCGGTGGCACCGACTGTTCAGGACAAGAGAAGCCTTTTTGCACCCAAACCTCGAGGCTCGAGTCGGGAGAGATCCACTGCCTCCATTTCTTCGAATGTTCCCAGATGCCGCGACTAAAATCAAACAGTTCTGCCGGGTCAACCTTCTCAACCTCAATGTCGAAACCGTCCACCAATTCATTTTGAACAAGGTATTCCCCAGGATATACGCCGTCTGGGCATCGGAACAAAAAGCCGTGGCCACACTCTCCAATCCTTTTTGAAGCTTTTCCGAATCAGCGTCTTCTCTCCACAGACAACACTTTCCTGGATGAAGCAGCTAGGTATGAAATATGCCAACCACAAGAAAAGTTATTACGTTGATGGGCACGAGAGGGAGGACGTCGTCACGTCGAGGAAACTTTTCTGCAAACGCTATCTAGTGGACTTGGAACCGAGATGCCTTCGCTGGATACAGATAACAAAAGAAAAGGCATCCGAATTGCAATCCTTGTCCATGGATTTTGGACACGAATATATGGAAGGAGACATTAAAATGGTTGAGTTTCACGAAGATTACATCGACAAAGCCGGCATGGATCTTACCCAGTTCGAAAAGAAACAAAGCGTACGAGCGCCACCAAATTCACCCCCGCTAGAGTTCATAGGCCAGGACGAGTGCGTTTTTTTCAGAATCTGGTTTGTAGTAAGAATTGGGTTGTAAGCAACGGCGAACGTCCGCTGCTTCCCAAGAGCGAAGGTGACGGTGTAATGCTATCGGCGTTCCAAAGTCGTCTCACTGGGTTTGGCAGAGAGATGTCGACCGATGAGTTACAAAAGGTGAATGAGCAACGGTTGAACAAAACTTACTGGGATGGGGAAGCGGCACTGGAAGTTCTGAAATCAACTTCCAAGCCACCTCTGACAGCGTCACCCTTCGTCCGCAAATTGCTCATCGGAATAAACAACGAGGGGTATTGGAACTCCAACCATATGGCGGTCCAGTTCGAGGATGTTGTGGACTGTCTGAAAGTCCTGTACCCCAGCCACGAATTTGTGTTCCTGTTTGACCACTCACAGGGTCACAACAGAAAAAGAAAAGGCGCCCTTGATGTGAACAATATGAACGTGAGCTTTGGCGGTAAGCAAGAGCGACTTCGCGACACAATTATTCAAAATTTTGAAGGTTACCTGGGACGTTACTCTCCACTTCTCTCAGTCGGCGATACGCAGCGCATGAACTGGTCCAATGAAGAACCACCCGAAGAAAGTACAGAGGGTCCTTTCAATCTGAGCGTACAGGAACGGCATAAACGAAGGTCAACCCAGTTGTTAGATGAACATGTCAACAACAAACCGAAAACAAAAAAGGAACTGACGACCGACTTACAACGCGAAGGTATAATTTCGAAAGAAGACAGAAGAGGCTACACTGTGAAGGAAATGCAGAAGCTAGCGGGAGATCATGGAATCGCAATATCGAAATCCGAGCAAAAAAAAATTACAGGGTGGGTAGGGGAACCCAAAGGTTTGTTACAGGTGGCTCGTGAACGAGGATTGATCGACCACAACAATCATCACCTCTATTCGGCGAATCCGAAGAAGAATCCTGACGGGAAATTGAATGATGAAAAGTCACTGAGAAGTATTGTTGGACAGTGCACAGATTTTCAGAACGAGTTAACTCACCTGCAGGTTATGGCCAACGAATTAAAGGTCCAGGTGATGTTCACGCCAAAATTTCACGCCGAGATGGCAGGTGAGGGCATCGAATATTCCTGGGGTTTTGCGAAGGGGAGCTACAGAAGGAAACCCCTTCAGAAAAAGAGGAAGAGAGTAGACTTCGAAGACTTAGTGGATGAGTGCACAAACGTTGAGACAGAACTGACCAAAGCGAGGATCAGAAAATTCAGTGCACGGGCAAGGGCCTACCTGTGCACATATCATTATCTCGCAACAGCAGAACCAACGTCAGCAGCAATCAAAGATAACGATCAAGAGAAAAAGCAAAAGGTTCCTATGATGGATGAGATTGAAAGGTTGATGAAGAAGTTCAAGACTCATCGGTGTGCGTTTGATTTCGACAGAGGTTTTGTGATGGATTGAATCCAACAAGTCACACCGAAAAAAGGGAGCTGTAAAGTTAGTACTATAATTCTTACTGAACTTGTGTAAAATCCTACCATAGTGCACTTCCAAAATAATCCAGCCATACGAAACGAGGTAACACGACAAGTGCACACAATAATTATTTTTACACAAAATCACGTTCAGTTTACTACCACAGAACCAAACTATTCTTTATCGCGTGAGTTTCCCGTGTTGCTCGTTCTCGAGCCTCGGTACGAAACGAGGTAACACGACAAGTGCACGTGCTGCTCGTTCTCGAGCCTCTGTACGATACGAGGTACCATTTCCGCGTCGTCGAGAAAAATGACATGCAATGACACGTACTATCACACTCTACTTTCGGTAGAGTAGCAGTAGCAGCAGTAGCATTTTATGGTTTTGTTCTCGTCACACAACATCAATCGTCTTTGCTTTTTGTTTTTGCTTCCTGCTTGCTTTTCTATTCAGCTGTTCCACTCCATCCTTACACATCATAGTTACGAGCATGTCGTCGTACTCTTCACGGTACATGTCGCTTGGGATGATAATGCAAGCGACTACCGCAAATGTGATTCCCCTTCTTCTCCTTTCCATCCAAATTAATGTTGTTGTTGTTGTTGTTGTTGCCGCATTCGTCGTGTTTGAGTGTATTGGTACAGCACAATCCCCATCTGTTCTCGGGTCATACCAGTTGGTCTCTCCAAATACAACAGACCATCCCACAAGCTGTCTGTCATACACATAAGGTACGACGCACCGAGCCTTCGGCCAAGCTGTAGGGCCTGCAGATAAATAAGGCACATCATGGTATATTGCTTTTTGGACTGTCGTTGGACGGCCGCTGCCCTGATTCTTGTTGTTGGAAAATGATTTTTGGTCCCAAGGCAGTGGCTTTCGTTTTCTCCACAAAAGGTGTGACTTTGGTCCTGTTTGTTTGGTGGAATGTGGAATCAAATCAATTCCAGCCACGCTCCAGTCTGGCATCTGGTCGGCTGTTTAAAACCCACGACGTATTCTTCTCTCACCAAGTTTTCCAGTGTATTGGTGTCTTTTCTCTCCCTTAAAATAGTAGTGTGCCACTGTGACATTAAAGTACCGACGCTGGGTTCGGAGGGGACACGCACGATGACGTTCCCTTGAGGGCGTAAAGTCTACCTTTTAAATTGCTTCGATTTGTTGTATACGCAATACCGCAATACGCACCGATCAATCCATTCTCGAGGTACTGGAGTCCTATTGTGTCATCATAACAGAATATCAGTGGAATCTTTTCCGATCGTTCATGGTGGCAAGGTGGAGAGGGGAGTCTTGACGAGGCTATTGCGTAGCTTGAAAAGCTGTTGTTTTAACCCTTGAAATGGAAGACTCCCGTTGTTGGCTTTGATGATGATGCTGTTGTTGTGTATATTCAGCGATCTCAAAGTTGATTGCTGTATCAACTCGACACGACACAGATGAGGTTGATTTACAAGCGTTTCATTTCCATCCTTGGTATTTGAAAACGATCCTACACACTGTCCAAAAGACCACGATGGGTGCCTTTCATGTATTTGACAGTGATTATTGTTATTGGCATGCTTCGCTAACCAATCCACGTTGGTCGCATGAACTCGCTCTTCATCGTATCGGTCGGTACGTCGGTACCCCTAAAAGATACGATTAACGATGGTCTGGAAGCTGGAAGGGGTCCTCCTGTTGTAATGATCCCTCCTCTGTGACATCCAGAACTGGTTTTTTCTTTTGTAATCTTCAATCTGTGTCGTCACTGCTATTCGTCAGGCCATTCGGTTTTCCAATCAAACTCGCTCCAAGGTGACATAAAGATGAATACTTCCGCATTGTCCTCCTCGAATGGAATCTTGTCTTATCATTGAAGTGTTCTGTGAATTCATCCTACGGTAGTCTACGGTAGTAGTCTAGTACGGCAGCTTCTCCATTACTCTCTCGTATTGTGTCATTGTGATGATGTTGTATTGGAATATCTTTTTTGTGAATATAAAATTTCATTATTGTTTCATTATAATTGTTTACAGATAGTCCTCGCCTGTCCTCGTCCGTCGTCACTCCGTAAAATTGTGTGTTGTTCAACCAATCGTTTATTCTCTGTCGAAAATCTTGATCTCCCGTATTTTTTTTTTCATGCCTTTACCTTCAGAACCTCTCTTTGTATCATACGGAGTAAATAGGTACATACCTACTATCCACACAACCAGCCATCAACCAACAACCACATCTACTTATTACTACTTTTCCAATTGTACAGACTATTCCCAGCAGAGAAAACAACAACAACAACAACAACAACAACAACAACTCACTCTTTCAAAATATGACGGATATTATTGATGGTACAGCCACAGCGACATTGGAAGAGACGCTTTTCTCGAGCTTCCTTGGTACCATCCATTCGTGAATTTTTGTTCTTTCTTCGTCTTCCGAGTCACCTTCAACCGTCGGATTGGACTTTTTATACGTAAAGAACACCATCATGATATCGTATTTGTTTGATTGGATCGTTCAACTGAGAGACTTTCATGACAACAACAACAACAACAACAACAACACTACCAATACAAGATCCAATACTTTCAGATTGCGTAGCTGACCGGATCCAACACGAAGAAAATGCCATGACACGATTAATGGTATCCGGAAAGGAAAAGAAGGAAAAGAAACGTATCGAACGAATGTTGCAGGGTGAATGTTGCAGGGGGGGTAATAACCTAGCTCAAATTGCCAACTTGGGAAATCTTGTCCGAGAGACGGAAGAATTTGGACGACATAGTGATGACGACGATGAGGATGAACGCAATTTTCAATTTTCGTCAAACAAGAGCCTTGGAAGATTGTCATAAAAACCAAGGCGTTGCTACTGTACGATACCACGACAACCAACAACAACGACAACAACAACAACCATACGAGGCATGCCAATGGAAAACGTCGACGAGACAACAACAATTACCATTCGGAAAATAGGGATTCGCAATCCCAAAAAAAAGAAAAAAACGTCGAAAACCCAAAAACTCGTTACAAGCTGCCCTGTTTGGGAAATAATGATTCACTTTTATAGTTCACAAAATAAAAAATAATGTATTCATACAACTAATCATATGATCGGCATTATCATTGCCTTTCTCTCATCGCATCAGAAGACATTATTCGAAAGACAAAACAATAATACGTGGCCTGTTTCTATCATACAAGTGAGACATAGTTGACTTCGTTGTAATTCCCATTTAGACCGAAAACACTCAATTGTATTATTTGTTACTCAAACCAGTCACATTCATTATATTCTGCACCAATCCAGAAAAACGGTATGCCTGCCAATTTTGTTATTATTCGCAGTTATATGGTGGCGATTGCCTCAACTGCTCCGACAACGTATCAAGCAGAGATTCGGCTGGTGTCATATTTGAACCAAAAGATGGTGCTCGTAGTGCAACCTTCGGATCCAAAGCAGGGGATTTGGATTTGCCTGTGTGAGCTCGAATGAAAGAATGTGATCCATAAACTTCCATCAGATCGGCATTGCTGGTAAGCTGTTGATACATGCTGGAAATGCCAAAAACGTCATCCACGGGGATACGTAGCACCACAGCCACTGTTTCTCCACTTTCAAGAAGTGAATAGGTATCACTGCTAAAAGTTGAGTCGTCATTCTTTGATTGGACACTTGAACCAAACACAACCACAATGCACAGTGCTTGAAGATTCGAATTCTCTGCTTGGACCTTCATTTCATGGCAGAGTTCTTGGGCCATGTCATGTGAAAAGTAATTGTGTGATTTGATGGAAAGAAGGCATGGAATGTACTTCTCACTTGTACCTTTCCTGATACAGAGTGCAAAAACAGCATCAATCGTAGGGCATCCAGCAAACGTGAAAAAACCTGTTCCCGAAGCATATAGCTGTTGAAGGAACTGCTGATCACCCAGAGTCGACCAGTTTGTTTCATAGGAATGAAGATAGTTGTGACAAAACTGGATGCAACTCAATGTGACTGAAGTTTTGGATGACTGTTTGTCCTTCCTTGGTCGCTTTGCAGCAGGAGTATTGGTCGCATCTGTGTTTCCACCATTCATGAGCAAATCAAAGCACAGATCAAGGTCTACAGAGAATGTTTTCAAATCGTCATCACACCTGTGGCGAAGTATATCACCACACAAAAGGAAATAAAGCGATGCTAAAACTTCACCAAAATCTCCCTTTTCCGGTTGGCATAGCCCTGAAGAGTATATTTGACCGAGTTTTCCTACCCAGTCGGATGGACTTCTCCCCTTGATATTGCCAAGCTCCCACATATCTGACATCATGCCCATGGCAAGCCGTGCACAAACAGGGTCTGGTAGATAGGTGAAGTGTGCAAAATTAGGAGCCACATGTGTCAAATTGGCATAACCCTTTGCTACAAGGTCAGATGCCACTGTCATGGTTGTGATGCCCATCTGCACCCGTGTAGCTAAGATACTGAGCCATGCATTGAGATTCATCTCCCAATTGACCTTTCCCTTTTCACCACCACGAAAAAGCAACATCCGACGTAAAATAATTGGGAGTTTGGCTTCCAAATCGCCGTGGTCATTCATGATGGAAAACAGTGGACGGCCGTGGATGATGGCATGATTGTATTCGGAACAATCGGAGCTGCTCTTTAGGGTTCGATTAATTTGGACCTGACATCCTATTGTTGTCAACATGACAAAATGAGGGAACAAAATGGAGCCTTTTGGCATCAACTTCCAATCGCCATCCATCCTTCTTGAGCTTGATGGATGTCCAACTTCCCTGTCGGCTTCAATTGCAAAATTTGCTAGGCCAGAGTTTGTGCCTGTGAAGACAGCAACATACTTATATTTTTGTATTTTCCGTAGCCACATGCGTATGCAACGGAATTGGAATGCCTTCATTCCGAATTCGTCCTTTAACAAAAACTGCGCCTCATCAAATAGAAGAACACGGAAGGTTGTATTCTTTTTCCATTTAAGATCATTGGTCACAAGGGTGTCAAGGTGGTTGAATATCTTTTGTGCTTCTTCGTTGAGTTGCTCGTCAGAAATGTTCCGTTTGCTATCAGCGTTCTCTGGTGTTGACGCAGCATATTTTGCGTCGTAGATAGATTCGCCTATGGGATCGGTATGGACATTACCTACCAAAATGAGCTTCGATTCAACATTATTGGCGAGGAAGTTCTTCTGCTTCCGGTACTCGTAAAGCAACTTTGTTTTGCCCATACCGCTTGACTGAATGAAGCAAAAATACGGTGCAACGTATGGAGGGGATTCGTTGGAATTGCTGTTGTTCCAATATTCGGTGGCCAGTGTTTCGACATGTTTGGCAAACGACAGCAAATCACAATTGTGCGATAGTTCAGTGTTCGTGATTTGATATTCTATAGTTACTGCACGCCCGGTGGAATCATTGTTGTTGTGAAAGGAATTTTTTATTGCACGGGCGAAATCATCCAGTTCTTTATCGCTCAGTGATCGTCTGCGAAACGATATTATTCTCAGGGTACCTCTGATAGCTTCAAACGTGACGCTTGGATTAATCGTCGTTTGGAGATACAGTAACACCGCGTCTCGTTCGGTCTGATTATTCTTCCCTTCAAAGATGTGATCGACGAAATCAATGATCGCTTGTTGTTGTTGTTGACTTCGTTGTACTTCATCTGATGTTTGGGCAGCCGTAACTTGTTCCTGTGTGAACGATCGTTTGGATTATAGATATCATATATTCTCTTACAACGCTGTTATTCTTGTCTGTCAACGCATACTTTTCCACGAAATCAATGATCGCTTGTTGTTGTTGTTGTTGTCGTTGACTTTGTTGTTGACTTTTTTGTACTTCATTTGATGTTGGGGCAGCCGTTATAACGCCTTGTTCACTATCATTTCTTTCTGTTTCCTCAACTGAATCTTCCTCCATGTTACTATTATCGTCTTTTTCCGTTGTTGGATTAGACATGGGCGATGATCTGTAGCTGGAGTAGCTGCAAATGTAGACAATAGCTATTACGAAGTACTCCGAGTAGTACTCTATCAAAATATCAATAATAGAAGAAGAAATAATGATGAAGGTGTGTCTTTGTTTCACAGTCAGTTTCGTGTTGATAATAATAACCCTTCGTGAATAATACTACCGGTAGTATTATATTTGTTACCGTCGACCAAGGTTGAAGGTGATTGAGTTGCTTGACCGGTAGGACGGTATCACAGCTAACGGTAGTACATCCACTACGGTACATTTACCAACGTACCGAACTACGGTAGCTACCGAAGTACTGAGAGAGAATCGTATGATAGCTACTAACAATACAAGTACCGGTAGAGAATACCCGTACGGTATGATAGTTGTAGTTGCATTTGCATGATACGGTAGAAGCATCATTGGAAGGTCGCGCAGAATGCAAAATCGATTGATGTAACTGTGTACTCCCGGTAATAATAAAAAATGGACCTCGCGAATAGAACAGAAAGATCTTTTCCACAACAAAAAAGTCGAAAGCCAGACCGGGCCAGTGTTTTTGACTGTGAAATCACACACAACAAACCCTTCTCCCTCACAGTCAACACGATTAGCTCGCATGTGTCGCAGCAGCAGCAGCATCATCATTGCATTGTTTCTTTTGTTACTATACTGTTTTTACTGTTGTCATTTGACGACGTGATGGTTTTGGAACAGATGATTCCTACTGATAGTGACAGTGACTACAAGTACAACAGCAACAACAACAACAACAACAACAACAACAGTCTGTATACAAAACGATACGATACATTAACGATGATACCGTTGGAATCTTCTTCTGCCGTACTCAATGACCAACAACAGCATCAACCCAAAAAGGATGATTATGATGGGTTGTCGTCAACAAACCGTAAACGGGCAGAGATTCTATTACCTCCTACATCAGTACAACGACAACAACAACAAGAAGAAGAAGATGTCAAAAAGGATTGTGACCGTTTTGTGGTCATCGTTGATTTTGTTGATGTTGATCATTGGATGGTGTGGCCTGGATCCATCGTTAAGAAAGGGGAGACGGTCGCAATGGCCGTACAGAAAACATTATCCATCAACAACAACAGGAATGATATCAAAAACAAACAAAAAGAATTAGAATTGGAAAGGATCGATCCAGTCATAACCACAGTCAGTCACAACTGCTGCTGCTGTTAAACACAAGAGACCCAACCGACGACGAAAACAGATACAACAAACCCAACAACAGCCAACTACAAGTATGAATATTAGTAATATGAATTCGAATATTCATACTAATCATAATATTCCTACCTAACCATCATCCAATACTACTACGACTCGTAATAACGGGAACGCTATTTCTCTGAGAGAACGATTGGCATCCAAATGGATGACGACGACGGCGACAGCGAAAACAGAAAGAAAAAGATACACTCCCAATCACAAACAAAACAACAACGACAACAACATCTATTCACAACAATAATCTCAATAACAACAACAACAATGAATCATTATCATCAACAACAACAATGCAAGTCACGATGAAAGCAGTACCGTCTTCCATTTCTGTAGTGACAAAACCGTCACCACTATCACCACAAACAACAACATCTTCTATCAAACCAAAAGATCTTATTCCCATTACTGCTCCCGCCACTGGCTTTTTACGTATGATACAACAACAACCAAACACTCCCAACCGAAGAAGGGTCATTGGGTATATTGAAGAATGTTTGCATCCTACCATTTTGGAAGGAATGTGTGTCGTATGTGGAGAACGACCAACAACCACAACTACAACCATACCGAACAAGTACAATAGTAATACTGATTCATTAAAACAACAGTCACGGTCAATTGGACACAAGGCCAATGTCAATACCGGTCCCAACTTGACACAAGTCACTGTATCGGGGGGGATTACCATGACGGTATCCCAACAGGAGGGACAATGTATGGCGCAATGGGATGCCAATCGGTTGTATCGACAACAACGGTTATCGTTGGTGTTGGACTTGGACCATACTCTCGTACATGCTACATCGGATATACGAGCTCAAAACTATTTGAGACACAATACCAATACCAACAACAACTAGAACAACAATACGAACAACAAGACTTCTGCTGCTGGTGTACGGACCATTCGATTGCCACTGCATGAAGGGACAACCGATCCCTTACAACTACAACAACCATCAAATCATCTACATCATCAACAACAACAATGGGCACAACATTATGTCAAATTACGACCACATGTCAACGACTTGTTACGTTGGATCGAATCGACGTACGAAGTGTCTGTGTATACCGCAGGAACCAAACACTACGCCGAAGAAGCTACTATGGTCCTGTGTCGGAATCTCGTGGGATCCAATCGAGATTGGGACGACATCGAACGATTACGGTATCAAGTACAAGTACAACTACAAATGGCATACCATCATTATCAACAACAACAACAACAAATAATGATCAACGATACTAGTAGAAACAACAAAACTAACACTATGGACAATACGGATGATATCGGAAACAACAATGTCGCCGCCAAGAACAAGAGAACCAATGATCAAATACAACAACAACAACTGCAACAAAAAGAAGACGACAAAGAAAAAGAAGAAGAAATCATGGACATGAATGATGATGATGATGATGATAACGACGATACCAAACACAAGCCAGTCAAAAAGAAACCAAAAAAGATATCCTTTGCACCAGTTTCTACGGTGGAACAGGAACATACCAATCATCATCCAGACGAAGAAAATAATAATCCAATCACAACAACAAGAACCACAACAACATCATCATACCATCATACCAAAAGTGATCACAACAACATGATTACCAAGGATGATGATGAAGAAGAAGAATTGGAACGACTCCAACAGGAACTGGTACAAGCGGATGAGTTGGAACAGGCTGCTCGTCGATTACGACAAAAATTGTTTGGTAGTCGTGTCTATTCCCGAACCGATTTAGGTGATTTGGGACAACACGTCAAAAGTCACAAACGGATATTCCCCTGGCTGTGGTGGGACCATGGCAGCCGTCGTCGATGATCGTGAAGATGTTTGGGCCAACGCCGATGATAACTATGACAGTACCATCAAGGGAGAATCACCCGAAAATTTACTATTGGTATGACCCTATCATTGGCAACCCTTTGTCAGCTTTGCCGATATTAACAACGCTGCCGGAACGGACCTATCCGAATCCAAACAAGGAAACAACAATACCAACAACAACAAGAATCCCTACAACGAACAGGACCAACAACTACTATGGACAAGAGATATTTTGGATCGGTTGCATCAACAATATTATTATCATTATTCCAACCAACAATGCAAGACTACTACTGGTGGTAATGGAAGTACTGGAAATCGAAATCGACGACGAACCGTACCAGAAATATTGAAACAAATGCGAAAAACTGTACTTCCAAATTGTACATTGGTATTCAGTGGACTCGTACCGTTACACAAACAACAGTCGATAACAGCAGCAGCATCTCCCAATACTACGGTCCGACCACCCATTGTACGGTATGCACAAAGTTTAGGTGCCAAGGTATGTAGAAGAAGAAGAGAGATATTTGACAAACCCCCTCCAAAATCATAAATATCATTGAATGTGAACTTTTGTCATCATTGTCCACCTTGGTTTCCTCTCAAACTTCTGCTATTGTATCCTCTTTTTTCCTTCTTTGTTTCATGATTATTAGACTCAAGACAAGGTCGATGAGACTGTGACACATAACGTTGCCGCCAAGGATGGAAGCGAAAAGGCTACTATTGCTCGTACCATTCCTGGATGTCTTGTAGTACGACCCGGTTGGTTAATGGAATCCTATTGGAGTATCCGAAAGGCAAATGTACAACCTTACCTCATGGCACAAGGACCCGCCGCCATTCCCATCAAGAAGGATGAGAACGATGATGATGACGACGACGATGATGATGGTTTTGCACTCGAACTGGAAGACGAACTATTGAATGGCTGAACATTCAATGTTTTGTCCTAAAAAAGACTTACTAAACGTATCGTGTGCCACCTACAATGGAAATTCCGCAAAAAAAAAACTAATCTCTCGGTATTGATCTCTCGACAATCGTCTATGATTATAATCATTCGGTACATTACAACAGCAAACTACAAGCTATATTATATATTGTAAAACATTGTTCCAAATTTTTTTTTTGTTCGACTACGATTGGTAGGATTGTTGTTGCATCCTACCAATACTGTTCTCAATCGTCTCGTGTACTAGACTGGTAAACAGGTACGATTGCGGTACGAACACAGATGCGAGACAGTGTCCCGATCGGTTGTAAATTTGAATTTGTGGATACCGATGTATATTCAAATTTCGAAGAGTAATGTCCGAAATGACCGATGCTTCTATTCTGGTGAATAGAAAACGATGTTGTTGCTGTTATTTTTCGAAATTGATATTGGTCTCGAACACAAGATTGCTCAAAATGCGAATGAAACATGGTCACCAACAAGGTATTATCGTCTGTTGAACTTTCCAACGAGTCAAGTGCTTGAAACAACTGGTCTTCCGATGCAAGGGTGTATACGGAGGACTCTTGATGTTGTGGACACGAAAACGATAACAATAATACCTGAGATTGCATCTGCAATCGTGCTTGCTTATTTCTGTCCATATCATGGCCATGTTTCCGAAAGAAAGATGCCCATTCGGTAACGGAACGATTTTGACACTGCTGCAATGTTTCAGAAAGTTGTTGCTCCAAGATCTTAAAAGTTTGTGGCAAAGCTCGCCACTCATGCTCCATTGCGATATATATGATTTGAAGAAAGGGCACCTTGGTAATCCCTCAAGATCGGAATTGTTCGTTCGTCAAGATAGATGTTTCCAACCGAGTGAACTAGATCGGTGTTGCTGATGACAAAGTTTGGTGTCTGTACGCCATTTTTTTGTACGGAATGTTGGTTTGATGACACTGCTTGCAATAATGTGCAAAAAATAGAACAATCGTCCAGCTGTTGGATGGAGCGTTGTCAATAGTATACAAACATTCCATGATAGACGAAAAGGTCGTGATGGGGCTTTGTAGAATTGCCTTTTGTATTCTTCTTCATCTTCTTCTGTTTGTTCGAACGAATGATGTGCAGATTTAAAACATCAGCAACAACGACATCATCATCGTCATCATCATTGTCCCATGTTGCGAGTGACTGAATATTCTTTGGGTAGTAGTAGTTGAATCCGTCTCGTTCCGACTGTTTCCCTCCTCTCTCTTCTTCTTCTTCTTCCTCCCCCCAGACCACACCTCGAAAGCTCTTTCCGTATAGCCATTGTTTGCCAACAATGTTGCACCATAAGGTTAAAGGTGGTAGCTGTTGTCGTCGCCCCATGCGGTTGAAATCCTTCCACGGCTCGTCGTCCATGGAAGAACAGACAAAGAACAATCAGTAGTGCGGCATTTCCTTCTACCAAAGGGCGATGTCTCCCCAAACTATTCCAAGATTTGATTTGCACCATCCTAGCTAGCAGACTGCTACTCTACCGTAGTACCAGACTCGTGTATTCTTGTAGCATGGTTCCAAGATGCTTGTATCATATACAACGAACGAAGGACATTTTTCTGAAAGAGAATAAAACAATCATACTACTCGGAGTATTTACTACCGGTAGTACGGTACAGGTATGATAGAAACGGGTCGAACTGACCCACATGACGTCAGCGTCATTGACCCTGCCGACTTGCCCTGCCGACTTGTCAATCGACATTCAAAAAATATCAACTCTAAATTTATTTTACACTACCACCGGCACTCCGTAATATCGTAAAATCGATTCTGCTCACTGCCATAGCTATTGCCATTTCCCTTGCCATTGCCATTGCGATGCGGCCGCCGTTGCCACCGCCATTGCTTGTCCATATACATCGTTTATACATCGCAAATCCAGTCTACCGCCATTCCACTATCATCGGATTCTTGTGTAAGCCTAGCGACGACATGCTAATGGAATCCTTCCAAGACCGCCATGAATTGTTTTCACTCACTCAGACCATCTACAAGGGTTTTATGGTGCGATTTGATCCCCAAACGTTTCCTGTTGTTCCCGGTGGTGTCACAAAGAACAAGGCTTCTATGAAGAAGCTTCTATGAAGAAGCTTTTTGATTCACTTATGTGCGCTTGTGTTCGCCGTCGGCACATTATTCACCAAGGATGGAAGCAGCATGTAGGTTCTCTCGGCAGAAGTGACGAAGCCAAAAAAATTGCCAAAAGAATCAGTAGTTGGCTATATTCCTTCATGAAGTCCATCGAAACATTGGACGAATACAAAGCGTAAGTTATTTTGCATTAGTGTCAATTTGCAGGACTACATCATGCAACCATGAAACTCAAGCGTTGCGACTACTGAACCTCTTTTTACATGGTTCCAAGGCTCTTCTCTTCTCATATGTGATTCAGAAGAGGTCGTGAAACTAATTGGTGATGACACCGCTGACAACATTGTCACCTTCCTACACTCCAATGTCTTTGTTCATGAACAACACTTTGCGAGGTGCTTCTATCTTGATGTGCGGAGGTTTGATGCATACTCCAACACTTGCCTGGAACGCACAAACTACAGCGTAAATTATTGTGAGAATCGGGTTCTTCCCAACATGTCGGGACACTTCCCGCATGATCTACATCACGTACAGCTCAAGCTGGGCATTCTGAGTCATCGGTCCAAGAATCGGACATCGGACTCGACAGCATGGAAATTAGCCTTGGCGACGGAAGCAGATTCGCAATACTCGAGACGCATTCCCTATGGAATGATCGTTGATCAAGTCAAGATACCCGGCCTCGCCTTCAATCGTCACAGATGATTTCAGTATTAGTGTTGTCCACTTGAACATGGCAGCACCAACGCATCCTTTCGGCCAAATAAAATCAAAAAGGAAACGAAGACATCCAAAATTGATAGTGGCACCGATTCCGTCGTTGAAGCTTTTTCTCAGACAACCAAAATACTCATCATCCCGACTACATTCTGCGAGTTTCTGTGACGGCTCTCCGTGAGTCGGGCTACTACGACCAAAACATCGTCCCGTTGGTGGCACTCCTGAATGTTGTGGCTGTCTCTGTGTTGACCTTTCAAGATTCCGATTTCTTTCATCGAGCGCTCATCACACTCAACATTGCCTTTGTGGAAATGTCCATCCGCATGACCGCGGATTCGCATTTGCCGTCCGTGGGATACCAAATTCGATTGCAACGGACATTGCCTTTGTGGAAATGTCCATCCGCATGACCGCGGATTCGCATTTGCCGTCCGTGGGATACCAAATTCGATTGCAACGGATCTTAAATGAATGGTTTGTCATATTGATGATGCTGTTATTGGAGGGAATGCTGGTGTTTGTGATGAGAACCTATTTGGAGATCGACGAATCGTATACCAAGGCATTGGATTGGATTACAGCTATATCAGCATTTGGACACAACATGTCCACCGTTTCGGCATACTATCGATCCAAGAGGAATGCCCGGAACCAACTCGATTATGGATTCAATACGGAAAAGGAAAGAAAGAAGAGCTTGTAGGAGGTATAAGGATGCTTCGAAAATAAGACAAATAGGATCGCCATGTTGGCTCAGGGATGCCGAAGTGGCGATCAGAAAAAGAGGATGAGACCATGAGTCGGCCTTCAAGGGTGATGGATGATGATGCCAACATTTCTTTCGAAGTTGAGTGAACATGGCCCTTTCTTCATCGCAGTCTCTTTCAGATGCGGCGACGAATCGACAAAAGATTCGTGCAGCAAGTAGTCGGTCGAATATATCCATTCATCAGGGGTGCCACCAAGGTAACCAGAAGGAAGGACATGGTCAACAGAGGACATGTGAAAATGAAGGGGCCTTGTGAATGGTTTGTTTACCTCACGACAGCATCACCTTTTTGCTCGGCTGCCACTTGCGACACCGCCGATATATGTCATAAATGTGAAGGATGGCTTGAGAGGCGGATCGGGATTTGACGTGGATGGAGCGCTTGTTGCGAAAACAAAATTTGCCAATCACTGATAATTTCGATTGGGAAGTGTTGCGTGCTGGGTTTCTTCCCTTGCATCCATCAGTAACTCCCTTGACGTCCCAGTGAGAGGCCGTTACCGTCGACCGCACTGATTTTGTTAGTCATAAAACCCATTAACTTCCCAACTATCCTGAGACATTTGGATCAAAGAATTCTTGTCAATATCTACAAAGAAATTGATTGTGCCTAAGCCAGTGCAATCCCAAAAGGACAAGTCTCTCCATCATTTTCAACCCTTTACGTCTCGTTTCTGGTCCAAATGTTATAACGGGCAATTGAAAAGAATGGACCGTCAAAGATATCAGGTAATACGATACATGTGGTACCATGTCGAGGCTGGAAGGGTGATATAACGCGTATTTCAACATCGTGGAACGACGCATCCAAAACGACAAGTATCTCCATTCTCCATTGTTTTGTTGTTTAGCCCTGTTCGATTTGTTTCTTTTCTGCTTTACTGTCAGTAACTCTATCATCAAAAAGGACAGTAAAGAATAAGCATTCGTAAAAGATAAAACGTAATATGGTGGATTTGGTACCATGGCGAGGCTGGAAGAAAACGGTGGAGCTGCCATCCAAAAAAAGTATGCAAGACACATCACATGTACTACTGGAGTACGTGTGTTGGGATGGTCGCGTTTTCGAGCTAGAACCCTAAAGAAAATGTCTCTTCGATGGCTTCAGACCGACGACGAGATTTTGTCGTGGAAGGCTTCAGACCGCAAACGCTTCGGGCTCGTCTGAGGCTTCAGAGGTGTGTTGGGATGGTCGCGTTTTCGAGCTAGAACCCTGAAGAAAATGTCTCTTCGAAGGCTTCAGACCGACGACGAGTTTTTGTCGTGGAAGGCTTCAGACCGCAAACGCTTCGGTCTCGTCTGAGGCTTCAGAGGTGTGTTGGGATGGTCGCGTTTTCGAGCTAGAACCCTAAAGAAAATGTCTCTTCGAAGGCTTCAGACCGACGACGAGATTTTGTCGTGGAAGGCTTCAGACCGCAAACGCTTCGGTCTCGTCTGAGGCTTCAGAGGTGTGTTGGGATGGTCGCGTTTTCGAGCTAGAACCCTGAAGAAAATGTCTCTTCGAAGGCTTCAGGACGGACGACGAGTTTTTGTCGTGGAAGGCTTCAGACCGCAAACGCTTCGGTCTCGTCTGAGGCTTCAGAGGTGTGTATGGATGGTCGCGTTTTCGAGCTAGAACCCTAAAGAAAATGTCTCTTCGAAGGCTTCAGACCGACGACGAGTTTTTGTCGTGGAAGGCTTCAGACCGCAAACGCTTCGGTCTCGTCTGAGGCTTCAGAGGTGTGTATGGATGGTCGCGTTTTCGAGCTAGAACCCTAAAGAAAATGTCTCTTCGAAGGTTTCAGACCGACGACGAGATTTTGTCGTGGAAGGCTTCAGACCGCAAACGCTTCGGGCTCGTCTGAGGCTTCAGAGGTGTGTTGGGATGGTCGCGTTTTCGAGCTAGAACCCTAAAGAAAATGTCTCTTCGAAGGCTTCAGACCGACGACGAGTTTTTGTCGTGGAAGGCTTCAGACCGCAAACGCTTCGGGCTCGTCTGAGGCTTCAGAGGTGTGTTGGGACGGTCGTGTTTGCGATCTTACAGATAATAGAATGTCTCGTCGAAGGCTGACGGTCAGACCGACGACGAGATTTTCTCGTGTTGTTTACAGTTACAACGTATTGGATTTTGTTGATGTGGTATCTTTGCTGATACCGAAACGATGAAACTATCATCGTATCATACTACTTTTCAACGCCAACAAAAACTTCTAACTGCCGTCATTCGTTGTGACATTGTTGTTGTTGCTACTGGCCACTGGCCAATCGATTCCTGCCGCTGTTCACTGTTCACGTCTGTCGATACTTTAGTCTTTTCCCATTCAACAGCAGCAACCACAACACAATCAGAGCAGCAAAGTGAAAAATGCCAACCAACAACAACAACAGCAACAACAAACATGAAGCTGACAACGACCACTTTGGATCTCTATGCCTTGGCCGCAGATGACATTCCAATGCAACAAACAAAACAATTCCAATAGCAACAAAAAGATCTAATTTCATACTGTGTCCGATGCAAGTGTCAAGAAATATACATAAGACAATCCAACTGCAAGGAACATAATAATTCTAATACGTATCTCACAACTAACAACTAACAACTAACAACGTCTACAGCAGCAGCACGACCGTTGTGGAATATCGTCGACTCTTTCACCAGATCTTCAAGAATCACAATCACGGCATGAGGATGATTACTGCATACAAGGTAATTAGAATTGTGGCCACCTTTGGGACGATTGGTGGGACCAAAATCGATTGTTTGGATGGTCAGGAGAGGCTCCTTCGATGGACGGCCATGTATCGGGCTACGGTTCTACAATCCGATGTCGATGTGGGACACTTCCCGCATGATCTACATCATGTTACAGCTCAAGCTGGCCATTCTGAGTCATCGGTCCAAGAATCGGACATCGGACTCAACAGCATGGAAATTAGCCTTGGCGACGGAAGCAGATTCGCAATACTCGAGACGCATTCCCTATGGAATGATCGTTGATCAAGTCAAGATACCCGGCCTCGCCTTCAATCGTCACAGATGATTTCAGTGTTAGTGTTGTCCACTTGAACATGGCAGCACCAACGCATCCTTTCGGCCAAATAAAATCAAAAAGGAAACGAAGACATCCAAAATTGATAGTGGCACCGATTCCGTCGTTGAAGCTTTTTCTCAGACAACCAAAATACTCATCATCCCGACTACATTCTGCGAGTTTCTGTGACGGCTCTCCGTGAGTCGGGCTACTACGACCAAAACATCGTCCCGTTGGTGGCACTCCTCAATGTTGTGGCTGTCTCTGTGTTGACCTTTCAAGATTCCGATCTCTTTCATCGAGCGCTCATCACACTCAACATTGCCTTTGTGGAAATGTCCATCCGCATGACCGCGGATTCGCATTTGCCGTCCGTGGGATACCAAATTCGATTGCAACGGACATTGCCTTTGTGGAAATGTCCATCCGCATGACCGCGGATTCGCATTTGCCGTCCGTGGGATACCAAATTCGATTGCAACGGATCTTAAATGAATGGTTTGTCATATTGATGATGCTGTTATTGGAGGGAATGCTGGTGTTTGTGATGAGAACCTATTTGGAGATCGACGAATCGTATACCAAGGCATTGGATTGGATTACAGCTATATCAGCATTTGGACACAACATGTCCACCGTTTCGGCATACTATCGATCCAAGAGGAATGCCCGGAACCAACTCGATTATGGATTCAATACGGAAAAGGAAAGAAAGAAGAGCTTGTAGGAGGTATAAGGATGCTTCGAAAATAAGACAAATAGGATCGCCATGTTGGCTCAGGGATGCCGAAGTGGCGATCAGAAAAAGAGGATGAGACCATGAGTCGGCCTTCAAGGGTGATGGATGATGATGCCAACATTTCTTTCGAAGTTGAGTGAACATGGCCCTTTCTTCATCGCAGTCTCTTTCAGATGCGGCGACGAATCGACAAAAGATTCGTGCAGCAAGTAGTCGGTCGAATATATCCATTCATCAGGGGTGCCACCAAGGTAACCAGAAGGAAGGACATGGTCAACAGAGGACATGTGAAAATGAAGGGGCCTTGTGAATGGTTTGTTTACCTCACGACAGCATCACCTTTTTGCTCGGCTGCCACTTGCGACACCGCCGATATATGTCATAAATGTGAAGGATGGCTTGAGAGGCGGATCGGGATTTGACGTGGATGGAGCGCTTGTTGCGAAAACAAAATTTGCCAATCACTGATAATTTCGATTGGGAAGTGTTGCGTGCTGGGTTTCTTCCCTTGCATCCATCAGTAACTCCCTTGACGTCCCAGTGGGAGGCCGTTACCGTCGACCGCACTGATTTTGTTAGTCATAAAACCCATTAACTTCCCAACTATCCTGAGACATTTGGATCAAAGAATTCTTGTCAATATCTACAAAGAAATTGATTGTGCCTAAGCCAGTGCAATCCCAAAAGGACAAGTCTCTCCATCATTTTCAACCCTTTACGTCTCGTTTCTGGTCCAAATGTTATAACGGGCAATTGAAAAGAATGGACCGTCAAAGATATCAGGTAATACGATACATGTGGTACCATGTCGAGGCTGGAAGGGTGATATAACGCGTATTTCAACATCGTGGAACGACGCATCCAAAACGACAAGTATCTCCATTCTCCATTGTTTTGTTGTTTAGCCCTGTTCGATTTGTTTCTTTTCTGCTTTACTGTCAGTAACTCTATCATCAAAAAGGACAGTAAAGAATAAGCATTCGTAAAAGATAAAACGTAATATGGTGGATTTGGTACCATGGCGAGGCTGGAAGAAAACGGTGGAGCTGCCATCCAAAAAAAGTATGCAAGACACATCACATGTACTACGTGTGTTGGGATGGTCGCGTTTTCGAGCTAGAACCCTAAAGAAAATGTCTCTTCGATGGCTTCAGACCGACGACGAGATTTTGTCGTGGAAGGCTTCAGACCGCAAACGCTTCGGGCTCGTCTGAGGCTTCAGAGGTGTGTTGGGATGGTCGCGTTTTCGAGCTAGAACCCTGAAGAAAATGTCTCTTCGAAGGCTTCAGACCGACGACGAGTTTTTGTCGTGGAAGGCTTCAGACCGCAAACGCTTCGGTCTCGTCTGAGGCTTCAGAGGTGTGTTGGGATGGTCGCGTTTTCGAGCTAGAACCCTAAAGAAAATGTCTCTTCGAAGGCTTCAGACCGACGACGAGATTTTGTCGTGGAAGGCTTCAGACCGCAAACGCTTCGGTCTCGTCTGAGGCTTCAGAGGTGTGTTGGGATGGTCGCGTTTTCGAGCTAGAACCCTAAAGAAAATGTCTCTTCGAAGGCTTCAGGACGGACGACGAGTTTTTGTCGTGGAAGGCTTCAGACCGCAAACGCTTCGGTCTCGTCTGAGGCTTCAGAGGTGTGTATGGATGGTCGCGTTTTCGAGCTAGAACCCTAAAGAAAATGTCTCTTCGAAGGCTTCAGACCGACGACGAGTTTTTGTCGTGGAAGGCTTCAGACCGCAAACGCTTCGGTCTCGTCTGAGGCTTCAGAGGTGTGTATGGATGGTCGCGTTTTCGAGCTAGAACCCTAAAGAAAATGTCTCTTCGAAGGTTTCAGACCGACGACGAGATTTTGTCGTGGAAGGCTTCAGACCGCAAACGCTTCGGGCTCGTCTGAGGCTTCAGAGGTGTGTTGGGATGGTCGCGTTTTCGAGCTAGAACCCTAAAGAAAATGTCTCTTCGAAGGCTTCAGACCGACGACGAGTTTTTGTCGTGGAAGGCTTCAGACCGCAAACGCTTCGGGCTCGTCTGAGGCTTCAGAGGTGTGTTGGGACGGTCGTGTTTGCGATCTTACAGATAATAGAATGTCTCGTCGAAGGCTGACGGTCAGACCGACGACGAGATTTTCTCGTGTTGTTTACAGTTACAACGTATTGGATTTTGTTGATGTGGTATCTTTGCTGATACCGAAACGATGAAACTATCATCGTATCATACTACTTTTCAACGCCAACAAAAACTTCTAACTGCCGTCATTCGTTGTGACATTGTTGTTGTTGCTACTGGCCACTGGCCAATCGATTCCTGCCGCTGTTCACTGTTCACGTCTGTCGATACTTTAGTCTTTTCCCATTCAACAGCAGCAACCACAACACAATCAGAGCAGCAAAGTGAAAAATGCCAACCAACAACAACAACAGCAACAACAAACATGAAGCTGACAACGACCACTTTGGATCTCTATGCCTTGGCCGCAGATGACATTCCAATGCAACAAACAAAACAATTCCAATAGCAACAAAAAGATCTAATTTCATACTGTGTCCGATGCAAGTGTCAAGAAATATACATAAGACAATCCAACTGCAAGGAACATAATAATTCTAATACGTATCTCACAACTAACAACTAACAACTAACAACGTCTACAGCAGCAGCACGACCGTTGTGGAATATCGTCGACTCTTTCACCAGATCTTCAAGAATCACAATCACGGCATGAGGATGATTACTGCATACAAGGTAATTAGAATTGTGGCCACCTTTGGGACGATTGGTGGGACCAAAATCGATTGTTTGGATGGTCAGGAGAGGCTCCTTCGATGGACGGCCATGTATCGGGCTACGGTTCTACAATCCGATGTCGATGTGGGACACTTCCCGCATGATCTACATCATGTTACAGCTCAAGCTGGCCATTCTGAGTCATCGGTCCAAGAATCGGACATCGGACTCAACAGCATGGAAATTAGCCTTGGCGACGGAAGCAGATTCGCAATACTCGAGACGCATTCCCTATGGAATGATCGTTGATCAAGTCAAGATACCCGGCCTCGCCTTCAATCGTCACAGATGATTTCAGTGTTAGTGTTGTCCACTTGAACATGGCAGCACCAACGCATCCTTTCGGCCAAATAAAATCAAAAAGGAAACGAAGACATCCAAAATTGATAGTGGCACCGATTCCGTCGTTGAAGCTTTTTCTCAGACAACCAAAATACTCATCATCCCGACTACATTCTGCGAGTTTCTGTGACGGCTCTCCGTGAGTCGGGCTACTACGACCAAAACATCGTCCCGTTGGTGGCACTCCTCAATGTTGTGGCTGTCTCTGTGTTGACCTTTCAAGATTCCGATCTCTTTCATCGAGCGCTCATCACACTCAACATTGCCTTTGTGGAAATGTCCATCCGCATGACCGCGGATTCGCATTTGCCGTCCGTGGGATACCAAATTCGATTGCAACGGATCTTAAATGAATGGTTTGTCATATTGATGATGCTGTTATTGGAGGGAATGCTGGTGTTTGTGATGAGAACCTATTTGGAGATCGACGAATCGTATACCAAGGCATTGGATTGGATTACAGCTATATCAGCATTTGCACATAACATAAAAATTCTCGTGAAAAGCAACGGTTGGATCGAAACAAGGCCGTGGAACGGGATTTCGAAGAGATTGAAGCTGAATGTCTGTTGCCATTGACGACATGGACCAAGCAGCAGCAGCAGGAGCAGCAACCACCGTTATCGCTTAACCGTAAACGAGGCGCAGCAGGAGCAGCAACAGCGTCGCCCATGCCAAAATTGGTGGCACGATCTCCCATGTTGCAACAATTGGGTGGTGTTTATAGTGGCAGTGGTAGTGTCCGCCACAAGAAACACAACAGTTTGGATGCAAGTCCTTTCTGACAACGTGTCAGTGGAAGCATTCCTTTGTATCTACATCTGCTACCGCTGCCATTCCTGGCCGTATCACAGGTAGTCGCAATGGTTCGGGAAGTTGCCGTGGTATCTTTCGAACGGCCTCTCATCAAGAAGATAGTGGACGGTTTCCACACATGTTTGGTCATCGTCTTACCCGAAGTTCCACCCGACTGGCAGTGACAACTTCATCGTCTCCCGTCTCGGTTGGCCATCCGAAACTAGTGCCATTGATGGATGGTTGTCATCTTCTTCGAATGCGTTTGTTTCGTCACCATTGACACACTCCCACAGCTCGCATCGTCGGTATGGATCATCACAGTCGGTGGGTGGAACAGTAACAGGAGCATCAACGACAAATGGAAACGATCGCTATCACCGTCGTACGAATAGCAAACATTCCTTCGGTGGACGTCGTCATCGTCGTTCCTAACAGCCAACCAAGTGGCAGCGCTGGAAGCCGAACGAGCCCAGGAACTTGCCAACACCGCTACGATCGCCTTTGAAAAGTTTAACAAGAACAAGGACGGTGAAATGTTGTTGTTGTTGTTGCCACCACTACTGTTGCTTGGAGTGTCATCCGAACTGATCCTCTTCGTCGTAGTAACAGTTGATTGTAGCAGTAATACTACCCGTTGCAACGGTGGTGATGCTCTACTGTACGGTAGTTGTATGGTGTATGCAATCGTAGGGCACGACACGATTATGGTGGCACAACAACCTACTACGGGACGGGACGGTATCATAGTTGTTTGTTCCTGTGATAACAACAGCAATACCAGAGTCGTAAAGAAGAAAGATTTCAGCAACAAAGAGGGTATGATAGAGTTACCCAAACTAGAATAGTACTACCTATAATACCGGAACTACCATATGTATGATACGACGTACTGTTGTACGAAGAAGATCCTAACAGTAAAATAAAAGGGTGGGAACGTTGGAACATTCTCTCGGGGTGGGAACGGGGTGGGAAAACCGTTCCTTAACGGTACTCAACTGTACGTACCATTTCACGAAGGGTGGGAATATTCTCTCGGGGTGGGAACGGGGTGGGAAAACCGTTCCCTAATGGTACTAAACTGTACTTAAAGTTTCTCTTGGGGTGAGCGGGGTGGGAAAACCGTTCCCTTAACTGTACTAACAGTAACAATTACTCCGGTAGTTGAGAGATGATTGATTGACAGTGAAAGAGATACCGTACTACTACTACTAGTAGTAGACTACCGGTACTACTTTCGTACGTACTCCCTCCGTCTCACTTCTATATTCCTATTGAGGATGCCGTGCCAGTCAGAAAACAAAAATGAAGCGTGCCGAGCTGTGTAGACCTCCTAGGATTTCTACAGGGGATGGCGCGACTCATTTTTATATGACCCGGCTCGTTTTTTATGAATATTTAGAAGAATGCTCGACAACTGTTTCAAAAAGCATTAGAGAAACTAAATTTTTCATTTCAAGTTGTGACAACATCAACAAAAGGAAACAGAACTCTATCAGAGACTATTATTGAAAGCATCAATCAACCAAGATGTCGAGTGGATACGTGCTTGCCTCTGCAGTTACATCCAACGATAGTGGCAATTGGTTTTGTCGTTCCAGAACTTTTTTTTCATGTGAGGGATTGTGTAGTCGTTGTCTCCTCTTTGGTTGATGACCTGATTCATCACACTCTGCAGTGTCAACCAAATTCGATTGAGTTTCTTGGCTGGATAGTTCTTGTAAGTTTCTTCTACCATCTCAATCAATTCAAGAGCGTCCTTTGGAGCTGTCTGGTAGTATCTTGACTGTAGAGAATTGAAAAAGCCAAGATCATTCACATTCAAATCTGGTGACTGTGCCGGTTGTGTGTACAGCTTCACAGCAGTTGGATCTCCAAACAGTTCTGTGACCTTTGCTGCAAACAACGGATCGTCATCTGGTAGATGAGCTTTGGCACCGTCTTGCTGCAATATAATGTTGTTGTCTATTGGCATCTTCTTCTTCACGTCCGGTAACACAAAATTAAAAAGCATATCTCGGTACAAATCCCTATCCATGTTGACGTTACACCACTTTAGATCTCCTGGTTGGTGACCATGGCTTGCTCTCACATACATGTCGATTTCTCCTACTGGATAGATTCCAATTAGTCCATCAAACTCCTGTCTCGTTGTATGATTGAATCTTGGTCTTGCAAGAGCGGAAAGAAACATGACTTTAGTGATGTGACTCTTGTGGGACACTGATATTGCCTTAGGCGGTGGCTCGTCTTGGGTCACAATACACCGAAGCCCGTCCCGTACAAGAAAGAACCATTTTTCATCAATATGAATCTCGTTATACATGCTCTTGAACGTCATTTCAGCCACAGAATTGATAGTGTTCTTGTCGTTCTTTGCGATGCAGTGAAACAGCCGATTGAGGCGATGATCATCGTTCAACTTCGGCTTCAAAGCCATGGTATGAACCTTCAGTTTCTTCGACTGTTTCATTCTCCAGATGGTCATAACTGGAATACCAACAGCTCCAGCAAGAGATCTGATGGTTCTTCTAGCGGTAGGATCAATATTCTTGATCTCTTGCAACAGCATGTCTCGGTCATGCTTCGGGTTTCTTCCAGAATTTTCGAACTTCGTAGTAAATGCCGTTTCTGGAACGTTTGCAAGAAGAGAGACAGGGTCAAGAGGGGTATTGGGTTGATATCCCGGTATTTGCTTCAGCGTTGAATACCACAGATTAGCAACAGTTCTTGGATGGATTTTGTGTGTTTCGCCAACAGCTTTAAAACTTCCGTAAGGTAAAATTTCTCGCGACACCCTCACCACGCACGCCGTGAATACATCTTTTTTCAGCTTTTCGGTCATCGCAACCCTCTTTTTCCTTGTTGTCACCATTTTCAAAGTTGTTGCTTATATTCAGAGGAAAGAGATTTGTGCTGGTGTGATCGTCGAATTTTCACTTGCTGGGGAGATCCGTAAGAAAAAGGGTGGATTGTTGGCGGCTTCCTTACTTTGAACGGCTCAACGGACTGAAAGACTTAATAATTCTAAATATAATATATACATGGAAATATAGCTTATAATGTGAATTTAAAGATGATAACAGCCATATGTTCTAAGTAGCTTGTTGGCGGTTTTTTTCATTTAAAGTTGTGAAAGTGTAATATAGAAGTGAGACGGAGGGAGTACGACCTCTTCACTGACGTACAAACAACCAAGTATGATGCGTCTGTTGTCTGTTGTCTCTTCGTCTCAGCAACATCCCTTCTCTACCGGTAGCTAGCAAGTTTGCAACGTTGCCGCTTATTAAAAGGAAGTAACAGGAACTCCATCGTTCGTACAATGAGGTCAGGCCTCAAAAGAGACAACTGAAAAAAAGGAGATTGACACGACCAATTTCGGTGAAATACCCACAAGATGGTATCAGAGAAGATTTGACCGTTTATGCTATCTTTTTGTTGCTGTTAATGGCATGCAAGAGTAACCAAAAAGCAAAATGGTGGATTGCTTCCCCTAAAAAAGAAGGAGAAAGGATGACACCGACGATCTTTTTTACCCAAGGCAACATTTGAATATGGGAATCCAAATACAAGCAATGAATCAATCAATGACATTCCAACAAACAAACACTTCTTGCTCCGAAGAAGTAGGAACACGTCTCCTTCCGTCTTGCCTGCCTACCCAACGACACTCATGTTAATGTTGTGAGTGAATACTTGGCAGCGACAAATCTGATGAAAGTCATACTGACCACAGAAAGCTTCCTATTGTCACGTCTGTTGTCATAGATACAACTGCTTAAAATTTTCGAATAAAGAAATCTCGTGAAAACAACAAGGCAATTCACCGACAATCAAGCAAACAAACAACGTGTCACATTACACCGTCCATTACACTGCTGTCGCCCAACCCATTGCAATCCTAATTACAGTAAGTGATAGAGAAGTGAATGAACGGAACTCTGATCGAGGTGGAGAAGTCCACCATCGACATGTATTCAAACTCCGTGTCGGCCACCATCACTTCCGAACGTCGGAACGGTGATGGGCCTCAAAATGATGAGGCACCATCTTTCATTGGACGCGATGCAAATGACTTATGTTTTGAAGTACATGCGCAAGTTGTGCATCCCGTCCGAGAAAATGCAAAGTGTCCTCGACGAGCTAGAATATTTTGGCTTTGCCGACGCTGACAGACGTAAAGACCGATTATACGATGGGATACCCGATGGAGACTTCCCTTGGAGCTATAAATACTCACTGTACGAAATGCCAACATCTGTCACTTGACATCCTGGCTGAATTTTGCTTCAGCTGGGTTAAGCATAAAATGTCACCACTCACACATTTCACCTGCAGCTTTGACATGAGGGCGGGTGATATAGACGAGGATCATTATGAAAGGCTCTACACCCGACATTTCATGCTCCAAATGTCGCGTAAGATTACTCAATCAACAGCCGGTTTGCGCAGAACTTGTGTGTTTTATAATGATGAGGACCAGGGTTCATGGACCTTGTTTCTTTTTTGTGGGACCCCATTCTTGCGTTGCGGTTGGTATCTCGGTTCCGCCAACCTTAGGAGACATGTCGACAATGTTCCGAAGAGTTTGCGGTGCCAGCTCCATGAAGACCAAACATATTGGCTGTCAACTTTTGGTCCAGTTCGTGGATAAACCAATCCACTGCACATCCTGCCCGGAGCGGTTTTCAACACCAAATCGTGGTTGACGATCCAGCAAAAACGAGAGACACAATTTGGAATATCGAGTCTTGGCCGAGTTGTTATATTTCGGTGGGGACTTGGGCGGATGTCGACTGTGAAGGTAACCGACCCACAATTCATGTGCACTTCAGACAACTGATGAGCAGTTCTGATGATTTCATTTTCGACGATCTTCCCATTGACCAATATCTCATCCTCAAGGTTGCAAAAAAAGCGGTCAACGATCGGTCGGATTTGAAAGGTTTCTATGAACAATTGCGAAAGCACGGCATGAAGTGTACCGCTGGAACCTATGATGACATCGGCTACCCAATCCTCTCTTTTTAAAATCAATGCTCTCTGAAACAACAGCGGACGAAGAAGGGAAACCATAATGAAGAGAATGGGTCACAATTTTGTACACGGTGACCCGTGACTATCGCAATACCAACGAAGATCTATTCACGCACAATACTCATCTTTCAAGTTGCACTTGAAGCATACGAACAATACTGCTATGTAGTACAATAATTTAACATTATTAATTTAGGAAAGAATTCAAAGAGTCGAACACTCGGTATAATTGTGCCCAATTGTTCATTTGCTGCCTCCTGTTGGCTGTTGTTTTCCTTTGCCCGATACTGCCAATTATCCAAGGCAAACAAATTGAGCCTTGGTTGTTGGCGGGAAAATATGGCATCCATGATAGGATCATCAAAAGGAAAGTGGATGTCCCAATTGGTAATATCTGACCTTGGGGTGCTTTTCCAGGTACACCAGACCAGACGTCGTCACTATTCGAAATTAATACGATGGTAGATGGCAGCCAATCCAAACTTCCGCCGACTGGAGAACAAATCACAGATAAGAAAACTGTCGGAAGTAGTGCTGCTGCTTTTGGTAATGAAACATGGCTTGGAGGGGTTTCATGGAGGCATGAGCATTGTCTCAAGACTGACATCATGCTTCGGCCATTTTCTGAAATTTCCAGCCATCATGCTTCGGCCATTTTCTGAAATTTCCAGCCAAGCTGTAAATCAGTTGTTGCTTTAACTTCCTCACTGACTTTTTCCCAACAGCGATAAAGACGGCAGTTTTCGTAGGACTGGAACCTCAAAGACAAAGTTATTGCGGTAGATCGAAGATGGTTGATGGACATCAGATATCGGCAAGAGTTCATTTGCAACGAAAGACGACCAGTATGCCAGCAAGGCAAAACAGTGGTCAACACCAAGTTGTAGTCCTATAAATCTGTGTTAGGCGGGCATTGTAGTATTATTTCTCACATCGTCGTCGTACGTAGTAGCAATGTTTGTGTGAACGTGAGAATTCATGCTTTCATTTCAACAAAACAATGTTGTACAGCTCTACTAGCTAGTAGAGGTAGTACTCCAGAATCGTTGAATGTGATCAATTTTCCGTTGTGCTTCCCGAAAACTCACCATCATTCCATGTAAAATCGTTGTCACTGGCCGGAACGAAGTTTTCAACGTCTACTCTGTCGTAACTGTAATACGTACTCACAGTCAGATCACCGGTACGTACTCCGGGTAGTTAACTTCAAGTACAACAGGGAAGCGATAGACTGACAGACAGATGCCCGCAGATCCACAAGACTCTTATCATCTCTTCAATTTGACGGAATACGATGTAGAAGAGATTCTCACAAAAATTCAACAATCGCCAATTTGGCGGAATGGATCGCTTGCAATGATCAAATGAGTCGATCAATCATTTTCTTTTTCTTCTACTCTACTATGTATCATACCTCTACTACGTCGTAGCTAGCTAGTAGTCGTACTAACATGACATTAGAACATCATTTACGTCTTCTGCGTCATAGCTCTAGTAGCTAGGATAGGACGATGGTTTTGCTGTCACAAGAACGAAACAGAAGAATGATCGAAGGTTTATAGAATGATAACAGATTCAAGTCAAGGAATCGTTGGCTGAGGTGGAAGTAGTGGAATAGGTAGACCGGACGAGACAAGTTACTGGAGCTGATGTTGCTTCGTGACCAGCGTGGAACTGGATTGGAGTGATGAGCAGGTGCCGCCGGCTGCCCTCTCAAAATGCATCCAACCAACCGACGTCTTCCATACGATTTTAAAAGTGTCGATTCCGCACTGTACTACTTGCATCCAAAGATGTCCTGGTTTTGAACGAAGTTATCGGTTTAAAAGTCCACTCTTGGTCAGGATTCTCCAAAGATACGACAAAGTGACTACTACCACGCCGAATTCCGGAATTATGGAAGGCATTCCATCTGCGATGGGAGTTGAATTCAGCATAATGCATTTGTTCACAGCGCAATACCTTCTTTTCAAAGCAAAGATACTCCATCGCCATTCGTGTAGTTTTGCAACACCTCCTAATAAAAGGTCTGTGGTCAAGATACGAGTCATCACTTCAACCGACACTCATGATTCTACAATCGTTTTATTCCACAGCGGATTACCACTTCCACAAAGAGGAGGAGATCAAAATCAACCCGTGATTGAAAAAAGATTTTCAAACTCTGATATTTAATAATACATCGTGGTGTCTCCGCCCTATCGACGAACTTTTTTCAAACAGCTCCACCACAACGTAAAGACAACAAATACCAAACAAGGAATCATTGGAAGAATCGGTTCGAAAATTGGATTTGCTTCGCACGTTTGCCCTCTGGGATTTGGGCACGGATGCTGACCCCAAATTATCGACAGAAGAGCTGTTGCAGATGCTGTTCCATGTTACTAATTCGATTCAACCTTGTTTTCCACCAATATCGATGGCTCCGCCTCCCAACATCGGTGTTGTGTATATTCGCAACTGGACCAATTGTTTCTGGCCAAATAAGGTAAAACAAGCCAATGAAAGGTTCGAGCCCATGTCGCACCTTCGCAAGTTCTAGTCCTGTAATGACCGTGTCCTTCCTTCTAGTTCCCTTGGTTTGTCCCTGTCAAGAACACAATGGGTGGAAAAGATTCATCTCGAAGCCTTTGCTGTTACGTTGCCACTTGATTCGTTTGACGGATTCGCATTGATCCATGCGGTTTTCGGAGATGGTTGTTTCATAATACGGAATAATGTTCGGATGGTGGTAGTAACAGGAACCTGTATCATGCAGCATTGTACAATACATGGTGGGTATGTCGCCTGACAGAGGTAGAAAGGGTATGTCATTGAACAAGGTAACACGACAAGTGCACACGATAAATATTTTTACACGAAATCACGTAGCAATTCCCACCACAGATCCAAACATTACTTTATCGCGTGAGTTTCCCGTGTTGCTCGTTCTCGAGCCTCGGTACGAAACGAGGTAACACGACAAGTGCACACGATAAATATTTTTACACAAAATCACGTTCAGTTTACTACCACAGAACCAAACTATTCTTTATCGCGTGAGTTTCCCGTGTTGCTCGTTCTCGAGCCTCGGTTCGAAACGAGGTAACACGACAAGTGCACACGATAAATATTTTTACACAAAATCACGTTCAGTTTACTACCACAGAACCAAACTATTCTTTTTATCGCGTGAGTTTCCCGTGTTGCTCGTTCTCGAGCCTCGGTACGAAACGAGGTAACACGACAAGTGCACACATAATATATGTAATAATTTCACATTAAATCACTTACCATTTCCGCGTCGTCGAGAAAAATGACATGCAATGACACGTACTATCACACTCTACTTTCGGTAGAGTAGTAGCAGCAGCAGTAGCATTTTATGGTTTTGTTGTCGTCAAACAACATCAATCGTCTTTGCTTTTTTTTTAGCTTCCTCGTAGCTTTTTTATTTACCTGTTCCACTCCATTCTTACACATCATAGTTACGAGCATGTCGTCGTATTCTTCACGGTACATGTCGCTTGGGATGATAATGCAAGCGACTACCGCAAATGTGATTCCTCTTCTTCTCCTTTCCATCCAAATTAATGTTGTTGTTGTTGTTGCTGCTGCCGCATTCGTCGTGTTTGAGTGTATTGGTACAGCACAATCCCCATCTGTTCTTGGGTCATACCAGTTGGTCTCTCCAAATACAACAGACCATCCCACAAGCTGTCTGTCATACACATAAGGTACGACGCACCGAGCCTGCGGCCAAGCTGTAGGGCTTGCAGATAAATAAGGCACATCATGGTATATTGCTTTTTGGACTGTCGTTGGACGGCCGCTGCCCTGATTCTTGTTGTTGGAAAATGATTGTTGCTCCCAAGGCAGTGGCTTTCGTTTTCTCAACAGAAGTTGTGACTTTGGACCTGTTTGTTTACGACACAACCTGGTGGTGGAATGTGGAATCAAATAAATTCCAGCCACGCTCCAGTCTGGCATCTGGTCGGCTGCTTAAAATCCACGTCGTATTCTTCTCTCACCAAGTTTTCCAGTGTATTGATGTCTTTTCTTTCCCTTAAAGTAGTGTGCCACTGTCACATTAAAGTACCGACGCTGGGCTCGGAGGGGACACGCACGATGACGTTCCCTTGAGGGCGTAAAGTCTACCTTTTAAATCACCTCGATTTGTTGTATACGCAATACTGCAATGCGCACCGATCAATCCATTCTCGAGGTACTGGAGTCATATTGTCTCATCATAATATCAGTGGAGCCTAATCCGATCGTTCATGGTGGCAAGGTGGAGAGGGGAGAGAGCTCAATGCTGCTTGACAGCTTCACAGCTTGACAATGTTATCGAGATACTACCGTACTTACGTCGTAGTACACATCATCATCATGTTCACAGTCAGAGTATTTTGATATTTCCTATGGGTCCAAACCGCGCTGTACCTCACAGTCAAATTGAAAATCTTTGAAATGGAGCATAGAACACAACTTCTTTTGACATCAAGATGATGACTTTCTTTGGAAAGACAATTGTTGCGGCTGCTCATACCAAGGGGAACCATAAGATAATGAAAAAACAATGACAATACTGCTTTTGGAGGAACGTCCATCTTCCAACAACAAGGATCAGAATTGACTGTGAAGGAAGCGAGAGGATGATGGTAGTGCAAAAGGACAGCCAAGAATTCCATGTCAGACCGTTCCTCAAGATCTAAAGCAAGGAAACTTACCAATCCAACTTACCAATCCAAGGCCATTCATCTTGAATCTTGGTTGAACGAATGAAAACCTTGTCCTACTTTCGGTTGTTCCAATTTTCCATGTTGGCATAACATGATATGACAGTCAAAATAAACACCTGAATCGTTAATATCATGATGATCGCAAACCGATTGGGAATATGAAACGTTGTAGGGAAAAAAAATAATGATGGTACTTGCTCGGCTTCTTCCAAATGATGGGTGGTCGTATTGGCATTGTCGTCGCCAGAGCTTCCAACGCTGGAAAGAGTCTAGCTAGATTTTGTCACCTGTGTCGTCGCAATCGATTTTGAAAAATCTATCCTCCTCCTCCTCGTTGTTGCTGTTATTGGTAATGGTAATGACATGGTTCGTTGTTGGACTCTCCGCAATCGATACTGGAAGGGGGAGGGCAAATTTGAGTTGGTACACAGGATTGTAAAAAATCAATCGACTGGGTTGTGGAAACCTCAAGCCTTGCAAAACGTTGGGCAGTACTAGTACCCGTACGTCTCGGCCAAGCAAATCACTGGACTTATTCAATCGATTGGGCTGTGGAAACCTCAAGCCTTCCAAAACGTTGGGCAATACTAATACTCGTACGTCTCGGACGACCGAATCAACACGGGGAGACGTGGAAGATGAAACTGGACGTGGATTGCTCAATCTGTTTTTTGTTCTTTGTTTCCTTGTTTCTTTTACAGTTCCACCACCGATCGTTCCGTTGTTCAGTTCGATCACTCAATCTCTTTGCCATCATAATCCTTTGCTCGTAACTGTAAGCTTGTCTTCAGGGTGTGAACTGGCAAACTGGCCTGTTTCTACCGGTAGTTTCCAACGATTTTGTTTTTTGGTTGCCTCGATGTGATTCTTGCAAAACATTTCGATCGGAAACGGTGGTTAGATCCGTTGAGAGTGCGACTTTCCTCCATGAAAGTGGTACAGCGCCTCCGACGGCAGCGGAACACAAAATCTCCTGCCCGTAAATTCCATAGCCTGTTACTAATTCGCTTCAACTTTGTGTTCCACCAGAGCGCCTCTGATGGTGACGGAAGACAAAATCTCCAGCGCGGCGGCGGGTCTGTGATGTGTGATGTTGATGTTGTTTGGGAAGAATATTGAATATGGGGATCTCTTTCATGGTCATTTTGGTTGTCATCAACTCTTTCACGTTCCTGCAATAAATCAATCTCTCTCCTCCCTTCTTTCTTCACTGGCGCAAGATGAGCACTCGAAGGACTGATTCACAGTCAAACTGGCTAGTCTACAAAGATGCGATCATGCAACAGTAAACCGCAATAGTGCCACAGAGCTTATAGCTGATTCTTGATGAGAGCGGTTGGTGATGTTGGTTACGTTACTGTTATGGATTTCAAGCAGAACCATGGGATGTCATTCGAGGTCCGACCACAAGTTGAATAAGGTCGTTCGTCATCTACTCCCTGGAAAGCAATGGTGATGGTTGTTGCGTGTAAAGCCGATATCCATCCTTGGCGGATAATCATCTGTGGATTGTCGTTATCGTATCGCAGCACCGTAGATTGATTTCCCCTCCACCTGCCTATAACTTTTTCTGGGGCTAGATCTGAATCATTCAGTGATCCTGTCTCATATCTGTTTGGCTAAATGGAAAGATGCGATCTACTCTTGGACTCCGAACGTGCTTTTGTCTCATCGTCTTGCGCGCGTTCCAGGCAAGGATTATATTGCCACTCGTTGTATAATTGTTGTTTCTTTCTGTGGCATACTGCCACATCTCCATACGCAAAGTATACACCCTCATATTTCATTGTGTGCTTCCGTGTTCCAAGAAAAATCTCTTTTGTGGTAAACAATTGGGAGGAGGTCACATAGCATTCGATTCGTTTCGGGATCGGTGGATTGTTGTGAAGATCTTGATGTTGTATCATGAACTCTTCAGCTTTGCACCATTTTCCCCTACTACCAGCAATGGAGCATCTCTTGTATTTGTTTTCTTTGACTTTGATACCTTCAGGGCAATGACCAAAGCTTCGGCTGGCGACATGGATGTGATGTTAGGAGATAGAACTGTCGTTGTGTTATGTGGCGTCGTGCCAATGACACAACGCGCAAAACGAAATCCCCATAGCGAGTTAGTAGGTATTATTATGATACGAAGTATCATAGACTACCGGTAGGTTGCTAGGAGTAGTAGACTACTATCATACGACTTCCTGTTATTGGTGGATGATGGATTCCTCTTGACAGTGAACTGGCCCGTGCGTTACTTTTCATAAACCTTATCTCTAATTTATTAAACCCATAATTTCTATTTTAACCCTAATTGACTTGCTCCAGCGTGAAATATTCCGGACATCATATTGAGAAAACCCCTAACCCTAATGAATTATGACCTTTATTTGCTTTTTAAACCCTAATAGAGTTGTCAAAAATTATCGAACCCAGTCGTGTATAATTTTTTGTATGTGTTTGCGGATTATTTCAAAATTTTGTTTGCGGATATGTTTGCGGGTTAATATTTTGTTTGCGGATCGTTTGCGGATATGTGTGCGGATCGAAATTTTGTTTGCGGATATTCCGGGGGAGCATCGTCTCTCTGTATTTAAGGCTATCTCCAGACCGACGCCGCTAAACCGTTTTTACCGGATAGCGGTCTTTACCCATCTCCAGACACAGAGATTTCGGATCGTTTTACCGGCCTGACCGGTAAAGGCCAAAAATCCCGCTAAAACAGGTACCGTATAGAGGAAAAAAAACGCTTTACCGGAGCACATTGTGATCGCGCCGGTAAACCCACTTTCATTAAATATCATCCCCACGCATTAATTAATTTTTTCAAGTAGATGTCCAAAAGACCCAACAGACGATTTCCAACACTCTTTTGTCTTCCCTCGCTGTCGTCTCTCTCTCTTTACACGTTTCCGTGTTTCCCTCCTTGTGTTCAAACCGATCTCCTTGGCTCCCAAGCTGTTGGTCGATCGTTTGACAGTGTTTAATGTTTGATGAATCCATGGATGCGCAACTGCCGAGGCTGTCGATTCCCGCCCTTTTCTGGTTGATTTAGCCGCTTTTCCATTCTTTCCTCGATTCGTTTGTGGTGGTCTCCTATGTTGACAACATGCCATCAGCGATTACTCATTTTTCAGAAGTGCACTTGCTGTTCGGAGGAGCGACTTCTGTATAGCAAGAATGCCTCACGGGAAGAAATGGACGGCAGACGAATGCACCGTTGCTGCAAAAGCCTATGTTGCAGCAACTCAGGACGAAATCAATGGTGCTGATCAAACGGCCGCTGATTTCAGCAAGCGTCTGAACAGTTTCATGAAGAGTTTCTCCCCCCCTGCATGTGCAGGTACTGGCACGTACTGGGATCGTGATCCCGACGGAAGACGTGGTGTCATCTGGCAATTTCTTCGAGATACTGTCACCAAGGAGTGTCAAAAGTTCAATGTTAGCCTCAATCGAGTTCGAAATGCTAATCTTTCAGGGTTAACAGAAGAGGAAAAAGTCAATGTTGCCGTTGCGTCTCACCTCCGAAAGATTTCGGTAGGAGAGACCTTGTACAGTTACAAAAATTTTGACAAAATATCTTGGAGATTCTACGGTGCTTGGCACGTTCTAAAGGACACGGAAAAGGTCAGGGCCCCCCAAACAGTCACGTCTCCCCTCGGAGGAGGTTGCCAGTGCTGTCGATGCATTCGGCGACAACAGCACCCTTTCGGATTCACCTGTCGAGTCACCTGTGGACGATGTGCCAGTTTTATCTGTTTCCTCGAAGTCGTCTCGTCGTGGCAGAGACAAAGCCAAGAATGATGCTTTCTTTAACAATATCCTTGCTAAGAAAACAAAAATCTTGGCTGAAATCCGCACAGAGGAGAGAAGAAAGGCCGATGCAATGCGGATGAACAACTGGCTTGCAATGTTGCGAGATCCCAACATCCCTGACCGTCTGAAGGAAATCGCATTTGAAAACGTCGAGGAGGAGGTTCAAAAGTCCAGACGTGAAAGGGAGGGTGCGCCTGGACTCATTCCCCTCCCACCACCCACCGCTGCGGAGGCACATGAGAACGACGACATCTCTGCGGATTCACACGGATACGAGGGCACCGCAGCATTGTGAAGTTTCCTGAACGTTGGCAAGTTAAATCAAACTTGGAGGATGTTATTGCAATTGGACATAGAAGGAATCTACCGAAAAGAAAGGACACAGAACTTGACTAAAAACGTTATTCTAATTGGGATGTTATTCTATTTCTCCGCTTGTCGTCCGGAGAGATGGGCGACGAGGTCTGTACGTAGTTGTAAGTGCTTTTCCGGATCACTAAGATGGTTGTACAAGGCATTCACTCTATGGAACCTCTCCGTCATCAGCGTCTCCATGTCGTTGGCTGCATCGGAAGTAGGCACGGGCACGCGGTTGAAGATGAACTGTTCCCCTCCGTCTGCAGTTGTGAGATTTACTTCCTCGTCAGTGTAGTCATCGTGAAACTCTGTTTCAACAACGTCTTGTCCGGTCACTTCCAATCTCTCTGCACAGCACATGTTGTGTAAAATTATGCAAGCGTATAGAATGTTTCTCATGTCATCCTCTCTCCACGTCCTAATCGGCCGGGCGAGCACATGAAACTTCTTCACCAGAATTCCGAAGGCACGTTCAATGTCCTTTCTCACTCCCTCTTGTCTGCTTGCGTAGAAGTCAAGATGGGGTGTAGCCTCCCTGGCTTCCTTGGCAATGGTCTTAACAAAGATTGCCCAATTTGGATAAATACCATCAACAAGAAAGTACATCCAGTCTCTGATTGTTCCGTTGATTTCGTAAGGCTCTGTCTTTAGGTCAAGTTGTCCGGAAAGAAGCGCCCCAACGATGGACGACTTGTCAAGGACGTTGATGTCGTTGCATGATCCAGGTGCTCCAAAATGGACGAACCAAATGTAACATGAGCCATCCGCAATGGCCTCAAGTATCTTTGTATACTTACCACCCGCGTGGTGGCCTTTGTGCTGTCCTTGTAGTGCAACAGGGCAGTTGTCCCATACAAAGTGCTTGCAGTCCCATGATGCAAACAATCCAGGAAACCCTCTAGTTTTGTTGTGCTTGAGAATTCGGTTTCTTTCAGCTACTGTCGGTGTCCGGTTGAGGTATTCATCACCAAACTCCTGTATTAACAATTTGCAAAAAGATTTCACTGCATCATGGACAGTGGATTCACCGATCGACAAGTTTTCGTCCTCCCTGTCTGCACCACATCCATAAGCAAGTACCCTGAAAGCGGCGGTCATTCGAACCAGTGGATGGATTCCTTTGCGCCCGCAGGCATCCAGCTTATCGGGTCTCCTGAAGACACCCTTGCCAAGAAGTTGTTGATAAACCTTCTCAAAGATCGATGGAGAAACTCGATATCGACGCTTGAATTGTTGTGCCGTATACAACGATTCATCTCCATTAAAGTATTGCTCACACAGCCTCTTGTATGCTGCTTCAAAGTCTCGCTTGATGACAATCCGTCCAGAGACGGATCCACCATGTTGTCCATGCCCGTGATAATGGGCGATTTCGTTACTGTCATCTACTAAATCATCTAGTAATTCGTAACGATTACCCATCGTATCTCTGTCCACCATGCTCCACAAAGAAAAAAGACGCTCATCAGTCGCATCAATTGGTCGAACCTGGCGCTGTTGACCAACATCGAGTGGTGTTTCGTCTTGTCCCAGTTGCATCTTGGAGCTCAGTGAGAAGTGAGTTCAAACCCTTCTACTGGCCGTCGAGGGAGAATGTGTGGTTGTTGTTGTTGTTGTTGTTGTTGTTGTTGTTGTTGTTTTATGCTTCACGCTTCTGCAATAGGAAGAAGAGGAAACATGATGTGCTTCAAGCGTCAACACTCTACTGACTGTGAAGACATTCCGATTATGTATGATATGTACTTCATTGGCGCGCCAATGACCATGTGGCTTAAGTATTGGACAGTTTACAGGCCGCCCAACTCCAAACGTTTACAGGCCGGCATATTCCAACTTTTAAAGTTGTTTTTTCAGCCAATCAGAAGGTCTCATTTTAAAAGTTCAGGCGCTAGGCTTGGAGATAGCCTAAGGGGAGTCTCAAAATATGTAATTGCACAAAGAAATCTGTAGTTTAATTCAATATTTGGTAAATCATAAAAATAATATTGCAATTCTTACAAAGTACTGACTGTGAAGGACGGAGTACTTTTTTTATTGCGATCGAAGAACGTTGTTGTCGATGCGCCAATGTAGTAGACATCTATTCAAGTGTGACGATGGCGAAGAAAGAAAGGCTGTTCCCCGGCATTGGGGCAAAATGCACTATTCTTACTCGGTTCATGAAGCCCAATGGAGGCTTGTCAAAGGAAAAAGACCACGGAAGCATTGTTGTTTTGAAAGAATTTTTCTATGAGGGACATCGATTGTGCTTCCGCTTCAATCTAGATGGAGATGACCAACAGAAAATTTACCATTCGAATGCTCGATATGTTCGGATTGACAGTGAAGGGGGCATTGATGATTTCTTCTTTGAAGCTGACAAAAAGAAAAAACATGATGGCGATGCCATTGATAAAGCCGAAGCAATGATGTCAAAGAAAAAGGAGCCAGCTATCAAATGGAAGCACAGCAGGGCTCGGCAACTGCTCTACCAAGACATCATGGATAATAAAGTACCCTTGGATCCAAAGGACGACTTATCGCTCAGTCTTGAAGATATCTTTTCAATGCACGCGGAGTACGCTGAGTATGACTTTGGTTTATTTCATGGATGATTGAAGTCGCTCCGAAAAACTATTTGTGCTATGAATACACGATCGGAGATAGATCGACGTGCGTACGAGAACTATGTTTCAAGCCACCCAGTCTCTTTATATTCCCATGGAGGATATATCCAGTGGCAAGGCTCTGCTGCACAGAAGCTCTTAGAAGAGGACATCAAAAATGAACTGCACGGTAAGATGTCGAAATTTGATCTCTGGTCTAGCAGAGAAGAGTACCACAGTCAGATTCGAGGGGAAAAAGGTCAGCAAGTCGAATAAGAAAACAAACGATGAGCGTTTCATTGCCAACTATGGTTCTTCTCCTCTTGTTTGCAGCATGATTTATGAAGACCTGCAACGCACAAGAGTTCCTGCTGCAAGAGTGTCGTCGAAGGCAAACCTCAAAGTGAGATTCTTCCTCATGGCTATGCATTTTTTGAAGTGCTACCCTACAGAGCGGCAACGAGAAGCAACCTTTCAATACTGTCCCTCCTGGAGTCGAAGAAAAATTTGGTTTTGGATCAATCGGATTGCGGCACTTCAATCGGAGAAAATTTTCTGGCCAAAGGATAATTTTGGTAACGATATTTGGGCTATCACAGTTGATGGAGTTCACTGTTGGATCCAAGAGCCAACTCACCAGGAATTCTCCAAAGACACGAGCTATTTCTCTCACAAATACAATCATGCTGGACTTTGTTACGAGCTTGGAATATCTATAGGCTCCAATCGACTTGTATGGATGAACGGTCCATTTCCTGCGGGCAAGAGCGATCTGAAGTTTTTTAAGGAGGATGGGTTGAAGGCTATGCTCATTGCCAAGAAAAAGATGTGCATTGCTGATGGAGGGTATGCTGGATCAGACCACATCCACCACTGCAGCACGCCCAATATACACGACAGTCGTCCAGTTAGACGGTTCAAAGCAAGGGCGCTCAAGAGACACGAGAAGTTCAATGGACTCATCAAGAATTTTCATTCTGTTGACTGTCGATTCCGGCATTCAATTGGAAAGTTCAAGTCTGTCTTTGAAGCCATCTGCGTCATCTGCCCGTACCAAATCGAAACTGATAAGCCACTGTATCATGTTCTCGTTGAAGATGTATTGCTAGAAGATGAAGTAGAAGAATGGCTAACTTCCAATAAAGTAGCAGGGCGTTTAGGGTGTGAACAAGACTGAATGCATACTTTGAATCACTATTCTTAACCCTATTATCAATAGTGGGGGAAGTTTTCCCCCGTTTGGGAAGTTGTTTGCGTGTTTGCGGATATTGAGATTTCCGATTAACCTGTTTTCGGATCGTTTGCGGATATAAGGTTATTGGAATAACCTGTTTGCGGATATTTGAATTTTGTTTGCGGATATTGCCCTCAAGAAAAAAAAAATTTTGAGACGTGGATGTGTTAACGAACGTTTCATTAGGGGTTCCTTTGGATTCTATCATTAGAGTCAAGGATCATTCAACGGAAGCGTGGCATTTAATCGAAACGTGTATAGAGTTCTTTGGAGTTCTTTTCTTAGAGATAAGGTTTTAAGAAGTAACGCACGGGCCTGACTGTGACATCATCGAGAAGAAAAGTCGAGGCAGTCGAACGAAATGTTGACTGTCGAAGGACGGACAATAAATTGAGTCTACTCAAAGGACGCATTCACTGTCAATCACTACTATGGTATACATACCGTACGTCGTACATACAGAACATACTTGTACTGGTAAACGGTACGACTAGGTAGTTGTAGTAGGTACCGTACTCTAAGGTAGGTATGTTGGGACGGTCGTGTTTGACATTTGGATAAAAGAATTCTTGTCAATATATCTACAAAGAAATTGATTGTGCCTAAGCCAGTGCAATCCCAAAAGGACAAGTCTCTCGATCATTTTCAACCCTTTACGTCTCGTTTCTGGTCCAAATGTTATAACGGGCAATTGAAAAGAATGGACCGTCAAAGATATCAGGTAATACGATACATGTGGTACCATGTCGAGGCTGGAAGGGTGATATAAAGCGTCTTTCAACATCGTGGAACGACGCATCCAAAACGACAAGTATCTCCATTCTCCATTGTTTTGTTGTTTAGCCCTGTTCGATTTGTTTCTTTTCTGCTTTACTGTCAGTAACTCTATCATCAGAAAGGACAGTAAAGAATATTCGAGCTAGAACCCTAAAGAAAATGTCTCTTCAAAGTCAGACCGACGACGAGATTTTGTCGTGGAAGGCTTCAGACCGCAAACGCTTCGGGCTCGTCTGAGGCTTCAGAGGTGTGTTGGGACGGTCGTGTTTGCGATCTTACAGATACTACTTCAACGAGAATATCTCGTCGAAGGCTGACGGTCAGACCGACGACGAGATTTTCTCGTGTTGTTTACAGTTACAACGTATTGGGTGTTGTTGATGTGGTATCTTTGCTGATACCGAAACGATGAAACTATCATCGTATCATCATACTACTTTTCAACGCCAACAAAAACTTCTAACGGCCGTCATTCGTTGTGACATTGTTGTTGTTGCTACTGGCCAATGGCCAATCGATTCCTGCCGCTGTTCACTGTTCACGTCTGTCGATACTTTAGTCTTTTCCCATTCAACAGCAGCAACCACAACACAATCAGAGCAGCAAAGTGAAAAATGCCAACCAACAACAACAACAGCAACAACAAACATGAAGCTGACAACGACCACTTTGGATCTCTATGCCTTGGCCGCAGATGACATTCCAATGCAACAAACAAAACAATTCCAATAGCAACAAAAAGATCTAATTTCATACTGTGTCCGATGCAAGTGTCAAGAAATATACATAAGACAATCCAACTGCAAGGAACATAATAATTCTAATACGTATCTCACAACTAACAACGTCTACAGCAGCAGCACGACCGTTGTGGAATATCGTCGACTCTTTCACCGGATCTTCAAGAATCACAATCACGGCATGAGGATGATTACTGCATACAAGGTAATTAGAATTGTGGCCACCTTTGGGACGATTGGTGGGACCGAAATCGATTGTTTGGATGGTCAGGAGAGGCTCCTTCGATGGACGGCCATGTATCGGGCTACGGTTCTACAATCCGATGTCGATGTGGGACACTTCCCGCATGATCTACATCATGTTACAGCTCAAGCTGGCCATTCTGAGTCATCGGTCCAAGAATCGGACATCGGACTCAACAGCATGGAAATTAGCCTTGGCGACGGAAGCAGATTCGCAATACTCGAGACGCATTCCCTATGGAATGATCGTTGATCAAGTCAAGATACCCGGCCTCGCCTTCAATCGTCACAGATGATTTCAGTGTTAGTGTTGTCCACTTGAACATGGCAGCACCAACGCATCCTTTCGGCCAAATAAAATCGAAAAGGAAACGAAGACATCCAAAATTGATAGTGGCACCGATTCCGTCGTTGAAGCTTTTTCTCAGACAACCAAAATACTCATCATCCCGACTACATTCTGCGAGTTTCTGTGACGGCTCTCCGTGAGTCGGGCTACTACGACCAGAACATCGTCCCGTTGGTGGCACTCCTGAATGTTGTGGCTCTCTCTGTGTTGACCTTTCAAGATTCCGATTTCTTTCATCGAGCGCTCATCACACTCAACATTGCCTTTGTGGAAATGTCCATCCGCATGACCGCGGATTCGCATTTGCCGTCCGTGGGATACCAAATTTGATTGCAACGGATCTTAAATGATATTGATGATGCTGTTATTGGAGGGAATGCTGGTTTTTGTGATGAGAAACTATTTGGAGATCGACGAATCGTATACCAAGGCATTTTATTGGATTACAGCTATATCAGCATTTGGACATAACATGAAAATTCTCGTGAAAAGCAACGGTTGGATCGAAACAAGGCCGTGGAACGGGATTTCGAAGAGATTGAAGCTGAATGTCTGTCATTGACGACATGAACCAAGCAGCAGCAGGAGCAGCAACCACCGTTATTGCTTAACCGTAAACGAGGCGCAGCAGGAGCAGCAACAGCGTCGCCCATGCCAAAATTGGTGGCACGATCTCCCATGTATCAACAATTGGGTGGTGTTTATAGTGGCAGTGGTAGTGTCCGCCACAAAAAACACAACAGTTTGGATGCAAGTCCTTTCCGAAAACGTGTCAGTGGACAGCATTCCTTTGTATCTACATCTGCTACCGCTGCCAGTCCTGGCCGTATCACAGGTAGTCGCAATGGTTCGGGAAGTTGTCTTGGTATCTTTCGAACGGCCTCTCATCAAGAAGATACATCGCGATCGGTAGTGTCCTAATAGTCAACAATCCTCCTCCAAGGATGTTGGTACCCGCTGGGAGTGTCGATACCAAAAGTATCCATCACCACAATCGGTTGTCGATAAAGCTATACAATCCAACGTCAAAATTGTTCCCACGGTTGGAAGTGGTGGACGGTTTCCACACATGTTTGGTCATCGTCTTACCCGAAGTTCCACCCGACTGGCAGTGACAACTTCATCGTCTCCCGTCTCGGTTGGCCATCCGAAACTAGTGCCATTGATGGATGGTTGTCATCTTCTTCGAATGCGTTTGTTCCGTCACCATTGACACACTCCCACAGCTCGCATCGTCGGTATGGATCATCACAGTCGGTGGGTGGAACAGTAACAGGAGCATCAACGACAAATGGAAACGATCGCTATCTCCGTCGTACGAATAGCAAACATTCCTTCGGTGGACGTCGTCATCGTCGTTCCTAACAGCCAACCAAGTGGCAGCGCTGGAAGCCGAACGAGCCCAGGAACTTGCCAACACCGCTACGATCGCCTTTGAAAAGTTTAACAAGAACAAGGACGGTGAAATGTTGTTGTTGTTGTTGTTGCCACCACCACTGTTGCTTGGAGTGTCATCCGAACTGATCCTCTTCGTCGTAGTAACAGTTGTTGTAGCAGTATTACTACCCGTTGCAACGGTGGTGATGCTCTACTGTACGGTAGTTGTATGGTGTATGCAATCGTACGGCACGACACCATTATGGTGGCACAACAACCTACTACGGGACGGGACGGTATCATAGTTGTTTGTTCCTGTGATAACAACAGCAATACCAGAGTCGTAAAGAAGAAAGATTTCAGGGTATGATAGAGTTACCCAAACTAGTACTATCTATAGTACCGGAACTACCATATGTATGATACGACGTACTGTTGTACGAAGAAGATCCTAACAGTAAAATAAAAGGGTGGGAACGTGGGAACATTCTCTCGGGGTGGGAACGGGGTGGGAAAACCGTTCCTTAACGGTACTCAACTGTGCGTACCATTTCACGAAGGGTGGGAACATTCTCTCGGGGTGGGAACGGGGTGGGAAAACCGTTCCCTAATGGTACTAAACTGTACTTAAAGTTTCTCTTGGGGTGAGCGGGCTGGGAAACCGTTCCCTAAAACTGTACTTAACTATACTAACTGTATGATAACAATTACTCCGGTAGTTGAGAGATTGATTGACAGTGAAAGAGATACTACTAGACCTACTACTACTAGAAAACTACTATTTTCGTACGTACGACCTCTTCACTGACGTACAAACAACCAACATTCGTATGATGCGTCTGTTGTCTGTTGTCTCTTCGTCTCAGAAACATCCCTTCTCTACCGGTAGCTAGCAAGTTTGCAACGTTGCCGCTTATTAAAAGGAAGTAACAGGAACTCCATCGTTCGTAAGCCACTTCTACCTACAAGCAATGAGGTCAAAAGAGACAACTGAAAAAAAGGAGATTGACACGACCAATTTCGGTGAAATACCCACAAGATGGTATCAGAGAAGATTTGACCGTTTATGCTATCTTTTTGTTGCTGTTAATGGCATGCAAGAGTAACCAAAAATCAAAATGATGGATTGCTTCCCCTAAAAAAGAAGGAGAAAGGATGACACCGACGATCTTTTTTACCCAAGGCAACATTTGAGTATGGGAATCCAAATACAAGCAATGAATCAATCAATGACATTCCAACAAACAAACACTTCTTGCTCCGAAGAAGTAGGAACACGTCTCCTTCCGTCTTGCCTGCCTACCCAACGACACTCATGTTAATGTTGTGAGTGAATACTTGGCAGCGACAAATCTGATGAAAGTCATACTGACCACAGAAAGCTTCCTATTGTCACGTCTGTTGTCATAGATACAACTGCTTAAAATTTTCGAATAAAGAAATCTCGTGAAAACAACAAGGCAATTCACCGACAATCAAGCAAACAAACAACGTGTCACATTACACCGTCCATTACACTGCTGTCGCCCAACCCACTACAATCCTAATTACAGTAAGTGATAGAGAAGTGAATGAACGGAACTCTGATCGAGGTGGAGAAGTCCACCATCGACATGTATTCAAACTCCGTGTCGGCCACCATCACTTCCGAACGTCGGAACGGTGATGGGCCTCAAAATGATGATGCACCATCTTTCATTGGACGCGATGCAAATGACTTATGTTTTGAAGTACATGCGCAAGTTGTGCATCCCGTCCGAGAAAATGCAAAGTGTCCTCGACGAGCTAGAATATTTTGGCTTTGCCGACGCTGACAGACGTAAAGACCGATTATACGATGGGATACCTGATGGAGACTTCCCTTGGAGCTATAAATACTCACTGTACGAAATGCCAACATCTGTCACTTGACATCCTGGCTGAATTTTGCTTCAGCTGGGTTAAGCATAAAATGTCACCACTCACACATTTCACATGCAGCTTTGACACGAGGGCGGGTGATATAGACGAGGATCATTATGAAAGGCTCTACACCCGACATTTCATGCTCTAAATGTCGCATAAGATTACTCAATCAACAGCCGGTTTGCGCAGAACTTGTGTGTTTTATAATGATGAGGACCAGGGTTCATGGACCTGGGACCCCATTCTTGCGTTGCGGTTGGTATCTCGGTTCCGCCAACCTTAGGAGACATGTCGACAATGTTCCGAAGAGTTTGCGGTGCCAGCTCCATGAAGACCAAACATATTGGCTATCAACTTTTGGTCCAGTTCGTGGATAAACCAATCCACTGCATATCCTGCCCGGAGCGGTTTTCAACACCAAATCGTGGTTGACGATCCAGCAAAAACGAGAGACACAATTTGGAATATCGAGTCTTGGCCGAGTTGTTATATTGCGGTGGGGACTGGGGCGGATGTCGACTGTGAAGGTAACCGACCCACAATTCATGTGCACTTCAGTCAACTGATGAGCAGTTCTAATGATTTCATTTTCGACGATCTTCCCATTGACCAATATCTCACCCTCAAGGTTGCAAAAAAAGCGGTTAACGATCGGTCGGATTTGAAAGGTTTCTATGAACAATTGCGAAAGCACGGCATGAAGTGTACCGCTGGAACCTATGATGACATCGGCTACCCAATCCTCTCTTTTTAAAATCAATGCTCTCTGAAACAACAGCTGACGAAGAAGGGAAACCATAATGAAGAGAATGGGTCACAATTTTGTACACGGTGACCCGTGACTATCGCAATACCAACGAAGATCTATTCTCGCACAATACTCATCTTTCAAGTTGCACTTGAAGCACACGAACAATACTGCTATGTAGTACAATAATTTAACATTATTAATTTAGGAAAGAATTCAAAGAGTCGAACACTCGGTATAATTGTGCCCAATTGTTCATTTGCTGCCTCCTGTTGGCTGTTGTTTTCCTTTGCCCGATACTGCCAATTATCCAAGGCAAACAAATTGAGCCTTGGTTGTTGGCGGGAAAATATGGCATCCATGATAGGATCATCAAAAGGAAAGTGGATGTCCCAATTGGTAATATCTGACCTTGGGGTGCTTTTCCAGGTACACCAGACCAGACGTCGTCACTATTCGAATTTGATACGATGGTAGATGGCAGCCAATCCAAACTTCCGCCGACTGGAGAACAAATCACAGATAAGAAAACTGTCGGAAGTAGTGCTGCTGCTTTTGGTAATGAAACATGGCTTGGAGGGGTTTCATGGAGGCATGAGCATTGTCTCAAGACTGACATCATGCTTCGGCCATTTTCTGAAATTTCCAGCCAAGCTGTAAATCAGTTGTTGCTTTAACTTCCTCACTGACTTTTTCCCAACAGCGATAAAGACGGCAGTTTTCGTAGGACTGGAACCTCAAAGACAAAGTTATTGCGGTAGATTGAAGATGGTTGATGGACATCAGATATCGGCAAGAGTTCATTTGCAACGAAAGACGACCAGTATGCCAGAAAGGCAAAACAGTGGTAAACACCAAGTTGTAGTCCTATAAATCTGTGTTAGGCGGGCATTGTAGTATTATTTCTCACATCGTCGTCGTACGTAGTAGCAATGTTTGTGTGAACGTGAGAATTCATGCTTTCATTTCAACAAAACAATGTTGTACAGCTCTACTAGCTAGTAGAGGTAGTAGAATCGTTGAATGTGATCAATTTTCCGTTGTGCTTCCCGAAAACTCACCATCATTCCATGTTGTCACTTGCCGGAACGAAGTTTTCAACGTCTACTCTGTCGTAACTGTAATACGTACTCACAGTCAGATCACCGGTACGTATCATAGTTAACTTCAAGTACAACAGGGAAGCGATAGACTGACAGACAGATGCCCGCAGATCCACAAGACTCTTATCATCTCTTCAATTTGACGGAATACGATGTAGAAGAGATTCTCACAAAAATTCAACAATCGCCAATTTGGCGGAATGGATCGCTTGCAATGATCAAATGAGTCGATCAATCATTTTCTTTTTCTTCTACTCTACTAACTCCATCCGGGCGCGACGAGGGAAAACGGCAGACGCGTTCGAAAAAATAAAATAATATTGAGAAATGCCGTACAATTACACGTTATTACTGCTTGGTAAATAAATCATCATGATGATGAAGACTATCGGTAGTAGTTTAGAGAGCTTCAATTGCGAAGAAACAAGCAGTATTTCATGAAATGGATACTACTCTAGCTGGCTAGTTACTAATAGATTTAAAAGACTCGAACGTTCGCTTTAATGGCCCTTGACGTGTCTTCAACATCTTGTCTCACATCGGAGTGGGAAATCCAGGAAGATAATGTCCCATTAGCTGTTTATTACCTATCTGGGTATTTTGTGCAAAGGACAAATAATCTTCTTGATACGGTTCAGTTTGGAAGGTCATTCAACAGTGATTGTTCTGCTTTCCATATCTCTTCTGCGGGAACATCCTCAGTTAGAGCACTCACAGCCAGCAAGCAAAGCTGATTGTCGACGGTCCATCGAGATGTGGAGATTGTTTGTGTATGGCATTTGTGGAGTAGCGAAAGAAGCCCAGCTTCAAGCACTTAGAACCATTTTCAATATTTCCTTCGAAGGCGTAGCTAGTGAAGAACTCAAAATTCTTTGCCACGTGCTTCCTGGAATGCAATGGTATAAGTCGTTGGGCACAGAGACAGTACCCGTCCAGCGTCCAGGGAAAACAGCCACCTGTAGATTGCTGCAATAGAGCATCAGTAGTTGATCTGACTCTCCAGCTGCTTGAAACTCTTCCTAGGATTGTCTCTGGAGAGTTTGATGATTATGCGTTGTATGATATGTGTGGCTGAAGAGCAAGGTGCGAAATACTTTTGGCTCCCAACAAGGATTCGTCTTGTCGTTTTGTGCCTTTCGACTTCCAATCAACAGTTGAACCTGTCTATGGTCGATGTTCCTTTTTTCTACACACAGACATATCTCCATATATAAAGTGCTCATCCTCTCTCTTCATTTGATTCCTTCGCATTCAAACATAATGTTTCGTTACAGAAAACAATCAAGAGTCGGTCTCATAGCATCCGATTGTGGTTCATTGATGAGTCTGCAGTTCGGGACAGGCAGATTGTTGTGTGGCAGATCTTGATATGCGTCTGGGATGCTTCGCTTTCAGCCCTTGTGCATGGCTCTTTCCAACACCCAAATCAAAATGTAAGTAGGACAGAGAGATTTCCCCTGTTGTCTTTGGTCTATGGCATTGGCCATCATTTTTCATGTTCCAAACACTTCCGCCTTGACTCCTCACCCCGACTGTTGTTTTTTTACCACGCCTCTTGTTGCTTTTTCCTATTTTTATTTGTAGCCTTCACGGCAACATTAAGATCTTCGCCTTGCGACATGGATGAAAGTGGATATTACTGTTGTTGTGTGTCTGTCATCGTTCCAATGACACTTGATCCCCTTCTGTCATGTTGTCGTATTTCATTAACCACAGGGAAACTCCGACTCTGAGTTCGAACTCCATGACGCATTGTCGGCTTACTTAGTTAAAGCAATAGACACAACAGCTACAACCGCACATATGTTTGACGGTGTATTAGCTACTAGTAGTTATTGTCATTGTTGGATGAACAGAAGACAGTTGAGTTTGTGCAAAATAAATGATCCCGTGATGTTACATTTAAAAATGCAGTGATACATCGTGTTGTGGCGATAAAATGCAGTGATTTTCGAATTTTTCGACGCGCAGTCCGTTTTCCCTCGTCGCGCCCGGACGGAGGTCGTACTATGTATCATACCTCTACTACGTCGTAGCTACCGTAGCTAGTAGTCGTACTAACATGACATTAGAACATCATTTACGTCTTCTGCGTCATAGCTCTAGTAGCTAGGATAGGACGATGGTTTTGCTGTCACAAGAACGAAACAGAAGAATGATCGAAGGTTTATAGAATGATAACAGATTCAAGTCAAGGAATCGTTGGCTGAGGTGGAAGTAGTGGAATAAGTAGACCGGACGAGACAAGTTACTGGAGCTGATGTTGCTTCGTGACCAGCGTGGAACTGGATTGGAGTGATGAGCAGGTGCCGCCGGCTGCCCTCTCAAAATGCATCCAACCAACCGACGTCTTCCATACGATTTTAAAAGTGTCGATTCCGCACTGTACTACTTGCATCCAAAGATGTCCTGGTTTTGAACGAAGTTATCGGTTTAAAAGTCCACTCTTGGTCAGGATTCTCCAAAGATACGACAAAGTGACTACTACCACGCCGAATTCCGGAATTATGGAAGGCATTCCATCTGCGATGGGAGTTGAATTCAGCATAATGCATTTGTTCACAGCGCAATACCTTCTTTTCAAAGCAAAGATACTCCATCGCCATTCGTGTAGTTTTGCAAAACCTCCTAAAAAAAGGTCTGTGGTCAAGATACGAGTCATCACTTCCACCGACACTCATGATTCTACAATCGTTTTATTCCACAGCGGATTAGCACTTCCACAAAGAGGAGGAGATCAAAATCAACCCATGATTGGAAAAAGATTTTCAAACTCTGATATTTAATAATACATCGTGGTGTCTCCGCCCTATCGACGAACTTTTTTCAAACAGCTCCAACCACAACGTACAGACAACAAATACCAAACAAGGAATCATTGGAAGAATCGGTTCGAAAATTGGATTTGCTTCGCACGTTTGCCCTCTGGGACTTGGGCACGGATGCTGACCCCAATTTATCGACAGAAGAGCTGTTTGCAAATGCTGTTCCATGTTACTAATTCGCTTCAACCTTGTTTTCCACCAATATCGATGGCTCCGCCTCCCAACATCGGTGTTGTGTGTATTCCCAACTGGACCAATTGTTTCTGGCCAAATAAGGTAAAACAAGCCAATGAAAGGTTCGAGCCCATGTCGCACCTTCGCAAGTTCTAGTCCTGTAATGACCGTGTCCTTCCTTCTAGTTCCCTTGGTTTGTCCCTGTCAAGAACACAATGGGTGGAAAAGATTCATCTCGAAGCCTTTGCTGTTACGTTGCCACTTGATTCGTTTGACGGATTCGCATTGATCCATGCGGTTTTCGGAGATGGTTGTTTCATAATACGGAATAATGTTCGGATGGTGGTAGTAACAGGAAACTGTATCATGCAGCATTGTACAATATATGGTGGGTATGTCGCCTGACAGAGGTAGAAAGGGTATGTCATTGTTGTGCAACGTCGAGCCTCGGTACGAAACAAGGTAAAAGGACAAGTGCACACGATAAATATTTTTACACGAAATCACGTAGCAATTCCTACAACAGATCCAAACATTACTTTATCGCTTGAGTTTCCCGTGTTGCTCGTTCTCGAGCCTCGGTACGAAACGAGGTAACACGACAAGTGCACACGATAAATATTTTTACACAAAATCACGTAGCAATTCCCACCACAGATCCAAACATTACTTTATCGCGTGAGTTTCCCGTGTTGCTCGTTCTCGAGCCTCGGTACGAAACGAGGTAACACGACAAGTGCACACGATAAATATTTTTACACAAAATCACGTTCAGTTAACTACCACAGAACCAAACTATTCTTTATCGCGTGAGTTTCCCGTGTTGCTCGTTCTCGAGCCTCGGTACGAAACGAGGTAACACGACAAGTGCACACGATAATTATTTTTACACGAAATCACGTTCAGTTTACTACCACAGAACCAAACTATTCTTTATCGCGTGAGTTTCCCGTGTTGCTCGTTCTCGAGCCTCGGTTCGAAACGAGGTAACACGACAAGTTCACACGATAATTATTTTTACACGAAATCACGTTCAGTTTACTACCACAGAACCAAACAATTCTTTATCGCGTGAGTTTCCCGTGTTGCTCGTTCTCGAGCCTCGGTATGGCTGGATTATTTTGGAAATGTATCGCCGTACAAATACGTGGACCTGCTAGTGTCTGGACGTAACCCGTCGTTTGGATCTTTTGATATCCCGCCGCCGGACAGATCGATGCAGTAGTCCATCTACGATGGCAACAAAAACATTTTCTTACTATCATTGAGACGACGTTTTCTCTTTAAGCCACCTTGTGATCAGAAGGGCTCGACTCTTCTAATCTGCTTCAAACACACTTTGGAAGGATATATGTTGGCGAGCCCTTAAGGCGCGATGGTTTTGCGATTGACAGATGACGCACCAAAGGTCACAAAGAAAATTCTGGGGCACGCGTTGGAACTGACCATCCACCACCCGACAATTGGTCCCAAGATTTGCAACAAATGGATCACAGTGGATACCATCATCGACGCCATTCGCGCTGCCGCTGTCATTGATGCTTCCATAGGGATGAATGGCCGGTTGTTGGGCACTCTCCTCCCGAAGATTCCGAAGTATGAGTCGATCGGTCGTTTTGACGGAAGCAATTTGTCTGGTTTCTTCCGAGCAAAATATTCAAAACAATCATATTATATCATACTGCCACCGGGTGAGCAAGCCGAATACCCATTATTTGATAAGCAGTGGAAAGAAGAAGTGGAAAAGGAGAAGAGTTTGATTTCGTTTCGGTCGCTGAAATCAAACGACATTCCACCAGTCGAACAGCTGCTGGAACAAGGAAAAAAAGGATCACCTGTTCAACGTCGGGCTACTTATATTGTCAACCCTCAGAACACGAAAAGTGATAGCCATGAACGTCAACAAGATTCTGGTCAAGTTTCAAAAAGTGATAGCCATGAACGTCAACAAGATTCTGATCATGTTGATATGCCACGGCAGCAATCAGTGTCCGGTACTTATTGGGATTCGCCAGAGGCCTACAAGCTTTTCAAGCCAAGACAGTGTGGTTCGAATTGTCTTTCAGCCGTTGAGAGACGCATCAAACTACTTCAGAGAGCACAACAATTTGAAGGCTGGCGGGATTTGGTCCATGGAAGAGATCCAGATAATGTTTGTTCGAACTATGACAAATTAGTCATTCGTCAAAAGTCAATGTTCATTTTAAAGGCATACCAGATTGCTATCTTGGAAATGAATAGAAAAACATGGCTCGAATGCTGTGAAATCGCAGTTCATGAAATTAATTTGCTAGGGGTTACTCTGACTACCCGGGGCGACAACCTATCTCGGTGGCACCGACTGTTCAGGACAAGAGAAGCCTTTTTGCACCCAAACCTCGAGGCTCGAGTCGGGAGAGATCCACTGCCTCCATTTCTTCGAACGTTCCCAGATGCCGCGACTAAAATCAAACAGATCTGCCGGGTCAACCTTCTCAACCTCAATGTCGAAACCGTCCACCAATTCATTTTGAACAAGGTATTCCCCAGGATATACGCCGTCTGGGCATCGGAACAAAAAGCCGTGGCCACACTCTCCAATCCTTTTTGAAGCTTTTCCGAATCAGCGTCTTCTCTCCACAGACAACACTTTCCTGGACGAAGCAGCTAGGTATGAAATATGCCAACCACAAGAAAAGTTATTACGTTGATGGGCACGAGAGGGAGGACGTCGTCACGTCGAGGAAACTTTTCTGCAAACGCTATCTAGTGGACTTGGAACCGAGATGCCTTCGCTGGATACAGATAACAAAAGAAAAGGCATCCGAATTGCAATCCTTGTCCATGGATTTTGGACACGAATATATGGAAGGAGACATTAAAATGGTTGAGTTTCACGAAGATTACATCGACAAAGCCGGCATGGATCTTACCCAGTTCGAAAAGAAACAAAGCGTACGAGCGCCACCAAATTCACCCCCGCTAGAGTTCATAGGCCAGGACGAGTGCGTTTTTTTCAGAATCTGGTTTGTAGTAAGAATTGGGTTGTAAGCAACGGCGAACGTCCGCTGCTTCCCAAGAGCGAAGGTGACGGTGTAATGCTATCGGCGTTCCAAAGTCGTCTCACTGGGTTTGGCAGAGAGATGTCGACCGATGAGTTACAAAAGGTGAATGAGCAACGGTTGAACAAAACTTACTGGGATGGGGAAGCGGCACTGGAAGTTCTGAAATCAACTTCCAAGCCACCTCTGACAGCGTCACCCTTCGTCCGCAAATTGCTCATCGGAATAAACAACGAGGGGTATTGGAACTCCAACCATATGGCGGTCCAGTTCGAGGATGTTGTGGACTGTCTGAAAGTCCTGTACCCCAGCCACGAATTTGTGTTCCTGTTTGACCACTCACAGGGTCACAACAGAAAAAGAAAAGGCGCCCTTGATGTGAACAATATGAACGTGAGCTTTGGCGGTAAGCAAGAGCGACTTCGCGACACAATTATTCAAAATTTTGAAGGTTACCTGGGACGTTACTCTCCACTTCTCTCAGTCGGCGATACGCAGCGCATGAACTGGTCCAATGAAGAACCACCCGAAGAAAGTACAGAGGGTCCTTTCAATCTGAGCGTACAGGAACGGCATAAACGAAGGTCAACCCAGTTGTTAGATGAACATGTCAACAACAAACCGAAAACAAAAAAGGAACTGACGACCGACTTACAACGCGAAGGTATAATTTCGAAAGAAGACAGAAGAGGCTACACTGTGAAGGAAATGCAGAAGCTAGCGGGAGATCATGGAATCGCAATATCGAAATCCGAGCAAAAAAAAATTACAGGGTGGGTAGGGGAACCCAAAGGTTTGTTACAGGTGGCTCGTGAACGAGGATTGATCGACCACAACAATCATCACCTCTATTCGGCGAATCCGAAGAAGAATCCTGACGGGACATTGAATGATGAAAAGTCACTGAGAAGTATTGTTGGACAGTGCACAGATTTTCAGAACGAGTTAACTCACCTGCAGGTTATGGCCAACGAATTAAAGGTCCAGGTGATGTTCACGCCAAAATTTCACGCCGAGATGGCAGGTGAGGGCATCGAATATTCCTGGGGTTTTGCGAAGGGGAGCTACAGAAGGAAACCCCTTCAGAAAAAGAGGAAGAGAGTAGACTTCGAAGACTTAGTGGATGAGTGCACAAACGTTGAGACAGAACTGACCAAAGCGAGGATCAGAAAATTCAGTGCACGGGCAAGGGCCTACCTGTGCACATATCATTATCTCGCAACAGCAGAACCAACGTCAGCAGCAATCAAAGATAACGATCAAGAGAAAAAGCAAAAGGTTCCTATGATGGATGAGATTGAAAGGTTGATGAAGAAGTTCAAGACTCATCGGTGTGCGTTTGATTTCGACAGAGGTTTTGTGATGGATTGAATCCAACAAGTCACACCGAAAAAAGGGAGCTGTAAAGTTAGTACTATAATTCTTACTGAACTTGTGTAAAATCCTACCATAGTGCACTTCCAAAATAATCCAGCCATACGAAACGAGGTAACACGACAAGTGCACACAATAATTATTTTTACACAAAATCACGTTCAGTTTACTACCACAGAACCAAACTATTCTTTATCGCGTGAGTTTCCCGTGTTGCTCGTTCTCGAGCCTCGGTACGAAACGAGGTAACACGACAAGTGCACACGATAAATATTTTTACACAAAATCACGTTCAGTTTACTACCACAGAACCAAATTATTCTTTATCGCGTGAGTTTCCCGTGTTGCTCGTTCTCGAGCCTCGGTACGAAACGAGGTAACACGACAAGTGCACACGATAAATATTTTTACACAAAATCACGTTCAGTTAACTACCACAGAACCAAACTATTCTTTATCGCGTGAGTTTCCCGTGTTGCTCGTTCTCGAGCCTCGGTACGAAACGAGGTAACACGACAAGTGCACGTGCTGCTCGTTCTCGAGCCTCTGTACGATACGAGGTACCATTTCCGCGTCGTCGAGAAAAATGACATGCAATGACACGTACTATCACACTCTACTTTCGGTAGAGTAGCAGTAGCAGCAGTAGCATTTTATGGTTTTGTTCTCGTCACACAACATCAATCGTCTTTGCTTTTTGTTTTTGCTTCCTGCTTGCTTTTCTATTCAGCTGTTCCACTCCATCCTTACACATCATAGTTACGAGCATGTCGTCGTACTCTTCACGGTACATGTCGCTTGGGATGATAATGCAAGCGACTACCGCAAATGTGATTCCCCTTCTTCTCCTTTCCATCCAAATTAATGTTGTTGTTGTTGTTGTTGTTGCCGCATTCGTCGTGTTTGAGTGTATTGGTACAGCACAATCCCCATCTGTTCTCGGGTCATACCAGTTGGTCTCTCCAAATACAACAGACCATCCCACAAGCTGTCTGTCATACACATAAGGTACGACGCACCGAGCCTTCGGCCAAGCTGTAGGGCCTGCAGATAAATAAGGCACATCATGGTATATTGCTTTTTGGACTGTCGTTGGACGGCCGCTGCCCTGATTCTTGTTGTTGGAAAATGATTTTTGGTCCCAAGGCAGTGGCTTTCGTTTTCTCCACAAAAGGTGTGACTTTGGTCCTGTTTGTTTGGTGGAATGTGGAATCAAATCAATTCCAGCCACGCTCCAGTCTGGCATCTGGTCGGCTGTTTAAAACCCACGACGTATTCTTCTCTCACCAAGTTTTCCAGTGTATTGGTGTCTTTTCTCTCCCTTAAAATAGTAGTGTGCCACTGTGACATTAAAGTACCGACGCTGGGTTCGGAGGGGACACGCACGATGACGTTCCCTTGAGGGCGTAAAGTCTACCTTTTAAATTGCTTCGATTTGTTGTATACGCAATACCGCAATACGCACCGATCAATCCATTCTCGAGGTACTGGAGTCCTATTGTGTCATCATAACAGAATATCAGTGGAATCTTTTCCGATCGTTCATGGTGGCAAGGTGGAGAGGGGAGTCTTGACGAGGCTATTGCGTAGCTTGAAAAGCTGTTGTTTTAACCCTTGAAATGGAAGACTCCCGTTGTTGGCTTTGATGATGATGCTGTTGTTGTGTATATTCAGCGATCTCAAAGTTGATTGCTGTATCAACTCGACACGACACAGATGAGGTTGATTTACAAGCGTTTCATTTCCATCCTTGGTATTTGAAAACGATCCTACACACTGTCCAAAAGACCACGATGGGTGCCTTTCATGTATTTGACAGTGATTATTGTTATTGGCATGCTTCGCTAACCAATCCACGTTGGTCGCATGAACTCGCTCTTCATCGTATCGGTCGGTACGTCGGTACCCCTAAAAGATACGATTAACGATGGTCTGGAAGCTGGAAGGGGTCCTCCTGTTGTAATGATCCCTCCTCTGTGACATCCAGAACTGGTTTTTTCTTTTGTAATCTTCAATCTGTGTCGTCACTGCTATTCGTCAGGCCATTCGGTTTTCCAATCAAACTCGCTCCAAGGTGACATAAAGATGAATACTTCCGCATTGTCCTCCTCGAATGGAATCTTGTCTTATCATTGAAGTGTTCTGTGAATTCATCCTACGGTAGTCTACGGTAGTAGTCTAGTACGGCAGCTTCTCCATTACTCTCTCGTATTACCGGTATGTCATTGTGATGTTGTATGTTGTATTGGAATATCTTTTTTGCGAATATAAAATTTCATTATTGTTTCATTATAATTGTTTACAGATAGTCCTCGCCTGTCCTCGTCCGTCGTCACTCCGTAAAATTGTGTGTTGTTCAACCAATCGTTTATTCTCTGTCGAAAATCTTGATCTCCCGTATTTTTTTTTTCATGCCTTTACCTTCAGAACCTCTCTTTGTATCATACGGAGTAAATAGGTACATACCTACTATCCACACAACCAGCCATCAACCAACAACCACATCTACTTATTACTACTTTTCCAATTGTACAGACTATTCCCAGCAGAGAAAACAACAACAACAACAACAACAACAACAACTCACTCTTTCAAAATATGACGGATATTATTGATGGTACAGCCACAGCGACATTGGAAGAGACGCTTTTCTCGAGCTTCCTTGGTACCATCCATTCGTGAATTTTTGTTCTTTCTTCGTCTTCCGAGTCACCTTCAACCGTCGGATTGGACTTTTTATACGTAAAGAACACCATCATGATATCGTATTTGTTTGATTGGATCGTTCAACTGAGAGACTTTCATGACAACAACAACAACAACAACAACACTACCAATACAAGATCCAATACTTTCAGATTGCGTAGCTGACCGGATCCAACACGAAGAAAATGCCATGACACGATTAATGGTATCCGGAAAGGAAAAGAAGGAAAAGAAACGTATCGAACGAATGTTGCAGGGTGAATGTTGCAGGGGGGGTAATAACCTAGCTCAAATTGCCAACTTGGGAAATCTTGTCCGAGAGACGGAAGAATTTGGACGACATAGTGATGACGACGATGAGGATGAACGCAATTTTCAATTTTCGTCAAACAAGAGCCTTGGAAGATTGTCATAAAAACCAAGGCGTTGCTACTGTACGATACCACGACAACCAACAACAACGACAACAACAACAACCATACGAGGCATGCCAATGGAAAACGTCGACGAGACAACAACAATTACCATTCGGAAAATAGGGATTCGCAATCCAAAAAAAGAAAACAACGTCAAAAACCCAAAAACTCGTTACAAGCTGCCCTGTTTGGGAAATAATGATTCACTTTTATAGTTCACAAAATAAAAAATAATGTATTCATACAACTAATCATATGATCGGCATTATCATTGTCTTTCTCTTATCGCATCAGAAGACATTATTCGAAAGACAAAACAATAATACGTGGCCTGTTTCTATCATACAAGTGAGACATAGTTGACTTCGTTGTAATTCCCATTTAGACCGAAAACACTCAATTGTATTTTTTGTTACTCAAACCAGTCACATTCATTATATTCTGCACCAATCCAGAAAAAACGGTATGCCTGCCAATTTTGTTATTATTCGCAGTTATATGGTGGCGATTGCCTCAACTGCTCCGACAACGTATCAAGCAGAGATTCGGCTGGTGTCATATTTGAACCAAAAGATGGTGCTCGTAGTGCAACCTTCGGATCCAAAGCAGGGGATTTGGATTTGCCTGTGTGAGCTCGAATGAAAGAATGTGATCCATAAACTTCCATCAGATCGGCATTGCTAGTAAGCTGTTGATTCATGCTGGAAATGCCAAAAACGTCATCCAAGGGGATACGTAGCACCACAGCCACTGTTTCTCCACTTTCAAGAAGTGAATAGGTATCACTGCTAAAAGTTGAGTCGTCATTCTTTGATTGGACACTTGAACCAAACACAACCACAATGCACAGTGCTTGAAGATTCGAATTCTCTGCTTGGACCTTCATTTCATGGCAGAGTTCTTGGGCCATGTCATGTGAAAAGTAATTGTGTGATTTGATGGAAAGAAGGCATGGAATGTACTTCTCACTTGTACCTTTCCTGATACAGAGTGCAAAAACAGCATCAATCGTAGGGCATCCAGCAAACGTGAAAAAACCTGTTCCCGAAGCATATAGCTGCCGAAGGAACTGCTGATCACCCAGAGTCGACCAGTTTGTTTCATAGGAACGAAGATAGTTGTGACAAAACTGGATGCAACTCAATGTGACTGAAGACTGTTTCTTCTCTTTGTCCATCCTTGGTCGCTTCAGATCAGGAGTTTTGGTCACATCTGTGTTTCCACCATTCATGAGCAAAGCAAAGCACAAATCAAGGTCCACAGAAAAAGTTTTCAGATCGTCATCACACCTGTGGCGAAGTATATCACCACACAATAGGAAATAAAGCGATGCTAAAACTTCACCAAAATCTCCCTTTTCCGGTTGGCATAGCCCTGAAGAGTATATTTGACCGAGTTTTCCTACCCAGTCGGATGGACTTCTCCCCTTGATATTGCCAAGCTCCCACATATCTGACATCATGCCCATGGCAAGCCGTGCACAAACAGGGTCTGGTAGATAGGTGAAGTGTGCAAAATTAGGAGCCACATGTGTCAAATTGGCATAACCCTTTGCTACAAGGTCAGATGCCACTGTCATGGTTGTGATGCCCATCTGCACCCGTGTAGCTAAGATACTGAACCATGCATTGAGATTCATCTCCCAATTGACCTTTCCCTTTTCACCACCACGAAAAAGCAACATCCGACGTAAAATATTTGGGAGTTTTGCTTCCAAATCACCGTGGTCATTCATGATGGAAAACAATGGACGGCCGTGGATGATGGCATTATTGTATTCGGAACAATCGGAGCTGCTCTTTAGGGTTCGATTAATTTGGAACTGGCATCCTATTGTTGTCAACATGACAAAATGAGGGAACAAAATGGAGCCTTTTGGCATCAATTTCCAATCGCCATTCATCCTTCTTGAGCTTGATGGAGGTTCAATTTCCCTGTCGGTTTCCATTGCAAAATTTGCTAGACCAGAGTTTGTGCCTGTGAAGACAGCAACATACTTATAATCTTGCACTTTCCGTAGCCACATGCGCACGCAACGGAATTGGAATGCCTTCATTCCGAATTCGTCCTTCAACAAAAACTGCGCCTCATCGAATAGAAGAACACGGAAGGTTGTATTATTTTCCCATTTAAGATCATTGGTCACAAGGGTGTCCAGGCGGTTGTATATCTTTTGTGCTTCTTCGTTGAGTTGCTCGTCAGAAATGTTCCGTTTGCTATCAGCGTTTTTTGGTGTCGACGCAGCATATTTTGCGTCGTAGATAGATTCGCCTATGGGATCGGTATGGACATTACCTCCCAAAATGAGCTTCGATTCAACATTATTGGCGAGGAAGTTCTTCTGCTTCCGGTACTCGTAAAGCAACTTTGTTTTGCCCATACCGCTTGACTGAATGAAGCAAAAATACGGTGCAACGTATGGAGGGGATTCGTTGGAATTGCTGTTGTTCCAATATTCGGTGGCCAGTGTTTCGACATGTTTGGCAAACGACAGCAAATCACAATTGTGCGATAGTTCAGTGTTCGTGATTTGATATTCTATAGTTACTGCACGCCCGGTGGAATCATTGTTGTTGTGAAAGGAATTTTTTATTGCACGGGCGAAATCATCCAGTTCTTTATCGCTCAGTGATCGTCTGCGAAACGATATTATTCTCAGGGTACCTCTGATAGCTTCAAACGTGACGCTTGGATTAATCGTCGTTTGGAGATACAGTAACACCGCGTCTCGTTCGGTCTGATTATTCTTCCCTTCAAAGATGTGATCGACGAAATCAATGATCGCTTGTTGTTGTTGTTGACTTCGTTGTACTTCATCTGATGTTTGGGCAGCCGTAACTTGTTCCTGTGTGAACGATCGTTTGGATTATAGATATCATATATTCTCTTACAACGCTGTTATTCTTGTCTGTCAACGCATACTTTTCCACGAAATCAATGATCGCTTGTTGTTGTTGTTGTTGTCGTTGACTTTGTTGTTGACTTTTTTGTACTTCATTTGATGTTGGGGCAGCCGTTATAACGCCTTGTTCACTATCATTTCTTTCTGTTTCCTCAACTGAATCTTCCTCCATGTTACTATTATCGTCTTTTTCCGTTGTTGGATTAGACATGGGCGATGATCTGTAGCTGGAGTAGCTGCAAATGTAGACAATAGCTATTACGAAGTACTCCGAGTAGTACTCTATCAAAATATCAATAATAGAAGAAGAAATAATGATGAAGGTGTGTCTTTGTTTCACAGTCAGTTTCGTGTTGATAATAATAACCCTTCGTGAATAATACTACCGGTAGTATTATATTTGTTACCGTCGACCAAGGTTGAAGGTGATTGAGTTGCTTGACCGGTAGGACGGTATCACAGCTAACGGTAGTACATCCACTACGGTACATTTACCAACGTACCGAACTACGGTAGCTACCGAAGTACTGAGAGAGAATCGTATGATAGCTACTAACAATACAAGTACCGGTAGAGAATACCCGTACGGTATGATAGTTGTAGTTGCATTTGCATGATACGGTAGAAGCATCATTGGAAGGTCGCGCAGAATGCAAAATCGATTGATGTAACTGTGTACTCCCGGTAATAATAAAAAATGGACCTCGCGAATAGAACAGAAAGATCTTTTCCACAACAAAAAAGTCGAAAGCCAGACCGGGCCAGTGTTTTTGACTGTGAAATCACACACAACAAACCCTTCTCCCTCACAGTCAACACGATTAGCTCGCATGTGTCGCAGCAGCAGCAGCATCATCATTGCATTGTTTCTTTTGTTACTATACTGTTTTTACTGTTGTCATTTGACGACGTGATGGTTTTGGAACAGATGATTCCTACTGATAGTGACAGTGACTACAAGTACAACAGCAACAACAACAACAACAACAACAACAACAGTCTGTATACAAAACGATACGATACATTAACGATGATACCGTTGGAATCTTCTTCTGCCGTACTCAATGACCAACAACAGCATCAACCCAAAAAGGATGATTATGATGGGTTGTCGTCAACAAACCGTAAACGGGCAGAGATTCTATTACCTCCTACATCAGTACAACGACAACAACAACAAGAAGAAGAAGATGTCAAAAAGGATTGTGACCGTTTTGTGGTCATCGTTGATTTTGTTGATGTTGATCATTGGATGGTGTGGCCTGGATCCATCGTTAAGAAAGGGGAGACGGTCGCAATGGCCGTACAGAAAACATTATCCATCAACAACAACAGGAATGATATCAAAAACAAACAAAAAGAATTAGAATTGGAAAGGATCGATCCAGTCATAACCACAGTCAGTCACAACTGCTGCTGCTGTTAAACACAAGAGACCCAACCGACGACGAAAACAGATACAACAAACCCAACAACAGCCAACTACAAGTATGAATATTAGTAATATGAATTCGAATATTCATACTAATCATAATATTCCTACCTAACCATCATCCAATACTACTACGACTCGTAATAACGGGAACGCTATTTCTCTGAGAGAACGATTGGCATCCAAATGGATGACGACGACGGCGACAGCGAAAACAGAAAGAAAAAGATACACTCCCAATCACAAACAAAACAACAACGACAACAACATCTATTCACAACAATAATCTCAATAACAACAACAACAATGAATCATTATCATCAACAACAACAATGCAAGTCACGATGAAAGCAGTACCGTCTTCCATTTCTGTAGTGACAAAACCGTCACCACTATCACCACAAACAACAACATCTTCTATCAAACCAAAAGATCTTATTCCCATTACTGCTCCCGCCACTGGCTTTTTACGTATGATACAACAACAACCAAACACTCCCAACCGAAGAAGGGTCATTGGGTATATTGAAGAATGTTTGCATCCTACCATTTTGGAAGGAATGTGTGTCGTATGTGGAGAACGACCAACAACCACAACTACAACCATACCGAACAAGTACAATAGTAATACTGATTCATTAAAACAACAGTCACGGTCAATTGGACACAAGGCCAATGTCAATACCGGTCCCAACTTGACACAAGTCACTGTATCGGGGGGATTACCATGACGGTATCCCAACAGGAGGGACAATGTATGGCGCAATGGGATGCCAATCGGTTGTATCGACAACAACGGTTATCGTTGGTGTTGGACTTGGACCATACTCTCGTACATGCTACATCGGATATACGAGCTCAAAACTATTTGAGACACAATACCAATACCAACAACAACTAGAACAACAATACGAACAACAAGACTTCTGCTGCTGGTGTACGGACCATTCGATTGCCACTGCATGAAGGGACAACCGATCCCTTACAACTACAACAACCATCAAATCATCTACATCATCAACAACAACAATGGGCACAACATTATGTCAAATTACGACCACATGTCAACGACTTGTTACGTTGGATCGAATCGACGTACGAAGTGTCTGTGTATACCGCAGGAACCAAACACTACGCCGAAGAAGCTACTATGGTCCTGTGTCGGAATCTCGTGGGATCCAATCGAGATTGGGACGACATCGAACGATTACGGTATCAAGTACAAGTACAACTACAAATGGCATACCATCATTATCAACAACAACAACAACAAATAATGATCAACGATACTAGTAGAAACAACAAAACTAACACTATGGACAATACGGATGATATCGGAAACAACAATGTCGCCGCCAAGAACAAGAGAACCAATGATCAAATACAACAACAACAACTGCAACAAAAAGAAGACGACAAAGAAAAAGAAGAAGAAATCATGGACATGAATGATGATGATGATGATGATAACGACGATACCAAACACAAGCCAGTCAAAAAGAAACCAAAAAAGATATCCTTTGCACCAGTTTCTACGGTGGAACAGGAACATACCAATCATCATCCAGACGAAGAAAATAATAATCCAATCACAACAACAAGAACCACAACAACATCATCATACCATCATACCAAAAGTGATCACAACAACATGATTACCAAGGATGATGATGAAGAAGAAGAATTGGAACGACTCCAACAGGAACTGGTACAAGCGGATGAGTTGGAACAGGCTGCTCGTCGATTACGACAAAAATTGTTTGGTAGTCGTGTCTATTCCCGAACCGATTTAGGTGATTTGGGACAACACGTCAAAAGTCACAAACGGATATTCCCCTGGCTGTGGTGGGACCATGGCAGCCGTCGTCGATGATCGTGAAGATGTTTGGGCCAACGCCGATGATAACTATGACAGTACCATCAAGGGAGAATCACCCGAAAATTTACTATTGGTATGACCCTATCATTGGCAACCCTTTGTCAGCTTTGCCGATATTAACAACGCTGCCGGAACGGACCTATCCGAATCCAAACAAGGAAACAACAATACCAACAACAACAAGAATCCCTACAACGAACAGGACCAACAACTACTATGGACAAGAGATATTTTGGATCGGTTGCATCAACAATATTATTATCATTATTCCAACCAACAATGCAAGACTACTACTGGTGGTAATGGAAGTACTGGAAATCGAAATCGACGACGAACCGTACCAGAAATATTGAAACAAATGCGAAAAACTGTACTTCCAAATTGTACATTGGTATTCAGTGGACTCGTACCGTTACACAAACAACAGTCGATAACAGCAGCAGCAGCATCTCCCAATACTACGGTCCGACCACCCATTGTACGGTATGCACAAAGTTTAGGTGCCAAGGTATGTAGAAGAAGAAGAGAGATATTTGACAAACCCCCTCCAAAATCATAAATATCATTGAATGTGAACTTTTGTCATCATTGTCCACCTTGGTTTCCTCTCAAACTTCTGCTATTGTATCCTCTTTTTTCCTTCTTTGTTTCATGATTATTAGACTCAAGACAAGGTCGATGAGACTGTGACACATAACGTTGCCGCCAAGGATGGAAGCGAAAAGGCTACTATTGCTCGTACCATTCCTGGATGTCTTGTAGTACGACCCGGTTGGTTAATGGAATCCTATTGGAGTATCCGAAAGGCAAATGTACAACCTTACCTCATGGCACAAGGACCCGCCGCCATTCCCATCAAGAAGGATGAGAACGATGATGATGACGACGACGATGATGATGGTTTTGCACTCGAACTGGAAGACGAACTATTGAATGGCTGAACATTCAATGTTTTGTCCTAAAAAAGACTTACTAAACGTATCGTGTGCCACCTACAATGGAAATTCCGCAAAAAAAAAACTAATCTCTCGGTATTGATCTCTCGACAATCGTCTATGATTATAATCATTCGGTACATTACAACAGCAAACTACAAGCTATATTATATATTGTAAAACATTGTTCCAAATTTTTTTTTTGTTCGACTACGATTGGTAGGATTGTTGTTGCATCCTACCAATACTGTTCTCAATCGTCTCGTGTACTAGACTGGTAAACAGGTACGATTGCGGTACGAACACAGATGCGAGACAGTGTCCCGATCGGTTGTAAATTTGAATTTGTGGATACCGATGTATATTCAAATTTCGAAGAGTAATGTCCGAAATGACCGATGCTTCTATTCTGGTGAATAGAAAACGATGTTGTTGCTGTTATTTTTCGAAATTGATATTGGTCTCGAACACAAGATTGCTCAAAATGCGAATGAAACATGGTCACCAACAAGGTATTATCGTCTGTTGAACTTTCCAACGAGTCAAGTGCTTGAAACAACTGGTCTTCCGATGCAAGGGTGTATACGGAGGACTCTTGATGTTGTGGACACGAAAACGATAACAATAATACCTGAGATTGCATCTGCAATCGTGCTTGCTTATTTCTGTCCATATCATGGCCATGTTTCCGAAAGAAAGATGCCCATTCGGTAACGGAACGATTTTGACACTGCTGCAATGTTTCAGAAAGTTGTTGCTCCAAGATCTTAAAAGTTTGTGGCAAAGCTCGCCACTCATGCTCCATTGCGATATATATGATTTGAAGAAAGGGCACCTTGGTAATCCCTCAAGATCGGAATTGTTCGTTCGTCAAGATAGATGTTTCCAACGGAGTGAACTGGATCGGTGTTGCTGATGACAAAGTTTGGTGTCTGTACGCCATTTTTTTGTACGGAATGTTGGTTTGATGACACTGCTTGCAAAAATATGCAAAAAAAATAGAACAATTGTCCAACTGTTGGATGGAGCGTTGTCAATAGTATACCAACATTCCATGATAGACGAAAAGGTCGTGATGGGGCTTTGTAGAATTGCCTTTTGTATTCTTCTTCAACTTCTCTTCTGTTTGTTCGAACGAATGTTGCGCAGATTTGGAACATCAGCAACAACGACATCATCATCATTGTCCCCTATTGTAAGTGACTGAATATTCTTTGGGTAGTAGTAGTTGAATCCGTCTCGTTCCGACTGTTTCCCTCCTCTCTCTTCTTCTTCTTCTTCCTCCCCCCAGACCACACCTCGAAAGCTCTTTCCGTATAGCCATTGTTTGCCAACAATGTTGCACCATAAGGTTAAAGGTGGTAGCTGTTGTCGTCGTCCCATGCGGTTGAAATCCTTCCACGGCTCGTCCTCCATGGAAGAACAGACAAAGAACAATCAGTAGTGCGGCATATCCTTCTACCAAAGGGCGATGTCTCCCCAAACTATTCCAAGATTTGATTTGCACCATCCTAGCTAGCAGACTGCTACTCTACCGTAGTACCAGACTCGTGTACCGGTATTCTTGTGGCATGGTTCCAAGATGCTTGTATACAACGAACGAAGGACATTTTTTTGAAAGATCATACCGGTAGTACGGTACAGGTATGATAGAAACGGGTCGAACTGACCCACATGACGTCAGCGTCATTGACCCTGCCGACTTGCCCTGCCGACTTGTCAATCGACATTCAAAAAATATTAACTGTAAAATTTTTTAGACTACTACCGGCACTCCGTAGTATCGTAAAATCGATTCTGCTCACTGCCATAGCTATTGCCATTTCCCCTGCCATTGCCATTGCGATGCGGCCGCCGTTGCCACCGCCATTGCTTGTCCATATACATCGTTTATACATCGCAAATCCAGTCTACCGCCATTCCACTATCATCGGATTCTTGTGTAAGCCTAGCGACGGCATGCTAATGGAATCCTTCCAAGACCGCCATGATTTGTTTTCACTCACTCAGACCATCTACAAGGGTTTTATGGTGCGATTTGATCCCCAAACGTTTCCTGTTGTTCCCGGTGGTGTCACAAAAAAAAACAAGGCTTCTATGAAGAAGCTTTTTGATTCACTTATGTGCGCTTGTGTTCGCCGTCGGCACATTATTCACCAAGGATGGAAGCAGCATGTAGGTTCTCTCGGCAGAAGTGACGAAGCCAAAAAAATTGCCAAAAGAATCAGTAGTTGGCTATATTCCTTCATGAAGTCCATCGAAACATTGGACGAATACAAAGCGTAAGTTATTTTGCATTAGTGTCAATTTGCAGGACTACATCATGCAACCATGAAACTCAAGCGTTGCGACTACTGAACCTCTTTTTACATGGTTCCAAGGCTCTTCTCTTCTCATATGTGATTCAGAAGAGGTCGTGAAACTAATTGGTGATGACACCGCTGACAACATTGTCACCTTCCTACACTCCAATGTCTTTGTTCATGAACAACACTTTGCGAGGTGCTTCTATCTTGATGTGCGGAGGTTTGATGCATACTCCAACACTTGCCTGGAACGCACAAACTACAGCGTAAATTATTGTGAGAATCGGGTTCTTCCCAACATGTCGGGACACTTCCCGCATGATCTACATCACGTACAGCTCAAGCTGGCCATTCTGAGTCATCGGTCCAAGAATCGGACATCGGACTCGACAGCATGGAAATTAGCCTTGGCGACGGAAGCAGATTCGCAATACTCGAGACGCATTCCCTATGGAATGATCGTTGATCAAGTCAAGATACCCGGCCTCGCCTTCAATCGTCACAGATGATTTCAGTATTAGTGTTGTCCACTTGAACATGGCAGCACCAACGCATCCTTTCGGCCAAATAAAATCAAAAAGGAAACGAAGACATCCAAAATTGATAGTGGCACCGATTCCGTCGTTGAAGCTTTTTCTCAGACAACCAAAATACTCATCATCCCGACTACATTCTGCGAGTTTCTGTGACGGCTCTCCGTGAGTCGGGCTACTACGACCAAAACATCGTCCCGTTGGTGGCACTCCTCAATGTTGTGGCTGTCTCTGTGTTGACCTTTCAAGATTCCGATCTCTTTCATCGAGCGCTCATCACACTCAACATTGCCTTTGTGGAAATGTCCATCCGCATGACCGCGGATTCGCATTTGCCGTCCGTGGGATACCAAATTCGATTGCAACGGACATTGCCTTTGTGGAAATGTCCATCCGCATGACCGCGGATTCGCATTTGCCGTCCGTGGGATACCAAATTCGATTGCAACGGATCTTAAATGAATGGTTTGTCATATTGATGATGCTGTTATTGGAGGGAATGCTGGTGTTTGTGATGAGAACCTATTTGGAGATCGACGAATCGTATACCAAGGCATTGGATTGGATTACAGCTATATCAGCATTTGGACACAACATGTCCACCGTTTCGGCATACTATCGATCCAAGAGGAATGCCCGGAACCAACTCGATTATGGATTCAATACGGAAAAGGAAAGAAAGAAGAGCTTGTAGGAGGTATAAGGATGCTTCGAAAATAAGACAAATAGGATCGCCATGTTGGCTCAGGGATGCCGAAGTGGCGATCAGAAAAAGAGGATGAGACCATGAGTCGGCCTTCAAGGGTGATGGATGATGATGCCAACATTTCTTTCGAAGTTGAGTGAACATGGCCCTTTCTTCATCGCAGTCTCTTTCAGATGCGGCGACGAATCGACAAAAGATTCGTGCAGCAAGTAGTCGGTCGAATATATCCATTCATCAGGGGTGCCACCAAGGTAACCAGAAGGAAGGACATGGTCAACAGAGGACATGTGAAAATGAAGGGGCCTTGTGAATGGTTTGTTTACCTCACGACAGCATCACCTTTTTGCTCGGCTGCCACTTGCGACACCGCCGATATATGTCATAAATGTGAAGGATGGCTTGAGAGGCGGATCGGGATTTGACGTGGATGGAGCGCTTGTTGCGAAAACAAAATTTGCCAATCACTGATAATTTCGATTGGGAAGTGTTGCGTGCTGGGTTTCTTCCCTTGCATCCATCAGTAACTCCCTTGACGTCCCAGTGAGAGGCCGTTACCGTCGACCGCACTGATTTTGTTAGTCATAAAACCCATTAACTTCCCAACTATCCTGAGACATTTGGATCAAAGAATTCTTGTCAATATCTACAAAGAAATTGATTGTGCCTAAGCCAGTGCAATCCCAAAAGGACAAGTCTCTCCATCATTTTCAACCCTTTACGTCTCGTTTCTGGTCCAAATGTTATAACGGGCAATTGAAAAGAATGGACCGTCAAAGATATCAGGTAATACGATACATGTGGTACCATGTCGAGGCTGGAAGGGTGATATAACGCGTATTTCAACATCGTGGAACGACGCATCCAAAACGACAAGTATCTCCATTCTCCATTGTTTTGTTGTTTAGCCCTGTTCGATTTGTTTCTTTTCTGCTTTACTGTCAGTAACTCTATCATCAAAAAGGACAGTAAAGAATAAGCATTCGTAAAAGATAAAACGTAATATGGTGGATTTGGTACCATGGCGAGGCTGGAAGAAAACGGTGGAGCTGCCATCCAAAAAAAGTATGCAAGACACATCACATGTACTACGTGTGTTGGGATGGTCGCGTTTTCGAGCTAGAACCCTAAAGAAAATGTCTCTTCGATGGCTTCAGACCGACGACGAGATTTTGTCGTGGAAGGCTTCAGACCGCAAACGCTTCGGGCTCGTCTGAGGCTTCAGAGGTGTGTTGGGATGGTCGCGTTTTCGAGCTAGAACCCTGAAGAAAATGTCTCTTCGAAGGCTTCAGACCGACGACGAGTTTTTGTCGTGGAAGGCTTCAGACCGCAAACGCTTCGGTCTCGTCTGAGGCTTCAGAGGTGTGTTGGGATGGTCGCGTTTTCGAGCTAGAACCCTAAAGAAAATGTCTCTTCGAAGGCTTCAGACCGACGACGAGATTTTGTCGTGGAAGGCTTCAGACCGCAAACGCTTCGGTCTCGTCTGAGGCTTCAGAGGTGTGTTGGGATGGTCGCGTTTTCGAGCTAGAACCCTAAAGAAAATGTCTCTTCGAAGGCTTCAGGACGGACGACGAGTTTTTGTCATGGAAGGCTTCAGACCGCAAACGCTTCGGTCTCGTCTGAGGCTTCAGAGGTGTGTATGGATGGTCGCGTTTTCGAGCTAGAACCCTAAAGAAAATGTCTCTTCGAAGGCTTCAGACCGACGACGAGTTTTTGTCGTGGAAGGCTTCAGACCGCAAACGCTTCGGTCTCGTCTGAGGCTTCAGAGGTGTGTATGGATGGTCGCGTTTTCGAGCTAGAACCCTAAAGAAAATGTCTCTTCGAAGGTTTCAGACCGACGACGAGATTTTGTCGTGGAAGGCTTCAGACCGCAAACGCTTCGGGCTCGTCTGAGGCTTCAGAGGTGTGTTGGGATGGTCGCGTTTTCGAGCTAGAACCCTAAAGAAAATGTCTCTTCGAAGGCTTCAGACCGACGACGAGTTTTTGTCGTGGAAGGCTTCAGACCGCAAACGCTTCGGGCTCGTCTGAGGCTTCAGAGGTGTGTTGGGACGGTCGTGTTTGCGATCTTACAGATAATCGGGTATTTTGCTGCAATTTGGAGTGAATTCAGTCTAATGTTAAATGTCACTAGCATCACCGGAAACAAGTTTCACACATAAAGCCAAATGTAAAAAAGACGCGAAATTAAGTAGAGATACCTGTGGTGCATCCTGATCGCCTATTGAGGCGAACGTCCACGTGCTACTTACGCATTTTACAAGACCGAAAAATTCGAAAAATTCATGGACTGAATCAATTCCAATCTTTCCGACGATGGCGCTCACTGATCATCGATCTCCAGCTTGTGCTGAGCATAGCACTTTTCACACATGACCATCCCATGACTGCAGCTGCAGTAAGTCCGGACCTTCCTATGGTTTCCTTTGCACATTCTCTGCGGATAGTTGGATGACGATGGGATGATTTTCGAGTCTTGCTTTTTGGTATATGCTGGCTATTTCATGAGTGTATGCTCGCAACAAGTCCTCTTCCTCTTTGGTCTTTCATTAGTGGCAACATTCCTATTAAAGTACGGATTGTAAAGTAGCTCTCTTGCTAGCTCCTTCCGGAAGGATAGACTTGGAAGTGGAGGATCACCAATGAAAAAGGATGATGCAAGATTGCAATTTACCTCGGTGGAGGCAGGGAGATACGCAAAGAATCGGGTCTCCCAAAGGCTTCGTTGCCCATGTGACTTCAAGAATAATTGGCCGGTGTCTTTCGCTGTTGTGATCATCAATGTGGTGCCGGTATTGGTAATGGTTTTGGACAACCTCCGGATATTGGAAGGCTTCAACGCCATCTCGGTTCTTGTGTTCACCCATCCGCATGTTTGTTGACGTCGTCATCATGACATAGTTCGGATCCTTCATACAAAACACATCAAAGTCAACCCCATCTAGCTTACCTCCAATAGAATCAACTGAGCCTAAGCCAATTTTCTTGCCTCAACGACAATTTAAACCGCGACCTATTAAATCTATGCAAGTACTTGATGTAAAATAACTGTTTTGACAGCTAAACGGTCCGTTTGGCTAACATTAGAGGGAGATAACTTCGTCACATGATGGGAATGAATTCCGTCCAGGGGACTGAATTCAGTCCGCCTGTCCAAAATCCGTAATAGAATGTCTCGTCGAAGGCTGACGGTCAGACCGACGACGAGATTTTCTCGTGTTGTTTACAGTTACAACGTATTGGATTTTGTTGATGTGGTATCTTTGCTGATACCGAAACGATGAAACTATCATCGTATCATACTACTTTTCAACGCCAACAAAAACTTCTAACTGCCGTCATTCGTTGTGACATTGTTGTTGTTGCTACTGGCCACTGGCCAATCGATTCCTGCCGCTGTTCACTGTTCACGTCTGTCGATACTTTAGTCTTTTCCCATTCAACAGCAGCAACCACAACACAATCAGAGCAGCAAAGTGAAAAATGCCAACCAACAACAACAACAGCAACAACAAACATGAAGCTGACAACGACCACTTTGGATCTCTATGCCTTGGCCGCAGATGACATTCCAATGCAACAAACAAAACAATTCCAATAGCAACAAAAAGATCTAATTTCATACTGTGTCCGATGCAAGTGTCAAGAAATATACATAAGACAATCCAACTGCAAGGAACATAATAATTCTAATACGTATCTCACAACTATCAACTAACAACTAACAACGTCTACAGCAGCAGCACGACCGTTGTGGAATATCGTCGACTCTTTCACCAGATCTTCAAGAATCACAATCACGGCATGAGGATGATTACTGCATACAAGGTAATTAGAATTGTGGCCACCTTTGGGACGATTGGTGGGACCAAAATCGATTGTTTGGATGGTCAGGAGAGGCTCCTTCGATGGACGGCCATGTATCGGGCTACGGTTCTACAATCCGATGTCGATGTGGGACACTTCCCGCATGATCTACATCATGTTACAGCTCAAGCTGGCCATTCTGAGTCATCGGTCCAAGAATCGGACATCGGACTCAACAGCATGGAAATTAGCCTTGGCGACGGAAGCAGATTCGCAATACTCGAGACGCATTCCCTATGGAATGATCGTTGATCAAGTCAAGATACCCGGCCTCGCCTTCAATCGTCACAGATGATTTCAGTGTTAGTGTTGTCCACTTGAACATGGCAGCACCAACGCATCCTTTCGGCCAAATAAAATCAAAAAGGAAACGAAGACATCCAAAATTGATAGTGGCACCGATTCCGTCGTTGAAGCTTTTTCTCAGACAACCAAAATACTCATCATCCCGACTACATTCTGCGAGTTTCTGTGACGGCTCTCCGTGAGTCGGGCTACTACGACCAAAACATCGTCCCGTTGGTGGCACTCCTCAATGTTGTGGCTGTCTCTGTGTTGACCTTTCAAGATTCCGATCTCTTTCATCGAGCGCTCATCACACTCAACATTGCCTTTGTGGAAATGTCCATCCGCATGACCGCGGATTCGCATTTGCCGTCCGTGGGATACCAAATTCGATTGCAACGGATCTTAAATGAATGGTTTGTCATATTGATGATGCTGTTATTGGAGGGAATGCTGGTGTTTGTGATGAGAACCTATTTGGAGATCGACGAATCGTATACCAAGGCATTGGATTGGATTACAGCTATATCAGCATTTGCACATAACATAAAAATTCTCGTGAAAAGCAACGGTTGGATCGAAACAAGGCCGTGGAACGGGATTTCGAAGAGATTGAAGCTGAATGTCTGTTGCCATTGACGACATGGACCAAGCAGCAGCAGCAGGAGCAGCAACCACCGTTATCGCTTAACCGTAAACGAGGCGCAGCAGGAGCAGCAACAGCGTCGCCCATGCCAAAATTGGTGGCACGATCTCCCATGTTGCAACAATTGGGTGGTGTTTATAGTGGCAGTGGTAGTGTCCGCCACAAGAAACACAACAGTTTGGATGCAAGTCCTTTCTGACAACGTGTCAGTGGAAGCATTCCTTTGTATCTACATCTGCTACCGCTGCCATTCCTGGCCGTATCACAGGTAGTCGCAATGGTTCGGGAAGTTGCCGTGGTATCTTTCGAACGGCCTCTCATCAAGAAGATAGTGGACGGTTTCCACACATGTTTGGTCATCGTCTTACCCGAAGTTCCACCCGACTGGCAGTGACAACTTCATCGTCTCCCGTCTCGGTTGGCCATCCGAAACTAGTGCCATTGATGGATGGTTGTCATCTTCTTCGAATGCGTTTGTTTCGTCACCATTGACACACTCCCACAGCTCGCATCGTCGGTATGGATCATCACAGTCGGTGGGTGGAACAGTAACAGGAGCATCAACGACAAATGGAAACGATCGCTATCACCGTCGTACGAATAGCAAACATTCCTTCGGTGGACGTCGTCATCGTCGTTCCTAACAGCCAACCAAGTGGCAGCGCTGGAAGCCGAACGAGCCCAGGAACTTGCCAACACCGCTACGATCGCCTTTGAAAAGTTTAACAAGAACAAGGACGGTGAAATGTTGTTGTTGTTGTTGCCACCACTACTGTTGCTTGGAGTGTCATCCGAACTGATCCTCTTCGTCGTAGTAACAGTTGATTGTAGCAGTAATACTACCCGTTGCAACGGTGGTGATGCTCTACTGTACGGTAGTTGTATGGTGTATGCAATCGTAGGGCACGACACGATTATGGTGGCACAACAACCTACTACGGGACGGGACGGTATCATAGTTGTTTGTTCCTGTGATAACAACAGCAATACCAGAGTCGTAAAGAAGAAAGATTTCAGCAACAAAGAGGGTATGATAGAGTTACCCAAACTAGAATAGTACTACCTATAATACCGGAACTACCATATGTATGATACGACGTACTGTTGTACGAAGAAGATCCTAACAGTAAAATAAAAGGGTGGGAACGTTGGAACATTCTCTCGGGGTGGGAACGGGGTGGGAAAACCGTTCCTTAACGGTACTCAACTGTACGTACCATTTCACGAAGGGTGGGAATATTCTCTCGGGGTGGGAACGGGGTGGGAAAACCGTTCCCTAATGGTACTAAACTGTACTTAAAGTTTCTCTTGGGGTGAGCGGGGTGGGAAAACCGTTCCCTTAACTGTACTAACAGTAACAATTACTCCGGTAGTTGAGAGATGATTGATTGACAGTGAAAGAGATACCGTACTACTACTACTAGTAGTAGACTACCGGTACTACTTTCGTACGTACGACCTCTTCACTGACGTACAAACAACCAAGTATGATGCGTCTGTTGTCTGTTGTCTCTTCGTCTCAGCAACATCCCTTCTCTACCGGTAGCTAGCAAGTTTGCAACGTTGCCGCTTATTAAAAGGAAGTAACAGGAACTCCATCGTTCGTACAATGAGGTCAGGCCTCAAAAGAGACAACTGAAAAAAAGGAGATTGACACGACCAATTTCGGTGAAATACCCACAAGATGGTATCAGAGAAGATTTGACCGTTTATGCTATCTTTTTGTTGCTGTTAATGGCATGCAAGAGTAACCAAAAAGCAAAATGGTGGATTGCTTCCCCTAAAAAAGAAGGAGAAAGGATGACACCGACGATCTTTTTTACCCAAGGCAACATTTGAATATGGGAATCCAAATACAAGCAATGAATCAATCAATGACATTCCAACAAACAAACACTTCTTGCTCCGAAGAAGTAGGAACACGTCTCCTTCCGTCTTGCCTGCCTACCCAACGACACTCATGTTAATGTTGTGAGTGAATACTTGGCAGCGACAAATCTGATGAAAGTCATACTGACCACAGAAAGCTTCCTATTGTCACGTCTGTTGTCATAGATACAACTGCTTAAAATTTTCGAATAAAGAAATCTCGTGAAAACAACAAGGCAATTCACCGACAATCAAGCAAACAAACAACGTGTCACATTACACCGTCCATTACACTGCTGTCGCCCAACCCATTGCAATCCTAATTACAGTAAGTGATAGAGAAGTGAATGAACGGAACTCTGATCGAGGTGGAGAAGTCCACCATCGACATGTATTCAAACTCCGTGTCGGCCACCATCACTTCCGAACGTCGGAACGGTGATGGGCCTCAAAATGATGAGGCACCATCTTTCATTGGACGCGATGCAAATGACTTATGTTTTGAAGTACATGCGCAAGTTGTGCATCCCGTCCGAGAAAATGCAAAGTGTCCTCGACGAGCTAGAATATTTTGGCTTTGCCGACGCTGACAGACGTAAAGACCGATTATACGATGGGATACCCGATGGAGACTTCCCTTGGAGCTATAAATACTCACTGTACGAAATGCCAACATCTGTCACTTGACATCCTGGCTGAATTTTGCTTCAGCTGGGTTAAGCATAAAATGTCACCACTCACACATTTCACCTGCAGCTTTGACATGAGGGCGGGTGATATAGACGAGGATCATTATGAAAGGCTCTACACCCGACATTTCATGCTCCAAATGTCGCGTAAGATTACTCAATCAACAGCCGGTTTGCGCAGAACTTGTGTGTTTTATAATGATGAGGACCAGGGTTCATGGACCTTGTTTCTTTTTTGTGGGACCCCATTCTTGCGTTGCGGTTGGTATCTCGGTTCCGCCAACCTTAGGAGACATGTTGACAATGTTCCGAAGAGTTTGCGGTGCCAGCTCCATGAAGACCAAACATATTGGCTGTCAACTTTTGGTCCAGTTCGTGGATAAACCAATCCACTGCACATCCTGCCCGGAGCGGTTTTCAACACCAAATCGTGGTTGACGATCCAGCAAAAACGAGAGACACAATTTGGAATATCGAGTCTTGGCCGAGTTGTTATATTTCGGTGGGGACTTGGGCGGATGTCGACTGTGAAGGTAACCGACCCACAATTCATGTGCACTTCAGACAACTGATGAGCAGTTCTGATGATTTCATTTTCGACGATCTTCCCATTGACCAATATCTCATCCTCAAGGTTGCAAAAAAAGCGGTTAACAATCGGTCGGATTTGAAAGGTTTCTATGAACAATTGCGAAAGCACGGCATGAAGTGTACCGCTGGAACCTATGATGACATCGGCTACCCAATCCTCTCTTTTTAAAATCAATGCTCTCTGAAACAACAGCGGACGAAGAAGGGAAACCATAATGAAGAGAATGGGTCACAATTTTGTACACGGTGACCCGTGACTATCGCAATACCAACGAAGATCTATTCACGCACAATACTCATCTTTCAAGTTGCACTTGAAGCATACGAACAATACTGCTATGTAGTACAATAATTTAACATTATTAATTTAGGAAAGAATTCAAAGAGTCGAACACTCGGTATAATTGTACCCAATTGTTCATTTGCTGCCTCCTGTTGGCTGTTGTTTTCCTTTGCCCGATACTGCCAATTATCCAAGGCAAACAAATTGAGCCTTGGTTGTTGGCGGGAAAATATGGCATCCATGATAGGATCATCAAAAGGAAAGTGGATGTCCCAATTGGTAATATGTGACCTTGGGGTGCTTTTCCAGGTACACCAGACCAGACGTCGTCACTATTCGAATTTGATACGATGGTAGATGGCAGCCAATCCAAACTTCCGCCGACTGGAGAACAAATCACAGATAAGAAAACTGTCGGAAGTAGTGCTGCTGCTTTTGGTAATGAAACATGGCTTGGAGGGGTTTCATGGAGGCATGAGCATTGTCTCAAGACTGACATCATGCTTCGGCCATTTTCTGAAATTTCCAGCCAAGCTGTAAATCAGTTGTTGCTTTAACTTCCTCACTGACTTTTTCCCAACAGCGATAAAGACGGCAGTTTTCGTAGGACTGGAACCTCAAAGACAAAGTTATTGCGGTAGATTGAAGATGGTTGATGGACATCAGATATCGGCAAGAGTTCATTTGCAACGAAAGACGACCAGTATGCCAGCAAGGCAAAACAGTGGTCAACACCAAGTTGTAGTCCTATAAATCTGTGTTAGGCGGGCATTGTAGTATTATTTCTCACATCGTCGTCGTACGTAGTAGCAATGTTTGTGTGAACGTGAGAATTCATGCTTTCATTTCAACAAAACAATGTTCTACAGCTCTACTAGATAGTAGAGGTAGTAGAATCGATCAATTTTCCATTGTGCTTCCCAAAAACTCACTATCATTCCATGCTAAAACGTTGTCACTGGCCGGAACGAAGTTTTCAACGTCTACTATGTCGTAACTGTAATACGTACGACTAGTACTCACAGTCAGATCACCGGTACGTAGTTAACTTCAAGTACAACAGGGAAGCGATAGACTGACAGACAGATGCCCGCAGATCCACAAGACTCTTATCATCTCTTCAATTTGATGTAGAAGAGATTCTCTTTTATCCACGAAAAGTCAACGAAAAATAAACGTCAACAATGCCAATGGTGGCGCGCCATTTTGGATATGTAAATTGGCAACACTTAGACTACTACACTTTCGACTACTCAACATTTGCAATACCTTACTATACTTACTTTACATTCTCGACCATGGTCTCCATCTCAAGAACATAATAGGAAGTGTTTGAGCTCGTTCCACGCATTTTGTGTGTTGCAGCTGCCTTGTTATCGACAGCTCGAGGCCCTGCAAAGAACGAAGGAAGTCGTAACATCAAAAGGGAGCGTGTTCCATGTGAAACCATATTCCGTCGGCTTGGACAAAAACTTTTTATTCGACAAGCGACAAAGTTAGGTATGATACATTACGTCCAAAGCATTTCACGCACGATATTAACTGTAAGGACTTCACACGCCCTGCAGTGCCTCGCCCCTCTTTAAGGGCCCGGCTGGTGAGTCAACTTCTTATTCACTGCAATTCTCAACCACCCTGTTAAAATTTCACACTCATGTGTAATGCCTGCCTTCCCCAGAGTTTCCATTGTTTTTTGTCGAATAGAGTAATGCCACCATTTCACCGATTTTGCAGTTAGTTTCTAAACCCAAAGGCCGTGTCCAAAAAAAAACAGCGACAAAAAACAGATGTCGCTTTTTTGGCCGGCGAACTTTATCTGGTAGCCAATATCGATTTCTTCCGAAAAATCGTAGTGGCGTGTTGTGACCATGGTTGTTGGGTTGAAATCGGTGCTATTCCATCGATCTTCGTAGACCAAAAAATCAGTGTTTGTGGGTTATTGGCCCACTGTTTTTCCACTTTTTTTAATAGTAAATACATTTGACAAGACACTTTATGCGTATTTCCTGCATTCCCCAGCAAATCTTTGCAGTCTGGATCAACGAATCCAAAGGATACTGGGATACCAAGAAACAACTGAGTCTACCGGTTCGCATTACCTCTGCAATGGATCAAATAGATGTAACATGTGACAAAACCATTTTGTCCCTTGGAATGCATTTACGATATTTGGAACTTGTCTTCATCATGACATGGTTGCATGCCAAGAAGAGATATCGTTTCGTCCGATACGAGCCATGGTCAATTGTAACTTCGAAGCAAATATTAAAAGAAACTTAGACTTAAATCTGCTAAAAACGCGGCGAAGAACTCCGTCTTTTATCGCAGATTAGTTGAAGGGCGACTCGTTATTGACTGTAAAATTGGTTGGATTGGTTGGTTCCATAGGCCGGATCGACTTTTCTTGGCATCTTGTATTGACGGTATCCATATCCAGCTCTCCACAGTCGACGGACCTGGGTTTGGTCCAAAGCAGGGTTAAAAGTATGGACGAGTGCATCCCATATCAGAGGCAAGTCGAGCCTTGTTTCACATTGAGGATGCCAAAACCTCGAAAAGCCACCATCCACAAATGTAGCTCCGCTTGTGGTACGTATCCCTGGGAAACCCTCAACCAGTCAGATATGGCACCCATGTCATCTTGATTATACCGTCTTTCAACTCTTGTATATTGTTGGCCTGCACAATTTCGACTTCTCCCGACAAGGTAGTCTCCAAAATTTTTATTCTTGCTACAATTTCGACTTCTCCCGACAAGGTAGTCTCCAAAATTTTTATTCTTGCTAAAGAGGAGGAGATCAAAATCAACCCGTGATTGGAAAAAGATTTTCAAACTCTGATATTTAATAATACATCGTGGTGTCTCCGCCCTATCGACGAACTTTTTCCAAACAGCTCCAACCACAACGTACAGACAACAAATACCAAACAAGGAATCATTGGAAGAATCGGTTCGAAAATTGGATTTGCTTCGCACGTTTGCCCTCTAGGATTTGGGCACGGATGCTGACCCCAATTTATCGACAGAAGAGCTGTTTGCAAATGCTGTTCCATGTTACTAATTCGCTTCAACCTTGTTTTCCACCAATATCGATGGCTCCGCCTCCCAACATCGGTGTTGTGTATATTCCCAACTGGACCAATTGTTATTGGCCAAATAAGGTAAAACAAGCCAATGAAAGGTTCGAGCCCATGTCGCACCTTCGCAAGTTCTAGTCCTGTAATGACCGTGTCCTTCCTTCTAGTTCCCTTGGTTTGTCCCTGTCAAGAACACAATGGGTGGAAAAGATTCATCTCGAAGCCTTTGCTGTTACGTTGCCACTTGATTCGTTTGACGGATTCGCGTTGATCCATGCGGTTTTCGGAGATGGTTGTTTCATAATACGGAATAATGTTCGGATGGTGGTAGTAACAGGAACCTGTATCATGCAGCATTGTACAATACATGGTGGGTATGTCGCCTGACAGAGGTAGAAAGGGTATGTCATTGTTGTGCAACGTCGAGCCTCGGTACGAAACAAGGTAAAAGGACAAGTGCACACGATAAATATTTTTACACGAAATCACGTAGCAATTCCTACAACAGATCCAAACATTACTTTATCGCTTGAGTTTCCCGTGTTGCTCGTTCTCGAGCCTCGGTACGAAACGAGGTAACACGACAAGTGCACACGATAAATATTTTTACACAAAATCACGTTCAGTTTACTACCACAGAACCAAACTATTCTTTATCGCGTGAGTTTCCCGTGTTGCTCGTTCTCGAGCCTCGGTTCGAAACGAGGTAACACGACAAGTGCACACGATAAATATTTTTACACGAAATCACGTTCAGTTTACTACCACAGAACCAAACTATTCTTTATCGCGTGAGTTTCCCGTATTGCTCGTTCTCGAGCCTCGGTACGAAACGAGGTAACACGACAAGTGCACACATAAAATATATGTAATTTCACATTAAATCACTTACCATTTCCGCGTCGTCGAGAAAAATGACATGCAATGACACGAACTATCACACTCTACTACCGTAGAGTAGTAGTACGGTAGTAGAAGTAGCAGTAGTGTTTTGTGCTTTTGTTGTCGTCAAACAACATCAATCGTCTTTGCTTTTTTTTAGCTTCCTCGTAGCTTTTTTATTTACCCCCTGTTCCACTCCATCCTTACACATCATAGTTACGAGCATGTCGTCGTACTCTTCACGGTACATGTCGCTTGGGATGGTAATGCAAGCGACTACCGCAAATGTGATTCCCCTTCTTCTCCTTTCCATCCAAATTAATGTTGTTGTTGTTTTTGCCGCATTCGTCGTGTTTGAGTGTATTGGTACAGCACAATCCCCATCTGTTCTCGGGTCATACCAGTTGGTCTCTCCAAATACAACAGACCATCCCACAAGCTGTCTGTCATACACATAAGGTACGACGCACCGAGCCTGCGGCCAAGCTGTAGGGCCTGCAGATAAATGAGGCACATCATGGTATATTGCTTTTTGGACTGTCGTTGGACGGCCGCTGCCCTTATTCTTGTTGTTGGAAAATGATTTTTGGTCCCAAGGCAGTGGCTTTCGTTTCCTCAACAGAAGGTGTAACTTTGGACCTGATTGTTTACGTCACAACCTTGTGGTGGAATGTGGAATCACATCAATTCCAGCCACGCTCCAGCCTGGCATCTGGTCGGCTGTTTAAAACCCACGACGTATTCTTCTCTCACCAAGTTTTCCAGTGTATTGGTGTCTTTTCTCTCCCTTAAAATAGTAGTGTGCCACTGTGACATTAAAGTACCGACGCTGGGCTCGGAGGGGACACGCACGATGACGTTCCCTTGAGGGCGTAAAGTCTACCTTTTAAATTGCTTCGATTTGTTGTATACGCAATACCGCAATACGCACCGATCAATCCATTCTCGAGGTGCTGGAGTCCTATTGTGTCATCATAACAGAATATCAGTGGAATCTTTTCCGATCGTTCATGGTGGCAAGGTGGAGAGGGGAGTCTTGACGAGGCTATTGCGTAGCTTGAAAAGCTGTTGTTTTAACCCTTGAAATGGAAGACTCCCGTTGTTGGCTTTGATGATGATGCTGTTGTTGTGTATATTCAGCGATCTCAAAGTTGATTGCTGTATCAACTCGACACGACACAGATGAGGTTGATTTACAAGCGTTTCATTTCCATCCTTGGTATTTGAAAACGATCCTACACACTGTCCAAAAGACCACGATGGGTGCCTTTCATGTATTTGACAGTGATTATTGTTATTGGCATGCTTCGCTAACCAATCCACGTTGGTCGCATGAACTCGCTCTTCATCGTATCGGTCGGTACGTCGGTACCCCTAAAAGATACGATTAACGATGGTCTGGAAGCTGGAAGGGGTCCTCCTGTTGTAATGATCCCTCCTCTGTGACATCCAGAACTGGTTTTTTCTTTTGTAATCTTCAATCTGTGTCGTCACTGCTATTCGTCAGGCCATTCGGTTTTCCAATCAAACTCGCTCCAAGGTGACATAAAGATGAATACTTCCGCATTGTCCTCCTCGAACGGAATCTTGTCTTATCATTGAAGTGTTCTGTGAATTCATCCTACGGTAGTCTACGGTAGTAGTCTAGTACGGCAGCTTCTCCATTACTCTCTCGTATTGTGTCATTGTGATGATGTTGTATTGGAATATCTTTTTTGTGAATATAAAATTTCATTATTGTTTCATTATAATTGTTTACAGATAGTCCTCGCCTGTCCTCGTCCGTCGTCACTCCGTAAAATTGTGTGTTGTTCAACCAATCGTTTATTCTCTGTCGAAAATCTTGATCTCCCGTATTTTTTTTTTCATGCCTTTACCTTCAGAACCTCTCTTTGTATCATACGGAGTAAATAGGTACAAACCTACTATCCACACAACCAGCCATCAACCAACAACCACATCTACTTATTACTACTTTTCCAATTGTACAGACTATTCCCAGCAGAGAAAACAACAACAACAACAACAACAACAACAACTCACTCTTTCAAAATATGACGGATATTATTGATGGTACAGCCACAGCGACATTGGAAGAGACGCTTTTCTCGAGCTTCCTTGGTACCATCCATTCGTGAATTTTTGTTCTTTCTTCGTCTTCCGAGTCACCTTCAACCGTCGGATTGGACTTTTTATACGTAAAGAACACCATCATGATATCGTATTTGTTTGATTGGATCGTTCAACTGAGAGACTTTCATGACAACAACAACAACAACAACAACACTACCAATACAAGATCCAATACTTTCAGATTGCGTAGCTGACCGGATCCAACACGAAGAAAATGCCATGACACGATTAATGGTATCCGGAAAGGAAAAGAAGGAAAAGAAACGTATCGAACGAATGTTGCAGGGTGAATGTTGCAGGGGGGGTAATAACCTAGCTCAAATTGCCAACTTGGGAAATCTTGTCCGAGAGACGGAAGAATTTGGACGACATAGTGATGACGACGATGAGGATGAACGCAATTTTCAATTTTCGTCAAACAAGAGCCTTGGAAGATTGTCATAAAAACCAAGGCGTTGCTACTGTACGATACCACGACAACCAACAACAACGACAACAACAACAACCATACGAGGCATGCCAATGGAAAACGTCGACGAGACAACAACAATTACCATTCGGAAAATAGGGATTCGCAATCCAAAAAAAGAAAACAACGTCAAAAACCCAAAAACTCGTTACAAGCTGCCCTGTTTGGGAAATAATGATTCACTTTTATAGTTCACAAAATAAAAAATAATGTATTCATACAACTAATCATATGATCGGCATTATCATTGTCTTTCTCTTATCGCATCAGAAGACATTATTCGAAAGACAAAACAATAATACGTGGCCTGTTTCTATCATACTAGTGAGACATAGTTGACTTCGTTGTAATTCCCATTTAGACCAAAAACACTCAATTGTATTATTTGTTACTCAAACCAGTCACATTCATTATATTCTGCACCAATCAAGAAAAACGGTATGCCTGCCAATTTTGTTATTATTTGCAGTTATATGGTGGCGATTGCCTCAACTGCTCCGACAATGTATCAAGCAGAGATTCGGCCAGTGTCTTATTTGAACCAAAAGATGATGCCCGTAGTGCAACCTTCGGATCCAAAGCAGGGGATTTGGATTTGCCTGTGTGAGCTCGAATGAAAGAATGTGATCCATAAACTTCCATCAGATCGGCATTGCTGGTAAGCTGTTGATACATGCTGGAAATGCCAAAAACGTCATCCACAGGGATACGTAGCACCACAGCCACTGTCTCTTCATTTTCAAGAAGTGAATAGGTATCACTGCTAAAAGTTGAGTCGTCATTCTTTGATTGGACACTTGAACCAAACACAACCACAATGCACAGTGCTTGAAGATTCGAATTCTCTGCTTGGACCTTCATTTCATGGCAGAGTTCTTGGGCCATGTCATGTGAAAAGTAATTGTGTGATTTGATGGAAAGAAGGCATGGAATGTACTTCTCACTTGTACCTTTCCTGATACAGAGTGCAAAAACAGCATCAATCGTAGGGCATCCAGCAAACGTGAAAAAACCTGTTCCCGAAGCATATAGCTGCCGAAGAAACCGCTGATCACCCAGAGACCACCAGTTTGTTTCATAGGAACGAAGATAGTCGTGACAGAACTGGATGCAACTCAATGTGACTGAAGACTGTTTCTTCTCTTTGTTCCATCCTTGGTCGCTTTGCAGCAGCAGTTTTGGTCGCATCTGTGTTTCCACCATTCATGAGCAAAGCAAAGCACAAATCAAGGTCTACAGAGAATGTTTTCAAATCGTCATCACACCTGTGGCGAAGTACATCACCACACAATAGGAAATAAAGCGCAGCTAAAACTTCACCAAAATCTCCCTTTTCAGGTTGGCATAGCCCTGAAGAGTATATTTGACCGAGTTTTCCAACCCAGTCGGATGGACTTCTCCCCTTGATATTGCCAAGCTCCCACATATCTGACATCATGCCCATGGCAAGCCGTGCACAAACAGGGTCCGGAAGATAGGTGAAGTGTGCGAAACCAGGAGAGACATGTGTCAAATTGGCATAACCCTTTGCTACAAGGTCAGATGCCACAGCAATGCTGGTGATGCCCATCTGCACCCGTGTAGCTAAGATACTGAACCATGCATTGAGATTCATCTCCCAATTGACCTTTCCCTTTTCACCACCACGAAAAAGCAACATCCGACGTAAAATATTTGGGAGTTTTGCTTCCAAATCACCGTGGTCATTCATGATGGAAAACAATGGACGGCCGTGGATGATGGCATTATTGTATTCGGAACAATCGGAGCTGCTCTTTAGGGTTCGATTAATTTGGAACTGGCATCCTATTGTTGTCAACATGACAAAATGAGGGAACAAAATGGAGCCTTTTGGCATCAATTTCCAATCGCCATTCATCCTTCTTGAGCTTGATGGAGGTTCAATTTCCCTGTCGGTTTCCATTGCAAAATTTGCTAGACCAGAGTTTGTGCCTGTGAAGACAGCAACATACTTATAATCTTGCACTTTCCGTAGCCACATGCGCACGCAACGGAATTGGAATGCCTTCATTCCGAATTCGTCCTTCAACAAAAACTGCGCCTCATCGAATAGAAGAACACGGAAGGTTGTATTATTTTCCCATTTAAGATCATTGGTCACAAGGGTGTCCAGGCGGTTGTATATCTTTTGTGCTTCTTCGTTGAGTTGCTCGTCAGAAATGTTCCGTTTGCTATCAGCGTTTTTTGGTGTCGACGCAGCATATTTTGCGTCGTAGATAGATTCGCTCATGGGATCGGTATGGACATTACCAACCAAAATGAGCTTCGATTCAACATTTTTGGCAAGGAATTTCTTCTGCTTCCGGTACTCGTAAAGCAACTTTGTTTTGCCCATACCGCTTGACTGAATGAAGCAAAAATACGGTGCAACGTATGGAGGGGATTCGTTGGAATTGCTGTTGTTCCAATATTCGGTGGCCAGTGTTTCGACATGTTTGGCAAACGACAGCAAATCACAGTTGTGCGATAGATCACTTTCCGTGATTTTGTAGTCCACATATACTGGGCGAATAGTTGAATCATTCTGCTCATAGAAGGTTGTATTATTTTCCCATTTAAGATCATTGGTCACAAGGGTGTCCAGGCGGTTGTATATCTTTTGTGCTTCTTCGTTGAGTTGCTCGTCAGAAATGTTCCGTTTGCTATCAGCGTTTTTTGGTGTTAACGCAGCATATTTTGCGTCGTAGATAGATTCGCTCATGGGATCGGTATGGACATTACCAACCAAAATGAGCTTCGATTCAACATTATTGGCGAGGAAGTTCTTCTGCTTATTCCGGTAATCGTAAAGCAACTTTGTTTTGCCCATACCGCTTGACTGAATGAAGCAAAAATACGGTGCAACGTATGGAGGGGATTCGTTGGAATTGCTGTTGTTCCAATATTCGGTGGCCAATGTTTCGACATGTTTGGCAAACGACAGCAAATCACAGTCGTGCGATAGATCACTTTCCGTGATTTTGTAGTCCACATATACTGGACGAATAGTTGAATCATTCTTCTCATAGTCATTCAATATTGCACGGGCGAAATCATCCAGTTCCTTACCACTCAGAGATTGGTTGCTACCAGTAATTGTACGCAGTGAAACTTTTAGATCCGGCAGGCTTGTTCCTTTGTTAACATTCTTTTGGATGAGTGATATCATTCGTTCTCTCATGACATCATTATCGTTGTCTGTCAACGCATACTTCTCCACGAAATCAACGATCGCTTGTTGTTGTTGTTGTTGTTGTTGTTGTTGTCGTTGTTGTTGACTTAGTTGTCCTTCCTCTGATGTTGGGGCAGCCGTAATAACGCCTTGTTCATTATCATTTCTTTCTGTTTCCTCAACTAAATCTTCCTCCATGTTACTATAATCGTCTTTTTCCGACATGATGATGATGATGATCTGCAGCTGCAAATGTAGACAATGCTATTGCGAATTTGCGTGTGTGGATGACGTAAATTCATAAAAAAAATACTGCTGTAGTACGTGGTACTTATTAGTTACCGTCGACCAAGGTTGAAGGTGATGATGATGACTGTGATGAGTTAACTTGCTCTATCTTTGTTCTACGAAGTACTGCAGCCGTGCTACGGCAGCGAACGACTGGCTATATGATAGCTACCGGTATGTCCACTTCAGGTACCGGTAGCAACGGGTACCGTACTTTATGTACCTACCGGTAGTACGGTAGAGAGAGAGTACGGTATCGTGGCTACGTAGCTACTGACAATACAACAACAGTAAAGAATACCGGTACTGGTATCATACCGGTACATACCTACCGGTAACCGGTAGTCGTGGTGGTACCGACTAATAACAAGAGTCGCTGCCGAAGCAGACCGACTGAGCCGCTGCCGAAGCAGAACGACCAATAACAAGAGTCGCTGCCGAAGCAGACCGACTGAGCCGCTGCCGAAGCAGACCGACCAATAACAAGAGTCGCTGCCGAAGCAGACCGACTAATAACAAGAGTCGCTGCCGAAGCAGACCGACTGAGTCGCTGCCGAAGCAGACCGACTAATAACAAGAGTCGCTGCCGAAGCAGACCGACCAATAACAAGAGTCGCTGCCGAAGCAGACCGACTCATTGTGACCGAATCCTGCTTTGAAAACTTCGAATCTCCATTGCTACGTTGTAGCGATGGGGATTGCAGTGTTGCAGGAATTGTGTGCTTGGGTGCTGTGTGTGTGATGCCTGCAACTCTGGTCTTGTGTCTGTCCTCCGCCCGTCTACTGCTCGAATCCCGACTCCAAACACCAGTCCAACGGCGGACAAGACCTGAGCATGCAGGCAATGATATGATGCACTTCCCTTGCCTGCACGCTTCTGGCTTGTCGTAGACATTCACACTCATGATACTGGGGAGTGGGGAGTGGGGAGTAGCTGTAGAGGGAGAGAGACATAAATTGCGCCATAGTAATAAGGAGCAAGCACGGCGTTGTGTTGGCACTGTAGTGTGAGTTTGGCCAACCTTGCCTTGGTAAATTATAATTGGCCAATATATCTCCGGGAGGGGAGGAGAACTCTAGAAGAACCAGGTTTAGGGGAGTTTGGGAGGAAATATGTTGTCTTATTGAAGGCGAGATGTGTCAATACGCGCATATTGAGCGGCGAGGATGGACTCGGCTTTCTGCGCGACCGGCAGGTTTCTTGCCCTATCCAATGTCTGAGGCAACCTTCGGTTCGGATAATAAAGAATACCGGTACTGGTATCATACCGGTACATACCTAACGGGGTAGTCGTGGTGGTACCGTAGGTAGATCGTATGATACCGGTATGTAGAAGCATCATTGGAGGGTCGCGCAGAATGCAAAATCGATTGATGTAAATATATAAAATAAAAAATGGACCTCGCGAACAGAACAGATGATGATCTTCTCCACAAAAAAGTCGAAAGCCAAGCCATCCAAAACAGTGTTGTAATCACACACAACAAATCCTTCTCCCTCAAAATCAACACGATAGCTGGCATGAGTCGCAGCAGCAGCAGCATCATCATCATTGCATTGTTTCTCTTGTTACTGTTGTAACTGTTGGTCATGTCAATCGTCATGTGATGACGTGGTGGTATTGGAACAGATGATTCCTACTGATAGTGGCGGTGACTACTACTCATCATCATCATCATCATCATCCTTGTCATCGTGGTCCAACAGTCCAACAATACCTTCAAGCAGCAACTTCTACTGTTGGGTGCCAGTGAAGAAGGATGGATCTACTTTTCTTCCAAAAGGAAATGACCGCCGGTTTGTCCGTATTGGTCTCTGACCAAAAGAAACGACAGAATGGTCGCCTGTTGTTCCCCCAGCAATACGAGTATTGATCCGAACGGATGACGTCATCATCCTCGACAACAATGACGACGAGATAATGATTGTTTCAAGTTTTCGATCAGATCGATTACCTGTAACCTACGTGTTCAGTGTGTTTGTGTGTTTTGTCCCTTTTTGTCACCAATCTTTGCGAACAAAGTATTTGATTTGGAAACCAACAAACCAACACGACAATTCTTTGTTATTGTTATACCGACGGACTCAGCGAGAGGAAAGATACCAAGAGGAAAGATACCAAGGTCCATTGTTAATTTCGGAATGTTTGTCATGATCATGTCGATATCATTCCTTCTCTTGACACTAATGAAGTGACAAAACTGTGTCGGTCCTGTTGGAGTTTCCTCCCGAGCCGAGTACTGTTGATGTTGATCATTGGATGGTGTTGCCTGGATGCAACGTTAAGAAAGGGGAGACGGTCGCAATGGCTGTACAGAAAACAATACCCATCAAAAACAACAACAACAATACGAACAACACTTCTGCTGCTGGTGTACGGACCATTCGGTTGCCACTGCATGAAGGGACAACCGATCCTTCTTTATTTCAACATCAACAACAATGGGCACAACAACATTATGTCAAATTACGACCACACGTCAACGACTTGTTACGTGGGATCGAATCGACGTACGAAGTTTCCGCGTATACAGCAGGAACCAAACACTACGCCGAAGAAGTTACCATGGTTCTGTGTCGGAATCTTGTGGGATCCCATCGAGATCGGGACGACGTCGAACGATTACGGTATCAAGTACAACTACAACTACAAATGGCACAACAACAACAACAACAACATCATCATCAACAACAACAAATAATAATAATAATCAACGATACTTTTAAGAACAACAATACTAACACTATGGACAATACGGATGATATCGGAAATAACAATGTCGCCGCCAAGAACAAGAGAACCAATGATCAAATGCAACAACAACAAGTGCAACAAAAACAAGACGACAAAGAAAAAGAAGAAGGAAACATGGACATGAATGATGAATGATGATGATAACGACGATACCGAACACCAGCCAGTCAAGAAGAAACGAAAAAAGATATCCTTTGCAGTTTCTACGGTGGAACATACCGAACATCATCCAGACGGAGAAAATGATAATCCAATCACAGATGCAACAACAACAACAACAACCACATCATTCCATCATACCAAAAGTGATCACAACAACATGATGACCAAGGATGATGATGAAGAAGAATTGGAACGACTCCAACAGGAACTGGTACAAGCAAATGAGTTGGAACAGGCTGCTCGTCGATTACGACAAAAATTGTTTGGTAGTCGTGTCTATTCCCGAACCGATATAGGTGATTTGGGACAACACGTCAAAAGTCTCAAACGGTTATTCCCCTGTGGTGGGACCATGGCAGCCGTCGTCGATGATCGTGAAGATGTTTGGGCCAACGCCGATGATTACTCTGACAGTACCATCAACGGAGAACCACCCTTTGTCGGCAACAACACTAGCAACAATACTAACGACAAGGATCCCTACCACGAACAGGATCAACAACAACTGTGGACAAGAGATATTTTGGATCGGTTGCATCAGCAATATTATTATCATTATAACAACCAACAATGCAAGACTACTACTGGTGGTGATGGTAGTAGGGGAAATCGAAATCGACGACGAACCGTACCAGAAATTTTGAAACAAATGAGACAATCTGTACTTCCATATTGTACCTTGGTATTAAATGGACTCGTACCGTTACACAAACAACAGTCGATAACAGCAGCAGCAGCATCTCCCAAACCTACGGTCCGACCACCTATTGTACGATATGCACAAAGTTTAGGTGCCAAGGTCTGTAGAAGAAGAAAAATACCGTTGATCATTGTCATCATTGCCTACCTTGGTTTCCTCTCAAACTTCTGCTATTGTTATCCTCTTTTTTTTGTTTTTGTTTTCTCTTTGTTTCATGATTATTAGACTCAAGACAAGGTCGATGAGACTGTGACACATGTCGTTGCCGCCAAGGATGGAAGCGAAAAGGCTACTATTGCTCGTACCATTCCTGGATGTCTTGTAGTACGACCCGGTTGGTTAATGGAATCCTATTGGAGTATCCGAAAGGCAAATGTACAACCCTACCTCATGGCACAAGGACCCGCCGCCATTCTCATCAAGAAGGATGAGAACGATGACGACGACGACGATGATGATGGTTTTGCACTCGAACTGGAAGACGAACTATTGAATGGCTGAACAAGAGAGTTTTGTCCTAAAAAAGACTAACTAAAAGTATCTCGTGTGCCACCTACAATGGAAATTCCACAAAAAAACCAATGTAGTGACTTTGTTTACATACCGTACTATCAATAACGTCTATTAATAATCATTCGGTACATTACAACAGCAAACTACATGCTTTATAATATACTAGTAGTCGTATTTTAAAACATTGTTGTTCCAAAACATTTATTTTTGTTCGACTACGATTGGTAGGATTGTTGTGGGTGTATACGGAGGACTCTTGATGTTGTGGACACGAGGACGATGACATTAATACCTGAGATTGCATCTGCAATCGTGCTTGCTTATTTCTGTCCATATCTTGGCCATGTTTCCGAAAGAAAGATGCCCATTCGGTAACGGTACGGTTTTGACACTGCTGCAATGTTTCAGAAAGTTGTTGCTCCAAGATCTTAAAAGCTTGTGGCAAAGCTCGTCACGCATGCTCCATTGCGATTTATATGATTTGAAGAAAGGGCACCTTGGTAACCCCCAAGCTCGAAAGTTTTCGTTCGTCAAGATAGATGTTTCCAACCGAGTGAACTGGATCGGTGTTGCTGATGACAAAGTTTGGTGTCTGTATGCCAATTTTTTGTACGGAATGTTGGTTTGATGACACTGCTTGCAATAATATGCAAAAAATAGAACAATCGTCAAACTGTTGGATGGAGCGTTGTCAATAGTATACAAACACTCCATGATAGAAGAAAAGGTCGTGATGGGGCTTTGTAAAATTGCCTTTTGTATTCTTCGTCTATCGGAACATTAGCAACAACGACATCATCGTCATCATCATTGTCCCCTATTGTAAGTGACTTGATATTCTTTGGGTAACAGTGGTTGAATCCGTCTCGTTCCGACTTTTTCCCTCCTCCCCCCCAGACAACCACACCTCAAAAATCTCTCCGTATAGCGATTGTTTGCCAACGATGTTGCACAGCACCACAATGTTAAAGGTGGTAGCTGTTGTCGTCGTCCCATGCGGTTGAAATCCTTCCACTGCTCATCCATTGTCCATGGAACAAACAAAGAACAATCAGTAGTGCGGCATTTCCTTCTACCAAAGGGCGATGTCTCCCCAAACTATTCCAAGATTTGATTTGCACCATCCTAGCTAGCAGACTGCTACTCTACCGTAGTACCAGACTCGTGTACCGGTATTCTTGTGGCATGGTTCCAAGATGCTTGTATACAACGAACGAAAGACATTTTTTTGCAGGAATGAAACAATCGTATACTTGACGTGTATCCTACCTACCGGTATCATAGATGATGATGTCTGACATGTCTGACAACAGCAGCGACAGATGGCACAGAATCTACTCGGAGTATGACATACATTCAGTTGGCGAACACCACTATCGTAGTATATAGAGGTACCCTTATAGGTATGGTATGATTTCATACGACGACCGGCAAGATGCGAGTTGCATATGAAATTTATTACGACAGTACTTTCAGTTACGAAAAAAATAATTCTACCAGAGTAGACTACCGTAGTGATGAAAACGAGGCCAAATGATAAAATCCCTCAACACCTCATTAGTTGCTTGACAATTTCGTTCTCCTTGTTGACTGAGCACATTCAAACGATTAACCACAGGCGGTATGACAGCCTGTAGAGTAACATCACTTGTCGGGTCTTCAGCCACAGCAAATTGCTGACGCATTTGTTCAACATAAGCCTTGAAGCAATCACTTTTGAATACATCCAATTGAAAGAGTTGATGCACTGAACGCTCTGGGTGAAGGACCATTGTAGCAGCTGCATCTTGAAGAACAACCACTTTCAACATCATCATGAAGTCAAGGAACACTGCTGCAATTGGACGAGCTTCTGCAGGGCTGGATTGCAGGAATGCATTTAGTTCTTGCGTGGCACGATCAACCCAGGGAAGTACCTGAGAAAGTAATTCGCTTGGGGGCTGGACAATTGTCCTAGCATTGTAATGGACACCTCCGTTGCTTCTAAAGCCAGCTCTCTTGACCGTATAGATTTCATCGGTAATTTGCTAGAGTAGGCTTTCTCTTGGATCTTTGGATCCCGATTGCCAAGAATCCTAATGAGTTCATTGTCGTCCCCATCAGCCTCTGCAAGCACAGATCCAAGAACACGACCAAGGTGGACAGAGTGTTGTGTGGGGATTCCAAGCTGTTTGCATATTTTTTTAGAATGTGGTCGCGTTTTTCAACTCAACACAAAAACGACGAGGGTCTCTCGTTTTTCAACTCATCAACCCCGAAACGACGACACAGCTACACAGCTATATTTCTTTACATAGTGGTCGCGTTTTTCGACTCAACACAAAAACGACTCGTTTGTCAACTCATGGTCGCGTTTTTCAACTCAACACGAGAGTCTCTCGTTCGTCAACTCACCAACCCCGAAAACGACGACACAGGTTCTTTACATAGTGGTCGCGTTTTTCAGCTCAACACAAAAACGACGAGGGTCTCTCGTTTTTCAACTCATGGTCGCGTTTTTCAACTCAGCACAAAAACGACGAGGGTCTCTCGTTCGTCAACTCATCAACCCCGAAACGACGACACAGGTTCTTTACATAGTGGTTGCGTTTTTCAGCTCAACACAAAAACGACGAGGGTCTCTCGTTTTTCAACTCATGGTCGCGTTTTTCAACTCAACACAAAAACGACGAGGGTCTCTCGTTTTTCAACTCATCAACCCCGAAAACGACGACACAGCTATATTTCTTCACATAGTGGTCGCGTTTTTCGACTCAACACAAAAACGACGAGGGTCTCTCGTTTTTCAACTCATGGTCGCGTTTTTCAACTCAACACAAAAACGACGAGGGTCTCTCGTTCGTCAACTCATCAACCCCGAAACGACGACACAGGTTCTTTACATAGAGTGGTTGCGTTTTTCAACTCGACGAGGGTCTCTCGTTCGAACGATTACGGTATCAAGTACAAGTACAACTACAAATTGCACACCTTCAACAACAACAACAACAACAACTAATCAACGATACTAGTAGAAACAACAATACTAACACTATGGACAATACGGATGATGTTGGAAACAACACCAAGAACAAGGGAACCAATGATCAAATCACTTATGGACAACAAGTACAACAAGAAGAAGAAAAAAAAGAAGACGACACGGAAATGAATGATGATGATGAATATGACAACGACGATAAAGAACACCAACCAGTCAAGAAGAAACGAAAAAAGATATCCTTTGCATCAGTTTCTACCGTAGAACGAAAACATACCGATCATCATCCAGACGGAGAAAATAATGATCCAATCACAACATCATTCCATCATACCAAATGTGATCACATTCCTTCTAGACCTCCTCCTTTGGGGCCTGAACCACTGGCTCCAAAGTGCACCAATCCCAGCCCATAGAGTACCGGAACGGATCTCCCATCTACTCCACAGTCAGACTACGATAGGGTGGGACAACTTCCTCCTAGGCCGGTGGTCCAAGCACTGGACTACCCTCCAGCTGCAATACCTGCAACGGAACCACATTGAGGTCAAGAACAAGAACCATGGTCTCTCGTGGTCTAGTAACATTATCCGTCTCATGTGGGATCACTGCTACAAGGAGTGGACAACGAGAAACAAAGCTAGGCACGGCTAAGATGCTGAAGACAAGGCCCAGCGACGACTAGAAAAATCCCACCGGAACATTAGGGACCTATACAAGCTCAAGCCCAAGTGTTCCCTCCAAGCCCAGCGACATTATTTCTACCCCACAGTAGAGGACCATTTTCGCACAGATCCCGACGCAAACAGCCTTGAAAACTGGCTGGAGACATATGAGCCGGTGATCAAGCAAAATATCAGGCACCGACGGACAAATTCAGATCGCCGCCTCCGACAAATTGACGAAGTCTTTCAATTAACCAGAACCGCACCTCCGCACAACCCGACACCAACGACAGTACCAAGACAACGAACGCCAACACTGACAACTCGCCCCATCACCACATATTTCCCTCCAAACAGAATCACATCCCCCACTCCAACTTTGGAGACAACCACCACCACAGCGAGAACAACCATCACATCAAACAACCCGACCACCATATCCACCCGACTACCATAAAACCCACTGAAAAACAAACAAACAAACATACAAACGCATAAATATGCTCATGCCCATCTCACATCACCTCCTCTCCACCCAGATGAACTTTTCCTCCTCACGTAGGAGGTTTTATTACCATTACTACATCCCTGGAGTGATCTCCGGTCACTCCCTGCAGTGCCTCGCCCTTCGGGGCCCGGCTGGTGAGTCAACTTCTTAGATACGGAACTGCTGGTAGCTAGTAGTTGGCATAGCCATAAAATAGATTTTATTATCGTCCAAATGTGATCACATTACCATGATGACCAAGGAAGAAGAATTGGAACGACTCCAACAGGAACTCGTAAAAGCAAATGAGTTGGAACAGTCTGTACGACAATAATTGTTTGGTAGTCGTGTCTATTCCCGAATCGATAGAGGTGATTTGGGACAACACGTCAAAAGTCCCAAACGGATATTCCCCTGTGGTGGGACCATCGCAGCCGTCGTCGATGATCGTGAAGATGTTTGGGCCAACGCCGATGATAACTCTGACAGTACCATCAAGGGAGAACCACCCGAAAACTTGCTATTGGTCCGACCCTATCATTGGCAACCTTTTGCCGGCTTTGCCGACATTAACAACGCCGCCGGAACCGATCTATCCGAATCCAAACAAGGAAACAACAGCAATAGCAACAATACCAACAACAATACTAACATACTAACAACAAGGATCCCTACAACGAACAGGACGAACAACTACTATGGACAAGAGATATTGTGGATCAGTTGCATCAACAATATTATTATCATTATAACAACCAACAATGCAAGACTACTACTGGTGGTCATGGTAGTAGTGGAAATCGAAATCGACGACGAACCGTACCAGAAATTTGTTGTAGAAATTGTGCCTAGGCTAGTACGTAAGACCGGTTCCATCTACGACATGGTGCCTGTGGTCACTCTTTTCTTACTTACTGTTAGTTGTCTATTACCCATAGCTACTGAGTCGACAGGATATTGAAACAAATACGACAAACTGTACTTCCAAATTGTACATTGGTATTAAGTGGACTCGTACCGTTACACAAACAACAGTCGATAGCAGCAGCTTCATCAGCAGCAGCAGCAGCATCTACCAATTCTACGGTCCGACCACCCATTGTACGGTATGCACAAAAGTTTAGGTGCCAAGGTATGTAGAAGAAGAAAAACGATATTTGACAAACCCCCTCCGAAATCATAAATATCATTGACTGTGAACTTTTGTCATCATTGTCCACCTTGGTTTCCTCTCAAACTTTTGCCATTGTCTTCCTCTTGTTTTGTTGTTGTTGTTTTTTCCTTGTTTCATGATTATTAGATTCAAGACAAGGTCGATAAAGCTGTGACACATGTCGTTGCCGCCAAGGATGGAAGCGAAAAGGCTACTATTGCTCGTACCATTCCTGGATGTCTTGTAGTACGACCCGGTTGGTTAATGGAATCCTATTGGAGTATCCGAAAGGCAAATGTACAACCTTACCTCATGGCACAAGGACCCGCCGTCATTCCCATCAAGAAGGATGAGAACGATGATGATGATGATGACGACGATGATGGTTTTGCACTCGAACTGGAAGACGAACTATTGAATGGCTGAGCAAGAAGTTTTGTCCTAAAAAAGACTTACTAAACGTATCGTGTGCCACCTACAATGGAAATTCCACAAAAAACAAACAGACTAATCTCTCGGTATTGATCTCTCGACAATCGTCTATGATTATAATCACTCGGTACATTACAACAGCAAACTACAAGCTATTATATATTGTAAAACATTGTTCCAAATTTTTTTTTGTTCGACTACGATTGGTAGGATTGTTGTTACTGTTCTCAATCGTCTCGTGTACTAGACTGGTAAACAGGTACGATTGCGGTACGAACACAGATGCGAGACAGTGTCCCGATCGGTTGTAAACTTGAATTTGTGGATACCGATGTATATTCAAATTTCGAAGAGTAATGTCCGAAATGACCGATGCTTCTATTCTGGTGAATAGAAAACGATGTTGTTGCTGTTATTTTTCGAAATTGATATTGGTCTCGAACACAAGATTGCTCAAAATGCGAATGAAACATGGTCACCAACAAGGTATTATCGTCTGTTGAACTTTCCAACGAGTCAAGTGCTTGAAACAACTGGTCTTCCGATGCAAGGGTGTATACGGAGGACTCTTGATGTTGTGGACACGAGGACGATGACATTAATACCTGAGATTGCATCTGCAATCGTGCTTGCTTATTTCTGTCCATATCATGGCCATGTTTCCGAAAGAAAGATGCCCATTCGGTAACGGAACGATTTTGACACTGCTGCAATGTTTCAGAAAGCTGTTGCTCCAAGATCTTAAAAGTTTGTGGCAAAGCTCGCCACTCATGCTCCATTGCGATATATATGATTTGAAGAAAGGGCACCTTGGTAATCCCTCAAGATCGGAATTGTTCGTTCGTCAAGATAGATGTTTCCAACGGAGTGAACTGGATCGGTGTTGCTGATGACAAAGTTTGGTGTCTGTACGCCATTTTTTTGTACGGAATGTTGGTTTGATGACACTGCTTGCAAAAATATGCAAAAAAAATAGAACAATCGTCCAACTGTTGGATGGAGCGTTGTCAATAGTATACCAACATTCCATGATAGACGAAAAGGTCGTGATGGGGCTTTGTAGAATTGCCTTTTGTATTCTTCTTCATCTTCTTCTGTTTGTTCGAACGAATGATGTGCAGATTTAAAACATCAGCAACAACGACATCATCATCGTCATCATCATTGTCCCATGTTGCGAGTGACTGAATATTCTTTGGGTAGTAGTAGTTGAATCCGTCTCGTTCCGACTGTTTCCCTCCTCTCTCTTCTTCTTCTTCTTCTTCCTCCCCCCAGACCACACCTCGAAAGCTCTTTCCGTATAGCCATTGTTTGCCAACAATGTTGCACCATAATGTTAAAGGTGGTAGCTGTTGTCGTCGTCCCATGCGGTTGAAATCCTTCAACGGCTCGTCGTCCATGGAAGAACAGACAAAGAACAATCAGTAGTGCGGCATTTCCTTCTACCAAAGGGCGATGTCTCCCCAAACTATTCCAAGATTTGATTTGCACCATCCTAGCTAGCAGACTGCTACTCTACCGTAGTACCAGACTCGTGTATTCTTGTAGCATGGTTCCAAGATGCTTGTATACAACGAACGAAGGACATTTTTCTGAAAGAATAAAACAATCAATCATACTACGTACTATTTACTACCGGTAGTACGGTACAGGTATGATAGAAACGGGTCGAACTGACCCACATGACGTCAGCGTCATTGACCCTGCCGACTTGCCCTGCCGACTTGTCAATCGACATTTAAAAAATATTAAATTTATTTTACACTACCACCGGCACTCCGTAGTATCGTAAAATCGATTCTGCTCACTGCCATAGCTATTGCCATTTCCCCTGCCATTGCCATTGCCATTGCGATGCGGCCGCCGTTGCCACCGCCATTGCTTGTCCATATACATCGTTTATACATCGCAAATCCAGTCTACCGCCATTCCACTATCATTACCTGTCATTATACATCGCAAACCGATTTTGCCATTGCAATACGCCCGCCACTGCCATTGCTTATCAATATACGTCGTCTTTGCCATTGCGAGTCATTTGCCATTACCATGGCAAATACAAACACCTCTTAGATGAAAAAGATATCGCCGTTGCAGCACTGAGAGTGCAGAAATAGACAGCAGCGTGGCCTTTCATCGGATTCTTGTGTAAGCCTACCGACGACATGCTAATGGAATCCTTCCAAGTTCGCCATGATATGTTTTCACTCACTCAGACCATCTACAAGGGTTTTATGGTGCGATTTGATCCCCAAACGTTTCCTGTTGTTCCCGGTGGTGTCACAAAGAACAAGGCTTCTATGAAGAAGCTTCTATGAAGAAGCTTTTTGATTCACTTATGTGCGCTTGTGTTCGCCGTCGGCACATTATTCACCAAGGATGGAAGCAGCATGTAGGTTCTCTCGGCAGAAGTGACGAAGCCAAAGAAATTGCCAAAAGAATCAGTAGTTGGCTATATTCCTTCATGAAGTCCATCGAAACATTGGACGAATACAAAGCGTAAGTTATTTTGCATTAGTGTCAATTTGCAGGACTACATCATGCAACCATGAAACTCAAGCGTTGCGACTACTGAACCTCTTTTTACATGGTTCCAAGGCTCTTCTCTTCTCATATGTGATTCAGAAGAGGTCGTGAAACTAATTGGTGATGACACCGCTGACAAGATTGTCACCTTCCTACACTCCAATGTCTTTGTTCATGAACAACACTTTGCGAGGTGCTTCTATCTTTATGTGCGGAGGTTTGATGCATACTCCAACACTTGCCTGGAACGCACAAACTACAGCGTAAATTATTGTGAGAATCGGGTTCTTCCCAACATGTCGGGACACTTCCCGCATGATCTACATCACGTACAGCTCAAGCTGGCCATTCTGAGTCATCGGTCCAAGAATCGGACATCGGACTCGACAGCATGGAAATTAGCCTTGGCGACGGAATCAGATTCGCAATACTCGAGACGCATTCCCTATGGAATGATTGTTGATCAAGTCAAGATACCCGGCCTCGCCTTCAATCGTCACAGATGATTTCAGTGTTAGTGTTGTCCACTTGAACATGGCAGCACCAACGCATCCTTTCGGCCAAATAAAATCGAAAAGGAAACGAAGACATCCAAAATTGATAGTGGCACCGATTCCGTCGTTGAAGCTTTTTCTCAGACAACCAAAATACTCATCATCCCGACTACATTCTGCGAGTTTCTGTGACGGCTCTCCGTGAGTCGGGCTACTACGACCAAAACATCGTCCCGTTGGTGGCACTCCTCAATGTTGTGGCTGTCTCTGTGTTGACCTTTCAAGATTCCGATTTCTTTCATCGAGCGCTCATCACACTCAACATTGCATTTGTGGAAATGTCCATCCGCATGACCGCGGATTCGCATTTGCCGTCCGTGGGATACCAAATTCGATTGCAACGGACATTGCCTTTGTGGAAATGTCCATCCGCATGACCGCGGATTCGCATTTGCCGTCCGTGGGATACCAAATTCGATTGCAACGGATCTTAAATGAATGTTTTGTCATATTGATGATGCTGTTATTGGAGGGAATGCTGGTGTTTGTGATGAGAACCTATTTGGAGATCGACGAATCGTATACCAAGGCATTGGATTGGATTACAGCTATATCAGCATTTGGACACAACATGTCCACCGTTTCGGCATACTATCGATCCAAGAGGAATGCCCGGAACCAACTCGATTATGGATTCAATACGGAAAAGGAAAGAAAGAAGAGCTTGTAGGAGGTATAAGGATGCTTCGAAAATAAGACAAATAGGATCGCCATGTTGGCTCAGGGATGCCGAAGTGGCGATCAGAAAAAGAGGATGAGACCATGAGTCGGCCTTCAAGGGTGATGGATGATGATGCCAACATTTCTTTCGAAGTTGAGTGAACATGGCCCTTTCTTCATCGCAGTCTCTTTCAGATGCGGCGACGAATCGACAAAAGATTCGTGCAGCAAGTAGTCGGTCGAATATATCCATTCATCAGGGGTGCCACCAAGGTAACCAGAAGGAAGGACATGGTCAACAGAGGACATGTGAAAATGAAGGGGCCTTGCGAATGGTTTGTTTACCTCACGACAGCATCACCTTTTTGCTCGGCTGCCACTTGCGACACCGCCGATATATGTCATAAATGTGAAGGATGGCTTGAGAGGCGGATCGGGATTTGACGTGGATGGAGCGCTTGTTGCGAAAACAAAATTTGCCAATCACTGATAATTTCGATTGGGAAGTGTTGCGTGCTGGGTTTCTTCCCTTGCATCCATCAGTAACTCCCTTGACGTCCCAGTGAGAGGCCGTTACCGTCGACCGCACTGATTTTGTTAGTCATAAAACCCATTAACTTCCCAACTATCCTGAGACATTTGGATCAAAGAATTCTTGTCAATATCTACAAAGAAATTGATTGTGCCTAAGCCAGTGCAATCCCAAAAGGACAAGTCTCTCGATCATTTTCAACCCTTTACGTCTCGTTTCTGGTCCAAATGTTATAACGGGCAATTGAAAAGAATGGACCGTCAAAGATATCAGGTAATACGATAGATGTGGTACCATGTCGAGGCTGGAAGGGTGATATGACGCGTATTTCAACATCGTGGAACGACGCATCCAAAACGACAAGTATCTCCATTCTCCATTGTTTTGTTGTTTAGCCCTGTTCGATTTGTTTCTTTTCTGCTTTACTGTCAGTAACTCTATCATCAAAAAGGACAGTAAAGAATAAGCATTCGTAAAAGATAAAACGTAATATGGTGGATTTGGTACCATGGCGAGGCTGGAAGAAAACGGTGGAGCTGCCATCCAAAAAAAGTATGCAAGACACATCACATGTACTACGTGTGTTGGGATGGTCGCGTTTTCGAGCTAGAACCCTAAAGAAAATGTCTCTTCGATGGCTTCAGACCGACGACGAGATTTTGTCGTGGAAGGCTTCAGACCGCAAACGCTTCGGTCTCGTCTGAGGCTTCAGAGGTGTGGTGGGGTGGTCGCGTTTTCGAGCTAGAACCCTAAAGAAAATGTCTCTTCGAAGGCTTCAGACCGACGACGAGATTTTGTCGTGGAAGGCTTCAGACCGCAAACGCTTCGGTCTCGTCTGAGGCTTCAGAGGTGTGTTGGGATGGTCGCGTTTTTGAGCTAGAACCCTAAAGAAAATGTCTCTTCGAAGGTTTCAGACCGACTACGAGATTTTGTCGTGGAAGGCTTCAGACCGCAAACGCTTCGGTCTCGTCTGAGGCTTCAGAGGTGTGTTGGGATGGTCGCGTTTTCGAGCTAGAACCCTAAAGAAAATGTCTCTTCGAAGGCTTCAGACCGACGACGAGTTTTTGTCGTGGAAGGCTTCAGACCGCAAACGCTTCGGTCTCGTCTGAGGCATCAGAGGTGTGTTGGGATGGTCGCGTTTTCGAGCTAGAACCCTAAAGAAAATGTCTCTTCGAAGGCTTCAGACCGACGACGAGATTTTGTCGTGGAAGGCTTCAGACCGCAAACGCTTCGGTCTCGTCTGAGGCTTCAGAGGTGTGTTGGGATGGTCGCGTTTTCGAGCTAGAACCCTAAAGAAAATGTCTCTTCGAAGGCTTCAGACCGACGACGAGTTTTTGTCTTGGAAGGCTTCAGACCGCAAACGCTTCGGGCTCGTCTGAGGCTTCAGAGGTGTGTTGGGACGAGATTTTCTCGTGTTGTTTACAGTTACAACGTATTGGATTTTGTTGATGTGGTATCTTTGCTGATACCGAAACGATGAAACTATCATCGTATCATACTACTTTTCAACGCCAACAAAAACTTCTAACTGCCGTCATTCGTTGTGACATTGTTGTTGTTGCTACTGGCCAATGGCCAATCGATTCCCGCCGCTGTTCACTGTTCACGTCTGTCGATACTTTAGTCTTTTCCCATTCAACAGCAGCAACCACAACACAATCAGAGCAGCAAAGTGAAAAATGCCAACCAACAACAACAACAACAACAACAAACATGAAGCTGACAACGACCACTTTGGATCTCTATGCCTTGGCCGCAGATGACATTCCAATGCAACAAACAAAACAATTCCAATAGCAACAAAAAGATCTAATTTCATACTGTGTCCGATGCAAGTGTCAAGAAATATACATAAGACAATCCAACTGCAAGGAACATAATAATTCTAATACGTATCTCACAACTAACAACTAACAACGTCTACAGCAGCAGCACGACCGTTGTGGAATATCGTCGACTCTTTCACCAGATCTTCAAGAATCACAATCACGGCATGAGGATGATTACTGCATACAAGGTAGTTAGAATTGTGGCCACCTTTGGGACGATTGGTGGGACCAAAATCGATTGTTTGGATGGTCAGGAGAGGCTCCTTCGATGGACGGCCATGTATCGGGCTACGGTTCTACAATCCGATGTCGATGTGGGACACTTCCCGCATGATCTACATCATGTTACAGCTCAAGCTGGCCATTCTGAGTCATCGGTCCAAGAATCGGACATCGGACTCAACAGCATGGAAATTAGCCTTGGCGACGGAAGCAGATTCGCAATACTCGAGACGCATTCCCTATGGAATGATCGTTGATCAAGTCAAGATACCCGGCCTCGCCTTCAATCGTCACAGATGATTTCAGTGTTAGTGTTGTCCACTTGAACATGGCAGCACCAACGCATCCTTTCGGTCAAATAAAATCAAAAAGGAAACGAAGACATCCAAAATTGATAGTGGCACCGATTCCGTCGTTGAAGCTTTTTCTCAGACAACCAAAATACTCATCATCCCGACTACATTCTGCGAGTTTCTGTGACGGCTCTCCGTGAGTCGGGCTACTACGACCAAAACATCGTCCCGTTGGTGGCACTCCTCAATGTTGTGGCTGTCTCTGTGTTGACCTTTCAAGATTCCGATCTCTTTCATCGAGCGCTCATCACACTCAACATTGCCTTTGTGGAAATGTCCATCCGCATGACCGCGGATTCGCATTTGCCGTCCGTGGGATACCAAATTCGATTGCAACGGATCTTAAATGAATGGTTTGTCATATTGATGATGCTGTTATTGGAGGGAATGCTGGTGTTTGTGATGAGAACCTATTTGGAGATCGACGAATCGTATACCAAGGCATTGGATTGGATTACAGCTATATCAGCATTTGCACATAACATAAAAATTCTCGTGAAAAGCAACGGTTGGATCGAAACAAGGCCGTGGAACGGGATTTCGAAGAGATTGAAGCTGAATGTCTGTTGCCATTGACGACATGGACCAAGCAGCAGCAGGAGCAGCAACCACCGTTATCGCTTAACCGTAAACGAGGCGCAGCAGGAGCAGCAACAGCGTCGCCCATGCCAAAATTGGTGGCACGATCTCCCATGTTGCAACAATTGGGTGGTGTTTATAGTGGCAGTGGTAGTGTCCGCCACAAGAAACACAACAGTTTGGATGCAAGTCCTTTCTGACAACGTGTCAGTGGAAGCATTCCTTTGTATCTACATCTGCTACCGCTGCCATTCCTGGCCGTATCACAGGTAGTCGCAATGGTTCGGGAAGTTGCCGTGGTATCTTTCGAACGGCCTCTCATCAAGAAGATAGTGGACGGTTTCCACACATGTTTGGTCATCGTCTTACCCGAAGTTCCACCCGACTGGCAGTGACAACTTCATCGTCTCCCGTCTCGGTTGGCCATCCGAAACTAGTGCCATTGATGGATGGTTGTCATCTTCTTCGAATGCGTTTGTTTCGTCACCATTGACACACTCCCACAGCTCGCATCGTCGGTATGGATCATCACAGTCGGTGGGTGGAACAGTAACAGGAGCATCAACGACAAATGGAAACGATCGCTATCACCGTCGTACGAATAGCAAACATTCCTTCGGTGGACGTCGTCATCGTCGTTCCTAACAGCCAACCAAGTGGCAGCGCTGGAAGCCGAACGAGCCCAGGAACTTGCCAACACCGCTACGATCGCCTTTGAAAAGTTTGACAAGAACAAGGACGGTGAAATGTTGTTGTTGTTGTTGTTGTTGTTGCCACCACCACTGTTGCTTGGAGTGTCATCCGAACTGATCCTCTTCGTCGTAGTAACAGTTGATTGTAGCAGTAATACTACCCGTAGCAACGGTGGTGATGCTCTACTGTACGGTAGTTGTATGGTGTATGCAATCGTAGGGCACGACACCATTATGGTAGCACAACAACCAACTACGGGACGGGACGGTATCATAGTTGTTTGTTCCTGTGATAACAACAGCAATACCAGAGTCGTAAAGAAGAAAGATTTCAGCAACAAAGAGGGTATGATAGAGTTACGGTACCGTACCCAAACTACCGTAGAATAGTACTACCTACAGTACCGGAACTACCATATGTATGATACGACGTACTGTTGTACGAAGAAGATCCTAACAGTGGGTGGGAACGTGGGAACATTCTCTCGGGGTGGGAACGGGGTGGGAAAACCGTTCCTTAACGGTACTCAACTGTACGTACCATTTCACGAAGGGTGGGAATATTCTCTCGGGGTGGGAACGGGGTGGGAAAACCGTTCCTTGACGGTACTAAACTGTACTTAAAGTTTCTCTTGGGGTGAGCGGGGTGGGAAAACCGTTCCCTTAACTGTACTTAACTACCTATACTAACAGTAACTGTAACAATTACTCCGGTAGTTGAGAGATGAGTGAAAGAGATACTACTACTGCTACTTAGTAGACTACTACTTTCGTACGTACGACCTCTTCACTGACGTACAAACAACCAAGTATGATGCGTCTGTTGTCTGTTGTCTCTTCGTCTCAGCAACATCCCTTCTCTACCGGTAGCTAGCAAGTTTGCAACGTTGCCGCTTATTAAAAGGAAGTAACAGGAACTCCATCGTTCGTAAGCCACTTCTACCTACAAGCAATGAGGTCAAAAGAGACAACTGAAAAAAAGGAGATTGACACGACCAATTTCGGTGAAATACCCACAAGATGGTATCAGAGAAGATTTGACCGTTTATGCTATCTTTTTGTTGCTGTTAATGGCATGCAAGAGTAACCAAAAAGCAAAATGGTGGATTGCTTCCCCTAAAAAAGAAGGAGAAAGGATGACACCGACGATCTTTTTTACCCAAGGCAACATTTGAATATGGGAATCCAAATACAAGCAATGAATCAATCAATGACATTCCAACAAACAAACACTTCTTGCTCCGAAGAAGTAGGAACACGTCTCCTTCCGTCTTGCCTGCCTACCCAACGACACTCATGTTAATGTTGTGAGTGAATACTTGGCAGCGACAAATCTGATGAAAGTCATACTGACCACAGAAAGCTTCCTATTGTCACGTCTGTTGTCATAGATACAACTGCTTAAAATTTTCGAATAAAGAAATCTCGTGAAAACAACAAGGCAATTCACCGACAATCAAGCAAACAAACAACGTGTCACATTACACCGTCCATTTCACTGCTGTCGCCCAACCCATTACAATCCTAATTACAGTAAGTGATAGAGAAGTGAATGAACGGAACTCTGATCGAGGTGGAGAAGTCCACCATCGACATGTATTCAAACTCCGTGTCGGCCACCATCACTTCCGAACGTCGGAACGGTGATGGGCCTCAAAATGATGAGGCACCATCTTTCATCGAACGCGATGCAAATGACTTATGTTTTGAAGTACATGCGCAAGTTGTGCATCCCGTCCGAGAAAATGCAAAGTGTCCTCGACGAGCTAGAATATTTTGGCTTTGCCGACGCTGACGTAAAGACCGATTATACGATGGGATACCCGATGGAGACTTCCCTTGGAGCTATAAATACTCACTGTACGAAATGCCAACATCTGTCACTTGACATCCTGGCTGAATTTTGCTTCAGCTGGGTTAAGCATAAAATGTCACCACTCACACATTTCACCTGCAGCTTTGACATGAGGGCGGGTGATATAGATGAGGATCATTATGAAAGGCTCTACACCCGACATTTTATGCTCCAACTGTCGCGTAAGATTACTCAATCAACAGCCGGTTTGCGCAGAACTTGTGTGTTTTATAATGATGAGGACCAGGGTTCATGGACCTTGTTTCTTTTTTGTGGGACCCCATTCTTGCGCTGCGGTTGGTGCACTCACTAAGTAATTTGCCAGCGAACAAATTTGGACGCGCGACCACAAATTTGACAAAAACTCACTCACTAAGTGGGCTGAAATAGCTTTTCCATCAGATTTCGGCGACTTAAAATCTGATCGTTGCCTTGGCAACGAACAAAATCCACCGATTCTGATCGTCTCGACGAACAGATTTTGGCGCGCCTTTCCACAACATTTCTACTACAGCTGTACGTAGAATTTTTCGTAGAATTTTATTATTTTTTACCCTTTCTCATCATATGTATTATACAACATGCATCATTGTTATCTCTACATCATGTGCCATCGCTTTTACTCTCTACACTCTCTTCATCAAGCGACAGACCATGGCGACACGGCCAAAGAATTTCACGCCCATTGAGGACGTAATGCTCTGCAGAGCATATGTGAATGCAACATTGAACCCCATCACTGGAACGGACCAAAAGATGGAAGTATTTTGGAGAGGTATCAAAGGAAAGTTTGATGAGCTGTATGCCGAGGCTGATGAAGTGCAGGAGGGAGTGGCGAGGGCTCCAGAGGCTTTGATGAATCGATACATGAGAAAGATTCAGCCTGAAATGAATCTTTGGATCCCTTTCTACAAACGCGTCGCCGACTGTCCACCAAGTGGTGTCCCCAAGGAGCAGTGGCCCACCTTTGCTTCAGAGGCCTTCTTTGCTCATTTTAAACGTCCTTTCAGGTTCCCCCATGTTGCCGAAGTACTAATGCAGCTGCCCAAATTTGATCCAATGTCACGCAACGATGACATTGAAGAACTTCTGGATGTCACTGGTGCAGTCAACCAGAATGCCAATGGCAAGAGTACCACCAACACCATTGGGAAACCAATGGGCAGCAAGATTCCACGACCCATCGGCCAGAAGGCCGCAAAGAGAAAGGCCCAGGAGGAGATTTCAGTGGCTAGATCCCAGAAAACGCGAACGGCCTCAATGGTTCAGATGACAGCAATACACGAACGGCTTGCCAAATCAATGGAGGACAATAACCAAATCGACATTCGGTACAAAGAGTTCCAAATGCTCAAGGAAATCGATGATGTGGAAGGCAGCCGGAAATGCATTGAAGAGATTCAACAGCTCAAGGCATCCATCGATGGCAGAGCGTCAGCATCCATCGATTGCAGAGCTTCATTTTCTTTCGGCAGCGATGAAGACGATGCAAACGATAGTCCTATGGTTCCAGTAGTTGTTACAGCACCGGCCCAATTGATGGTCGACGACAATGAACTGGACAATTATTGAGGCACGAAAACAAACGTTCATCGTGAAATAATTATTATTAGGAACTAAACTTATCCCTTAGATATGGAGGAGATCCTTACTAGGAACCAAACTTATTCATTAGAGACTGGTGAAGTCTGACATGTTCATCTGCATCCATCAGCTCGTCGAATCTATCTTTCCTTGTAACTTGTTGTAACAAATCTGGGGGTGCATTTCGTAGACCTATTTGTAGACCTGTGCCAGAGTTTGCCGGTGCTGCCGCTGCCCCTGCTGCGGCATGTGTTGGATTGTTGGCAATGTTGGCAATGCCTTGGACTGCTGCCAAATCTCCTGGTTGTTGCACTGCCCCCACTCCAGGGCACTCATCAAGTGAAGCGCATGGGACATATCTGGCTCTGGGATCTCCCATGACTCTGTCGGCCGTCAACATATTATGTAGAATAATGCAACAGGTGGTCCTCATTGCAACCTCAGACAGTTTTAGCTTCAGGATGGGACGATCGAGGAACTGCCAAGTGCACTTGAGAACACCAAAAGCCCTCTCAACATCCTTTCTTGCACCCTCTTGCCATGCGGTATATTTCTTTTCTTCTTCCGTGATCGGTTCCTTCACCCCCTTCACAAACCGCGAGAATTTCGGGTAGATCCCATCAGTTAAGATGAAACATTTGGTGAATTCTTGATCGCCGATTTTGAATGGCACGACACTTGCTTCGTTTTCTAGCGTGTGGAAAGACCCATCAACCATCCTCTCCAGCAAGGGAGATTGAGCCAAAACATTGAGGTCACCAATGTTGCCAGTGTATCCGTAGGAAGCATGCCAAAAGAACATGTGATAGTCAACAACGGCTTCCAAAATAATCGACGGTGATCCAGGTTTTCCAGTGTAAGATCCTGCCCATGCCTTCGGACAGTTCTTCCAGATGGTGTGGGAACAATCCAGTGACCCAAAAAGACCATCAACTTGGTGAACATGCCTGTGCAGCTGTAAAATGGATCTCAAATCATCAGAAGTGGGGAGTCGGAGGTATTCTTGAGCATAGATTTTTTTCACAGCAATGTCGAATTGTCGACAACACTCCCTTGCATACTCGGGTGACATTTGGAAATAGTCAATAAACGTATCCGGTGGAACTCCATATGCAAGAGTTTTGATTGGAAGCAGTAGTTTGGCTTCCAGTGAAGCCTGCTCATCGACATCAAGATTTTTCTTCTTTTGGTAGAATCGAATTTCGGATGCTCCTATGTCCTCCAAAAGCACTTGGAAACGGGATCGGCTCACCCTAAACATTGCCTTGAATTCTGCACCAAGTAAGGGGGTCGCGAGGTCCCCTCTGATGCCCAAATAGTCTCTATTGATGCAGTGACGTGCATCTCCATGTCTGATTTCTACGATTAGATCGAGGCTTCTTCCTGTGATCTGTTGCCTCCCTGCCTTCATCTTCGTCATTAGCCATTTCACTCATGAAAGCCCATCCTGCTTCCAAAGCAGCAACAACTATTTTCCTTTTGTTGGCGTCCATGGTGCAACAACGGTAGTTGAGTGATTGTAAAAGCTTCTATAGTGGAAGCAAAGGCGTAAAAGTGCAATCTTCTCGTTTGTTTTGTCAGCCATAAAAAATAGTCGTATTAGTCGTTTGTTCGTCGGTTTGCTCGAATCGCTTAGTGAATGCGTTTTTTGGATGCCGTGCAAACGCAATAGAAAGTACCACGTCACTCATTTTGACTGATACGACCGTAACTGGTCGATTTTTTGGCAAATTACTTAGTGAGTGCCCTCTTTTAGGAGACATGTCGACAATGTTCCGAAGAGTTTGCGGTGCCAGCTCCATGAAGACCAAACATATTGGCTGTCAACTTTTGGTCCAGTTCGTGGATAAACCAATCCACTGCACATCCTGCCCGGAGCGGTTTTCAACACCAAATCGTGGTTGACGATCCAGCAAAAACGAGAGACACAATTTGGAATATCGAGTCTTGGCCGAGTTGTTATATTTCGGTGGGGACTGGGGCGGATGTCGACTGTAAAGGTAACCGACCCACAATTCATGTGCACTTCAGACAACTGATGAGCAGTTCTGATGATGTCATTTTCGACGATCTTCCCATTGACCAATATCTCACCCTCAAGGTTGCAAAAAAAGCGGTTAACGATCGGTCGGATTTGAAAGGTTTCTATGAACAATTGCGAAAGCACGGCATGAAGTGTACCGCTGGAACCTATGATGACATCGGCTACCCAATCCTCTCTTTTTAAAATCAATGCTCTCTGAAACAACAGCTGACAAAGATGGGAAACCATAATGAAGAGAATGGGTCACAATTTTGTACACGGTGACCCGTGACTATTGCTCAAATACCAACGAAGATCTATTCACGCACAATACTCATCTTTCAAGTTGCACTTGAAGCATACGAACAATACTGCTATGTAGTACAATAATTTAACATTATTAATTTAGGAAAGAATTCAAAGAGTCGAACACTCGGTATAATTGTGCCCAATTGTTCATTTGCTGCCTCCTGTTGGCTGTTGTTTTCCTTTGCCCGATACTGCCAATTATCCAAGGCAAACAAATTGAGCCTTGGTTGTTGGCGGGAAAATATGGCATCCATGATAGGATCATCAAAAGGAAAGTGGAAATCCCAATTGGTAATATCTGACCTTGGGGTCCTTTTCCAGGTACACCAGACCAGACGTCGTCACTATTCGAATTTGATACGATGGTAGATGGCAGCCAATCCAAACTTCCGCCGACTGGAGAACAAATCACAGATAAGAAAACTGTCGGAAGTAGTGCTGCTGCTTTTGGTAATGAAACATGGCTTGGAGGGGTTTCATGGAGGCATGAGCATTGTCTCAAGACTGACATCATGCTTCGGCCATTTTCTGAAATTTCCAGCCATCATGCTTCGGCCATTTTCTGAAATTTCCAGCCAAGCTGTAAATCAGTTGTTGCTTTAACTTCCTCACTGACTTTTTCCCAACAGCGATAAAGACGGCAGTTTTCGTAGGACTGGAACCTCAAAGACAAAGTTATTGCGGTAGATTGAAGATGGTTGATGGACATCAGATATCGGCAAGAGTTCATTTGCAACGAAAGACGACCAGTATGCCAGCAAGGCAAAACAGTGGTCAATACCAAGTTGTAGTCCTATAAATCTGTGTTAGGCGGGCATTGTAGTATTATTTCTCACATCGTCGTCGTACGTAGTAGCAATGTTTGTGTGAACGTGAGAATTCATGCTTTCATTTCAACAAAACAATGTTGTACAGCTCTACTAGCTAGTAGAGGTAGTAGAATCGTTGAATGTGATCAATTTTCCGTTGTGCTTCCCGAAAACTCACCATCATTCCATGCTAAAACGTTGTCACTGGCCGGAACGAAGTTTTCAACGTCTACTCTGTCGTAACTGTAATACGTACTCACAGTCAGATCACCGGTACGTATCATAGTTAACTTCAAGTACAACAGGGAAGCGATAGACTGACAGACAGATGCCCGCAGATCCACAAGACTCTTATCATCTCTTCAATTTGACGGAATACGATGTAGAAGAGATTCTCACAAAAATTCAACAATCGCCAATTTGGCGGAATGGATCGCTTGCAATGATCAAATGAGTCGATCAATCATTTTCTTTTTCTTCTACTCTACTATGTATCATAGCTAGTAGTCGTACTCACGTGACATTAGAACATCATTTACGTCTTCTGCGTCATAGCTCTCTAGAGTAGCTAGGATAGGACGATGGTTTTGCTGTCACAAGAACGAAACAGAAGAATGATCGAAGGTTTATAGAATGATAACAGATTCAAGTCAAGGAATCGTTGGCTGAGGTGGAAGTAGTGGAATAGGTAGACCGGACGAGACAAGTTACTGGAGCTGATGTTGCTTCGTGACCAGCGTGGAACTGGATTGGAGTGATGAGCAGGTGCCGCCGGCTGCCCTCTCAAAATGCATCCAACCAACCGACGTCTTCCATACGATTTTAAAAGTGTCGATTCCGCACTGTACTACTTGCATCCAAAGATGTCCTGGTTTTGAACGAAGTTATCGGTTTAAAAGTCCACTCTTGGTCAGGATTCTCCAAAGATACGACAAAGTGACTACTACCACGCCGAATTCCGGAATTATGGAAGGCATTCCATCTGCGATGGGAGTTGAATTCAGCATAATGCATTTGTTCACAGCGCAATACCTTCTTTTCAAAGCAAAGATACTCCATCGCCATTCGTGTAGTTTTGCAACACCTCCTAATAAAAGGTGTGTGGTCAAGATACGAGTCATCACTTCAACCGACACTCATGATTCTACAATCGTTTTATTCCACAGCGGATTACCACTTCCACAAAGAGGAGGAGATCAAAATCAACCCGTGATTGGAAAAAGATTTTCAAACTCTGATATTTAATAATACATCGTGGTGTCTCCGCCCTATCGACGAACTTTTTTCAAACAGCTCCAACCACAACGTACAGACAACAAATACCAAACAAGGAATCATTGGAAGAATCGGTTCGAAAATTGGATTTGCTTCGCACGTTTGCCCTCTGGGATTTGGGCACGGATGCTGACCCCAATTTATCGACAGAAGAGCTGTTTGCAGATGCTGTTCCATGTTACTAATTCGCTTCAACCTTGTTTTCCACCAATATCGATGGCTCCGCCTCCAAACAAGGGTGTTGTGTATATTCCCAACTGGACCAATTGTTTCTGGCCAAATAAGGTAAAACAAGCCAATGAAAGGTTCGAGCCCATGTCGCACCTTCGCAAGTTCTAGTCCTGTAATGACCGTGTCCTTCCTTCTAGTTCCCTTGGTTTGTCCCTGTCAAGAACACAATGGGTGGAAAAGATTCATCTCGAAGCCTTTGCTGTTACGTTGCCACTTGATTCGTTTGACGGATTCGCATTGATCCATGCGGTTTTCGGAGATGGTTGTTTCATAATACGGAATAATGTTCGGATGGTGGTAGTAACAGGAACCTGTATCATGCAGCATTGTACAATACATGGTGGGTATGTCGCCTGACAGAGGTAGAAAGGGTATGTCATTGTTGTGCAACGTCGAGCCTCGGTACGAAACAAGGTAACACGACAAGTGTACACGATAAATATTTTTACACGAAATCACGTAGCAATTCCTACCACAGATCCAAACATTACTTTATCGCGTGAGTTTCCCGTGTTGCTCGTTCTCGAGCCTCGGTACGAAACGAGGTAACACGACAAGTGCACACAATAATTATTTTTACACAAAATCACGTACATACCGTCTCCGCATCGTCGAGAAAAATGACATGCAATGACACGAACTATCACACTCTACTACCGTAGAGAAGTAGTACCGGTAGTAGAAGTAGCAGTAGTGTTTTGTGCTTTTGTTGTCGTCAAACAACATCAATCGTCTTTGCTTTTTTTTTAGCTTCCTCGTAGCTTTTTTATTTACCTGTTCCACTCCATCCTTACACATCATAGTTACGAGCATGTCGTCGTACTCCTCACGGTACATGTCGCTTGGGATGGTAATGCAAGCGACTACCGCAAATGTGATTCCCCTTCTTCTCCTTTCCATCCAAATTAATGTTGTTGTTGTTGTTGCCGCATTCGTCGTGTTTGAGTGTATTGGTACAGCACAATCTCCATCTGTTCTCGGGTCATACCAGTTGGTCTCTCCAAATACAACAGACCATCCCACAAGCTGTCTGTCTATACACATAAGGTACGACGCACCGAGCCTGCGGCCAAGCTGTAGGGCTTGCAGATAAATAAGGCACATCATGGTATATTGCATTTTGGACTGTCGTTGGACTGATTCTTGTTGTTGGAAAATGATTGTTGCTCCCAAGGCAGTGGCTTTCGTTTTCTCAACAGAAGTTGTGACTTTGGACCTGTTTGTTTACGACACAACCTGGTGGTGGAATGTGGAATCAAATAAATTCCAGCCACGCTCTAGTCTGGCATCTGGTCGGCTGCTTAAAACCCACGACGTATTCTTCTCTCACCAAGTTTTCCAGTGTATTGATGTCTTTTCTCTCCCTTAAAGTAGTGTGCCACTGTCACATTAAAGTACCGACGCTGGGCTCGGAGGGGACACGCACGATGACGTTCCCTTGAGGGCGTAGAGTCTACCTTTTAAATCGCCTCGATTTGTTGTATACGCAATACCGCAATAAGCACCGATCAATCCATTCTCGAGGTACTGGAGTCATATTGTCTCATCATAATATCAGTGGAGTCTTTTCCGATCGTTCATGGTGGCAAGGTGGAGAGGGGAGAGAGCTCAATGCTGCTTGACAGCTTCACAGCTTGACAATGTTATCGAGATACTACCGTCCTTACGTCGTAGTACACATCATCATCATGTTCACAGTCAGAGTATTTTGATATTTCCTATGGGTCCAAACCGCGCTGTACCTCGAAGTCAAATTGAAAATCTTCGACATGGAGCATAGAACACAACTTCTTTTGACATCAAGATGATGACAATCCTGCTTTTGGAGGAACGTCCATCTTCCAACAACAAGGATCAGAATTGACTGTGAAGGAAGCGAGAGGATGATGGTAGTGCAAAAGGACAGCCAAGAATTCCATGTCAGACCGTTCCTCAAGATCTAAAGCAAGGAAACTTACCAATCCAACTTACCAATCCAAGGCCATTCATCTTGAATCTTGGTTGAACGCATGAAAGCCTTGTCCTACTTTCGGTTGTTCCAATTTTCCATGTTGGAATAACATAATATGATAGACAAAATAAACACCTGAATCGTTAATGTCATGATGATCGCAAACCGATTGGGAATATGAAACGTTGTCGAAAAAAATAATGATGGTACTTGCTCGGCTTCTTCCAAATGATGGGTGGTCGTATTGGCATTGTCGTCGCCAGAGCTTCCAACGCTGGAAAGAGTCTAGCTAGATTTTGTCACCTCTGTCGTCGCAATCGATTTTGAAAAATCTATCCTCCTCCTCCTCCTCGTTGTTGCTGTTATTGGTAATGGTAAAGACATGGTTCGTTGTTGGACTCTCCGCAATCGATACTGGAAGGGGGAGGGCAAATTTGAGTTGGTACACAGGATTGTGGAAAATCAATTGACTGGGTTGTGGAAACCTCAAGCCTTGCAAAACGTTGGGCAGTACCAGTACCCGTACGTCTCGGCCAAGCAAATCACTGGACTTATTCAATCGATTGGGCTGTGGAAACCTCAAGCCTTCCAAAACGTTGGGCAATACTAATACTCGTACGTCTCGGACGAGCGAATCAACACGGGGAGACGTGAAAGATGAAACTGGTCGTGGATTGCTCAATCTGTTTTTTGTTCTTTGTTTCCTTGTTTCTTTTACAGTTCCACCACCGATCGTTCCGTTGTTCAGTTCGATCACTCAATCTCTTTGCCATCATAATCCTTTGCTCGTAACTGTAAGCTTGTCTTCAAGGTGTGAACTGGCAAACTGGCCTGTTTCTACCGGTAGTTTCCAACGGTTTTGTTTTTGTTGCCTCGATGTGATTCTTGCAAAACATTTCGATCGGAAACGGTGGTTAGATCCGTTGAGAGAGCGACTTTCCTCCATGAAAGTGGTACAGCGCCTCCGACGGCAGCGGAACACAAAATCTCCTGCCCGTAAAATTCCATAGCCTGTTACTAATTCGCTTCAACTTTGTGTTCCACCAGAGCGCCTCTGATGGTGACGGAAGACAAAATCTCCAGCGCGGCGGCGGGTCTGTGATGTGTGATGTTGATGTTGTTTGGGAAGAATATTGAATATGGGGATCTCTTTCATGGTCATTTTGGTTGTCATCAACTCTTTCACGTTCCTGCAATAAATCAATCTCTCTCCTCCCTTCTTTCTTCACTGGCGCAAGATGAGCACTCGAAGGACTAATTCACAGTCAAACTGGCTAGTCTACAAAGATGCGATCATGTAACAGTAAACTGCAATACTGCCACAGAGCTAATAGCTGATTCTTGATGAGAGCGGTTGTTGATGTGGGTTACGTTACTGTTATGGATTTCAAGCAGAACCATGGGATGTCATTCGAGGTCCGACCACAAGTTGAATAAGATCGTTCGTCATCTACTCCCTGGAAAGCAATGGTGATGGTTGTTGGGTGTAAAGCCGATATCCATCCTTGGCGGATAATCATCTGTGGATTGTCGTTATCGTATCGCAGCACCGTAGATTGATTCCCCCTCCACCTGCCTATAACTTTTTCTGGGGCTAGATCTGAAGCATTCAATGATCCTGTCTCATATCTGTTTGGCTAAATGGAAAGATGCGATCTACTTTTGGACTCCGAATATGCTTTTGTCTCATCGTCTTGCGCGCGTTCCAGGCAAGGATTATATTGCCACTCGTTGTATAATTGTTGTTTCTTTCTGTGGCATACTGCCACATCTCCATACGCAAAGTATACACCCTCATATTTCATTGTGTGCTTCCGTGTTCCAAGAAAAATCTCTTTTGTGGCAAACAGTTGGGAGGAGGTCACATAGCATTCGATTCGTTTCGGGATCGGTGGATTGTTGTGAAGATCTTGATGTTGTATCATGAACTCTTCAGCTTTGCACCATTTTCCCCTACTACCAGCAATGGAGCATCTCTTGTATTTGTTTTCTTTGCCTTTGATACCTTCAGGGCAATGACCAAAGCTTCGGCTGGCGACATGGATGTGATGTTAGGAGATAGAACTGTCGTTGTGTTATGTGGCGTCGTACCAATGACACTTGATGACAACAGTCATAATTGTCGTAGTGCTTCTACCACGGGAAATCTTCGACTCTGGGCTCAAGCATGATGATGGATGATCCACTATCTTAGAGACAGTGACATGAACAATAGCTGTAACGGCATATTTCCGTTACGACGTACTAGAGTAGGTCTATCATTGTTGGATGAATGAAGAATGAAAGTAACGAGAGAGTTTTGTGTTCTTGTGTTGTTTGTGCGGTAAATAAATATATGCAATGATTTTCGAATGTTGCAACGCGCAAAACGAAATCCCCATACGTATCATCGACTACCGGTAGGTTGCTAGGAGTAGTACGAAGTAGACTACTATCATACGACTTTCTGTTATTAAGTGGATGATGGTTTCCTCTTGACAGTGAACTGACTGTGACATCATCGAGAAGAAAAGTCGAGGCAGTCGAACGATTTATTGACTGTCGAAGGACGGACTATAAATGGAGTCAACTCAAAGGACGCATTCACTCTCAATCACTACTATGGTATACATACCGTACGTCGTACATACGAAACATACTTGTACTTGTAAACGGTACGACTACCGGTAGCTAGTAGTAGGTACAGTACTCCAAAACATACATAAAAACGTGAGCTGTTTCGAGAAGGTTTCAAAGCGCGACCTTTCTCCACCAATCATAACACTGCAATAGTAGTCATAAGGGTCGACCTCCGAAATCGGTTTCAGAGAAACATCAATTCCAACACAAGATTGGTTTTTCGGTTTCTCGTTTCGGAAATGGTTTTCGACTATGTTGGAAAGAAAAAGAGGAAAAGAGAATGGAATTTTTTCAGTTCCAGAGCTCACTTTTTTCGATTCCTACCGTAGATGTTGCCCTGGGATGCCAGTTGCAGTCTACAGTAAATCGATTCAAGTCCTTGAGTGAGATGCCATGATGGAGAGGTCATGATGATTGTCCCGTATTGCCAGCCAAGCATTGTGCGTGACAGGTATTGTTGCGGCTTCTAATGTATGGGGCAGGAGACAACCATGAACCCACATCTCGTTCCGTTGGATCACATGCCGGTGAGTGGCAAGTGACAATGTTCGAACGTCGAGGCTCCGCAGTTGAACATCACCACGACGTGATACGACTGTCGGTTTTTTCAGGCCGCTCAAGTATATTGCCTCAAAAGCAGTAGTCTATAACCATGAAGCGTTTGGAGACGACTCACCACAAGTCCCAGCTCGAGGAGTGCCACGATGCGCTCCTTTTACACTACGGTGTAAATGGTGCTACTGTTGATATCAACATGAAAAAAGAAGCAAGGTGACAATGAGAGAGGGTTCGGCACATGCGAGTGCCGGCATATTGCAAGGGAATTTCGAGAGCCTTCGGACTGTACAGTCACAGCCGCCTTGGCCCTTTTTCTTGTCACAATTCTCAAGAATGCCATTGGAATGTACCGCCGTTTGGTGTGCGTAATGCCGCGAAACGGGGACAAGTCCGTGTCCTATCCATGTGGTAGGCGATGGCATTTCTTTGGTCGAGTATCGAGCTTTTGTGACTGTAACGAATCACTTACTGCTTCAGTGATACGAGTCGCGGCTCGAACTTTTCCATACCAAAAACAATATTGAAAAAAGAAGCAAGGTGACAATGAGAGAGGGTTCGGCACATGCGAGTGCCGGCATATTGCAAGGGAATTTCGAGAGCCTTCGGACTGTACAGTCACAGCCGCCTTGGCCCTTTTTCTTGTCACAATTCTCAAGAATGCCATTGGAATGTACCGCCGTTTGGTGTGCGTAATGCCGCGAGACGGGGACAAGTCCGTGTCCTATCCATGTGGTAGGCGATGGCATTTTTTTGGTCGAGTATCGGGCTTTTGTGACTGCAACGGATCACTTACTGCTTCAGTGATACGAGTCGCGGCTCGAACTTGGCCACACCAAAAACAATAATTAACAATTAAAAAACGAAATTCAATCGAAATCATAAACCCTTCTCCGTATATTGTAGTAGTTGTAGTAGTGTAGTAGAATCGATTTGATTGTGCCATTTTTGAAAACAATGTTGTTGTTGTTGTTGTTGTTGCCGCATTCGTTGTGTTTGAGTGACAGTATTGGTACAGCACAATCCCCATCTGTTCTCGAGTCATACCAGTTGGTGTCTCCAAATACAACAGACCATCTCACAAGCTGTCTGTCATACACATAAGGTACGACGCACCGAGCATTCGGCAAAGCTGTAGGGCCTAAAGATAAATAAGGAACATCATGTTATATTGCTTTTGGACTGTCGTTGGACGGCCGCTGCCCTGATTCTTGTTGTTGGAAAATGATTTTTGCTCCCAGGTTTCGTTTTCTCCACAGAAGGTGTAACTTTGGACCTGTTTGTTTACGACACAACCTGGTGGTGGAATGTGGAATCAAATCGATTTCAGCCACGCTCCAGTCTGGCATCTGGTCGGCTGTTTAAAACCTACGACGTATCCTTCTCACCAAGTTTTCCAGTGTATTGATGTGTGCCACTGTGACATTAAAGTACCGACGCTGTCGATTTGTTGTATACGCAATACCGCAATACGCACCAATCAATCCATTCTCGAGGTACTGGAGTCATATTGTGTCATCATAATATCAGTGGAGTCTTTTCCGATCCCTCATGGTGGCAAGGTGGAGAGGGGAGAGAGCTCAGTGCTGCTTGACAGCTTGACGGATTGACAATGTCATCGAGATACTACCGTACTTACGTCGTAGTACAGATCATCATCATGTTCACAGTCAGAGTATTTTGATATTTTCTATGGGTCCAAACCGCGCTGTACCTCACAGTCAAATTGAAAATCTTCGACATGGAGCATGGAACACAACTTCTTTTGACATCAAGATGATGACTCTCTTTGGAAAGACGATTGTTGCGGCCGCTCATACCAAGGGGAAAATACAATGACAACACTGCTTTTGGAGGAACGTCCATCTTCCAACAACAAGGATCAGAATTGACTGTGAAGGAAGCGAGAGGATGATGGTAGTGCAAAAGGACAGCCAAGAATTCCATGTCAGACCGTTCCTCAAGATCTAAAGCAAGGAAACTTACCAATCCAACTTACCAATCCAAGGCCATTCATCTTGAATCTTGGTTGAACGCATGAAAGCCTTGTCCTACTTTCGGTTGTTCCAATTTTCCATGTTGGAATAACATAATATGATAGACAAAATAAACACCTGAATCGTTAATGTCATGATGATTGCAAACCGATTGGGAATATGAAACGTTGTCGAAAAAAATAATGATGGTACTTGCTCGGCTTCTTCCAAATGATGGGTGGTCGTATTGGCATTGTCGTCGCCAGAGCTTCCAACGCTGGAAAGAGTCTAGCTAGATTTTGTCACCTGTGTCGTCGCAATCGATTTTGAAAAATCTATCCTCCTCCTCCTCCTCGTTGTTGCTGTTATTGGTAATGGTAAAGACATGGTTCGTTGTTGGACTCTCCGCAATCGATACTGGAAGGGGGAGGGCAAATTTGAGTTGGTACACAGGATTGTGGAAAATCAATCGATTGGGTTGTGGAAACCTCAAGCCTTGCAAAACGTTGGGCAGTACCAGTACTCGTACGTCTCGGCCAAGCAAATCACTGGACTTATTCAATCGATTGGGCTGTGGAAACCTCAAGCCTTCCAAAACGTTGGGCAATACTAATACTCGTACGTCTCGGACGAGCGAATCAACACGGGGAGACGTGGAAGATGAAACTGGTCGTGGATTGCTCAATCTGTTTTTTGTTCTTTGTTTCCTTGTTTCTTTTACAGTTCCACCACCGATCGTTCCGTTGTTCAGTTCGATCACTCAATCTCTTTGCCATCATAATCCTTTGCTCGTAACTGTAAGCTTGTCTTCAAGGTGTGAACTGGCAACTGGCAAACAGGCCTGTTTCTACCGGTAGTTTCCAACGGTTTTGTTTTTTGGTTGCCTCGATGTGATTCTTGCAAAACATTTCGATCGGAAACGATGGTTGGATCAGTTGAGAGTGCGACTTTCCTCCGTTGAAAGAGGTACAGCGCCTCCGACGGCAGCGGAACATTAAGTCTCCTGCCCGCCAATTCCATAGCCTGTTACTAATTCGCTTCAACTTTGTGTTCCACCAGAGCGCCTCTGATGGTGACGGAAGACAAAATCTCCTGCCCGTCAATTCCATAGCCTGTTACTAATTCGCTTCAACTTTTTGTTCCACCAGAGCGCCTCTGATGGTGACGGAAGACAAAAATCTCCAGCGCGGCGGCGGGTCTGTGATGTGTGATGTTGATGTTGTTTGGGAAGAATATTGAATATGGGGATCTCTTTCATGGTTATTTTGGTTGTCATCAACTCTTTCACGTTCCTGCAATAAATCAATCTCTCTCCTCCCTTCTTTCTTCACTGGCGCAAGATGAGCACTCGAAGGACTAATTCACAGTCAAACTGGCTAGTCTACAAAGATGCGATCATGTAACAGTAAACCGCAATAGTGCCACAGAGCTTATAGCTGATTCTTGATGAGAGCGGTTGGTGATGTTGGTTACGTTACTGTTATGGATTTCAAGCAGAACCATGGGATGTCATTCGAGGTCCGACCACAAGTTGAATAAGGTCGTTCGTCATCTACTCCCTGGAAAACAATGGTGATGGTTGTTGGGTGTAAAGCCGATATCCATCCTTGGCGGATAATCATCTGTGGATTGTCGTTATCGTATCGCAGCACCGTAGATTGATTCCCCCTCCACCTGCCTATAACTTTTTCTGGGGCTAGATCTGAAGCATTCAATGATCCTGTCTCATATCTGTTTGGCTAAATGGAAAGATGCGATCTACTTTTGGACTCCGAATATGCTTTTGTCTCATCATCTTGCGCGCGTTCCAGGCAAGGATTATATTGCCACTCGTTGTATAATTGTTGTTTCTTTCTGTGGCATACTGCCACATCTCCATACGCAAAGTATACACCCTCATATTTCATTGTGTGCTTCCGTGTTCCAAGAAAAATCTCTTTTGTGGCAAACAGTTGGGAGGAGGTCACATAGCATTCGATTCGTTTCGGGATCGGTGGATTGTTGTGAAGATCTTGATGTTGTATCATGAACTCTTCAGCTTTGCACCATTTTCCCCTACTACCAGCAATGGAGCATCTCTTGTATTTGTTTTCTTTGCCTTTGATACCTTCAGGGCAATGACCAAAGCTTCGGCTGGCGACATGGATGTGATGTTAGGAGATAGAACTGTCGTTGTGTTATGTGGCGTCGTACCAATGACACTTGATGACAACAGTCATAATTGTCGTAGTGCTTCTACCACGGGAAATCTTCGACTCTGGGCTCAAGCATGATGATGGATGATCCACTATCTTAGAGACAGTGACATGAACAATAGCTGTAACGGCATATTTCCGTTACGACGTACTAGAGTAGGTCTATCATTGTTGGATGAATGAAGAATGAAAGTAACGAGAGAGTTTTGTGTTCTTGTGTTGTTTGTGCGGTAAATATAAATATATGCAATGATTTTCGAATGTTGCAACGCGCAAAACGAAATCCCCATACGTATCATCGACTACCGGTAGGTTGCTAGGAGTAGTACGAAGTAGACTACTATCATACGACTTTCTGTTATTAAGTGGATGATGGTTTCCTCTTGACAGTGAACTGACTGTGACATCATCGAGAAGAAAAGTCGAGGCAGTCGAACGATTTATTGACTGTCGAAGGACGGACTATAAATGGAGTCAACTCAAAGGACGCATTCACTCTCAATCACTACTATATGGTATACATACCGTACGTCGTACATACGAAACATACTTGTACTTGTAAACGGTACGACTACCGGTAGCTAGTAGTAGGTACAGTACTCCAAAACATACATAAAAACGTGAGCTGTTTCGAGAAGGTTTCAAAGCGCGACCTTTCTCCACCAATCATAACACTGCAATAGTAGTCATAAGGGTCGACCTCCGAAATCGGTTTCAGAGAAACATCAATTCCAACACAAGATTGGTTTTTCGGTTTCTCGTTTCGGAAATGGTTTTCGACTATGTTGGAAAGAAAAAGAGGAAAAGAGAATGGAATTTTTTCAGTTCCAGAGCTCACTTTTTTCGATTCCTACCGTAGATGTTGCCCTGGGATGCCAGTTGCAGTCTACAGTAAATCGATTCAAGTCCTTGAGTGAGATGCCATGATGGAGAGGTCATGATGATTGTCCCGTATTGCCAGCCAAGCATTGTGCGTGACAGGTATTGTTGCGGCTTCTAATGTATGGGGCAGGAGACAACCATGAACCCACATCTCGTTCCGTTGGATCACATGCCGGTGAGTGGCAAGTGACAATGTTCGAACGTCGAGGCTCCGCAGTTGAACATCACCACGACGTGATACGACTGTCGGTTTTTTCAGGCCGCTCAAGTATATTGCCTCAAAAGCAGTAGTCTATAACCATGAAGCGTTTGGAGACGACTCACCACAAGTCCCAGCTCGAGGAGTGCCACGATGCGCTCCTTTTACACTACGGTGTAAATGGTGCTACTGTTGATATCAACATGAAAAAAGAAGCAAGGTGACAATGAGAGAGGGTTCGGCACATGCGAGTGCCGGCATATTGCAAGGGAATTTCGAGAGCCTTCGGACTGTACAGTCACAGCCGCCTTGGCCCTTTTTCTTGTCACAATTCTCAAGAATGCCATTGGAATGTACCGCCGTTTGGTGTGCGTAATGCCGCGAAACGGGGACAAGTCCGTGTCCTATCCATGTGGTAGGCGATGGCATTTCTTTGGTCGAGTATCGAGCTTTTGTGACTGTAACGAATCACTTACTGCTTCAGTGATACGAGTCGCGGCTCGAACTTTTCCATACCAAAAACAATATTGAAAAAAGAAGCAAGGTGACAATGAGAGAGGGTTCGGCACATGCGAGTGCCGGCATATTGCAAGGGAATTTCGAGAGCCTTCGGACTGTACAGTCACAGCCGCCTTGGCCCTTTTTCTTGTCACAATTCTCAAGAATGCCATTGGAATGTACCGCCGTTTGGTGTGCGTAATGCCGCGAGACGGGGACAAGTCCGTGTCCTATCCATGTGGTAGGCGATGGCATTTTTTTGGTCGAGTATCGGGCTTTTGTGACTGCAACGGATCACTTACTGCTTCAGTGATACGAGTCGCGGCTCGAACTTGGCCACACCAAAAACAATAATTAACAATTAAAAAACGAAATTCAATCGAAATCATAAACCCTTCTCCGTATATTGTAGTAGTTGTAGTAGTGTAGTAGAATCGATTTGATTGTGCCATTTTTGAAAACAATGTTGTTGTTGTTGTTGTTGTTGCCGCATTCGTTGTGTTTGAGTGACAGTATTGGTACAGCACAATCCCCATCTGTTCTCGAGTCATACCAGTTGGTGTCTCCAAATACAACAGACCATCTCACAAGCTGTCTGTCATACACATAAGGTACGACGCACCGAGCATTCGGCAAAGCTGTAGGGCCTAAAGATAAATAAGGAACATCATGTTATATTGCTTTTGGACTGTCGTTGGACGGCCGCTGCCCTGATTCTTGTTGTTGGAAAATGATTTTTGCTCCCAGGTTTCGTTTTCTCCACAGAAGGTGTAACTTTGGACCTGTTTGTTTACGACACAACCTGGTGGTGGAATGTGGAATCAAATCGATTTCAGCCACGCTCCAGTCTGGCATCTGGTCGGCTGTTTAAAACCTACGATGTATCCTTCTCACCAAGTTTTCCAGTGTATTGATGTGTGCCACTGTGACATTAAAGTACCGACGCTGTCGATTTGTTGTATACGCAATACCGCAATGCGCACCAATCAATCCATTCTCGAGATACTGGAGTCATATTGTGTCATCATAATATCAGTGGAGTCTTTTCCGATCCCTCATGGTGGCAAGGTGGAGAGGGGAGAGAGCTCAGTGCTGCTTGACAGCTTGACGGATTGGCAATGTCATCGAGATACTACCGTACTTACGTCGTAGTACAGATCATCATCATGTTCACAGTCAGAGTATTTTGATATTTTCTATGGGTCCAAACCGCGCTGTACCTCACAGTCAAATTGAAAATCTTCGACATGGAGCATGGAACACAACTTCTTTTGACATCAAGATGATGACTCTCTTTGGAAAGACGATTGTTGCGGCCGCTCATACCAAGGGGAACCATAAGATAATGAAAAAACAATGACAATACTGCTTTTGGAGGAACGTCCATCTTCCAACAACAAGGATCAGAATTGACTGTGAAGGAAGCGAGAGGATGATGGTAGTGCAAAAGGACAGCCAAGAATTCCATGTCAGACCGTTCCTCAAGATCTAAAGCAAGGAAACTTACCAATCCAACTTACCAATCCAAGGCCATTCATCTTGAATCTTGGTTGAACGCATGAAAGCCTTGTCCTACTTTCGGTTGTTCCAATTTTCCATGTTGGAATAACATAATATGATAGACAAAATAAACACCTGAATCGTTAATGTCATGATGATTGCAAACCGATTGGGAATATGAAACGTTGTCGAAAAAAATAATGATGGTACTTGCTCGGCTTCTTCCAAATGATGGGTGGTCGTATTGGCATTGTCGTCGCCAGAGCTTCCAACGCTGGAAAGAGTCTAGCTAGATTTTGTCACCTGTGTTGTCGCAATCGATTTTGAAAAATCTATCCTCCTCCTCCTCCTCGTTGTTGCTGTTTTTGGTAATAGTAATGACATGGTTCGTTGTTGGACTCTCCGCAATCGATACTGGAAGGGGGAGGGCAAATTTGAGTTGGTACACAGGATTGTGGAAAATCAATCGATTGGGTTGTGGAAACCTCAAGCCTTGCAAAACGTTGGGCAGTACTAGTACCCGTACGTCTCGGCCAAGCAAATCACTGGACTTATTCAATCGATTAGGCTGTGGAAACCTCAAGCCTTCCAAAACGTTGGGCAATACTAATACTCGTACGTCTCGGACGAGCGAATCAACACGGGGAGACGTGGAAGATGAAACTGGTCGTGGATTACTCAATCTGTTTTTTGTTCTTTGTTTCCTTGTTTCTTTTACAGTTCCACCACCGATCGTTCCGTTGTTCAGTTCGATCACTCAATCTCTTTGCCATCATAATCCTTTGCTCGTAACTGTAAGCTTGTCTTCAAGGTGTGAACTGGCAAACTGGCCTGTTTCTACCGGTAGTTTCCAACGGTTTTGTTTTTTGGTTGCCTCGATGTGATTCTTGCAAAACATTTCGATCGGAAACGATGGTTAGATCCGTTGAGAGTGCGACTTTCCTCCATGAAAGGGTTACAGCGCCTCCGACGGCAGCGGAACACAAAGTCTCCTGCCCGCCAATTCCATAGCCTGTTACTAATTTGCTTCAACCTTGTGTTCCACCAGAGCGCCTCTGATGGTGACGGAAGACAAAATCTCCTGCCCGCCAATTCCATAGCATGTTACTAATTCGCTTCAACCTTGTTTTCCACCAATATCGATGGCTCCGCCTCCCAACATTGGTGTTGTGTATATTCCCAACTGGACCAATTGTTTCTTGCCAAATACATTGGGGTGTGTTTGCACCCCAACTCAACATCAACCACAATCGACTTGTTGTTTCGAGTTTCAATTTCGCGGATTATTGTCAAAAGATGCGTTTCGGCCAAAATCCGATAGGACGGCCTCCGCACGGCAAGAGTTGTCCAAAGAAGATGATCAGGCTCAACGGAGCATATTGGTAGTACCCGGTAAAAAATACTCACAGTTTGTGCTTATGGTTATCCCACCGGCTCGTAATTCTGTGGGTTATTTATAATGATTTGAGTCAATGGTTTGCTTGAAAGTGTTTCCAAACAAAGGGAAGTATTCCAATATGAGAAGATAGTCTTAAGATTGGTTCCGTTTTCTCGTTCTCTCATCATATCGTTGTTGTTGTTGTTGTTGTTTTTGTTGTTGTCACGACTACCAGTACTGTACTACGGTACCGTAGTACGGTAGTCGTACAGCAGACTTCCGTACAGTACACTTTGTATCATACGACTTAGTACAGTGTGCAGTATTAATCCAAGGGTCTTTCTCACCGTATCATGCAACAGATGGACTGCAAACGTCTCGACTGAATTAGCCCCTCTATCCAATCTCATCATCCCGACAGATCACATCCCTCGCAAGTCGCAAGTTAACAGAAACAAAGGCATGCAGAGAAACAAAGGCATATTTTGTTTAAAAAAAAAAAGAATCATGCGTGGTACTCCTATTTCAACCGCAACAACAGAAAGTATCTTTGCTGTCTCTCTCGCTACCTCTTCTTGGAAAAAAAAGATGCTATTTAATGACAAGGCAACAACATTCTCAACTATCATTCACTCTATGCCATAAATGACACCAAACCATCAAGAACAAACATCATCATCGGCAACAACACATTCGATTGTTGGGTGCAACCTTATCCTGATCAAGAGGAGGCAACGGTGACAATAATGAAAGATCTTCCAAAGAATCCCAAAAACATCCAAAGAATCGCCATGCGTCTTTTTAGGGACAACTCTTGGATTTAGAAGCTGAGCGGACCTCTTTTTTCGCATCCACTTCCGACGACTGAGACAGAAACGATACAATCTAGGAGGTAACGATGACAAAAATGAAAGATCTTCCACAAACATCCAAAGAATCGCCATGCGTTTCTTAACGAGCTGTGCGGACCTCCCTTTTTTTGCATCCACTTCCGACTACCGAGGCAGAAACGATACAATCTACAAGGTCATCTTTCATCACCGACAGTTCCAGTAGAAATAATAACAACAACAGCAGCAGCGACAACGTCTTTGTGGAACAGCTACATGAATGGAAGATGGACCAAACCAACCAATGTTTTTGGTCGAGAACTGGTTGATGAATACGATAGTTCCTCGGAACAACAACAACAGCAACTCGATCAACATCTGGACGATTCGTCCAGGACCCTTGTTTTCGCGCGACCTAGTTTTGGTGGGCGCGTAGAATATCAGTACCGTATTCATTCAAGGTATGTTCGGGATCATGATGCGGTTTTTGAGAAACGGGGAATCAACAAATCCCCCCCAGAAAATATGGGCGCTTTCGAAAGCGCCCATAAAAAATATGGGCGCTTTGGAAAGCGCCTATAAAAAATATGGGCGCTTTCGAAAGCGCCCATAAAAAATATGGGCGCTTTCGAAAGCGCCCATAAAACGAAAGCGCCCATAAATTCCTTGGTAGCGTCGTAGACGAGCAGCAATACGAAAGTTCCATCAAATCGACAAGTAGCAAAGAGCAACAGTACGGTTGTTCTATCCTCCTCTTGTCGAAGTCACTTTTCATCTTGGGAAAGTGTAAACTGAGGCCCGGTGTTGGCTGTAAAGCCACTATCCTCACTAAGTTCATCCACACGAAGCAAAATAATATTTTTGTTTTTTCATGAGACTCCGTTTGACATGGACGATGATATCGCTCGCACTTGCTGCCGTTCTTGCTTGATTCAATCAAAAGGTAAAGCCAAATACATAGTGCCCCTAGAAATCGACTATGATGAAGTGGGACTATATCCAATCATTCGAACAAAGAAGGCATCGATTGCGATAATAATGAGATCATGAGGGTAGAGTTGTGGCAACTGTCAGAAAACTATTCTTGTGATGACTAGATGGTAATGAAACTTTTCCCTATTTCATTTGTATAAATTTTAAGTTTTTAGTCTCGATATCAGACATCCCAGCAACGAAATGTGCCCTTTGCAACAATTCGATTACATCGTAATTACTTTTTTCCCTTTGCTTTCAAGACATATCCCTAGCCGCACCACCCCCTTCTGAGGGTTCGTTGCCAGCGAATCCAAACTGAAAGCCGAGTTGGTTTTTCCGCATCTGCTGCACCGGTCCTTTCTTGGATACGAATATCGGAGCGACCGATCTTCCAACAGACGAAATGTTCCAAACTGCGTCCACTAGCGTTTGGATGGGTTTCACTTATCGTCAAGGACAATCCAGGGAACTCGTTTTCATCGTTGACGAGAGACGGATTGACGACATCTCGAAAACCGTCCAGAAGAAATTCATTCATGTATTCTGGTCGAGATTTCCACACCTCCATGGGCTTCGTGCTCGGATCTTTGACGTAAACTTCCAAGTCATCCAAAAGATGCTCCTGTGCAGAGGAACCTTGCCATTGGATAAAGCCCTTGTGAGAGAAAAGTGATGGTTTGTAATTCATTTTGTAATTGTTGAAAGCAATGAGATCATCGTCTGCTCGTCGATCCAATTCAAGAATCTTGTTTCGAAGCCTAATCAAACGATTCTTCAATATACTATAATCGTACAATGCGAGCTCTGGATCAATAGAGTAAACATCTTCCAATGACATCTGCTGGAAAATTCTTGTCATCAACTGGAATGATTCCCTCCAAAAGAGAGTTGTAGAGGATTTGTTTGGCTTTGCTTTTTCGCCACTTCATCTTCAGCTCTTTGAATTTTTTTGACTGTGCTTCAACACTCAACACGGATCTCTCCAGCTGATACCGAATAAAAAAACGTCATTTCTGCCCTCTTCAACGATTTTGAAATGAGTCTTCACAGCATAGAAAATGTGGCTGTTGTTGCCATCATCAAACGAAAAGTGCAGCAGTCTTGACTTTTCCGGCTTACAGTTTTCTTTTCATTTGACAGCAGCACAACGGTGGACCGATGTGAGGCATCAATGTTATTTTGCTTCGTGTGGATGAACTTAGTGAGGATAGTGGCTTTACAGCCAACACCGGGTCTTAGTTTACACTTTTTCTCATGGTGAAATGTGGCTTCGACAAGAGGAGGATAGAACAACCGTACTGTTGCTCTTTGCTACTTGTCGATTTGATGGAACTTTCGTATTGCTGCTCGTCTACGACGCTACCAAGGAATTTATGGGCGCTTTCGTTTTATGGGCGCTTTCGAAAGCGCCCATATTTTTTATGGGCGCTTTCGAAAGCGCCCATATTTTTATAGGCGCTTTCCAAAGCGCCCATATTTTTTATGAAAGCGCCCATATTTTCTGGGGGGGATTTGTTGATTCCCCGTTTCTCAAAAACCGCATCATGATCCCGAACATACCTTGAATGAATACGGTACTGATATTCTACGCGCACATCAAAAACTAGGTCGCGCGAAAACAAGGGTCCAGATGAGGAATATCAAGAAGAACTATTGGACGATCAAAAAGGAAGAAGAACGACAATTATTGTTCCAAATTTTCCTCCGAGGAAAGGCTGCATGGGGACGATTGCCATCCCAAAAATGAAGAGGAAATGAAAGAGAAGACGTCGACAACGGAAACGACACTACCGTTTCTGACACCGAATCAATCCTTAGTGATAAGCAGCAACGACGACTCCCACAACCATCACCATCATCATGAATCCTTGTCGCATGTCCGATCCGACGGGGAACAGCGTTCATATTGTGGTCAATGGTGGTGGAAACAACGCCGTCACAGAATCGATGGCACATGCTCCATCCAACGTCAATCTAACGATGACCACTGTCCTACAAGCCATTCATTCCTTTTGACACTATCACAGTCGACTACTTCTACCTCGAAAAATACAGGATGAACTCATTGGACCCAAGGGACCCCTTTTTTTGCCACGGCCAAAATTGCTGGTATCATTAAGCCGCCAAACAAAACATCCAATTTAATTCCACTTGGTCATCTATCACCCATTGGTCAAGTTAAGTTACCCTAGACATTGCATTACACACGTAATATCATTATCATCATCGATTGTGCATCGGTTATTAGGGATGGATTATATCTGTCCGATTTTGTCGTATCCAACATCCAAGCGCAGATACAATTTCAGCAGCGGCAACAACAACAACAACAACAACCAATCAGAAGCAACGAGGCGACCAAAAAATTCCGTATCATTTGATGAGAGATGCAATCTGTCTTTGAACCGTGTTGGGGGACTGATAGAGAGAGAGAGAGAGAGAGAGAGAGAGAGAGAGGATCTTATACGGTAATTTTTGTCTTCATTAGTATAGAAGTATCCTTATAATTAGTTAGTATTCATGTTGGTGTTGGTGTTTTGGGATTTGTGGTCTTGGTGGTGGATCATGATTGTCAATGCAATCAATATTGTTGGAGGAAAGAGTGAGCAGATGGGAGGTCCCATGAGTGGTCGTTTTACGACGACACGTAAAAAGTCGGCAGTCTCCCATGCACACTGGAACAGTCCTGCCTCTTCCTCGAGTCGTTTTGTCTCGTTTATCGTTGCTCATTGGATGATGATAACAATGGTCGGTGATTCCAAACAATTCAGGGAAGGGTTTGGCCGTGGTGGTATTATTTACTGTTAGAGCATCAATTTTGTTTTTTCCCCCCGAGATCACGCCAGTATTTTCTTTATCTTTGGATGGTATTGATTCGTTGTTGTTGTTGTTGTTGTTGTTGCTGTTGTTGTTGTTGGATACCAACTGTTTTGCGCAGAAAGTGATGACGTTGTTTTTTCAGTTTGCAATCGGAGGAAAGTTTTTGGAAACCGAGTGTCGAATGAGCGATCCTCGTCACAAGTCAGTTCGAGTCGACGCAATGACAAACATCTGTTCTTGATTTTAATGGTCGATACGATAGGATTTCGTTGCTTTTTTCCCCATGATGGGTATACATCTTCGACCCCACATTCTCATAGACGAATATAAGAGAATGTGATGTTGTGATGTGATGTGATGTGTTGCGGTGGTGCTGTTGGTGGTGGTGCCGGCGGCGGATGACGTTGAAGTAATACTGTACTACCCAAGTCCCTTCCCGAAAGACTGTTCCATCTTCTGTCATGGTGCTGTAAATCACCACAAGAAAGATTACGAACCACGAACACGTCGTATCCCAACTCAAAAGTGGATTAATTCAATTCGGTGCGGTGCCGTTTTGCAAACTGACGCCCGTTGTTGTTTGTTGTTTGCGGCACACACACACACACACACACAAAAAAGAATTGGCAAACGCCGGGAACACGACAACGTTGGACAGTGGTGATACCAGGTCAACACGTCGTCATCACAACAACAACAACAACAACAACAACTGCACACTGCCTTGCCCTCTACACTGACACGTCCAAGGCATCGTCCTTGGAACGGACGTCGGTCGTATTTCTTCATTGTGTATCATCAAAGTACCAACACACTGCTAATAATGGCCATGGCCATGGGCCCTGCCTGACATCGCCAATGATAATAATGGTGGTGGTGTAGCACAAACACCGGGACTGTCCAGGGGTGGGGGTGGGGGTGGGGGCAAATGCCGCAAGATTCGCCGACCGGAAGTCAATACTGGTTGTTCCCAGTGACAAGCGGCAAACGAGAACCTCTCTACCACGACTAGAAGAGTATCAAAATATTCGGAGTAAAATACGTTGAAAAATATACACTGTCTTGGCTACAGAGTACCGGTAGTAGTCTAGACTACGGTACGAAGTACCGGTACCATACTTCTTTACGTACGAAGTACGTACGCTGGTACTATCATACGTTCGAACAAGCACGGTGCTTCAAGTACGTCGAACAATAAACGAGAAAAATTAACACGTGTAGACTTATTACAGTAGTAGTCAAGTCAGTCTACGAGGTACATACCGTACCTTCGTTTCATCATCATCAGTCATCAGACAGGAGGAGCCGCGTAGTATGACATCTGAATACCAACTGGAAAAGGGTGTACCGAACCTCTTCTCTTCTACTACCGGTAGTCTACCGCAAGAACGCAACGACAGTGTTCATCCCAGTCATTTCAACAACAGTAAACAACAACAACAACATCGTTGTTGGCGCTGGCTGACAACATCATGGCGGAAAAAAACGTACAAGCAACGAAACCGAATCAACTATGATAGTAACAAACATCATCATCAATCCACCAACAACAAATGCAATCGAATCAGTCGTAACCGTTCACTGTCGGCCTTAAAAGCAAAAAGCAAACCTCCAACCGACAATTTAGCCACCATCTTTTTGGGTGGACAACAACAACAACAACAACGACAACAACAACACCAAAAAACAGAAATAATGTTGGGTTTTCAAGGAAGTTGTACTACTACCATTCACTTTCGGATGAAATCGACAAATGGTGGATCAATGGTTTTACAAATTACACATGTCCACGTGTCGATTAGATGGACATTCGTCACTCTAATGATAACGGGACAGTCCTGCCCCATTTCACGTCAGTACCAACGTTCGAACTTGTCGTTAAACATCACAAGGGATTCGTCGCGACGACGATGAGGTCGACGACGACGACGACGATGGAATCCATCAGATTGGAACTCCCTTCTCCTTAAACAACTTCTACAGTGTTTCCGATGACCCCATCCATGCCTATTCGTGATGCTTGATGCTGGTCAGATGCGGCAGACAACGTGTGAACCTTGATGATGTGATCCGATTCGTGCTTCTCCAGCGGTGTAGGAGACGGTGGTGATCCAAAAAATGCATCATCGTCGTCCGTCGATAAACTTAAGCTGTGCGTTTGATGGGTTCCGTCATGTGATTGCAAATCGCCCGACTCTCCCACAACATCATGTTGTTCTGGGAGGTTCCCATCGTCTTCATGGTGGGTAGTATCATCATGGTTGGTAGTATCATCGTTGACTTCAGTGACTGGATCCAGCGTCGCACCCATTTGAGTAGGATCGCAAGTCCCCACCCAGTACGTTCGCATTTTGCCCTTACCCTTCACCTTGATCTTACCACGGACTGTAACAGCGATCTCAGGAGCTTGTTGTACCAAAAGCTCCGCTGAAGCATGAGTGCAGTGGATTCTACCTTCAACAGAATTGCTTTCCATTCGAGAGGCTGTATTAACAGTCTAAACATACATTTCATGGTAACAAATACAGTAGGAACAAAAATGAAAAAGTGAGACAAAAAAAAGGAAAAACGCAACATCGCAGTTTACATCAGCAAACAAAGAAAAACGTACATCACCAAACAAGCCATATCTTGGATTTAATGAACCAATGACATTCGACACAACTGGACCAGAATGGAAGCCAACTCTGATCTTGACATTACCACGAGATAGATCTTCATCATCTATTGGGATCTTTGAGGCTGCAAAAACAGCATCTTGGGCCCACAAAGCAATTCTTTTTACATGATCATCAACTTGCATGCCATCCAAGTTAGTAACCCCCATATACGCATCACCAATCGTCTCAACCTTGAACACGCCATGTTTGTTAGCCAAAGTGTCAAAGGCTTGGTACAACCGATCAAGCATGTTGGAAACCTTGAGGGGTGAAAATGTCTCTGAAATGGTTGTAAATCCAACAATATCAGAAAAGACAACCGTGACGCAATCATGTGTTTCCGCTTCAACCTTTTTACCAGCATTCAAAGCATCGGCAATATGTTTTGGGAACACATCATACAAAGACGTTGTTTTGCGCTTCCATCCTTCCTTGAAGGTATTTTGGAAACTTTCAAGAGGTTCCGTGTCCCTGGCAGACATCTCTACCAAAGCATAGTCAAGATCCTTGGCAGTTGGACGGAAGAAGGGATTGGCACTCCAACATTTCTTGATTATATCAGCCATCCTGGGTGGACATGCATCAGGAATAGTAGGTCGCTTGTTGATCCTTGGACTGCAAACCTTTGGCAGAACTTTCTTTGGATCTTCACCTTCGAATGGTGCTTGACGAGCATAGATCTCATAAAAGATCATACCCATCGAATAGATGTCACAGGCCGCAGTGTACTCACTCTTTCGTCGCAGGTACTCTGGAGCCATGAAGAATGGTGTGCCTTGTAGAAGAGCAGCGGTTTTGCTCAACCCTGACATCTTGAAATGTGAGAAACCAAAATCAGCAACCTTGGCCCGGAATCGAGAATCAACCAGAATGTTCTTTGCCTTGAGATCTCCGTGGAGGATCGGTGGTTTAGATGCATGCAAAAATTGGATACCTTGAGTGATGTCACGGACAATTTGGAGGATGATATCTCCACCAGGACTCATTGTCTCATTGTGAAGCAGATCATATAAGCTTCCATATTCCATATACTCCATAACAAGCATCTGTTGAGGGGGGATATATTCAAACAAAAATCAGACAACAACTTGATTGTTTAAATCACTGGTACACACAGACAAACAACATACCGGATCAACTGTTGGGGCAATAACAGCTCCCATCACAGTGGTAATACAAGGGTGACGAAGTCGTGAGAGAAGCCTCATCTCAACAATGAAATCCTTTTTCAACTTTGCATGTTCATCAAATTGGAGCCAGAGTGGGCAGACTTTAGATGCCATACTTTGATGAGAACCATATCCATCCCCCCATGTACCACTCCCATGGTCGGATGCTGTAGCAGACTCAAGAAGTTTCAGCACATTATCAGACTGATGCATATGCAAGAGACTCTCCCAGTCTGTCTTGGAAGATGAAAGTACCAAGCTTTCTTTTCTGTTCTTCTTGGTACCTTCTTCAATATCCCCAGAGTCTTCACCAAATTTGACCTCCTTCTCTGTCTTTTTGCCATCATCATTTGTGTTCTTCTTGTCCTTGTTCTTTTGTTGCTTTTTGGTGTTGCTTGGGGCGATTTTGATGGACGAATTGTTTGATGTACCAATCTCTGGGGATCCTGTTTGAAAAGATCCAGATTGCAATCCATCAGAAGCACCACTTCCCAATCTTGATGAGCCCCTACTTTTCTTTGATGGAGGGAGAACACGCTTGACCGCTACTTTGGTACCTCGGTACTCTCCAAGGACAACAACACCAAAGCCTCCTTGTCCAATGACTTCAGGTGGCTCGTTGAAGTGAAGTTCCTCAACATTGATACGCCATACCTGTAGATGGAAGAAAGAGGATTATGAATAAAGAATTCGCATCAAATGAACAAACTGGCAAAAGTACAAGGAAGAGATAACAGTTGTTTTACATACCTGGTCATTTTGCTTCTTCTTGTAAGCAAGGTATAGGAAGACACTGAAACCAACAAAAATGAATACTGAAGAAAATATGATGACAAAAAAATATGCCGATTCGATACACGATCCCATCATCTCGTAAGTGTTGTTTGCACAGACACAATTACCATCAGAGTCTGGTACCCTGTTACTGCTTCCTCCATACAAGACCTCACAGTCATTTGGTAATACCATTACACGGATAGGAGACTGCCCAATTGGTTTTCCATTTACCAAAATCTCTATCACTTGAGCTTGTACAGATGGACTGGTGACCTTAAATTCATAGGCATATGTGCCTTCAATATGCTTGAAATCAAGAACATCTCTTGAGGCTGCTGAATGCTGGATGATTTCAATGTCAGCATCCTTCCGCAGCATGTTGTCATAGATTCGCATGGTGATGTATTGGTGTTGCATGACAGTACCACAAATTTCCATCTTTTCACAACCAGGGAGATCTGTGCCATAGTTATTGACTAAGTGCTGATCTTCTTCCCCCTCTTTCATTTCATACACATCAACATCAAAGGCCTTGACACATGGTCTACAGAAGCAATCATATGTATCCACTTCATCACAGCTCAACCCTTCTTGGGCGCATCCATTCAAGAATTCTACCTCACTTCTTCGGAAGTAACCTTCAGGACAAGTAATTCCTTCGTAAAGGTTGGAAGGGCGTGTACATTGCCATTCACCACGGTCGTCTTGAACCATGAAGCCAGCATCTTGGAGCATTGTTCGAAGTCCATGGTATGAGCGGGCTGTTCGGAAGCCATTGATAGTACTATCCAAAGAAGCTTGATGGGCCAGTTGGGCAAGAGCTGGTGTTGTATGGCAGAGAGCAACATCTGGGAAGAGGTCTTGCAGAGTTTGAGAACTGTCACTGCAGCCACTACCACACTCTTCTAAGAGTTGTCCAACATGTGCATGTTTGTTAAATTCAAGTAAGGCCCCTTGGACTTCAAATGCAACATCCTTTGGTACAATTGATAATGCAGCAACAGGCCTAAGAAGGAAGGCATAAATAAAAATAGTCAGCGCACTATAGAAGTCATACAAAAGTTGGTTTCGAAATGTGGCTTACCATTCGGGGAACACATCGGTACTGTGCAAGAATGGAAACAACTCCCCACTCTCTCTGTTAGAAAAAAAAAAAAAACAATTAGACACTGGATGCAAGAGATGGTTGAAGATTCATGATGTTCACATCGATGGACTTACTCCGAGTACAACACATGGACCTTAGGATCGATGACTTTGAAGAGGTCAATGCTAAGATATTCTCCATCTTTGTCCTTGGTGAGCTCAATTTGGTTGGTACGAATGAATCCAGCATCTATTCGACCACTGAGAATACCATCAATGACATGGGCTTGATCTTTCATGAAGATGACTTGCCTAGGATCGTTGACGTAGGATAGACCGTTCCTTGCCATTTCATAGATCTGCATCTGTCCCCCCATCAGATCAACTATGGCACCGGCACCAATGATCTTGTCTTTCAAATCTGCAATGGTCTTGATATCTTCATTATCAGCCCGGGTTGCAATGACACCAGCATAAACATCCAGATCAAACACTTGGTTACGGAGTTCGATGTGTTTGACAGAAGTGACAAGAGCAGAGGCCCCCGTTTCAGCTCCAACACACGAATAGACACCTCTGATGATGTGACAAAAGAACAAACAAGAGCAGAAGATATAATAAGAGAACAAATGGCTTGACTGACCTTTTTATACCGATTCGGTAGTTTACTTACGGATTGGAATAAAAGAAGTCGACTTCTTTATTGTTGATGGCATCGAGCAATGCATCGAAGTAGAAGGATACGATCTCAAACTTGATGGGAGGATCGAATCTCCGTCCTGCTGTCTCGGTCAAATATTCTCCGAATTTCTCATGTTGACGTTGAGTTTCGTTGATTTCTCGTGTTGAGTGGATACCAATTTTGTATACTGGCTTGTGAATGTACTTGTCGAATGGGATGGGTTCTTCTTGGAAGCAACTTTCAGTAGCTCTATTCCAATAAGCTTCCGTCGATAAGCTTAGGTCAGAAGGAGCTTCTGTCATGGTAACATTTTGTGCCGACGCAGGCACCACATTGTGTCGACCAGCAGCAATGAGGAATATCGACGCCAGAGTCAAACGATTCTTCATTGGGAATATTCAGCGTCTCTTTCACTTTTACGAGAGATAGATGATGGAATTTTTCTTTCAGATTGGTTGGTTTTTTTTTTTTATGAGACGACGACACTGGTTGGTAGCGATAATCTGCCCGTAAGGATTACAATCTTTGCTGTTTGTTGCTTGGATTATGAGAGGAGGTTGTTGATGTTCTTTGTTTTCGATGGATCCGAAGCCGAAGGAAATTTTATTGGGATGATTGGCAACGGTATTCAATCCATTTAATGTACGGGCTTCGCTTTTCTTGTTTGTACTTGCATTTACTGTTAGGTCGTAGAATTTAAAAGCCTTTTCTGTCTACTCTCATGAGAGAGAGTAAAAAGGGCGAGAAACAAGAGTATGCGCTTTCTTAGGACTCTATTATTGCATTCGATGTCCGATCGAAGGAACGACTTTACTGTTGCAGTATGGTCGGCCATAATCGGAGGTTGCATTTCATTTAAGGAATCCGAATTTCAATTTATCACCGTAGTCCCCAATCTTCTTGGACTTCGATACTCTTTAAATGGCGAAGTTCTGATGACCACGCCTTTCCGACTTGTACATGAATCCAAACGAGAACCTTTGTGATGAAAAACTATCCGCGCGAGCAAAATGGCGAAATCGAAAGTCTCCTCTAATTGTTTGTTGTAGTAGTGTAAATTTTAATGAATAGGTATGTATGTAGTAACTGTAAGTATCAACGATCGGTTTTCGAAACCAACTGCCTGGAATCAACCGATTTCTTAGCTGGAAGTAAAACTTTATTCTTTTGAATTTACAGTTAAGTAGACGAGGCAATCGAATTATCTTCTTGTTCTAGGAAATTGACACATGACACGCTCTAGCTAGATAGAGATGGTTCTTGTTTATTTCTTTATTAGGTAGTATCTGTTATTACATTTTGAAGTTACGTCTACGAAGAATTTGATTTTATTGAACACCGGAGACTTCTTTTCCACTACTCTCTACTGTGAGACTAGTAGAGAGAGTAGAGAGTAGCGACAGATATATTTTTTTCATCCAAACTACGGTAGTGTCCTTTGTTCTACTCTCTAGCTAGCTACTAGCTAGACGGAATAAGATTTTTACTCGACTGGTTCGTACGAGTTCTTCAGTGGTGCAAAAGAATGAAGATGGTATTATAAAAAAAAGTAAGAGCAGTCACTATGAGTTCCGCTTGACTGTGTGTTAACGGTGAGAGGATACTTGCATTGGTACTACTAGGTTACTTGTATCATACTCTAGCTAGTAGTCATGACCCTTCGCCGTATTCACTGTCAGATGACCGAAAGTACTCTTTTGATTTTTAAAGTGTCCATTATCTGGAACATCTTCTTTTTTCTCTTCACGACTTGGAATGTCAAAGATCGAATCCTCCCAAGTCTTTTGCAAACGAACCGAAGACGCCATCATTGGAACGCTACAGCCCGAATGTCTCCTTCGTAAGGATGAGTGTGTGAGTGTTGAACAATCAGGGTTTAAAAACGGTACAAAAAGTTCGATGAAATTGTGTCAAACGTAGAACAACAGTAACAGGAGAGGGAGAGGGAGAGAGAGAGAGAGGGAGCAGGTAGTACAACGGGCTCAACAAGTTGTTGATTGACAAATGCCAGCAGTTCTGGATGCGTTTGCGGCTCAATGTTCAGCATCCGATTGTTTTTGAAAAAGTTCCTGAGGACTTGCCGGGACGACAGTATGTTTTACACATCCATCATCACACTGGATATGTCGCCGTTTGCCAAACCATCGAGAGGTGGCCAAACCAATCGACTGTGTTACAATCATCAAAGTATTGATGCAAACGTGTCTTGGACGCATTTGTTGTGGCCCATTAGTTATTCATCTCTCCATGTTGCCACAATACAACCATTTTTTTCGGAGATTTGGATCCGCCTTGTAATGGATTTCTGTTTAGCATTCATTCCGGTCCGGCGGAACGCATGATCCGCGTGAAGCATCTTTTCTGAACATTCATATTTGTCGAGTGGATTTCGATTTGGCATTTGGCCCGACGGAATTTGGAAAAATAAAATAGTTCAATGGATCGTGTCAGAAACGGATCAATGTACGACCAAAGAAGAAATCTTTCGGTCGGCGTTTCTGTCAAACAGACGGTCAACAACAACAAAAAAAATGGTCACAATGCATTCTGTTGTGACCGTTTTGTGGATCCAATCGCAAGGAGAGATGGGACACGAAAAGAGTTGCCGATCTGTGATGGTGTGTGTGTGTGTGTGTGTGTGTGTGTGTGTGTGTGTGTGTGTGTGTGTGTGTGTGTGTGTGTGTGTGTGTGTGTGTGTGTGTAGCATTGTAGGTGAAATGGTTCATTGTTATCGGTGGTGGTGACAGCCATAGAACCCAAACAAAGTAACAATGGATGTGTCATAATCGGAGATTCGGTTGTGATGAGAGCGTGGATGGTGGATGAGATGGCCCAAAACAACAAGTTCGGAAATCCAGCCAGAGTCATTGATCAATTTCATTCTCGTCCAGGGATGGGAACGAGAACGGCAACGAACGGTATCATTTTCATGCCTCGTGATAGTCAAACCAAACACAATTTGGGCTTCTGTCGTGTTGTGTGGATGGTATCATAGATGGTACAGTAGTAGTCGGCGGAAGGTTCTGTTCCACCGGCTTCGTAGCTCAGGATTTACCGGTACCGGACTACGGTACATGTATCGTAGGTAGTCTACGTAGTACATTTTTTTTACCGTACGTCGTATAGGTATTTGAACACGTACCGGTAGTCTACGTGTAACATGCCGGTCTGACTGTGAATGATGCCCCCAACATGCTATTTCATCCCGTACGGTACTACCCTTCCAATAGGTACAATACCTACTGTACCTACTGGTAATACGTACTACCAAACAAGTCGGTGTTGGATGATACACTACCGTACGCATTTTATTACCTTGTACTCCGGTATGATGATGATGAGAGTGTTCTGCAGTGCAGTGATGAACACTCTGCGGACTCTATTACTCTCTCTATTATTACACACTCGACTACGTACGGTAGTACCCGTACGTTGTATGCATATTATTGTTAAACTGTAAGGCAAGGCCACCTCCGCCTCTACTCTACCAGCCAACTCTGCTAGCAACGCGACCGAATATCATACAACCCCTCGTATGATACAACACAGTCTTTTCTATCAAACTATTAAAGGCAGCAATCAATCACAGGCATCAATCACCTCTTGACTCTCTGACATGTAAGTAAGAAGAATATGAAAATACAACGCAACGCAATGCAATGGAAGACAGTGTGTTTCGATCTGAATGATGGACAAAGACAACTGTCTTCCTGTAATGTGTGGGTGTGGGTGTGTGGGTGTGCAATGCATTTGATTGCTGCCGCGACAGTTCTTTCTCGTACAGCACGGACTCACTGTTGTTGTTATCTATCTATCTCTATCTATCTATCTATCCCCCAAACTTTTTTCAGACAACCGAAATTTAGTGGTCTTCTACTCCTCTCTGTCTATCTACGTGTCCTCACACGCACACACACACACAACGTCACGCCACGCATACACACACCCTTTTCGATTGGCATAATTGAACGTTTCCCATTCACAATCGATAATTTACAATCCTTACCATGTTGGCATTGAAAAAGAAACGAGAGGCTGAAAAGAAACAAGCCGAGGAAGAAGCAGCAGTAGCCGCGGCGGCGTCCAATTCGACACAAACACCCACCACCACTTCTGCTGCCGCTGCTTCTGCTGTCGAACCGAAAAAGGTGTCTCTCTTTGGAATTGGTGGAGAAAAAAAGACCAAAAAAGATGACAACACGGCAACCAAGAAAACTCCAGGAGAAATCCGCATTCAAAAAGGTGAGTAAAATAATGACTTTGTCTTGAACAGAGAGGACGGCTCGTTTCTCTTGTTGTTGTTGTTGTTGTTGTTGTTGTTTGGGATCGCATACAAAACATCATCGCTTTCCCTCTTCTGCTTCTCTGACTAACATTATACATGATATACATATCCTTTTCCGTCTCCTTTATCATATCATCATTGTCAACAAAGATATTGGAGAGTTGGATGGTGGGAAAGTTGCGACTGTCACATTTCCCAATCCCAACGATTTGACGAGTTTCAATGTTACCGTCAAGCCAGATACGGGGTATTGGGCTGGTGCAACGTACGAATTCGTATTTACCATCCCCCCACATTATCCACATTCACCACCCAAGGTGGAATGCAAAACCAAGATATATCATCCCAACATCGATTTGGAAGGGAAAGTTTGGTACGTAGTCAGAGTCAATTCACTCACAATATTGCACATGTACCAATTTCACTATACCTCTTACTGGACTTCCGTTTCCATTTTTCTTTACCGTTCGGCCAATTCCTCAACACACCCACACAAACAAACAAACAAACAAACAAACAAACAAACAAACACACTCTATCTCATGTTTCAAGCTTGAATATTCTTCGGGAAGATTGGCGTCCAGTGTTGGATATCAATTCCGTTATTTACGGACTCATTTACCTGTTTTACGAACCCAATCCGGACGACCCCTTGAACCATGAAGCTGCCGAACTATTTCGGAAGGATGTTCATCAATTCGAACGTCTCGTCAATCGAACATTACGTGGTGGACTGTTGGATGGAACATACTTTGAACGACTCGTCTAAGCTTTTTTTTTAAAAAAAAAAGTGTAGCTCTAGATTGGGACAACACATTATATTGATCGAGAAGTCTTTCCCTTGTCTGTCGTGTGTGACATGACACAGTCGGGTCATTCATGAGTACTGGTTGGTTGGTTGGATTGTTTATTTATTTTTATTATTATGTTGCAAGTCTCTCTTGTAAAAGTAAAATCGGTGCATATGCAACACAGCGGCAGCAGGCAAAGATGATGACCTACCCCAACAGACAGCAGTACAACATAACTACCTATGGTGGCGATTTTTTATCTCTATTTTCCAACGAGTAGTCCAAAAAGTAAAAGGCGGATGATATGTTTGCTTATATCAATTCGGAATCGTTTTCATTTTACCTTTCGTACCCATGTTCCTTTTCGACCGTCATTCTACGACCAAAATTCGAATCAAATTTCAGCAAAACTCCTGAATATTTCATACTGTCAGTCAGGAAGTCTTTCGGACGGGGTTTGTAGGTTCGACGCCTTCAATTGTTGATTGCTAAATTCGAATCCAATCCAATTGAAATCAATAATCTTTCGGAGTGTAATATGGAGCGAATCTTGCATATCCAATATTCTTTCTGACAGCCATACCACGGCCAAAATTCGTATCCAATTCAATTGAAATCAATAATCTTTCGGAGTGTAAATATCAGGTACGGTTTCAATGGTTATGTCACAAGAGGACGTAGTTCCACACACACACAAAATGCATTCTTGGAAGTATCCTTTGGCATTTTGCGTAGGTTTCGATTGCCGTTCTTAATCTTCTCACGAGCATGGTCTAATCGATGTCGGAAGGAATGATTTGGATTGACGCGCAGATGCTTTTTTTGACCCTTGCCTACCATTACCGACGAAACGACACCAATCTCCACCGCACACCTGAGGACCTTTCTGCGATTGGGGTTGTCCAAAACACCGTTGCTGTTATTTCTTTCATGTCAAAGAAGTGATTGAATCGAAATATTGGTTCGTACTATGATTCCAACGGGGATCATCGAAGGGTTGATCCGGCAAGAATCCGGTCTTTTCTACTTGTACTTCGTCGAATCTGTTTCAAAATGATGAAGCAGCGCATGAATGTCATCGTTGCCACCATGTCCATCTCCCAGGTGACGATCATTATGACTCACCATCCTTCAACTCCCACCTCGTGTTAGACATTTTTGCTTGGCATACATTCGTGTGGTGCAAACTCGTGATAACAATTCCTCGAAGCGAGCAATGGCTTGATTATTTGTTGCCAATTGATGATTGATGTAATGTTGTGTCTCCATGGCAGGCTCGAAGAACCCTTTCCACCAACTGCAAGACAAAACATAGACCATGAAGTGTTGTCTTATGTCGTATTTGGAACTGATCAATATAGAATAAGCTGCATGACGAAGCGCAATGCCGTAATCCTTGCAAGTGAGGATGCATTCATCATTCATTCATTCGTCAGAAAAGGAAGACATGCCTGTTGCAGTTGTTGCTTGTGGTCGAGAAGAAAGAATAGATGTTGGACGGACAGATAAGTATAGTTAAGTGATATCACACTTTCTCCCGTCCATACCATTCAAAAGGTATTCCAATACGATGCCCAAATCCAGAAAGGCGATCACCACAAAGAAAAAAGAAGTAACAATATCCAGCCAGAAAATCCTTGACGATGCCTCGTTGGAGCCTTTTGTTGGGAATCATAGTATTGCTGTTAGCTGTGACATGGTGTTTCAACTGACAACTGAGCGTATGGTATGATGTAACAGTAACAGTACAACATTGTCTTTTGCATCGTTAACAACTACTCCGAGTACTAAACTCCGAGTACTAAAACTGTAAAGGTATCATATAAACAAATACTCGGAGTAGTATGTGAAGTCAACAGAGAGGGATGGGATAAATGTTGTCTCTCGTGTTGTTGAAGTTGCTTGACCATCGTAGATTTTTTTCCAGATCAATGGAGGTAGTGTAGAGTGCGTTAGTCCGGTACCGTATTCAAAACGTAATGGTACATACACTGGTACGGTACTTCTCTTCTGTAGTACTGTATCATACACGTGTAGAAAAAATAATGGTGGTGGGAAAATGAGTTCTTATACCTGTATTTTATTATTTATTGTGTTTATTTTACAGAACTCGTAGTCGTATTCGAGAGTGACGACAATTGAACTACGTGGCAAGTCGATTGAACTCATCTTCATCATAGGTGGCAAGTCGATTCTTCTCTATGGAGAAGCTGCCACGGCAGCACGTATGATACAAGACCTCACAGTCAATAATCAACTAACTGTAAAAGTAATAATTATTTTATCAGTTGTTGTTTTAGCAGCTGCAGCTGCTGTTGTGTGATGAGAGACCAGATTGCGTTCTCTCATCATCAGTCAAACAACATGACATTCAGACATCAAAAAAATATATAAAAAATAAAACATCATCACATCATCATCATCATTTTTTTCAAGTTTGGACGACGATGTCATCTCATGAACATCATGGTGTGGTGTGGACAGCGCATCGTTTCGGTTCGAGAGAAGTAGACGTCAAAACAGCACTTCAAAAGAAAAAAATCTTTCGGAAGAACATCATGGGAGGTTGTTGTAACATCTCTAGAGAGTAGTTCATGAAAACTTGTTTTTGTACTTTACTAGAGTAGTAGCTCTCCTACTCTAGAGCCTTGTTCTTATCCTTATTTCACATACCGGATAAACAAGAACTGAAGTGTACTATGATAACATCATGACTTGAGTTGGGATGCAGTACTTGGTTTTGAAAACAACCAAACCAGTAAAAGGCTACATTATCTATCACAAAAACGGTTGCTTTGTGTTGTACTTGTACACAAAACGGATACGAGTCAAAACTGTTGTTATTGCCTTGAGTGATATAGTAGTAGTTGCAGTATTAGCTATTAGCGTTTCCCCGATTGCTTTTGTTGTATCGTTACGTTTCGGCCGAGACCATCACAACTTCATCATGATCCACATCAGTATTATTATTGAGAAGTTGGAGCGATCCGAATCGTTGGGAATGTTTGAGTGGTTGTTGTTGTTGTTGCTGCTGCTGTTGTTCAAAGGCGACCAATTGCTGGTCCGTGTATCCTCCAACTTGCAACAATAGATGTTTCCGTTCCAAGTAGGAAAGTCGATTCACACCATGGCTGGCAGCGGCTAGATTGGAATGTCCGTACCGATAGGGCATCCAACGTTGTTTGGACTGTTCGTGTGTTTCCAGATCCAAAAACTCCGATTCTTGATATTCCCATCCAAGAGATAATGGAAGTGATTCACACAGTGGATGATCTCCCAAAACAATACTGTACGTTCGTACTTCCAAAGCAGTAGCAAACCGTACTCGTTTCTGTTGTGGTTGTTTTTGTTGTTGTTGTAGAGGAGGAGATGATGCTGTAGTACAAGCTTCAGAAGCAAAGGATGACAAAGAAACAGTCTTGACGACTGCTGTTGTGTCCATGGTATCATCATTATCATCAAAGACACAATCATCGTCTTCCAGCAAGGAATCGACTTCCTCATCATCACTCATGGAAGAAGATGAGGAAACAGAAGAACACAAGTCAACGGCTTCTGCTTCCGATTCTGCAGGTGTTGTTGTTGTTGATTTGGTTGTTGCAAATAGCAAATTAGGTAGGTCTTTTTGGACAATCACGGGGAAATCTTCCCAAGAGAAAGTATCAATCACCATGGGTGGTTGGATGACCAAACAACAGTTACCATTGTTGCAATCGTTGGAAGCTGAAACTGGATGGTCACTTATGTTCATCATCACGTCGTCGTCAGTAACAGCAGTAAAATTGAGACTACAACAGCTGCTACTGCTATTGGTTGCTATTGCTACTGATGTCATCCTCATGTACTGAATACTACTAGAGTGCTTATAAAGGTTGTGTTGTCTTTTTTGTAGTATGTGAAATAAGGAGCAAGAAGTGTTGTTGTTGTTGTTGTTGTGTGAGGAGGAGGAGGATGTCTAAATTCCAGTGAGTAGTAATTTGCTTCCCCGTTTACACGCGGAGTATGAGAAAATGCACGTGAATTCTTCCTCTTCTTCCAAATTCACACACGCGTGTGAGAACTGACTGAGAATTCTTCCTCTTCTTCTTCCAAATACAGGAAGAAATATAGAAACAGAACGCGAAAACAGCGCACACAGGAACCACTCATTCCTCCATCGTCGTCTTCCAGCACAACAATCCTCTGTGATTTTCCGACGCCCCCCCTCCCCCTCCCCCCCCCCGCACAAACCCACACACACAAAAAGGGACCGTCTTGACTGAATTTTCGAATTTTTTCGGAAGAGTTGTTCATTATACGCGCCGAAAAAATGAGGAGAAGTTCCGATCATCTGCTCCAACCGCCGAATAGAATCGATGAAACGAAAACAAACAGGGGATCGCCACAATTCGTTGGCACGAAGCTTTCGTTCCTCTATCTCTTAAAAAGATAGACCTCTTGCCACAGTGCAGGAATCCCCTGGCAATAATAATAGCTGCAATGTTCAGTGTACTTGGGGTAGTACATAGTGAAGAGGGAGAGAACAATAACGCGTCGGTCCTTGAATCAAGAGTGGTATCATGCCGTTTTTGTTCCGGCGATTCCCCTAATAGAAGAAGAGAAGAAAAGGATGGAATCAACGGTCACGAACAAACCGAACATTGAATCTGCATTCACATCAATTTTCTCCTTTTATTGGAACCCTTTCGAACAAGACTCCTGCCATTCCATCGAATGTCCAAAACGGAACTACTTAACTACGTATGTCATCACAGTCAGTAATTCTCAGAACGTGCCAGCACTTCGCTTCACCATTACGTCGTAGTACCGGTAGTAGTGAAACACACCGCGTACTACCGTAGGTAGGTATCTACCGCAGTACGATCGTAAATAGGGGGAATACATACGTCATCATACTCCAGGGTCGGATAGAGCAGAAAGAGAACCAGACTCTACTACCGTACCGTAGGTACGGTACTCTACCTGTACTTCCGTAGCTGGTAGCTAGAGCAAGAGACGAGCTTTAATACAGTTACTTCGTTGTAAAGAGGTGTATGTGTGTGACCTGCTCAACCTCCACAAGGCACACCGTCTCATCCACTCACATTCATAGTAACGATATAACATTTACCTCTGTGTATCAATCGTTCTGTCCCTGCCAGCACCTCAACTGGTAGCAGCAGTATCCCCCAGTCCTATATAAAAGTTGTCAGAAACTGAATGATCGATAAACAGAGGTAAATGTTCAATCGTTTCTATAATATGAGAGGATGAGACAGTGTGTTTCTGTCACTTTCATTGGAAGACTCGCTAAAAACTGTTATTGTTGTTTGTCTAATGAGAGTCTGTGGTTAGGGAACTCGGTACACTGATCACATCGGTGGTCTTCCTTGCTTGATGGTATGCTTTGTCACCAATCAACGATAGGGGAACAGAGCGACATCAGCATTTCATTTGTTCCGCCAGGGTATCAACGTGTCAAGCAACAGGGATAAAACCAGTTGATGTATTTGGATAGTTGGACAATATCGTATAGTATCCCCTGAGTGGATCACCTTGTCGTGGTAGGGGGGCTTAACCCAGGTTTGTCAGAGCCTGGGGAACTAAGAATCCACAGACGATCTATCAGTGCAACGAAAGAGATCGTCCCAGCGGTAGTACAAACTACTGCTGTCTTGTGCATGGCATCATGCAGAACCGGTGGCCGACCGGAAAGATTGTGTTTCTCTTATTTAGTCGGAAGGGGGCTAAGGGAGAGGAGGAAGAGTGCTAAATGCATTATAGACAAGATACCGAGAGACTGATTCCAAGAAGATTTAACTGAATGATAATTGGAGATCTTGATGACACTTGTTTGGAGGTATACGGCATCGACAGAATCCAAAATCGCGTGGAAATCTTCACCTGAATCATGGGCGGCAGCATACGTGTTGGAATGTTGGACGGCGCTGGTGGATGATCCCACAGGCAAATGAGTTGGTATGGAGAGTTGGTATGGGGCATGGTTTGGTCAAAGCCATTAGTTGGGTGTTTGGGACTCGATCGTCGCAACGTTTTGCAGGTACCACAACATGTGCAGAATAGGTCATTGGCCACACGGGATCGTTGGAATCCAAAAACAACACGTGGTTCCCTGCATATGAATCATTGTACGAGATAATCGAGTAACGGTGGCGGTAGAGTCATTGCAATGGTACTTTGGAGTTCGGACAGCGGTTTCGAATGATCGTATGATGCCATAGGCAACCATATTGGTATGGAGCCTACCGTAGCTTAGTCAAAGCCATAACCGTCGAAACTTTTTCGTAGAGATGAAGCTAAGAAAATTGACCATACTAAAAGTAAATGCCAAAGTAGCAGAGTCATCCGTCAATGTGAAAGGATTGCGTTTTGATGGAAGTTGCGGAATGACGACTTTTGACGTTAGCAGTGACTTGGATTCGTGGCCTTCGTCTTCGCTTGTTGTTGCGTTTCTAGGATGGTATCCACAGGTTTACTCATGTCATCTTGTTGTTCCACATACCAACGAACCACTCCTAGTACATTGCAGAGATCTCTACCACAATTGTCAGTATCGAATAATCGGTATGAGACATGCAAAGCTTGGAGCCCAGCGGAGTGAAACGCAATTCATCAGTAAGATATGGCGAGGTGTGGCAGTATAAGAACAATCCAATAAGAGGACTGCGAGGTCACAGTAACATTGAAATGTTACTAGTGCCACATTGCTGGATCAGATTCCGTGTCAATCGAAATTCCGATCGAGGTGTTCTTCTCCTCATTGGCCCCTATCTTGTTTGTTCATGACTTCCATATCGACGCGCCATAGATGGCAACATTTTCGACTGACAAAGATCGCGTATTGCCCCCACATCAATAGCTAGAACGACCGCAGTAATTTGGAGGTTCGAGGTTTCGATTAGGACGTATACTACTAACTTTAGTAAAACACTTCTTGTCCAAACTTGGCATACGCCATGGTTCAGTGTTGATTTTATGCCAACAGATTCATCAATCCATCAATCAAAAACCTTATTTGTCGATTCTGTTTTTGTTTCTACCCTCGAGCTCTACCTGTAGTCTTTTTTTTTCTGCCGTGACGATTGACAGATAATTACTTAGGGTCCTCAAAGATCCCAACGGCGCTACGTCGCAAATATTTTTTCCGTTCTTCACAGTCGTTACGTTTAAGTAGTGCAGTGATCGCCACTAAATTTGTTTCATTTATCAATAGTTCGACAATGATTCTCGCATTTTTTACAGTCAATGATCGTTCAGAAAAGGAACCGATTTTTCGCCGGAAAAGATCTGTAGTAGGTCGAAAATACTGCCTGGGATGTCGGAACGGCCTGTAATGAAGCAAATAGCTGTCTATCGCCTCCTAACTTCTGCAGTGATTGTGATATTCTCTCTCTCACACACACATAAACACGCTCATCCACAACATCTCCCCTGACTGACTTGTGTTGACTGTTTCTGACTCTGTTTTCGCAAGTACTACGAAGTAAGATGATAGTCCTTTCCAAAAAGAATGCGGTGTCCGTAGTCGCATTGTTGTCCGTTGCTTCTTCTCCCGTGTTCGCAACTTCTTCCACCGTGCGAATTCGTACTTCCAACAATCGTAATTTAATTCACATCTCAGACATTACAATCTTGACGGAGGAGCAGCAACAACAAAAAAGCGATGAAATCAAGCCAGCAGAATTTGATACATTGGAAGACATTCGATTTTTACAAGAATTAATGTCCATGATGAGTTTGGGCGGTATGTCGAGTAGTATGAGCATGGACTTGTTGACAGAACCCACCAATATCCAACAAGGACGAGAACCTGTGGCCGAACCCGTTGCTCCAGGAGGATTCTTACCTGATGACGTTGTTGTCAGTGACGGAACTGGACATATTCTTGAAGGAGAAGGAGACGAAAATTCCATCACCATCGAGTCGGATGCGGGCGAAGAAGTAACCTCAGACGTTGGAGAGGACAGTGAAATCGGATCAGAAGAGGAAGGAGACGGTGAAACTGGAACCGAAACGGCAGCAGAAGGCAGCAACGGCAATTCCACAACGGTAGAAGGGGACGATGAAGAGTCAACTACCACCGACGAAGAGACCAACCCAGAAGGCGGAGAAGACATTGGTGGAGACAATGGGAGTGATACCTCGACTGCAACCGATGAACGGGCCACTGCATCCTCTACCAAGGCGGCCACATTTGTGGCGGCCACGCTTTTGGTCCTTGTTCCATTATTTGCATGAAGAATGGGCAGCACAAGGATATTACATACAACGTATCAAATGTGTTTTTTTGAGAACTGGTTCCTAGGATAAGAAAGTGCCGAATGTACGAATATGGGTGAAGCGAATGGAAGGATTTGTTTAGATGTCACAACCGAAGGCTGCAATACACCTTGCATACGCATTTGGCCCACATAAACAAACATTGAGTGGAATAGAGTGAAGCTGATATGGCGATACAGTCACACAATTTGTTTCATGCTATATATGTACTACCACCGAGTTTCTATTTTGTTGTAGCCCTTACCGTGTATGTCCTTAGGATAGCTACCGAAAACTTTCGTTGAGTCACTATTACTTCATGGTGCGAGGATGCAGCATCATTTTATCAAATGTCCTGTACTATCGTAGGCCGGTAGCTACCGTAGAGAGACCACTGGTACTTTGTTTCCATGACGCTGCATTCTTCTTCTCACATACTACTTTTATGCCAGAGCTCAGGTGTCACCAAGATCCGAAACAACGATAATTCCTCATCTTTTATACAACCACCGGTAGTACATATTTGTAATTACCGTACTGTTAATAGCACTTTTATCGCCAGGTAATAATTACGGGAGCATGCCAGGTTGAACGAGGAAGTTCCCTTATGTGAATCTACATAACTTTACATTTAATTATTTTATTGCGAGAAAGACTGACGGAGCAGGGAGAGAGGGATTTGTGGTATTTTGATGCGGTGGCCACGTGCAACAGATAGGTTGCTGCCAAGAATGGTTTTGTACTACGTAGAAAGTACGAAGCAACAACAACTAAAACTGTAAACATTTTCACAGTCAGTGTATTATCATTGACAGTGAAACTCAATTCAAAACGATTACAGGCAACAAGTCAAAGATAGAAAAACAAGAAGCGAACCATAACACCATGGCGTCATTAACGGAGTCATCCACTTGTCGGATGTGCATGTACAACACATGTGATTTGCAACTTGGTTGCGGCTGCTCCTTTCATGCGGTGAGTGGCAACAGTGGGAGGGGAAACATCGGCGCTACTTACTGTTAGTTGTATGAATTATTGTTCCATTGGGACGGCATGATTGATAAGCAAAAGGAGGGTAGAATAAATGCTGCCTCGTTAATGCCGCACTAGTAGAGGGATAAGACGATGGTTGTATTTCTCTACGACGGCAAAACGACAAAGGGGTACCATGGTCGGAACAGCAAGACAAAAAAGGAGGAAAGCAGAGAGAGAGCATGAAGGACCAAGCTCGCTTTCTCTCTGTTCCTTTTTTAGAAAAATGCCGAAAAATGGAATACCCTTTGGTTCTTGTCCCATAAATAGCGTGATACGCCAATAACATCTGTACTTATGCTTCCTATGTCGCGATCAACTCCTCCTTGATAAATTGTTGGGTTTTATTGGGGCGAAAAGAGTCACGAACAAAACGAAACAATGGAACAACTTGGAGTATGTAGTAGTAGTAAATTCCCTTGACAACACCACCTTCTAACCAGTGTGTTGATATTCCTTTCTCTATTTTTCTCTGCCGTTTCAATACACAGAGATGTCTACCACTTGGGATAGTACTAATGGGGCAGCAGCAGCAAATAGGAGGAACGTTGTCGACAACAACATTTGGTTGTCAATTTTGTGGAACTTCTTCGACCAATCCTACAAACAAACCCACCATTTTCATTGCGCCTCTCGACTATCAAGGACTCGAACAGTCCATTGCATTACGGCAAGAATCGTCGTCGTTACAATCTAAGCATGAGGTACAAGAAACAAACGACGACGCAACGACATCCTCCAACAACACTGTGACATCCTCTTCCAACAACCACAACTACAAACAAAGCAATAAACGCAGTCGGGAAGATGCCATTGCCAGTGATGAAGCTATCTACCATGCGACCTATGTCGTATATTGTCAAGGTCGTCGACAAGGCGGTGTGAGTGGTACAACCTCGACATCATCGGTTTTGGACGACGAGTTGCATCGTACGGGACGATGGAACGATCAAGAAGTCCAATACGTCGATCAACTCGTCAATTTGTTTGACCAAGGATTGTTGCCTATTAGCAATAATACGAAGCTCTCGTCCTTTTTAGGTGATATGCTCTTGTCCAAAGCCAGTCGACTCACCAAGAAAATGAAGAATGCCAAGCTGAGCAGTCGATCCTACACAATGGCCCAGAACGTTGCAAATACCCCGCATCTATTTCTTTTGGCGCGTTCCCAAGAAGACTGTCGCATGCTGTCGGCTCTTCAGGAACAATTTATCCAGTCTTTGCCTTCACTTTCGGCCCAACTCGAAATGCGATTCAACCTCCAAAAGCACTGGCGAAATTATTTTTCCAACTGGTGCGTAGCGTTGGAATATCCCCATTTGGAAGTCTCTGCCTTTTTGGGCAGTTTGGAAGAACAAGAAGTCCGAGCTGCTCAAGCCGAGGCACAGATGCGAAATGTACGTCGTCGCCGTTTGGGACTCGGTGGCGCGTCGGGGCTGAGTTCTGTGGCACGACCGTTGTCACCAGGTTCCTTGGCTACTGCCAATACTGTATCGTCCAACGATGCCATGCAAACGATCAGCGCCGCTGCTGCTACGGCCAATGCCAACGAGAAAGATGACATCGAGCAAGACTTGGAAAATATTATGAACATGGACGACTTTCCAGGGAGCAAAGTTGGAAACGGTTATGATAATAGCAACGATGATGAAATGGTTACCACAGTTGAACAGTCGCTCATTCCCAAACCCGATGCCATTGGGGAAGACTTTGATCGTGCCATGAAATTTCTCATGGGGCCGGCCAATTTTAACTTTTTTAGTGGCGTGACCCCACGGCCACTGTCCGATATTTGTGACTGGTCCACTGCCAGCAATCCCTTCTTGGCCGCGATTTCCATGTACCTGGAAGAACGAAACTTGCCCTTCCAATACGTCGACTGTTGGGTACCGTCCATCTCCGGCAACGGCCCGGGCGACAAAGAGGGAGACGTCCGGTTATTGCCTGCGGGATTCATTACCCGTGACGACCAAGATGAGGATCTAACTTCGGCTCTCATGGCGTTTGGGGAATACTCCAAATCCTTCAGTTTCAAACCAGGCCGTGGATTGCCAGGTCGAGTTTATTTATCTGGCAAGAGTGCCTGGCAAAATAGTTTGAACGAGGTTCATCCCAGCATCTTTGCCCGAGCCGGTGGCGCAAAAGCCTATGGTTTGCGGACCGCGGCTGCCATTCCTTTTTCCACTCCAGGAGTGGGTCGTATGGTTGTTGTCATGTATTCGACCGAGCACATTCCCAAAGACGAAGGCCTCACCAAGCTCTGCTCCGAAGAATTGGCCAAGTTTGAACCGCAACCGAAATGGAAGTTGGTCATTGAAATCGGAGCTGGACAAGGGACAACTGGTTTGGACAATATTGAAAATCTCAATGAAGCCCGTGTAGATCCTCGTTTGTCTTCCCATGGGGATATTTCGGCAATGGTTACGCCACGTAATGAAAGGGTAGCATTCTCTTACCAGCAGCAGCAGGTTTTGTCATCGGGACATGTCGACTCTTCTACCTCTTCTTCTTTTGAGTCGGTGAGCGAAGAAGAAATTGAACGACGGTTAATTTCTGTATTGGGGAGTCAGATGCCTTCCACGTTGACTTCGGAGAGTGGAGAATCATCGTCATCCATGGCCAGTGAATTGTCGGAATTGTTACCGGAAATTATGCGAATGCGGTTGCTGCTGTTGCGTCCATTCACCCGACGTAGCCAGGAAGAAAATGATATCGTCGACGTCCTCAAAAGTTCTTTTCGGAACTATTCGGAAGAGAGTAAGCGTAGCGACGGCGATATTGCCTTGCTATTGGCTCGTGAGTGGCAGTGCCTTAAATCATTTGCGCCGTCGTCTCCATCCGTACGACCTCTGCAATTATCGGCTGCTGGTACGTTGGAAGTGAACAAGTTGGCGACGACAGCTGTCACCACTGCAACGAACGATGGGGGTGTGTATCAGAGCCAAATGTTGGACGTTCCACGTCACCTCGCTGTCGGCCAAGTTTCGATGTGCAAGGCATTGAACCGTCCCAGTTTCGTGTTCAAGCCTGTTGATGACGGTCCCGCGGTCCCACATACAATGGATTCCTACGATCACCGTGTGACGCGAAGTGTTTCTGCGGGAGACCCGCATTTTACCGTTTGACGGATGTGAATGTTGGCGGCGGGCTGTGAATGACAATGCTCCGCTCCATTTTTGCTGGTGACGGAAGCTTTTGGTCCGATTTCTTTTCCTTTTTTCGTGGCCCGATTGATGCTATATTTTGCAAAGTCTTGTTGTTTTCCGTTTTTCCCTTACGGAAAGTTGGCCATTTTTTTTTGGAGGAGCGACGCATGTTGGTCTCTCTCTCTCTTCTCCTTCCAAATTTTGCCCTCTCTTTTGTTCTTACAACGCGACGGCTTTTCATTTTCCTTCTTTTTTTCCCATCCCTTTTTGCCATCCATTTCTGTTTTTTGCCCTCTTTGCGGGTACACATTGATTCCTCTCTTGCAGTTCCCGTCCAATCAACATGATTGTCTTTTTTTTCTTGTTATTTTGCACCACCATTTTACATAATATTTTCTTTCAAGAACAATTAAAAATCTCAAGTCCTTTACTTTCTATTTTATTCATAAGAGTCATCAAATTACTACTACTCTTGGATGGATGTTGTTAAGAATGAGTGAGCGTCGCGTTGGATCTTTAATGTATCGTATATTCAGGCCACAAGAATGATTAATGATGATGATAATGCCATTGCTGCCAAAAAAAAAAACATCATGATCATATTCTTCCAGTCCGTCATTCCAATACATGTAAGACCGTCCAGCAACCAACCAACCAACCAACCAACCAACCAACCAACCAACCAACCAGTCGATCCATCACAACAAGACATCATTTTTCAGTTTGTTTTCAGGAAAAGTAACCAAAAAAAAAACCTCCCTCCAAGAAAACATGATGATGATGTGCATACCTACGTCTCGTGTATGGGTGTATATACATTTTTTTTTTTTGCCTTTTGGTTTTTACTCCAGACCAAAATCTTCCTTCAACTCTTGCAAGGCTTCGGTAATGTTCTGAATGGCTTGGGTCCGTCGTGCAGCATACTTTCGAAACAAGTCCTGTTGTTTGCATTGAAAGACGGTAAGTGTCTGTCCTTTGATTTCGGCCGAAATCTTTACCTGGATGGGATACACATCGACACAATTCTCTACGATACGTGCCGTTGGGAAGACACCTTGAACTGCACATATGGCCGTGTCCCGTTCTTGATGACCCCCATCTCAGTTACGAGACTGTGGAATCATCGTCATCATCATAATAGTTGGAATAAAAAAAACGAGAGAAACAAAAGGGTGAGTGTAAAACTGTAGCGAGGAAATAAAAGGTAAAATGAAATGGACAGTATGTGATTTGCTGTTAATAAGAGGGGTCATGCCTGTCTCAATCCGTCTAAAAAAAATCCTACTGGTTCTCTCGTTCGCTTCACTTACAAACGTCACAGTAAACTTTGGAACGATAGCAGCAGCAGCAGCTGAAGAAGAAGTAGAAGACGACGACATTATTTTCGTGTATGCGTGATGGTAATGATGACTATTGCAAACACAGGATAAAATACCCAAGTAGTACCGACCGACAGCGTAAGTCTACTGGAAAAGGGAACTGGTGTCAGTGACGAAGATGATGGATGATGATGTTGATGAACGTGATTGAACAGGTGATGATGGTGCTGCTGCTGCTGCTGATGATGATGATGTGGTCCGTTCACTGTGAAGAAAAGTACCGGTGCGGTATCATATTGTTACGGACTGTGACTGTGATGACTGTGAATATTACTACTAATACGTACTATAATACGTATGATATGATACCCGAAGCATTTTTTCTACACATCACGCATCTCTCTGCGACAAAGATTCTCCTCCTCTATGTCAAGATTCGCCCTCAAGCACCCTGAATGCTGTTGGCGCCAGCCCATCCGACATACAAATTTGGGTCGATCGTCTGTTTTACATGACGATGCACGACAATCAGCATCGTCATGCTCGATTGGAAGCTATGATGGAACGTTTTAGTTCGAAAACTTACAGTGACGACAATCACTCCTCCTCCGTTGGACTTTTTGATTACCAATGCCCAAATGCCAAATATCTTGTTGTTTCGGTGGGTGCCTTCGGACTTGGCGCCTTTGTTCGACACATTGCTGTTGGGTTTTTGTTGGGAGGATTGATGTCGGATCGAGTGGTCCTTTTTATGAACAGCCAAGAGTTTATGAACAACTGGGACCGAGAAGCCTTGGGGTTGGGCGAGTTGTCCACGCAAAGACTTTCAGTGTGCCTTCCGTCCTACTAGCCCATGTGCAGTGACAAGATAAGAGTTGGCAAATGCGACGGTGGCCGGAGGTGGATTGCTTTTCTCTCCACCGGAGGATTGAGCTGTCTATGACGACGATCGATTCTTGGTATTGGAAAACTCTTGGTGGTCAGTATATGGCATCCCTCACTTCCATTCCACTGGACAACCGTCTTGGGAGGAAAAGGCCCACAAATCTGATCGATCGCATGGAACAGTCTTCTGACAAAAAGTTGCCAATCCTTCGTGCCGCCGCTGATTACATGCCGAATGACCCGAGGGGCATAGGTGTACCCACACCCTCGAAAACAAAGACTGGAGACCATCCTTTCGGCTGGCTGGATGGCGTCACCTTATGCGCTCGGACCCAATCTTCAGCATCAGTCTCACCTCAAAAACGAAATCCAACGAATCTTCCCTCCATCCTACAATCCGCTGCATTCTGTTGGATTGGGATCTGATAAAGTGCAGGTGGAAGGAAAGTACATGTATGGATTTCAGCATGTAGTACATGGAACTTGCAATGGAACAGCATCGGAAAGGGATCTAGAGCACAAATTCAACACGATCATCGCTTCAACCATCTGGACAAGTTCACTTAGTTCTTACTTCCGAAGAGAGTGAGATCATAAGGCAGAGGACTGCCTACGAAGAGAACAGTACTTTTCCCTTTTCATTTGTGGTGAATGACAAAGACCCGATGCAGGGAACAGGATTTGCCAGGGATTTGAACGAAGATCATTCGGCCGATTTCATCACAGTTTTCGAAAGCTGCTTGTAATCAAGATGCTGCAACTGCAAACAAAACACGTCGTTGCCAATTGCTGCTCCAGTTTTCCATATGTTGATAGTGGACTTTATTCGAGCTGAAGCTGGAGTCGTCCCAAACGCAACATTCGAATGTCGTAAAGACAACGAAGAACAACGTTTTCGGATGTGCTGTTTTGGGTGCAAGGCAGGAGATGCTTACTTTAACGACACTGCCGCCGCCTCGTCTAATTCTGCCTAATAATATATGCGATGGGTCTCATTGTTATCATGTTGGTGGCACAATAGTGTCTACGGTTGATAGTAGAATAGTAGTAGACTACTTTAACGGAGTTCTCTCTCTAGCTAGTAGACTACAACGGAGTAGTCTACTACGGTTGTGGGCAGTGAGAGTTGTGCAGACATTTTTTACTGTTTTATAGAGAGATCTGATTGATCCATGTATGATACGTACGTCATTATTTGTTCGATCATCGACACCCACGGCTCTCTAATAAGTCGTCTAATATTTATGCCATAAACATCCTATTATTTGAATATACACTTTAAGTAACCAAAGAATCGGTCCGAACTGACAGTGAAGCACGAAGTAGTACAGTAAACAACAACAACAGAAACAATAATATGTAGTTTACAGTTATTATACTACATAGGTACTACTCTATACATTTGCCACCAGAAATCCACAACGACGCAACTTTCTTGTTTGTGAGGATGGATGGATCGACGAAGGAGTTGTCTGATTGTGTTTTGACCTCCGGAACTACCGGTAGCATTCTCAAGAGGCGACCGAAATATCCGACAAACAGTCACCGGCTGTAAAATGCGTCGTCGTCGTGGTCGACTCATCATCAAGTATGTACCGTCTCCCCAACCACTCAGTCAAAATAATAAAGAACAAACTCATTGGTTTTATTACATGGCGCCAACTACTACAACTACAGCAGCAGTTGCAGTATGGGGAGTCATAGTACCGTCATCCCAACCAACCATTGCCATTTGTTGCAATAAATCCAACAAGTGTCTCGGCTGCCTCCGGATTCCGGATACCTAGGCACAGCACAGAATATAATCGATTGTCAACGATGGAACGTATCACCACAAGTCGTACATTGCCATCCAACCTTGGACGACAAACAAGGTGAAGGCCAATAAATATCAACAACAACAACAATGGCAACAAAAAATTACGTATCAATCCCACTCGACTCAATCATCATCAACAACAAGAAACATTCTCCATCGATAGAAACACTGTAAGCGTGGTAGTAGCAAGAGACGGGCCGAAAAAATCAATCCTACTCGACGACGGCGACGGCACTTGACGACAACATCGATAGTGAGGGAGATCCAAACAAAAAAAAAGGTTGAAAAGACAATCCGAGATCCTCTTCACTCGAGCGCAAGAAACGGGATCAACGTGGTACAGATATTCATAATCCCAAAAGGGCGAAGAGTCTCTCGAAATAAACCGTTCAAAAGGCATTTTCCACTGTGCTTTCTGTGCTTTGTATTGTTATGTTTTGTTCGATCAAACAATCTTCACGGAGCAGATGCGTCCAGTGTTTCTGGAAGGTCTACTGGATTCATTATCTTGAGTGCTGGTGGTAGCATTTTAAAAACCTACAAACTCAAAGCGTGCCAACTTTTCTCCTGTTTTGCTTGTTGATTGTCCGGATCCACCCTCTACAAAGTGAAGAGCATCACAAACAATCCACTAGGTCTTGGGAGCGTGTGTCAAACATCTGTTTCAACATCATGGTTGGTCGGTTGAGGCAAAAGTTTATGGTGTTGTCCAAATTGATCCAGAAGCTGTGATACTTGAAATAGTACAGAGACCTACCGACCTACCCGCCTTTGGTTGTCCTGAGGTAACCGCACCTGCGAAAAAAAAAAAAACATTTCCTCTGCGTCCATTGGACCGTCCTTGGTGGCAGGACCGTCATTCAGAAAACCAGGCAACTCAACTACTTTCTCTTCCTTGGAGGATCGACTGGTACCTTTTTGGTAGTAACCATGTTTGGTATGATCGCAATAACGTCGTTGTTGTCGGATCGTTCAAGACTCAAGAAGAAAGCTTTGTGATGGGGCTATCTCATCAAGGCCGACAACAATCGGCAAGCTGAGATGCAAGACCATGTTTCGTATAATGATTAACTGTAAGATCTACCTACCAAAGATGATGGGTGCAAAAGAAAAGGCAGGTGGCGAAAAAATTTACTGCTTTCCGAAGATCAATAGAGAGAGTTCGAAGGTATGATACGACTTATAAGCTGTGATGCAAGACCATGTTTCGTATAATGATTAACTGTAAGATCTACCTACCAAAGATGATGGGTGCAGAAGAAAAGGCAGGTGGCGAAAAAATTTACTGCTTTCCGAAGATCAATAGAGAGAGTTCGAAGGTATGATACGTTACGGTGATAGAAGTACACAACATCATCATTGCGTTTCTGTCATAGAAATTCCATTCCAAGGGTTAAAGTTTTCAACTTCTTTTCCAAGAGGGTTAAACCTAAAAAACAACATAGAATAATTGTTTTGTGCAGCGTTGTCGTTATGAGTTCTCTCGGATCACTGGTTAGATTTCCCAGTTGGAAGAGATGCTTGTGTCTGCAGACAATAAGCCTTCCAATCTACTCGTGAATGGTACTTATTGATTTTCAAGTGCGTCTTTTATCGAAACTCGTTAATTGTAGAACATCCAAGCCACTTCGTTAAATAATCCCGAACGACAAAAGGGGACGCTCACCGTTACCATTTCGACTGAAGCAACGGTATGAACGGCACGAAGGCTATTCCGATGGCGTATATATTTGTCATTTGTCATTCCGAAGTAAAAAAAGTTGTGGATGACGGTACAAACAAACGAAAGTAATTTTTACCCCTCACAATTTGAAATCCTCTGACCTGACTTGACTTCTTCTTCAAAGGAAAGCAAGCAGTTGAGAAACAGTCACTCTCGCTGTTGACCTCTCTCCAGTTATTACACTGTTATCACAACAACAACAACTTCTTACTCCGTTACAATACAACAATCTTTCTCTTCCATCATGTTCCAAGCTTCTGCTATCAAATCTCTATGGGCCGTTGCCCTACTCCTCATGACCCTTTTTGCTGCTTCCACTATTACTTCTGTCGAAGCATCTCAGCATGTCCGATCGCGAATGACTCGGCAACTTTATAACAGCGATGCTGCGTATGCCCTTTTTGCTCCTCAGAAGTTCACCTCCGCCGGCAGCGACACAAAGAATTCCATGATGGAATCACATGTGCAGAGTCGTCGACAACGACGACCTGACAGAAGACGCACAGAACAAGTGCTGGCAGGAAATGAAACAGTGTCCACAATACAAACAGAAGAAGAAGATATCGTAATGGTTTTACCATCGTCATCATCTCAACGAACGGTGCATCACATGACCACATTGGTCTAAAAACAGCGAGTGGCAGTAGTAACTGTAAATTGGACTCTCCAAGATTACTTCGAGATTACGCATCGCTTGCATTCCATAGCTTTTTCAATAATCACGTAAACCTATCTTTTTTAGAATTACAAATACCCATCTATTTTCTGCTAAATGAGACAACACATCACAATTGCAATATTATTATCTGTGCTGATCAACTTTTCCTCAGTAGCAAATGTAGATGCATTTGCAAAACCGAGGATGGTAATGGAAGAGACTATGTTGACTTCACATATTTAGTATTGACAAGAAAGGTCTCTGATAACGATGGAAGAGTTTCTGTTTTGGCCTAACTGTCAGTTCAAAGATTTTTATTTTGTCAGTGAAAACATCAGTGCTTTTGCTGCAGGGGTTGGAGTGTGGTCGGAAGGCCCTCCAGCAACACGGTATCATCCAATTATAAAACATTATGGTTTCCAACAAGCGCGTTACCCACATATCAACGATTCCAAAACGATGCTACCTACGAAACATGATTTCAGAATGAATGTCCAAGGCAATGAGTGGTTTGACAGGAAAATTGACACATCCCTCTAGCTAGTGAAGGAAAAAATAGCTTCGAAGTCTTCCTGTAAAGATTTTTTTAAATTTTCCCTCATCCCTCGGCCGAGCCACCCTTTTGGATGGGCCGAGATTTTTACAACCCAATTGATCGATTGATTTTCCACAAAATTCATATCCGATGTCTACGGCCGAAATTGAATCAATTTCAGCAATATCCGTACAGTACATACAATTCGATTCATACCAAGAATCTTTCGGACGGGGTTTGTAGCATCGACGTCTTCCGGTCTTGAATTTTATTTTCGCCACTCCTTGGCCAAGAGTTTTCCCGACCGCTCGTGAAAGACTGAGGGATTCACAACCCACTCGATGGATTTTCGCCAACCACGTAGAACGAATCCTAATCCGACATCCTACTAAGAGTCATCCTACGGCCAAATTCGAATCAAGATCGGCAACGTCCTTACAAGATTCACAGTCAATCGATATCAAGAATTTTTCGGACGGAGCTTAAAGCATCAACGAAGAATTTGAACCAATTTCAGCAATATCCGTAGTCTTAGAGTGTAGTACCAGGTACGGCTTCGTTTGTTGTTTTACAGTTCCACACAAAATGCATTCTTGGAAAGTAACCTTTGAAATTTGAGTAGGTTTTGTTTGATTTTCTTAATTTTCTCACGAGCGTGGCCTCACAAATGTCGGAAGGTATGTTTGTATTGCCGCGCAAACATTTTGACCCTTGCCTGCGTTTGTCCACACGACATAATTCTCCACCGTACTCCTGGCGCTTGCTGGCTCTAGAGCGTACTTCGCTTCTTTGAAGATGGGAAAGGAAATCCAATCGTCCGTATCCTGATGCAACGCTGGAGTGTTGCGTTACAGATGTCGGAAGCTTTACAGCGTACTTCGCTTCTTTGAATATATGGGAAAGCAATCCAATCGTCCGTACCATGATCCAACGCAGGCGTGTCACGTAACAGATGCCGGAAGGTATGATTTCGATTGCTGAGCACCAGACATCGTAACTTACATTCAGCCTCTAGTGTCAAGTGTGAAGAGGGACGGTACTATTCCATTTGGAAATTCTACTAGAGTCTACTGGTGTAAGAAACTACGTAGTACTTACAGTTAGAAGTATGATAAGAAATTAACAGTAATTTCATTCCAAATTACGTCATGTAGTTCCAAAACTTTTTTACGGTGCTTTCAAATGACAACAAAACCGGCGTCTAGCTAGTAGAGTAGTAGTCTAGTAAAATACTCTTGATAATGGCGCCATGTGATAAAACCAATGAGTTTGTTCTTTATTATTTTGACTGAGTGGTTGGGGAGACGGTACATACTTGATGATGAGTCGACCACGACGACGACGCATTTTGCAGCCGGTGACTGTTTGTCGGATATTTCGGTCGCCTCTTGAGAATGCTACCGGTAGTTCCGGAGGTCAAAACACAATCAGACAACTCCTTCGTCGATCCATCCATCCTCACAAACAAGAAAGTTGCGTCGTTGTGGATTTCTGGTGGCAAATGTATAGAGTAGGACCTATGTAGTATAATAACTGTAAACTACATATTATTGTTTCTGTTGTTGTTGTTTTTGTTGCTGCTTGGTTCACAGTCAGTCCCCTTGCAACGTTTCGAGCTACGTCGATGTAGTCTACTGTACTACTTCGTGCTTCACTGTCAGTTCGGACCGATTCTTTGGTTACTTAAAGTGTATATTCAAATAATACTCCGAGTAGGATGTTTATGGCATAAATATTAGACTACTTATTAGAGAGCCGTGGGTGTCGATGCTCGAACAAATAATGACGTACGTATCATACATGGATCAATCAGATCTCTCTATAACAGTAAAAAATGTCTGCACAACTCTCACTGCCCACAACCGTAGTAGACTACTCCGTTGTAGTCTACTAGCTAGAGAGAGAACTCCGTTAAAGTAGTCTACTACTATTCTACTATCAACCGTAGACACTCTTGTGCAACCAACATGATAACAATGAGACCCATCGCATATATTATATTAGGCAGAATTAGACGAGGCGGCGGCAGTGTCGTTAAAGTAAGCATCTCCTGCCTTGCACCCAAAACAGCACATCCGAAAACGTTGTTCTTCGTTGTCTTTACGACATTCGAATGTTGCGTTTGGGACGACTCCAGCTTCAGCTCGAATAAAGTCCACTATCAACATATGGAAAACTGGAGCAGCAATTGGCAACGACGTGCTTTGTTTGCAGTTGCAGCATCTTGATTACAAGCAGCTTTCGAAAACTGTGATGAAAATCGGCCGAATGATCTTCGTTCAAATCCCTGGCAAATCCTGTTCCCTGCATCGGATCTTTGTCATTTACCACAAATGAAAAGGGAAAAGTACTGTTCTCTTCGTAGGCAGTCCTCTGCCTTATGATCTCACTCTCTTCGGAAGTAAGAACTAAGTGAACTTGTCCAGATGGTTGAAGCGATGATCGTGTTGAATTTGTGCTCTAGATCCCTTTCCGATGCTGTTGCATTGCAAGTTCCGTGTACTACATGCTGAAATCCATACATGTACTTTCCTTCCACCTGCACTTTATCAGATCCCAATCCAAAAGAATGCAGCGGATTGTAGGAAGGAGGGAAGATTCGTTGGATTTCGTTTTTGAGGTGAGACTGATGCTGAAGATTGGGTCCGAGCGCATAAGGTGACGCCATCCAGCCAGCCGAAAGGATGGTCTCCAGTCTTTGTTTTCGAGGGTGTGGGTACACCTATGCCCCTCGGGTCATTCGGCATGTAATCAGCGGCGGCACGAAGGATTGGCAACTTTTTGTCAGAAGACTGTTCCATGCGATCGATCAGATTTGTGGGCCTTTTCCTCCCAAGACGGTTGTCCAGTGGAATGGAAGTGAGGAATGCCATATACTGACCACCAAGAGTTTTCCAATACCAAGACTCGATCGTCGTCATAGACAGCTCAATCCTCCGGTGGAGAGAAAAGCAATCCACCTCCGGCCACCGTCGCATTTGCCAACTCTTATCTTGTCACTGTACATGGGCTAGTAGGACGGAAGGCACACTGAAAGTCCTTGCGTGGACAACTCGCCCAACCCCAAGGCTTCTCGGTCCCAGTTGTTCATAAACTCTTGGCTGTCAATCCTCCCAACAAAAACCCAACAGCAATGTGTCGAACAAAGGCGCCAAGTCCGAAGGCACCCACCGAAACAACAAGATATTTGGCATTTGGGCATTGGTAATCAAAAAGTCCAACGGAGGAGGAGTGATTGTCGTCACTGTAAGTTTTCGAACTAAAACGTTCCATCATAGCTTCCAATCGAGCATGACGATGCTGATTGTCGTTCATCGTCATGTAAAACAGACGATCGACCCAAATTTGTATGTCGGATGGGCTGGCGCCAACAGCATTCAGGGTGCTTGAGGGCGAATCTTGACATAGAGGAGGAGAATCTTTGTCGCAGAGAGATGCGTGCAAGACGAAAGCGATTTTATCGTATCGCAGGTAGTCGATGATAGCTCCTCTGACGAACTCTTTCCGTCATGTTTACATCAGAGTTACCAATCATGTCCGGAATGTTCCCATGCGGAGACCTTTTGCTTTTTCCTCGGTCTGTGTTCAGCTGAATTCTCCCGTAATGCTAGGATGGATTGAGATTGTTTCCGCTTCAGCAGACAGCACCAGTCTTTCTTTATCCATCCCTCGATCAACTCTCAACAAGACCAAGAATCATTCAAAGGCACCGCTTCCTGTAGAATGTCAGTAGAAGTTATGGTAGAATCGCAAAACTCTAAACAGCAGGACACATCACAGCATCCACGCATGCTGTTTCTAAAAAGAGAATCTATAAAAATGTGTGATTATCAACAACTTATTCCTTGACAAGAACCGCCGTAAGAATTTTGGTCCGGGTCTGGCTGGGCCGTCCCAAACATGCAAGCAAGAAAAAACTGCGGCATTGTTCGTATTCCAAACACTCACCCTTATACTCTAACAAAAAGCTATGAGAAGGAAGTTTACCCAACTTTCTCTACGGTAGTCTACTACCGTATTAGTATGAGAGAAGCCACTCCCAGTACAACAACGGTAACTCGTCGTACTTCACCAAGAAAACGGTGTACGACGGACGATTACTACGAAATACATGGAATACCATGATATTATATTTTAATTGTTGCTACTACGAGATTGGTGATGCTTGGATCTTCTTCTTGTTTACTGGTAGTCGAGTCAGTCGTGATGCTGAAACAATGTCAATCATAGCGTGTATTTTACATTTTACACTAACTAACAGTAAGATTCAACCACTCTCCCCATAGTTCGAAGTATTTATTATAACTGTAAATAACTGTAAATAAAAATAAAATGAATGATGCTCCCTGTCAACTTGCTTCACAAAACGAACGCAGCATTTGGCATCGGTCACACGTTTGGAAAAACAAACAGAGCGCAGGTATAAGAATGAAGAAAAATAATGTAACACATGAACAATCTCATCATGATCGTAGATTCCATTGATCTTTCTGTGAGTTGCGCACCAATATTTGCAAGACGATGGATCGACGCAACATCATCACAACAAGACCGGTTCACGGTCGCCTGCTTTTGTTGGTACAACTGATATCAATTTGTTGCATAGCAGCAGGAAATCCAGTTTCGGCACACAACGATATCATCGTCAGCAGCGGCAGCACCAAGAGCCATCACGACAACAACCGTCCATATCCTAGCGCAGCGGGTAGCTTGGATCATGTTTTTCCTATTCGCGACCGTGCCTTGGCATTGATCGATGACGAACTTCCACCTCTCTTTCCCTTCCGCTGGCGAGGTTATCTCGGCTTCAGTGTGGCCATTGTAGGTTTGGTATTGGCAGGTGGCGGTGGAATTGGTGGCGGAGGAATTCTCGTTCCCACCTACATCTTGTTGCTGGATTTGCCCGTCAAAAGAGCCATATCCTTAGCCTCGATTACTGTGTTGGGGGGTGCTATTGCCAACAACCTTTTAAACGCCCGCAAACGTCATCCCAACAACCCTAATCGATCCGTCATTGATTGGGAGCTGATTTTGCAGTTTGAGCCCATGACCATTGCCGGGACTGTGTTGGGGGCGTTTTTGAATAAGATTCTTCCCGCCTTGTTATTAGTCATTCTCATGGTAATTTTGTTGAGTGTAACGGCCTACAAGACCTTTGCCAAGGCCAACGAATTGAACAAGAAAGAGAACGAGGCCGAGTGTCGAGGAGCCAGTGAGGGGACTCTGGACGAGACGAAACCGCTCATCGAAGATTCCAAAACGTTGGATATTGAGCAACAGGAGACGCAATCGGATCTTGCAAAAGGTTCGGCCAACCATGCCGTGGCCGTGCGGGCAGCCACCAAGTTGACGGTCCTTTTTGGCGTTATAACGACGTTGAACTTGTTTGCCGGTGCACCGGGGGAACAGAACAGCGGACCAATTGGATTGTCAAACTGTGGTCCTGCGTGCTTTTGGTCGGTGGAGGCCATTATCCTCGTTTTCATTCTTGCTTTCGCCTTTTGGCAGCGCCACGATCTCTTACAAAGAATTAAAGCAGGAAATCTCGTTGATTCCGACATTGTCTGGACTGAAGAGAATACTCTCGTATATCCTTTGTATTCTGTTGGTGCTGGATTGATAGCCGGATTGTTTGGAGTGGGTGGTGGTATCATCAAAGGTTCGTTAATGTTGGCGCTGGGAGTTCACCCCGCTGTGGCGGCTGCCTCGTCAGCCTGTATGATTCTGTTCACCAGTTCGACGGCTACGTTGAGCTTCGTGGCATTTGGACTGCTCCAGCCTGATTATGCGATCTTTTGTCTGTTGGTCGGCTTTGTTTCTACGGTTGTCGGTCAACTCGGAATGTCCGTTCTCTTGAAACGTTACCAACGAAATTCGTACATTGCATATTGCATTGGATTAGTAGTCGCCATTTCTGCAGTCGCCATGGTAATCGAGTCGGTCGTGGCACTTACGGAGTAAATGACAAGAGGCAGGCATCCATGCAGCAACACGAAGAAACAGATGCTTCCTAACTTTAAAACAATACGACGTAATGCCAAATGAAGAACAAAACACATCCATTCTAAAAAAAAAGTCGTCGTACCGGGTACGTCGTACATTGGTTCGAGTTTCATGATCTTCGCTTCCGTAGTTTTTACCTTTTTTACATCATAAACAAGATTACTGTAAGTGCGGTGTGGTTGCTCCTATTAGCTGGCTAGCTAGAGTTGAGAGAGGAACAGTACGGTAGAATTCTCCCGATTGATTGTGGTAGCCTACACATTACATTCTCTCAGAGAATAATATGATGTGACAAGCGGTGAACCAGTGGCACTACGATACCACGTCGGACGAGCATGATCAAAATGTAGGCATGTACGTACGGTAGTCCAGTACGAAGGCATTTATTACTGACTGTGACAGTGAAGTACTACGGTAGACTACGGTACGTATCACGAAGTACGGTTTCTTACATGTTGCACTGCGTACAACAGTAGCTACCGGTACGTTTTGTACGGTATTGCAGTTCGACGTACGACCGTCCAGTAGTAGTGTTGATGATTGACGAAGCAACCAACACTCTCTTAAAACTGTAAACGTTCATCAACCATCTTCACTCTCCATCATCCCCCGTCATCACAGCACATCAATACGACGTGTATGATACACTACCGGTACCTACGGTAGTCTGCTACCGGTACTCTACTACTCCGAGTAGGTAGTACGACATACCACGTAATCGAAGTACTACAGATGTGTATCATAATAAGAAAACGAAAAAAAAGAATCTCATCCCTCTCTCTCTCATCATCGTCTACCGCTAGCTAGAGTAGCACTACTACTCTTTATACATCGACAGAATCCAATGTCGGCAACCTCTCAAGTGACGACACCAAACAGTGGTGGTGCCATTGCCCATGTTAATTTTCGAGTACGATGTGAAACCTTGGGACATGGAGAAGATGTGTACCTCGTGGAACAAGCAGACACCCAAATGCAAAAGGTATGATACGAGGCGTCATCTTCATTGACGGGACTCAGTTTCAACACGGGATGTGTCGTGATGTTTGGATATTATTTTATCTTGATTCGTGATTCAGAAGGATCGGCTGACACTCTCTCTACTTGCAATTATTCTCTCTCTCTCTTTCTTTCACAAAACACCAACAACTGTCTCTATCATCGCCTCTCATCATTGCATTTCTATTATTTCTCCAACAGCCCATTCCGTTGTATACGACGGCCACTTCCTATCCATGGTATCACACCATCAAACCCGTCACATTGACACTTCCTTTACCGGTTCCCAAACAATTTCAACAACAACAGCAACAGCAACATCCAGAAGCAGAGGCAGAAGATCCCTCTCTCTACTTTCGATATCGGTACGTTATTCATCGTGCCGGTGTCTTTTATCGGTTGGAACAACCCACAGATGCACCGGTAGTGGCAGTAGAAGACAATGGAGATGAAATGGTACCAGAGGAGACGACAACAACAACCACAAACAAGACATCGGTGCAAGTCAATCCTTCCATCTTGTCTTCTACAACAGAAACTCCCTTTCATGAGATACCCTTGCGATTGTTCACCCATCGGGAATCCTATGTCATTAATGACGTCTTGGGAAAAGTGGGCGGCCATCCCGATATTGAACACATTACCGTCCCCAACACACAAGTTATTGGAAGTACTTCGCACAAGAGACTTTCGTCCGGTATCGATGTGGCAGAAACTACTGCAGGATCTTCTTCCACCAACAACAGCAACAATGAATCGTCCGACAACCGAAAAAAGGCCGTGGGATTCGCTCCTGCACCACCCACCTATCATCCCCATCCACCCACTACGGTTCCCAAGGATGACACCTCGTCACGATCCAACAAGAAGTCACCACACTCGGTACATTTGAACAGTACGGATGGACTCGTCGTCGTATCAGCCTTCTTACCTATCGTATTGCATCGGTCCGATTCCGGACAATGGACGGCCGATTGGGATTACGAGGCCCTGTTGAGTATGCAGACGCATTTGCGCGTCACCCGTGTCGGCGTCGTCAAATGGAGAGGATGGCATGGTAACTTTGGAACGGCCTCTACCTCCATTCACAATCCAGGATCGTCCATGAGTGGAGTACCCGTCCATGAACGATATTTGGTCGAAGAATGTTTACGCCCATTCCATTGTGTACCCGTATGGATTGATACAGCCGTCTTTGGTGAAATGTAAGTTTTCCACACAAAACACAAAAAAACTCGTGTTTTTTTTAAAAGAAAAAGAGAAAGACTGGGACAATCCGGTGGAGACAACACTATATTATTTTGACTAACAATTATTTCTCCTTTCTTTTCCTCGCTGTTTCCAAACAGGTATAATGGCTTTTGTAAGGGTGTCTTGTGGCCGGTTCTACACAATGTCACATCCGTGTACTCGTCCCAGCCGGACAATGTCGATTCGCCTTCAGGTCTCCAACAAAGCAGTGGCCATCGTCGTCCTTCCAGCAGCAACAACAATACCGATAACCATCAGTTCTCTGAATATTCCATGGATGATGTCGAACAGGGTCCCATCCATGGCGGAAGAGGACGCGAAAAGGAATTGTGGGCGGCCTACAACACTGTCAACCGAAAATTTGCCGAAGTCGTCGTGCAATGTTTCAACGAGGGGGACCTCGTTTGGATCCATGGGTTTCATTTACTAATTTTGCCATCCTACCTGACACGACGCATTCCCATGGCCAAGGTCGGACTCTTCTTGCACACGCCCTTTCCGTCGTCGGAAATCTTTCGCACACTCTGGTGTCGTGATGACTTGTTGAGAGGCATCCTCAATGCCGATCAAGTGGGGTTTCATTTATTTGAATACGCTCGACACTTTTTGACGTGTTGCCGACGCTTGCTGGGATTGAACTATGGAATGATCCCCGATTCAAGCGGCGGACATACCCTGGCCATTGATCAGCATGGCCGTCACGTTATTGTGACCAGTATCCATGCTGGAATCGAGCCGCCAGTCCTCAATCAGATCTTGCACCATGAATCGACGCTCAAGGAATCGTCGCAAATCCGATCACGCTATTTTGGCAAGACGATCTTTTGTTCAATTGATCGGTTGGAATCCCTCAAGGGTATTCCACTCAAACTTTTGGCCATGGAACGATTCTTGCGCCGTTGTCCAGAATGGATTGGTAAGGTCGTTCTTATTCAAGTCGGTATCTCGGCCTTTGAACGAGGCGATGATTACATCAAGACTCGAAACGAAGTCATGGAAATGGTCACTCGAATCAACGAACTTTGGCCCGGAACGATTCATTTCCAAGAATCGGTCGAATCGAAAATGCGACTGCAACAACGCATGGCCTTGTTGCGTGCTGCCGATGTCATTTTGGCCACACCGATTCGGGATGGATTGAATTTGATCCCATTGGAGTTCACCATTGCCCATCAAGATGCACTCACCCCTCAAGGACAAGCCGACGGTCGCAAACGCGGCTTGGTCATCTTAAGTGAATTCGCCTCGTGTACTCGTGTCATGAGAGGCGCTTTGCACGTGAATCCATGGAAGATCTCGGAAATTGCCAATGCCTTTCATTCGTGCTTGGTAATGACCGACGACGAACGAATGCGACGTATTTCGTGTGCCTGCGAGTTTGTGACTCGTGTCACTACCCAACGATGGGCCCTGGCCGTTATGTTGGACCTGAAGGGTGTTCATAAGAGTGCCAATCCTGTACAATACGCCGGTGCCGGATTGGGCCTTGGCTATCGATTGTTGGGCATGGACGCTGGCTTTCAAAGTCTCGATTTCCGTGCCGTGGCCAAGGCCTTCAAGACGTCCAAGAACCGTCTCATTCTGCTCGATTATGGTGGTACCATCACGAATAATGAGAATTTGGACAATTTGTCTCGGTTCCGCATGGTAAAGACTCGATCGGCCCATTCCGAGCCGACTCCAGCCATGATGCATGCTATTGAAGACTTGTGCAACGATCCGAAGAATACAGTCTTCGTTGTGAGTGGTAAGGAACGTCACTCTTTGCTCAAGTGTTTGGGCCACGTTCGCCGTCTTGGATTGGCTGCCGAACACGGCATGTTCATTTCTTGGCCGACAAAGAATGTGACGGCCAAGCGACAATGGGAGACGTTAGTTCCAATCACCGATCGTACCTGGCGTTCGTTGGCAATGGCCATCATGGAAGTGTATGCCAGTCGCACGCACGGATCTTACATTGAAGAGACAGAAATGAAGGTTCTTTGGCAATATCGTGATGCCGATTTGGAATTTGGATACCTGCAGGCCCGGGAACTGGAAGATCACCTATCGAATGTGTTGCGAAGTTTTCCGGTCGATATCTTGCATGGTGGCATGGAGGAGGGTGGATACGTCGAGGTTCGTCCCAAAGGCGTCAATAAGGGAGTGTTTGCAATGAAGTTGATCCGTAACTTCGAAAAGGTATCAGCCACCCGGGATGGCAAGGTTGATTTTGCGTTGGTGTTGGGTGATGATCATTGCGATGAGCCCATGTTGAGTATCATGCGTCAAATTGGGCGTCGTGGTCGGGAGCATCGGGCTCCGGAATTACCTTCCTTTATGACCTTGGTGGATGTGTCGTCATGTGACGCACATTTGGCTTCGAATCTCGAAGTGTTTACATGTACGGTGGGTAAGAAGCCGAGTGCTGCAGCGAATTACCTGCAAGACGTGGGCGAGGTAGAGGAATTGTTGCAAGCGTTGGTGAAGGTTTCTCGTAACTTGACGTTGAGTATGGTCAATTTGTCGGATCTGACCGTTCCGTTGGAACCATTGGTCCCACCACCAAACCACTTTGGGAACGGTGTAGCTTCTACATCGACGAGCAGTGGTGTTGCGACGAGTTTGGGCGAGTTTCTGGGTACGATCGATGACACGGCCGAAGACGAGGATGATGGAAACTTTTTTTAAAAGAACAAATTGATTGGTTGTGTTGACAGGAAAAAAAAAAGAAGAAAGATCTTCAAATAAAAATACGAATAAGAATGAATAACATGTCTCGACTTGTAATTTTATTGTTTGAATAGTATTTCATTCTACGGTTGTTGTTGTTCATCATCCCAGGACACAAAATGTCTCCTGATAATTAGTTTTCATGGGGTGTTTAGTGGTAGAATTTGTCCTGGTTGCAGTGTTTGGGGTATGATTCTTGGTGCTGGTAAGGGCATGGCGCCGTTTGGAAAGGATGGTAGTGGATGAGATGTCGTTGGTAAGGAGACAATGATCGTATCGGCGGTAGCTTTTGGTTCGGAATGGAATTTTGTGGACCGCTGGATTCCCTGTTTTGCTCCTTCCTGCCGTCCTCGTCCCTTTTTGGATACGTGTTGGGGTGAGACAAAGACCTGCGTGCTGTGAATTTGATGTTCGTCGCTAGCGGTTGGATGAGACAGAGGAGACTCTTTGGATGCCAAAGAAAAGGTCACTTTGACAGGAGATGCGTTTTTGTGCTGATTCTTGTTTGGCGTGGATGATGGTAATGGTATTGTCGTTGATTCGGTTCTTCTTTCATTTCTGCTCGTATTCTTGAACAGAGTCGTAAAGAAAGGCGATGGAACGTGTTGGTTTCCTTCAAAAGTAGCTTCTTGAAAGAACTTGTGTCTCACTGGTGATGGTGGTGGTAGTGGTAGTAGCAGACTACCATTGGTTCTTGGTTCAGACACAAACGAAGCAACAGCGAAAGTAGTAGTAGTAGTTGTAGTAGAAGAAGACGACGAAGCATCCTCGGAAAAAGCAGCAGAAAAGTGTCCTGCAGCAGGTGCTGCTGCTGTTCCTGCACCTGTGACGGGTTCATCAGAAGTGGAAAAGCTATTTTTATAGGACAAGGAGCGATGAAGCCCATGGCTTTGTTCCAAACAAGGTCTATTCTTATGGCAATGAGGATCTCTATCGTCATTGCCAGTTCCATTCTTGTTCCTCTTCTCTGGTCGTAGCTGCTGCTGATGATACCGTTTCTTCAATGATGGACTTGTAGGAGAACCTTCCAACAATCTCTTTTGACTGTGAGTTTTATCATTGTTGCTGTTGAAAGGAGGAGGAGTAATAGTGCTCATACTTTTTACCACGAATGTTTGCAAGGATTTTGTAGTAAAGGATCGATCGCAATCAACTGTAAACTATGACACAAAAACAAACGGGGGAAAAAACAACCATAATATTGTTGATGTATAATACTAACAGTAAGTAGCATACGAAGTATCATACAATGAAATAATTAACAGTAACAGTAATTAAGAGAATGGAAGAAACAGAAACGACGACGACGTGTTTGTATTTGGGATATATCATAGAAAGTGCGAGAACGAAGACCATCCACCAAGTTCCAACCATGTTGATGGAGGAAGAGTGACATCAATCCTCAATACTGCACCCTTCTTCTCGAACATTGCATTTCCACAGATGTATGCATATAAATAAAAAAAGATGACATTTTGATCGACATCTCTTTTTTTCCTTCGGAGTGTATTTTAACCAATCATGCGATTCTGATTGGAACTTTCTCATGATTTTTTTTTTATTTTGATTGGTCTTGCAATACTCGCGTTGTCGGATTGATGGTATGAATGATGTGAGAGATTCGATGTTTAAAAAAGGAGTAAATTCTCTCCTTCAAGGTGCTTACTACTCACAGTCAAAAGACCTACCACGGGTACTACTCCGTACATTGTCATGTTCCAAATCAATTGGGGAACTACATTCGGCTGTCTGTATCATAGAGTCGTAAAATACTATGATACAACTTTTCTGGAAGCAAAAGAAATACGGAGTAAGAGACTTCAATGTACTGCTGTACCGTCGTATGTACTAGCAATAGTACGTACGGTCGGTAGTACCATAGTACTGGAGAAGAATTACGGTATGATAGATATCATACCATGAATGCACCAAAGGAGGACGATTGCCATGACCAACTTCACAAAAATAATAATAATCATCTTCTGATTCAAAGCACATGCGTCGTACTCACAGTCACAGTCAACCTCGACAACAACAACAACAACAACAACAACACCCATACAACTACGAACCACCAATGTCATTGTTGTATGATAAATAGCAGGATAAAGCCTATCGACGAATACTACACAGTACTGTCCAAGGACGTTATCTTACTGGAATGGCCGCCTGGTAGGTTGATGACTACGTACCTAGTACAACTTCCATGGCCCGCGTCCTACCAAACGGTAGACCGACAAGCTACAAAGGAGGAAAATTTCCAGTCGTATTTTCGTATCTTCAATTTCCTCATGACCAAGAAAAAAGGGTGATACTACAATGAGGAAAAGGCAAGGAAACGGTGCCAAGGATGAAAGACTTTCCTTTCAGGATGACTTGGATGACCGGGTTGAAACACATTTCAACCTGGGATCTTTGAGCATGTTTACGGACCAATGTTTTGTTTTTTTTAAATAATCACACGCTCATTATGCTTTGTCGATGTTATTTGGAAAAGAAAAAAAAAAAAAAAAACATTCCGTCCGTCCTCGGACAAGTTTCGTGGATAAGGTCATGGATCGTGTCTGACGACACATAATAAATCCAAAACCAACATAAGAAAGTTCGTTCCATGGACGTTACGAATCGCAAATGACAACAAGGAAGACGAGTTGTTCATTTATCACCGTTTTTCTGACTGTCTCGACATGGTACCACAACCGCCGTATTACATTTTATCTTTCAAGGCAACAAGAAGCAACGGAAGACGACAAAGCTACAATCAAACGTCAGAAAAAAAAAGTATGCATAATATGGATTGAATTGGGGTTTATTGTACGGATGTTGCTGGAATTGACAGTGATTCGAGTTTGGCCGTAGAACGACGTGGTCATCGAACACGGAGTCGTTTCACAGGGTTGTGAATGCATTGTACGGAAAATGACTTGCATGCAATCGAAGTTGACGGAAAAGTAGCGGTAGGAAAAGGGCCCTTAACTCCTTCCAAAAAGGGTCAAGAAGGAAAAATTCTCAATGGGTGGGGAAATCCATCCGTGAGGACGTCACGGGTTGAATGTTGATTACACATAAATAATCCAATCATTATTCGAATTTTCGGAGTGATAACCATACGGCACCAACGTACTGACTTTCGAGACGTAGGCCCAAACTTTTCATCCCATCGGCCAGGGCCTCACATGCAAGGTCAAAGGTTTGACACGTTGGGAAGATCATAAACCCGACCGCCGTACGCACTGCGCTGTCACGACGCCGGTCCATTTTATCATCCGTACTGCTTCTTATCATTTCCACCACGAACACCGCGCCATTATTGACTGGTTCACTGGCTTGCTACAAGTAGGAGGTCGACGGTATGAATGGGCTTAGGGCCGCAACTATCATTCTTTCAATACTCCACCCCAACTGAACATTTTTGGGTACCCCAGCTGCATTCTGCTTAGCCCAACAATCTTGTCCGTACTGCTAACTCGGGTAAGGGTTAGGGGGGGGGGGGGGGAATTAAGTTTCGTTCGATCAAAATTCGATCAAAATTCATTGTAAATGATGACAGATGTAGAATTGCCTTGCCTCATCCAATTATGCCGATTCAAGGTTTTTTTTCTCAAAACGAATGGGTCAAACGGTGGATTTTTGATTTTTGGGGGGTACATTGCTGCTGGTCGAACGTGACAGCAGACTGTGGGCAACCAAAATCATCTGTGATGCTTTGTTATTTTTACTCCGGAGTATATTAATACGACTAGTACTACTTACGGTACCGGTAGTACGTAATGAAATACACGGTAGACTAAGCTTGTAGCGATGTACCACATATCATACGGTGGCATACGTATAATTCGTATCTATGATAGAGCTATCGAGCACATGACGTCAGAGTGGATTTCTGACTGTCAGGGGACGTCAACGGAGTACCGGTACCACGGAGTCGTCTAATTTCCTACACGGAGTACCGTAGTCTACACCGGTAGTCTATGATACAGTTTCGGGGACGGGGATATTGATTCCAACAACAACAAAAAATAACAACAACAACAACAGCAACAGCATCTTAAACAACTCTCTCTTTACTCTACTTCCGGTAGAGAGCCTACCGTGTGATAGCTACCGTAGCTATTTCATACCGTTGCTAGCTCTCTAGAGTAGACTCCAACCACCGAAAGATCGGTTGAAAACACGATTCATCGCTTCGACAGACACAACAGACCATGATACGACCATTACAACTCTTTGGTGACGAGGATGATGATACTGCCAGCCGTGTTGACAGTAATAATAATGACACGATGAATAATAATGATGATAATGATGCTGACGAAATAATTCATGATGATGACAATGACAATGAGAATGATGAGAATGAAACAAAGACAGAAACCAAAACGAATACAAACATGAATGTTGACGGTGATAATGGTGACGATGAAGATGACGATCGTATAATAATGAATACTGCTACTAACAGCAACAATACGGCAGTACAATTATTATTTGGTTCCACTTCTCACAGTCAGTCTCAAGATAACGACGAGTATTTGAGAATGTTACAAACATTGGGAACCACAACAACAACAACAAGAACAACAACAGGAGGAGGAGGGGAAACCTATCATTGGGGGGGACAACAAGAAGAACAAGAAGGACAAGAAGAAGACGACCAAGTGCAACAACAAGGACAAGGACAGGATCAACGTGACGTTTCAATAGGACTATTTCAGTCTGTTTTGAACAACAACAACAAGTATAATAGTAATAGTACTACTACTACTTCTCAAATTCAAGACTTTCCAGAGGATGACGAGGACGAAGACGAGGAGGAGGATTTGGAATTTCATTTGTCCGATCTCGACAAGGATGATGAGGAGGATGATAATGAAGAAGAAGAAGACGACGAAGGAAATCATCATCATCATCATCAGGAGGAATCACAAGTTCCAGCACTTCCCTCCACATCAACAACAACACCACCACAATCGTTCCTATCACCTTCCTCACAAATGGGAGACTTGACACAATGGACAACAACAAATACTGTCGGTACTACGAATGATTGGGGGAAAGAAGAAGAAGATGATGATGATGATTATGATGACGACGATGACCTATTGGATCCAGACTTTTTCAAGGATATCGAAGAAGAACTGGGGTGGTTGTTGGAAGAAGATATGGAAGCGACCTTACAATCCCTGTATGTACGTCCCACCAAGATCAATCACAAGAACAGGAAGACACCCACCAACCAAGATTCTACACAAAACAATACTATCGACGCTACTGCAACTACCACAACTGATGCAACTACCACAAATACTACTACTTCAACTACTACTACTGCTACGACAGTTGGTTCATTCGACACTAAAAGTACCAACCCACCGTTCTTTTCACAATCCCATCCTGCCAAAAAACGGGAGGTTGCTCTCATGGACCAAGACGACGAGACCGACACTCACACGAAGCACCAGCAGCAACAACAACAACAACAACAACCTCCAATACAACAGTCACAACAAAACAGCACTCTAGTACTAGATCCCAAGGAACAAAAATTAAGGGATCTCATGCAAAAACATTATCAGCTACTCATCCAACAATGTATACTCAGTATACGGGCGGCCAAGGAAATCAAAGATGGACAACACCATCCATTCCTGTCTACTTCTTGGTCGACACAACAACAACAACAACAACAACAAGTATCATCAACAACATCATCAACAACTCTGCCATATTCCATCTTTCATGGACTTCCCGAAAACGAAATGGATCTGGCCGAAGTACTCGATCTTGCCGTTTCCATGTTACAAGATTTGGATCAGAATAGAAAAGATGCCGTACGGAACATGGTACAATTTGTTAGCAGCAATACCAACAACACAACAAATGCCAACAACAACAACAACAACAAAAACAACACAAAGGATCATCATCATCATGATGAATTGGTTGCCCGTCGATCCCTCATGGCACAATTCGATGAATCTACCAACGAAGGAACACTTCCACCGACGATATCGTCACCACAACGACAAGAATCCAACCTATCGACAACAACGATAACAACAACAACAACAACAACACCAGGAAATCGACGATTGACCCGTTCCGCCTTTCAAAAAGTACAGGAACAACAATCGGCACGGACGGCCTTTGATATACCAGGATTGAAACAACTCAATCAAACCTTTGCCGTTATTGACGCGTCCGTGGAAACATTTTCTCAAAAACCAACAAAACACAACAACAAAGACAACAACCAAAATCAAAACAACAACAATAACAACCCAAACCACAATATCCTCAAGGCTTTGACACATACACAAGCCTGTAAGGATGTCTTGAACGATGCCGGGGCACATATCAATGAACACATGTTGCCTGAAGGACGGGACGTCGCGGAAAACTTTACTTCGGTTCAAGAAGCGCTCGGTGACGAGGGAAACAACAACAACAACAAAAACAACGACAACTACCGACCACCGACGACGCCGTCGCAAGAATTGTATTTACGGAAACATCGAAATTTGTTCACCGCCGCCGAAGATAACCTCATCTTACGTGGAGTGAACTTGTACGGAGAAAAACAATGGTTACTCATCGCCGATCGGTACTTACCCGACCGGTCCGTACATTGGATATCCCAACGATACAACCAACTATCCGTCATGATATACAAAGCTAACGGTGTCCCGATGGACGACCAGGGGAATATGCCCAAACCACCCAAACTCGAGTCGGTCGATGATATCGACGAAAACAAAATCAAACAATACAATCTTCGACGGGTCGAACCACCCGATATCCTCAACGTCCATCGATGGTCCCTCGAGGAAGATATAACATTACTCAAGGCCGTCCCTATCATGGGTAACATGTAAGTACTACATTCGTGTATGGTATGGTATGTTGTGGATGCGTAATTCGTGGTATCTATTTCCTCACTTGTCGTCGTCATCGTCGTCTCTCCAAAAAAAAAAGGTGGGCCGAACTAGCTGCAAGATTGTGTCCCCATCGTGATCGTGGCCATTTGCGCAAACGGTATCAAGTGTTGGAACGACGGATCAAGTCTACCCTCTGCAAGAAGCCTCCGTCCAAGTCCGCTTCCAGATACAAGGCCCGATACACGACAACAGCAGCGACAACGGCAAGTATTGCCAAAGCTCCAATTTCATTACCGTCGACAGATACCTCAATCAAGCCGTCACCAACATCGGACGGCCAGAATGATGGTCCTCCTTCGAAAGTCACATCCAAAGCTGCTGCTAAGAAAACAACTCGATCCAAACCAGTGTCAGCCACGTCCAAAACAAAAGATACCGGTCGAAAGAACAATCGCAAGAACACTTCATCGGATAAAAAAAGTACTACTGGGAAACCCACTACTGCTACATCCAGAAAGAAGTCTACCACAAGCAAAGTCACTCGAAAGCTACCCATAAGATGTGAGGTTGAGGTTGCACCAAAAGTGGTAGAGAAAAGTACACCAGTTGCTGTTGCCGGTACGGATGCTAGCAAGACACAAGACGCCGACAAAGAATCGTTGGTCCAAGCAGCTACCACTTTGGCATTCGTCAAACCCAAGGAAGGACTCAAAGACAGTACTACGGCAACCTCTCAAAGGGACGGGTCCGGCGGCAAGAAGAAACACGACAGGAGTGGACAACATCGGCACAGTCCGTACATGTCACGCTACGGCGCTTATCCACCACCGTCTTCGTACGGCGGATGGCCATACTATCATGCATACCCTCCACCTCCCGGAACGTATCCGTATCCGTATCCACACACACAACATCCTCACGGACCATACGGCCAACCTCCGTACGTTGGTGCAAAACCACCACACAGTGACACGATCAAGACGGGACCGACGTCCACGGGGACTGTGTCATCACCTGGGACGAATGTCAAACAATCTGCCGAGTCTTCACCAACTGGAACAGTTCGTACCAATCCTACGGACTCTTTAGTGACGGACCCTTCCTTGGACAAAAAATCCACATCATTTGTTCCGTTTCGTCATGGGGAAAGTAGTGATGCCTCTCGATTAGCCGCGGAACAGCTGATCAAGGATGACAACAACAACGACGGCCACGAAGAAGTAGGAGAATGGTCCCAAATGTCTCACGTCAACAAGATGATGACCAATGTAGGTGAAGAAATGTCTCATTTGGCCAAGAGTCCAAACAACAACAACAACAAACGCGGTGGTGGTGGTGGTGATGCTGATGATGGTGATGGATTGGGAGAGACGACACTTTCACAGTTTCCGATCGGCTTTGATGCATCCAACGTGAGTGGACTGTCCGTATTGAACGAAGCCTCCCTTCAAGCATATGGTACCTTGAATGAGGATGGTACCACCAAGGAATCATCGTCTGGGTGTGCTGTTGCTGCTGGTGGTAGTACTAGTAAGAGTGGTGGTCGATCGAGTATCTTGTCTCAAGTCCTTGCCAACGCCAAACACAAAGATTCGGACCGATCTCAAAAGTCCGAATCGAACACGATTCTTCCATTCCCAACTACGACGGGTGGAGTGTCAACTCCCCGAGGCAAAACATCCCGAATGGGAGACTCACTTGTATCTCCAACGACATTGTTGCGTACGGGTGGAGGGATGAATACGAACCTATCGATTCCGTTGTATTCTCCCAATCCCGGTAGCAACCCTATGGCAACATTTCACGATGACAACAACGATTCCAAATTTTCGTTGGGGACGAAAAATTCCCCTGGAAGTGCACTTTTGCGCGAAATGAGTTGGCTATCGTCTCAACAAGCCCATACCACCACCACCACTGGTGGTGGTGGCGCCATGATGGGGAATAGTCCTGGCGTGACTACTACTGCTGCCGCTGTTGCTGCTGCTGCTGGCGGAAACACCAACGACTCGTTGTCGATTGCAGCCGATGATTTTGATGCCGTATCGGCCCTGGAAGCGTTGAGTAATTCTCCCTTTCGACGTCCTCCTTTGGGAACCATGTCGTCACAGTCTCCCGTGGATGGTGGTGGTGGTGGTAGTACTGGTAGTATCATTGTGGAGGGTCGGAACGTGACTACCAGTACCGCCAAGCAACAACAACGACAACAACAAATACAACAAGTTCCTACGGCCGGTCGTCCATCGTTGTTTTCCAAGGTGATTGGTGGTACGAAACGTCGTATCAAAACGACGACGACCACGGATGATGATGATGACCAAACCCAGGAGGAGGAGGAGGAGGAGCAGCGATCTCCCAAGAAGAAGCTGAAATTTTGAATCGATCCGTATTTATAATATATTATTATTTTATGATGAAAAAAAGAGAAGGAAGTATAGTAGTAGTATTCTTTATCAGAGATGCAATGATTCATACTAACTTTCTAAGAGGTACATATCTTTGGACCCCGTATTCCAAAGATAGATCATTCACGTGTGTTCTTTGTTTGCACGACTTGGCTCCAGTTGTTGTAATTTGTTGTTGTTTGTTTGTTTGTTTGTTTGTTTGTTTACAGTTAAATCGATACTTGTTGTAGTAGTTGTATGACGATGTTTCTTGGTGCATACGCAAAGATGGTGGCAGGATAGACGGCCGATCCCCACGTAGGATGTTGCAAAATTTTACAAAATCCGGCGTTGTGGGCTCTGTAATTCAACAACACTTCCATCCCATCGACTTCGCTGTACACCTTGTTGCAGTTTGGAGTTAGCATGGGCAGTCCGCTACAGGGATCAATGTAATCCGCCCAATACCCGAGTCGACGCAGTCTCGTACAGAGTTGCTGTCCAAAGTCCATGAACTTTATCAGAACAAAAACAATAATAATAGGTAACGTAACATTGAAATGATACACAAAATACAACAGTGAGACAATCAATCAAAAAAAATAATTGTGAAAAAAAAAAAAAAAAGTCACAAAACATTACTCCATATAAGTGATCATAATTACAGTCAGTACTTACACAATTGAGTAGACGATCCTTTTCTTGTTCAATTTCGTCTCCAACGGCAACAAGATCATATCTCGCTTGTTGATTGGTGGGTATTGCCAATAATTCCAGTGTTGTTGTTGTTGTTGTTGTGTCATTCGGATGTTGCTGTTGACTATTACTACTAAGATCTGTTGTTGTTGTTGCGGTATTCTTCACTTCCCATTCGGTCGACTGATGTTTGTTCCCAAAGACGTGATGGAATTCTCTCAGTAACGGTTTGGGCAATGTATGAAGACTCACTTGAATCGGATTTTCCTTGTCCAACAACAACAATGGAACTGACGTTGTCGTCGTCGTCGTCGTCGTCGTTGTCGTTGTTGATGTTGTTGTTGTTGTTTCTACATCATGTTTGATACAAGCTGCCAAACGAGGCTCCAGAATGGTCGATGAAGACGGCATGGCTAATACTACCAGCTACCAAGTATGTTTATGCTGCTGGATATGTGTTGTGACTTGTGATGTACTGGAGTACTACCGTAACTGTAAGTCGTAAGATGATGACGATGATGATGTGACTGTGACGATGGTCTTGTCTACCTACCGGTATGTACATAGTTGGATGTGATGATGCTAGACTACATACCACTAATAAGTACGTAATACAGGTACGATCGTAGTAACAGTAAGAACGCACCCAGAAAAGAGATGATTCCAAATAAAACTGTTACGACGTATGATACGTTACTTAGAGTGAAGTAAACAAATGACGACAACAACACTGATACAGATATACAGAGATGCGGCTGTTATTGTTGCCGTTGTTGTTTTTTTGGGATGGCTTGTGACGGAAATTGTCGATCACCATCACTACCAGGGCGATGGCCATCATTTCACAGTGAGTGTCACAATTCTACAAGATACTGTGTATTGTGTAGTATGGAATCGTGTCCTTTTTACGGACGAGGAACATTGGCAAGTATTGGCAACGATGCATACATTCCAAACAAGGCAATGATGGTTACCAACGACGTGAACAACGAGCAATGTCGATTGAACGATGACATACACCCAAAAGATGATCGACAATCGGTATTTATTGTTTTCTTTGCCAAGAATCGGTTGTTACACAACAACACCCGTTGCAATACACTTGGCCGAACCCGTTTTGCTCTTGCCACCATGAACGGACGGACGGACGGACATCGTCGACATTTAGAACTGTGACGGGACAAGTACATTTCTGTTGTACGAACAAAAGTGGACCAAGGCGACGTCAAAGCCGTGTCGGATTGAAATACCATAAACCTTCAAACGATGTTGTCGCTCATACACACACACACACACACACTCACACTCACACACAATCGCTTATTGCCTCTCATCATTGCTCTTGTATGGTGCAATGACTCCTGCTGTTGAATCATACTTTTGTATAATCCGCATTTTGCTTCTACATACCCGACCACGGTACCAAAACGGAGATCGGTGGTCCTACGTGTGAATGCGGCATTGGAGGTAGGGTCAAGGTCGGCAGACGGCAGACGGACATGTCACAAAACTTTCGAGGATCCGCTGTGGTATGTCTGTATGTCCGGTCGAAAGAACTCTTTCCGTCACGTGTTGAAATTTCGGGTTCATGTGATTGAGTCGGACCAATTTTCTCCTCGGCATATGGGCCGTAGTCCGAGGCGGAAATATATGGGTCTTTTCGACAGCAGCCCTCCCAACAACATTTTCACGACTGTCGTTTTGGGGGGTCGACGATGGTTGCTTTCCGAAGTACGAAAATCATGTTTTGTCATGATGATTTGTGAAAAGAAAACTGAAACTGCATCGATCCTCTCCAATTTCTTGTTGCATCTTCGAATCGTCGCCCGGCCGAGGCTATAAAAGTGTGTTGAAATGAAGAGGATCCGACATCAGACCCTTTGTTACCTGCATGCGAAAACGTCCACGCTACGCCAAAGTTCCGCCGATCTGTTGGGGCTGTTAATTCAATGCCCTCCTTACAATACCCCATACATGAGAATTCGGAATATCAAAACTTGTCTTGTGTTGCCATTGTACATTTGGTGTACCTCCACATTGGATGACGCACGGTCCTTCCAAAAAGGACAATGGGACGACAACGATGGCATTGTCACAAGTTTCAACTTCTTCAACACTCAGCCAGTGGCAGCAGTTGTTGCAGGTAAGAACGAGGAAATATATTTCAAGACGAATCAGTGTATTTATGATAGTTGCGAAGATGATGGGAGTCAAGAGAGACGACGTAGAATTGTAGACTACTACCGTACTCTCCCGGTATCAATAGCTACTATCGTTTGGTGGCGGGTGGCAGCTTGCGCGAAATGTGCATCCTCAGAGTGCACTTTCCAACTTCAAGTAGCCATATCTTTGGTAGATGAGCTCTTTAGCTTTCAGTTAATTAATAACAGCTGACACCTCTGTTCTTGATGACGTTTTTTTGCAAAAGTATCAATAGTGCCCTTTCTGGGTTGCAAAAATTTCGCGCACTTCGAAACGAATATCAAATGGTAGATGAAAAAAGAGGCTAGCTAGCTAGAGTAGAGTAGGTACACTGCATCCACTACCTACCGGTAAAACTGTAAACTACTGGTAGAGACTCTTTCGGAGGCATTTTACCAATGGCGACGTCCACCCCAACAGCCGTGGACGACGTCCCACCCTCCGCGGAACAGCAGGAATCGGAGCCTACTGTTGCAGATGAAGCCACACCAATCCAAAGAAGGAACGCTAGTAGTAGGAAACGGCGTGCCACAACAACAGAGACGAGGATGCCAACAGCAACGACCGGTATGTTGAACGATGAACAGTTGGCTATGATGAAGAAGAAGAGGAAGGTGGTAACGAGTCGGTTTTGTGGTGACTTGACTAAATACAAACAACATCTCGCTTCGAAAGAAACGACGAATACGAGGAACAACTGTTTTGTTTGTGGGGACAAGACGAAGACGCGTTGTGGTATGTGCGGCGTCCCACTACACGGACACGTCGAACAAGGGAGTGTCAAAGGAAGGAGTTGTTACATGGATTATCATGATGAGTGCATGTTTGGTTTGTGTCGGAGTGATGCAGCATACTTTGGAAGGAAAAAGAATCAGTGGTCTATGCCAACGGAACGCGACAGAAAATCGAGTATTGACCACTACAGAAGAATGGCAGCCGGTGCACCGTCAACAAGATCAAGGACAAGCGCCGGTAGTCTATCGTCGGTGACACAAACAACAGGGTCAGGAGGAGCATCGACTGCAACAACTTCGACAAGAAGAAGTAGGGGACGATCTTTGTCAACACGATCGAACGCAGCCTCTCCCTACGATTCGACGGATGCAAACAACGTGACAGAAGCATGAACAGACACAACAACAGCACCACTTTGACGAGGCACCAAGACTACGGTTGAGTCTCTGTGAATAATGAAATATTTCCCGGGACTAAGTATGATGCGGGACTAATTACAGTTTGTCTTTTTGGATGTTCGACGGCGGGTCATCATCAGTGGTCACGATCATTTTGGCCACAGTGCCACTTGTTTTCATTGAGACGAGACGTCGCAAGATGGTCGACACGACTACCGCTGATCGAAAAGAAAGTGACACAGGCTGTTGTAAAGCTACTAGATTATCTAAAAGTAAAACGTTCAGTATCCTAGCTGCCTTGGCGGCACAAATTTCGCGGCTCGTTTTCCATGAAAATCATTCCAAAATTCAACCCATTTATGCCACTCTCCAACTTCATTGTGATTTGTGTGATGTATTCGTGGTTTGCAACATGAAACACAAAAACAAAGGTGCAATGCACAGCATTTTCCGACGCGTTCATGGGATGACCGAATGGATTTTTTATGGCAGACATTCAATCATTCGTTCACGGTACTCGAAACTTCAAACTCAAAAAGGACATACACCTCAAACCATGCTGACTGGTATTCAACAGGACATCACCACCATTGCGACGTTTGATTGGTGCATCAATGTATGAAATGCCTATCTGGCAGATGAGCAAGAAGTCTAATTTCTGTCATCTATTGTTACCTTCAAGGGCACTACTGGTTGAACATTGTATTTGGAGTGACAAGATAATACCATGTCATTGGAACGGTTGTCGGCATTCAGGATATGACGTGTCGTACTGCGATGGATTGTTAAGCTTGGCCGCATCGACATGATTTCACCAAAGGCCACGAACAATTCAAGGCTCTATAACTTGGCCGACTGCTCGGTCCGTCGTAGCTTGGATATGTGATGGCGTGTGCGAGATGTTGCATTGGAAAGAGACCAACTGGTGACGCTCAATAACAGATGAAGATGGGATAGTACGAATCCTCTTCAAACATGATATTGTCAGTTCAGAGCACTGCACTGTCCGGGCGGTGTTGCGTAATTTCAAGTTCGGCGCTGGTGCTAGCTCGGTCCATGTGATTTCCTCCTGTTGTTGCTAGGGCTGCGATGGTGTGAACCTGGAGTTACCGTCTGCAGTAATTAATATGTCGGACTTGGGTAGGGGTTAAAATGGTGGCTAGATAAGACGGGAGAGTCTTTGATGTCATCCGCTATAGGAAGTACAGTACTTTTTTTTAAAGCTCGAATTCGACTGTGAATACTGTTTCCAGTTCTGGGAGAGTGTCGTTGGGATTCTCCAACAGTAATTACATCATTTAATTGAAAGCTACTACAAGCTAGTCGAAAGTTACGAAGCGAAAAAATGAAGAGTTGCAGGGAATATTCTACCCAAAGTTTCGTAAATTTAGGGATGAAATGAGAAGTATACAATATCAACTGAAAGGTACTTATTGTAAACGACTTTTGAGTCGAATGTTACGGAGCTGTCACATGAAGTGGTTGCAAAGAATTTGTTATTTTCACTAAATGTCGTTTTGATCCAAATTACAAACAATTTGAGATAAATAGACGGCAATTAAATAGTTTTGAGTCGAAAAATAATTAGATTTTACACGGAAAAATGTAGTAGTTGTGAAGGAATTGACTGTGATCAACCTACATGCCGTTGGATTCAAATGTCGTACATTTTGAAATGAATAAAATGGTTATTGCAGAAAACATCTTAAAATTACAATGGGGTATTTGACTCGAAAATTATGGAGCGTGGGAAATCACTTTTTGACGATATTTTCGAAACAAGAAAAAACAATGTCGCTACGAATTGTATAATCAGTATCAATTCTGCAGAGAAATGTTCTAAATTTGCCGAAAGACGTGCAGCAAGACATCAGATATCGACTCGATCCACAGGGGTGGGAAAATATCCCTAACCCGTGTAAAGGGTGGTGATTGGTATCTCGACGGGGTGGGGAATGGATCTTTGACGATGTTTTCTATACAAGCAATCACAATAACGTTACGAATCGTATAATCAGTATCCATTCTGCAGACAATTGTTCCAAATTGGCCGAAAGACGTGCAGCAAGACATCAGATATCGACTCGATCTACAGGGGTGGGAAAATACCCCTAACCCGTGTAAAGGGTGGGGAATGGTATCTCGACGGGGTGGGGAATGGATCTTTGACGATGTTTTCTATACAAGCAATCACAATAACGTTACGAATCGTATAAGCAGTATCCATTCTGCAGAGAAATGTTCGAAATTGGCCGAAAGACGTGCAGCAGGACATCAGATATCGACTCGATCTACAGGGGTGGGAAAATTCCCCTAGCCCGTGTAAAGGGTGGGGAATGGTATCTCGACGGGGTGGGGAATAAATCTTTGACGATGTTTTCTATACAAGCAATCACAATAACGTTACGAATCGTATAAGCAGTATCCATTCTGCAGAGAAATGTTCGAAATTGGCCGAAAGACGTGCAGCAGGACATCAGATATCGACTCGATCTACAGGGGTGGGAAAATACCCCTAACCCGTGTAAAGGGTGGGGAATGGTATCTCGACGGGGTGGGGAATGGATCTTTGACGATGTTTTCTATACAAGCAATCACAATAACGTTACGAATCGTATAAGCAGTATCCATTCTGCAGAGAAACGTTCTAAATTGGCCGAAAGACGTGCAGCAAGACATCAGATATCGACTCGATCTACAGGGGTGGGAAAATACCCTTAACCCGTGTAAAGGGTGGGGAATGGTATCTCGACGGGGTGGGGAATGGATCTTTGACGATGTTTTCTATACAAGCAATCACAATAACGTTACGAATCGTATAATCAGTATCCATTCTGCAGAGAAATGTTCTAAATTGGCCGATAGATGTGCAGCAGGACATCAGATATCGACTCGATCTACAGGGGTGGGAAAATACCCCTAACCCGTGTAAAGGGTGGGGAATGGTATCTCGACGGGGTGGGGAATGGATCTTTGACGATGTTTTCTATACAAGCAATCACAATAACGTTACGAATCGTATAAGCAGTATCCATTCTGCAGAGAAATGTTCGAAATTGGCCGAAAGACGTGCAGCAAGACATCAGATATCGACTCGATCTACAGGGGTGGGAAAATACCCTTAACCCGTGTAAAGGGTGGGGAATGGTATCTCGACGGGGTGGGGAATGGATCTTTGACGATGTTTTCTATACAAGCAATCACAATAACGTTACGAATCGTATAATCAGTATCCATTCTGCAGAGAAATGTTCTAAATTGGCCGATAGATGTGCAGCAGGACATCAGATATCGACTCGATCTACAGGGGTGGGAAAATACCCCTAACCCGTGTAAAGGGTGGGGAATGGTATCTCGACGGGGTGGGGAATGGATCTTTGACGATGTTTTCTATACAAGCAATCACAATAACGTTACGAATCGTATAAGCAGTATCCATTCTGCAGAGAAATGTTCGAAATTGGCCGAAAGACGTGCAGCAAGACATCAGATATCGACTCGATCCACAGGGGTGGGAAAATACCCCTAACCCGTGTAAATGGTGGGGAATGGTATCTCGACGGGGTGGGGAATGGATCTTTGACGATGTTTTCTATACAAGCAATCACAATAACGTTACGAATCGTATAATCAGTATCCATTCTGCAGAGAAATGTTCCAAATTGGCCGAAAGACGTGCAGCAAGACATCAGATATCGACTCGATCCACAGGGGTGGGAAAATACCCCTAACCCGTGTAAAGGGTGGGGAATGGATCTTTGACGATGTTTTCTATACAAGCAATCACAATAACGTTACGAATCGTATAATCAGTATCCATTCTGCAGAGAAATGTTCGAAATTGGCCGAAAGACGTGCAGCAGGACATCAGATATCGACTCGATCTACAGGGGTGGGAAAATACCCCTAACCCGTGTAAAGGGTGGGGAATGGTATCTCGACGGGGTGGGGAATGGATCTTTGACGATGTTTTCTATACAAGCAATCACAATAACGTTACGAATCGTATAATCAGTATCCATTCTGCAGAGAAATGTTCCAAATTGGCCGAAAGACGTGCAACAGGACATCAGATATCGACTCGATCTACAGGGGTGGGAAAATACCCCTAACCCGTGTAAAGGGTGGGGAATGGTATCTCGACGGGGTGGGGAATGGATCTTTGACGATGTTTTCTATACAAGCAATCACAATAACGTTACGAATCGTATAATCAGTATCCATTCTGCAGAGAAATGTTCGAAATTGGCCGAAAGACATGCAGCAGGACATCAGATATCGACTCGATCTACAGGGGTGGAAAAATACCCCTAACCCGTGTAAAGGGTGGGGAATGGTATCTCGACGGGGTGGGGGATGGATTTTTGACCATGTTTTTCATACTGGGTACAAGCCTTATGAACAACGTTACGAATGGTAACATCAGTATTCATTCGTCAGACAGTTGTTCTTAATTCGCCGAAACAGTCACTACTAGCCAGAGACCTGCTGCTACTACTACGTAATCATCATCGTCATCATCAAGTTAGGGTACAAACGTATGATGTTGTATAGGTACTTACAATTATTACCTAGTAGCTCTCTACTGGAGTAGTGAATGAATTGTGGTGTCACATCATCATCATCCATATATCGGTACGGTATTATGCTATGATAATAGTTCAGTCACTGGTACACGGTTTTGGAAAATACTTCGTACCTAATTAAGGTGTACTTATCCAGTTGCACTTTTATTAAAAGCGTTCTCGGTTCGCGGTGTGCTGTATGCTGTGTGTTTGTGACTCTTTTTGTTTTCTTGAAATATTATTTGATGGGATTGCCCGCCAAATTTTTCCCCCAAAAAAAGGACAGAGAAAAAGGATGATCCATGATGACTGTGATGTTGTATGTTGTTTGTGTGTTCGATCTCTCTGTCTCTCTCACTCTTTCTCTTCTTTCCCGTCCTTGTGTCACACAAGTTGTGTGTTTCCTTGTTTGTTGCACTACATATCACAACAACATATCACAACAACAACAACAACAAAAACATATCACAACAACAACAACAACATATCACTATATTACAACCACAACAGTACATGATAGACAAATAACAATAATGATTCCGTACAGCGACGGCGTGTTTGGATTTTCGATTTTATTTCGTATCCATGGCAGTGCCATTTACAAGGCATTGACGCCGGCTGTCATTTCGGCCGTCATTTACATCATACTGTATCGTTTGGTACCACCTTCGACGTGGGATGATCCATTGTTCGTTCATCCGTATCCCATGACGGCATTGGTCACCGCATTTACCTTTTTGTTGGTCTTTCGTGCCAATTGTAAGTTCCAACAAGTGAACTGTTTTAGTAAACAAATATGCAATATTATAATATTGTATTGTATTGAATTTTCGTAAACAAATCAAAATTCACAGTCCAACTCAATTCTCTGTCTCTGTCTCTTTCTATTTCTTTCTTTCTTTCAAAGACTCGTACAATCGTTGGTGGGATGCGTATTCGACTGTCTATACGATGCATTCGAAATGGTTGGATTTTGCCACCGAAGTTGCCGCCTTTCATTATCAGTCGTATCGATACAACGATATGAAACCACCGTCCTTTGGTGAACATCCCAACATCCAAATGGCATTGTTATTGGATTCCGATATCATCTTGGACGGTAATGCTACTTACAACAACAACAACAATACTAATCAACCACAACCAGTACAACAACAACAACAACCAGTACAACAACATGAACAAGAACCATCCAATAACGAACAACAACAACAACAATTCCCACCTTCCATTGCGGAAGATGCCGAATTTCATGAAGCGGTTGTTGCACAAAATCAAAATCAAAATCAACGTCCCTTACTATTCCGAAATGATTCCTTGATCAGTACTGGTGACGAATATTCTGTGGACAACAACAACAACCCAAACAACAACAACAACAACAACAACAACAACAACAACAACAACAATAATACAAACAACAATACAATATCATCAACCCCCAACGAACCCGACACTGCAGCTGCCACAGCGACCATTCCCATGCCGTCTTTGGTTCGACAAGTTTCGCAACAACAACGTAACCGACCACCCATGATGCGTCAACGTCAACAACACAAACGTCATGCGACGGTAGAAGATTTGATCCAACAGTTGGATGCACACGAAAAGGCCGAAAGGGAACGACAGGAACAATTCGATATCATGCAACAACAGGAAGAGGAACAATTGAGGATCGAACTGGAAGAACAGGCCAAAAAGTTACAAGTACTCGAGGAAACGGAAAAACAATTGCAACGACAGGCTGCTGAAGCTGCAGCTGCAGCTGCTGAAGCTGCCAAAGAACAACAGCAAGAGACATCATCATCACCATCTCCAATTGGCATCCACGACGGTACAACTGCAGCTGTGATGGATCCAGTCAATGCCAACCAGTCGGACAAACCACCACTACCAACCCAACAACAACCACCACAACAACAATTGTCCGTCCAAGGTCTCACTAATGATTCGAATCCTACTGCTACCGGTACCAACACCACCAACACAACCACCAGCACCATCAATGAACAACAACAGCAACAGCCAAGAATCACTCCATTGAAGAATCTACGACAACGATTCAAAACCTTTCGACGACAACGTCATCAACCACAAACACAAGCGGCCGATATCAATTGGGATGGACTCGTTTCGGCTAATCCGATGTTTTTACGCAAAAATCAAAACAAGTCCAAACAACAACGAAAACAACAACAACAAGGAAAATCGAGGTTTGCATCATCCAACAACAAACCACTTACCAGTGTCCAAGCCGCCGTCAATACTGCTACCATTACCTCTCAAACATCCAAATCGATCAATCGACCCAAAGTATTACCCAACAATAACTTTCATCATGATATTTTATTTCAAGATCGCTTCGATACTACCACAGGGAAACCGTATTCGGTATTTACGGCAGTTACTCGGACACGGCTACGTGCCGGTCATATCGATCCCGATCAAGTTCCGCCCCTTCTCTTTCTAGAAGAAATTGCTCACCTGTTGTCATTGATATCTGCCGTGGCGTTCTCGACGTTACGCAACGATTTGCCGTACGCCGATTCACCCTTGACCATGTTCGAACCGGGCTTGCCATGGCCCCACGTCGATCCCGATGCGTACAAACGTAAAAATCGACGTGGATGGGAAGGATCGAAGTATCGATGGTATACATTGATGAGATTCATCGTCGGGGCGTCCCGTACCGCACGAGATCGGACCTTGTACAATGCCGCACGACCCTTCCGAGTCATTGGTAATGTCAGCGACGAAGAAATCGTTCAATTGCAACAGGCACGTGGGCCCTTGGCCAAGGTCGCACTCGTCAGTATGTGGATCCAAGAACTGATTTCCAGAGAATACCAAACAGATGATTCTACAGGAACGATCGCACCGCCCATCATTTCACGATTGTATCAACTAATCTCCGAAGGTATGGCAGGATACAACCAAGCACGGAAAATTGCATCCATCCCATTCCCCTTTGCACATGCCCAATTGACGTACGTAATTTTGATTATTGCTATTGCTATTGTTTGTTATTGCTGTTGTTTTTCACACGAACTAACATTTATAATTATATCAACCATTGCTGCTGCTGGACAAGAACCTTGTTTCTGGGTGTAGTCGATTTCATGGTCATCCCCGTACTCATGTTGTCCTTTGTCAACAATCAATGGTTGGGATTTGTCCTCAACGTCTCGACGGTATTATGCTTCACCGGATTGCACGAAGTCGCACGAGAAATCGAAAGTCCCTTTCAAAATGTCCCCAACGATGTCCCCCTCAACAACTTCCAGGCACAATTCAACGAGGGGTTGATGATCATGTTCTATGGGTACCATCCAGATGCCTATTGGGACGTCGACGAGACCATGAGAGAAATCAACGACGCCGCCGGGACAATTGCCGACAACGATGGTGGTGCTGGTGGGGGCAACGTCACTGCCCATCATCGTCGTATTAGCAGCATCAATTCCAAGAGCAGTATTTGGGGTGCAGAAGAACCGTCCGATCCCACGGCACTCAAGATTCCTGCAGCCACGGCCTTGAATCCAACTCCTTCTGCGGTAAAGACAAATGCGACAGAACCGCAACATTCCAATTCCGCACCAAACGTCGAAATGACTCCATCATCTCGTATACCAACATCTCAATACAGTCACAACAGCAACAACAACAAGCCCAAAGTCACCAAGATTCGGTTCGAGGACGACAACAAGTATTCCTATGATAAGGATGATGACGACTATGACTATGACGAAGAAATTCCTGCCATTGAAGCCTTCATGACGAGTCTAAGTCAAAGTGAATCGTTTCCCTCTACGTGTTCGTCTCCTCCACCACCACCCACTATAACATCGTCCGTACAGCGAAACGAAGAGTTTGTATTCCCATCCAAAGCATCAGTCGTAGACGAAGAACGGGAAGAATACGACAATTTGGGTTGTAACACCCGAACCTTGTCCGCTGACCAGATGGATTTGTGGAAGGCGAAGGAACGCCAACAACAATTACTTGATGCCAAACAACAACAACAACAACAACAACAATTAAAAGAAGAAAGGCAAGGAAGGAATCCAAAATCGTCGGCTGTAAACAATGTTGATTCTGGATCATTTCGACAGACCCAACATCCGTTTACCATCCCCATTACAATGATGATGGAGGAAGAAGACGCGTCGTTAGTATTCTCCAAGGGATCGTCGGAAGACGTCAGTATGAGCAGTGATTTTAGGGATTCGAACATGAGCAGTACTAATCGGACGTCTGACAATCAATACTTGAATGAAAACATGGAACAGCACATCCGGTAACGATAAAATTATTCTGTTACTTGAAACAACAACAACAACATGTTTTCATTTCCAGATTATTTTTTCCAGATTCATCATTACTATTGTCCCGCAGTATCCTACCAGCTATCCGTATGATACATGAAGGTTTTCCCACCCCGTGAACGATCGACTTCCCACACCTGCTGGTGAACGATTCGATATTCATTTTAGATGTCCTCCTTGCGGCCGTTTGCAACATCACGCAAGCGAAAATGCGAAAAGACGAACCATTTCCCTCTTGGTTGCGGCGATTCACGGAAGATTCACAGTCAATACATACTAGCTAGAGAGAGACTACTCCGTACATTTTATTACCGTACGTAGTAATTGTTTGCCGATTTCCTTGTGGTGCAGCATGACCTGCTGCTCATCTGTTCGTCGTTGTGTTCCTTCTCTTTCAAGCTCTCTTTTTGTATCATACTAGTCGTACTGCGTACGAAGGATTTCTTAAATTACTTACAGTTACTTTACGTTAGTACTGAGAACTCCCTGGCATAGTACGGTAGTAAACCGCAATATCTCCCTTGGTTTGCGAAATTTTCCGATACAACGCCGATGTCATGTCATCAACGGGCAAATGGAATGATTTTCCAACTCTCTACCTACTACTACTCCGTAGTAGCTAGCTAACTGTAACTACCGGTTGAGCACTGAAAATTACAATAATTAATCAACCGGCTCATTGTGTGCAAATGGATTCGCTCACCAAAAAATTGTGTCGATTTTGACTAAACAGGCTATTTGCTCTGTTTATTTTACATAAGGTCGATCTCATCAATTGCAAGCTTGCCGCACTTCAGTCTTGTCTTCTGTTTACGAAACGTGCCGCTTCAACAGTCCGAAAATGCCGTCCTGTCGAATATGTAGTACTTCTCGTTGAAGGATCAACATGACTATCAACTATTACCTCCTCAGTAAAAAATGGTTCTCGGAGTACAACATTAGATTCTCTGGCAAGTCCAGCACACAACCAAACGAACAGATAGATTTTTCCGGCACTTGACATTTGATGTTATTCCAACCAGCAGACAACCGAAGAATCAATCGAAAAAACGATCCAACGAAACAAGCATTTGTTTGTTTATCTTGTGCTACTCTCCCAAGATGTCGTCATCTTCCACTTCCTTCCCTTTCATGAGTGGTCTTTACTTAGCCATTTCCATGATTTCCGTCATTTATAATATGAATCATTGGTACTCTCCCATTTCCATCTCTGAGGAAAATGTGCCAATGGAACAAAGAAACAAGAGAGATCACAACAACAACGACAACAACAACAAGTTGCCAACATTGTATCTCCCATCAACAATGGAGACGTATCTTTTGGAACATTCTCCCCAATTGGGCTTTCATCATGTTACGGCCCGACAGGCGGATAGTACGCAGCAAAATATTGGATGTCAAATGTGGAAGAATTCAACTCTGACGGATATTTATGACGATTTACAAGTCTTTCGAAAAGAACTCAAAGAATACGAAACACTGTTGTCGAAATTTCTTGCCAAACAATCCATTCCAGACGTTCGCCGAGAAATGAAAAAGTTCGGAAATGAAACTATTGCAGATATCTGTCAGTCTCTTAATTTGCATCCCGACGGATTGCCTGGAATCTTTACGAAATCGTCCAGTCTGTCGCAACTTCCACATGGCGGAGGCTACATCGAACCACTTTTGCCACCCTTGCGACACCCTGAATTCTGTTTCAATCGCAGACAACTCATGAATCTTGGATATCTCATCCATGACTTTGCTGCCTTGTGTCAACATCACATTCATGCCGACAGTCGTACGGTCTTTATCGATGTGGGCGCTTCCCTCGACTTTCATGCGAGTCAGCAATCTCCCGCCATGTACATTGTCAAAACTTTCCAACAAGCTGGCATTCCCTTTGATCATATCTACGGGTATGAAATCACTCCAAAACAACCGAATGATGTGTATGAACGCATTCCCACATCCCTCAAACATTCCTACCATTGGTACAACGTAGGTGTTAATGCCTCGATGGAATCGGAATACAATCCCCTGCTGACTGTATTATTGGAACAGTTTACTCCCCACGACTTTGTCGTTGTAAAGCTCGATATCGACACGCCATCGATTGAAGTACCGATGGTTCAACTCATTTTACAAAACAAGGACATTGCCGACCGTATTGACGTCTTGTACTTTGAACATCATGTCTTACTGAGTGACATGGCACCTTGGTGGAAGCGTTCACGGAAGGGATCCGTTGTGGAAAGCTTTCAACTGTTTACCAAGTTGAGAGAAATGGGTATTGCCGCTCATTATTGGCCATAATGATAAAACTATACATGTAACGATTCAGTCTCTACATTGTTTCATGATGTAAAAGAAGGGGGGAGGGGAGATCCTACATATGTTTAGTTGAAGAACGAAGCTTGTGGTATGAATGTCGAAACACAAACCGCCTCATATCGATTCCCCTTCGCTTCTTGCGTTATTTTCTGTTCTCTCTCTGTACTCTCACACTCATCGTGGGTCCAAAACAAACCATTTCCCATTTCAGTTGCTGTTGTGAATGGAAAAAACTATACGTTGCAGAGATGAAGGCTTCCCCACCCCGATCGATCCACCTTCCCCACCATTCTAGAACCGTGTGGCATATCTCGTATAACCATTGTTTGTACTTTTCAAAAAGTATTCGATCCATATCGTTATTGTGAAAGCTCGTATAGTAAACATCTTCCAAAAAAAAGAGTCACTTCTTGCATCAAGTCATCCATTATTTCCGTTGGCAAGTTCATTCATACGTTCATTAACTATTCTGTTGATGTTGGTGTAACTGAAGCGCGACTCCTCACTCCCATAGAGCACAGTACAGATTCCATCGGTGCTCAGAATGCAGTCGTAAACTCCGCATATCCCTGTGATATATCCTTGCTTGATCTGCTACGGTTTCGAAAAAAGTTCCCTATCAGCTTCACGAGGTTGGACACTCTTTTCAATAAACGGTCGGATGTTGGTACGAGTGACCGATTCGTTTGGAATGGATCTGGGATTCTTCCTTCCTTCCTTCCTTCCTTCCTTCCTTCCAATCTGTTTTGCGTTGGTCGTCGTTTCAACCCAGCATACTGCCGCAACGACTCCAGATGCCGCCTGAAAATGAACAGAAAAACTCCTTCGAGCTCTGCTGTAAACTCTCCTGTCCAAAAATCCTTGGTTGAAAAAGTGAATCTGTTACTATACTATCCACAAGAGTTATACACACTCCGAGTAGTTTTGGTAGAAATCCAAAGCATTTACATATTAATCAATGGAACGATTCTCAAGTTTGGCAGAACTCCTCTTATGTCCGAATTGTTGCTTTTTGTCAGGCAATCAAAAGAATTTCTCGATCGGATGTTGTGATGTCGTCCATCTCAAATGATGGTGGCACCATCCGATCATATACATTTTGCCGTCATTCGCATCCAAATCGAATTCCGTAGAGCGTGTCCACATAAAAAAATCACAGTATCATGAATGCATCGTTCCAAAGCGTCAAAGAGTGTTCCAAATCCCTCTCTTTGTTGGTAGTCTACTGGTTGGTACATACAGAATTTGCACAGTAGTATTATTGAAGCGTTTCCAATACCTTTCGAGTAACCTCGTCCATGTCCAGTGCCTTGAGAGATGGAAATGGCCGTTTCATGGCCAACAATTCAACAATAGGTTCTTGGACACCCGAGACTCGTACCACAAAATTTCCTCTGCCAGGCTACAAAACAAATTGTAATGTTTCATTGATTTGTTTTTCCCCATGCGTCAAAAGAAAAGGGAAAATAGAAAGATAGAAAAAGGTGAGTGTTTCGTTTTTGTCAGTGACGGACAGGAGGACTGTTGCATGACGAATGAATGATGAAATAATAGTCGTATGCCTTTTTTTTGGGGAATAACTTCTCTATTTTATTTACCTTTTCTTTGTTGATTTCAACTTTGGCCTTGTTTCCGACTGCTTGAGCAATTTTGTTGGCACGAGTCTTGAAGGCTCCTCATTGTTTGCAGGCTTCAATCGTCACGGTAGGTTTAGCAGCAGCACCAGACGATGAAGATTCCTCCACTGCAGTTGGAGAATCTTCTTCTTTTTCTTCCGTTTCTTCTCTGGCTGCTGGTTCTTCAGTTTTACTTGCAGCTTTAGGAGCGGCTTTTGTTGACGGTTTCTTGGTTTTAGATGCTGCGGCTTTAGCTGCTTTAGTAGGTGACTTCGGTGTGGGTTTGGCAGAGGGTGTCTTGGCCTTCTTGACAACCACTGGTTTCTCCTTCTTGATCGCCTTGGGTTCCTCCTCCTTCTCCTCCTCCTCCTTCTTCTTCTTGTCGTCCTCTTTATTAGGAGCCGTAGTTGTTGCTTCTGCAGCTGCTGCCGCTGCTGCAGCCGCGGTAGCAGCTACACGTGCTGATCGTCGTTGCGTTCCCACCATGGTTCCGATTTATTTTCTGACGGGGAGAGTATCTGACGAGGATGAGGCCTGATGCCAGGTTGATTCTGTCTCTCATGGGGTTCTCGCTGCTTCACTACCTAACTGTAAGATAACAATGTATCGTACTACGATTCCTATGAATGATCTGAGCGTCGTACTGTCGTACTTCGAATAACGACTGTACTACGTACGTAAAACGCAACATTCCCCTACTACTGTACGTATGCGACTACAGATACATATGATACATATGTACTGCAAGCTATCGGTAGGTTTCATGACGTCAGTTTTGCTCTTTACTACGTATGATACGTATGATACGATTTTATCATGTTAACAGTAAATACGGAAGTTAACACGTTGTATCACTGCTGTCATTCAACGGATGATCACTGGCCGAAACGTCAATGATTCCAAAAACTCGGTAACGACGGGAGAGCGACTTCCTCCCGACTGGCCTTGGTGTTGTTGCCAAAAACAATTGTCGGCATAGTTTACCATTCGTTGCTGTTTCGTCACAGCAGTGATATTAGCGTCACCGCTACCAGGAAATGTATAATTTATTTCCACTACTAATAAATTGTCTTCTTCAATCACATTGACCCTACTCTGTACTCTGTACCACATTGTCCTTGTTCCGAAAGTGTCCATATATCTTGTAGAATCGTAGCAATGCACAAGTCTTTGTGTTACAACGACTCGGTTGGCAAACACCAACACATCGGGTAGTACCAACACTGCCTTTGTAACCACCCAAAAACCGTCTTGTCCAACGAACGTAGCGTCAAAACGGACAACAAATTCGGTGCTTGCTCGTCCGCTGCTTCATTGTCGTCCGCGTAAATGTAACCAAGATTGTCCACCGCTTTTTTTTCAAAATCTTCCTCCGATATGACTTAGGCCGTCACTCATCCGAAGATTCCCTAGTTTCCATTTCTTCCATGGCGGTAGAGCATACCCATATTCCGTGGAAAGATACTCTGCGGATGACATCAAAGGTGGTCTCAAAGGCATCGATGGTGGATCGATGGATCGATCCCTTCAATCACTCCATATGCTGTTCGATTTTTGAAATTCCACTGTGTTCACCTTGGATTGTGTGTGGTCTCTGGGCCTCCTTGACCCAAACGCTCGCCCGGCGTTTCCTCCTTTCATTCTTTGGTGGTGCATGAATGTGCGACCACCTTGTTTTGGGAGGCAAAGTACGGTTCGTTTGTCCAAAAATTCGACCGGATCTGCCTTGATGTTCGGTTTGCCACCCTGCCAGTGCTGCTACTGACTGACGCTGCTGGCATAGTTGGCTGCATCTATTGCCCTTGCGGTAGCGTCCATGGCAGAATCTACCTCTGAAATAATGGTCGTGGTGGTGAGTGACGATGTTTTTGGCATCCACTGGAGACGGACCTGTACTCTAGCAGACGTTGATACTGATGCATTGGTCGTAGAGGACGGTAGCTGATTGTTGCTTCGTGTCTTGGAGGGCCTCTCCCAACAACAGCGATCCTCCAGCCTTGGCGGCGGATGCTAGTAGTTTGGCCGTGGCTTTGGGTGGATGGAAATGATCGGTACGACCAAGACCAACAATGGCGAACTATTGTTGTCAGTAGATTTGTCCTGGCGTTTGATTCTTTTTCTGCTCCAATTGCTGTTCTTTTTCGTTATTGCTGTTCTTTTGTTGTTGTTGTTGCTGCTGCTGCTACTGCTACTGCTGCTGTTGAACAATGCTATCAACTATCAATTGTAAGCCAATGATCCAAGGGCACAACTGATAATACTATCAGCATCTTCTGCTGGATTTCCCAACACAAAACGAGGAAGTTGTATATTTGACGAGGATGATGATGATGATGAAGAAGAAGAAGGAAGAAGAAGAAACGTCAGCTTGTTGTGTAAAGAGTTTGGTAGTACGGTCGTTGTGTCTGTACGACAGTAGACCTGTCCAAATAGGTAAATGTGGTCTGCTGTGGCATACAGAATCGGGCGAAATCCAGAGCAACAAAAGATACCATCAGGTACAACAATTACTACCACGTATGACTTACAGTTAACTATGTACCGCAGTGATAGCACCGCAATCATCACGATACCAAGTACGGTAATACCTCTTATTTACAGTTATATCTATCACATCACATTCGAAGTTCCAAAACTAAACAGTAAAACAGCTGCTCCGTTTGTACAGCAACAACAGTGACGACTTATTTTATATACACCACAACAATGCAATAACACTATTCACAGGTCATCAATTTTCCGTTCATTCTCTCACAATATTACATACTTAGACTATCAAATGTACAGTGGCAACAGCCAACAAAACAATTGATACGATCCATCGTCGACCAAAGACGCTTTCTGTTGCACTGGGAGGTGATGTTCCTTCATCATCAACAGTGGCAGCCGTAGGGGAGTCGACCGTCGTAGTAGGGGAGTCGACCGTATCAGCGTCCTCACACAACACAATTTCACCGGCCATGCGTCGTGCCATGTCGGAGAAGACGGCACTCTTGGCGTCACTGGAATGGAATCCCAAAGTAACCATGATGGGGTATTCCGCTTCGGGTGTGTCGTCCGGATCAAAGGTGAACTCGGTGATGTTGGGACACTGATCCGGCAAAGTCGTCGAATCGACGGTACCGGAAAAGAGAGAAAAGGCGGATCTGGGTGCCTCGGGAAAGGGTTGCAATCCAGGATCATCGTTTTCGTAAAAATGTACCGCTTCAAATTCGTTCTTAAAGAACCGTCCATCGTCGCCACAAACCTGTTCGGATGAAAGCAATTCCAAGACCAACATGACAGCCATGGCATCAAATTGGGGCGTACTTTCTGTTTCGGGATCGTACGTCATGGCTTCCAAATGTACCAAGAGACTTTCGTCCGCGCGGGACGCTTCACTCCACAATTTGTAAAATTCCAACGTCGCTGCCGCGACGGGTTGTGTCCCAGATTCGGCAGCCTCGACAAAGATGGCATAATCGTCACCTCCAATTGCATCGGCAACTTCTACCGGAACATAGTAAACATTGTTGAAGACGATGTTGTTTCCGTCCAAAACAAAATTGGCCGCTTGGGGATCGCATCCAATGTTCTGGCGTGGAGGAAGGGATGGAAGATTTGAAATGGAAGAAATGGAATAAGGATGGATGCGTGTAAGCAAGTGAATGGGTAAAAATTCTGTCATGTATTGGCAAGGCTTCTGTTTTTGATTGTTACATGTCGTGGTTTCTTACCGTTTCATCGGTGGGTGCCATGACATCGGGATACGGTTCGAAGTCGGCACACCAGTTTCCTGCCATGACAACGAGTGTATCAATTTTGGATGCCGCCTCGGGGAATTCTTCAATGAGTCGTTTCAGCGATGTTTGTCCTCCCACCACGAGGTACCACCAATCGTCACGTTCAGATTCCAAAATGAGATTGGCGGCATATGCGACGCCATCTTCAATGATATCGGCTGGGTCTGTTTCATTGAAGGCCGCACGACAGGCAGGTTCAATGCCAAATCCCAAAATTCCTGGAATACTGGATGGTATGGATGAGGCGTTTTTGGATTGTGTGTGCGTGGAAACAAACATAAGAATTGACAGTGAATAGTGAGTGGAATGTCGTGGTACGTGTTGTAACAGTTTGGTTCGTCGGTTCCTTCTGTGTCTTTTTCTCTTCTTTTCTTTGTCCTTACCCACAGACACTGCCTCTGTCTTCATACGGCGGCAATTCTTCTCCCATGGCAACCGGAACTGTTCCTTCCATTCCAGAGAGTTTGATTTGTGCGGCGATACATGTCGCGGACAGTTCCGGTTGTTCCGAGGTTCCCAAAATGAGTTGCATATCGACAAGATCGTAAGAATTGAGGAGCAATCCCAACGCAAAGATGTCATCAATGAAAGGTCCATGATCCGTATCGTAAATCAAGGGCTGTTGTGCCGAGCAATACTTATTGATCCAAGTACTGCTAGAAACAAGGAGAAAAAAGAGGATTGTGGTGGATATCATCATGGTTCTTTCTAGTAGAAGGAAAAAGGGAGATTGTTGTGATTCGTGATTCTGTCGAACGAATCTTTTTGACCTTTGGTATTCCTGCTGCCGATGGGTAGATGAAATATTATTACTCTATGTAATCATCACACGACCGGACCAGAAGAGTGGAACACAAGTCCGTTTTCAAAATATTTTATGGCGAAGCCTTCCCCACTTGGCAGTTGGCAAAACTTCTCGGGTGAATTGTGGTGGTTGTTGATGAAGCCTTCTCGGGTACAACCACGTCAAGATTGGTACTATGTTCTACGTGAAGTATCTTTTACTTGCTACTTCGAAGTACTACTGTTATGATACATCCCTTCCTATCTCAAGTTCCGTCCAGTAGAAGGGAATATTGGTTTGGATCTTTTGTATCACAGCTGGAATTCGAAAGAATGGATCCAGTCTCCGTCATTAGGTTACTACACTACTACACTGTGGTACGTATGATAGCAGCAAATAATAAGATTGTTGCTACCGGTAGACTACCGGTAGTAGGTGGCCGCGTCGTATTACGGAGAAGCCTGTTGTACGTATTGTTGTGCTTGAATACCATGGTACATACCGTACATGTCCCTCGAGAGATAATGTACGAAGTCCAATGACGTCAATAGGCGTGTATGTGTCTGGACCAATGAAAAAAGAGGAAATCATCTGTCGGACCACGTAAGTCAATAACTTCAAAATCTTTGACTCCGGTAGTAGATTTTCATTACGATTCCTTGATTCCTTGACACACGTCGTACTGTATCATAGAGTAGTAGTAAAAGAGAGAAAGAGATGAGAAATTGTTACGACGTCGTACTGCGAAGAAGGATGAAACCAGAGATACACTGTTAATTATTGGATGCACTCTTTGAGACACGATCGTCATCACACCTTTTTTTGGCGTTCACAAAGTAGAGCTTGCAGCACAGTACTTACGGTAGACTTATTATGTACGTCGTAGCGGTCATCAACTCTGTTTTTTTTTTTTTTTGATGCCAACATCGACACTGGAAGTTTCTATCGCCAACAACAACAACAAACCACCTACCATTGTACTCCCTAAGTTGGAAGTAGCAACAGCGACAAGTTGGCATCATAGTCACGTAATAACGTAGTGTTGACAATACACGACGGAATAACACACACTCACCAGTCCATACAACAAGAAGAAGAACCAGCAGGGAGATTCTTGGAATTTCGAATATCCCAAACGGACGCATACAAGGCATCATCATCCTCTTTTCCATCCATCATTGAATTCTACAGTATATTATTTGGTCCTGATATATAGCATTGTAATTACGAATTGCCCATGAAATCCTTTGTTCGTTACACCGCCGTCTTGGCGGCTTTGTATGGCACTTCGAGTATTCTTATTACCAACAAGAACAACAACGAACAAATCAACCGAGACAGTCCATCCCTTGTTGCCTTTGCCTTTTCAACAGCTTTCACTCCTCTTGCCTTTGGCAACAACATCAACAATAGATCCACAAAGAGAAGTGGGAACATTCTTCAGTACCAACAGCAACAAAAGCAGCAATCAATTAGTACAACAACAACATCTCTAAATTCTATTCAAAGTTTGGGAGGAACAACTGCAACTGGAAATACAAGCAACAGCAGCAATGGAAACAAGGGATACTCCATGAACAGTGGCAGCAGCAGCAGCAGTAACAACAACAGCAACAACTTTTTTTCGTCTACTAATGCTCCTACTTCTACTACAAAGAATACGTTTGTTTCTATGCAACCAACAACGATATCTTCAACAACAACAGCAGGTGATCCTGTTCCAAATCTATTGTCATCTCCCTCTACCAATTATGGCAATAATAAGAGGACCAGACTGTATACACCTCAAGATGCGGCTTCGGGTCTGTACAAGGGTGTCAATAATTCTCTTCTCAACACGGAACAAACGAAACGACGTTCGTCCTCCTCGACGACGATGATGGTGGGAAACCCCTTTCGATCGCAACGGACCAGTTCCACGAGTCTCTCGTCGTCCTTTTACAACAACAACGATTCCTATTATGATGTTCCTAATCCCATTCAAGAAATGCAGGACCAACAGGAAGAACGACGTCGTCAGCTCAACACAAATTCTAACACTAACAACGATTCTATTTCGATCCCACGACCGTATCTCATCGGTGGACGGACCACGGTTCCGGTTGCTCCCGATGATCCCATGGATGCGCAAGGTGGAGGACGAAGAAGCAGCACATCATTCTCCAATTACAATTACAACGCACCCAACACATACAGCAACAACAATATTGGACAACAACAGCAACGACGTCTCCATCGTTTCTTTGATGATGCTTCTGTACCACCCGATGGATTTTGGCCGCAACCAAATGAAAGTGACAACACAAATTACAACAACTATAATATGAATGGGAATTTCAACAAACGAAGGGGAAACGATCCCTTTGATGGTTCGGGAAATCGGGTCATGACCAATGGTGCCATGGGTGGCAGCAGCACCGCCAATAGAAGCAATACTCCCTATCAAAGTTACAACAACTACAATGGCATCCATAACAATCCGAACACGTTTAACAACAGGAACGGATACACCAATAACGGACCACGAAAATTCTTTGACGATGCCTCCATTCAACCCGATGGATTTTTGGGAACCAATCAGTTGCCACAAAATAGAGTTCCTGCCAGATTGGGGACCAAAAACAAAAATGATCCCTATGGAGCCAATGGTTTTACCACACCCTCCACGGCATCTACACGATCCCAGTCACCCTTCGATCAACGAAAACGATTGCCGACTTCCAATAGAAATTATAATAATGGTCCTGATACCGACAATCCTTCCATGACGTTTCCATCAACAACACGAAGACCGCCCTTTCCAGACGACGTCGACTTTATCGACGACGACATTGACATTGACAACGGCAGATACCTTCCAGATGGACCCGAAGCGATGGATCCAAGAAGACGCAGTTACAACTCCTTCCCTGGAGAAGGTGACAACGACGAGGGATTCCGCGGTACTACTATGCGCCCCAATGATGGCCGTCCCTTGGATCGTCGTCGCGACCCATATGATCGTCCAATCTCACCACGGTACAACGACGGTTACTTGGACGAAGACGACGACTACGATCGGTACCGGGATCGTCCACCAACAGATTATGTACCAGATCGTGACCTTGATCCTTTGGATCGTCGTAACCGCCGCCACCCTGGTGAAAATGATTGGGACGATGAACGACGACGACAACCCCCAGGACTTTCTTCGGGAATGGTACCTCCACAACGAGCCTTGTCACCGTCACCATCGTATCCAGACGATCCCATCCAAGGACCTCCAAGACAAAGAAGACAAGACAACGGCCAGTATCTCTATGACGATGATTATGATGACCGCCGTCCACCCATCAATGGTCCATACGATATTGATGATGATGGCCGTTTCGACAGAATGGACAATCGACGCACAAGGAATGACAATGGTGATGGCTTCTTCTTTGATTCATCGGGCCGCGCAAGTGATGGTTTCCCTTCGTTCGGCCGACCACCGCCTCCTATCGGCAGGGATTTGGACAGGATGATGATGAATGACGTCGACGACGATCCAAGACAGATACCATTCGTTGAAGACTTTGAGGAGTTTGATGGCCCGAGAGCTAGACGAAATCGAGAATTTGATGACTTAGATGGATTTGGTGAACCGATTCGAGACCGACGTCGACCGGAATTCGAGGAGTTTGACGATCTACTGCCACCACCGTCATTGGATGGTCGTAGGGACTCACGTGTTAGAAGAGGGGAGAGGGATTTCGATTTGGACGATGTCAGAGGGCCACTTCCATTCGATAGAGCTTTTGACTTTGACAGGGACGATCCAAGGTCGCCATCGTCACGATTTGATCGAGGGTACGACCCGCGAGACAGAGATAGAGACGTGGGGTTTCTCTCTGACCCAGAAAGAATTGAGAGGAGATTTTCGAGGGATGGCTCGCCTTTGCGAAGCAACCGAGACAAAGACAGTGAATCTGACTTTGATAGGAACGACCCTCGAATGAGACGAGACAGTGATCGTGGAAGGGAGCGGGACTTGGAGCGGGATTATGACAGAGATGATAGGGACTTTGACGACCGGAATATGTCGTCAGAACGGCTCCGACAGAGGGATTATGACAGAGATGATAGAGACTTTGACGACCGGAATAAATTGTCGGAACGGCTCCGAAAGAGGGATTATGATAGAGATGATAGAGACTTTGAAGACCGGAATACGTTGTCGGAACGACTCCGAAAGAAGGACTTGGACATCAACGACAAGCGAGATTTAGACAGAAATGATTCTAGGCCATTGGAAGGATCAGGATGGTCTGGTCGTCTAGATGACAGAGAATCAAAACGTAGCGATGGCAGATCTAACCCAAACAGAGATATGGATCTGGAAGGTAGAAGGGCAAGCTCTTCAGAGCGAGGTTCTTCGACGTCATTTAGTACATCCGGACCAAGTTCGAGCTCAGCCGGTGTGCCTGGAAAGACACAGAGCGAAAGCAGACCGTCTTTTGGCACGGATGGAATTTCTTCCTCCAGGAGACCATCGTCGCAAGAATCCTTCGGGTCTCCCCAAAGTCAAAACAAGCCTCTGGTTCCTCCTCCACCGTCTTCTTCTTCATCCTTTTCAAGCGGTGCTGGTCCCGCAACAGGACAGCGCCCGTCGTCCAATGGGAACAAATCTTCATTTGGGAGCTCACAGAATGCGAATAGTGGGTCTTCTCCATCGTTTGGTGCTCCGTCTACTCTGTCAGATCGCAATCCTTCGTCTGGAAATCCCCAGACAAGCTCCAGTTCGTTTGGAAATCCGAATGGCGAAAATACTTCCTTTGGCTCATCTCCCAGTTTTGGGGCTCCAAACGGTGGCAATGGCGGCTCAGCTAAAACAGGTACTTCGCCCTTTGGGTCATCAAGTACCAACGGTAGCTCGTCCTTTGGCAATCAACAGAACGGCGGCGTTCCGTCAAAAACAGGCAGTTCTCCATTTGGATCGCCAAGTACCAGCGGTACTTCATCGTTTGGTAGTCCACAGAACGGCGGCATTCCATCCAAAAATGGCAGCTCTCCATTTGGATCACAAAATACCAACGGTAGCTCATCTTTTGGCAGTCCACAGAATGGCGGCACATCGGATTTCGGTAGCCCAACGAAAACTGGCAGGCCTCCATTTGGATCGCCAAGTACCAACGGTAGCTCATCTTTTGGCAGTCCACAGAATGGGAGCACATCGAATTTCGGTAGCCCAACGAAAACTGGCAGTTCTCCATTCGGATCGCCAAGTACCAGCGGTAGTTCATCGTTTGGTAGTCCACAGAACGGCGGCAATCCATCCAAAACTGGCAGTTCTCCCTTTGGATCGCCAAGTACCAACGGTAGTTCATCGTTTGGCAGTCCACAGAATGGGAGCACATCGAATTTTGGTAGCCCAACGAAAACTGGCAGTTCTCCATTCGGATCGCCAAGTGCCAGCGGTAGTTCATCGTTTGGTAGTCCACAAAACGGCAGCAATCCATCCAAAACTGGCAGTTCTCCCTTTGGATCGCCAAGTACCAGCGGTACTTCATCGTTTGGCAGTCCACAGAACGGCGGCATTCCATCAAAAACAGGCAGTTCTCCATTTGGATCGCCAAGTACCAGCGGTAGTTCATCGTTTGGTAGTCCACAGAATGGGAGCACATCGAATTTTGGTAGCCCAACGAAAACTGGCAGTTCTCCATTCGGATCGCCAAGTACCAGCGGTACTTCATCGTTTGGTAGTCCACAGAACGGCGGCAATCCATCCAAAACTGGCAGTTCTCCCTTTGGATCGCCAAGTACCAGCGGTAGTTCATCGTTTGGCAGTCCACAGAATGGGAGCACATCGAATTTCGGTAGCCCAACGAAAACTGGCAATTCTCCATTCGGATCGCCAAGTACCAGCGGTAGTTCATCGTTTGGTAGTCCACAGAACGGCGGCAATCCATCCAAAACTGGCAGTTCTCCCTTTGGATCGCCAAGTACCAGCGGTAGTTCATCGTTTGGCAGTCCACAGAATGGGAGCACATCGAATTTTGGTAGCCCAACGAAAACTGGCAGTTCTCCATTCGGATCGCCAAGTACCAACGGTAGCTCATCGTTTAGTACATCGACTTTCGGCGGCCCTTCAAAGACTTCTGGTTCCCCGTTTGGCTCGACCCCAAACAACAATGAGATGAATGGCAGCACGTCATCATCCGGTTTCGGAGCCCCGTCGTCGTCTACATCATCTTTTTCGATGCCAGGAAAGAACAATGAGATGAATGGCAGCACCTCATCATCTAGTTTCGGAGCCCCGTCGTCGTCTACATCATCGTTTTCGATGCCAGGAAAGAACAATGAGATGAATGGCAGCACCTCATCACCCGGTTTTGGAGCCCCGTCGTCGTCTACATCATCGTTTTTGATGCCAGGAAAGGACAATGAGATGAATGGCAGCACCTCATCATCCAGTTTCGGAGCATCATCGTTTTCGATGCCAGGAAGGAACAATGAGATGAATGGCAGCACGTCATCATCCAGTTTTGGAGCTCCTCCTTCGTCTGGGTCTACTACGAATGATGGAAGCCCATTTGGATCCTCTCCCAACAATGGGTCTTCCTCTTTCGGAAGCACATCATCATCGTCCAGGCCTGGTGTTGGATCTCCACCATCCTTTGGTAACCCTTCTTCCTCTATTCCCTCGAATGGTGGTACGCCTCCTCCGTTTGGCAGTAGTCCGAATGGTGGCACGCCTCCATTTGGTAGCGGCAGTCTCAAGAATGGAAGTTCTTCCTTTGGTGGTTCGTCACCGAATGTCGGCCAATCACCGTTTGGCAATCCGCAACCTCCCGGTCCTTCGTCTTCTTCCGGCTCTTTTTCTTCGTTGAACAGCAGCAACAACAGTCCATGGAGTCCCTCCAAGCCACAAGATCCCACGAATGGCAATGCCAACAGTAGTAGCAGTAGTAGTACGCCATGGCCGTCTCGACCGGGCGAACCGTGATTGTACACTGCGAGTGGGACAAAAGAAAGAGAGCACTTGGGGTTAGGAATGAATGAATGAATGGAATCGGCCGTCGTTTGTTTGTAGAAGAATCGAATCGAAACGAAACAAAAACCTCTGCACTTTTTCGGTACTTCATCAAATCAATCATAATTATATACGTCGTATATGGCCGTCCATATCCGCACCAATTATTGTAAAGTTGGGTGGCTGTTCTTGGAAGTGTATGATACAAGACATTAAAATGCAACCGAATTCAACAATCCATTATTGTAGAACATAACATATATTATAACAGAACAACAACAACGTACTCCCCGTAGTAGTTTTGCCACTCGTTCCGTCAGGGAAAGATACAACGTCCAAGCTAAGGTTGAGATCATTATTTTATAATGAAATATTCTCTTTTATTATAATATAATGATATATTATTATAAATACGACGTAGTAGTATCTTGGAATAATCCACTGTAACAAACAACGAGCCTATTATTTATTACGGTAGGTAGCTACCGTCCGACACGTCATTTGCATCAAAGGAGTTTTCGACTGAAACGCCGTCAGTTACATACTTAACAGTGGTACCGGTAGTTAGGAAAAGTATTATTACAGTTAATGCGTCATCTATTTATTTTTTTGAAACGCGGCTGCTCGATGCGGCAGAAGTCTACGGTAAGTAGAATAGCGTGATAGTTATTAGAGAGATCCGAAACGTCATCCGAAGAAGCATTTTTTTCGATTGAAACTGCGTGATAAAACTGTCAATTCGTCAACATCTCTTCTAACTGGAAGCACTGTCAGCATCACAATACACGTCGTAAATTATTTAACGTAACGTAATTCTATCAAATAATAGTTCGTAGTACTTTTTTTTTAAACGCGGCCGCATGATGATGGAAGTCAGAGATAGAAGTTGATGGATGGATGGATCGATCTTTGATCGCGGGGATCCTGTAAGATCATCACGACCCAGAAACGTTCGTCGTTCGCGCGTATAACGGCTTTCCGGTGCCGGTATAATCCACAACGGCTCTTCTATCACCTGCTGGCTGTGTGTGTATGGCGGCATCAACATCAACACCATCATCATCATCACGATCGATAATACAGAAGATTCGCTCACGGGAGAGAGTGAGACGGAGGCAACGGTAAAGCGCGACAAATCATTTTCGTCGATTGCTCCATGTGTTGTTGTTGTTTCTGGAAGAGAATGAATCACTGCTAATCCAATTACTACTCTACTAGCTAATAGAGTACTCATTAATAATGCTATGGAACAACAACAAAAAGACAGATCGGAGTAATAACGACAACAATAGTAACAATAGTACTAGTGGTGCTCAAGTGTCTTTTGCACCATCAAATCCTTTCAACAACAACAACAACAACAACACCAAGAAGAAGAAGCAGCAGAGTACCAACACCATTCCCGAAAGTGTTCCTGTATCTTGTACGTTATCATCGTCATCAACAACAACTTCGTCTCCCCCCACCAAACGAAACAACAACAACAAGCTGAAAGAACAAGTCAGTAGTGTCCTGTCCAGTTCGTCTCGTACCTGTACCATTGAGGCGTCTACTCGTATGTCTGATAGTACACGCAGCAACAACAACAACAACAACAATAGTAGTAACAATCCAAACAACAACAACAACAACAACAACAACAGTAACAACGATACGACAACGTCCACCACCACCACCACCACCTCTTCTTCTTCGGCTGCTTCGTTTTTACGTCGATCCTTCACCCGAAAACCAACAAGCAATAATAGGATGACGACGTCTACACAGGGCTGTTGGTTGGGACTCTTTGCTACCGGTCAAAATGTCTTTTGTGAGGTCAACACATCCGGACAAAAACCAGACCTCGTCGAATTGACACAGACCGAACCGTCGGGAGGTACGTTTTGGAAAGAAGAAGAAGAAGAAGAAGAAACCCTATACAAAACATTCCAGAAGATATCATGGAAGATACCATCACTCAATCATGCTCCATTTCATTCGTTCTTTCTTACATACTTTTTTATCTTTCATTCTTGATTTTCTTTCTTTCTCTCCATGTAGGCTGTTGGTTTGGTACCTTTTGTCGTCAACGATACCAATTTCAAGAACAAGAGAATGGAAACTTGCTTTCTCTTCGAAGAGGCATCCGCAAGAAACAACAGCAACAACAACAAGAAAAGCCACAAAAGAAATCCAACATGGTATGTGATGGTGGTGGATGGCTGCGTTCCAACAAACAACGAACGTCCTTCTTGCTTGTTGTACAAGATGAAATCGTCAAGAGTCAACGAAACACGGTACAGACAGCTCCACCTACTCCCAAGGCTATCCAAGCAGCACCCGCATCCAATGCTCTTACCAAAAGAGTTAACACCGCTACAACAACCTCGTCAACATCCAATTCTACCATTGTCACAACAACAACAACAACCTTGTCACGAAAAGCTTTGAAAGAACTTCAGAGCAATCTCAGCAGTAATGCTTCGATAGCAGCAGCAGCAGCAGCGTCGACCAACTCCACGGCCATTGTGGCACTACCAAATACCATTCGGAAAGTCTCCAAGAATGGAAAACCTCAAATCGTCGAATGTTGAAAGAAGAAAAAAACGACGGACACCCAATACTACTAACAGTAACAGTAAGTGTATGCAATACACACAACATTACAAACTACAACAACGTATTAGCAAGCACTCGTCAACAGAAGTGATGGTACACGGAATGAAAAACACAACAACGCCCATGGTCCATTCCAGAACACGACAAAGACTGTTTTTTTTTTTTGGGGGGGGGGGGGTACGGCACTTTCTTCTAGTACTTGGAAAGAAATATATCATATATAAGCATAATACTTTTTTATCGCTACTACTAAAAACTAAACTACCAATCATCTGCAAAAAAATCATAAACAACTGTCATCCTCTCGTTACAATGGTAGGAGTACCGTAGTAGTAGTAGTCGTGGTGTATGCTATTTCCGTGTCATTTCGTTCGCAACCGGTAATTTCCCCTTTTTTTCACGTTTTGGCTCTTGTGTCCAAAGGAAACCCTGTGCGTAGGGAATGGAGTGTGTAGGAATGGAGGTGGAAAAAAAAAAGGAAACCGAAATAATGGTAGTGGTTCCAAAAGGGACGAATGGAGCAAGGATATTGCTTTTTTCTTTTTGTTGTTTTTGTATAATATTTTGGTCGGCTGGAGGCCGTGGCGTTTCTGTTTACCTCCCAAAAAACAACAACAAAAAAAACAATTGCATATAATGTATGTATCGTCGGAAGCATTTTGGGGTCCAGCATTTGACGGAACGATCCTGCCTCGACTCTCGATAGAACCATGTATTGATGCTTTTTGACGGCTATCGGAACAAAAGATGCCATTCACAATACAGTAGTTGCTATTGCGAAATGGTCTTTTTCAACGTTGCCATCCCAACGACCGTGTTGGTAACCACAATGGAACCATGTATCGACTGTTCGAATTGATTGCTTGACTCGCAAACAGCCGACACACGGGTAGCTGGACCAGTCATGTTCGGATTGTTACTGGCGAAGCGTCGCGTAGGAGAGTTGACAACAAGGAACATCTTTGATTCGTTTCTTTGCTTCTACTAAGATTCACACTTTAGGAGCATTTTCCGTTGCGGCATCCATCGAAATTGAGATTGCTATCGCCGTTGAACTTGGCCACTCACTAAGGTTTTGGAGATGTGTAGCTTGCAGGATGGAACACACTTCAGTGATACCTTGAGACAAATCAAGCTGTTGTTGCTGTTGTGCGTCCAAGCATTTTGGGATCAGCTTGATGTCCACTCTTTCGACGAAGGAAACTGCCATGTCGTGCGTCAAGAACTTCAGTACTGACGTCCTTTAGATGATTCGAGAGTTTCATTCAAGATCTAGTAGATAAGATCATCGTGCACCTGGCTGCCCATATCTTCTTGGAAGAGATACAGATTTCTTTTTTCAATGCGATGGAGTAGTCTGTTGTCTTAACTTGATCAGTCGTTGTCGCTCTCGATGCTTCCGGTCTTCCAGAATACAGTCTATTATTCTAATCTCGTGATGAGGGGTGCCACGATGGACAAGGTGATTGTGCTGATTAGTTTCTGGCATCTCCTGTGAGGACGAACGTCAGCGTTTCAAGATCCAACGTGTTTTATTGGAACAAGCAAAAGAAACGGAAACGGCTGTCGTGTGCAACTAAACTTGACAAGTTGCGGAGTCAACGAGCGAAGGCACGAGGTATTGTTGGATTAGATTGCTCAGATTTGAAAGTGCTGATGACTGTCTACCGGTAGGTAGGTAGGTAGGTAGGTAGGTATGTAGTAGAAGTACTAGTAGAACGTCGCCGTTTGGACTTTGGACGGCCATTTTTGCGACCCACCGCCGTTCCATTTCTTGTTCTTGAATGATGACATGTGCGAAGAACCGAAATCAGCGGTGCACCCTAACGGATCAATCGGCGATGCACCAATACTAAGGTTCAGAATACAAGCTCCTGGTGTGGTATCACTTCACTTTATTAGCTTTTATAAAATTAGAAATCGAATAAAACAGCTTAACATCTGTAAACCCTCACGCTACCTCTGCGCAAATGAAACATCAAATATGCGTCACCACCGGCGCAAAGCGACGATGGAAACCGAAACAAACTCACAATAACAACACACTTATCAAACGCCAACGAGTTCGCCACTCAACCTCACGCACGCACCAAGACGACCACCTATAACAACAAAACAACTCGATCAGATGATATGTATCGCGAGCACAACACAAACCGTAGCTTGAACCACTTGTTCGCTACGTCCACAATCAAACCGTAGCTCGAACCACTAGTTCGCTACGTCCACCAAACCGTGGCTTGAACCACTTGTTCGTCACGTCCACAATCAAAACCGTAGCTTGAACCACTTGTTCGCTACGTCCATCAAACCGTGGCTTGAACCACTTGTTCGTCACGTCCACAATCAAAACCGTAGCTTGAACCACTTGTTCGCTACGTCCACCAAACCGTGGCTTGAACCACTTGTTCGTCACGTCCACCATCAAACCGTAGCTTGAACCACTTGTTCGCTACGTCCACCAAACCGTGGCTTGAACCACTTGTTCGTCACGTCCACCATCAAACCGTAGCTTGAACCACTTGTTCGCTACGTCCACCAAACCGTGGCTTGAACCACTTGTTCGTCACGTCCTGTCAAGGTGTGACGGTCTGACGTAGTCTGTCCGTCATACCTAAGGTCAATCAGGCATCGGTCATCCGAACCGTTTCTCAGATGCCTTCTTCGGAACGTTGCTGTGACAGAAAAGTTGCCGTTCCTCAGAAGCAAAGTTTTGTCTCTCAGAAACGAAGTTTTGTCCTTCAGAGACGAAGTTTTGTCTTTCAGAGACAAAACATACCTACAGTCAATCAGGCGTCGGTCATCCGAACCGTTTCTCAGATGCCTTCTTCGGAACGTCGCTGTGACAGAAAAGTTGTCGTTCCTCAGAAGCAAAGTTTTGTCTCTCAGAAACGAAGTTTTGTCCTTCAGAGACGAAGTTTTGTCTTTCAGAGACAAAACATACCTACGGTCAATCAGGCGTCTAATCAACTTCGAGACCAAAGAAGGACAAAGCTTGTATCGTGCTGCAGTGGAGAAATTACCTTCCCAGTTCTCCCTCAAGAACCCAAATGTGAATCTCCTCATCAACCAGCTCCGAATCCGCGTCCGACGCGAAGGGTGGGGAAGTATAGTCCTTATCCACACCGACAAGGGACCGATCAACATCTTGGAACACCCTCACTTGGTAACGCTGAAACAAGTACAGAAGCACGTCAATCGTTTCGCAACCACCGAAACGAGATCACGACAGAATGATGCTATGCTTTTGGGTGTCTGGTCAGTTCGCTTGATGACCATACTCTCACGATCATGTCCAGCATGCGAGCTCATGAATTCAGGAACCATGAAGATCCCTTTTCGGAGCCACACGAATCCGGAGTCACCTACTTCAAGTTACTGTTGGATCGTGCCGAGTACAACTCACAGGCAGTTGTAGCTAACCTTCAGGTCGAACTGTCCCAGCTCCATCTTGTCATCGGAAACCAGTTCCGGCACGACATCCCCTCATTTCATCGACACGTGGAAGCACTACTCCAGCAGTTGACTTCTCGGCGCATCCCTTTCAGTCATGTGCAATCACATTTGATTCGTGCCTATGACACCGTTCCGTCGCAAAAAGTTCACAAACATGATCGATCATCTATCCTCTAAACGAAAGTTTGCCAAGATGGACGTGTTTGAGTTCATGTTACAAGCCGAAGCCAAGTACAATGAGCTAGTAGCCCTCGGAACGTGGCACAAACAGGATAAACTCATCATGGCTTTACAAGCAGACATTGCTAGTCTCCGCCAGCAACATACCAGCGTCCCAAACGCCTCAAACAACATTCCATCCGTGTCGACCACCACAGTGTCTCAACAAACCAAGGGGCGCAATGGACGGAAGTACGGCGCCGACGGACGACCTGTCTTCAAAGACACACAGCAATGGCGATATCAACCACCGGCGAAGGGGGCAGCGCACGTCCAGCGTGTCAACGATAAGGATTACTCCTGGTGTGCGAAACATGGTTACTGGGTCATTGGGACCGACCATACGACCGTCACATGCAGGAAGAAGGGCCCTGATTTCTCCTTCGACAGCACCCCTACTGCCTCTGGCACATCGTCCCTCTCCGCCGCGGTCACAATCGCTGAGGCATTACCTTCCGTTTCGGCACCCCAAGAATGACTCCCGGCAGGGACCAGGAGCCGTCCACCAGTGCTCCCATGGCGGTCCCGCATGAGTCTTCTCTGGAGATGGTTTGTCAACCTCCTTTGCTTTCTTGGTGCGTCGTCAGCCAATCTCCCATGTTCGCCGTACGCCTTATTTGCATCTCCTGCCTTTGCCTTGTCCTCCACCGGATCACCCGAAACGGCCCGGGCTGCACGAGAAGTGATCTTTGACCTCGATTCTGCGCAGCTTGGACTTGACACTTTGGCTTCAGCCAGCCTGACTCCATCGCCTGCGGACTTCATCGATACACCTGTCCCGTGCAACGTGCCCTTCCGTGGGCTCGGCAACGGGTCTGCAACGCTTCGAGGAACCGTCGCTTGGCATGTGGCTGATGATGACGGGGTCACTCGCCGGTTGCTTATCCCTAACACATACTATATTCCAGGGTTGCCCCTTCGTATTCTTTCGCCCCAACATTTAGCACAGGAACTGCGGCCACATGAGACGCGTCCGGACGGAACATATCTCACATGCTACTCAGATCGGATCCAGCTTACATGGCTTGACAGACGATTCCTTCTTACGGCTCCACTGAATGACGCCAACGTCGGTATCGCTCGTACGGTCCCGTCATACGCGGGAGCTCTCTCCTGCAACGACCACAACCTTTATTCCACCGTAACAACGAGAGGGAGGACATACTGCGAGACGTCAACCACATGGCTAAACACCTCCTTCAATGTCACTCCTGTGACGCAAATGAGGGAGCCTCCCTGTCTCAAAATGAGGGAGCCTCCAAGTCTCAAAATGAGGGAGCCTCCAAGTCACAAAATGAGGGAGCCTGCGAATCTGAAGACACGATCCTCTCGCAACTCTTTGATATTGATCTACTATCAACCGAAGCAGCCACCCCGACACAACAGCTCCTCTATTGGCATCACCGACTCAATCACCGCAGCTTTTCCTTACTAAAGTCAATGGCCAACGAAGGGAAACTTCCAAGACACCTTGCGTCCGCGGATCACCCGAGATGTGCAGCATGCGAGATGGCAACTGCTCACCGAAAACCATGGAGAAATAGACGAGCACCATCTGGACTTCGGAAAGCAAAACAACCAGGACAGTGCATATCCGTTGACCAACTGAAATCACCAATCCCTGGACTCATGGGACAAATGAAAGGGATGCCGACAACGAAACGATTCAACTACGCAACAGTGTTTGTGGACCACTACAGTGACTTGTCATATCTTGTGCTCCAGGAGACTGATACCGCAGACGAGACATTGGCCGCAAAACATTCGTTTGAAGCATTTGCGAGAACACATGCAATCCGAATCCAACATTACCATGCAGACAATGGACGTTTTGCGGAAAACCTATGGACTGACGACATCCAAAAACAAGGACAGACCATGTCATACTGTGGAGTATCGGCACACTGGCAGAATGGTATAGCCGAAAAACGAATTAAAGACCTACAGGATCTGGCCAGAACCCAGCTTATCCACGCCAAGATCAGATGGCCTGGAGTCATCGATGCACGTCTGTGGCCATATGCTCTAACCACAGCAAACGACGTCTACAATCAAACCGGATCGGTACAAAAGAAAACTCCAAAGGTGCCTATTCAACTATTCACGGACTCTGATCACCAACAACCCAAGTCGGACTTCCACACCTTTGGATGCCCAGTGTTTGTGCTTGAGTCAGACCTACAAGACGAAAAGAAAATAAGCAAATGGGAGGGGCGCGCAAGACTAGGAGTCAATCTGGGACCATCACCTGTACATGCAACCAACGTCTCCTTGGTATTGAACCTTGAAACCGGTCATGTATCGCCTCAATACCATATTGTCCATGACGATACCTTCGAAACACTAAGTCAAGATGCGGCCTCGAACAAGACATATCAACGTAGCGTATCATCACTTTCGCGGCGAAGTGGCGAACGGACGATTAATACCATGCAAATGTGCAACACAAGATATGGAAGCAGACATCTTCACTAAAGCTACAGGAAAGGAAACGCTACTGACACTAAGAAAAAGAATTATGGGATGGTAAATACCACTCATCATGTGGTAAATACCACTCATCATGTAAAACCACTCGCTTGGAGGGAGTGTGCGAAGAACCGAAATCAGCGGTGCACCCTAACAGATCAATCGGCGATGCACCAATACTAAGGTTCAGAATACAAGCTCCTGGTGTGGTATCACTTCACTTTATTAGCTTATAAAATTAGAAATCGAATAAAACAGCTTAACATCTGTAAACCCTCATGACAGTTGCTCCCAAAACAATTATGTCATCGTTGTTGTTCAATGTGATGAGCGGTCGCAACTGTCTTCTTTCCAAAGAGATCCAAACATCATCACGGTGTCAAATGTTCACATTCACACAGCCATATCCAAACTCCTCGTTTCTCTTTTTTGGAACACACCTCTTTGTGACGACGTGTTGGTAGTTCACTGTCAGTTTGGAACGAAATTAACAGTAAGGGTAGAGTTAGAGTTACCACCGTATCATAGTCGTCTGAAGTTTCGGTACGATCATACCTTTCTCGCCTTTGAGCATCCTGTACGAACCAATCTCGTACCGGTAGTATGTGACTGTGAAACATGCGTACGCCGTATCATCATTGCTTCGATGCTCGATTACATCGTCCTCCACGTGTCCCTGTCATTCAAATCCATTGACAGTAAGCAGTCAAGCAGGAGCACAAATCTCTTTCCACCATGAGCGATGGCGAAGACTCCGCTAACGTGACAACAGCAAACGATGGTTTCATTACATTATCGCACAATGGGTTGATGCGTAAAAGACAACAATCTAAAGATCGAACCGGATCGTTGTTCAAGGTGGTGGCGTTGCTTCGAGGTGTACGAAGAATCAGATCGAGGTTTCCCACTTCCCACCCTCAAGACTCGAGAGTGCCTCCCTTGGATTCCCTTGGATTTATCGTGATGGAACACTTTCTGTAACATCGTCAGCAGCAGGAGTAAACTGGCCAACAACTTTTTTTACTTTCATTCTTGCGATGTGGAAGCCACGCAACGAAACATTGATCACAAGGACTGCCGTACCTCTGAGTTGTTTTAAGATAACGACCGTCGTAACTTCGTCCTCCGTGCCCAACCCCCAACCCTTGAAAGTTTGTTCCTGTAACGACACACAGACCCTCTAGCTAGTAGTCTTCAGTCGAAGTGGACGAAAAAGAAATGATGTTTCGTTTATTTCGTGGGACAACATTATAACTGATTTCAAACACAGGAGGCTTGGTAAAGGCAGCAATTGCCACGTTACGAAGGCCCTGGTTCGTACTCCTGGCAATCACGACGAAACTTGGCTTTACCAGTAATGATTCATGGTATGCGTTGAAACGTCTCAATCTCAAGCCTGCAGTAAGGATGAACCACAAAGACTTCAAAGGTGAGTACAGCAGGTACAGCTTGTGAATGTATTCCATGGACCGTTGATGGTATTCAAGTGTGTGTACTGACTTTTGTTGATGTGGTTGATGTTGTGTTCTCTCCCCCCCCCACTGGATGACGAAAGTATTATTTGTTATCGTCACCATTACTCGCGTGTCATGGAAGTATTACTATTTCAGAGAGTCCAGTTCAATCAGTTGCACGCTGATAAGAATCATTCTGCAACAACAACAACCACAACAACAACGACGACGATCCATTTCCAAAAGTAGTTGGTTATGGTGGGAGTATGTGGTCTGTGGTCCAAACCATAACAACAAGATTTGTGGACATGCACCCAGCAATTGTATGTTCATGCCATGCCAGTCCGCAATTGCAACAACAACAGTATACTACTATCATGGAGCCGTAACAACGACGACCAGGATGAATTGAATCATACGTAAATGATTCGAGCAACAGACGTTTCTTCTTTCAGTTTGTGCCAACAAACGTAGCGCCTTTCAAACAATCCACGTTTCTGTTATCTTGACTGCAACATCAACAACAACAAGGAAAAACATATGCTATGGCAGCAATGTACACAATCGAATACCATTCCCAAAATTGGACAGTCTCTTTCCTACATCGAAATAACGACGACAACAGTAAGACACCAACAACAACAACAACAACGGATAGTGATGATTGATTGTCGACCGAAATGGATACGGCAGCATGGACCCGTATTTGACTTGGTCGGACCATTCCATCTCGTTTTTCAACACATCATGGCAATACAACGGCAGCAAGGGACACAGACGAGTTCCATTCCAAAAATTGGACAATCTCATATCTATAATGAAATGTACCTATACAAAAAAAAAGTTCTTGTTGCGTAGTATATTGTTTGAAATGTGAATTGCATCAAAAGCTGAACGCTCTCCTCTTGACTATTGGTCAAGAAATTAACTGTAAAGAGATGTCGTATCGTGTGGTCGTTTGTTGGGTTTTTTCTCTTGTTGTGTATTGAAAAACTAACTGTAAAAAGAGAGACCATCCTACACACTATTTCCTATATTACTCGAAGCTCGAAGTACGTAGAATTATATTATACTACTAGCCAAACCATGATAATATCTTCTAACTGAAACGTACCACTACAGGTAGTACCGTAGTACTCCGAGTACGATATTGGCGCAGCTTGGCGTACCGTCGTTTTAGTGTGTGTACCTGAAAGTATAGCAGAATAAGGATCAAACGTCCTATAAACTATAAAAATATAAAATAATACAACGGAACTACTACTGGAGTTACATGACATGACAGTACATGAAAACCATGTATATTGGCAGGCGAAATCCGGCCCAGTTTGGGGTAAAAACGAAGTTGGAGGATTCCCCGCATCATTCCGCAATTTTTTTTTCAAGCTCCAGTCGAACGCTCTCGGAGATAGATTTGTACACCCTTGACCAGACGCGGAGATTTACAAGAGGGACTCTTGGCACCACCACCTCCCGATGACGATCGTTTGCTCTTGTCGACGTCAACATCGAGTTCCGAGGACAATTCGGACGACGACGCTTGTCTTCGTCGATGCGGTGTGCCACTTCTACCCTTGGCCGATTTGAGACCATGTTCGTTTGGTTCCGAAGGACTTGGACTGTCGCGCTTCTCAACGGACGTTTCTTTGTTGTTGTTGGTGCCGCCGCCAATTGTTGTTGACTTGGGTGTCTTGTTGTCATTTTCATTCTCATCGTCCGACGAGGAAGATAGTTTGGACGACACTGCCACGATTTCTATATCATCTGTACTCATGGTACAATATCGGTCTTCTTCTATCTGATCTAGTTCTTGCTCTGTAAAGAAAAGATTGGGTAGATCTTCTGGATCGGGACGAATGTATTGCCTCAAGGACTTGATGGGAGGATAATCAAATTGCACCACCTTGGCCCTTCTCTTTTTTCGTTTCACTTTGCGTCCGTCCTTGTTTCTGGCGACATTGGTTTTGTTGTTGGATGATGTTGTTGCTTCTTGTTGTTGATGTTGTTGTTGCTGTTGTTGAAGGCGTTGCTGTTGTTTCATCTTTTGTGTCTTTTCCAACAGGACCGGGTCAATGGCATTGCCATGATCGTCTTCCAATACCAATCGCATGGTATCGATATCTTCGACGCTCGATGCGGGTGAACCACCAATGTCGTATGTTCCAAAGGTACCACCGGTACCCGATGTGAATCCCGATCCGACCGTCCCCCAGGAACCCAATCGTCTCAATTGGGAGTTTTCGTCGTGCCATGTATCGTACGTACCAACAGTATTTTGATCGTCTTCCTCATGGCCGCGAGTATTACCAAGTCCCAACAAATTCGCCCAGTGATTGGGAGAAGCCATGCCACGATCGTCTTCATCGTCGTCGTAATGACCGGCAGTAGTCCTAGATCTCCCCATTTTGCTGGAAGGATGATTACAAGGAGTGGGAGGACCTCCCGATGCGAATCGCCAAATATCTTGTGTGGCCTGTTGCCAAGAGGAGGAAGGCGTGGAGGACTGCTGGGACTTGTTGTTGTTGTGGTTGACTGACACTACCATCTTTTGCACAGCATCTTGCATCTTTTTCATGTGTGGTTCCCATGCTGCTGCTGCTGCATCGGATGGCAATGCGTCATCATTTCCATTTCCGGCGGGTTGTTGAATTCCGCACCATTTGGACAACAAGCCTGTGAGATCGGCTGGTGTGTCGGCTCCTGTTGCTGGAGTGGCATGTACGGCACGAGTGTTGGTTCTGACACACGAGACACAGTTGGGAGGACGAAAGGAAGAAGGATCACCTTCTGTTCTTTGCTTTTGTTGCTGCTGATGCGATTTGGCTTGTTCCAAAGCACTTTTTAAGGTTTCCATGGTCGATGCAGCAGCCGTAGATATATCTCGAATGGTTTCGGACAGTAACGAAGTCGACGAGGGATCGTTGACAGCCGTTGGAATACGTCCACTCGTTCCACTGACACTGGCATCGGCACTGCCCGTACTTTGACTTCCAGCTACGTGTAACTTGTTATTTCTTTGTTGTTGATGTTGCCTTCGCAACTGTTCTGTTTCTGCCATGTTGGTAAGAATAGCATTGTGAAAAGATTCGATACGACTGGCTTTTGTCTTCTTTCCGTTCTTGTTGATGATGATGTTGGTATTCTTTTTGGAAGAAGATGCCGAATTCGACGACGGAGTTCTTGTGGTAACATTCTGAGACGATAGAGGGTTTTTGGATGAATAACTGTGAGAAAGATGGTGTGGATGTTGTCCTATGGTTGTTGCCAACATTCCGCCGTGATGACTGTTTTGATGCATCGGAGAGATGGGTTGCCGGTGTCTTGGTGGTGGGGGAGGAACATCTAACAGCAGCTCTTCATCAATATCTTTATCCAAAGCTGGAAGAGCAGCAGAAACTGGAGACGCGGTAGAAGTGACGGTCTTGCTTTGGTTTGGGCTACTAGTAGAACGACTCATGATGATTCTGTAAGGTTCCGTATTCGGCGTACTGGGTCCACCGTATTTTCGAATCGATGCAACGAATACGATTCTTCTTTTTCTTCCTTTTTCTTCTTGTTGTTGTTGTTGCTGCTGCTGCTGCTGCTACTTGACGATGAATGATCTTCACTTCTCTGTTTATTTACCAAATAATCGTTGTAACTCTTCTTGGCATTTTTGGCTGGAAGTTGAAGCGAGATCCAAGGTGAATGATGCACAACAAGGCACTGGGCAGTAGAGTCGTACTATCGATCGAGAGTAACACTGGTATTGGTTGTTGGTTGTTGGTTGCTGGCTGCTCTTGTTGGTATTGATGTTTCTTCTTCTTCAGCAAACTAGCGACGCAACAATTCGTGGTAGTACTTTACAGTTCGTAGTACTACAGAAAAGATAGGTGTTGTTGTCTTTTTGCTATCATTACAGAAGCAGCTGCGGTTGTTCCTCCTAACCAACAAAAACCGTCAACTACAACAAAATTCAGCGATCGAAATTTGGGTGCGGACAGCGACCCGCCGCTCTCGACATCCTTCATCTCATTTATTTACTAAGTATCCAAGTGTGGTCCAATTATCCACATCTTCATTCATGAATAAAATATGATCGAAAATTTCGAAAGTCACAGTGCGTCTGTCTGTTGCGTCATTTTGACGAATCCCGCGAAACGAGAAACTTATGATACAGTTACTCCGAAATCTGAGTGATGTCAACATCAAGATCATCATTTTTTGTGCCGTGTCGGTAGTTTTGTCATCAAATATAAAATAATGTTATTGTCTCGTCGTGCTCCACTGGATGGCCTGTCATCATGGGTACAGCCTTCATATACTTTGCGGGAGACCGTATCATTTGAATCATCACCAATTTCTCTCGATATGGGTAGAGAGGGAGGGTCATTCTTTCGGGGATCAGAAGAACATCAAAATCGCAAATACGAAAGAGCAACAAAGAAAATAAATGAAAATTATATGTTGATAGAAATGGATCAATCCACCGTTCGCTTCGTTTTTACAGATTGGTCGTATCAACGATTTTTGTACAGTCATTGAAATTGCCAGCCTCCACCAACAATGAATGTCTCCAAACCAACAACTTATTGTCAACAAATTAAGATCAACACAGGTTCCATTCAATTCCAAATTCCAACGTACACAACATCACGTCACGTCTTGGTAGATTGTCGAGCCCACGGACCTCTTCTTCAAATCATATGCGAATGGCAAATACTTTGTACTTTGTAAATATCACCCAGATGGGTTGGTATCCTTTCCCAAGGGGCGTGGAAACGAAAAAAGGTCTTGAAGTAGGTCTACAGTTTCGCCCGGCCCGGCCTTGCCCTGCCGAATGTCACAATCCGGTGGAAATGAATGTACAGCCCCTTCCCAAGGCTAGCACTCTAGGTAGAGATAATACTATGATGACAAAAATGACTCTGATATACTCGCATCCTGAAAGGGTTTTAAAAAAAAATCAAGCTCCAAAAATAGAGCGGAGCGACAGTATTTGTACCAAACGGTTGGTTGCATGCCAAATAACTTAACGCAAAATTCGATTGGTTCTGAGAGTGGGCCAAAAAAGTGCTTCGTAGTAAGTCGTATATAACTGCTTCGTGATGTGTTTATTTTTTATTTTTATTTTGACTATAGAGAAGGATGACGCTATCAATTAAAACCATGGTCCCATCTTCGACTCTCGACTTCCGATTGGACCAACATCAATCGTTGCTCTAATGATGGAACAGACGAACTCCCGTAAAGCACATAGCCATGCCATACTCGTTGCAAGCTTCGGTCACTTGATCGTCCTGGACACTTCCACCTGGTTGGGCGACATACTGCCAAAATACGATGCAACGAATGGAACAAGAATTGTGAGAGTCAAAAGAAAAACGAATATACAATGGCTCTCCCTTCGACATTTTCTCAAACATTCTGTAAAAAGACGTACCGATACGCCCAATTTAGAAGCATGATCAATAGAATCACGGAACGGAAAGAAGGCGTCACTGCTAATGCTGATACCCTTGGAGTTGGACAAGAATTCAGCCTTTTCCTGCTCCGTCAAAGGTTCCGGGACGGTCGTGAACTGTGCCTCCCAGCGAACTTTTTCTTCCTCCGTAAAGTCTCCTTCAATGTATCGTACTCGAGCGTTGACGCGGTCTTGGCGTTTCACATCACTCTTGAAGGGAAGTCCCAACACCTTGGGATGTTGACGCAAATACCATGTTTCCACCTTGCGACCGGCCAATTTGACACAATCAACACGACTTTGTTGTCCAGCACCAACACCAACCATCATTCCATCCTTGGAAAAGCCGACGGAATTGGATTGTGTATACTTGATGCAGATGGAGGCAACAATCAAGTCACGAATAGCGGCTTCGTCCAAGTCCTTCTTGCTGGTAACGACTTGGTTCATGTGGTCCTTTCCAATAATGACATCGTTTCGCTTCTGCGAAAAGGTCATTCCGTACACTTCTCTGTATTCCATATCGCCTGGATTGTAGTTGGGTGTTGCCTCCAAGATGATGAACTTGCCTCCTTTTTTGGCCTTGAGGATTTCGAGTGCTTCGGGTGTGTACGACGGAGCAACAATACCGTCACTGACTTCCTTCTTGAGATATTTGGCCGTTGCTTCATCGACTTGGTCCGATACAGCCGAAAAGTCTCCAAAGGAGCACATGGGATCGGCATTGCGAGCACGAAGGTAGGCCAAGGCGACGGGCGTCAAGGAATCACGAATGTCTGGCGTGACTTCGTACGCTTCACACTCCACATCCGTCAAGGGAACGGCGACGGCAGCACCGGCTGGGCTAACATGTTTAAACGACGCGGCGGCGGCCAATCCAGTTGCTTGCTTCAATTCCTGTACCAATTGCCATGCATTGGCGGCATCCAAGAGATTGATATATCCTGGGACACCATTCTTCACGGTAAATGGAAGTCCTGCCCCGAGGCGTGAGGAGATTTGAGCTGGTTTTTGGTGAGGATTGCACCCGTATTTGAGTGGGAATTCTGGTTTGTAGACGCGGGTCACAATGGGAGCGTCCGTGTCAAGTTGTCCAGCGAACCAACTGGCAATGGCCGAATCGTATGCCGCGGATAAGGCGAATGCTTGTGCAGCTAGCTTTTTACGGAGGGCCAAAGTGGTTCCTAAAAGAGAAGTGGCAAAGTACTGTGTGAGTAAGTACAATAATGAAACCATAAAATACTGCAGCAACATTCACATTACTGTTGGTCGTAAGTACCTCCTTTGGCGGTGATTTCCTCTTGGATGGCTCCGTACTGTTCTGGGGACGTGACAATACAAGTAAACGAATGATTCTTGGCTGTGGAACGCAACATGCTTGGTCCGCCTTGTGTTCCACGAGAAGAAGAAAGAAATGGAAATGAGTGAGTGAATGATTTTGTAGAATAGAACACAATCCGTATAGAAATATCCATAAATCCATTTTGTGTGTGACGTTTTGTGTGTTGCGTTGCGTACCAATGTCAATATTTTCGACACATTGTCCGAATTCGGCTCCTTTGGCAACAGTTTGCTCGAACGGATACAAATTCAAAATGGTCATATCGATTGGTTTCATTCCCTGTTTTTGCATTTGCTCCTCGTGCAATTTGTTTCCACGAACCGCAAGTAGACCCCCATGGACTTTGGGATGCAATGTTTTCACGCGTCCGTCCAAACACTCCTCCGCACCGGTGTATTCGGCAACATCCATGACGGTGAGTCCGGCATCACGCAGTGCCTTGGCAGTTCCACCAGTAGATATAAGTTCGACGCCTTGCTTTGCTAGAAATTGACAGAAATCAACAATTCCCGTCTTGTCGGAAACACTGATCAATGCACGACGGACAGGGACCACGTCCACTTGCGTTCCTATAGAATGTTTAAAAAGAAATGAGTAGAAACGAATGGAAATGACATGAGAAGACCGAATAAAGAGGATGCTAGACAGAACGCACGCCCATAGCAAAAAGATGTTATTATGCATTCAACTTTCAACCGGCTCACCTTCGACGGCAGAAAGGATATGAGCCATGTTGGAATTACAAAAGAATTTGTTGGATGACGACAAGGGATCCGGATCTTCGAAAGAAGGACGAGCAGGAGTGATGCAGTCTCGCAGATTTGCAATACTATTACCGTGCTTGTTGTTGATGTCGCTGTACTTGTGATTTTGTTTTCAATCGATACCCACGACAAATCCATCATCCATCATCTTTTGTAAGATTGTTCTCGTCGTTGAGAAAGATGTCGTCGACCGACGTAGCTATCGTCGTATCTTTCGGTAAAAATGGTTCATGTCTCTCGTGGTGTGAAAATTCATGGTGGCGAACCAACCAATGGACTTGTACGACCATAATTGATCGAACTTGGCCAACTTCACTTTCTACCTACGTAGTACTACCGAAGTACCGGTATGTTTCGCTGATGACAAACAGACGACGAAAATGCATGTATCTGCGAACTACGGAATGATACGTACCGTCTTATCTTTCTAACCTACATACCACCGTACCATCGTGGGTTTCTACCGTACTACGGAGGACTACCGTAGCTCTGCACCAAGGGCGGGCGGGCTCTCTCTACGGGGTTCCTTTAATTGACGACAGTAAATAAAAGTGCAACCTCACCAAAGAGCAACAGCACTTCACACTATCATCATTAATGATACTCTACCTACGGTAGACAGCAGAATCCGTCTTCATCATCATCGTCACATCAACCACAACAACAGAAATGAAACACTATCATCAAAAACAACAGCAGCAGCAGCAACAACATCAACAACATGAACATGAACAAACAATGATCCACCTTGACTTCTACAGGCCCTGAAACCCCTTCCCTCCCATGCCTGCTCTAGCTAAAGGGTGTTAGTAGCAGTACAGTTCCGCTATGCCATTGCTCAGTCCGCCTCAGCTCTACCACCAGCTCCACCTACGAATTGGAATACGACTGTACTTATATTCGTTGAAAAGATCAGCATAACTCATCATGGAAAAGACCACAACTGCAAACAACAGCAACAACAGCATTCGACGACATATCTCCTTCCTGTTTAGTAGAACGACAATGTTGATCGCTGGCGAGTCGAAACCAAAACAGCGTTCCACGACGTAGTATCCCCCTCCGGAACGGTCTCACTGCTTTCTGAGTGCTGTTGCATTTGTTCGTACTTTTGGTTTTACCAATACGTTGGCGAAGTTGTCATGGAAATGACGTTCCTATCAAATGAAGAGGCCGAAGATGGCTGCAACACAAATATCCAATCGACAGAGTTTCACAACGAGAAGGTGGAAAAGGTTCTGAAACAAGAGCTACTAAAGTCCAGACTATGACTCTTGCAACGTGGATACAGGGTCGGCAGCTGCTCATGTTTTGGTACAGAAGTGTTTCTACAGTGTCATGAGGCAAGAGTCCTTTCACTACCACGTTGCCAAAGTTTTGATGGATGAATATTGTCATAGATTTAGAACCACTGCGGCGGCAAAAAGATGAGGAATCACAATCCCCCCGATAGGAAGTATTTGCATCCCAATGACTATGGATGGCAGTGTTGGCTACTTCTACAACTACGACACAGTCATGATAATATACAAATTCGTATAGTTGTACTTTTATTTACGTCGTCGTACTGTGTCCTTTTCACTCTACCGTACAATATACCCCCGGTACTACAGTACCTTAGCTACGTAGTGGCTGTTCGTGTACTTACTGTTATCTGTAATATTTTTTTACGCCTCGAACACGATGCTATTGTAGTGCAAGACGATTTTGTGTGCGAAGGCGATTGCGTTGAAATCACTCTTCCGGGCAGGTACATGGGTAGAGTAGTACGGAACAACCTACCGGTAGGTTCGTGCCTCTCTAGAAGAACAGACAGACACATCTTGTAAGTCAATTACTTAGGGGAACAATGGAATATTCATGTATGACACCCTTTCGGCCAACCACGCACTGTTGGCTTGGTTGCACTTTTAGGTACTGTTATTAATGGCTCCCATGTCTAGTAGCGTAGTACCAAGGATGTCGGAAGTCCTTTTTATGAATCCATTGCCCCGAGAACAAAAAATATCATTGCTTCATATTGACTGTGATTTTGTGAGATGCCCCTCTACCGGGACGGGTTGTATGATAGTGATATTCCGGGTTGATTTCAGACACGAATGGACTGACGACATAGTAGACTCAACGCATCGGGTTGCGACCGTCTTTGTAAATTCTTGAGATACTTAACTTTTTGACTCGAGATGTCTTCCGCCAGGGCTTGTGTCATTGTTTTAGACGACGTCACTACTGTTAAGTAGCTAGCCAATTCCAAGTTTACCAGCGTCTACATTTGAAAAGTGCGACCAGAAACTACCAGGGGCTCTGCTTATGATTCCCTCTCTGCCTATGAAGGTGCGGTTCCAATCAACCCGGTCAAAATGACCGGTGGGACTACCCCACGAAGGAAGAGGGCCGTAATGATATGTCAATGATGTAATGTTCCACTGATCCATTGTGAGTTATTTAACGACTAATTCACGAGTAACTGCGGTGAAAAGATGCTTCATTTAAGTGACGATGGCACTTTATGCAAAATGACAAACCTTCGCCATCTCTCCTACTTTCCCGGTTTTTGTTACACGCATGGCAACTATTTGTAGTGTAGGATTGCAACCTAATTTTGCGTTCCTTTCTGCCCTCTCTTTAGATGGACAACCAACTCATCTCTCGAACAGAACCGAACAGCTATAAGAACGGCACCGACACTGTTTCTCATTATTTGTGTGCAACGACAGGATTGTATCAATCACTCTCCTTCTTTTTTAACCAAAAGCAGAAGTAGTATTGTGATCTTGTAGTTCACTGCTGCCGTTTTCGTCGTCGTGTCGTTTGTTTTCCTTTCCTTGTCGCAAGGCTAACAAGCACGCAAACAACATATCGCAACACTCTCAAGTTCAGCAAAACCAAAAGCAACCCAACTATCCAACAATGATGCAACCTTTCAAGTCGACGATCAAGTCGATCGTGGCTTCGTCGTTCGCCGTTCTGATGATTACGTCCTTGGCCATCGCTACAACAGATCAATCCTCGGATTATCTTCCGGACTTTTTCGAGGAAGGAGGCAGGGAGCTCACATTTGGAACCTCCGGAGCTGTCGTCCCCACAACTTGCCGAAACCTTTGTGGTGCAACAGCTTGTACAGCCCCCGGTTGCTGCAACACTGACGGTACCGTTGGAAACGGTTTCGCCTTTCAGCTATACTCATACTATAATTATGGAGGAGGTACTGTCGAGTATGTCTACGAGTTCTCTGATTGTCGAATCGACTGCGATCCAGACCTCAGTCATTGGACTCTTTACAACGCTGATGGGTGTGAGGTGTCGGATGCCACAGCCAGTTTTGCTTCCTGCAGGACCTTTGATCCTCCTTGCACGGGTAGAACTGGAACGTTTGTCAATGATGGTGGCGGGTGTGGAACGACCCCTTTCAACGACCAACAAGCCGTCAAATGTGATCTTCCCACCAACAAAGACAGATATGGATACATGAAGTTCAAGCTCCACAATGTTGTACATCCGCTCGATGGTCAAATGTATGCCGTTGCAAAGGCAGCAACCGACTGCACGCCCTTCCAATCTTGTGCCATTCGTGGACCTCGCTGCAGAGCACCTTCCTCCACCAACCAACCAACTCCTGGCCCAACTAGGCAACCTACTCCTGGTACTACTAGGCAACCAACTCCAGCACCTACTTCCAAGCCCACTCCTGGCCCTACTAGGCAACCAACTCTTGCCACAACTACCCAACCAACTCCAGCACCTACTAACAAGCCCACTCCTGGCCCTACTAGGCAACCAACTCCTGCCATTACTACCCAACCTACTCCAGCACCTACTAACAAGCCCACTCCTGGCCCTACTAGGCAACCAACTCCTGCCATTACTACCCAACCTACTCCAGCACCTACTACCAAGCCCACTCAAGGTCCTACCAGGCAACCAACTCCTGCCATTACTACCCAACCTACTCCAGCCCCTACTAACAAGCCCACTCCTGGCCCTACCAGGCAACCAACTCCTGCCATTACTACCCAACCTACTCCAGCACCTACTACCAAGCCCACTCAAGGTCCTACTAGGCAACCAACTCCTGGCCCTACTAGACGACCAACTCCAGCCCCTACTACCAAGCCCAGTCGTGGCCCTACTAGGCAACCAACTCCTGGCCCTACTAGACGACCAACTCCAGCCCCTACTACCAAGCCCAGTCGTGGCCCTACTAGGCAACCAACTCCTGGCCCTACTAGACGACCAACTCCAGCCCCTACTACCAAGCCCAGTCGTGGCCCTACTAGGCAACCAACTCCTGGCCCTACTAGACGACCAACTCCAGCCCCTACTACCAAGACCACTCCTGCCCCAACTAGGCAACCAAGTCCTGCCCCAACTACCCAACGTACGCCTAGCCCCACCAGGCAACCAACCACTTCACCAACAACTAGTTCACCCACTGGAAGTCCAACTGCTTCTCCAACTAGTTCACCCAATGAAAGTCCAACTGCTTCTCCAACTAGTTCACCCACTGGAAGTCCAACTGGAAGTCCAACTGGATCTCCATCTGCTGCTCCCACAGTATCACCAACTAGATCCCCAACAGCGTCTCCAACTAGATCTCCCACCGCTTCACCTACTGGAACTCCAACTGCTTCACCTACAACTTCACCAACTGGCTCCCCCACTGAGATTTGCAGTCTCTCTGTTGAGTTGACATGTTTTGACACTAATACAGGAGAAACATGTGATGACACAGCCCCTCTTGTTGATTTGAAGTGTGGTTGTAAGGATGGAATTGACATGGATGTTCTTTCCTTTGCTTATGGTGGCCCAGATGGAGGCACCTTGGATTGTGGAATGTTTGGAGAATTCTCAAACTTGGTCTCTGGTCAATCTGTTGAGTTTGGTCCCTCTGGATCTATTCCTGATGAGATTTCTTGTGAACTTGTTGTTGGAGAGATAGTAGAGGATTCATTTACCATTGATTCTTCTTGTGATGGTGATGATGGTCTTGTCCTCAAGGATGAATTTGGTGATTTTGATGGAAAGTCAATCCTCACCTTTGTTGGATACGCATGTGAGCCAGATGAAACTGGTGAGGTTGAGGATCACTTCTGCTTCCAGGATGTTGTATACACCATCAAGATTTGCAACCAGGGAGCTGGTATTGAAGTGATTGAATCAGTCACGTTGAACATCACCTTCAGTGATGACGGAACTTTGTTTGTCCTGCAGGAGTTTGAATCAACACCGCCAATTGGCACCACCCTCCCTGGTCCAGAGGATGCTCCTGACAACTGCATTGATGTGACATTTCTATCTTCTGTTGATGTTTGCACAGAGAGAGAGTATGAGGTGACAGTTGATGTGTCTGCTGTTGCTCCCAACACTGGCATTCCATGTGAGGGAACAGACACAATACAGTTCAACTCTCATGAGAACACTCTTCCTCCAACTGGAACTCCCACAGTGTCACCAACTGCTTCACCCACTGTTTCCCCAACAGGATCTCCAACTGGAACTCCTACGGCATCACCCACTGTCTCTCCCACTGGAAGTCCTACTACCTCACCCACAGCCTCACCCACCGGCTCACCGACTGGAAGTCCAACAGCTTCACCCACTGGGTCTCCAACTAAAAGTCCAACTGCTTCACCTACTGGATCTCCCACTGGAACTCCAACTGGATCTCCTACTGCTTCACCTACGGGAACTCCAACTGGTTCTCCAACCGCATCTCCCACTGGAACTCCAACTTCTTCCCCAACAAGATCTCCTACTGGTTCACCCACTGCTTCCCCAACTGGCACTCCCACTGGAAGTCCAACTGCTGCACCAACTGGTTCACCAACTGGATCCCCCACTGCTTCTCCAACTGGTTCACCAACTGGTTCACCCACTGGAAGTCCAACCGGATCTCCCACTGCTTCTCCCACAGCCTCCCCAACAGCCTCTCCAACTGCTGCTCCCACAGCATTGCCAATGGCTTCTCCTACAGCATCCCCAACTGGACCACCAATACCTGGATTGTGTCCATTGTACCCATGTGATGATTCCAACCTCACTCCATCAAAGTGTGACCTTAATGCTGAGATTACTCTCAAGGTTGGAGGACCAGGTGGTGCCAATGCACAACCCATTTATGTTTGCCCACCCTTGAATGAAGAATACAGCATTGGGGATGCTGTCAATGTTTGCATTACCCAGCCATCCAATGGGCAGGTAGTTACCTTGAATGACTGCTTCTGTCCATTGGAATGTCAAGATTTGCTTAGTAGCCTTGCTGGCAGTCCTGTCCCTGGCAGCACAAGACCCTGGTGCACAAACCTTGGTGATAGAAATTGTGCTGTACCTGATGGATGTGCTTGTGCTCATGCAAGGGCAGGAATAAACAGTGCAACAAACTATCCAGCGGACATTCAACCACTAACATCAGCTGGTGGAATAAGCAACTACGCCTGCACAAAGGTTTGTGTTCCATCACAAACAATCTCAACCATTGGGCTTCCATTCAAAATTGATCAAGGATCTACTTCCCCAAAAAGCTGCAGGCGAGGTAATCCTACTACACCACTCACTGAACAAAGAACTGTTTCAGGTGTAATCACATGTTTAGAAACATTCCCTCCAACCCAACCTTCAGCCACTTCGCCCACTGTTTCTCCTACAGCATCCCCAACTGGAACTCTAACAGGAACACCAACTGTCTCTCCCACAACTTCACCCACTGGCTCACCTTCTAAAAGTCCAACAGCTTCTCCTACTGCTCTACCCACTGGTTCTCCAACTGAAAGTCCAACCAATTCACCTACAGGATCTCCAACTGGAACTCCCACTGCTTCTCCAACTACTTCTCCAACAAGATCTCCTACTGGTTCACCCACTGCTTCCCCAACTGTCACTCCCACTGGAAGTCCAACAGCTACACCAGCTGGACCCCCCACTGCTTCTCCAACTGCTTCACCAACTAGTTCACCCACTGGAAGTCCAACTGGGTCTCCCACTGGGTCTCCCACTGCTTCACCTACGGCTTCTCCAACCGCTTTACCAACTGGAACTCCCACTGCAGCACCTACTGGTTCTCCAACAGCATCTCCAACTGGATCGCCCACTGCTTCACCTACTGGATCTCCAACCGCTGCACCAACGGGAACTCCCACTGCTTCACCAACTGGAACTCCCACTGCTGCACCTACTGGATCTCCAACATCGTCTCCAACTAGATCTCCCACCGCTTCACCTACTGGAACTCCAACTGCTTCACCTACAACTTCACCCACTGGCTCCCCCACTGAGATTTGCAGTCTCTCTGTTGAGTTGACATGTTTTGACACTAATACAGGAGAAACATGTGATGACACAGCCCCTCTTGTTGATTTGAAGTGTGGTTGTAAGGATGGAATTGACATGGATGTTCTTTCCTTTGCTTATGGTGGCCCAGATGGAGGCACCTTGGATTGTGGAATGTTTGGAGAATTCTCAAACTTGGTCTCTGGTCAATCTGTTGAGTTTGGTCCCTCTGGATCTATTCCTGATGAGATTTCTTGTGAACTTGTTGTTGGAGAGATAGTAGAGGATTCATTTACCATTGATTCTTCTTGTGATGGTGATGATGGTCTTGTTCTCAAGGATGAATTTGGTGATTTTGATGGAAAGTCAATCCTCACCTTTGTTGGATACGCATGTGAGCCAGATGAAACTGGTGAGGTTGAGGATCACTTCTGCTTCCAGGATGTTGTATACACCATCAAGATTTGCAACCAGGGAGCTGGTATTGAAGTGATTGAATCAGTCACGTTGAACATCACCTTCAGTGATGACGGAACTTTGTTTGTCCTGCAGGAGTTTGAATCAACACCGCCAATTGGCACCACCCTCCCTGGTCCAGAGGATGCTCCTGACAACTGCATTGATGTGACATTTCTATCTTCTGTTGATGTTTGCACAGAGAGAGAGTATGAGGTGACAGTTGATGTGTCTGCTGTTGCTCCCAACACTGGCATTCCATGTGAGGGAACAGACACAATACAGTTCAACTCTCATGAGAACACTCTTCCTCCAACTGGAACTCCCACAGTGTCACCAACTGCTTCACCCACTGTTTCCCCAACAGGATCTCCAACTGGAACTCCTACGGCATCACCCACTGTCTCTCCCACTGGAAGTCCTACTACCTCACCCACAGCCTCACCCACCGGCTCACCGACTGGAAGTCCAACAGCTTCACCCACTGGGTCTCCAACAAAAAGTCCAACTGCTTCACCTACTGGATCTCCCACTGGAACTCCAACTGGATCTCCTACTGCTTCACCTACGGGAACTCCAACTGGTTCTCCGACCGCATCTCCCACTGGAACTCCAACTTCTTCACCTACTGGAACTCCAACTGCTGCACCTACTGGAACTCCAACTGCTGCACCTACTAGATCTCCAACTGGAAGTCCAACTGCTTCACCTACTGGAACTCCAACTGCTGCACCTACTGGTTCTCCAACAGCAGCTCCAACTGGATCTCCCACTGCTTCACCTACTGGAACTCCCACTGCTTCACCTACTGGAACTCCCACTGCAGCACCTACTGGTTCTCCAACAGCATCTCCAACTGGATCGCCCACTGCTTCACCTACCAGAAGTCCAACTGCTGCACCTACTGGATCTCCAACAGCATCTCCAACTGGGTCTCCCACTGCTTCACCTACTGGAACTCCCACTGCAGCACCTACTGGTTCTCCAACAGCATCTCCAACTGGATCGCCCACTGCTTCACCTACAAGAAGTCCAACTGCTGCACCTACTGGATCTCCAACAGCGTCTCCAACTAGATCTCCCACCGCTTCACCTACTGGAACTCCAACTGCTTCACCTACAACTTCACCCACTGGCTCCCCCACTGAGATTTGCAGTCTCTCTGTTGAGTTGACATGTTTTGACACTAATACAGGAGAAACATGTGATGACACAGCCCCTCTTGTTGATTTGAAGTGTGGTTGTAAGGATGGAATTGACATGGATGTTCTTTCCTTTGCTTATGGTGGCCCAGATGGAGGCACCTTGGATTGTGGAATGTTTGGAGAATTCTCAAACTTGGTCTCTGGTCAATCTGTTGAGTTTGGTCCCTCTGGATCTATTCCTGATGAGATTTCTTGTGAACTTGTTGTTGGAGAGATAGTAGAGGATTCATTTACCATTGATTCTTCTTGTGATGTTGATGATGGTCTTGTCCTCAAGGATGAATTTGGTGATTTTGATGGAAAGTCAATCCTCACCTTTGTTGGATACGCATGTGAGCCAGATGAAACTGGTGAGGTTGAGGATCACTTCTGCTTCCAGGATGTTGTATACACCATCAAGATTTGCAACCAGGGAGCTGGTATTGAAGTGATTGAATCAGTCACGTTGAACATCACCTTCAGTGATGACGGAACTTTGTTTGTCCTGCAGGAGTTTGAATCAACACCGCCAATTGGCACCACCCTCCCTGGTCCAGAGGATGCTCCTGACAACTGCATTGATGTGACATTTCTATCTTCTGTTGATGTTTGCACAGAGAGAGAGTATGAGGTGACAGTTGATGTGTCTGCTGTTGCTCCCAACACTGGCATTCCATGTGAGGGAACAGACACAATACAGTTCAACTCTCATGAGAACACTCTTCCTCCAACTGGAACTCCCACAGTGTCACCAACTGCTTCACCCACTGTTTCCCCAACAGGATCTCCAACTGGAACTCCTACGGCATCACCCACTGTCTCTCCCACTGGAAGTCCTACTACCTCACCCACAGCCTCACCCACCGGCTCACCGACTGGAAGTCCAACAGCTTCACCCACTGGGTCTCCAACTAAAAGTCCAACTGCTTCACCTACTGGATCTCCCACTGGAACTCCAACTGGATCTCCTACTGCTTCACCTACGGGAACTCCAACTGGTTCTCCGACCGCATCTCCCACTGGAACTCCAACTTCTTCCCCAACAAAATCTCCTACTGGTTCACCCACTGCTTCCCCAACTGGCACTCCCACTGGAAGTCCAACTGCTGCACCTACTGGTTCTCCAACAGCAGCTCCAACTGGATCTCCCACTGCTTCACCAACTGGTTCACCCACTGGAAGTCCAACCGGATCTCCCACTGCTTCTCCCACAGCCTCCCCAACAGCCTCTCCAACTGCTGCTCCCACAGCATTGCCAATGGCTTCTCCTACAGCATCCCCAACTGGACCACCAATACCTGGATTGTGTCCATTGTACCCATGTGATGATTCCAACCTCACTCCATCAAAGTGTGACCTTAATGCTGAGATTACTCTCAAGGTTGGAGGACCAGGTGGTGCCAATGCACAACCCATTTATGTTTGCCCACCCTTGAATGAAGAATACAGCATTGGGGATGCTGTCAATGTTTGCATTACCCAGCCATCCAATGGGCAGGTAGTTACCTTGAATGACTGCTTCTGTCCATTGGAATGTCAAGATTTGCTTAGTAGCCTTGCTGGCAGTCCTGTCCCTGGCAGCACAAGACCCTGGTGCACAAACCTTGGTGATAGAAATTGTGCTGTACCTGATGGATGTGCTTGTGCTCATGCAAGGGCAGGAATAAACAGTGCAACAAACTATCCAGCGGACATTCAACCACTAACATCAGCTGGTGGAATAAGCAACTACGCCTGCACAAAGGTTTGTGTTCCATCACAAACAATCTCAACCATTGGGCTTCCATTCAAAATTGATCAAGGATCTACTTCCCCAAAAAGCTGCAGGCGAGGTAATCCTACTACACCACTCACTGAACAAAGAACTGTTTCAGGTGTAATCACATGTTTAGAAACATTCCCTCCAACCCAACCTTCAGCCACTTCGCCCACTGTTTCTCCTACAGCATCCCCAACTGGAACTCTAACAGGAACACCAACTGTCTCTCCCACAACTTCACCCACTGGCTCACCTTCTAAAAGTCCAACAGCTTCTCCTACTGCTCTACCCACTGGTTCTCCAACTGAAAGTCCAACCAATTCACCTACAGGATCTCCAACTGGAACTCCCACTGCTTCTCCAACTACTTCTCCAACAAGATCTCCTACTGGTTCACCCACTGCTTCCCCAACTGTCACTCCCACTGGAAGTCCAACAGCTACACCAACTGGACCCCCCACTGCTTCTCCAACTGCTTCACCAACTAGTTCACCCACTGGAAGTCCAACTGGGTCTCCCACTGGGTCTCCCACTGCTTCACCTACGGCTTCTCCAACCGCTTTACCAACTGGAACTCCCACTGCAGCACCTACTGGTTCTCCAACAGCATCTCCAACTGGATCGCCCACTGCTTCACCTACTGGATCTCCAACCACTGCACCAACGGGAACTCCCACTGCTTCACCAACTGGAACTCCCACTGCTGCACCTACTGGATCTCCAACATCGTCTCCAACTAGATCTCCCACCGCTTCACCTACTGGAACTCCAACTGCTTCACCTACAACTTCACCCACTGGCTCCCCCACTGAGATTTGCAGTCTCTCTGTTGAGTTGACATGTTTTGACACTAATACAGGAGAAACATGTGATGACACAGCCCCTCTTGTTGATTTGAAGTGTGGTTGTAAGGATGGAATTGACATGGATGTTCTTTCCTTTGCTTATGGTGGCCCAGATGGAGGCACCTTGGATTGTGGAATGTTTGGAGAATTCTCAAACTTGGTCTCTGGTCAATCTGTTGAGTTTGGTCCCTCTGGATCTATTCCTGATGAGATTTCTTGTGAACTTGTTGTTGGAGAGATAGTAGAGGATTCATTTACCATTGATTCTTCTTGTGATGGTGATGATGGTCTTGTCCTCAAGGATGAATTTGGTGATTTTGATGGAAAGTCAATCCTCACCTTTGTTGGATATGCATGTGAGCCAGATGAAACTGGTGAGGTTGAGGATCACTTCTGCTTCCAGGATGTTGTATACACCATCAAGATTTGCAACCAGGGAGCTGGTATTGAAGTGATTGAATCAGTCGCGTTGAATATCACCTTCAGTGATGACGGAACTTTGTTTGTCCTGCAGGAGTTTGAATCAACACCGCCAATTGGCACCACCCTCCCTGGTCCAGAGGATGCTCCTGACAACTGCATTGATGTGACATTTCTATCTTCTGTTGATGTTTGCACAGAGAGAGAGTATGAGGTGACAGTTGATGTGTCTGCTGTTGCTCCCAACACTGGCATTCCATGTGAGGGAACAGACACAATACAGTTCAACTCTCATGAGAACACTCTTCCTCCAACTGGAACTCCCACAGTGTCACCAACTGCTTCACCCACTGTTTCCCCAACAGGATCTCCAACTGGAACTCCTACGGCATCACCCACTGTCTCTCCCACTGGAAGTCCTACTACCTCACCCACAGCCTCACCCACCGGCTCACCGACTGGAAGTCCAACAGCTTCACCCACTGGGTCTCCAACAAAAAGTCCAACTGCTTCACCTACTGGATCTCCCACTGGAACTCCCACTGGATCTCCTACTGCTTCACCTACGGGAACTCCAACTGGTTCTCCGACCGCATCTCCCACTGGAACTCCAACTTCTTCACCTACTGGAACTCCAACTGCTGCACCTACTAGATCTCCAACTGGAAGTCCAACTGCTTCACCTACTGGAACTCCAACTGCTGCACCTACTGGTTCTCCAACAGCAGCTCCAACTGGATCTCCCACTGCTTCACCTACTGGAACTCCCACTGCTTCACCTACTGGAACTCCCACTGCAGCACCTACTGGTTCTCCAACAGCATCTCCAACTGGATCGCCCACTGCTTCACCTACCAGAAGTCCAACTGCTGCACCTACTGGATCTCCAACAGCATCTCCAACTGGGTCTCCCACTGCTTCACCTACTGGAACTCCCACTGCAGCACCTACTGGTTCTCCAACAGCATCTCCAACTGGATCGCCCACTGCTTCACCTACAAGAAGTCCAACTGCTGCACCTACTGGATCTCCAACCGCTTCACCAACTGGAACTCCCACTGCTTCACCTACGGGAACTCCCACTGCTGCACCTACTGGATCTCCAACAGCGTCTCCAACTAGATCTCCCACCGCTTCACCTACCGGAATTCCAACTGCTTCACCTACAACTTCACCCACTGGCTCCCCCACTGAGATTTGCAGTCTCTCTGTTGAGTTGACATGTTTTGACACTAATACAGGAGAAACATGTGATGACACAGCCCCTCTTGTTGATTTGAAGTGTGGTTGTAAGGATGGAATTGACATGGATGTTCTTTCCTTTGCTTATGGTGGCCCAGATGGAGGCACCTTGGATTGTGGAATGTTTGGAGAATTCTCAAACTTGGTCTCTGGTCAATCTGTTGAGTTTGGTCCCTCTGGATCTATTCCTGATGAGATTTCTTGTGAACTTGTTGTTGGAGAGATAGTAGAGGATTCATTTACCATTGATTCTTCTTGTGATGGTGATGATGGTCTTGTCCTCAAGGATGAATTTGGTGATTTTGATGGAAAGTCAATCCTCACCTTTGTTGGATACGCATGTGAGCCAGATGAAACTGGTGAGGTTGAGGATCACTTCTGCTTCCAGGATGTTGTATACACCATCAAGATTTGCAACCAGGGAGCTGGTATTGAAGTGATTGAATCAGTCACGTTGAACATCACCTTCAGTGATGACGGAACTTTGTTTGTCCTGCAGGAGTTTGAATCAACACCGCCAATTGGCACCACCCTCCCTGGTCCAGAGGATGCTCCTGACAACTGCATTGATGTGACATTTCTATCTTCTGTTGATGTTTGCACAGAGAGAGAGTATGAGGTGACAGTTGATGTGTCTGCTGTTGCTCCCAACACTGGCATTCCATGTGAGGGAACAGACACAATACAGTTCAACTCTCATGAGAACACTCTTCCTCCAACTGGAACTCCCACAGTGTCACCAACTGCTTCACCCACTGTTTCCCCAACAGGATCTCCAACTGGAACTCCTACGGCATCACCCACTGTCTCTCCCACTGGAAGTCCTACTACCTCACCCACAGCCTCACCCACCGGCTCACCGACTGGAAGTCCAACAGCTTCACCCACTGGGTCTCCAACTAAAAGTCCAACTGCTTCACCTACTGGATCTCCCACTGGAACTCCAACTGGATCTCCTACTGCTTCACCTACGGGAACTCCAACTGGTTCTCCGACCGCATCTCCCACTGGAACTCCAACTTCTTCACCTACTGGAACTCCAACTGCTGCACCTACTAGATCTCCAACTGGAAGTCCAACTGCTTCACCTACTGGAACTCCAACTGCTGCACCTACTGGTTCTCCAACAGCAGCTCCAACTGGATCTCCCACTGCTTCACCTACTGGAACTCCCACTGCAGCACCTACTGGAACTCCCACTGCTTCTCCCACAGCCTCCCCAACAGCATCTCCAACTGGATCGCCCACTGCTTCACCTACCAGAAGTCCAACTGCTGCACCTACTGGATCTCCAACAGCATCTCCAACTGGGTCTCCCACTGCTTCACCTACTGGAACTCCCACTGCAGCACCTACTGGTTCTCCAACAGCATCTCCAACTGGATCGCCCACTGCTTCACCTACAAGAAGTCCAACTGCTGCACCTACTGGATCTCCAACAGCGTCTCCAACTAGATCTCCCACCGCTTCACCTACTGGAACTCCAACTGCTTCACCTACAACTTCACCCACTGGCTCCCCCACTGAGATTTGCAGTCTCTCTGTTGAGTTGACATGTTTTGACACTAATACAGGAGAAACATGTGATGACACAGCCCCTCTTGTTGATTTGAAGTGTGGTTGTAAGGATGGAATTGACATGGATGTTCTTTCCTTTGCTTATGGTGGCCCAGATGGAGGCACCTTGGATTGTGGAATGTTTGGAGAATTCTCAAACTTGGTCTCTGGTCAATCTGTTGAGTTTGGTCCCTCTGGATCTATTCCTGATGAGATTTCTTGTGAACTTGTTGTTGGAGAGATAGTAGAGGATTCATTTACCATTGATTCTTCTTGTGATGGTGATGATGGTCTTGTCCTCAAGGATGAATTTGGTGATTTTGATGGAAAGTCAATCCTCACCTTTGTTGGATATGCATGTGAGCCAGATGAAACTGGTGAGGTTGAGGATCACTTCTGCTTCCAGGATGTTGTATACACCATCAAGATTTGCAACCAGGGAGCTGGTATTGAAGTGATTGAATCAGTCGCGTTGAATATCACCTTCAGTGATGACGGAACTTTGTTTGTCCTGCAGGAGTTTGAATCAACACCGCCAATTGGCACCACCCTCCCTGGTCCAGAGGATGCTCCTGACAACTGCATTGATGTGACATTTCTATCTTCTGTTGATGTTTGCACAGAGAGAGAGTATGAGGTGACAGTTGATGTGTCTGCTGTTGCTCCCAACACTGGCATTCCATGTGAGGGAACAGACACAATACAGTTCAACTCTCATGAGAACACTCTTCCTCCAACTGGAACTCCCACAGTGTCACCAACTGCTTCACCCACTGTTTCCCCAACAGGATCTCCAACTGGAACTCCTACGGCATCACCCACTGTCTCTCCCACTGGAAGTCCTACTACCTCACCCACAGCCTCACCCACCGGCTCACCGACTGGAAGTCCAACAGCTTCACCCACTGGGTCTCCAACTAAAAGTCCAACTGCTTCACCTACTGGATCTCCCACTGGATCTCCCACTGGATCTCCTACTGCTTCACCTACGGGAACTCCAACTGGTTCTCCGACCGCATCTCCCACTGGAACTCCAACTTCTTCACCTACTGGAACTCCAACTGCTGCACCTACTAGATCTCCAACTGGAAGTCCAACTGCTTCACCTACTGGAACTCCAACTGCTGCACCTACTGGTTCTCCAACAGCAGCTCCAACTGGATCTCCCACTGCTTCACCTACTGGAACTCCCACTGCAGCACCTACTGGTTCTCCAACAGCAGCTCCAACTGGATCTCCCACTGCTTCACCTACTGGAACTCCCACTGCAGCACCTACTGGAACTCCCACTGCAGCACCTACTGGTTCTCCAACAGCATCTCCAACTGGATCGCCCACTGCTTCACCTACCAGAAGTCCAACTGCTGCACCTACTGGATCTCCAACAGCATCTCCAACAGCATCTCCAACTGGGTCTCCCACTGCTTCACCTACAAGAAGTCCAACTGCTGCACCTACTGGATCTCCAACCGCTTCACCAACTGGAACTCCCACTGCTTCACCTACGGGAACTCCCACTGCTGCACCTACTGGATCTCCAACAGCGTCTCCAACTAGATCTCCCACCGCTTCACCTACTGGAACTCCAACTGCTTCACCTACAACTTCACCAACTGGCTCCCCCACTGAGATTTGCAGTCTCTCTGTTGAGTTGACATGTTTTGACACTAATACAGGAGAAACATGTGATGACACAGCCCCTCTTGTTGATTTGAAGTGTGGTTGTAAGGATGGAATTGACATGGATGTTCTTTCCTTTGCTTATGGTGGCCCAGATGGAGGCACCTTGGATTGTGGAATGTTTGGAGAATTCTCAAACTTGGTCTCTGGTCAATCTGTTGAGTTTGGTCCCTCTGGATCTATTCCTGATGAGATTTCTTGTGAACTTGTTGTTGGAGAGATAGTAGAGGATTCATTTACCATTGATTCTTCTTGTGATGGTGATGATGGTCTTGTCCTCAAGGATGAATTTGGTGATTTTGATGGAAAGTCAATCCTCACCTTTGTTGGATATGCATGTGAGCCAGATGAAACTGGTGAGGTTGAGGATCACTTCTGCTTCCAGGATGTTGTATACACCATCAAGATTTGCAACCAGGGAGCTGGTATTGAAGTGATTGAATCAGTCGCGTTGAATATCACCTTCAGTGATGACGGAACTTTGTTTGTCCTGCAGGAGTTTGAATCAACACCGCCAATTGGCACCACCCTCCCTGGTCCAGAGGATGCTCCTGACAACTGCATTGATGTGACATTTCTATCTTCTGTTGATGTTTGCACAGAGAGAGAGTATGAGGTGACAGTTGATGTGTCTGCTGTTGCTCCCAACACTGGCATTCCATGTGAGGGAACAGACACAATACAGTTCAACTCTCATGAGAACACTCTTCCTCCAACTGGAACTCCCACAGTGTCACCAACTGCTTCACCCACTGTTTCCCCAACAGGATCTCCAACTGGAACTCCTACGGCATCACCCACTGTCTCTCCCACTGGAAGTCCTACTACCTCACCCACAGCCTCACCCACCGGCTCACCGACTGGAAGTCCAACAGCTTCACCCACTGGGTCTCCAACTAAAAGTCCAACTGCTTCACCTACTGGATCTCCCACTGGAACTCCAACTGGATCTCCTACTGCTTCACCTACGGGAACTCCAACTGGTTCTCCGACCGCATCTCCCACTGGAACTCCAACTTCTTCACCTACTGGAACTCCAACTGCTGCACCTACTAGATCTCCAACTGGAAGTCCAACTGCTTCACCTACTGGAACTCCAACTGCTGCACCTACTGGTTCTCCAACAGCAGCTCCAACTGGATCTCCCACTGCTTCACCTACTGGAACTCCCACTGCAGCACCTACTGGAACTCCCACTGCTTCTCCCACAGCCTCCCCAACAGCATCTCCAACTGGATCGCCCACTGCTTCACCTACCAGAAGTCCAACTGCTGCACCTACTGGATCTCCAACAGCATCTCCAACTGGGTCTCCCACTGCTTCACCTACTGGAACTCCCACTGCAGCACCTACTGGTTCTCCAACAGCATCTCCAACTGGATCGCCCACTGCTTCACCTACAAGAAGTCCAACTGCTGCACCTACTGGATCTCCAACAGCGTCTCCAACTAGATCTCCCACCGCTTCACCTACTGGAACTCCAACTGCTTCACCTACAACTTCACCCACTGGCTCCCCCACTGAGATTTGCAGTCTCTCTGTTGAGTTGACATGTTTTGACACTAATACAGGAGAAACATGTGATGACACAGCCCCTCTTGTTGATTTGAAGTGTGGTTGTAAGGATGGAATTGACATGGATGTTCTTTCCTTTGCTTATGGTGGCCCAGATGGAGGCACCTTGGATTGTGGAATGTTTGGAGAATTCTCAAACTTGGTCTCTGGTCAATCTGTTGAGTTTGGTCCCTCTGGATCTATTCCTGATGAGATTTCTTGTGAACTTGTTGTTGGAGAGATAGTAGAGGATTCATTTACCATTGATTCTTCTTGTGATGGTGATGATGGTCTTGTCCTCAAGGATGAATTTGGTGATTTTGATGGAAAGTCAATCCTCACCTTTGTTGGATACGCATGTGAGCCAGATGAAACTGGTGAGGTTGAGGATCACTTCTGCTTCCAGGATGTTGTATACACCATCAAGATTTGCAACCAGGGAGCTGGTATTGAAGTGATTGAATCAGTCACGTTGAACATCACCTTCAGTGATGACGGAACTTTGTTTGTCCTGCAGGAGTTTGAATCAACACCGCCAATTGGCACCACCCTCCCTGGTCCAGAGGATGCTCCTGACAACTGCATTGATGTGACATTTCTATCTTCTGTTGATGTTTGCACAGAGAGAGAGTATGAGGTGACAGTTGATGTGTCTGCTGTTGCTCCCAACACTGGCATTCCATGTGAGGGAACAGACACAATACAGTTCAACTCTCATGAGAACACTCTTCCTCCAACTGGAACTCCCACAGTGTCACCAACTGCTTCACCCACTGTTTCCCCAACAGGATCTCCAACTGGAACTCCTACGGCATCACCCACTGTCTCTCCCACTGGAAGTCCTACTACCTCACCCACAGCCTCACCCACCGGCTCACCGACTGGAAGTCCAACAGCTTCACCCACTGGGTCTCCAACTAAAAGTCCAACTGCTTCACCTACTGGATCTCCCACTGGAACTCCAACTGGATCTCCTACTGCTTCACCTACGGGAACTCCAACTGGTTCTCCGACCGCATCTCCCACTGGAACTCCAACTTCTTCCCCAACAAAATCTCCTACTGGTTCACCCACTGCTTCCCCAACTGGCACTCCCACTGGAAGTCCAACTGCTGCACCAACTGGTTCACCAACTGGATCCCCCACTGCTTCTCCAACTGGTTCACCAACTGGTTCACCCACTGGAAGTCCAACCGGATCTCCCACTGCTTCTCCCACAGCCTCCCCAACAGCCTCTCCAACTGCTGCTCCCACAGCATTGCCAATGGCTTCTCCTACAGCATCCCCAACTGGACCACCAATACCTGGATTGTGTCCATTGTACCCATGTGATGATTCCAACCTCACTCCATCAAAGTGTGACCTTAATGCTGAGATTACTCTCAAGGTTGGAGGACCAGGTGGTGCCAATGCACAACCCATTTATGTTTGCCCACCCTTGAATGAAGAATACAGCATTGGGGATGCTGTCAATGTTTGCATTACCCAGCCATCCAATGGGCAGGTAGTTACCTTGAATGACTGCTTCTGTCCATTGGAATGTCAAGATTTGCTTAGTAGCCTTGCTGGCAGTCCTGTCCCTGGCAGCACAAGACCCTGGTGCACAAACCTTGGTGATAGAAATTGTGCTGTCCCTGATGGATGTGCTTGTGCTCATGCAAGGGCAGGAATAAACAGTGCAACAAACTATCCAGCGGACATTCAACCACTAACATCAGCTGGTGGAATAAGCAACTACGCTTGCACAAAGGTTTGTGTTGAGTCACCAGCAATCACAAACATTGGGCTTCCATTCAAAATTGATCAAGGAACTACTACACCAACAAGCTGCAGGCGTGGCGGTCCTACTACACCACTCACTGAACAAAGAACTGTTTCAGCTGTGGCAACTTGCAGGCAGACCCCAATTCCAACCCAACCTCCAATGGTGTCCCCCACAACTTCTCCCACTCCCAATGATGGTAGCTCCTTGAAACCAACTCCTATCCGTAGTGGTGTCCCCACCCCATCTCCCACCAACAGTCCCACTCTCAATGATGGTAGCTCGGTGCAACCGACACGTGATCCTCGCATCTGTCCTCCAAGTGACCCCGACTGTGAACCTCTTCTATGTACAAGTGATTGCGAATGTGCAACATTGTATCCCGGCATCACGACAGGTGAATGTATCTGTGAAGAGGAGGACCAAACCGAGTGTGAGTTTGTGGTGGATGGTGGAAGGGACAATGGATCAAATGGAGGTGGTGGAAACAATAATGGTGGAAACAATGATGGTGGCTTCATTGGAAAGAAAGGTAGTAGTGGCAAGTCCAACAACAGTGGCAAATCCAACAGTGGCAAGAGGGGAGGTGATGATGATGATGATGATGATGATGATGATGATTCTGCACCTCCCACCGATGGTGGATCGGTTGGCCAGCTGGAATACAGTGCCAACTGCTGTGATTGTGACTGTCTGGAGAAGCCATGTTCCTGTGAATGTTATGGCTACGATGCTCCCCTTACAGATGGTGGCACCCGTGATGGTGGTAGTAGCACTGTGGATGGAGGGAAAAAGAGTAGTGGCAAGAGCGGTAGTAAAAGTGGCAAGGACAAGAAGAAGAGACGAGGTCGTCGTCACCGTAGACGTCAACTTCACCATTCCAATATTGAAGTGGATCATCACAACAGTCATGTCCAATCACGACGTGCTTCTAGCAGCAGCAACAATGGTAGCCTTCGGAGGGTTGTGGAATATTATCCTCACGGACATGTTGATGGTGTTGATGTGGAAACAACGACCACAAGGACAACAACAACAGATTCCACTGCAACAACCAGTTGGCAGTCTTGGATCCTTGGATCCTTGTGGAAGGATGCTACCGTGTCGTCATCATCATTATCATCATCTACTGCTACTGCTACTTCTACGGCGGATGAAGGTTTGGAGGATGACCAGCACCAGGACGGATCATTGTTGTTGGAAGAAGAAGAAGAAGAAGAAACTTCAAGAAAATTGACCTTTATCACCAAACCTGGTGCCCTTGTTACTGGTGGTGGTGGTACGAGTGGCAAGAGTAGGAGTAGTGGTAAGAGTGGCAAGAAGAGTGGCAGTAACCGTGGTGGCAATGGTAATGGCAACGGTGATGTTGGTACAGATGGAGGTGCCAGCGATTGTATCCGTCCCGCCTACCGTTGCTTTTACCGCAAGTTCTATCCCGGTCGGACCCAATGCGTCTCCCAACGTCGATGCAAATCCAATACGGTCGGTTTCTGCAGACAAGGTTGAGTGAGATACTTAACACACACAAAACAACACAAAGAAAACAAACAGCAAAAAAGAAAGAAAAAAAAAGGAAGGAAGGAAGGAAGGAAGGAAGGAAGGAAAAAAAAGATTGGACATACAAATTTACTTGAAGAAGAAGAAGAAAAAAAAACTTGATAGTGGAAAAAAAAGAAAGGAACATACATGGTGACAAAAAAATACACTACTGATGATGATTATTGGATGTGCGTGTGAAAGCATTGCCTTTCTGTACAACACGACATGATATTACTGTTATTATTTTATATTCTATTATCATTTTATTACATCCATAAAAACGAGTACAAGATTAATTTTATTATATTATATATATTCATACTAATTGTTGGAGGGTTTTATATACAACACATAGGTATAAATCATACTACTAGCTAGCCGCCACTTCATCTATCCATTCATTCACAGTCACAGTCAATCACAGTCAGCAGCAGATTTTGATTCCAATTTGATTATTCCGTTGGTCAGGATGTCGTCGTGAGGGTTTACAGATGTTAAGCTGTTTTATTCGATTTCTAAATTTATAAGCTAATAAAGTGAAGTGATACCACACCAGGAGCTTGTATTCTGAACCTTAGTATTGGTGCATCGCCGATTGATCCGTTAGGGTGCACCGCTGATTTCGGTTCTTCGCACACTCCCTCCAAGCGAGTGGTTTTACATGATGAGTGGTATTTACCATCCCATAATTCTTTTTCTTAGTGTCTGTAGCGTTTCCTTTCCTGTAGCTTTAGTGAAGATGTCTGCTTCCATATCTTGAGTTGCACATTTGCATGGTATTAATCGTCCGTTCGCCACTTCGCCGCGAAAGTGATGATACGCTACGTTGATATGTCTTGTTCGAGGCCGCATCTTGGGCACTTTTGCCATTTCGTAGGCGGCGGAGTTGTCCTCAAATAGTCGGCATTTTACTTGTGGGTCATGCTGTAATTTGTGGTATATGTCGCTGATTTCCTGTAGGAGATATACAGTTCCTCTTACGTACCGTGCGGCATGCGAAAGGGCAATATACTCACTCTCAGCTGTTGATAATGTGACAATAGTGTGTAATTTTGATGCCCAGTACACTGGCATGCCGTGCAGCTTTACGATGTACCCGTACCTGGATTTCGAGGTCATCGGCTCGTTCTCTGCTATGTTTGGATCCCAATTACCGCAGAAATCTGAATCGACGTAACACTCGAGACCCTTGGACATTTCAGGCGTGATGCTGATCCCTTTATCTCTGGTTCCTAATAAATAACGGCCTATACGTTTCACTGCTTCGGCATGTGATTGTTTTGGTTCTGCCATGTACCTGGCGCACTGATGAACTGCATAGGATATGTCCGGTCGTGTGCACTTCTCGAGGAAATTCAACTTGCCAATCACGCTCTTGTAATTCCAGTTGCCTTGGAATGTCTCACCTTTGAGATCCGGTCCTAGGATAGAGTTTGGTACAGCTGGTGTATCCTTTGGCTTCGTCGGTGCTAGCTTGTGTTCTTGTGGCCATAGTGCTAAGTCCTCGAGTATACTGTCAATGAGATGCGGCTGTGTGAACTGGTACTTTCCTTGTTCAGGCATACTTATTTGCACACCAAGATAATCGCTGAGTTGTCCTTCATCTTCGACATTGAAATGCTGCGAGAGTTCCTTGAGTAGGGTGTCAACGTTATGTTGGGATTCCTTGTCAATGATGATGCAATCATCAGTGTAAACTAGCAAGACAGTTGATCCTCGATAGAATACACAATCGTCTATCTTTGATTGAGTGAATCCGAGTTTGGTTGGGTCTACCAATCTGTTCTTGAGGTATTCGTACCATGTTCGTCCGGCATCTTTGCCTCCGTAGATGTTCTTGAGTACTCTGAGACAGTGTGTCTCCTTACTTGCGCCTTCAATTTCAATTCCATCTGGCAGCTCCATATATGTTGGTCGTGGAATGTCAGCTTGTGGGTAAGCCAATACGAAGTCGAGCTGCCTAGTGTGCCATCCATTGCACGCCGCCAGTGTCAGCCATGTTCGTATCGTTGCCCAAGACAATGTTGGTGCATACGTCTCGTCATAATGCTTTCCCTTCACCATTTTATGTCCACCGATATTAAGTCGTGCTTTCCACTTGTACACTTCTCGAGTATCGATACGTCGCTTCCTCCTCATTGCCCATACTGCCGGCAGGGTTTCCTCGTCCTTTGGCACTTGCGAACGAGGAATGACAACGAAATGTCGGTTCTTCAAGTGGTCTATGACTTCTTTCACCATCGCTTCTCTGAATTGTGGCGCGTCGGGTTCCTGCATGGCTTCATGTCTGTACATGATGTCTGGACTAGTCGACGCAGCGAATACTATTGGGTCCTCCAGTTCTCTTAGCTGGTCAGTCTCCTTGTATTTGTGTTGTTCAAGAGGATCAATTTGTGCGGGTAGGGCTGTGAAGTTTCGATGCCAATCTGGTGGTTTGGAGGTTCGTCCCTTACTCGTGACAATTACACTTGGATCTTGAATGCTCACGTTTGGATGCCCGTGCACGGTCGACGCTCTTGGGGTTGCTGTCTCGCCTTCGTCTGCTGTCCGATATATGCTGTGGTCATATGGCTCGTCTGTGAAGTGACATTGTCTTTTCCAGTTAGACTTCACTGGTTGCATTTGACTTAGTGTTTCGAAGGTATCGTCATGGACAATATGGTATTGAGGCGATACATGACCGGTTTCAAGGTTCAATACCAAGGAGACGTTGGTTGCATGTACAGGTGATGGTCCCAGATTGACTCCTAGTCTTGCGCGCCCCTCCCATTTGCTTATTTTCTTTCCGTCTTGTAGGTCTGACTCAAGCACAAACACTGGGCATCCAAAGGTGTGGAAGTCCGACTTGGGTTGTTGGTGATCAGAGTCCGTGAATAGTTGAATAGGCACCTTTGGAGTTTTCTTTTGTACCGATCCGGTTTGATTGTAGACGTCGTTTGCTGTGGTTAGAGCATATGGCCACAGACGTGCATCGATGACTCCAGGCCATCTGATCTTGGCGTGGATAAGCTGGGTTCTGGCCAGATCCTGTAGGTCTTTAATTCGTTTTTCGGCTATACCATTTTGCCAGTGTGCCGATACTCCACAGTATGACATGGTCTGTCCTTGTTTTTGGATGTCGTCAGTCCATAGGTTTTCCGCAAAACGTCCATTGTCTGCATGGTAATGTTGGATTCGGATTGCATGTGTTCTCGCAAATGCTTCAAACGAATGTTTTGCGGCCAATGTCTCGTCTGCGGTATCAGTCTCCTGGAGCACAAGATATGACAAGTCACTGTAGTGGTCAACAAACACTGTTGCGTAGTTGAATCGTTTCGTTGTCGGTATCCCTTTCATTTGTCCCATGAGTCCAGGAATTGGTGATTTCAGTTGGTCAACGGATATGCACTGTCCTGGTTGTTTTGCTTTCCGAAGTCCAGATGGTGCTCGTCTATTTCTCCATGGTTTTCGGTGAGCAGTTGCCATCTCGCATGCTGCACATCTCGGGTGATCCGCGGACGCAAGGTGTCTTGGAAGTTTCCCTTCGTTGGCCATTGACTTAAGTAAGGAAAAGCTGCGGTGATTGAGTCGGTGATGCCAATAGAGGAGCTGTTGTGTCGGGGTGGCTGCTTCGGTTGATAGTAGATCAATATCAAAGAGTTGCGAGAGGATCGTGTCTTCAGATTCGCAGGCTCCCTCATTTTGTGACTTGGAGGCTCCCTCATTTTGAGACTTGGAGGCTCCCTCATTTTGAGACAGGGAGGCTCCCTCATTTGCGTCACAGGAGTGACATTGAAGAAGGTGTTTAGCCATGTGGTTGACGTCTCGCAGTATGTCCTCCCTCTCGTTGTTACGGTGGAACAAGGTTGGAAACGCAAGGTTGTGGTCGTTGCAGGAGAGAGCTCCCGCGTATGACGGGACCGTACGAACGATACCGACGTTGGCGTCATTCAGTGGAGCCGTAAGAAGGAATCGTCTGTCAAGCCATGTAAGCTGGATCCGATCTGAGTAGCATGTGAGATATGTTCCGTCCGGACGCGTCTCATGTGGCCGCAGTTCCTGTGCTAAATGTTGGGGCGAAAGAATACGAAGGGGCAACCCTGGAATATAGTATGTGTTAGGGATAAGCAACCGGCGAGTGACCCCGTCATCATCAGCCACGTGCCAAGCGACGGTTCCTCGAAGCGTTGCAGACCCGTTGCCGAGCCCACGGAAGGGCACGTTGCACGGGACAGGTGTATCGATGAAGTCCGCAGGCGATGGAGTCAGGCTGGCTGAAGCCAAAGTGTCAAGTCCAAGCTGCGCAGAGTCGAGATCAAAGATCACTTCTCGTGCAGCCCGGGCCGTTTCAGGTGATCCGGTGGAGGACAAGGCAAAGGCAGGAGATGCAAATAAGGCGTACGGCGAACATGGGAGATTGGCTGACGACGCACCAAGAAAACAAAGGAGGTTGACAAACCATCTCCAGAGAAGACTCATGCGGGACCGCCATGGGAGCGCTGGTGGACGGCTCCTGGTCCCTGCCGGGAGTCATTCTTGGGGTGCCGAAACGGAAGGTAATGCCTCAGCGATTGTGACCGCGGCGGAGAGGGACGATGTGCCAGAGGCAGTAGGGGTGCTGTCGAAGGAGAAATCAGGACCCTTCTTCCTGCATGTGACGGTCGTATGGTCGGTCCCAATGACCCAGTAACCATGTTTCGCACACCAGGAGTAATCCTTATCGTTGACACGCTGGACGTGCGCTGCCCCCTTCGCCGGTGGTTGATATCGCCATTGCTGTGTGTCTTTGAAGACAGGTCGTCCGTCGGCGCCGTACTTCCGTCCATTGCGCCCCTTGGTTTGTTGAGACACTGTGGTGGTCGACACGGATGGAATGTTGTTTGAGGCGTTTGGGACGCTGGTATGTTGCTGGCGGAGACTAGCAATGTCTGCTTGTAAAGCCATGATGAGTTTATCCTGTTTGTGCCACGTTCCGAGGGCTACTAGCTCATTGTACTTGGCTTCGGCTTGGAACATGAACTCAAACACGTCCATCTTGGCAAACTTTCGTTTAGAGGATAGATGATCGATCATGTTTGTGAACTTTTGCGATGGAACGGTGTCATAGGCACGAATCAAATGTGATTTCACATGACTGAAAGGGATGCGCCGAGAAGTCAACTGCTGGAGTAGTGCTTCCACGTGTCGATGAAATGAGGGGATGTCGTGTCGGAACTGGCTTCCGATGACAAGATGGAGCTGGGACAGTTCGACCTGAAGGTTAGCTACAACTGCCTGTGAGTTGTACTCGGCACGATCCAACAGTAACTTGAAGTAGGTGACTCCGGATTCGTGTGGCTCCGAAAAGGGATCTTCATGGTTCCTGAATTCATGAGCTCGCATGCTGGACATGATCGTGAGAGTATGGTCATCAAGCGAACTGACCAGACACCCAAAAAGCATAGCATCATTCTGTCGTGATCTCGTTTCGGTGGTTGCGAAACGATTGACGTGCTTCTGTACTTGTTTCAGCGTTACCAAGTGAGGGTGTTCCAAGATGTTGATCGGTCCCTTGTCGGTGTGGACAAGGACTATACTTCCCCACCCTTCGCGTCGGACGCGGATTCGGAGCTGGTTGATGAGGAGATTCACATTTGGGTTCTTGAGGGAGAACTGGGAAGGTAATTTCTCCACTGCAGCACGATACAAGCTTTGTCCTTCTTTGGTCTCGAAGTTGATTAAACCCGCCGTTGCCAACGCTGGGGAGCATGCAAAGGTTGACATAGTACGCATCGACGTGTCCGGTCCTGGAATGTTAACCCGAAGCGATGTCTTTGTCACTCGTTTGGATGTTTGCATCGGTGGTGGGTCAGTCGTATGTTTGTCATCATCGTCGTCTTCGTCGGTCTCACTGTCTTCGGAGGCCTCATCTTCTGAAACGTCGTTCTCTTGTTCGTCTCGAAGCATGGGCGATGCGGGTGCTCGGAATGGTGATGCTTGGGACATCGGAGATGGTGTGTAGATCGCGGTTGGATCAATGAGAAGGCTGGCGGCGAAAGGGTCATCCATGGTTCAGCGAGTTTTTTTTTTTTTGCCAAAGTGTTTTTTTTTTTTTTTTTTTTTGAGTAAGTAATGGAAATGTGGAAATGAAATCTAGACATGAATTTTCTGATCAATACAGAGGAAACAGAAGGTTTTGTCTCTGAAAGACAAAACTTCGTCTCTGAAGGACAAAACTTCGTTTCTGAGAGACAAAACTTTGCTTCTGAGGAACGGCAACTTTTCTGTCACAGCGACGTTCCGAAGAAGGCATCTGAAAAACGGTTCGGATGACCGACGCCTGATTGACCGTAGGTATGTTTTGTCTCTGAAAGACAAAACTTCGTTTCTGAAGGACAAAACTTCGTTTCTGAGAGACAAAACTTTGCTTCTGAGGAACGGCAACTTTTCTGTCACAGCAACGTTCCGAAGAAGGCATCTGAGAAACGGTTCGGATGACCGATGCCTGATTGACCTTAGGTATGACGGACAGACTACGTCAGACCGTCACACCTTGCCAGGACGTGACGAACAAGTGGTTCAAGCCACGGTTTGGTGGACGTAGCGAACAAGTGGTTCAAGCTACGGTTTGATGGTGGACGTGACGAACAAGTGGTTCAAGCCACGGTTTGGTGGACGTAGCGAACAAGTGGTTCAAGCTACGGTTTGATGGTGGACGTGACGAACAAGTGGTTCAAGCCACGGTTTGGTGGACGTAGCGAACAAGTGGTTCAAGCTACGGTTTTGATTGTGGACGTGACGAACAAGTGGTTCAAGCCACGGTTTGATGGACGTAGCGAACAAGTGGTTCAAGCTACGGTTTGATTGTGGACGTAGCGAACAAGTGGTTCAAGCTACGGTTTGTGTTGTGCTCGCGATACATATCATCTGATCGAGTTGTTTTGTTGTTATAGGTGGTCGTCTTGGTGCGTGCGTGAGGTTGAGTGGCGAACTCGTTGGCGTTTGATAAGTGTGTTGTTATTGTGAGTTTGTTTCGGTTTCCATCGTCGCTTTGCGCCGGTGGTGACGGTTCCATATTTGATGTTTCATTTGCGCAGAGGTAGCGTGAGGGTTTACAGATGTTAAGCTGTTTTATTCGATTTCTAAATTTATAAGCTAATAAAGTGAAGTGATACCACACCAGGAGCTTGTATTCTGAACCTTAGTATTGGTGCATCGCCGATTGATCCGTTAGGGTGCACCGCTGATTTCGGTTCTTCGCACACGTCGCTTGTTGTTGTTGTTGTCGCTTGTTGTTGTTGTTGTTGTCACTTGTTGTGGTTGTCATTATTTTCGACATGTGTGAGAGAGTGCAGTAGTTACAGTTTAGCGAGGACAGTTGACTGTAATTATTATAATCGACTCATTGATATTACAGTTACGTACAACCACAATCCTAATGGGTATTGACAGTGAAGACGATGACCACACCAACGAAAACGATGATGATGACGATGATGATTGTTTGTGGAAAACTGCCAAATCATTTGTATGGCACAACAATCACAGTCCCAACAATTCTTACAACAACAACAACAACAACAACAACAACAAAATACCGGTAGGAGGGGAGTCATCATCATCATCATCATCAACAACAACATTGTCGTCATCATCAACGTCGTCATCAACAACAACAACAACATTGTCGTCGTTGCCATTGCTCATTCAAGCCGTCGGTTTGGAGTATTCCGAATCTAACAGTCATCAACAACATACTCTTCTTCATTATCATAGACGTCCATCACCATCACCACCACCATTGTTTATTCGTTGTTGTTTAAAAGAGAGAACTACAACTACGACGACAACTGCAAATACGACGAATACCACTCTATCCTTGACAACGGTTTTGCATATAATTGATGCATGTCTCCATCAACAACAACAACAACAACTACAACAACAACAACAACAACAACAATCATTGGACGTTCATTATTCTGCAAGAGATCTCTTATCGTTGGGGGCTATTTGGATACAACAAAAACAACAGCAACAACAGCAACAACAGCAACAACAACAACACAAACAAAAGCAGAAACACAAACAAGACCAATCAAGGAACCATCATCATCATCATCATCAGTATTCACAGTCAAAGAAATTAGATTCATTACAACAACAACGACAACAACGACAACAACAACAAGGACGAAGACGACGACGGTCCAAAACAAACACGTGGGAGAGACTGTTAGTATCCTTTACTGCCTCTTCTCCTACTGCTAGTACTGGAACTGGAAGTACTAGTAGCATCGAATGGCCAATACAACAACAACAACAACAACAACAACAACAACAACAACAACAAGAAGAAGAAGAAGAAGAAGAAGAAGAAGAAGAAGATCATCATCTTCATCATCATAACCAACCCAACCATCACAACTCAACAATACTCACGCTTCGAGTACACACACAACCTCAACGGTTTCCAATCCAAGGATGGACCACTTTTTTCACTGTTAATACATTCGCACAACCAGATGGAAACAACAACAACAACCACAACAACAACAACAACGAAAACAATCATCACAAAGATATATCCACCACCACCACCACCACCGCATCCTCTTCCTCTATAAAATTATCAACATTATCTCAATCGATCGTCAAGGACAATTCTCACTTGGGATATGTCGTTGTCGACAAACCTGGAGGTATACCCGCACATGCCACCGTAGACAATGGAACAGAAAATGTTCTCTTTGTCGTACAAGGCTACCTTCGACGACATCCACAACAACAACAGCCACAACAACAAAAACAACAACAAAAACAACAATCCAATCATGATGATACAAATATCAATACTACTAGTATTACTACGGTACCACATCGGTTGGATACCGATACGTCCGGGTTGCAAATTGTTTCTACCAAGTCATTTGCGTCCTATTTTGGAAAACTCCTCGAACAAAAGACCATCCATCATTCAACGGATACGTATGATACCACTACCACTACAACTACTACTACAACAACAACAACTACCACCACAAATATGGATAACAGTATTGATTGTCCATCCACCTCGACGATACAAAAACAGTACCGTTGTTTGGTATACATTCCCAATACAGATGTTTACCAAACACTTCAACAGTATCAAGAAAAACGTGTCATTGTCACACATTACGTCGATAAATACAACAAGACAGTACCCAAACACTTTGTGACACATATTCCTCCCACATGTAACAACAACAACAACAACAACAATACAAACAACAGTAAAAACAACAACAATTCTTCAGAATCTTCATCATTATGGTTACAATGTCGAATGAGAATCCTGTCCGTGGGACATTTGGCATCATTATCATCATCATCATTATCGTCGTCGTCGTCGTCGTCGTCGTCGTCATTTCATCAAACAACAACAACAACAACAATACAAACAACAGTAAAAACAACAACAATTCTTCAGAATCTTCATCATTATGGTTACAATGTCGAATGAGAATCCTGTCCGTGGGACATTTGGCATCATTATCATCATCATCATTATCGTCGTCGTCGTCGTCGTCGTCGTCGTCATTTCATCACTCACAGTCAATCTGTCCCAGCAACGACAACGTCGACGACGATGATGTTGTCGACAACGACGATGATGAGTACAACAACAACAACAACAACAACAACAACATTTCTTCCCATCCATCATTATTCGTTACCGAACTGATAATCGATCTTTTAACGGGACGTACCCATCAAATTCGTGGACAACTCGCATCGTTGGGTTGTCCCATTGTCGGAGATACATTGTACGGTGCTGACAATGAATCTAATGGACACTACAACAACAATGTTTCCACCAAGACGACGACTACTACTACTGGGACGACGACGACAACAACAACAACAAAAACTACTACTACAAAGCCAGTCGACAGTACTGACAATCATCGACCACCACCACCACCATCATCATCGTCATTGTTGGCCTTGCAATGTTGTTATTTATCGTTTCAAGAGCCAATGTGGTCGTCAGCAACAACAACAACGTTAAACACAGACACGACGAAAACGACGACGACGACGACGACGACGACGACCAATGCCAACGAGTTGTGTGATAGTATTCGTACTAGTACTTCCAATAATACTACTCCGACTGCATCCAGTACGACTGCGACTGCAAGTGACTGTCCTCCAAGTGTCAATAATCCTTTCCCAAGAAGCAAGACTGCTGCTACTGCTGCTACTGCTGCTACATGGACATCTTACAACGGCAACGACGACAAGGACAAGGACAACGACAAGACTCAACAACAACAAAAGAAGAAGAAGAAGAAAACGAAGACGAAAGAAAAGTCCACAAAGCAACATCAACCGTGTCTTGTACCAAGTGGAACAATGGCAAAGTATTCGTTAGATACAGCATGGTGGTCATCGTGGTATCAACAACAACATCAACAACAACAACAATCCATCACATAACGTCAGATCGCCAACAATCATACTACGTAGTAATACATATAAAAAAAAATGAAAGAACACGCCACTGTATCATAACTACCTAATAACATGTACTTCGAAGTAATAAACGGTATCATGAGATAGAGAGTATGATCCGACAGAAATACTACCGTAGTATAGTATCACACGTTGTTGTACGGAGCACATACCGTAGTAATAATAAACTACCGGTGTATCATAGGCACCGCTGAATTTGAAGAGGTACGGTAGTCTCTAGTAGTAGAGGTAATAATTAAGAGTACGGTATGACATACCTTCTTCATACCCCTTGGTAGACTACCGTACCGGTATTGTATTGTACTCTACTACGGTAGATGTCACATAGTACCCAGTAGGCACGGAGGAGGCATACCTACCGGTAGTACGACGAGGTATCATACCTACCGGTAGCTACTACCTAGTAGGTAGCTAGGATAGCTACTACGTAGTAGTAGGTACAGTAGCTACGGAAGAGAGAGTACCGTACCGGTAGGTATCCAACAAAACAACCCTCTCTCGTCTCTTCACACAGGAGAAAATAACAACAACAACAACAACAACAAAGAGATATGATACCGAAGTACAACAGAGAGAGAGAGAAAGAGAGAGAGAGACATTCATACGGACATTCCAGTCATTCACAAGCAATCTCACAGTCAATATATCAATATATATTGGATCATCGACTACCGGTATACATATTATTATATCTCAGTCGGTCGCTAGTCAGTAGCGTTTTAAAGAGAGAAAGAGAGAGAGAGAAAGAGAGAGAGTGTGTGTGTGTTGTGTGTGTTGTGTTTGGGAACTACGGTACCTTGACGAACAATATGGAATCCTCATCATCATCGTCATCGTCATCCTTGTCATTACCGTCTACATCGTTGTTGTTGTTGTTGTCACAAGAATTGGAAAACGCCGAAACGACGTTGAACAAACTACTCCAACAAAGGACAGAGCGACGACGACACTACAACAACGCTACTACTAACAATGATGATGACAAAGAGAGATCATCATCACCATCATCATCATTTTCATCATCATTGCCCTTTGACACGACTGGTAAAAGAGGTAGTAGTAGAAGTGGTTGTAATGGTGGTAGTATTCTGAAACAACTACAGAACTTGCAAGGAACGGTAGACGTCTTGGCCTTGATACAAGATTATAACGAATTTCTCGAACGTGCTCGAACTACAACTACTGTCACCACTACCACCACAAACAGCAATATCGATCAGGATGAGGATGATGATGCTGCATCTCTCATTACAATCATCACAACACAAGCTCAACTGTGTATGGATCTTGCCGAATCGGTACTGTTGAAACATTCCGAACGGATCTTGGAACTGTGTCCATCCTTGTACGAAGAGGCGTATCTGCCACTGTATCATTACGTCCACGAATATTTGGTGATACTGTTACGACACGAATTACAATCGTCGAGGTATCCACATCCCAAAGGTTGTCAAGCCTTATTGTTGCAGCAACAAATGCAACAACAACAAATGCAACAACAACAAACAGCAGCAACAACAACAACAACCACTCGGCCTGGACGTTTGGTACAGATTTGTCAATCCTTGACAAGACTCGAATCCGTTCATACTCGAGTGTGTCATGAAGTGGAAGGTACTACTGCCATGGATGTTGACATTAACAAAAATACAGTCTTGATGGAATTCTTTCATCCAATATTGGACCGTGTCAATTATCATTTTGTTACCGGAGGACACAACAACAACAACAACAACAACAACCATCACCACCACCAGCAGCAACAGGAGGCTCCTACAACAACAAACAAAGTCACCACCACACAAATCAATTGTCTACCCGAATGGTTGTTCAAGTATATACGTGAGAATGTTCTTGGATTCACAGAAGGACGAATGAACAACAACAACAACAATATCAATATCAACCATGCACGTCCATTTCAAGTCGTTGCAATGGTCGATCCGTTCTTGGTGGTACCCTTTGCGCAAGAGATCGTACGATTGGTTCGATGGGTATTGGTCGATCAACGTGATTTTTTTAACGATCCGGCCATTGCCGGTCCGCAATCCAATCCAATCTTACTCCTACAGGCCATCGAACAACTGTTGGAATTCGATACGATACTCAAAGCTGCAATATTTCGATATTTTTACAACAACAACAACAACAACAACAGTATGTCATCATCCATACAACAACAACAACAACAACAACCACCGCCTACATTCATGGGACTCATGGATACGTTGGTACTTCCCAATACCGAACTATTGGATTGGTGGATTCAACGAGAACGAGAATCGGTCTTTGCGACGCTCTTTCCTGACGATGATGACGACGACACCATACTTCAACAACAACAACCACAACAACAACAGTACGATGCTGTTCATAAACCCCTTGCCAATCACGTGTCACCACGAACTGAAATCTTTTGTGCACTCATCCGGTCCGTCCAATACAAGGCGGCAACGATGACGACATCACCCGCCAAATATTTGATTGGAGTAGCAGTACCGTTATGTTCCCAATTCATCGATGCGTTACATGAAACGTCTGTCCATTTACGGAATGTACTGTTACAAAAACAACAACACCAATCGTCATCGTCTTTCTTCATGATGGAGTCACAGATCGTATCGAATATTCACGAATGGATTGAAATCATCAACGGGACCATTTTTGCGGCTCGGATATTGCTCGTCAAAGAACGAACATGGTATAGTCAAGAGACAAACATATCAACAACAACAACAACGACCACAACTACTACTACTACCGCTGCCGGTGGTATCAGTACCGAATCGGATCATGATTTGGCACGATTCGGTCGATCCTTGGAACGATTGGCTTATGTCATGGTAGAAGAATTCGCCATGACATTCGTAGAATCGGTTTTGATGGAAAAGGCCAAACTGGCATCCTACCTTATGATGGCATCCCATTTACTGGCCAGTAATAAAGAACAATGGGATGTCAACGAAGACGACGACGACGACGACGATTATGATGGGACGACGACTACTACTACTAATAGCAGTGGTCTATCCGTGGAACTGAAAGATACAAAGGTAATGTTGTTATATTTTCAACAGGTATGTAATTCCATTCTAAAGCAACAACCTTCCCACGAGGAAGAACAACAACAACAACAACAAGATCATCAGCAGTCTCCATCGTCCAAACAGTTCCCACTCCAAGACAATGTCGCGACGTTTGCACCAACGAAAATGCGACTGGAAGTTTTGTCTCGTGTCGCCGAAAAGTTTTTGGAAGTGGCGTTGGATCTTCATCATGACACTCCCGACATATGGACGAGAGGTGCACTCATCTTCGCTCGAGACGTTCGTACCATGGTCGGGTCGTATTCGGACATCCCGTCAGTGTCACGGTTACTACAAGCCACCAACCTCATGACGATGAACTTTGCAACTGTCCAAGGATTGTTTGAAGCGTTGGGTGGTTTGGTCGGCTCGGTAGCGTTTCTAGACATTGACGACTTTACGGCAGATGCTACCCTCAATGAAGAGGCGGTACGAATGCTTCATGCCAAAAATATACATTGCCCACTCGAAGATGCTATTTGCATTTTGAATCGACGGAGGGGATGAAAAAATAATGATAGAAATATCGTACATTGTAGTACATCATTCTTACTGGGTTTTTGTTCTACACTCTATATATTATAGTATTATTCTTCGTTTCATTTTCTTACAAAGAATCATGTCGACGCCGTCGTCCAACCATTGTTATGTAGACGTTTGTCAAAAGTTGATTTTTCCGTTGGCACTGCTGGGGAGTATGATACGAATTATGATGATGTAGAGAAACCCAAGCCTCTACACTCTACACCCATGACATCGTCGACAGCACGTATTGCAAGAGAGGGCCGAGTCAACGTGAGGTCGGACCAAAATGCTAGAAGGCTGAACTTATCCCAAAACTGAACCACGAACATGACAATCCAGCTTGAACACAACTGCAAGAACTGGAGGTGGAAATAAAGCGAGCAGTGTCTGGAAGTCATACTAGACTTGGGAAGAGTTTTCACAGACAGCATCACCGCATCCGACAGGCACGTCAACACACACACACACACACACACACACACACACACACACACACACACACACACACACACACACACACACACACACACACACACACACACACACACACACCACACACACACACACACACACACCACACACACACACACACACACACACACCACACACACACACACACACACACACACACACACACACACACACACACACACACACACACACACACACACACACACACACACACACACACACACACACACACACACACACACACACACACACACACACACACACACACACACACACACACGCACACACACACACACACACACACACACACACACACACACACACACACACACACACACACACACACACACACACACACACACACACACACACACACACACACACACACACACACACACACACACACACACACACACACACACACACACACACACACACACGAACACCAAACAGAAAACACCTCATCTGCGCAAAACACATCTGCACACATTCCAATATCGATCACTTCTCCTCGATGTACAACGCTAACCAAATACCCAAATTGAACCCCGAATTGAACTGTTCGTTCCTTTGTTTGTTGGCCACATTATCGTGTCCCCCCTTCCACTCATACTCCTAACCAATTGCTTGCCGCCCAGAATGCCAGCTATCTCAGAAATCAATCCAACCCGCAAAGGCCTTCTTTTTCTCTGAGTAGGGCTCAGGAGTATACCAAGTAGTGACAACCCGTACCAGTTGGCTTGCAAATGGGGAAATGTAGATGGAATCGAAGTGACTTCCTTTGTGCCGCTCCAAATTGAAATCCATTCAGCCCCCCCAAAAAGTTGAAAAAAGACGGCCCCGCTTCTCTACCCCATTCTTTTGTAGACTCTCTTGGGTGCCTTAGCCTTGGCCACTTGAGAGAGACGAGCTGATCTCCGACGTCCCAAACAATCCGTGATAGAGCCTGTTGCCATTCCTCCTACAAGGCCATCCGCTTCACACACCTTATCAGGAACGCCTCTGTAAGACAGCGAGTGCACAGACGCCTTGGGAATCCGACGAACAACGTCTTTGAAGAAATACTCTGCAAACTTTTGTTTTTCCTTCTTTTCCTTCTCCTTTTCCTGCTCGATGCCGATGCGAGCCACCTGCCAATGTTTCTCGTCACCGCGAGGATGAAAAGCATCCTTCATCTCCTCGTGTTTCTTCAACTTGTTCCACCTTGGAATGGGAATGATAGTGGTTGAGTCGCAAAATGTGACTTTTCTTTCTCGATGAAAAGTGTCCAAGTTGGGCGATTCCACATTGGCAGAAGGGACACAAGAATACGCCTTCAACTGTCGTCCATTCGGATGCTTGAATCTTCCTCTCTGCAGCTCCACCATTGTATACCCGTCTCGAAAAGCACCAAGTGCAACTTTATCATCCTCTGGCTGCGAGTCGATGACAACCGCTGGTCCATAGTTTTCCTCCCTCTCCATTTTGAGGTCCTCCCGATATTCCTCCCACCATTTCTTCGATTTTTCGGCCAATTTTGTCGCATTTATTTCATCACGGTTGATTTGGATTCTTTCCTCTATCGACAAATCGTCCCACCCTTTCGGCCCTTTCTCCTTGTTTGCATGAGATTCTGTGACATTGTCGTCGTCTGACGCGGGAAACTCATCATCCTCCATGCAAGCTTCCTTGACGATTTCTTCGGAGCGTGGAACAGACAATTTCAAAGCATCGGCCTCCATTTGATCAGCAGCAACATCACCATCTTCCAACACCGCGGCAGCCGCCGGTGTCACTCGTTTGGATTTTGATACCACCCGTACCGCCAAACCGCCCCAGATTCCACAAGAGAAAGCTCCCATGTTCCCCATCAACTTGATAGCTAGTTCAAACATAGTTCTGATAAAAGAATTTGTGAGGTTTTGTATGATGGTTTGTGCGACAAATGCAGTTGTTGTCAATGGAGATAATGACGTGCTTTGTTAGTTGTTCATCACGGAAACCATGACAAGAAAGATAACGACAATGAATAAAATAAAACATTACTTCGAAGTACTACGTCCTACGGTAGTACTACGTATCATTCTGATCATTTTTTTCGTCGTATTGTTGTTGTGTGTCGTTTGATTTGATTGTTGTCATTTAGTCATCACGTACCATCATACCGTCTTACCCTAGGTAGCCTGTTACAGTTCTACTCCGTATGTACAGTTACTACAAGTACGCGGTAGCTAGCTAGGTAGGCAGTCGTAAGAATCGAAGTTTATAGCTTAAATTAGAAACATGATCAACGAAAAGGCCATGAGTGCCATTCCGGCAATGAAGGAATAGGTGACTACTGTATCTTTTGGGTCATAATGATGCGCCATGGGGAGCAACTCCTTCATACTAATGATGACCATCATCCCAGAGACGAGTCCAAAAAAGATTGCATAGGTAGTGTCACCGATAACATTGACCAAGATCAACCATCCCAACAGCGCTGCGACTATATCCGATGCACCAGAAATGGCACCCCATAAGAACGCCTTGCAACGATTTCCCGTAGCGTAGTATACCGGAAGGGCGACACAGAGGCCTTCAAGAGGAATAGAGAGAGAGAGATGCAATGATGATGATATAAATGCTCATTGTGCCAAGCAGTACAAACGTCGTTTCAGTTGCATTCCTTACCCTCTGGGATGTTGTGGATGGCAATCGCGACTGCTAGCACTGCTCCTACCGCGGGATCTTCGAGCGCGGCCACAAAGGTGGCCAATCCCTCCGGAAAGTTGTGTAATCCCAGGGCGATCGCCGTGTTCAATCCCATCCGTTCCAACTTTTTGTTGTTGGTTTCGCTGTTTTCGTCGAACATGTCACTGTTTGTTGCCTCCGTCTTGTCGTCTTGCTTCGGTTTGATGTGTTCGAGTTGTTGCATTGCAGCAATGTCACATTCGTCGGCTTTGGGTCTTTCCCCTGGTGGCGCACTCGTGCAACTGCTGTCTTGACTCTCATTCTTATTGTAGTAGTCATCCGATGAGCGTGCTTCATCTTCGTCCATACGATTGTTTTTTTGGGAATTGTTTTGTCTAACAGGAATCACATTGTCATCATTATCATCATCATCATTGTTATAATCATCAGTATCGCTTTCGAGTTCGTCCAGTTCTTGTGCGTGGTCATGGCTCTGTTGTTCTTCCTGTTCCAAAACATCGGCCATTCGTTGGGCTGTTTCCAGTTGGTTCACCGGATCGAAGCGACCATCGTGATGCTTCTCATGGTGGTGATCACGTCCACCGAAAAGAGTGTGTACTGCCACATTTAGAAGCTATATACAAAATTCATGTACACACAAACAAAGAAGAGTTGCGGAGCAATGAGGAAGAAGTCGGTTCCATAACGAAGGATCGTTCACTTAACAACTCTGTCCGAAAAACAGGATGCCAATGAAGAGAACAAACAACAACGTACCATCATGAATAGGACACCCACAAAGAAACAGCAGGTCGCATAGATGTACGCTCGGTTTTCGTCGTGTCCGTCGTCGATGAAACTGTTCGTGGCCTTGCCAAAGATCTCTGCGAAGGACACGAAGGTCATGACTCCGGCAGAGAAACCCAACGTCATGGCCAACACACGCCGATTGGCCATTTTGACCAGCTTGAGAAAGAATACGACCGCGGCACCCAAACTGGTAGAGGCTGACGCGGCCAAGACCAGACCAAACGCAGCGCCTGCGTTTTCATTCCTGCTGGAGCTTGTCATGGCTGGTGACTATTCTTGGTGTTCGATATGTTTCGTCCTTTTGGGATACGAATTACTTTTCGCAGAGATGTTTTTGCGAGTCAACTGTTTCTTGCTTGCAGTCCAAAATATCAGGGGGAAAATAAATCCTTCTTTTGGTTTTGTAGGAAGAGAGGACAACGGGGAGAGGGTGATGTTTTCCTCACAGTTATTTCCGACATATCATACTACCTCTCTCTGGAAAGTTGATGAACTTCCACTGAGGAAACAAATTAAATCATCATGCTTGTTCATCTCTTCTCATTTAGGACGTGTTCGGATCGGGATGTCTTCCGATTCGCATGGGTTCTTGATGATTCATAAATGTGCGCTACCTTCATCGGGCTCATCAAGTGGCGTCTCAAAACCGATTTGGATGTTTTATTAGCTATCTCTCTCTCTCTCTCTCTCTCTCTCTCTCTCTCTCTCTCTCTCTCTCTCTCTCTCTCTCTCTCTCTCTCTCTCTCTCTCTTGGTAGCTCTCTACTAGGAAAGGGGGATTGGATCATAACAACATCATCATCATCACGTACTTCACAGTCAGTATGTACATCTTTTCGTGGACAAAAATCGAAGGCTGCTGTACTGGGTATTCATAGCTCCTGGTTGTACGGGTAGTAGTTGTAGAGAGTGCAGTACCTGGTATGCGGTACCTAGCCGTAAATGCGAACCCGATGTACCGCATGCCAGAAGCGCAAGAACATGCGACTGCGTGCATGCAACTGTATGATAGCTACCGTCGTATCTACTGGAGGTACTAACATTAAACAGCAAAAACGGTATCTACCACTATAGTAGTCTACGACGTATTAGTCTACCGGTATTTACCATCGACCGGTAAGTCGTAGTAGTGTCTCTAGTAGCTACTACCGTAGGTAATACTATTAGTGTTCCGTGCTACAGTAGGTACCTACATACGGTACCCAGCCTCTGACTGACTGTGAGAAGTACCGTACTACCGGTAGTCGTAGAGTATCTTACATCAATATAAAGAATCCTCCTCGCGACAACTGCAACTTTGAACCATGGTTTCTTCTTTTTCTTCCCACTCCAACAGGAGAGTACATTATCGTTTGGTCAGGGCTGCGCGCAGGGTGCACTTTCAAAGTGCACTATTCTAATAATATTTTCCAAATAATTAAAATGCGTGCATATTTTCTTACTAGTAGGAAATTGTGTAGATTTTACGACCCTGCCGGGACGTCTTGTTTTGTCTGTTCATACCTCTGTCACGTTGTAGGCTGCATCCGAACGTGTTGTCAAAGATCGTCCCCTACTTCTTCTTGTCGAAGTTGTTGCAGTCGATGCTCCTCCTGACCCTGTTGTTTGTGTCAACGACGATAGACTACCGGCGCTAGTAGGAGGTGGCAGTGACCTTGATCTTGTTGACGGTGCACCGGATACCATTCTTCTGTAGTGGTCAGTATTCGATTTTCTTTCGCTATCCGTTGGCATAGACCACTCTTTCTTTTTCCTTCCAAAGTATGCTACATCACTCCGACACAAACCAAACATACACTCATCATGATAATCCATGTAACAACTCCTTCCTTTGACACTCCCTTTTTCGACGTGCCCGTGTAGTGGGACGCTGCACATACCACAACGCGTCTTCGTCTTGTCCCCACAAACAAAACAGTTGTTTCTCGTATTCGTCGTTTCTTTTGAAGCGAGATGTTGTTTGTATTTAGTCAAGTCACCACAAAATCGACTCTTTACCACCTTCCTCTTCTTCATCATCATGGCAAACTGTTCATCGTTTAACATACCGGTCGTTGCTGTTGGCATCGTCTCTGTTGTTGTGGCACGCCGTTTCCTAGCGTTCCTTCTTGCAATCGTCATCTCAGTGACCTCACGAAAGTTACGATCGCCAGGGTAGAATTTATTTACGGGAGTGTAAGTTAGCATCTGTATTGACAACTTGTCTTTGAACTCGTGGAACTTTAGTGGTCCTTTCGATAGCTTCAGTCTTGTTGTGTCGTCAAGTTGAAAGAACTCGTGGCAAGGGGTCTCTGTTGTACACTCAAGATACATGTCATACGCCAACACGACAGCCATAGCCAACGCATGATTCTTCGATGAGTGCCAATACTTGAATGATTTGTTGTAGATCCTGCACCTGCGCAACATTGAGTCGACAGTATCGATCTGCCCGTACGTCTTCAAATAGAGTTGTCTTGCTGTGTTCATTTCGATTCCCCAAACTCTTTTCGTTTTATTTTGCACTCTTCCGCGATCCTTCTTTGCAATCCACTTCTTGTTCTCGTTCATTGCATTGACTGTACTAAAGTTGGTGCTGCTTGTCGATTGCATTGAAACATGAACCCGTGTGTAGTATTGTTTGTTGTCGTTTGCGTCGGTTGCGTCGATTTCATACACCTTGACCGCTGTCACCGGCTGACTGAACCGTGCGCACTTTGCTGGTTTGCTTCCAGGGTCAGTCTTCTCATGGTGTAGGAAGTGTCTTGGAATATCAGAGGGCGATCGATCTCTCCTACATGTCATCGTCGCTGAGTATCCGTTCGTTCCAAGCCAGTTCATCACTTCGTCTCCACTGAAATGATTGTCCCATGTTGTGTGTGGCTTGGACGTCCACAACACCGGCGAAGCGGTTCCCCCATCGACGTACCCACTGATTGTTTCCATCAACGAACGTACTTCAGTTGGACCCTGCTTCTTGCTCCATTCAGGCCATCCTTTGTGCATCTTGTGTCGATGGTGATACGCATAAACTCTGAAACGATACGCATCACAAAGAAGAACTGTTTGCATCCCTTTCGTGATACCAGGCTTGTTCATGATCCTCTCCAACACACCAGATCCTTTCTCACCGTATCCTTGATGACCCCAGGTGGTCTCGTCGCCACATAGATCCAACGACGCCCGTTCCGAGATGACACGAACGTTGTGTATCATTGCTTTGAATATGTAGTCGTATTTATATGTAGGATCGTATCCTTCTTCTCCTCTCTTCTTTGCTTGTTCGTTGTCATTTAGCTTCCACACTCTCTTCAACTGTAGAAAGCGGGTGTGTGTCAAACTCGCTCCAATGTATCGATCGTATGCTGAATCGTCAGGCTTCCAGCGTCGATAGATTGCTCCATCAGTTGCTCCACCAAGAAGACCATCTCGTATCAAGGCGCCGTCGAAACGAACGAGTTCTGGTATCATTACTTCCTTGAACTTGTGTCCATATGATCCACCAAGACCAAGCTTGATGGCGTACGACTGCGACCATGTCATTACGTTCGAATAATACGGAAGACGTGGATCTTGTTTGATGTCAGAAGCGTCGGGTCGACAGATCGGAAGAAGCAGTTGCAGAAAGAAGAGTGGATCGTGTTCTTCCAGTCTTGTCTTTGACAAGCCCATTCGGCGCAACAGATTATAATTAAGATACCCTTTCCTACTAGACGGCAATGGGTCGGATGGCGTCGAACCAATGCGGTACACAGGAACAGGAGCGTCCTCCGGTAAGAAGGAAAACGACGACTCCTTCCAAGAGTCGGCTAGCTTCCAATCTTGGTAGTAGAAGACCCATCCGTTACAGGTTCGTAGCCCATCCTTTTCTGGGTCGGGGGGGCACGGACGGCACTTCGTTGGTGTTGAATGATGTTGGTAGAGACCGGTCTTCTTGTCAAAACGTGGCACGAAGTAGTATCGATCCCATCCTCCTGGATTGTCGACTGTTTCGAACGGTCGTTCATTCTTATCTTCCTTCAGAGCAGGGGGGAACCAATCATCAGGAGGTTTTGGGATCTTTTCCTCTAAATCAACGGCGTCAGGGTCAAGACCACAGATGGCGTTGGCATCTGTAAACTGAATGTCGTCATCTTCATTGCCGACAAGATCGCGATCACGTTGGAGTACAGCCTCTGTCAAAACACTAGCTTCAAACGCATCCTCCACTGAATCGTCATCCACACCATCGATCCCTTCATCCTCATGTTCCTCCTCGACATCATTGAGGGAGAGGGGGACCGTTGTACGGTCAACAAAGTGTCTCAAATAGTGAGGAAGTATGGGTAAATGGGGATTGGGGAAAAGCTGGCGCATTTGGATTGGTGTGGCTTCACCTGTAACAGTAGGCTCCAATTCCTGCTGCACCGCGGACTGGAAGGTATCCGCAGACTCAGCGGAAGGTGGGACGTCGTCCGCGGTTGTGGGGGAGGGCGTCGCCATGGTAAATTGCCTCCAAAAGAGTCTCTAGTTTAGCGGATGCAGTAACCTCTTTTTTCATCCAATTCGAAATCGTGGCGAAGTGCGCGAAATTTTTTGCAACTCGAAAGTGCACTTTTGACTCTTTTACTAAAAACGTCATCAACTTTTAACAAATGAGATTGGTAAAGAACTGAGGTGCTAGCTTTGTAGAGAACTCTATGAGGAATCTAGCCGTATCTCGTACTCTAGAGACACTCCAGTAGTTAAAAAGATATGGCCACTAGAAGTTGGAAAGTGCACCAAGAAAGTGCGCATTTCGCGCTAGCCGCCACCAAACGATACGCCTTGTACGACATACATTACTATCGTAGCTAGATTGCTGGTACTCTCTCTCTCTCTCATTGAAGCGGTGCTGCTCACCACAAGGCAGGATTAATCCGAAAGTTAAATGCGAATTTTGGACGATGTCTGTTGTCATCATGACGACTGCGAAGAGAACAACAACGACGATTGTGGTATTGATTGCAAGCTTCGTCAACAAACCATACTGAATTTTGAAAGAAATCGTCCTGATTGTAACAAGGACAACAATTCTTTTTCTTTCATTGATGACCGTGATGTTACTTTTTCGTGTACGATCTGTACGAAAGAGAAGGGGAGGACAATTCGGATAAGAAGAAGAAGCCATCACAATAAAACTATGATCTTTGGGTCTTTTTGGGTACTACAAAGCACCAACGACGACGTTATCTCAACGAACCGTCCCTTTTTGTCTATAACAAGGAGAACGACAAAACAAAGACGGTATTCTCGCAAACGATCTTCCGTGACGATTGTATACGTCATGATGGTTGCCTCTATTTTGGTACTTCTGCTGGGTCCGTCCTGGTACTGCCATGCCGTCTTTCCTCCAATGGTTGGATGGCGTCATCATCGGTCTTCCATACCAAACATTCATTCCAAACAGAACATTCCCTATTTTGCCACAACTCATTTGAGTGGTGGTGGTGTCGGTAATGCTTTGGGCAACGACTCTCATCGCAATCCAACAACAAACAAGGGAACCATTAAAACGAAGACGAAACCCTTCTTTCAAAAGGTTCAATCCATATTGGGATGGTACAACAATCTACGGAAGGGGACTGTCCATCAACCTTGTACCATGGTCATGCAACATATCTTGTATTGGATCACAGCTGCAGATGCCGTTCATTCGTTGTTTCTGAACGAATATTCTGGACTGTACGGGTTCTTGTATTCGTCGTCGTCCGCACTCGCGGAACGGATGTCTCTCGTCCCATCCGTATACTCGAAATTGTTTTACTTTGCACGGCTACGACCGCGACTCCTCTATGCCATTGGAGCGTTGGTCCGAGCGTAAGTATATATATATATATATATCACTATATCACACATCATAGACCAACCAATCCATCCATGATACTGGCAACTCACTCTCTTTCTCTCTTTTCCTTTTTTTTTCCAAACTACTACTACTACAACAACAACAAAAGGCTTCAATTGTGTACTCCTCTTCGAAAAGTGATTGATCCCTGTATTGGGGTCGGAGCTGGTGTCAATCTTTGTGCATTGTTGGCAGGAAGTCGATGGGTCCAACCCTTTGTCTTGGGATGGGCCACCACCAAATGGGTACGTACCCCCAATCTCCCTCACACAGAGAAAAAGACTTGTGTGTGTGCGTGTGTGTGGTGGAGCGGTAGAATAGAGTCAAATCAACCAACCAATCAGTCAATCAATCGATCGAATCCATGATAAGACATCTCACATTTTTTTCTGTTTTCTCGACCGTCGTTTGTCATCAGCTTTGGACGTGGTTGGGAGCCTGTCAAGTCGAACGTGCCTTTTTACCGATTACCTTGTCGATTCATGAATGGGAGGATAAAAAAAAGTCAAACAAGAAAAAGGTATCCAAACTTGGCGGGAATACTAGCAGCAGTGGAGGTGGCAAGGGCAACGAATGATCTTCTTTTTTAAAAAAAAAAATATGAAAACCAATACACACTACGACGGCAATTCGCAAAAACGCTACAGCGTCTGTTTAAAAAAAAATAATTTGGTCGAATATGCTTTCCTCGCTGCTGATAGACAGAACAGGAAGGGATTGATGGCAACTATTTTTTCGTGTATACACTCGCTGTTTGAATTGGATCCGAGCTTTTTTGGTTTACCCTACCGTAGGAGTCGCCGTATCTCAGCTGTGAAGGCTATCGTTTGTGTTTTCATGTAATAGTATAATGTATAACCAATAAAAAGCAGTGGAGAAAAAAATCATCTTAATGTGTCCGCATCGGGGGATGTTTTCCTATCTTTCCCTATGCCTCACTCTCAATGAAAACCGAATCGTATGCTACCAAATGCAAATCGGTCAGGTCCCGAACAGGACATGGAAGTCTCGAGATAACACAGCCATAAACAACAAAGGGCCAAAACATAACCATCGAAGAAAGTGTGTCGCTCTTTCTGCCACGCATTTGAGGTGTTGCTATACCAATAATATATCATCTCTCTCTTCTCCAATTGGCACGATAGTCAGTTTGTTATTTTGCACAGCCTATTCGCCCCTTTCCATTGAAGTGGATGCCAAACGGAGTCGCAACCGTGCATAAATCCGTGAAATCGTCGTCGAGTTTCGATGGTGTAATTTGCTACCTTAATATGCCCGTCTTGGTGAAAGTATCTGTAATGACTTGGGTGGATTGTTGATGACTTCAGTACTTTTTCAAGTTTTCTATTCTTCAGATGGCTTCAACAAGAACAACAAAACCAAATCCCAATGTTCTTCCTTAACGTTGCATTCTTACGACTCCTTGCAGAGAGGGATAAAGGTGGTAGTACCCGATGTTTACTATTAACTGGAAACAACAAATCCTGGTTTCAGGACCATGATTGCATACAAAGCAAGGACAAAGAGACAGGAAACGGCATTGTAGAACCGTCGACGTTTCCATACTGCCAACATTTCACTTTGGATCGTCGATGTACTGTTTCGTTTCTGTTTTACTTCTTTCTCCTCGACTGTTGGAGATACGGAAGTTGATGTCAGTTCCAATATATCCTTTTGACTCTTTCGATCCGTCCAAACCCACCATAGTCCAAAAAGGAACATGAGATGCAAGGACGACTTGACATGAATGGGAGCCAGTCGAAGACTCCCATAGTTGACAAATGATTGTGCAATTCCCGATATCATACTTCCAGTCACACCCGGAAGTACAAGCATTCCCTCCATGGGAAACAGAGTCTTGGTGGCCATTTGGTTGACAATCTGTTGGACAGAAATGTCATCCCAGTCGTTCCTTCGGTTGTACATGTTTCCGTTGGTGGCCTGATCCTTGATTAATGTTTCCAATTGGTCCGGCCAGATCCATTCTACAAGGGCTGTACACAAAATACTTCCACCGAGTATCATGCCAGATATTGCATGTAAGAACGACCAAAGTTTTGTGGGAACCAATGCAAAGAAGTTCATTACCGGTCGAATCAACATGTCATGAATCGGTTGTAATGCAACAAAACTTTGTGGAAGTTTCAACGGATGGAGATACGTAGTGATCACAAAGGCACTCAAAATGTGAACCCAAACTTTGATGAATGTACTGGACATTCTTTTTTAGCATTCTTACTGGCACTTGTTTGGGTTGTTGATGTTGTTGTTGAATCATTCAATTCCAAAGATGATGTTGTTGGATCGTTCGTTGATGACATCAAGACGTTCCTTCGACGTATCTTGTTGGAAATGAATGTGAATGCACTGCCATACAGTGGGTTTGTTACCAATTGATGATGACGAGACAACGGATTGGATCCGGAAAAAGATCGCTTGGAAAGTGACAGTTTCGGTAACCGGTCGCCAACAAATACTGGTCGAACCCCTTCGCTTCGTACATGAAAGACAGCTTCACAGTGCGAAGAAAGGGAGGGGACGACAAAGGCAAACGTCATCATCCCCTTGCCACTCCATAATAACAACATTGCTTCAACGAAATCATATTTGCGCATGGCGATGTTTCTTACGGACTTACTACTATAAAATACACAAGTACGGTAGTTGTAGTGTAGATTGTTTCATGTGAGATGATGAGGATCAAGGGTGAAGAGGATGGATGAGGACTGTGAGGATTGACTGACAGATGATGATCCAAAATGCGAATACTACAAACGTACTCGTAGTACCTACTACCGGTAGCTAAAGACTAACGACAGTAAAGACTACCGGTACTATCATACGACGTTGGTTCCGTAGTACGGTAGACTACGGTACCGTGAGTGTATGATACTGCTTTCAACTTTCAACTGTTTTTTGTGGGCAACAAAGAGTAGTCTACTATACTTCTGAGAGTGGACGGACAGCTGTTGCATGATACTACTAGAGTATTATTTTGTTAGTCCAAGCAAGCGGGTGATCCAACTTGACTAGGATGCGGAAATTTGATGGCACTTGCTGGTAGTTGATGGCATAGTAGCCTTACACAACAACAACATAGATTAAAATAATATGTTATAAATTGATAGACTAATCTACTCTAGCAATAGTAGAATGGATTGTTTTTTGGTGTGCGTATTTTTTGTGATGTTATGACTTATTACTGTGGGTGCTGCTACTATTTATTTTTGGAAAGGTACTGTTTTGGGAAAGTTGGTCCGTGGGGGTGAGTGAGTGTCGTTCTTTACAAATTGCAGTGACGGTGTGTGTCTATCTGTGTTTGTGTCTGTGTTTGTATCGGCGTCACGCTGTTGTTGCTATAGTAGAACCAAATCCACAAAAAGGAAAAAAAGGGACAGAAGATTGTCGTGCGAGGAATTGACAGTGAAAAGTAAACTTGATAGGTGCTGTATTCTTTGGATATTGATCCTTGTTACCTTCCTGACAGACTGACAATGTCGTTTGGTTTGTTGTTTTCGATAGTGTTGTTGTTGCCAGGTCTACTGTTGCTGCTACTGTTGCTGCTTACTGTTGCTTCTTCGAGTGCAATGTCGTCAGAGTTGTATAATACTCTTGTCGTTGTTGTTTTCGTTGTTGCTTGTAACTGTGTAGCGTTTGTGCTATCGTTCGGAATGTCGTATCGGTATGTGTGACGAAATGTTGGATGGATTGTTGCATCCCATCGATAGCATGATCGATTTCCGGAAAGAATTGTGTTTTGGGAGTAGTAGTAGTAGCAGTGGAACGTGTTGTAGTTATACCCTTCCAAAAGTGAAACAGCGACGACAACGGATCGACACTGCTACTACTACTATGGGAGGAAGTCGACCGAGTACTATGGGCATTCTTGGAAGATGAAACGACCATCCGAGGTGTCGAAACTTGCTGTGATTCGGATGCTTTTTTCTGTTTGTTGTTGTTGTTGTTGGAAGGTGGAACTTTCTTGAGTGTATGCTTGGCAGCGTTCTTTCGTCGTCTACCATGATTGGGACTAGAAACCGTGTTGATCGTCTTTGACAATGGTAGACTACCAGCCGTACTGTCCGAGTTAGAGGTAGAACGGCCACGACTGGGTGTATCACCCTCCAATGTCTTGACACCGGCAAGAAGGGGTAGCGGACGTTCTCCCAAAGAAATACTCGGAGCAGAAGCAGAAGTTGTTGTTTTGGTTGTTGTCGTCATGAATGAAAATTTTCGTCCAACTCCAGATGGTTGTTGCATGTTGAGGATTGCAAAACAAATGGAAGCAACAACGGCAACAAGAAGAACCACTGTTACAGCCTTGACAAGAAGGGAGAAAGTAGTACTAGTGCTGGTAGCAGCAGCAGCAGTATTGTTTGGAAGAACCTTGTTGTCATTTTTGCAGTTGCCATTACTCTGCTGACGTTCGTCCGTTTTGGTCAAAAAGGCATCAAAGTTTAATGTCCGTGAGGTGCTGTTACTGTTGCTTGGTGTTTCTTTGGACGATGGCACTGATGGTGATGATGATGGTGAAAGAGCAATCCAATCATTTGAATGATGATGATGATGATTATCATCATCATCATCAAATAAGTGATCCTCCTCATGATAGAATTCTGGCGACGATGACGACATGGCAGTGCTACAAGTAACGGGAGTTGCTACTCGATTCTTCATTCGAATCATTGGTGTGGCGGCGGATATTGCAGTTGCTCCTTTTGTTGTAGTGACATCTGTTGCAAGATTGGACGTAGAATTGACACTGGGACTGCTGTTGAGCACATTCGATATCAACGGAGTCAATCGTCCACGTTCGTCTGTATCATTGTCCTTATCCAAATTATCAGCAGCTGCAGCCGCAGTATCTTTCTTACTGCTGGTGGTTTCTTTTGTTTGGGTGCTTTGTCGTTGACCCAAAAACAACATGTTTACAATCATGGAATTTGATTTGGATGGTGATGGTGATGATGAATCAGAATTCGAATTGGAACAAGTGCCGGTGGAATCAAAATAATGTTGAAAAGGAGAATACAAGACTTTCGATCCGTCGTTGTTGTAGTTTTCGTTGTCGTCGTTGTAGTGGTCTTGTCCAGTCGTAAGAACAGTTCCAAAAGCAGCAGTTGTACTCGATTCCTTCGTCGATACCCACCAAGGAGATGGACAAAATACCATACTAACAGTACAACTCCACTGTCGGTGTTGTTGTGGTTGGATTTGTTTTGCTGTTGGTGTCGTTTTTATTTTGTGTGCGTTCAGCGAGAAAGAACAAACTCTTCTCGAGAGTGTATCTACTTACAGTTAGGCCTTACCTCGGACTGTAGTAGTACTGACAGTGAAGTAGGAGGACATGAAGGAGGATACCTCGTTCTCCAAAAGGTGTAATAGTACCGTAGTTTTGGTGGTATAATATACCCCTGGGTTTAGTAAGCACCCCTCATTTTCAATGTACATCGGAACGTGCCGTTGAAGGACAGACGTACTTCGGAAAAACTTTCCAAAATTCCGAGATTCCATCAGTGCTCAAGGACTGCGGTCAAATTGGTCAAATCAAAGCCACAATGTTGGGACCAATTGCAACACAAAAACACAAAATAACAATGAACGACAATACAATCGGTTCTTTGGTACCCATTTACGGCATCGCAAGCCCAGATCTTGGTTGTTCCTGTGAACACCATGCTATTTGCGGTTCGCTGGTGTACATAGAGATGCTGGTTAGGTTCAAAAAGAGGGTTGTATACAGTGGTAAGTGGTCAAAAGGTCACTTTGAAAAATTGGAAATTTGTTCTTCACCTTCTTCTTCCTTGTTCCAGAAAATTATGACTGTAAGACAATTATGGCTGCTGTTTGGGTCACAGAAGGAGCGAATCGATATGTAATTGGCCATGTGCCTGAGAACCTCTCAGAGTACTTTCATCGTTTGGAAGGACGAATCGCCCAAGTCTACACAATTTATCACCATTCCAAGGACTCCAACAGAATGGCGTTTTCCAAAAAGAATGATGGTGTATGCCATGCTATTTTAGTTGAAAAAGGGGTTGCGTGTGACGAACTTCTGGATGACCTGCGACAAACACTACTACCGGTAGTAGGAAGTGTGTATTAGCGATTGCCTTCGGCACCACTTGAAGTTTTTGTTTACATCCAGGGCAACCATTTGCAATGGAACAAACAGTTGGTCGTCCAGATGTCACCAATACTGTTGCCGTCAAAGCATCGTATTTCATCTACCACGACAATGCAGCTACCGAAGAATTTGTCGAGGTTGGTGGTAATAAACATGATAATGATCACAATGATTCCTCTGCCCTTTCCATCTCACCGGGTGGAATATCAAGATCAACAAGAACAGCAACAACATCAAGTAGAATTTTCAACGCCTCCAACACTGCCGAAGGGATAGTTGGACTTGAGAAAGGAGCCAAACCCGTTGCACCTCAACCCGGAGACTATTCCTACAGTGGAATGCACGACCAGGGTCCGTTGCCAGATTTGAAACAGGGCGGTCCCATGGCGTTGTTGTTGAGATGTGTAGAAGGTGCCAAAGAATACAACAACTCTTTCCTGACGACATTGATTGAGGAGGAGAAGGAGCAGAAAATCAAATAGACAAAGTCGACAATGTCCTCCAAAACACATTCGATTTCCTCCGCTGATTCAGGCGGACCGTCTACCAAAAAAGAGCAAAACACAAAAGGATGGTGACGGTGGTTGATTGACAATTACATTTTATGGGAGCAATACGGAATCTAGGTATTGGCTAACGACATAAGAATAGGATTCACTCCTCTTCTGGGAAGTAGCTGAACCCAGTCTTCCTCCAGGCGTTCCTAATAGTGACTTCTGTGATTGCCTCCCAACTTTCGCTTACCCACTCGTACTCCTGAAGACGACCTTTGGCTCCGCGAGAGGTTGATTTCTTTGTGGATTTCGTATTGGCAAGAAGGAGCTGTTTGTCTCTCCAATTGCGGATTTGTTTCTCTTGCAACCCATAGCTTCTGGCTATCGAGCGCAAGGACTCATTATAGGCCAGCCTTTGTTCGCAATCACGCACAATTTGCAGCTTTTGACCGTTTGTTAGTCGTTTTCGTGCCATTTTGATGTGTTACGAGTTGTTGAAAAAATGACAACTTGATGAGAAGACAGATTAAAATCGGGAGAACGACATGAGTCCCTGATTTCGCGTCAGTCACGACGGAATTTCAAATCGATCGAAGTAGTAATTTAATTTGAATAGTACATCTTCTACATACGTGAAGAATTCGTCGGCTTTAGTAAGCACCCCAGGATGGCACTGTACATTTGGCGCTTATTATACCACCGAAACTACGGTAGTTTATGTACTACAAAATGGCGCACTTCATGACTACCGGTAGTCTACCGTACTTGAACTTTGTGGCCTGATTGGTGGCAGCAAGACGTATTACAAATAGAGTGAAGGATACCATTATCAATAAAACTACGTACTCCGTACGAGTAGGTACGAGATTATGCGAGAGTGCGAAGAAGTTGCGTCGATGTCGACGTCGCCATTTTTTTGGAGGTGGTAGTTTTTCCTTCCCATGCGGCGAGGATGGATATTTTTTTAATTAGAAAATACTGGAATTTGCTTTTCAATAATTTCTAAATAACAGTAAATAGAGGAGAGAATAATTATAAAAGAACACCAAAAACTATGTACTACTCCGACTCGTCTGCCAATTTTTAGTCGGAGTAATCAAATTGTAATATGCACAATCTAATAAGGTATGATACGAACTTACCATACTACGGTGTGGAAATTTGGGGTGGGGAAAGCCATTACCGGTGTTTAACTGTAAAAAGGGAAGGAGTAAACAAAGGGGTGGGAAATCGATTGACTGTGATATTTATTTATTAAAGTTGGAATATGCCGGCCTGTAAACGTTTGGAGTTGGGCGGCCTGTAAACTGTCCAATACTTAAGCCACATGGTCATTGGCGCGCCAATGAAGTAAATATCATACATAATCGGAATGTCTTCACAGTCAGTAGAGTGTTGACGCTTGAAGCACATCATGTTTCCTCTTCTTCCTATTGCAGAAGCGTGAAGCATAAAACAACAACAACAACAACAACAACAACCACATATTCTCCCTCGACGGCCAGTAGAAGGGTTTGAACTCACTTCTCAAATTGCTATGTCGACACCGAAGCCTTATCTCGACACGGGCACTTCTCCTTTTATGTGGGTTTTCTCCACATCATAACGGTGCTAAATGTTGTCTCGACACTGAGCCGCTATTATCAATTATCTCGACACCGAAAAAACTCCTCGACACCGAAAAAACCCCTCTTGTTATCTCGACACCGAAAAAACCCCTCTCATGTTACTTCGACACCGTCGCTTGTTACTTCGACACCGTAAAAAAACCTATTTTTTGTTTCGACACCGTAAAAACCTCTTACCTCTTAACTATTTCGACACCAAAACACCGCTTCTATCGTGTTGCAACTACTCTCCCGTCGTGTTGCAGTTACCGCCGGTGATTACAGGAGGATTTCAGCTACTACTCCCGACTACAGGCACTGTAACACTCCATCGCCGCTGCCAGCCGTCTGTCGACAATGTTGAGACGCCGTACAAAACCTTTGGTTGCTGCCAATGGCCCACTCTGGATTGCAGAAGATCTTTTTCGTGATGATCGGGCTCTTCTTGTGGACGATGACGCAGTTGCACCCTAATCAGGTGACAACCACCTGTCCACTGCTTTGGTGGATTATCTCCTACAACGGTCACTACAGCCAACTGACTTGCAAGACACCACACTTGTTGGTTCTGCCAACTCCCTCCATTTCTTTCATCAAGTCAACGCGAAGATAGCTACTGCTTCTTCTGATCCCAACGTCGCAAAGAGTGTAGAGAATATATTCGGCAGAGGTGTTCTCATTACAACGACAACAAATTTGAGTTCCTCTCTCCCTTCTGCATTGACCACCATTTTGTTGTCGTGAAGATTGTCTTCGATCATCGATCACCTGACATCTTTCACGAGGTTTCTGTATACGACTCCTTGATCCAAGTACCTCCGACCATTTCAGCAATTCATTGCAAACTTTTGTTTGTTTGGGAACCCCAAGTGTGAAGTGCTGCTTGCCAATCCTGACCACATTGTGGAGAAGGCTGTCTACAGATCGTGTCCCTTGCAACAGAACGGATTTGACTGTGGTTTGTTTGCATTTGGATGTGTCCTCCACCTGCTCAAGGGGTTGGATGTGTCAGCTGACATTTTCAACCAGCAGCACATTTCCAAGCTCAGGGAGTCTCTCCATGCAGTGTTTACCGACACTGTCATTGGAACAGATGTTCCCAATCCACGGGTGTAAGTACGAAACAGTTAACGAACTTTTGAAGGAAAACATTGTTCCTGTTTCTTTGGATATATTGGACCAGGATGGAGTTACATTGCCACCAAATCGCACAAAAAGGTCAAGTGGACGGCCAAGGAAAAAAAGGATCAGGAAACGATCTCGTTTCGCCGATGATCCAGACAAATCACCCATTCTTTGTAGCAGATGCAAGAAGAGAGGCCACAACGTTAAAACATGTGTTGCAAGAGAGCAACTTGAGAAACAACATCCAGCTGGGCTTGATCTTTCTTGAACAATATATAACTGTCACTACTATAATAAGATTTCAGTATTACCTATGGTTTGGTGGTAGTAGCAGTAACAGTTGTAGTGGCTGTAACAGTTTCGGTAACTACTCTGTGGTAGAAACGTAGTAAAAGTAGTAGTGCTATGGTGTCGATATAGTAAACAGGTAAAAAGGATGGTGTCGAGATAACAGTGGCCACAGTGTCGAAATAAAAAATTGGGGTTTTTACGGTGTCGAAGTAACAATAGAGGGGTTTTTACGGTGTCGAAATAACAAGAGGGGTTTTTACGGTGTCGAAACAATGCCGTACATGGTGTCGAAATAACAAAGGGGAATTTATGGTGTCGAGATAATAGTGGCACGGTGTCGAGCTAATAATGCCCGTGTCGAGATAATAGTGGCACGGTGTCGAGATAATAATGCCCGTGTCGAGATAGTAATGCCCGTGTCGAGATAAGGCTTCGGTGTCGAGATTGCAATTTCCCCTTATTATTATCCATACAAGCTTCAACAATAACGATAATATTGACTGTGAATCGAATATTGAAGACATATGATCTAAAATGAACGATATTCGAATTTTTTTTACCATTCTACGACAGAGAGCAGCAGGACTCCAGACATCCATATTCGTTTCACTGCTGGGGTGGGAATAGACATTGCCGGTGCAAAGGGAAGAGGGAGAAAACATCTCTCGACGGGGCGTGAAATCAATTTGTTGCTTGATGCTGTTCACTACAACAACAATGAAGTCATGAAACGAATATTGAATATATATATATATAATATATATATCCAAACGAGTATATTCGTACGGCAGAGAGTAGACTAGGACATCAGAAATCCATTCGTTTCACACCAGGGCTGGGGAGAACCGATAAATCGGGTTGGGAAAAGCCGTTACCAGTGCAAAGGGACGGGGGGAACTCTCGACGGGGTGGGAAATCAATCGTTCAAGACGTTTCCACTGTCTTCTTCAAGCCGAGTCCAAAAAAGATAAAAGATACACTAACTGTAAATACAATGAAGACTTCCGCAGGAGAAACAAGATTGATTGCAATGTCACCGTCCTAACTGTATGTACATCTAACCGTATCGATGAGAAACAAGAATGTTCAGATAAATAGGAAGATGCAAGCAAGATCGAACAACCTCAACTACTCGCAATAATATGTAAGAAGGCAGTTCTTGCGAGGAGCTCCTAGGATGTAGTCATGCCTTTCTCCTAGCTCTACTAGTAGAACGTCTCCAAAACGGGCTCAGATAAAAAAAAATGACTTCTACTGGTAGTCTACTGCTACTAAAATTACTTCTACGTCGTGCCCATGGGACTTTCGATCTGCCATATATTTTTTGCAAAAAATTATTCCCACTCCTCTTATTTATTTTGTACTACGTGGAACCAATTCGAAGGTTTTCCACTGGTCCTACATGATTTCCAAAGAATTGAAGAAATTTGAAATCTTTATGTAGCTGAACTCTGATTGTTGGGCCCGAAGCGCTGCATTTTACAAATATGAAAATATTTAGACTGTCGTAGGTATGGAGATTCGGCTCGCTCACTAGTGAATCAAGACATACATTATTATTTAATAACATTGTTCTTATAAATCTGCTGACAGATTAAATGGAATCTACAACTATGCACGGACTCCGATAAAACATAATTGTGTGTTATGTAGTGTTATTCATATATATGGCAAAAGCATTATGAAGTATAATGACCCACCAGTTATCATAATGCTCTGACAACCGCAGCCTCCACTTTCCGCTTCTACTAGCTAGCTCTAGAGAGTAGATGATAGAAAGCTCACAAAAACTAAACTCTTTCTCTTTCAGTAGAGGTGCCTTTTCAGAAACGCATTACTGTTCTTGTAGCAATGTTTCAATTGTCCTACAAAATGTTCTTGAAACGTACCTCTGCTTGGACGGTTCTCTTGACCCTCTTTATTGTGTCCAAGCATGCCGCTGTTGCTGATCATTCCTTTGGACTGGATTCCACAGGTGAAAAGGAGACTATCCACGAGAAGATCAACAATCAAAAGCGGTTTGTTGTGTACAGTTCTCGTCGCTTGACCGGAGAGTGCTGTAAGTCGGCTCATCTTTTTCTCTCGCCAACGAAAACCTTTGAAAACTTGTTGTCATCTCAGTCCGTTCCTTGTCATCCACAGTACCTATATGCGTTGATGAGACTGGAAACAGTCCGCCATTTTCTGTCCCAACTGATACTCCAACTGGAACACCTACCGTCACACCTACAGATCAACCCACTGAAGGGCCGACCACAGCTCCAACTGAAACGCCTACTGTGCAACCCACAACTGCACCTACTAATGGACCAACCACAGCTCCCACTGAAAAAATCACTGGGCAACCCACAACTTCACCTACCAATGAACCAACCTCAGCTCCAACCAACAAGCCAACAGATCAGCCAACAAATGGGCCTACCAACAAACCTACTGCAGTTCCAACCAATAAGCCTACTGGGCAGCCATCGAATGCACCCACCAACAAACCCACTGCAGCTCCAACCAACAAGCCTACTCCGCAGCCATCCAATGCACCTACCAACAAACCAACTGGAGCTCCAACCAACAAGCCTACTCCACAGCCATCGAATGCACCAACCAACAAACCAACTGCAAGTCCAACCTTAGCTCCCACTCCTTCTCCTACCCCTCAGCCAACCTTGGCTCCCACTCCTGCTCCCACCAACTCCCCCACCACCAAGCCAACTTTGGAATGTGTTCAAGTCAGAGTTGAAGAACCTGGACAAAAGAAACCGGTTGGTCTTATCTTTGCCATTGACAGTTCTGGAAGCATGGAGGTGGTCAGCCCTACTGATCCAAATAGACTCCGAGTGCAGGCTGCACAGAATTTTGTCAGTAAATTGCAAAATGGTAAAGATATGGTGGGTGTGATGAGTTGGAATGGTTGCGGCAGTGAAGGTTCTGCATATACCAGAACTTGCACAACTCCATCTAATTCTGTTGCCCTCGGCAGCTACATGACTGCTGCACAATTTGAAGCATGGAGAGGTTCAAAGAACAGAAACAGTATGAGAGCCAACCCAATTCAGTTTGTTGAACCACTGACCAAGGATCTGGCAAGAATCTCAACTGCTATCAATTCGGTGAATAGTGATGGCCTCACAAATCCAAACCTTGGCTTGAGGGTTGCCATGGCCATGTTGGATCAGGCATTGGCTGCTGGTACTCTGGCCTCCACCGATGAGAAGGTCATTGTGTTCCTGACAGATGGCAGGCCAAGAGGCAGCGTGAATGGAGTATTGAACCAGCTTACTGACATTGGTGCAAACTGTCAGAATACTGCAAGTCCTGCCTACGAAGCCATGCAGAAGGGATACACCATTTACACCATTGGTCTTGGAGGAGGAGACATCCGACCACAAGATGAGGCCAATCTAGAGCGATGGTCTACATGCACAGGAGGAGTTTACCTGAAGGCCAATAATGCTGGTGCTCTGGAAGGAATCTTTAGTGAGATCTATGACAAGGTTGATTCAGTGGTTTCTTACAAGACAGTCTGTGGAGAGTGCCGGGATGTTGTCGTTGAAAGTGATCCAAGACCTATTGAGCTGGTCTTTGCTATTGACAGTTCTGGGAGTATGGAAGTGGTGAGTCCTACAGACCCAAACCGCCTCCGTGTTACCGCTGCACAGAACTTTGTTGACAGATTGAACAGCAACAAAGACAAAGTGGGTGTGATAAGTTGGAATGGATGTGGATCGGAAGGAGGAGGTTATGTCAGAAACTGTGACACAAACCATATTGATGTAGACTTGACCAATGGATACCTGACCTCAGCTGAATTTGAAATGCAGAGAGGCACCAAAAATCGAAATAGCATGCAAATCAACCCTATCCAATTTGCAGAGCCCATGTCTCAAGACATGATCCTTGTCAAAAAGGCAATTGGAACTGTTAATAGTGATGGTTTGACAAATCCTGACCTTGGACTGAAGGTTGCAATGGACCTTTTGGACAAGGGAGCTACTTCTCCTGATGGAGAACGCGTGATCGTTTTCCTCACGGATGGTCGACCAAGAGGTACTGTGAATGGCAGAGTCAATACGTTGACTGATATTGGAGTGAATTGTGACAAGGTCTCTAGTCCTGCCTACAGTGCAATGCAAAAGGGATACAAGATTTATGCGGTGGGTCTTGGAGGAGGTGACATTCGTCCTGAAGATGAAGCCATGTTGCAGCGCTGGGCTCAGTGCACCGGTGGTACATACCAGAAAGCAACCAACGCTGCTGCTCTTGCTGGTATTTATGATAAGATTTACAATGATGTCAAAGGAAGTTCGATGATCAAGCGAATTTGTGAATAAAGATACAAGAAGGAAATGATACCAATACATGAAAAAGGTCTTATTCATCTGATACCCATTGTAATACTGTTGCCCCAATATCCTGGCGTCTCAAGCATGTGTGCAATATGAATCGATCAATCCTTTTGCTGCTTGTGTTTTGATATCGGAACAATGAAATATCTCTGTTAGTGAGTGATGGCAAAAGAAAAAAGAAAAGGAACCTTCAACTCAAAAAAAGATATTACTAAAAATTATAGGAAAAAGATATAACACTAAAGCTCCTCTTTAAGCATTGACCTCTCATCATCCATGGTTTGTGACAGGTGCAGATCTATCTGTCTTTACTAGCAAAATCAGGTGACTTGAACCGACTTTTTGGGAACATGGCAGCAAACAACCATTCCTTATTGTTCCATTCCGTTCCAAGATATACAAGAACATACCAATGCACTCGGACGTAGTAGTAGTAGTACGTGACAGAACTAAAAGTCACTGCATGTAAAAACCAAAAAAAAAGTCGTGGCAGCATCTACACGTAAATGATGATGTTGTATTGCTGAGTTCGAGCTTGTTGTTCGGTTGATCCATTTTCAAGTTTCGGCTAGCTAGAGAACAGACGGAAGTATATAAATGCTTATTTGTGTTGATAAAAGAATACATCGTAGTGTGAAATGTGGCATTCCAAAATAACATTGATTGTTGATTTTGGCCACTCAACCTCTCCCTCACTCCACCTCTCTCACTTCTCTACACTCTGCGGACATGAGCTTTTGTTTGTTGTCTAATTTGCATCTGTCTCACTTTCTTATCCATTTCCAGCGGCCGAAACACGAGGAATATCATTGTGCTCGGTCAAATTGCCCAATTTCTCGCTCAACTCCTCTACTCGTTGCCGGTGACTTTTCGCAGCAATCTTCTTGTTGTCTTCTCTTTGACGTTCCCGCTTGTACTTCAAGGCCTTTCGTTCCGCCTCGGTCAGTTCATCGTCGTCATCCTCTTGATTGCTGTCACCATTCACAACTTCCTCGTCTTCTTTTTTATCCCGTCGAAAACGAGCAACGGCTATTGATTCGTCCTCCTCGTGAGACTGAAGCTTGTGTTTGGACTTTTTCTTTTTCTTCGTTTTATTTTTGTCTCCCTTGAACGACAACGACCCACCAAGAAAGGGTGTTTTAGTCATGTTTTCAGTGTAGCTTCTTTGCAGTGTTGCAAACCAACAAGATACAAATTACGACTCGTAACTTCAGTAGAAGCAATAACACCAGTTCAGCGATCTTCGAAGAAAAGTTGATGATTTGTTGTTGTTGTTGTTGATGATGATGATGATATTCTTTATGTCCTTCTTCCACCGAACTACTGCCTACTCAAGTAGGAGTACTATCTACTTCCTCTTTCAACAAGGATGACTTTTCTACTAGCGAAAGGTCTTCAACAGGAGGGTGCCCTTTGTTGATGTGATACGACTACCGTAGTTAACGGTAATAGTATTAACATGTAACAGTTATTATATGACAATAGTGGTAGCATTCAAACATCACCAGCATTCGTGTTGTCTCTTCCAAGAAGTATCACACGCCGTCAGAGAATCAGAGAACAGTCGCTTGCGCGCACAAGCACGCTAATCTTCGCCAAACGTACAAGACGTTTTCCTCTACTACCAACTGTAACGTTAGTATTCTTTATCGGCGTGTTTCAAGCCTCAGTTTTTTCCCGGTAGCAGCAGGCAGCTTTGTCCAAACAATCCAATTGTGTCACAAAAGCTCTAGTAACTACGGAGAAGCATGTCCTTGCTACAGTTTCTGGATGATGCCGTGAAATCTAGTTACAACTCTATAACACTAGAGATCATCGTCTCCAAGTACTGTGATAATGGTCTACATCAAGCTACTACACACGGCCTTTCCCGTCACGATTCTGTCCACGTGACCCTTTTTTTATGAATTTGCCGGTAGAAATGGAATCATCCTTCCCATCCAACTAGTGGCACCACTTCTATTGATTACCATGAGATCATGGCTGCCAATTCCGTTTGAAATCCATTTTTCCAATACTCGAAACCAACAATTGGGAACCATGTCAATTCAAGCGAAATCACCCTTCCAGCCTCGACAAATGTTTGCTCTTTTCTTGCCGAAAAATCCCTGCAAAAAACATGAGGAAACAATAGTCAACGCCTTGCCTTGGGACGGACGCGGACAGAAAGAGTCGGTCGGTGGTGCGGAAAAAGCAATCCTCGTTAGAATCGCCCGTCGATTCGTCATCGCCATAGTCAACATCGTTGGCACTATGTTGTCTTTGCATTTGTAATGTGACCTCGAGTTCCTATGTCAAAATCTTCATGCAAGGAAAAATAGTTCGTCGACTGGTACTCTGAAGTATCCGGCAAGGACATCCCACTCTTGTCATCCACATGACGACTGATCCAAGATTCCAATCGCTCCATGACTTTGATCCAATTCTTGCAACGTAGCTTGCGCCCGTCGATTCGTCATCGCCATAGTCAACATCGTTGGCACTATGTTGTCTTTGCATTTGTAATGTGACCTCGAGTTCCTATGTCAAAATCTTCATGCAAGGAAAAATAGTTCGTCGACTGGTACTCTGAAGTATCCGGCAAGGACATCCCACTCTTGTCATCCACATGACGACTGATCCAAGATTCCAATCGCTCCACGACTTTGATCCAATTCTTGCAACGTAGCTTGCTTTTGGTGCACCAATGATTGGATCCTTGAAAGTGCACTTACTGTTCACATAATCCCGTGACTCCCAGGACGCAATCGCTTCCGTATCAGCCTGAAGGACGGTATCCAAAGGGCAGTTTGTGAAGCGGCAAATTTTCACTTCGCTTTGGATCAGTTTCGTTTCAAGTGATTCACAGCAATGAAAGAGATGGGATCGGTTCCTTCTCGTCTGATGTCCTTGCAAAGTGTCTTCCAAACTGAGATCCCCCAGATTTTTGGGATTTCAATTCGACCATGACACACTGGACGGTTGGGAGAAACTTGTTCACTGTCCGATCAGTTCCCAAGTCGACGAATTCCAAGATGGAAACAGCAACGGTTTCGTCCAAGTATAGCAACGGGTGAAACAATCGATTCTTGACAAAGGCTGCCAAGACCAACTATAGACCCCCTTTTGGTTTGTATAATTGTTGTTGTTGTTGTTCACGTCAGTGATACCGTCAGTGCATCCAGTCCAAAAGGCTTTGAAAAGAATTCTTTTGCATTAAAAACAACTTGGTCGGATCTGGTTTTCCATCAGCAACTGTAATTGAATCCGGAAAGGTCAATTGTGGCCAATACCATGTCCTCCAACAACCGTTCCCCGCGAAACACCGTTCCGTGGTGTATCAACCTCCGGCATCATCTTGACAGAATCCAACAAGAAGACATCCAACAAACATTAATGTGTTGATAGATAGAAACCGTTCGACAATCAAGGTAGTTGTGACCCATCAAAGGCAATGTTCCGAACAATAAAGGTATCGTAATGATGGTCATCTTCCTTGTGACGATTGACAATCTTCGTCACATGCCATCTCAGAAGAAACAACAACAACAACAAAACAACTAGTTAGAGCAGAAGTATCTGTATCACTGATGTTTCTTTACCAGTGCGCAGTTCAGTTGGCCAAAAGACGATGTCTTCATACACAAAATCACCCTTCCAGCATCGACATGGATCCACTTCTATCGCCTTAGAAAGAGATCTTGTGGTGCTCCCATTCCTTCTGCAGCATCGACATGTATCCGCTTCAATAGCTTTACATGAGATCTACGTTGACGAATCCTTTTGATATCCTGAGAGAAGCATCCTTTTGGTTGGACGTCAGACGTGTAGGAATACTCGAAAACGCCTGTCCAGCCACCATATGCCACCCTTCTATTGCTTTACATGAGATCATAATGAATATCTGCCAGTTCCATTTGGAATCCATTTTTCCAATTGTTGCAACAACATTTTCGACGATGACAGGATAAGCGAAATCACCGTACCACTGCTTTTGCTTTACATGTGTGATCTTCTGTGCGGAACAATCCGTGCATAAACAGGAGAAAAAAAACACCGCTTTGGTATAGGACGGCCGCTGACAAAGAGTAGAGTTGCTTTTGGTTGGTCGCTAGTGCAAAAGCATCCTTGTTAGTATCTCCCGTCGATGTGTTATCACCGTCGTCAACCTCTTACGCACTTTTGTTGTCATGTAATTGTATCCAAGAGTGCATTGAGGGAAGTATTACCAAAAGCTTGTGTGGCACCAGCCTTCCAAGAAGCTTTGGGGTGTTTACCGCCTTTTCCATTAGTGATTCGATCGCAATTGACGAAAGTTACTGCTTCTCATCCGGGGACCATTTTCATCCCTCTGCTTTCATGCATTAATCGATCCTCAACGTTCACAGCAGCAATTCAACCGCCTTTGTTCTTATTACGACGCTTCGAATGACATCCACTGTCCGTCGACTTCCTCTTGCCAGTGCGAGTCGGATTTGCCATTTTCTGATGATCCTGGTGTGAGTTTCTGCCGCCAATGAAGTCCTTCAACAACTTCACTGTCTGGTCGAAATCGTTCAAGAGATTGTCATTACCGAACACGTGGATCATGACGCTGTCCAACGTATCGGTCTTGATGCCACTGAGAAGTCTTTGGACGCGAGATGCAGGGTCAATGCCATGATAGCCGTATGGAACAAGGGCTTGACTCAAGTAATAAAGCTCCATGTGTTTGGTGACATACTTCTCGAAGTCCCATCGTTTACTTTCTTGGGTATACGTCAAGGCATCAAACTCGGCGTCGATGTCCGAAGCCAGATTAGCGAGATTGTTGATCAGGTATTTCTTGCGTAGTGCTGCAAAGGCAGCCGGGCCATCCATTTCTCTTTGAAAGGGCTTGATGCACTCAAAAGCTGGGTGATCCTTAAAGATGGGATAAAGAATGTTCCAAACTTTAACTCTGACAGGTCCAGCCCATTCAAAGTCTCTGTTTTCTTCGTCACTCAACCGAGTTCGTTTTTCAAATTCCTCACACAAGGAGGAATAGTTCGTCGATTTGTACTCGGAAGTATCCGGCGGCCCATGCCGTACAGCAAACGCCAAGGGAATCCCAGTCACTTCATCCACATGACGACTGATCCAATATTCCAATGTCTCAATGCCCTTGATCCAATTCTTGCTGATTTCACTTGCCGTTGGTGCATCATCGATCGGATCCTTCAATGTGGACATAAGTGCCTCTCGCGTCCGCCAGGAGGCAATGGTTTCCGTATCAGCTTGAAGGATGGTATCCAAAGGGCAGTTTATGTATTGGCGTATTTTCACTTCGCTAAGGATCAGTTTCAAGCGAAGCTCAGCCATAAACGAGATAGGGACGGTTCCTTTTCGGTAGATGTCCTCGCAAAGTGTCTTCAAATCGCCCTCCTTCAAGATAGAGAGATCTTCAAGGCTGGTCAATCCAGCCTTCTTGATGGCCTGAATCGTCTCGGTTTCACAGCCGATCGTCGTCAATAGATCATCGAAGGTCTTGCTGGTCGTGGTAGAAGTAGAAGTTGCAGCAGCAGCTGTTGGTGGCATCTTGGAAAAGATTTAATTAAGATAGCTGGGGATAGTGATGTAAACGCAAAAGGCGCTCGCAGATGAAGATCAATAACCCTTCGTATCAATGTGCATCATCGGCGTTGCCTTGACTAGTAGTGAAGGCCTGATTCGCGCCACTCGCATCGAAGCAAGCTGCTGCTTGCGCGCACATGCAAGCTACGATTCGCGAAACCTACCAGACAGTTTGCATCCACCTCCACCACAATTGTTTCGAGTTGCTCTACGACGTAATAGTGTTATCACAGTTGAATAGCATATTCTTGCCTAGCTGGAATTGATGTGATGGGTGGCGTCCTTCAAGTTACAATTCTTTCATTCTACAGACCATCGTAACCAAATATATATTGATACTGTCTAGTCCACTACATGGTAGCATGGACATGCTATGATTCATCAGATCCATTGGAAGGGGGGAAATGAGAGATTTTATTACTTCAATGTTTTTATGATACCACGGCAAACTGTGTCACAATAGGATCCTGTTATTGGTTGTCATCCATCTTTTCCTCATGGTCGGTGTGAATAATCTTCGGCCGCTGTCAATGCTTCTGCCTTTTTGATGCTAAAGTATGCCAATGCCAACGCTCCACCGGGATAAATGATGTACGTGGGTGCACGTCGGATTACCTTTTGGGGGAATGTCTTGAGCCATGGTCCGACTACATACTGTTCATGAGCAGAAATCGTCTTGGTAATCTAAAAGTATGATAGTGAGGATACAGAATTGGCAAAAGGAAAAGGAAAACGTGTGAGTTGATCCAGTCAACCAACCAATCAGTCAATCAATACCAGTGATGAAGTTAGAAGTTTCTTTTTTCTTGGAAAATATCTTCTTCCCGTCATTCTACACGCACCTGTCCTTCCGCGGGTCGTTTCTTGGTCCACCATTTGGTCATGGCAAGATCGACGTCGGATCGTCCCGGTCCGTTCAGGACTCGGGTACGGGCAAAGGCTCGCATCATTGTCATTTTGTTTTTAATGGAGAAAAAGAAATGGTTCCTGCATAAACGATAATAGAAACAGTGAATAGACGAGGATTTGATGAGGATGGTCAAAGGGCACACACACAAAAAACGACAACATGATGGATGAACCCTCGATCAATAGGGAACGATCTGGTAGATTCGAAAAAAGGGATCGAGTTACCGAGATGACGTCATCAACAGCAATCGGCGAACGTCCTTGTCATAGCGGTGCTACTGTGCTTTTGCCGTGACTGTTTTCTCGACAATTGTAGGGAATCAATAATCATCACCATGGTTGTAATCTCTGTTAAAAGAGTTTTGTTGATTGTGAAGGAAACGTACCGAAGATGGCGATGACAAAACCCAAATAAACGGTGCCGAAAGAGCAACAACAACAACAACGATGTTGTCGGTATTGGAACTTTTTGTGTGCCTATGAGAGTACGGTAGTATTTGAGTGAGTGAGTGAGTGAGTCGCGAGCAAGGAGAAAGACCACTGTCTGCTCTTGCGCGATCTCCTTGTCTCTTTGTTTGATTGACTCGTGCGACTCTACTGGCGTCTGTCCACTTGCCGTTCTACCATCAAATCAAGAAACGCTTCGCCACCGCACAGGTGACGCTTCGGCTGATGGGTCGTTCTTGTGAGTCTCGAGTTTCTTTTCATCAGGACGGTTGTTTTTGATGTCGGATCCACCCATCAATCATCATGATTGTCCAATGAAACAAGTAGAAACTAATCTTAAGACATACAACATCATCTACAGTTCGCACCCATCAACTCTCCAGAAGGGGCGACGACTACCAAAGAACAGATAACTTGAAAGAGAGTGGTATATAGAGTACTTTTTCTGGCAAACGTCCATTCAAGTCCAACCAATCACCTCCTACAAGCCTAAAAACGATCCATTGTTGTATTTATTGTCGGCCGCAATTGGAAATCCATTGATCCATTCAAGATGTTTGTCTGTCAATATCAACGATGCTTCATGGTGGCGGCAGCAGCTGCTCTCATGGCTGCATCTCCATCATCTGCATGGGCCTTTATGAATCCGTCACAACTTGCTCCCAAATCTTTCGCAATGAAACAAAAAGAGTCTAGTAGCAGTCCATTGTCCATGTCGTCTATGGACGGTAGTGAAGAAGGACCCATCTTGAACAAGTACAGTCGGTAAGAATAAAAACAAGAGAACTACCCATATTCAAAGTGGAGGGACCGAGACAAACAGATTCTTTCTTTTTTCGAACCTATCTCCATTTCATTTGGTCCTCCCACATACACAAATTATTTTTCTCTTACATTTCTCTTTTCTTTGTATGTATCAGATTTTTGACAGGCCCCAAGGCACAGGGTGCCTCTCAAGCCATGCTCTACGCTACGGGCCTGAAAGAGGAGGACATGACCAAGCCGCAGGTCGGTGTGTGCAGTGTCTGGTTCGAGGGAAATCCATGCAATATGCATTTGCTAGAGTTATCGGACTATGTCAAGCAAGGCGTTCAAAGTTCGGATTGTGTTGGATACAGGTTTAATACCATTGGAGTTTCGGTGAGTTTCGTTTGGAGGATGTTTTATTCTTTGACAGTTGGTATGGTGATAGATTTGCTCACCCAAAACCAAAAAAACGTTTGCTATTTTTATTTTCGTTTGTTTAGGACGGAATTTCCATGGGAACATCGGGTATGCGATTCTCCTTGCAATCTCGAGATATCATCGCCGATTCGATCGAAACAACCATGAGTGCACAATGGTACGATGGATTGATTGCCCTACCAGGATGCGACAAGAACATGCCGGGATGTATCATGGCCATGGGCCGATTGAATCGTCCAGCCATTATGATCTATGGTGGAACAATCCGAGCGGGTACTCAGCCCTCCAATCAACAACCGCTGGACATTGTCAGTGCCTTTCAATCATACGGTCAATACCTGTACGACAAAATCAGCGAAGAAGAACGTCTCGAAATCATCAAACATGCCTGTCCCGGACAAGGAGCATGCGGTGGTATGTACACAGCCAATACCATGGCCACGTCCATTGAAGCGTTGGGCATGTCGTTGCCCTTTTCGTCTTCCTCGCCAGCCGATTCGCAAGAAAAACGAGACGAATGTCTCCGTGCAGGAGCCGCCATGCGAAACTTGTTGGAAATGGACCTCAAACCACGAGATATCATGACCAAGGGAGCCTTTGAAAATGCCATTCGAATGGTTATGGTCACCGGAGGATCGACCAATGCCGTCCTTCACTTGATTGCCATGAGTCGATCCGTCCGAGATCCTAATGTCGCCATCACCCTGGACGACATTCAACGCATTTCCAATGAGGTATATCATGCCATGATAATACTGCTATTTTCTTCCCGATTGTACAGTTTGTCTTGTCTCTTTTTTTTGGTTCTGTGGTAGCTGTCTCCCTTACCGTTGTTTCGATCTTCTCTTTTGCTTATTTAGACCCCCTTTTTGGCCGATTTGAAGCCATCGGGTAAATTTGTCATGGAAGACGTCCAAAACATTGGCGGAACTCCGGGCGTTATCAAGTTCATGATGGACAATGGGTTGTTTGATGGAGATCAAATGACGGTGACAGGTAAAACCCATCGACAGAATTTGGAGGAAATGAATCATCCTGGATTGACGCCAGGACAACAAATCATCCGACCTTTGAGTGACCCCATCAAACCAACTGGCCATTTGCAAATCATGTATGGTAATCTTTGTCCCGGTGGTGGCGTGGCCAAGATCACTGGAAAGGAGGGCGAGACATTCACGGTACGTTGATAGTCCGAATCCTTCCAGAAAGATAAAACAGAAACAATCACGGAAGGTTATATGCCATACAGCATCCTCTAACAGCAATCCTCTCTCTATATTGAATTTTCTTTGAAAGGGAACGGCTCGTGTGTATGATAGTGAACCATTGATGATGCAAGGGCTTGAAAACAAGGAAATCAAGGCTGGCGATGTTGTGATTATCCGGTATGAGGGACCCACTGGTGGTCCTGGACTGCCCGAAATGTTGACCCCTACCAGTGCGATCATGGGAGCCGGTTTGGGAGACGACGTTGCCTTGTTGACGGACGGCCGTTTCAGTGGTGGAACCCATGGCTTTTGCATCGGACATATCACTCCGGAAGCTCAGGTGGGAGGACCTATTGCCTTGGTAAAGAATGGTGACCCCATCCGCATCGATGCCCGTACCGAGGGACGAACGATCGATTTGTTGATTTCGGACGAAGAATGGGAAAAGCGAAGACGGGAATGGTCTCCACCTCCTCTCCGTGCCAATTCCGGTACTCTGTTCAAGTACATTCAATGTGTTGCAACTGCCAGTGAAGGTTGTGTGACCGATGAAGTCCGACGAACGAATCCTCAAGAAATTGCTGCCGCTTCCAAAACGCCAGCCGTGGCCGAATTAGAAATGAAGATTGCCGAACTGGAGTCACGTCTCGGTATTGCCAAGTAACAATAACCTCATGATTGGTTCCGTTCTATATAGAACGGATGATGAGTTGTAAAAGCTTGCATTTTAAGTTTCATGCCTTTAATGTTTACTACCGGTAGTAGTACCAGCCATAGCACTCTGCGTGCTCGTGTTACCGTACCGTAGTTTTGAACGACGTACCGTACTCCGTAGTATGTAGAAATTGGTTTTCGAAAATTAACAGTAGGAACCAAAACGAGAAGGACAGACGAAGAGCACTCCGCTCCAGTCGTTGTTTGAATCCCGCCGCGCAATCATTCGGTTGCAGTCACGGATGAATGAGAACTGACAGTCAAGATGAAAAATGCTCTAATGATACGGAGTGTACGTGATTGTTGAAGGTTAGAGATGGACGATGGTAACTCGCCTCCTTCCCATACTCATCACTTTCATTTTATACTCTGATCTCTTCCGCTGCCTCTTTATTGTGTTGTAGACTTGTCCTTTACTTCTGCAATTGTGGTACTCTTGTTGCAAAAACACCTTTAAAACGATGACCGAACAGGATCGTTCCCCAATAACCCCATCTTCATCTTTGGGTGTTTCAATTCCCATCCGAAGAATAGAGTCGAATTCAGAAGTGGATTCGTCACGACAACGACAAGAAAAAGAAGAAAAAAGGCCGTATCGACCCGTCATTACGATTGATTTGCAGCGATTGGTCGGTTATTCTCCTTCATCACACGATGCTTTTGAATCGATTCAAACACAGCTAGTGGAAGCCATGTGGACACGGTATCGTCAAGACTATGGTGATGATGACAATCATGAATGCAGTGACAAGAACAACAACAATAATGACAACATAAACAAGGATTCAAATGAAACTGTTGACGAACCGCAGTCTCCAGGATCCAAAGAGTCCACTACGACTTCGACTGATGTACGAGCCAACAACACTTTATCATATTCTGGTCTATTGCAACTTCCTGCGGATTTCGACATTCAAATACAAGAACTGTTGGACGCCAAAATGGCTCAATTCGATGTATCATCTTCTGCTACAGTACAAGCTGTCGCGGATGGAAAGAGCGATGACACTGCTGCTGTCACCCCTCAGGACCAATGGAACTATTGTACGCTGGTGTATCCACAAAAAATTCGTAATCCATTGGCCACTTCCTCATCCGATACATGGCTCGATACGGCACAAGCATGGAAGGATATACAAGGCTTGTCACAAGTATCGTTGCCTCCACCAGTCAACCGTTATAACGATAGTGGCAGCAGTGATTGTATTCCAGATAACGACGACAATATTGATGAAGCTTCTCACTTACTATTTTTGAAGAAACTCACACAGCACTTGTTGGCCACTCGTCGTCCGCTGACATGGAAGCATGCCATGGCTACAGAGCTGCAACATTGTTTAAGGCAACAGGTATTGGAGAGGCAACATGAGGAATGGGTGCAGTCACAACGACAAGCTAAGTTGGACAATTTATATACGGTACGAGAAACGTTGGTGTTACAAACCGAACTGTCAAAACAATCATATCGACAATTGTGTGCGCGAAGGGACGAACAAGTTTTGCAAGATTTACTGATAATGCAGCAACAAGAACAACAAAGCAGTAGTGCTGGAAGTACTTCTGCCTTTCGAAATGATTGGCAAATGTCGGCACTCGAATTGGCCGAAGAATTACAGAAGATTGGTTTTGTATCTAAACAATATCAAGAAGAAGTAGACGAAGACGAAAATGTCTTCCATGATGAGGACGAATACTTGGGATCCTCCTCGTCTGATGAAATCAACAACATTGACGACGAAGACAATGATGATTCCTCATTCTGTGCAAGCATCGACGGATACCGTGACAGTGACGACAGCATTATCGACACACAGGAATATGACGCTGACGAAGATGGAGGCAACCTAACTGCCGAGTCGACCTTTACAGGGAACACCACTGCGGAAGATGGTGACGACATCAACAACAGCGACTCTCCAATAAACCCATTGGAGACGGCTATTGGCGAAGACTCAGCCACCAAACAACAAACACTGTCCATCCCATTCCAGAGACGTCAGGAACGACGACAAAAAGCCAAAAGACGGAAACGCAAGGAACGAATGGAAGCGGAGAAACAAGCCAGACGAGAGGCACTTCAAGCGTCAGCCGAAAAACTCCGGGAAAAACACACCACCCGAGAAATGATATTGGCACAAACCAAACTCCAAGCCTATGAAGAGAAGGTGAAAAATGTCGACGAATTGCTGGAAAAGCTGCAAGACGAAGTTTGGGAGGCAGAAGAGGAACAAGAGGAAGACCTAGCCAAGTCGTCAGGAATGATCAACAACCGATCTGACGAGGAGGAATCATACAATAACAATCTTACAACTATCTCCTTGCTCGATCAAGTCTTGGCCATGATTCTTGGGGCTCTCCCTGCTGACCCCAACAAGACGACACAAGAACATTGCGAATACATCAAGCAAGAACACGAAACGGTTGTGGCAGGCTGGAAGGCATACTTTGGACGATTACCACCGCCAGCCTTTTCAAAAAAACAGAATGAGACTGATGGGTATGGCAAAGGATCCGTGGAAGAAACACCAACAACGGAAATACCGCGGCTTACTCCGGCGGAACAAAGGGCCGCCCTTGGAATTGCTGACAATGAAAACGAGGAATGGGACGAAGACGACAAGGAGAACTAGCGTCAGATGTATCTTAGATTTTTTTTAATTGTGCAATTGTACAGATTTCATAGCGTTATTATATCGTGTTGATGGATCATGCTGACGACATCTACATAGAAGCTGTCCGCCAGCAAACGAGCACTGGGTGACGCACATGCGACTTTCTTCTCTTTGAGAGAAATATTACAGTACTGATGGAACCACGCCAAGCATCTGTCGGTGTCGGTAAGCCGAATAAGGACAATGACCAACGTGCCAATGGTAGCGAAAGCGATGATTGTTGCCAACAAAAAGATCAAGATACTCGCCTTGCCAGTCTTTTTGACGTACCCATCAATGTAAATCTTTCCAACAAGTGCCCCGAAAAAACAAGTGACAAAGAAGCATGCGGCATATTCCCATGGAACGAGTCCCGATATGACAAATAACACGGCGACACTACTGGAGGTTAGAACAATCATGGTGGCAGTGGTGGCTGTCGACACGGATGGATGGATACCCATGACCAACATGAGAGGGCCTAAAACCATTCCTCCTCCAACACCAATCTGCAAGTGTGGGAAGAGGACGGATATGCAGTTGTGTCAGCGTTTTTCCAAGAATTCCAAAATGAACTCGACGCTGTCTTACTTACCAATCCGGCCACAATGCCTGCCACAAATGTGTAAAAGCCATAGAATCGAATGTTCGGAAAGTCCCACAATACATCGTCTGGATGAAACGGGTATCCCACCGATTGCTTTTCCTTGGTGTCCTTGAGTAGCCTCCATCCAAAGTAGGCCACAAAGCCCAAGGTCCAAAAGAATTGAATTGCGATCAAGTCCCAGTACCACGGTTCCTCACAGGTAATTCCAATGAGACTGTCTACACCCTTGCCACCCTTTAAGAATGTCAGAAGAGTCATCCCCACCCACAGAACGAAAAAGACGACGAGCTTTTCGGCGGGATATTGCCTTGCATCTAGTTCCAACAAAACGTTTCTTCGGGCGATTTTCTCTGCATCCGTGACCCCAATTTCGTGTACAATGTCCTCTTCGACGACGCTACCAGCTGTCGTGTTCGAGTCCTCGTACGGTTGTTCTTCGTCGCTGTTGTCGTATTTGTCATCCTGTTGATGAGAGTGGTAGCGGTGGTGAAGTTCCAACATGGCAACTTCGGGGCTTCTTTCTGACAATTTGACGGATCGATAGTCCGTGTCCGGTTGTATCAGCGGTTGTTGTTGCGTATCAAAGGCAGCAGCAGCACCTACGTTGGGTCGTTGATACTTCCCTTCTGTCGCTTTCTTTTCTTTGGTCCTGGTGTCCCACCATTTGATGTAGGTTTTGTAGGATGTGAATCCCAAAATGCCACAAGAGATCACAAGATATAGCCAGTTTGGTAGAACGGCTTGAATCAGTACTCCCAGCACAGATCCCGCCATTTCCATGGGTGCCAAAAACATGGCCATGTCGTAATCAATGATAGGGCGCGTATAGTATTGGCACATTTCGGTGCCTTGGGGTGTTTCGTCCGTGGTAGGAACGGAAGATATTGTTTCTATTTCTCTGTCCATAGTATCATATTGATGGCTGGCTTGCCCATTCGTCGGTGATCCATCTCGTTTCACAACGTAAGTAAATGGATGTTTGTTTCGAAGATTGAGAACGAGTCCTCCCACACTGGCGCCGAAGATAGACGCCTGACTGAGTCCGCTGCTGGACTTGGGAGCAAAGGCTAGCAAGAGAATCCCCAGAGGAACATATATCTGCAATGTAGAACAGTACGTCGTATATTTCATGAATACAAGAGGGTACAGAGCAACGGTCCACATGCGACGTGAGAGGAAACTAGAAAGACAATAATGTTGTCGCAAAGAAATGGAATGGGTAAGAGAGACGTTTGTTGCTGTTACTTACACCTCCTCCACCGACACCGCAAGCAGTAGCTACAATTTGCAAATGCATGGGACAGACAGGGGAAAAGGAGGACATGTGAGTGACCGACTGTAAGAATGTGAAAACACAAGCCACACACATTACTGTTGCAGATAGCTGAATCAATGCATCAGTTAATGAAGTACTGTACGTACCGACCCCGGACGCAACAAACCACACCAAGATTCCAATCCAATCGCGATAAAAGTACGTTCGGGAGGGATTCCCATTGGGTGATAACAATTTTCGATGAAAGCATTGTTTCTGTGAGAATGATTCACTGGAATGTCCTTGACAATCGGAGCAAGAGGATACGAAAGAATATCCGCTTTCGGGACAATCCTTCGGATTGGGACATTGATATTGTGTGGCGTTGGAGGAAGAGCAATTTCTCATGGATGTGACTATTGAAGGAAGTCCAACAAATAAAAGAAAGATACCGACAATTCCAACCAAGAGTGTTGATGTTTTCATGGTGGAGTGCTGATATTGAAGGGGGACAAAGGTGAGTTAGAAGGCTTTGCAACAAGCTGCAACAAGAACTCTTTATGGAAGAGCCTGGTTACGATGGTGAATGGTGAGTGACCAATGAGGACAATTGCTTCCACTCTGGGCTGTTATGTGAAGGACTTGTTGCATAAGTATAGACAGAACCAGTCTCTCTCTCTCTCAAACACACACAAACACACACTTTGAAAGTTGTTTCAATCTTCCTCTTGTGTCGTTCGCTTGATAGATGATGATGATGTTGTTGTTTGTACGACGTAGTAGAAAAGAGACAAACACCAGAACGCAACACAACCAGAAAAGAATTACTTCGTACTACTCGGAGTACGAAGTACTTCTTCACTCCGGCTCTCCATGAAAATTTCGGGGTTTGGGTTTCAAATCGTAACATTAAGTGAAGGAGGGTTAAATGTTTCAACCACATTTTTCGATTCTTTGTATGTACGGAGTAGATGAGAAGAGAGAACGACGTTTTCTACCTATCGGTACGTCGTACGACGTACGGGTACTCGTCTTGCTGTTCTCTTTTTTCTTTTTCCTTCATCATCACTTTCTCTCCCTTTTCTCTTTCGACGGAACAGACTCGCTGTCAATTTGAAACATGCGCCATCCAGTGAAAACAAGATCGTTTCAAGGTGATACCTAACATCTACTCCGAGTATGACACTACGGTAGGCTACCCTTTCTCAAGCTGATACTACGTACTTCGAATTAACAGTAACTGTACATTTTCCAATACAATAACCCTAACAGGTTACAGTTTAGTACCACGGAAAACGTTTTCCATTTTCCAATACTATCTACCCGACGTCTCCTCTCCCAAGTCCAATGTGCCTGGAATGTTTTGGCTTCTTACTTTATAGACTACCAACTCGTTCAACAACAACTACATTGGTTATTCGAGTGTTGATTGTTACTTGCAAGCTGCACAAGTAGCAAAAACGCTCCGTGAGAGAATAATACGAGTCGTAAGAATATTATCATTGTTCCATCATCGTGGAACACTGCCGTATGGAGTCGAAATGAAACTGCTGGCTCCAGGTATAGTGTAGCTGCTGCAAGCCGACCGTTGGCCATGATTCTTGAGGCTCTCCTCCCTGCTGACCCCAACGCAACTACACAACAACATTGCGAATACATCGACTACCGGTAGGTGGAAGGCATGTTTTGGACGGTTACCACCGCCAGCCTTTTCCAGACAGAACGAAAATGATCGGAATGGCAAAGAATCTATGGAAGAAACAACAACAATGGAAATACTGCGGCTTACTCCAACAGAACAAAGGGCCGCACTTGGAATTGTCGACAATGAAGACGACGAATGGGACGAAGACTACAAAGAGAACTAGGCTCAGAAATAACACAATTTTTCTCTAGTCATACAAAAGGTCTAGGTAGTAGCATCTGCACTGATTATAGCGTTGGTACATTGTGCTAATGGGTGGTGGCAACATCCACAAAGAAGCTGTCCGCCAACAAACGCTCACTGGATGATACGCATCTGACTTTCTTCTCTTCGTGAGATATGCTGCAGTACTGATGGAACCCATCCAAGCACGTATCCGTGTCGGTAAGTCGAATGAAAACAATCACCAACGTGCCAATGGTAGCGAAAGCGATGATTGTTGCCAACAAAAAGATCAAGATACTCGCCTTGCCTGTCTTTTTGACGTACCCATCAATGTAAATCTTTCCAACAAGTGCCCCGAAAAAACATGTGACAAAGAAGCATGCTGCGTATTCCCATGGAACGAGTCCCGATATGACAAATAACACGGCGACACTACTGGAGGTTAGAACAATCATGGTGGCAGTGGTGGCTGTCGACACGGATGGATGGATACCCATGACCAACATGAGAGGGCCCAAAACCATTCCTCCACCAACACCAATCTGCAAGTGTGGGAAGAAAACAGACGCGGTTGTGTCAGCCTTCTCTTTGTGACGAAACCCAGAAAATGAATGAAAGAGAATGAGCTGCACGCTGTCTTACTTACCAATCCGGCGACGACTCCTGCGACAAATGTAAAAAAGCCGTAGAATCTAATTTTCCTAAAGTCCCACAATACATCGTCTGGATGAAATGGATACCCCACGGCTTGTTTTAACCTTGTGTCCTTGAGCAGCCTTCGTCCAAAGTAGGCCACAAAGCTCAGGGCCCATACGAATTGAGTGGCGATCAAGACCCCGTACATTGGATCCTCACAGGTAATGCCAATAAGACTATCTACGCCCTTGCCACCCTTCAAGAATGTCAGTAGAGTCATCCCCACCCACAGAACGAAAAAGACGACGAGCTTTTCGGCGGGATATTGCCTTGCGTCTCGTTCCAACAAACCGTTTCTTCGGGCGATTTTCTCTGCATCATCCAGGACTCCAATCTCTTGTACAATGGTCTCTCCGATGTCATTGTTCGTCGTTACAGTGTCCTCGTACGGTTGTTCTTCGTCGTCGTTGTTGTTGTTGGACTTGGTATCATTTTCATCCTGTTGATGAGAGTGGTGGCGGTGATGAAGTTCTGACATGGCCACCTCAGGGCTTCGTTCTGACAAATTCATGGATCGATCGTCTGTGTCCGGCTGAATCAATGGCTGTTGTTGCGTGTTACAGGCATCATCTGCGTTGGATATTTGTTGTGTCCCTGCTGCAATCGTCGAACTGTTTTCTTTGGTTTGTGTATCCCACCATTTGATGTAGGTTTTGTAGGATGTGAATCCCAAAATAACTGAAGCGATCATAAGATATAACCAATTTGGCAAAACGGTTTGGATTAGTACTCCCAACACGGAACCTGCCATTTCCATGGGTGCCAAGAACATGGCCATGTCGAAATCAATGAGGGGACGCGTGTAGTATTGGCATGTTTCGGTGCTTTGCGGTGTATTGTCAGTGGTAGGAATGGAAGAAATCGTTTCTGTTTCTCTTTGATTGTCCGATGGATGGTTGACTGGGTCGATCGTCGGTGATCTATCTCGTTTCACAATGTAGGTATATGGGTGTTTGTTACGAAGATTGAGAACCAGTCCTCCCACACTGGCGCCGAAGATAGACGCCTGGCTGAGTCCACTACTCGGCTTTGGAGCAAAGGCCAGCAAAAGAATCCCCAAAGGTACATATATCTGTAATTCATCATAGTAGTATCAGATAGGACGTTGAGTTCCATTGCAAAAGCAAAAAAGAATAAGCATGAGACAGCTGTTACGACTTACACCTCCTCCACCGACACCACAGGCAGTGGCTAGAATGAAAGGGACAGAAAACAGAACGGGCAAAGCATAACATATATAAGTGACAAGGAGATATTGATGGCTCTTTACTCTTGGCACACAGTACTCACCGAGTCCAGACGCAACAAACCAAACTAGAATTCCAATCCAATCGCGATAAAAGTACGTCCGGGTGGGATTTCCATTGGGTGATAACAATTTTCGATGAAAGCATTGTTTCTGTTCGTATGATTCACTGGAATGTCCTTCACAATCGGAGCAAGAGGATACGAAAGAATATCCGCTTTCGGGACAATCATTCGGATTGGGACATTGATATTGTGTGGCGTTGGAGGAAGAGCAATTGGTCCTGGATGTGGTGACTATCGGAGGAAGACCAACAAATAGAAATGTGATACTGACAACAAGGCAAACCAAAAGTGTCATTTGTTTCATGGTAAAGCTTTGGAAGATAAGACGATGGCTGTTGTTGAAACGAGCGACGGGTGATGGAAAAGCCTTTGTTCTTCCGATACAATCAGTAGCGAGGACTGACTGATTGGCTATTGTGTCCACTCTTGACTGCTTAGTCCAGCGTTGTTTCATAACGTAGCATAGACAGTATCACAGAGCTTTTGTCTCGTTGGCTTCACAGTGCGGAGTTGGTTGGTAAGACTAAAAGAGAGACTAGGTACCTAAACTGTAAAGCAACACAGATGATCGAAAGATAGAGAGTTTTCTCCCCCAAGAAGAACTCGTATGAAATACCGTTCTCGTGTTCTCGTTCAATTTCTCAACCTTCTTTGTGCTACAATACACGAATACATCCCACAAGAAATATGAAGAATGATCTCATATTTTTATATTTTATTCGGTATCCTGAAAGTTGCCGTCCTTTCCATCGCACTACTTTACAGTTAGTTTTGGTAGTAGAAATGTCTCATGAAAAACCAACTTTTACCGCAAAAGGTAGAACCGATATAACCAAAGACACACAAAACAAACTAAGAGCCAGCAACAATTGCATTGTATGGATGGATATTCGATGTTTCTACTCATGCCGTATCTAGCTAGGTAGCTGTACTACTGCAGTAGTAGGGCAAAAATCTTCTATAGAGGAGAAGAAGAGTATTATCTTCATCGTGGAACACGGCCGCATGGGTTCGAAATGAGACTGGCTCCAGGTATGGTACAGCTGGACGCCGACCGAGGGATCCAATTGGCTCGATACATCAGATCAGTTTCCATGTTGGGAATGGCAGGAGTGGGAGAAACATTGGACCCCGTGACTTGTTGAAAAATCTTTTTCAAATCACCCAACAAACTCAATGCTTCCGATGGTAGCAAATCCCCCTGGGCGACGCATACGGCTCCGCTACACGACTGGAAGAAGGCAGTCCCCTCCCGAGATGCCTCCACCGCCGTTGTCTCGCGGAGCAGTTTTTCGAGTAGATTTCTTCTTTGGGAGGACATGCGGAACCGACTCGTCTCTCGAATCGATGTATCAACAACCACGTTCGAAAGCAGTTCGGGACGCTCCAACAATTGGCTCTGATGATTGACGATGCGACGACTGATTCGACGAGCATAGGATGCAATATTTTGACTCAGGCCCAAAAAGGATAACCGCATTCCAAATTTGTTGAAACTGATCTCATAGGCCAAGCCTGCTGGGGCACCGAGCTCGGCCAAATCGGTCATGGCGTATTCAAGAGATATCTTCCACACTTCGGCATTGGCAGCCATTTGGGCGCTGGCTCGGGGTGGACGAGATGACAGAAACTGAAGAACAAACACACAGCGAGGGGAAGGCTCTGGAGCTATTCTTGGCAGTGACAACCCAATAAAAGTCGGATCGTCGTGAGAGTACACTTTCAACAGCGACCAATAATCTTGGACAATCGAGGTTCGGAGGGGATCGTAATTGTTGTAACTCGATCCAGAGGGTTGAATGGCAAGGACTTTTAAATCTTCTTCCAACGATTCATTGGTCGTAGAAGCTTGGTTGGTCAAAATATTCTGGATTCTGGCTGGTCGTATGGATGGTGGGATGAGCGGGTTGAGGACTGGTGGAGATAGATCGTCCTCTGCCAAAATCGCAGTTAGCCATTCATTGATTTTTCCTGTTAGCAAATTGTTTTCCGGGTAGAAACGTGCACCCGTCACGGGCGAAATATCCCAACTAGCCGGCGAGAACAATGGAAATTTCTCCTCAAAGACATTCCCCTGAAATGATTGGATCGCTCTTTGTGACGCCGTTACAATCACAATAGCATTGGATGGGTCACTAATCTTTTCTAAGACGGTTGTCAATGTTTTCTGGAGGTTTCGTACGCCGCCAATATCATCAGGGAACGGCAATAGACGCCAATTTCCTCCAGCCACTCCATTGGGTTCTTCCACACCGTAGATTTGACTATCAAAGGCAAGCTCGATAGCATCAGGAGGCCGTGGAACAAGGATATGGCCATAGAGCTGTGCCACGGTGCAATACTGGGCGATCAATTGTCGACTGGGTGGATTGCTTCGCAAACGAGACAGACAATCAAATACTGTGGCAATGACCGAGGATCGGTTACAAAATCCCTCGAGTGTCAACGTCAATTCCAGTCTCAGTAGTTGAAATCCCGAAACATCTACAGGAAACGAAATTCTTGGCAAACCAGTGCTGCCGTTGGGAATCCATTTTCGCAACTTCAAGACGGTAAATAACGAACCTGGTCCCCGTCGTCCTAGAATTTCGGCCATGACGAAACCGATTTGTGTGGCAGTAACGACGTTGTTGGTTGTAGGAGACGTACCGGTCGTTGTTGCTGTTGCTGCTGTCGTTGTTTGTGTTCGCAAGTCAGTGTAATCTTGATCCAAGGCCCATTGGAAGGTCAATTTTTCCAAATTGTCGGCCAATGTGTCACTTCCACTAGGTTTTCTTCGAAACAGGCAATACGTGTTGATGGGATTATTGTTTCTTCGAGGAGGAAAAAATGGTGGAAAGACACGCTGTGTTTCTTCCAAATTTGTTTTTCGTGACAATGTCGACGCAAAGGGTTGTACCCACGTTTCCAGTGACGTAATTGGACTGGGACCCAACACTACCAACACTGCTCGAGACGGTTGATATTGCTTTTGAAAGAAATCAAAGAGTTGTCGATTGAGGTTGATATCCAATTCGGCCGGTAGTCGTTCCAACGTTTCCAAACTGCCCATGGTCATTCTCGAATACGGATGATTCGGATCAATCAAGCTTTTTGTCAAATAAAGTTCCCGTGTGAACAAATCATTCTTATCGAGTTCGGCATTGACCCGTCGGATTTCTCGTCGGATGGTCTCTGGTTCGTTACAGGCTTGTTGTACGATGTCTTGCAAAAAGAGTCTTGAAAATCGTTCCAATGCCTCGGGGAATACTTCTGTCTTGCATTGAAAGTGGAAGCATACCTTTTCGTAGGCCGTGAATCCGTTACTAAACCCATCGGCATAATCGGTATTGAGCCACTCTTCAAAGTCTCCCCGGAAGGGTTGTTTGGTAGTCACAGAGCTCAATGTGATGTGCTCCATGAGATGAGCCAAGCCAGGCAGGTAGGGTGGATCGGAAAATTGTCCAGCACCACGAATGGTCAAGGCAGCACTGGAGGATTGTGCATTTTTATCTGTCACCAATAGGACTTTCATCCCGTTGGCCAATGTGATGGACTTGTAACGACGGACGGTAGAGAAGGGAAGGATCGGAATACCGCCACCACCGGTACGATTGATGGCAGGGGGAGGACTTCTTTTGTCGTAGGCGTTGGCTGGTTGAATGAGATTGTTGGTTGGAGACTGTCCGTCCGTGACGAAGGTGGATCCAGTGCCGATTCCGGCTAGGAAGGAACTAAATGCGACAAAGTCTCGTCGATTCACGTTCCCCTGTATTTGATTGGACACTGATGATTGATTCGGTTCAACATAATCTTGAGGAGGGCAACTATCGTGATCGTCATCGTTCATGATACCGTTATTACAGAACTGATTGGTTGTGGAGCGGACATGGTCCAACAACTGTTTGCCTTTCCATTGATTCTTTGTGTGTTGCTGATGCCTGTGATGACACAATATTGTCCTTGTTGATGTTGTTGTTTGGACAAACCCATAAGCTCCATTGTAATGGCTTGATGAAAAAAGAAGAAGCGAGAAAAGGAAACTGCCAAGCAGCCAGCGTTGCATCGTATTCAATTTCCCTTCCTTGTTGTTGTTCCGACGTGTTTGCAATCAGTGACCATTTATGATACTACTACGGTGTAAAATTTCCCAGCCAAATTCTTCTTGAGAAGTTGTTGGCAGGTTCCCTTTTTTTGGGTAAAACGTCCAAAAACAATAATGGCAACAGGAAGCAAGCAAGCAGCACGCAGCTGTTGTTCAACTTGTAAGGGGATACTGAAACAGAGATGAATTTGGGATTTGTTTGTCTTTGCAAGAGCAGCTTGGAACTGTACAGCGTAAATGCCCCCACCCTTATCGACGTGTAACAAAGCATGAAGCTATCAGCCACAAGTTGTGTGCAGGCGGTGGAAGATTACTTCTGCTCCAAGTTTTGGTCGAGTCCAAAAAGGAAGAGTATTGAGGTTGTGGTCTTTTATATTCTGACTGTCTCTGTCTGTCTCTCTTCGTGTGTACATAAAGGCTTTCTAATGGATTGAATAGCTATTCGATTCCAAACGTACACTGTGAGATTGTTTTGCGTACAGCAACACAAACTCTATGCTCAGGGCAACAACAACAACAACAACAAGGTCTCATGATCAAACAAACAAGATAAAGATGATCATGATGAAGATAGAAGATAAATAATAATATTACGGCCACGACATTTTCCTTTTCTTGGGAGATCGGTCTGTGAAGTCGTACGTCGTACTTTACAGTTACCTACTACGGAGTAGTAGGTACTCCGATGGTAGTATGGGTACCGTTTGTTGTAGGGTACGTATTTTACTTGGATAGTACTATCATACGTTTCACAACTCATACGTACTACTTCGAAGTACCTAGCTAGTTCGGAGTTCGGAGTAGTACGATTACGTCATGCGAGTTCGTAGTATTAGTACGTCGTATGGTAATGATACCCCGATGTATCCAAAATCCAACGACAACGACACTGTGAAAAAATCGTACCTACGAAATACGGAGTGAACTGGTATTAATACTACTACGACTGTAACTGTATTAATAAATGTTGCTTTGTATCTCTCTCTGCTCCGACAAAGCAAGGCTATGATACATCGCAATCCCCCCATCCCACTGTCGTTCCGCTACTTACTTCTATTCTCTTTATAAAAGAAAAAAAAAGCGACGTTTTCAACCTGTCCACTCTCTACTAGCTAGAGGGCCGTTTTTACTTCTTGATCCGTGTTAGTGTGTGTGGTGTGTGTGTCAATCCAAAAATGGATTCTTCTCCGAATGAATCTCCCACACCTTCTGGTGCACCTTCCGTAAGAAAAGATTATCCGGACAATTCATCCATGCAACAGTTGGAACTTGCCATGAAAGCGGCGGATGACATCCGTCGATCCCTTCAACAGAATGAAGATCCCTTGGAACAGAGTTTATGGGTACCACCTGGAACTTTGTATGGTGTGGCCGCCTTTTGTGTCACGGGATTACTGTTGTCACCTTTACGGAGTGCCATTCTCAGTAGAGCTGGACGAGGTGGTGCTACAGCAAGCCGATCAACAGAGACATCTGGAATAATCAAATCCAACAACAACAACAACAACAACTTGGCATCGTCTTCGTCTCCGTCTCCTCATCCGTCTTCTTCTTTTCAAAATTTGGTCGATTTGATCGTCACACCGGCCATGGCCGTCATTGCCGCACAAGTGGGTCTTGTGGTAGGAACACTTTATGGAAGTTCGTACTACTTGCAACGCGTCGTTACAAACCAAAGCAATGGTAATGTTATTCATGGATCTTGTTCAGTGACATCCACAAACGACAATATCGATACTGATAAAGCTGCTGCTACATCCCAACAAGACAGCAGCACGAATCTCTGTCAAAGTTTATTCGAGGCACGTAATTCTTTTACAACATCACAAAGTGGTAGTGCGGATGATGACAACATTTTGCTGTCGCAGGACGACACGATCACTATCGGTAGTACCTTTGCTACGGAAAGTTCCACCGTGGTGTCACCACCGCAATTGTATCCCTCCTGGGATCCACGACAAACGACCATTGATAGCTTATACAAAGCGATTCAGCACTGCCATAAACAACAACAATAATAACAATAACACTAGCAAACAATGTACAAATTACAAATCATCCTCTCTCTCTTGAGTAGTGTATCTTCGGGTGTGGGTGTGTGTGGGTGGGGGTAGGGGGGGGGGGGGGGTGGGCACATTGGTGGCATCGTCTGTCATGTCGGAACGTATCATCAAACCTTACTGTTTTTAGTGGGGCAGAAAATGCATCGTCCTTCCAGTACACCATAGAGTGTAGTGTAGTCTAGCTCTCTAGAGAAGTAGCTAGCTAGAATGAATACCTCTCTCTTTCGTTACTTTCTTTTTCTTTTGCAAAACTTTACGTTATATGTATTGTGAAGTATTATAACAAATGTTTTAATGTATTGTATTATATATATATATGTAATAAAAAAGTCTAAATCAACGAGTTTTTCTTGGCAGCGACAGGTTCATGGATTTCGCTATCCTTCGTCAGGAAGAGTCCTTCGTCTGTCAATACTGCCCCACACGAAACCATCCAGTCTTTGCCATGCTGAAAATCATTCTTCACCTTGTCTTCAGAATCATCATTACCGTCATCCCCATTACCAAAATTACCGTCATCATTTACAATACGCTGTTCTTGGACAAATCCCAATTGTTCCAAACACACGGTCACTTCGATGGAGGGACGATACGCCTTGGCGATTCGTCGCAATCCACGCATCCGCATGGTCGGTACCAACAGATCGATCAAAAATATTCCCAAGTTGGGACAATGAGAGGAGGAACGTGACAACAAACGAAAAAAGCAATAGTAATCCGAACACGCCACTGCCTCCCGGACTTGTAACGCATGTGAAATGCCAGGATGTTTCTTTTGTGTCGGAGAAAGCGACAACATGATCTGAAACATATCGGACGATCCACCGGAATATTTCTCATTGGTTGACAGATACACATAATACAACAATCGATACGCGATGAATTCGTCTTCATTTTGCCAGGACGATGACGACGACGACGACGACGACAGAGCTTCAGCAGAGGAGCTGTCTTTCCCAGCAACGACGTCTTGGTCTTCTTGTTGGAGCGTCACATTGTCCTTGGACGTAGTAGGATCTGTGGCAGAACAAGGAGCACTCTTGTACAATTCTTTGAGCTGTGTTTGGCATTGGTTACTGCGAAAAAAAGCGAAAAAAGGGATGAAAATCACAAGCCCACAAAACGTTAGGACCGTACCATACCGCACCGCACCGACACTCTGACGAGACACAATGGTGGGATTCACTTACTACTCATTCAAGTCACCCTCTTGCAATGCGATTCGGGCATGCGTCTCGTACACATCCACGGCAAACGTGCCTTGGATCCGTTGTACGGTACAATCTTGTCGAACCGCTTTCAATTGGCTGCAAAACCATAAATAGTCATGTTGTCGACGTGCAATACGTCGACCACTACTACTACTTGTAGTAGTAGTAGTAGTTTGTTGTCCACTGTCGGATTTTTGTTTCTCACCTCGAATGTTCCATTGTGCTTGTGGAGTCCGCTCTCGTTCGTACAACACTTTTTGTATCATCTCTTCCTTCATTTCATTGTTTTCACCCAGATTGCCATCCTCGTTTTTGTTTTCGTCGTCTTCGTTTTCTTCCAACGGGAGGCAATAGTAATATTCCATTTTAATATTGTTCAAGTGACGTTTCAAGATGGGCAAGGGCCGTACCCGTTCGGGTCTTGGCGGTGCAGTGAGTCGTAGATATTCCTTTTCGAGTATGGTCGACGTACCCTTGACGGTCATTTGTTCATAGTCTGTTTCATCCAATTGTGTATTCGTTCCACCAATCAAACCTTTTCCCATGTACCGGTCATGATTGGAAGACGATGCTGCAACTAACTGTAACGACAACGATTTGGTCTGTGGGTTGTGATGATGATGATGATGAGATGAAAATCGATTGGCTCGTTTGGCCAATGCCTCGTGGGAGATATCCATACCATCATCGATCATCATGATGTCTTTGGAGACGACCAATTTGTTGGTACGAAGTTTCTTGTACGTCGGTCGTCGCGACTTGTTACTTGTAGTAGTACCACCCCCAGGAAGAGCCAAGAAATCTTCCTGTTGGTCATCGTCATCCTGTTCTCCCACCGAGTTGGTGGTAGTGGTACAACTACTATTGGTATCCCATTGTCGTTTTTTGTGTCGTTTTTTATTGGTATAGTGGTTTGTGTTTGTATTCTGTGAAAGAGCAAAAGAAACTGGAAAAGAAGAAGAAGCAGCAGCAGTAGGAGGAGGAGAAGAAGAAAAGGAACAAGAAGAAGATGGGTTGTTGTAATTGTTGTAGTTTTCGGCACTGTTGTTATTCGAACTGGCCGGTCCATAATAACTGGCAGAGTTGTTGTTATTATCGTTGATGCTACTCTTTCTTTTCTTGTTGTTGTGAGAGGACGCATTATTTCCGTACTGGTAGTGATAGTTTGTGTCGACAGTGTTGTTGTTGTTAGTCGACGTTGCTGTCACTGCTGCCGGTCCATAATAATTATTCTTTGGGTCCACGTTCTTGTTCTTGCTGTTACTGTTACTGCTGTTGTTGGATTCATAGTTACCGTAAAAGTTTGTAGATTTTTGTGTTGGCAATGCCCTCTCGATATTAGTATTGGTGGTGTTGATGTTGTTGATGTTGTTGTTTTGAGTTTGAATGATGATCATTGGTTCTCGATCCCAATCTCTGGATTGTAAGGTTCCCTGTTGAATGGCCGTTGCAATTTTCTTTTCGATCTGTGTCTGTACGTATTTCTTTTCATCTTCCGTTTGACACAATTCCAAGTTTCGTTTCAAATACCGAGTGAGCGACCCTTCCTTGTTGTTGTTGTTGTTGTTGTTACTGATGTTGTTAGTATTTTTATTAGTATTATTTTGGGACTTGTTGTTGTTACTGTTGTTAGGGATACTGTTGGCATGGGAACGAGAGGAGGAGGAGGAAGAAGAATTTCTTTGTGAATGAACTACTAATGAGGAGGAAGAATGGTTATTTTGTTGTTGTTGTTGTTGTTTTGGTTTTTGTGGTTGTTGTTGTTTTGGATTTTGATTTTCTGCGGTAGGTGATGGTGGTGCTGGTGGTAACGAAAAGGGTAGTGATGATATTGTTGTATCGTGATGATTTGGATTTTGATAAAAGTAATGTGCGGCTCGACTGGATTCATCCGCATAATACTTGGCCCATTGTTGTTCCAATTCGAGATGTTGACGTTGTTCTTGCTGTTGTTCTTCTTTGGTGGTTGTTGTGAGATTGATTCGTTGAATTCGTTCCGCCAGAATCTTGTGACGTTCCATCCATCCATGATAATATTGTGTGAATGTCTGAACGGGATTGGATGGAATAACAATAGTAGAAGTAGAAGAAGTACTTCTTACGGGATTGGAAGATACCCACGAGGTTCCGTTCCATACCATTCCCGTTTGTACCGATGGTTGTTGTTGTTGATACTGCTGGTACTTATTATACTGACTATACATGGTCTTGTTTTACGTAGTAGTTTTGTAGAGATAGAGATATAGAGAGAGACAGAGAGAAAAGTAAAAAGAGGGCTCTCACAGTCAATACGACTGGAGGATGATCTATTGATTGATTGATTGATTGATTGATTGATTGATTGATTGATTGATTGATTGATTGATTGATTGATTGACTGTGAATTGATTTGTGATAATATGTCAACATCAACAAGAACAACCAGCAGTCATACAAGATATCATACAAGATGATGATGATCCGGCGTCGCGGCTGCTGTTTGTTTTCCCTCCAAAAGAGACTTTTCAATGCTCTGATCTCATGTCTATGTACTGTTACTGTGATAGTTATTACAATTATACCTACACAACTTACGCCGTACACGATCACTTTTTTCTTGTGGCATGTGGCACTTCGGCACTTCAGCCAAAGGGAGGACGGCTGAATTTGAACGAAGATTACTTAGAAATGTGCGACCAAACCATCCAAGCATAACGAGAACTCATCCACCTATGTCTCTAATTAGTTCCGTAGAAAATGGAGCCAAAATCTAATAAACAAAACAAAATCAAATTCAATCTGGCATTTTCCGAAATCATCATCCGATCCTACATCCTCTCATCCAAAATTCGAAATCGAATCGAATGCCACCACCATTTTAATATTTTATTATTATTATCTTCCATCGCTGATGAGAGATTGATGATGATGTTGTTGTGTTGTATGTGACTGTTATAAAGGTTCGAAGCAGCACGGGTCTCCCTGAATGTTTCATTCACAGTCAGTGTAGTATTAACTATTTATCATTGTTTCAAAACACCACCACAATCACCACCTCTCATTCCCAAGAAGAGAGATCATAGGAGAGAGAGATTATCATTCATTCAATCATTCACTGTCAATCATTCAATCCTTTTCTGATTTCTACACATTTGTCATTATATAATAGTAGTATAGTACTATATCATTATGGAGAACAACGTTTCAACCATGGAGGAATCCATCCCACAACCCAAAACACAACATGATCAGCAGCATGACCAACAACTAGAAGAAGAACACAATAATGTATCCATCAATGACAGTGACGGTGATCAATATCAATCCCAAATAATGTCGTTCATTGCTTCGGATGAATCCATCCCGATTTCGGATATCGCACATGACGACGATGACGATGACGATGATGACATCGACGATGAAGATGACGATGAAACAGAAACAGCACCAAGTATAGCAGCAGCTGCAGTTGTTGATACTACGGACAAGACCAACAACGACGTGGACGAGGAGGAAGAAGAAGAAGAAGCTGCTGCTACTGGTGTTGTTGATGTTGTTGTTTCTGCTACTGCTGCTGCTCCTACCACGACCACTACTGACTGTAAAAGCAATCATGATAACATTAACGAGAATGAAGCAATGACCAAACAGGAGAACCAAGACAGTATGGAGAACGAAGTAGTTCCCCATGAGAATCAAAACAATGACTCGGATCATACCATATCTGTACCAGTTTCAGTTCCCCCACAACTTCTATCAGCAGCAGCAGCAGCAACAACAGAAGGAGAAGTTGATGATGATGATGAAAAGGAACAAGTCGTTTCACAACCAGTACCAGTTCAACAACAACAACAACTTCAAGTGGAAGAGAATAATAATGTTGCTGTTTCCTTGCCAGAGACAGAGACAACACCATCACCATCCCTCTCGGATACGAACGAACAACCGTCACCGGTATCCACCACCACCTTCACCAATGCATCCGATGATGTTGTTGTTACTACTGCAACTACTCAAGAAAACAATGACCAACCATTGTTGTTGTTTGGTACGCCGGTACCAAAGAAAACCGAACGTACTGAAAGTAGTACTCGAATCACCAACGATGACACTACCAATGGTACTACTAGCAACACTACCACTGACACTACCACCGTCGAACCATTCCAACAAAACACACCCCAAATCGGTGGTGGTGCTGGTGATGCCAAAAAGAGCGATGATGATGATGACACGGCCACACAACCAGAAACACCGGAAAAGGACGAATTCATTGATGACGATGATGATCCTCTTGACCCTCTCGTGAAGAATCAACACACACAAGAAAATCCAACCATTATACTTTCCTTGGATCTCTTGGAACAAGGACAGCATCAAAAATCATCTGACAATGATGATGACAACAAAGCCACCACCACTACTCGTCAACAAGGCTTGTTATCATCTCGTTGGACTCAATGCATGTGTATCCTCTTATCTCTGATTTTGATCGGATGTATCGCCCTATTGGGGTACACTTTATATGCACTTCGAAACGGCCAAGAACCGTCCTTTTTTGGAATCGATCTTGTCGGATGGTTCCAAGACAAGTTTGACAAAACATCTTCTGGAAATGACAAACAACCACAACAACGCCCTGTTCCTCAAGCCGATCCAGAAATTCTAGCCATGGTACGAGATACCGTCCTCCTTGCGTCTGGATTGAACGATGGAAGATTTGCCGTTCCAGAAATGGTTTCTTTACAAACTGTATTGGACGACCCAACCACTATCCAATATGCCGTCATGGCATGGTTGGCCAACGATCCGACCATTTTGAATTATCCTGCATCGAAAATCTTACAACGGTACGTCTTGGGATGCTTCTATCGGAGCTTGGTCAACAACAATGAATACGATAATGACGATGAAAATATGCATCCAATCCTCAAAACGTGGATGATGTATCAAGACGAATGCGAATTTTGGGACACCACCGGTGACCAATCTACTGTTGGTACAACCCTCCTTTGTGACGAAACCACTGGACAACACGTCGTTGCCATTCATTTGGAAAATGTTGGATTGACAGGAACACTCGCTCCCGAATTGGTCTTGTTGTCTAATTCGTTAGGTATGTACGCCAAAAAAAAAGAAGTGGTATTGCTCTTTTTTTTTACTGGCATGTCATTTAATCAGAACCAGACCAAAGTCTCAACTTGGTGTGTGGTTTTGTATATCCCTCTCTATATTCTCTCTCTCTTTCTTCATGGTTGACTCATCAGAAATGATTTATTTGACCGAAAACAATATTCATGGAACTATCCCATCCTCTTTTGGAAAGCTCCAACATTTGAAACGGATTCAACTCTCTCGAAATGAACTCGATGGAACGGTCCCCCCCGAATTGGGAAATCTTCAAGAGAATCTAGAAGTACTCAGTATCGGCCGAAACAAGTTGGAGGGGACAATTCCCACTCAACTTGGTCTCTTGACAAAACTCGTCGAAATGAATCTTGCCGGTAACTCATTGACCGGAACCGTACCAGAAGAATTGAACAACATGGGAGCTCTCACGATCCTCCGCTTGGAAGACAACAATCTTGGTGGATTGATGCCAGCTGACATGTGCAACAGGACGACTGGTGGAATGTTGCAAATCTCCCTCGACTGCGAAGAGGTCCAGTGTTCCTGTTGTACAGGTTGTTGTCCAACCTGTGGACTGGGAATCGCTACTGATACCCCTGCCGTACCTGCTGCTGCTGCCTCTCCCACCGAATCTCCAGCTACAGAAATGTTGGTGTACCCAATCGCTTCAACCCCTGCAACGGATGATTTGGATTGTTACAGTATCAACATTGGATTTTCTTGTTACGCTCCCCAGTTTAACATTGGATTTGAAACATCGGTATGTGACCCTCAATCGTACGATATGGTAGGAGTGTTTACCACCAGTGGCGGTGCGTCCCTTGTCGGAACACAACAGCCAATTGAAAATGCTATTATTTGGGCGACATCCTGTACACTCCCAGAATGCTCCGGTGCCATTTCTTCCAACGGGTCGTTGTATTATCGGAACATGTTCCCCGAAGTGACGAAAGCTGCATCCACTTGGCCACCTCCTGCCGCCGATAGTACCTCGTACGTGTTCGCCATGATCCATGTAAACGAGTCCGGAATGGCAACGATTCTTTCAGAAAGCATTCCGTTCGTCGTGGCAGATACCTGTCCGTAGGAAGAAGAAAAAATAGACCGGTCCGAGTGTTATTGTTGTCATTAACATCACATCAAACGATTCTTCTTTTGCTCTGCGCTGCCAATCCAGCAAGATATAGTCCATGGGTATTTTTATGTTACCGATGACTTGTCTTGTTTGTTTACTACAGTTAGTAGTTTTGTAATTGCATATATTATATTTTATATATTATAGATAACAATCATTAATGTTACAGAGAAACATTTTTTTCCTCTTCTCTAGCTAGAGTGTAGGCTCTACGGTAGCACTTCGTACGTAGCTACCATTGTACCTACGGTAGATTCGGATAGCATTGGCAGTCTCCGTAATGTCTACTACGAGTAGCTACCGTAGCTACCATTTACTACGGTAGTCGTAGGTACCGTATTATCATACCTAGCTACCTACCGCAACTACCGTAGTACCTACCGGTAATTCAAAAAGCGGCACATTGTATGTGTTTGGCATCGTCTTCGGTAGTTTGAACTACGTACGGCGCATCTTGGAGAGGCAGTCGACTCTCCAAATTGGATTTGCCTCCCATTTTTTAATCTTTGGCATGTGTAGAATCGGACCCCGTGAGCCAAACAAACAAACAAACAAATGAACACAGGAGTTGTGACACAACACAACAACCCATGAAAATTCATTGATTGATTGATTTATTGATTGATCGATTGATTTTGATTGATCCCACGAGAGAAGGAGAGACAGTAGCAAAGAACACAAGGAGAAAGGATCATTCATTCACTGTTACATCACTCTTGTAGCTAGTAGACTACTGCAATACTTATACTGCCATAGCTCTAGTAGAGTGGTGATAATAAAGTCCCACAAACGAACAAAGAAAAAAATGCCACCTGCTATCCACAGAAGCAAACCTCCACCGTCCAAAGGGACGACATCATATCATATGACGTCCCATCGAGATGTGGAAGAATTGTTCAGTGGGATCAGTATTGGTGGTAGAGCTAGTGCTGCTGATGGTACCAACAACAACAACAATAAGAAGAATAAGAAACTCAACAACAACAACAACAACAACAAGAAACGAAAGACCAAAGGAAAGAACGGTACTAACAATAATAATAATGGTGGTGATGACGGTGATGTTCTTCTCCCTACGTCCACTCAACCAGCGTCGGTAGAAGAACAAGCTCCGACCACCACAGATCCGGTACCGGCATTGAACCATTCGTCGTATACTGATAACTCTCCCTTTCATCAATACTTGACCCAAATCGAGAATGATTATGGTGTGACCAGTATCGAAAGTGTCGGTCCCAATGCAACCTTTGAACGGTCCTTTGAAGATGACGAACAACACGAACAACAACACGAACAAGAACCAGTTATTGAAGTACAAACTTCGTATCCGTCGCAATCCTATTCTCACAATCAAGTAGGTCCATCCTTTCCAAACAAGCAAAACGGCGATCTCAATAACAGTACGTTGTCTGCTCCGGACAGTGTCTCGGATATGTATCAGATTGCAGTCATGCAATACGATCCCGCCACAGGAACGTACGAAGATGATATCAGTACTTTGGGGGATGAATCAATGATCCGTCGAAGGACATTATGGACCGATCCTGGTAACGGTAATGGCAAAGAAACATTGGTCGATGCAGATGACTACGAAAAGGAACTTGTAGAGGGAAAGGTCGCCAACAAGCAACAACGACGTTCCCAGCCTCCTACCAACATCAAAACGACCAAAACAATGCAGTCAATGCCCAATGAAACGACGACGGCGACCACATCCAAGAAGAAGAAAAATAAAACCAAGGAACAAAACAAAGTGACGTCGTCCGTGCCAACGAAACTCACACGACCACCACCTCCACCATTGGAAGATCCCTCCAAATTGAAAACAATCAAAATCAACAAGAGCAAATCCAGGTCTGGAAATACCTTTTTACAGTCGTTCTTTTCCAATAGTTACAGTAATGAAGATGAAGTCCAAGACGACGACGAAGACAACAAACGCGATACACCCATGTCCGCCGATGTGTACACTACCGTGAATGAATTTTCCACGTCCAATATGCACGACGAAGAAGAAGCTGTCAACGGCACTGAAGTTGGAGATGATGGTATTGACCATAATGAAGCACCCTTGTTTGCTCGACAAAACAAATGGTTGATTATCCGTTTTATGGTCTGTTTGTCGATCTTCTTGATGGCAGTTGCCGCCGTTGCATTGACATTTGGAATATTGTATTCCAACGACTCCGCTCTTGTGGTAGGATTGTTTGGTGGTGGCAAGGCCGACAGCAACAATGCACCCAACAACCCTCCCACGGATTCCGGTGATGATTTTTTTGTCTACAATGACGATGATGATCAGAATATCTTTGATCCACCACCATCCATCTTTGACAGGTTCAATCCCACTCCATCGCCGACGGTAGACGAGCCATTGTCGCCCGGCCTTCCAAGGCCTCCTATTCGACCGAAACCAGACGATGGACAACAATCCTCTGGTACCGGAACTACGGAACCACCCACGGTGGATGAAAACGTATCGTTTCATCTTTTGTCCGTCTTGGCCAATTATTCGTCATCTTCGATTGATATTATCATGGATGATAAATCGCCACAATTCCTGGCGTACCAATGGGTGTTGAACGATCCAAGGTACTGGGCCTACTCCAATGCCACCATCGTGCAGCGATGGGCCCTGGCCGTCTTTTACCACAGTACCAATGGGGAAGAATGGGAGACGGAGAACTTCCCATCGATTTTCAACTCGGCAAGGCTCCATGGATGAATTATTCGGACGAGTGCCAATGGAAATCTTCCAATCAGGCAACCGATGGCAACATCTGTAACAGTGACGGCGAATTGTTCGCCCTGCACGTGCGTCGTATAGGGTTGAATGGGACCATCCCCTCGGAAATTGGACTGCTGTCAACGTTGCGATTGTTTCTGGCCAATGGAAATCCAGGTTTGGCAGGAAGCTTGCCAACGGAACTTGGATTGTTGTCACGAATGGAAAAGCTTCAAATTACATCCGGCGCCCTGGTAGGGACCATTCCCACTGAAATTGGTAGTTGGACACGATTGACCGTGGCTGGCTTGGGAAATAATCAACTAGAAGGAACGCTGCCAACGGAATTGGGTCTTTGGACGAATCTGGTTACGTTAGGAGTCCAAGGGAACGATTTACGAGGAACGTTGCCATCGGAAATTGGACGGCTACAACAACTTGGTACGTAACATTGATGACATGGCTGCAATGCATCTCTTTGGAAGGACGTATTTGGTACGACGACCACAACGGCTCTCATAAATACTATTGATTTGTTCGTCCATTTCTCTCATTGTAGAGAGTTTGACGATGGAGCGTAATTTCTTTTCTGGTACCGTCCCGCGGGAATGGACGAATCTTTCGAAATTGCAATCCTTTTCGATCCAAGAAAATCTCATCACGGGGGGAATCCCCAATGGTTTTTGCTCTCTCGGGAATTTGCAAGCTTTACTTGCGGACTGTTTGAACGAGATCAATTGTCAGTGCTGTACACAATGTTTCTAGAGTACAACTACCCTCCCAAGTTTCCCACTATCAACGTGGAAGTGGGCGAAGTAGGGCGACTAGATTGGTGGAAAAAGGTACGGTAGATCAGATCCAGGGGTCACCAAAATTCCCGATTCGATCTTACCGAAAGAAGGCTTTGGACGGCCAGAATATGTTACTTCGTAGAAGGAGACAGCGTTGTTCATTCTATATCATTTTGAAAAAACCACTCATCCAGTTAAAAGAAAAAATTAAGATTGTTCTGCCTTTCGTTATGTGTCACACAAGCATGGTATGTGGTTCCTACGTGAACGATAACTGGAGCTTACGTCGCAGTAGGTAGGATGCTTGCAAATACGAGTGTCATCTTCGATGGAATGGGATGAATCCTGGACGGAAGAAAAGAGACCACCCCATGGACCAGTCTTATTTGGAATGCCGGGTGTATCGTTGAAGAGCTCAGTCGCAGCTAGAGGGTGCACCCGACAAAGCAGTACAGTACGGTACTTTGTTGCCGCAGGGTGTGCAAATCCAAGCACAACATCAAATCAATTGTCAGTAACTATGTTTCTGGCTACACCATACTTGCCAAGGCTGCTCGTCTCCGTATTGATTTTGCGTCTTTCTTCTTGGGCATGGATGCGAGACCTTCTTGCGCACTCAGAAGGGAGACTTCTTCCCCCGGAACGGATGATCCTCCAGAAGTGGCCCCATAACCGGCTCCATCACCACCACCACCACCTTCTACGGCAGCACTGGCACCATCACCTCCTCCTCCCGCCCCTGTTCCATCGTGTGCCGAATCTGTGGCCAATACAATCGTTTTCAATCGTTCGGATGGTGCCTTAGTCTCGGTAATATATTCTTCGCTGTCATCCTCATCTTCATGGTCGGACTCGAAACTCCTTGGACCGAATCGCAGCAACAACATCATGATGGCCACACCGAACGATGCAGCAAAGTACAGTTCCCCTCCACAGGCGATTCCCACGGCGGCACTGATCCATACACTTGCCGCTGTCGTTAAGCCGTGTACGACCAAACTTGCATCCTTCTCTTCCTTTTTGAAAATCAGTCCGGCACCCAAAAATCCAACACCACTGGGGATTGCCGCCGATATTCGGGAGGCGTCCCAATTCATGGGTCCGTTCACAAAGGCAAAGGTCGAGTTGATGGTAAAGAGACAGCTTCCTAAGGAAACGAGACTCATGGTCCGTATTCCTGCCGGTCGATCCGCCTGACGACGTTCCCATCCAATCAATCCACCCAGAACAATGGAGGCGACCAATCGTCGTCCAAAGGAACATTCTTCTTTCGTCAATCCCATCAAGATCCAGTAACGTATATGCGGGCACCGACTGCCATCGTAGGCAGGATTTTCGAATTCCAAAACGGTACCTGGATCTCGACAGGGAATGTCCCAAAAAAGTTCCATAATACTGGCCAAACCCGTTCCCAAAACGTAGACGGTGGCGGTGAAATACATAATGGCTTTGCCATAGGTAAATTCTGTGAAATAGTCATGATTGGGACGGATGGAGGCGACCAAATGGCGGTGGTTGTAGTGTTGAGCAAATGGAGACGGCATGTTGATATATTATGATGTGGAGAAAAACGGGTACACAACAACAACTTGACCTCAAGTTTGGGAGAAAAGTGGAGGCGAATGATTCGTTCGATTGACGGGTCTTTTTCTTTTTCCTTGATCCTCGATCTTCACAAGCGAAAGATATTGAAGGGTTGAGCTGCTCTCTTCCAACGATTGACCCCAAAGTAACGATGGCAGCAGCCGCCAAGTCTGCTAAAGAGGACGAATCGTCGATTGAGGTATGAATTGCTTACAGTTATCAGTACACACTAAAATACACACGATGGCATCAACCGAGTGAGGTCATCTCAGAGGTGTGAGTGTGTTCGATTTTTGATTCCACAATCGATGACTCAGTCGACTTCTTACTACGTATGATACTACTACGAAGTAGTAGGTAGCCACCGGTAGTAGTAGAGAGTGTCATACAAACTAATCATTCGATGGTAGTACGTAATAGTGTGTGAATAGGTATGATACGTAGTACTACGCATTCCAATCTTCCAGGCCGTACACAGTGATGACTCCTCTACTCCTTTACTATAATCTATATCATAAAATATATTTATGCTGTTAATATATTGCTTCTTGTTGACCACTACACACAGTAGTAAGCAATGAAATAATAAAGAAACCACAAGATTTCATTTGTTGTTGTTTGAAAGGAAATTTTGTTTTGCTTGTTTTGCTTGAACTTCACCCACCACCACTTGAAGGATATATTCGGATGATCCCCCAACCACCTGAGTGGATAGGATCACCTTGTCGTGGTAGGTATGTCATATATTTTTATTACCATGGGACTTTCATCAGAGTGTTATTCCACAGTCTTCCTCAACCTTAGTGGTAGACAACACCAGTATTGTCGTCGTCGTTGTGGTTATGCATCGTCAAGATTTGGATGCGACAATGGTCTACAAAGACGTCCACTTGATTTCCCACACCGGCAACAGCAACCATCATGGCCAAGGAGGATGGTATTGCATCTTCTGATACTGTTTCTGGTTTTCCTCCGATGGTACCGTCATTACGATCCTGCTCTTCCTTTGGTGTCGTAACTGTATATGCTGCTGCTGCTGCTGCTGTTGCTGCTACGGCATAACTGGATGGTGGTGTACACCATAGTCGACCGGATTTTTCCAATTGGAACGGCGATTTCCAAACTGTGACAGCTTGATGATTGGCAACGGTGTAGAGCATGGATTGACCGTTCACTACTATGTTTGTCACGCGACGAATGGCTTCGGGTGTTTCTTGAGACGTCACCAACGTCCCCGAAGGAGCATGCCATGTCGCAATCAACCCTCCTGTAGTCGTATCCCGCTGTTGACTACGGTTCGTATGGTTGTTGTTGTTGTTGTTGTTGTTGTTGTTGTTGTTGTTGTTGTTGTTGTTGTTGTTGTGTGAACCAAGAAATGGATTATGATGGCTTGTTGACGTTTTTGTTGTTGACGTTTTTGTTGTTGTTGTTTTTGTTGTTCGGTTGGCCACAACAGTCCACCAGGTTCCCTGTTGTGTTTGTATAATCTGTGACACTGACCACCACGGAGATGTATTTTTGGTCGTATCGGGAGCGGGATTGCTGTTATTATTGATGTTCGTGTTATTGCTGTTGTCTCCAAAGCTCGGCCAGCAGGGAGACGGCTTTGTTAAAGTGGTACTGCTTTTGGACAAGTCGTCGCGTGTTGTATGATCGTCGTCGTTGTCGTCGTCGTTGTCTACCAACGACAAACTGTGCGGCGGGTCTTCCAGTAACGAAAAGTTTTTTGATGATGAAACAGAAACGTCGTCGTCGTGTTTGAGACGTAACACCAAAAGTCGAGATTGATTGGTACCGATCACAACGGTCGTTGCCACTGAACCGTCCTTGTTGGATCCATCAACACAACAAGAATCGGAAACAAGCATGGTGGTACACATCTCTTGGTTGTGTGGTGGTGGTTGCTGTTGTCGTTGTTGCTGGTGGTGGTGGCGATAATTTCGCTGCCGCTGCCGCAATGAATGGTGATTCTTGAGATAGGATGATAAGGAAATTCGTCGATTCATGATCACTCCATGTCCATGACAGTCATTCTGGTGAACCATCGTCGTCGTTGAAAGATCCAATCGGAGCAATTGATTCGTTTCCAGTACATACAGAAACCGTTGATGCTGCTGGAGGACCATGTGTACAACCGGTCGATTGTGAATCTGTGTTACGACTGGTTTCGGAATAGTTTGGGGGGTGTTATTGATACTGCCATTCAGAAGAACAGAAGACAGAATCTCATTCATAGAAATACTCCAAATACCATCCGATCCAGCTACAAGGAGAAAGAGTTGTTGTGATTGGTCTTGTTGTTGTAATTCTATTTCTGTGGAGGATCGTTTTCGTTTTTTGTTGTTGTTGTTGTTACTCGTTTCGGATGTTGTTGTTGTCGTTGCTGCTGTTGTTGTTGTTGCTGTTGTTTCCAATACTTGTAGTGTATGGAGTACTGAATTTGGACTAGACGAAACACGAAATCTGGTCACTTGTCTAGTCGTCGTCGTTGTTGTTGTTGCTGCTGCTGCTTCCGTTGGAACGTCATGGTCAGCAGCTTCATGAACAACCATTGGATTCTGTTTTGTGATGACTCTCCAAACAATGATCTCACCCGTGGAGGTACAACCAAAGAGAAACAACAAATTTTGTTGTTGTTGTTGTTGTTGTTGTTGAAAGTGATGCCATTGCAAATCCATAATAGTCACATCGGAAGACAAGAAGAAGGACTGCTGGTTCAACAACAATGAACTCTTCTTCTTCTTGAAATGAACGTCCCATTCGGATTGATACGAAGCATACGTCGTTTCAAAGGAACGAGGAGGTGGAAGTTCCATTCTCATCTTCATTACAGTAGAATGTTGCTGTAAGGGTTAGGATGTATACTACCGGTAGTTAGTAGTTGCACTACGCTTGCAGCTGGTATGATAGGATGTTGTTTTATCAGAGCCAGACCGTAAGACCGACGGAAAAGAGAGAGGAAAGAGATACATAGATTGGCGGTTGTTTGGTACTACGTAATAGTACCGGTACTTCGAAGTAGTAGTAGTACGAGGGACGTATTTTACTTACAATTAGTACGTAGTACGAGTACGGTCGTAGGTAGATGTTTCTTGACTTCTATGCTTCTACTGTCGTATACTACACTCTTATATCTCTGGAGTGGAATGGAGTTGTAATCAAGCAGTTTGATGATCAATCTCTCTATCTATAGCACATCCTTATAACGAACCAACTGTAAAGAAAAAGTTGATCTTTCTACTAGCTAGCTTAGAACTCTCCTTGATCATAATGATGATGACCATGTCCATGCGAGTGATCGTGATTGTCATGAAGACTTGTTTCATGAATATCAACAGTGTGATGCGCATGATGCATGTGGTGGTGTTCTAGTACTACTACTTCTTCTTCTGGTGGGGATTGTCGAGAGTGATGATGATGATGATGATGATGATGATGATGTCCATGACTATGATGGCCCGAATGGGAATGTTCGTCCATTTCTTCCAACAGACTCACGGCATACAAAAATCCGATACCCATGGCAAAGAAGAGCAGTTGGACCAATCGGAACTTCCAGGACCGTCCCTCGTCGAGTAGTTCGGGTAAGATATTGACGGTCGCAAGATACACGAACCCACCGGCGGTGATAAACATCAATTCGTCTCCCGCCACGTGTGCCGTCAACAATCCAACGTAGGTACCCATCATGGCCGCAACGGCCGTTCCAAACTGAGCCAATATCGCTTGTCGTTTACTAAATCCTTCCTTGACGAGAATGGCAAAATCACCCAGTTCGTGAGGGATCTCATGAAACAGTATGGACAGTGTTGCCAACCCACCCCGAGATTGGATCATTTCTAGAACACCAGCAGCATTGTCCGCAGATTTACCCGCATAATTGGAAAAGGAGGCACCAATCGCAAGACCGTCAGTAAACTTTTTACACACAGAGAGACACAGACGGATCAGATCCAAATAGAAAAGAGAGAGAGAGAGAGAATGTTGGAAATCACAAAAAGAGGAGGAAGGGGGGCGGGGATGACTTTTTTTACATAATGTTTTTGTTTTTTGGAAATTTCCATTTCAACAACATCATCAACAACAACAAAAACTCACGTTGTGAAGTGCATCGGCTGCCAAATTCAACAATACCAACGACTGTTTGTGCTCCGGATGTTCATGGATAGTCTTCTGGTGGGAGGAGGACTCGGACTCGGACTTGTTGTTGTTGTTGCTGCTGCTACCGTGGGAATGTCCTCCATGGGTAGTATTAGTAGTTTGATTCAGTTGCCGGATCACCATATCGGTCACTAAAAAGATCGAGAAACCCATTAAGATCCATAGACCCATAGTATCGTGACCATTGCTAGTACTGGCACTGTTGTGGTGTCCGCCTGCGGCATGTGGAATGACATGTAAAAACACATCCCCCAACAGTCCACCGGCTGCGATGGCTTGTCCCAAACTCAACACAAAACTGTGTTGTCCCTCACCACAACCATAATGAGGGAACAGTAATAACAATACGTTCGGAGCGATACTGATCAACGCCGTTGAAGTGAAGGCGGCCATAGCGGCAGTGCTGTTGAGAGCGGTCGATAATGATGATGATGACGACGACGACATGATAAATGACAGGACGGATGAATGGTTTTTGGAAACACACAACAACAACAACAAGATGTATTGGAAATCTTTCTGATACATATTTTCTGTAGTAGAAGTAAAACGAATACGACCTGGGTCGATAATATGCTACTACTACTGCTACTACTACCGTAGCTAGTAGACCACCACAGTTGCTGGTGCGGCACTGGTGTGATTGGATGCCGCTGCCGTCGGGTCTGGCCTGATGATGAGATGTAAAATCAGTAGAACTCTATCATAAAGCTGGAAGGTTGGACCAAAATTTAGACTTGATGAATTATATTTTCACCTCTTGTTGATGGTGCCAACGTAGCATAGTTGGTTAATGCACCTCATTCGTAATGAGGAGATCCGTGGTTCGAACCCGCGCGTTGGCTTTTTCTTTTGGATCGACCGTCGATCAGTTTATACAGTTAGTTCCAATTCAAGAAGCTCTGATGAAGGGAAAAAGAGGTCCACTCTGATGGTCCTGTTGCTTATCATCTTGTCATTGTTCAAGTCGGTGCGTCAAGTTTCAGAAGTTTTTACAAAAAAATACAACGATTTACCGTATAATCTATCGATGGTGGATGATGCCACAGCTATTCATACAGAAACCAGTAGACTACGACATACCGGTAGTCTGCTGCTGCGAATTGTAGAACTCATTGCTTTTTTCTATTGTTATTTTTCTATTGACTGTGAGTGGTTCTACTGGATTACTACTACGACGTACTACGTACATGTTCTTGGATCAGTTCATTTTCAAGTATACAGCATCCAGCACTTCAAAGAAGGGGCTATCTTTTTTGTTGACGGTCGTAGTTGTGTCGTTGTAGTAGTTTTCATAATGTTGTAATGATAATATTATTTTATGTATCATATATGATACATAGAGTATTAGTACACGAAGGTATCGGTAGTATGTCGAAGGTGGATGATACCTTCGTACTGTACGTACCAGATGAGGCGACGCACCTCCGTCCCGATCCAATCCATAAAAAAAAATTGGTTGGATGGCTGTGATGCTGTGATCACATCAGCGACGGAGGCGAAGAACAGAACCGACCGATCTGGTTGTTGGTTCACTTGGGATGGATACCAAACTACATCATTATGGAGAGTGCCTGTTGTTGCAAGACACAAACCAAACATCCAACAGACAAAAACAACAATATTACAATAATATAATAATGTCAGATTCCGATCAGGAAGAAACGAAAAAGAAGAGTTCCAAGAGGGATTCTTCTTCGTCCGCTGCTGCTGCTAGTAGCAGCAAGACGTACGAAGAACGTGTGAAGGCAGTGAATATTATTGCTCAACCGTTAGCATCCAAGAAATCTACCAAAAAGGCTCACAAGCTCGTGAAGAAGGCGTCTCAAGCGAAACATATCCGTCGTGGAGTGAAGGAGGTTGTGAAAGGTCTTCGAAAGGGTGAACAGGGTCTTGCAATCTTGGCGGGAGATATCTACCCGTTGGATGTGTACAGTTTTTTACCCATCTTGTTGGAAGAGAAGAACGTCCCGTACATCTTCGTTCCGTCGAAACAAGATTTGGGAGCCGCAGCATGTACCAAACGACCGACCAGTGTCGTGTTGGTCAAGTCATCATCAACATCATCATCGAAGAAAGATTTTGATGGAAAGGATCTCATGGATGCATTGATTGCGGAAGCGAAAGAATACGACCCATTGAGTGTATGAGGAGTGTTTTACACCTGGCTTTTTCAACCAACATTATAATATAGGACTGTTCTTTTGCTACTAAAGTGTATCTCTTGTGTTTGGGACAAAAACAGGACAGTGACAGCTCAGGACAGAGGACGGTGAAAGCAAGCTAGATTACAACATTTTGGTTGTTTGGAATGATACAACCACTCCGTCGCTCTTAATATCGGATACAATTTGCTTCATTATATACTATAAGATGTACTGTTGACTATAGTTCAAATGATACAGTACTGTTGGTTGTCAAGAAAAACCCTCTAGACATCCCAACTTTCTGTTAGGCAAGATATGCTACCACATGTAGTACAAGAGAGAGAAGAAAAACATCCCAACGGAGAAAGAATGAGTGTTTGGTTATTCTTTTTTTTGGGGGGGGGGTTCCGATTACGGAGTACACCAAGAAGAAGAAAAGCCTCAAAAGCTATGCCTCTGCATCTCGATTCAATCCTTTTTTTTAATTGGCCTTCTGAAGAATAGCAGAACCGATCTTTGTTGGAGCTATGACTCGTTTCAACTGCAAATGAAAGTACTACTTGTTGTTTGCTAACTGTAATATTTTTTTACATCAGTTTTTTCCACCACTTCAGATTTGGGTAGTAAAATACTACGTAGAGATCGTAACAACGATCTTCCAATGTACGACCACTTATCACTGGTACGTGCACATACGGTACACCAATAGGTAGCTACTATCCCCCTGAGTGGATCACCTTGTCGTGGTAGGGGGGGGGGGGGGGCTTAGCCCAGGTTTGCCAGAGCCTGGGGAACTAAGAATCCACAGATGATCTATCAGCGCAACAGAAGATATCGTCCCAGCTGTAGTACAAACAACTGCTGTCTTGTGCATGACATCATGCAGAACCGGTGGCCGACCAGAAAGATTGTGTTTCTCATATTTAGTTGGAAGAGGGGGCTAAGGGAGAGGAAGAAGAATGCTTAATGCATGTTTCCTGATGCAGAGTTGTGATGGGCACTGACATATCCATGGAAGAAATGGCATCATAACTCAGCCGAGTGTCTAGTGCAGAGGGACAGTACTATTTCATTGGAAATATTATTGGTGCTTGACATGGAAAGCTTCTTTTACACGTACTTTCTGCCCTATTGGGTTGCAACAGGTAAAAGATATCAACACACCCAAAACAATTTAAGTGGTCAGTTGCTGCCTTCCCAGCATTGTTTTTGGAAGACCACGCCACATCTGACAATCACTGGTTTGGACTTTTCCACATTCTTCATGAGGTTTTTTGCCTTTCCAGTACACCGAGGGACGAGTGGTGGGCAACAGGGTACTGAGTGGACGGAAAGCTGCGGGTGAGCCAACTTCTCAGATGCAGAATCGATGGTAGCTAGTAGTTGGTATAGCCTTAAATAGATTTCCTTATCAATTAGCAACAGAGAAATTATGTCTTCGTTTTCGCAAGCGATAATGAAAGTTATTCAAATAATCAATGTCAATCACCCACGCAAATAATTGAAAGCAAACAAGCCTCTTTCTAAAAAATAGAGAGATCCGAAACAATTGTTTTCCGAGTTGTGGCGTTCGACGTAAGGTTTAAGTTCTTGTGGCTGAAAATAGATTTTCTATTATGATATATGATATCCACCAATAGGTAGCTTCGTCGTACGATAGTACTCGAAGTATTATTTTATGATATGGAGTTTTGGAGTTTTTTTTCTTGGGCAGAGACAATAATGAGTGAAGGAAGGCCGGACAGACCGCTCAGGATAGCACTCAGGATGGAACCGTACGGACGACGGATCAGACCTTCGTCACTTGGCACGTACTACGTTCGAAGTTCTTTGTCATCACATCATGTTAAATTTTTTAACAAGACATGGGGAAACGGAATCGCCCATCTCTCTCGCCCGTGTCGGCACATCATCGGACTTCGGGCACTTCTTGACGCCTGCTCTGCGGAATCGCCGTTGTCGGCACATCATCAGCACATCTATCTACCAGTCATTCCTGACTAGACATCCTGTCATCCATCAACCCTTTTTTGGAGACGGCGATAGCCGGGATTCTGATGGGGAGGATTTTGAGGAAGAAGCCGCTCTGTTGAACGAGTCTGGAGGTGTCTCGCAGCCGAAAGACGGTACATCCAGGCTTTGCGTCCAGGGCCTTGGGCAGTCTTCTTCCATTGTCGGCGTGAAAAACGCTTCTATCAAGGTCTTCGTTGCATGGAGGAAATACAGAGGCAAACCTGCAGATGTAACTTGGATGGAGATTGATGGCGACAATCTCATGGGTTACAGTAACGAAGCCTGTGTGTGGGCGTCAAAGGCCTGCGTGCCATATGGTGGAGTATCTTGCTTTGATGAAAATCTTCAACCAACCAATCCGTCAAGCAGAAGATGTTTGACCTATAAAACTCTTGGGATATATCTAGGTCAACATTTACAAGCTATCAACGACCGTTTCCCTCACCATGACGATTTCAAGAAGCCCGCCGATGCCCCAAAGGAGCAGGTAACACCTTGGTGGTGTGCCGTGAGAAATTCGTTTCTCAAGAGATGCAAGAAGTTTCAGGCAGCTTATGGAGATGACGTAGCGTTTGGAATTGAACCTGTGGTACCTCTGTACAAAAACAACAATCTTGCTATTGGCCTAGTTATTCTTGGTGATCCATTTGCGGCTGTTGACCAGAAGTCTGTTTTTCTAGAGAAAGTACAGAAGGCAACTAACAGGAAAGGCAAGAGTCTGGAGGAGCGCTGTTGGCTGGTATTTGTCGGCGAGGCTCTGGCCAGAGGAGGAGAGGTGCGTTATCTTCATTATGATAACTGGACGTTTCATCAGTTTACCCATGTCCTTGACACACAGTGGACTGAGATGAAGACGGTCAACACGTACGCCATGCCTTTTGTCCCGGACAAGACTCATTGGACCTCGGACATTTACCATGCTTTGGGATCTTGGTTTTTAGTGGAAGATGGACTCCATCGGAACATGGAGGAGATAGAAGGAGGGATGCAAAATGTTGTTTTTCCATCATTGTGCAAAACCGGCGAGTCAAGCACCGCAAAACTTCTTACTCAGGCAATTCAGAAGTGTCTGCCGGACAATATCAAAAGTCAGATTACCTCTCGATCTTTGAGGGATGCTGGAATTACTGAGCTTGCTGCCCATGGGTCCTTGTCGATCTATGAAAGTTGTGCAAGATCTGGACACTCCACCGGCACAACCCAAGATCATTATATCAGCGACCAGCACTATCTGTATGGGTTGAAGGCAGGCATGGCCAGGGCAGGGTATGATGTTTCCAGCGGTGATTACACAAAGAAAATTCACCTGCCTAGAGTTCAAGCTATTGGCAGTGGGGTCGACAATCAGCTTCATGCCTTTTTGGATAAATGCTTTACAGTTGACGTTCCTCATTTTGATAAGGGGGGCAAACTTAGGCCTGTGCTTTTGACTTGTCTTGCCACACTTCTACAGCATTACAAGGCCGTTTTGATTGACTGTGGCCATGACAATGCCATTATTCAGCACTTGAACAAAGCTGCTTTACATTCCTGTTTAAATGACCCACGCTGGCCAAGATTGGCTCCAATTGAAATACTTCAAAAGTGGTGTGGATTGATCAATAGTGATCTTTGAACACCGTATCTGTCAATCACAGTGTGTGACACCCAACCTTGAGTCACTGTCAGGTGCTTTGAACAACACCATGGCAATGATGTCAAGTCTTAATGAAAAGATTGAAAATCTCATCAATGAGAACAAAGAGGTGAAGTACCGTTTATCCATCAGTCAATCTGAGATGGCAACCTTGCGAGAAGAAACACAAAGCATTGGCAAGAAGATGTCCGTCTTTAAAACCCCTCCAACTTACTTGCCAATGAAGCAATCCTGTTCTACCTTACCTGCGGCCGTTGACAATGGAGATGATGAAGATAGTGCAGATGATAATGAAATGATTCTTGCTGCCTTAAGTAGTCCAACCACAGTGCAAAGAAGGCCACACGATGTGGTCAGACAGCTAGCCCCAAGTTTCAATGCTGTGCCAGCAGAAAAGACCAAATTGGATAGGTCAAGCGCTTTATTCAAGGATCTGCTTTATGACCTCAAGGATATTCTTAATTTGGAAGATGGGGGGAAAACCCCAATCCCAAAAGACATGGTGACAGAAAAATTGGGCATTGACCGATTTCCTTGAGCTCCTGCAAATTGCCGTCACTCAATCGACAGAAGCCAAGGAGGCAAAGGAAGAGTTGAAGCAGCTCAAATATGGCATGGTGAGAGGTGACGGCCTTCGGCTAGTAGCCAAACTGGAGAGGCGAGCTCTGGACATGCTGTTTGTACTCAAAGGTGATGATCCAACAACTGAGTGGAGGGAAAAAGTCAAGAAGCCAGCTGTAAAATTCCGTAGTGTTGGAGGACGGGTCCATGCATGTAAAAAAGAGCTAATCAAAAATCTTGGCCTTGACAAGCAGAATTCAAAGATTGCACCTAAGGACCAGCCTCTCATATTCTGGAATGATGCAAAGGCTCACACAAGTGGAACCCCACCAGGACAGCAATCCATAGCTCGGCTTCTTCGCAAGCGTGCACCAACACCTGCTGTTGATGCCTCAAGAACCACCGCTAGTGTCACGGTACCAATGTCGGCATATGCAGCAGGGCAGCAAACATGGACATCGCTGGCAAAAGTATCTCTGCAGAAACCAAGCAGATTGAAACCATGCAGTCACAGTCAAAAACGGACAAAACAAAGAAGGTTGAATGGTACGGATACTGCTCTGGCTCCTGCGGCTGACTCTCTTCCAACAGGAGAACTAGCTGTCATGAAAAATCTCGACGCCGAACACAAAAGCTTGCTGCCTTGAAAGATGGTCATATGGTCTTACCCAGCAAGAACGTTGTGAAACCAGGATTGGCGGTTGGACTTTGTGGTTCATTCCCCAGTTACTGCAGGATGGGAGGGCTTGTGAGGGCAAGCAATGCCAATGGTGTGGTAATGAAACATCAATGTGGAATGTGTGGCTATATCACTCATGGAGCTCTGTGTTGCCCAAACAATGTGGATACTGGATCCTACCATTGCTACTACTGTTCTAACAGGTTGATTCGTCCCAAGCTCGGCTGTTAGACAACACTCCCGTTGAGTTTATAATAGAGATTAGGTACATGTTGTCATAGCAATTGGTCACTGTAATGCTACCGTACGTAGACTTCCAAATCTGCTGAACTGTAAAGTATCATACTAGTAGCAATTGAAGTGAAGCTAACGCTAACCTTAAAATGTCTAACAGAGGCTCAGAACTCAGAACACCCGCTGCTGGCACGCCAGCAGCTCGCTCAATATAGAGCTCAGTATAGGCCCCTGACGGGGCCTATCCTGAGCTCAGGATCGCGCTTCGCGCTCATTATGGCATTTTTTCCACGTGGCGATCGCGGGTTTGTATGGTAGTTTGTACGTTTGTACGGTAGTCTTTCTGTACGAATAGGTACGAGTTTGTAGAAGAGTCGTAGTTCCGTACTCCCGACTCCCGACTCCCGAGATCTTCAATCTCCGGTTTTGCGAAAATGAGCGATCGATCCAATCTTTTTTTTTTCAACAACCAAACAGAGGGAGTCGTATTGATTGATTGACGACACTTTCTTGTAACCTTGATACTACGAAGTATATAACATAACAAGTGCTTTTCCTGTTGTGTGCTATTGTTGTTTCGTAACTTCTACTTCTACTACTGCTACGTCAAATTATCCAGTACAGTACGGAGTAGTACGCAGTCCATCATGGATCATTCTCGTTTTCTGTTTCAAGATCGCAACGACGACAACAACAATAATAACGACGATGATGATCATGAAAGTGGTGGTGATATTCCACAACAACAGCAACGCCGACAGCTTTTGCAATTGATCGATCAAGAGGAATGGATCAACTTACATGGGATCACAGCCGAACCACGATACGGGAATCAATCCGAGTCCAATCAACAATTGGAACGAGAACGGATTCAACAAGAACGGGAGTATCAATCTACCGTCCATCAAACGATCTTTGGTGTCCAAGACGACGACGACGACGACGAACAAGAACGAATTAAGAATTTCCGACAATGGGAACATCAGCAGGTCATGGTTGAATTAAAAGTCCAACAAAGTAATCATTCTACGAATGATGAGAATGATAAATTCAACAGTGATGAGAATCCAAATCCAACCGACACTGTTATCCTTCGAGTGAATCTCGTCACGTTGGCACGCCATTCCGACGTTGTTTATACCTTGGCTGTCAATCGAAAATGGTTTCCTAATACTTGTCATCAAAAACAACCACAAGATGATGGTAGCCTTCCATCATCAGCACCTCTACAAATTTCCTTGTTGGAATTCTCCAAAGATACCGTCCTTCTCTTTTTGGATATTCTGGCCGACACAAGTGATACCACCACCACCACCAAGCACAACAACAACAGCAAATTTCTCTATAACATTGACCATCATCTATCATCGGATCAGGTTGTCGATTGTTGTCGATTGGCAAGTTTCTTGCAATGTATCTCCCTTCTTCATCAAATCGTACATGATATTTTGGTGCCGGCCGTCGATTCACACAATTGCATGTCACTGTATCAATTGGCTGATCAACTGTCTCTACCAAAATTACTAGAGGCATCGGTAAATCATATGATTCAATCTCTCGATAGTACCCTTCAACAGCAACAATCACAACAACATTCACTAAAACAGTCATCAAACAATACTACCACTAGTACTGATAACGAAAACGACGGCAATATATCATGGGACGAATATTTGACAACAGATTTGCAAGCTCAAATTGTCACTATTCAAAACATCTTACGGTCCTCCAATCGAAAACAAATGTTCTTTTCGACCGTAACGGAGTATTTGGCCATGTTATCGGAGCAGTATCAGTATTATCACGAACGACTCGAAGAGGCAATCGAACAACAAGATCAACATCCAACAGGAACGGTAGGATGGAACTACAGTCAAACCAAAATTGAACTGCAACAAGTCAAAGTCGAACGGTTACGACAATTTGTAGACGAACAACGACGTTTGTTGGGTGGTGGTGGTAATGGTGGTGGTGGTGCTACTACTACCAAAGATACGAACGAAATTCAAGACGAGACCGATCACGAATGTAACAACCAACACAGTCACAGCGAGCATGGCCAAGATCCTTGTGAGGATAATCATGACAGAATCTCTTCATCTTTGAGTCATGGGAGCAACAAACGACAGTGTGGCGGTGGTTCTTCCTTCATCACCGTGAGGGTAGTCTCTTGTATTTGTATCCTACTGGGTCTTTGTTACACGGCCACGTCGTCAACACCATGGACTGTCACCCGGTCCAACCCATTCGGAGTACGACCCTACACTCATCTGCAGCGTCAACGGTATTTATGGTCGTCGCAAGTCTTGCCATTGCGGGGAGGTGATGCTCCAGAGGAATACGACGACGACGAGTATGATGCCGAAGAAGAAGAACAACAACAAAAAGTAGTAGGGAAAAATGGCCGTACCAAACTTCCATCACCACAAAGACGTAATCCAAAAGAAACCTATGATCATTCGATGATTGATCTTCCTCCCGATCCGACACATGGGGGACGACCGGTACCATCGCGTCGTCGTCAACCTCCACCGACACCGCTCCGAAAGAAAAAGAAGAAACCGCATTGGAGTCAACGTCTCGCCACGTCGTCTCTACAAATGACTGGCCAATTGGCATGGAACACTCTCATCAAACAACCAACCAAGCTTGCCTACCATGTCATCCGACCCAAATATGTCGATATTCGAGAAACAGACGGCCTTTGGAGGTTGGAACAACAAGTGACGGAACGGGAAGGTCGTGAAGTGGCCAGTGTTGCGACCATTGAGCTACAAGCCAAACCAAGAATCGTCATTTTACGCAAGGAAGAACAACCAACAACAACCACCAATACCAAGAATAACCCAAATCAACCCAACGTCCTGATAATCAAGGAACCGTACACCTTTACCAAGAAAAAGTTGACGGGGAGTTTTCAGACGCAGTTTGTGATTCCTGCCTTTTTGATTGGCGAGAATCAAATGCGGTTGTACGGGTATCGAGGGACGTGGCAACGGAAATTGGCCGACAAACGTGTCATTAAACTCGTCGGAAAGATCTATCAAGTCCACAAACAACGTTTTGGTAAGAATCGTGGTGAATACGTCTTTGGACAAGCCGTCGGTACCTTTGTGGCGCGACGAAGAATCGAAGCTAAAATCATTGACAAAGAAGAAGAATTGGAAGACATGGACGAATACGATGGCGACGAAGAAGAAGAAAAGGAAGATGTAGAAGAAGAGTGGGAAGAAATTGATGAGAATTGGGAAGACGAGGAGGAGGCCGAGGAATAGCTGTGGAGTGATAACCTGCCATGGATTATACAACAATAAAATACTAATCATTGGATTTTCGTACAAGCTTCTATTGGTGTTGGATAATACTACAGTGCTAGTAGCACTGGTATATCTATTAACAAGATACCTGTGTGGCAACTGCCATCACAGTTTGCTGCCGTCTCCACACAAATTGCAAAGCACCGTCAAAAGACAAAACAAGACAACAAAACTCGCTCATTGTCATGATCGTTGTTGCCGAGATGGGAACCAGGTAAACGCCTCGGGTAAACGCTCGCAGTTGAACGCTGATTGGGCCCAATCTTCCAATGTCACACCCTGTTCACCTGGATCGGGAAAAAAGTAATCAAATGCCATTCCCCAATACAGTACGACCGCACGGACCAATCGATTGGTTGTGATGACGCCACCCGCGTACTCGGCGTTGAGATAACTGGTGAAGTCATCCTTGTCCAAACAAATCTTGGACAAAACCCGTTGATCGACATAGTCCAATACGGCTGGAAGTTGTGTTTGGATGTCAATCGGGACAGTGTAATCCAATCCAAAGGATTGGTCTCGAAAGACATCTCGAAAGTCACAGTCCCATGTTTGTACACGCTGCAGGTAGGTATTTTCCAAACTCAACAGTGCCAGTCGCTGATTGATACTGATTTGATCGCTCAAGAAGGTGGTGATTTCTTCCAACGATGTCCCGAGTCCGGTAGAAGTTTCGTTCAAAAAGTTGACCAGTGTGAGGAGATTGCCGTTGAATGCCTCGAGCCGATCGTTCTGTTCCATCAAGTTTTGTAAAAACTCTTGCAGAGCGGACAGTGTCTCATTTTGAGCAACGGAAGTGTTGGTAAATTGTGCTGTCAGCATCGCCAGAGAGTCGGTCATATTGGACAAGACGCCGTTTTCATGGGCCAAATCGGCCAACGCGACTTTGAAGTAGTCCACTTCGGCCGACAGCTGCACTACCGTATTGTTCAGTTCTTTATTCAGCGCCACGTACACACTATTTTGTGATCCCAGCTCGTTCACTTGTTGTGCCAGTTCTTGGTTGGTAGTATTCAAATCGACGGCTACATCTTCCAAATCGTTCTTGACATCTTCCAACTCCACTACTGTCCGGTTGAGATCATTGTTCAGTTCTTGATAGCGATCGTTCTCATCTTCCAGTCGGTCCACTTGTCCAGTAAGACGATCGATTTCCGTATTCAACCGCAAAACTTGCTCTTCCAGCGCCTTGACTTGATTTTCCAGTCCAGGGATTTGAAACAACCATCCCCAAGCGGCCATGCCACCGGCTCCCAGTAACAATAACAATCCGACGCCCATCAGTGGCTTGGACAAGCCGACAAAGAGAGTGGCCGCAGCACGACTGTGTTGTCCATTCCCGGTATTGCGCTTGCTGAAAGAAGAACTTCCATCGGTACTTGAGGAGGTGTTAATGTTGTGATCAATCACCAACTTTTGGGCTGCCGGCTGCGGCGAGGATGATACGAACGAAGCATCATCAAACGATCGAGTGGAAGGAGAGGTGAGAACTGTATCAAAAGTATCCGCTGGCGATACATCGTGTGGATAGTTGTCAGCGCGAGTGTGTGGCGGTGTTTGAAAGGAGACACGTGACGACGACGACGACCGTGTTTTCTTGAAAGATGTCAGTGGAAGATCCCCAGGATCCGCTCTATTGCACGTTTCCACATCAGGAGTGGTTTGACCGTTGGTACTGTAGCTTCTTCTGCTCATGGTAATAACTCGAATGCAAATTGCAATCTTGATGATGATAGAGAGTGCTCCGATCAATTTAAAAGTCCACTCTCAGAGGAATGTTGACCTTTGTGCACTGTTGTCACATCTCCCGTTGAGACGAGATTGACTGTGAAGTCCAAAGAAAAATAATGAAAAGGAAAGCCGAGATACGTGAGATTTAGATGGGATCGGAATCACATCATTTAAATCGACAAATTCTTCGGGTCATTCATTGCTAAATACAGAAAATACTTAAGTGCCCCCATTCACGACTCTGATAGATTCGGAAGCGATTTCAACAAACTTGAGGGTGACAAACATCGTATTTTATTGAGGGGAACTTCGGTCGTGCTGAATCGCCGAAGTCTAACTATGACTTGTCAACGGAAGCTGACGACAATGAGATACGGGAGTTAGTGATTTTTGTAGTAGGATGACACCGTATCTCTACTACCGTAGGGAGATTAGAGCCCTTGTCGATCTCTGTAGCTCTGATGTATAATCACTCGGTGTCGTAATACAAAGTCAATCATCTGTGAGAATCTGAGAGAGTGGTCACCTGCATAGAGCTCAAGTTTTAGACTCCGGAATGAGCTTCAAAACTCTTGGAGTGTACTAATAGCAAGAACTAATTCCTCTTTACAGTTAGTAACGACGTTATCGCTGTCACCAATAACGGCATGACGCATGGAATATGAGCAATAATATAGCAAAGATGGGGCAGTTTAGCACAAACATAAGACAGGCGCCACAACTGCCAAAGATAGTAGGTCGCCGGTCATGTCTCAAATTTTGGAGGTAAACTCGGAAATACTTCCATGCCATGTTTGGGATCGCAACTACATTGATAACCATGTCGTTTTTGAATACTTTCTTGGAAATAGATTCACAGGAACCCGCAATTTTGTGTAATGTACTTAGTGTTGCAGCAAACATCGACGACATTCTTTGATACTTCTCTTGATGTTCTATTTAAATTGAGGACGAGCCAATACTAACGCCCTGATTTCTGCTTTCTGTTTGATCTTTCCATCTCGGGAAACGCAAATTCAGAACTGCGATTTCGGCTGTCTGCCCCGGAGGAGATCATTCCACTGACATCGAACTGCAGCTTAGTGAATACGACCGTGATCAATTCTTCCCATCAATTCAGATGTTGTGGCACGTTCGGTGCATGTCCAGATGTTGCGCTTCCTTTGCGTTCACCTGCATACGCAGAGAACTACTGCGTCTTGCTGTGAAAAGTGGAGCTCGGGGGATGCGGCATTCCAGCTCAAACGTGGTTCAATGGTCTTCCCTCCCAAAACTACCCTTCTCGACTCACATTAACTGGAATAATTGCTTTGCTTGGGAACACCATCGGAGTCGTGTCGTCCTCCATCCATAGCCATGAATCCTGTCTTTTGGAAAGGAATTCCATATCATTCGCGTCGATACATTTGCCCTCCTCGCGGTTTATATCCGCAACCTTCGTCCAGACTCCTGCACTTCTTTTCCATAGAAATGTTGGAACTATGAGTGCCACCGTACTGAAATATGCTCATAAAAACTAGCTTCGTCACTGCGTGCATGTGTCGACAAAGATACTTCATCCTGGACGGTAAGCCAAATAAGCAACGAAGATACAAATTCTTGCGTACTGTGGAGGAGCAGAAACTCCACCAAACACCCATCACCTCGTCCAGTTCCCTTTTGAGTGCACCACAACGAGACTTTATGATTCGTCCCATTTTTCTTCTACCTTCATTAGACACTACTTCATCAATTGCAGCGGGATGGACATTTGCGACCATTAGATTGTTATTTTTTTGCTGACCATTTTCTTTCTGCGTACCCCTTCAGCAATCGGTTGAATTTATCCATCATTCAATTTTGGCGCATGAGTTGGTGTCCATGCCGGATCTGACACCGTCAATTGCATAATTCATCGACCAATGCAGTCAATCGCTGATGAAGCTTGTACTGAAATCCATTGTTAGAAAACCAGCTTTTAAATTGAGCTCACAATGAAAACATCAAGGACTTTACCTCTTGCCCTGTCCAGCCATTTATTTACATGAGACCGAGAATGTTTGTGTTCTTCGCAAGTTTCGAGTTTTAAGACGTATGATTTCATGAACGAACGAACAACATAGATTGCATAAAATCGCCACCAGAGCAGTCTTCCGAGTGAGCGAAACTTTCTTGTTGGATCACAAGAAATGGACAACATCAGGAACCGTTTCCCCGTCGCATCTGTTGTAAATGAAGGGTTGGTACTCCTCGCGTTTGTCCATCTTGCAGTTTCCAACTTCCTTTCTACTCCAATAGTATCTTGCCTGTCGCGATTGTGCTGATCAATGTTGCAACACACATCGTAGTATACTTCAGCAAGCTTGGGTTGCTTCACTACCGACGTCTGTCTTTCAGGATCAGCATTCAACGATTGATCCAATGGCGCCACCGTTTCCTTACATAAGGAGTACCGGGTGCTAGTCCATGTGCATTCGAAATGAAATATCGTCGCTCTCTATCCATCCACACACATTCAATGAGAAAGGGATTGCCCTCATCATCTCGTGCAACCAAGCTTCTCCTATTCTCTCCCCTGCAGTTCGACTGTCTTTGAGTATGTCATGGGATAATTCTTTGTGTCTTTTTTCACAACACCAATGAACTTCAAGCCGTTTCTTTTCACAGTCTCAGTTCCTCACCAGCACCAATACTGTCTGATCATCTTCTATGCATGATACTACGTACTTCGTAGTAAATATTATTACAGTTATCATGATGACGGATGCATGATACGTCGTAAGTGACTCATTCACCCAGTCACGATAGGGGTACGTCATCCTTCGCAACTTGCAAAAGAAAATGATACGAAGTACGATCAGCGGCGCATCTTTTGATTGGCGGTATCTTTTCTTTCCACCTTCATGGCGGTTGACTGTGACAGTTCTCAAATCGGTTGGTCAGAAAAACTACTACGACATTAGTTTCATGCACAACAGTAATAATAATTTCATTTCGATAGACCAGTAGTCTCTTTTTCATTGCGTCTCTCCCTTTTGGTATCATCTCTGTTCCTCCTCCAAGATGAGATTTACGGCAGCAGTTTCTTCTATTCTTTATTGTGTTCTCCTTCTTATCGCGGGATCGGACGCCTTTTCGACGACGAGAAGTACTCCTACAAGGACGGCGACACAACAGCCATCGTCGGTTCTCTTTTCTTCTGTTTTCAACGAGGAAGCTGAAAAACATGGCGGGACATTGGATCGTCGGAGTCTTTTTCAAACAGCGGCGGCTGCCACGTTTTCGGCTGCCGCGTTGAGTGTTCCCGAATGGATATTGTCTCCTTCGGTGGCATCCGCTACTACTGTCACTCCGTCCAAAGTTGTCGTGGCCGGTGCAACTGGACAAACGGGACGTCGTGTGTTGGAACGTCTGGCGGCTCAACCAGGATTGTCAGTGATTGCTGGAGTCCGTAACGTCGAGAAGGCCAACGACGCTTTACAGAAGGAGTCTACCGTTATTCGTGGTGCCATGGTCCAAAAGGTAGCGTCAGTTGACACGTCAGCGGTCGAGCTCAAACATTTGGATGTCGTCAAGGACAGTGTTGATCAATTAGCAGCCACATTGGAGGGAGCCGACTCGTTGGTCATCGCCACAGGATTTGTTCCATCGAATCCATTGAAAATGAACGAGGCAGCCCATCAAGTGGACAATTTGGGCACCAAGGCTTTGGTCGATGCCGCCAAAAAGGCAGGTGTCAAAAAGGTCGTCATGGTCTCGTCGATATTGACCAATGGACGCAACTGGGGACAAGAAAAGTCTCCGGGGTTTGTCGTCACCAACGCCTTTGGAAATGTCTTGGACGAAAAGTTGGAAGCCGAATTGTACTTGCGAAAATCCGGCTTGGACTACACCATTGTCCGACCGGGAGGACTGAAGGCCAAACCCCCCACCGGTCCCTTGGTGATTTCGGGAGAGGACACGTTGAATGCGGGAGAAATCTCTCGGGACTTGGTCGCCGATGTTTGTGTGGCATCCTTGAGTGACCCCAAGGCCAGCAACAAGGTTCTGGAAATCATTGAAGGTGAGGAAGGTGGTCCCCAAGTCTTTAATGGGCTCAGTATGTAGTAGTACTTCTTTAACGATAGATCAGTATTACTTTGCATTTTGATAAGTCTTACATAAAGTATCTTCAATTTCAGCAAACGTGTATGAGCAGGCGAAATCGTTTGGTATAAAGGATGAAGTTGAGAGACCGCCAGAGCTTTTTTCGTAGTACCATCCATTGACTACGTCTCATCGTTGATAAAGACTGGCGAAAAACAATTTAGAAAGGAAATTACTATCATTCTATCGTATTTTCCGAAACTCTCTACTAGAGGCCATGTTCCGCCGTTTCTTCTTGAGTCAAGGGTAGAATAAGCGCGGCACCGACTCGTCGATCCTCTCCATTCAAGATATTGAAGGTCCCCATAGCATTGGTCAAATCCATGGGTTCTACTACAATGTGATTGGCCGTACCATTTCTCATTTTAGAAGCTTGATCATTGAGTCCAACCCGTATGGCTTGCACTACGCTGGGAGGTATCGGTTGACTGCTACCCACAAAGAGATATTCCAACGCCGGCCGGTACAACAATGCCGGTGCCAATGATTCCACTGTCAAGTCATTTGGCGTACGGACATGCCACAAATAACAAGCTCCAGGGAAAACCAATATGGACCCGGTACAATGAACAATCCCGCCGGTAGATCGTAACGTCTCGTCGGACGGGTCCTTGTTCTTGACCATATTGACAACATCAAATCCAGTTTCGGAATGTCCATTGAGAATTATTTTGGGAACACCGTCGTTGTGTGCCAACGAATCAATCAACAAATCAGTACCATGTCCTTGCCAGGAACTGTACCATTGATATTGGCAATTTTGGTGTTGTTGTCGTTCAAAAAGTAAAGGTGGATTGTTGAAAGACTTTCTTCGAAGGGGGGGAAACGGGAACAACCGCAACTGGTAACACCCAGACTGTAGATGCTCTATCCTTCGATTCAATGGTAAAGTATTCGTACAATAGTTTCTGAAAGGACGCATTATTATACAGTTATTCCGAAAAAGAAAACAGGAAAGTTCCAACTGTGCCAATCGGAATCCGATGTCGATCTGCCAAGGGAGTTGAGTTCAAACACAAACATAAACAACGGATTGTTGACTATGATGTTTGATGCATTTACAGGGTGTTGTCGTATTAACAGTATTATAAGATATGTATATAATATAACATTGATTGGATGACGAATATACATATTTAGACGACTCGTAGTAGACTAAAATAATCGTCGATGGTTCCTCTGGGAGTTCGAGAGAGTGAGGGAGTGAAGTGGCCACATTCGTCTGAGTCGAGTCACGGGTGGTCAGTGGTCAGTTTTGATTTTTGATTGATTGGATCCCATTGGCATGACCGTGTACCGTGTATGATACGACGGTACAACAAACCGGAGTTCGGTACCTAGCTACTATCGGTAGTCTATCATATGATACCGGTAGCTCGTATTCACTGTCATGACTTCATACCGTCCATCAGCACTTTACCTACCGAATCATACTTCGTATTTCCGTGGAAGCATGGTCGACGATGGCATGTTATTACTATAATACTACTACTAGTCGTAGCTAGCTAGCTACCGTAGTAGTCTCTCAAAGAAGCTGAATTACTTTTACCTACTTCGTATTTCCGTGGAAGCATGGTTGACGATCACGTGTTATTACTACTAGCTGGTAGTCTCCCAAAGAAGCTGAATCATGTACACAACTCCTTTTGAAGGTGATAGAGATCTATTCTAACAAAAGTGCTTATTGTGGTACTTGGAGTACTTGATTCTATTCTAGGTATTGGTTGCTTTTCGTACGTAGGTACTACTACGTAATAATACAAGGATCGGGATCACTTTCTATACCAAAAAGTATTTGATTTGTTTCGGTGGTAGATCCTTGACGAGTTCTTTTTCTGCTCGTAAATACATTGGTGGTGCTTCGGAGGGTATCCACTCACACATGACTCGTTGACCAGATGGGATATCATCGTTCCGACAAATTGGTGGAAGCTCATAATTCAGACAACAATAATCCAGTGCCAAGTCTCGACATATATTTGGGATGGAACCGTTTTTCAATGAATTTATATCGAGGCGATTGCTCTCGGATGACCTCATTTTCTTTTGTAAAAGTTCTTGTGGAAATTCAGGTGCACCGATTCGTTTGGCAAAGGCAACGAGGCCGTCTACTAGGATAGAAGTTTGATCGACGACCATATCCATTTTTTCATACTTACAGTTAACAGTAAATCCGACAATGTTCCCCCCCAACAAATGCAGCAACTGTCATTGCCATGCGTCAAATTATCTCAAACACTCGACCGGCAATCCATGTAGAATGACCACGAATGAGGAAACTTCTAATGAGCAGTAAGATTCCATGCAAATCTCATTTAAATGAGGATGCCATCCGTCAAAGGACACCTTTGCCACGCGTAGGCATAAATCCTGCGACAAACAAAAATCGAAACGGAACACTCTCTCATCGCGGGAGAGATCTTCGGAACATCATCCGAAACTTGACATCGGCTGCTCAATGGATCTCTTCCTCGGCACACTTCTCCTTTACTACTACGCCAACACTACTACCGGTACTAACTGTAAATACTACTATCATCTCACTCTACTACACTGCTGGATTGCTGAGTATCTACAGAGTACCTGGCATTTTCCATTCCCCGACACACTGGCATATTTCTGTCTACCAACCAGAAGCCAAAACGAGAGCATTGCTGCCCGCCACACAGTGGAATCATACGTCGCTCCTCCGAACTCCGAACAAGCGGACTGCATCAACATTTGTAGTTCTGCTTTCAAAAACGAAACTGTTTTACGAGTCGTTCAACGAAACATCGGATCATAAAAACTACTGCGAGCACTTTTCTATTTGGATGCAAACACACGGACTTCATTGTGGATCACTGTTTCTAACGGTACCTTCAGATCGGTACGTTCCATCACACGGACGATGCCGTCTTGTATGGTGATGTTTGTTTACTACTTCATTTCGTGAATATGCCTCATATGTCTTGATTTTTCATTGTGCACATTGTAAACCAACGTGTTATTGTCGACTGAAGCCGTGCTTCAAACATGACCTTTTCCCACGACTCCAAGACCAAAATGCTACTCACAGCTTTGGTCTTGTGCTTGTTAAGACACTCTTTAGTCGCTGTGGATGCATCCAATGCAAACCTCAGTCCAGAGAAGAACAGCAACAACAATCCACATCACTGGTCCCTCCGCAACGGTCTCCCCACTGCTGCTGCGATAGGCCACAACGATAATGTTGATCTTGCTGCAATTGTCTCCGACTTGGTGTCTCGTATTCAAACACTGGAAGACACACTCCAAGAACAAACCAGCACCATCCTTCAAATGCAATCCAAGCTCGAACAGGCGCACCATCTTCATCGATTCCTCGAAGGCAATGATGACTGCTTACCAGAATTCAAGCTGACCACTGATGGGGGACGGTGCGACTTCAAGAATGTCGTGCGATTCCAAAACAAAACCATTTTCAATGACGATGCGCAATTCAACGAAAATGTCGAGTACGTATAAACTTCGGATGGATATTTTAATATTTGTTGTGCTCGTATGGAGGAACATTGAATTCATAGTTGCAAATCTCACCTCACATATGATTCCCCCTCCCCTCTTGCAGGTTTGACAGGGATGCGGACTGTATGCCCATTGCCTTCTTTGACGAGCACAACATCAAGACATGCATCATGAAGGACAATTTCACTTATATTGCCGATGTAGATTTCTTGAACAAGACCACCTTCAAGAATGATTCTGAAGTCATCTTTGACAAGAAAGCTGTGTTCAAGAACAAGACCTTCTTCCAAGACGATGCCAAATTTGAAGATGATGTCTTCATTGAAAACACTCACAAAGAGATTTCTTTCAAGGTCGGTGGGAAAGTGAAGATCGAATTTGCACCAGACTATACCATCCACATCAACAAGGATACCACATTCTCCAAGAAAGTTAATATCCATGATGATCTGGATGTTGCTGACGATCTCTCGGTCGATGGTCACACCTATCTTCACTCTGCGACGGTCAATAGAGATCTAAACGTTGAAGGTGATGCAACGGTGGGCGGACTGCTAAACGCTAATCATGGCATAAGCGTGAAAGGCGGCATTAATCTTCGAACTGGAAAGCTCGAAGTGCAACGAGACGGCATGCACGTGATTGGACATTCCACCTTCGTCGACGATGTCCTAATGGAGTCGAACCTTGAAGTCTTGGGTGAAAAAATCTATAGCGGAGATGTTACAGTAAGTGGGGCCCTTACCGTCAATGGTGGAGCTACAATCTACAATGGCGCTCTCGTTGATGATGGACCCCCGCCGGCCAGACGTTTGACTCGCAAGTTGAATGGAGGCGGCGAAGCGTTGATTGTGAATGGAAAAACACTCATCAACGATATGCTTGTGATCACTACGCCTCCGCGTTCAGGCGACGCCCTCACTGTGAACGGAATCACTACGATGAATGGAGGCGGGGTGGAACCAACGTTAAATGTTGTTGGCGATGGGCGTTTTACTGGCAAGATCGTAGCCGAAACGCTTGACACGCCTCCGCCAGTGTCGTCTCCTCTAGATGCTTCAGAAAGCACAGTCGTCACCGTCTCGGCGAGCGACGTGATTGATATGCTTCGAAGCTACACTGGAGGGCCGGTGCAAATTCAAGCACTTGAAGTAACTGGCGATCTAAAAACGCAAAACTTGCAAGTCGAATCGAGTGCAAAAGTTGGTAGTGAAAGGATTCTTACCACTGCGGATGCAGGAAGCATCGTGGGCAGCTCAACCACCGATGACACTGAAACAATTGTTGAATGTGCCTGTTCGAAGGACGACATCGTTCAAACACTTCTTGGCGCTGATGTGACATTAGGAACAGTTCAAGCAGATGCATATGAGATTTGGGACACAGTTAACCTGGTTTATGTCGATTTCGAAGGACGCTAGTGCACGCAAGTGTCTAGCTTCAAGGACTCCGGGATACGGCAACGACAGCACGTTTATTGCTGGCTCAGGATCCCTCGCCACCTGGTGCACACCCTGATCCATTCCGTAAGATCCTATAAAGTGGAAAAGAGTTTCTGTTTGAATTCTTTGTTGTGGTTATCCAACCCTTTTCCGAATGTCCGAACCATGTTCCACAAGATCAACCTTTTCAATGGTGCTCCAGGCTTCCGGATCGTACCGACGTTTTCCTCGTACACTAACAATCACCGAATCTTTCTGTGGAGTAGCTCGTTCCGGCATGTCCGCTATTTTCGTTGCTGATAACTGACGGATTGTAGCGAGTGCGCCCCACTCTTCGTACCTTTCCATGGAGCGGCAATAGTATGTTTTTGCCCAATATGTGTTGCCTTGTACAGTCATAAAATCGCCAGCCCGTTCACAGGCGATTGCCTCTAAATGTATCAAGCCACAACGAGTGAGAGAAGCTATCGTCTCATCGAAATTTCGTTGGATGGTACGAGCGTCCGTGAAGAAAAACGTACTCCTCTCGGCATGCAAAAGCTGTTGGAGCGGCACAACGTTGATGCCTGCATTCTTTGCCAGAGACTCCAGTGATGAGACGAAGACAATAGCTTTACGATAAAACCTTCTCTTCCTGGTTCTTCGATAAATGGAAAGCGCAGCGAGTCCAGCAAACAGCGTCATGTACATACACATGAAATGGGACCGCGACATCAAACCTTTCCACGACTTTTTGGTTTGGAACCATATCCGAAGACTCTCAATGTCCTGGAACACATAGGAGAGCATCAGGGTCAAAAGTTTCAGGTTCACTAAAATGACTCCATGATCATTTGCCAGATCATCTTGCGTGAAGAATTGACTACAAACGCTATCAAGTTTCATCGCGTCCCCGTCATCGTTTTCACAAAATCCAGAGAGATGCGAGTTTGATTCGCCAGTGAGATTCAGTGACATTTGATAGAAGCAAAGTATCATTGCTGTGCATTGATTTTGATTGTAGAGCTCTAATTGCTCCAAGAACTGTTTCATGTCATCCGAGAATGGGCCCAACGGTAACCCCACGGCTATATAAAGTTCAAAGCGAACGTACAACTGTCAAACGTACAGGCACATAGAGCTGCACTCTAGATCCCCTACACGCATCCCCATTCGATGGGCATTCAGCATCACCTCGATGCCTTCTGTCAAGGGTTTTCGTATCCATGACAAAAACGTATAGACGACAAATGCGGTCCTTACAAGCGCTCGCTTGCTGTGAACATTCTCTGCCAGACGAAGAGAAAGCTCGCCGTAACGGTATCCGTTATTGAAATCGCCTGAGTGAACAAGTAGCATACCATTTCCAGCCAATGAACACGGAGCATAGACAGACATTCCGGAATTTAAAGTCGCGAGAACCATTTTAGTTAGAATGATATTCCCCATTTCGACGTTTCCTTGTAGAGTGAGCAAAAAAGTCAACGTATCCATCACCCTCAGTGCCGACACCTGCAGGGTGGGTTGCATAGGTTTCATTGCCGACAAATCACTGAAGGTTCTTCCTGCAAGTTCTTTCCTAATCTTTGATAGATCCCGCATTGCATGATAACGCCTCCATTGAGTTGGAATGTGGCATCCAAGAAGATCCAAAAGGTTGAGTGATTCATCTATTGCAGCAGCGAAACGTCGTTCAGCCGCAAGGACGTCAATTTTAACGAAGTAGCCGCGAAGTCGTTCTTCAACACGGTTTGCATTTTGGATCACATGCTCTGAAAATTTCATGCTCTTGTCAAGATCCCCACACGAGAAAAAGATCTCCGCGGCTGAGGAATATGCTTCAAGCTCTAGATGGTAGTGATTGGACCAATCCTCATGGGAAAAAAAAGAAATAATGGCTCGCTCCAAAAATATTCCGGCTGCTCGGAAAGATCCCTGGTCCTTCGCTGAAGCGCTGGCTTGCAAATGAACCTTGCAGAATTCAATTCTGTCGCTTTCTGACTGTACTGCACCTCTTCCCAGGTAAAAATGGTTTGCGCTTTCAACAAGAGCTTTTGCTGAGTTTTTCGGAAGATCCTCCTGCTGGCTCTCATGGCATGAAATAATGGCCTTGCCGATTTGCAAATGGATCGAACACAACATGCTTTTGTCAACCCTAGAGTAAAGATTCTGCTGTACAAGATCATGTGAAAAGCTATAAATAGAATCCTGTCCCAGTTCAGTGCTCTTCGTAATGCAACGGACCTTTCTTCTTGTGATCCACTAACCGAATATTCGGCATCTCTGTCGTCACCAAAGAAATTCTCTTCGATAAGCTTTTCAAGGATATTCTCCTCAAACGAGATTCCTATACATGCCGCCAACTTGAGAACTGATAACGAATCTGGTGGTAAGAATCCAACTTGAGCCGTCAAAAGCTCACCGACGTCCGATGTGGCCATTGCTACCGTGTCGATTTGATCGCCATCCCATTCCCATCGATGGTTCTTCATTGAAAATACCAGCAACCCATCTCGTTCGAGGAAGCCAACAAATTTCATCACGGAATTTGGGTTGCCTTTGGTTTTCTTTTCCACGACCATTGCCAGCGACCGGCAATTTTCGGCGTCCAGATTCAGTAGGCACCCTAAGAATTGAGAGATTGTGTCTACATCCCAACATCCTAAGGATATGTCAACCACGGAAAATTTCCACAACAACGACTCCGAATTGAATGGACGCATCGAATCGATCGGCGTACTTTCTCTGGTGTGTTAATTTCAGGACGATACAAAGATAGGGACGTACCCGATGCCTGCTTGTGTTGGCCACGGGATACTTTTTTGGAGATCTTTTGGAACATCTTGGCAGCAAAACTTCCTGTTCTACTTGAATGAAGTTCCGGTGGGGATGTACTTATTAGTGACGTGGACGAGTCCCCTTCTCTACCAATTCTTGTACCCAGGTTCGTCGCCGATGTGTCGTTTCCATCACCTGGTTTTTGTCGAATACCGTTGATTGACTCGAGGTTATTCCTTCTCTCCAATGTTGTTCCGGTGTGTCCGTCATTTGATGCATCACTATGAACACTTCTCATGACACAATTTCTTTCATTGTCTGATCGGACTATGGAGTCGGAACAGGATTGTGACACGGTGCTGGACATTGCCGTAGAAGGACGGGCACATCCTGACGTTGGTATTTGTGGTATGGGAGGAGACGAACCTTGTCCGAACGCTACCGGCGGTGGCACCAAAGGCACTCCATTGGATGATGGAGGAGCAAAGTCATTCGATTCCGTTTCATTGTCACTGTCACTGTCAATGAGTGACAATGATCGTCCAGAGATGGTGGGTCTGGTAGGTGTCGTCAGGAATGGTTCATCCGTCGTTTGTATCAGTTTTGTAGCGTCATCCGAATCTTTACTCGACAATGGTATTGAAACCTTCTTCGGTTGGGATCTCTCGTAGAATCCAATGGTGACTGCCCTTTTCAATGCAAAGGAATTTGACTGTATGTCACTGGATGGAGGAACAGAACCGGTAGACAAAGATCTCATCCCCAACAACGACGTTGCGTCTGAGCCGTTGCGACGCTTCTTTCTGAAACGTCCAGACCCTGTTCGAACTACAGAAGGGGATTGTGTGGAGGAAAGCTTGGGTGGATGGATCGATGTCGATACATTATTGTTTGTTGACTGATCGTGGTTGTGAAACTTGGCGCATGACGATAGATTGAAGAGACATGTCCGGATGAGATGATGATGATGATGATGCTATTTTTTCATGAGGGTTGCGTTCTCGAAAGGAAAGAATCATAAGGACGTTGTGTAGTTGTGCTTCTCCGATCAAAGTCGAAACCAAGTCGAGCGATTCGGTATCTGCACATTGGATGTCATCCATCATCAAAATGAGAGGAAGGGACGAAAACGTGTTGGCAACTACCCGTAGAATACGTAAAAATAGTACACCGAAGTGTTTTGCAGTAGTTGCGTTGGTGGATGGCCCATGAAATGACCACCGTTTCGAGCATGTTGTTGTTGTTGTTGTTGTCGTTGTGATCATGTGGATGTTGTTGGTGGATATTGTGTTGTGGGGACGACGAGTCCAAGTCTGATTGACTGTGAGTGAAGTGCTGCTGTGACTGTTGATTTTGTTCGTGTGATGATTGTGGACGAGTCCGTGCATATACATTGCAGCCGTAGCTTCCGAAACTGGTTGGTTACTCGAGGAATCAAGGTGGTGGTGGTGGTGGTAGTTGAATCGGTGATGGATTGGATTCATGACTACTCGACTTTGTGGTGGTTGTATCGTTGGTGTAAGATTTGGCATAGACAAGGTTGGTCCTACGTTTGTCACATCGATCGAGTAATCGTTGATTATAGGCATCCCAAAGTTGTTGTTCTTGTTGTTGTGGTTGTTGTTGTTGAATCTGAATCGTTGGTTGGATTGTTTTTAAGTGAAAGTGATGTTGCTGACTGTGACATTGGCGACTGTGATGGTGGTGTCTACCGGTAGTGTCAAATGCAACTTCCTGTGATGAAGAAGAAGAAGAAGAAGAAGAAGAAGAAGATGATGATGATGATGATGTTGATTTTGGAACAAATTCTGAAGATCCAAGGGTGACAACAACAAAATGCTACGGTTACCCAACATCATCATCATGGCTACCATGATACCAACAAGCATCGTGTATCGGACTACCGGTACGGTACTCTACCGTGGGTAGTGCCGTATTACACTGTCAGTTTAGGGTTAGAGTTGGTGTGTATGATGGGTATGTGATACTACGCACTGTTAGTACCGTATGTATTATGGGTACCGTCTGTGATACTACGTACTGTCGTCTTCCTGACGTGGCACAGGTTGAAGATTGTGGTAGTAGAACGTACGTACGTAAGTCATTATTGGTTGGGACCATTTTGTTTATTTGGAAAGACACCCTTCTCTTTTCAAATCTAACGTGCACTTATGTATCATGGAGGGGGTCCATCTGACATCGGTCCTGCTTCAGATGTCACAATGTTGGATTGACAATTGAAGTTTCCAGGACTTTTTCCAATAAAATGAAATTTATTTAATCAGACACACACTATTTAAATGCTCCTCCTTCTTTGTCTTCTTCTCAGTTGACATTTTCAAGCAAAGCGATTGCTCATGAGGTTCGTTGGGGATGCCTCTTTGTATCTCTACTGCAGCTGTTAAGTTCGTCGTAGTATCGACCGTCTCAAAAAAAAAAAAAAAGGAGAAGCTGTTGTGATGACCTGGCAAATTCTACCACGGGGTAGTTCTACAGCATTCTTTATCTCATCATACACTTTTGTTTTCGGAGGTCATTGTTTGTTCGAAAGGACCGCTACATCTCGTTTGGACATCAAAGTCAAAATCTTTTGATCGTTCCGAACTTCTTCTCGCCTGGAGAATGGGAGGGGAGAAACTGGTAGAGTGAACTTTAACACCTGACGTGAACGGTATGTACCGTAGAACCACCTGTGGACTATGATACGACTGCACAGTTTAGTACTTCGAGTACTTCACAGTCAAGGCGAAACTTCCATTTTGCATCATTCATTGTTGATATACATTTTTGTCATACTATCTAGCTAGCTACCGTACTACCGTAGCTCTCTACTAGAGAGTAGCGTACGGACAACAAGTATCTATCTCATTGTCCCATTATCATCATCAACATCATCATCAACATCATCCCTGTAGATTCCTCATATCCAAGTACACAATACTCTCTCTCTAAAATCAGAGAGGTGGAATACAAACTCCCGAGAATCACTGGACTGCTACTGGTACAGTAGTAAAGAGACAGACAGAAGAAGAAGAAGGTTCAATATCCAAATCAACACCACAAACGCCGCTGTTTCACACACACACACACACACACACACACACACACACACACACACACACACACACACACAAACACCAAAAAAACATACAACGTCATCAAAAGTCGATACGATACGATACGATGGGATCGTGTGGCTCCAAACATCATCCGCAGGAGCAGAAGCAGGAGCAGAAGCAGAGATTGCAACCGGAGGAGGAAGAGGAGGAAGAGGAAAAGAAGAAGAAGAGAGAGTCACATTCGAACTCCAAAAGAAATTCGGAAACAAAGAAATCGAGGAGGTCTAGTAGTGGTGGTGGTTCTTGTTCTCACCAATCCAACGAACAACGACCAGGGAGGACGAGCAACACCAACAGCAACGACGACGACAATGTTCATCATAATGATCATCAACGGTCACTTGCTCGTGCCAATCAACAGGAAGACGCCGCGGCAAGGATGCTGCGACAACAAACTCTCGAACGGTTACGTAACCGTATCGATGAGGCAAGGACCAAAGTACGACAGGATAGAGCTCGGATCATGCAACTTCGACAGGAACTAGAACAACAACAAGAACAACAAGAACAACAACATCCAATTCCAATGCAACATTGGAATGTGATTGGAAAGAAGAACAAGAAGAAAAACACTGGCAGTACACGGCTTATTTCCCAAGATAACAACAACGAAAGTGATGAATCTCATCCAACAACAAATACAACAACAACAGCAACAAACGAAATCCAAAAGGAAAACAACAACAAGCCACCACCAAATGCCGCAAATCAAATCAACGGCGACGAAAACCTAAAGGTTGACGATGATATCGATGGTGGTGACAGCAGCAGCAGTAGTAGTAGCAGGTCTATGCACTCCAACATTCATTCGACTTCGACTTGGTCTCACACTGACAACATGGACGGACAATCGGATGGGAACGAAGACGACATGACAGAGACACCTACCAATAGTAATAATCATGATGATGATGATGATGATGATGCAAATGATACAAATGCAACTACTGTTAACACAAGGATCTCTTCATCGTCATCGCATCAACATCAACAACGACGACAACTCCAGAATGAATCACGGCACCATCAAGAAGCCAAAAGTAACAATCACGATTCCTTCGGTGACGACAGAGATATGGACAATACCACAGTTTCCTCCACAAGTGTTTCGCAGTCTGCCATGGACGAGGAACAACCCGTCGCTACGTCCGTCAAACATATTCATTCGCAACAACAACAACAACAAGAACAAGACGAAGAACCACCCAATCAACAGCAACAACAACAGCAGCAACGACGACGACATTCGGAACAAGACGTCTGCTTTCATGAGATTAACGATACGAATCTTCGACGGGACGCTCACAAGCTTTACAAACGTCTCGATTACGATCCGTGGGATCGGTACAACCAATTCAACGACGGGGAGGTACACGATTTTCTGGAGGAACATCCCGATACGGCCGCCATCAAGTACGACTTTCGATACTTCAGTGGACACCTGTTTCCGTTATCCGTACTGTGTGCCCTCAACGCCTCGCCACGGACCATCCGACGTGCCTACGAGGCATATCCACCCGCCATGGACCAATGCGATGCCTGGATCGGCACGCCGTTGCATTACGCCTGCACCCATCGGGCCAAGTCGTCCATCGTACGGTTGTTGATCCAACAAAAACCGTCCATGTTACAGACCAAGAACCAGTTCCATCGATCGCCGCTCCATATGGCATGTTTGTTCCGAGCGTCGTCCAAAATCGTGGCACAGATACTACAGAGCGACCCGGAATCCGTCAACGACGTCGAGAAGGACGGGTACACGCCCTTACATTTGGCATGCGAGAACGGATCATCCGCCGACGTCGTCAGGCTATTGATCGCCGGACGATCGGACCGGTGTTTATCGGTGACACCCAAGGACGGGTCCACTCCGCTGCATCTGGCATGCAAAAGCGGTGCCAACCGAACGGTCTTACAGGAGCTGTTGACGGTGGGATCCTCTATAGAGGCACTCGATATGGTAGACAGCCACGGATACACACCGCTTCATCTCGCCATCAAACAACATGCACCCCTCCCCGTCATCCAGCTCCTCGTCGAAGCAAAGCCAGACAGCGTCGACAGGACGACAGGACAGGGATATTCGGTTCTGTCATTGGCAAAACATTGCAATGCGTCCGATCAAGTTCTACAATTACTAACGGTCTGAGATACATACACAACAACAACAACAACAACAACAACAACAACAATCGTCGACCATTCTCCCTCACAAAGAGACCGTCCGAAGGAAGATGAACTGAAAATGGGATACATAGTCCTTCCTTCTCTGGAATGACAAACAACAAAATGTTTTTTTTTCGTAGATGGATTCCAACACGCGTGTACGAAGGGGGAAAAAAATAATACGTATTTGACCATGGCGCCAGGAATCGAGGGCACAACCGAAAATGCTACTACTGCCATCTTTCATCATGTGTGCGATGACACCAATCTCTCGAACCAAAGATTCGAGCTTTCGTGATGCAAAAATGGAACGATAACCTACTCTAATAATTCAAGCCTACTGTCGTACAGGAGTAAATTTTTTACATACAGAATCCGCAATACTTTTTTTTTTCACAAGCAGGTTCGAAAAAAAGCGATCGAAGGATGGCTAATAGGGGAGGGAGCACCTCTCTATGATTCCGGTCCCCTTTTCGCATGCTTCGGGCGGAGCGAGTGGATGAAGTTTATCCAGTAGGCCGATGTCAGCTTTTCAAAGGCATAGTTCTGTACGTTGGAATGTCGGACATACTCGGAATGCAAAAACTCGGGTGTCACTTCCTCGAAGGTCGACACCCACGATACCGGGAGACCATCAAACACACGGAACCAGCCGTCGGATCGATTGTAATGCTCAATGATTGGTATGGCACCATACACCAACGCTTCCCAATGCCGATAACAATCCCATCCCATTCCAGAGGGGCTCATAATGAATTTGGATCGTTGAAGCTCATTGATGTAGGAATCAACACCGTGTCCTTGTCCATATGTGTTTTGTACAGTCCCATTGAAATTTCGAATCACAGTCTCGATTTGCCCCTTCCTTTCTGGACTTGCTGCCGCATTGATCATCAAGAGTTGTGTTCTATTGAAAAATTGGTCGACCCCTGGCGCACTATGCAACGCATCAGACAGACCCAATGGAAGTGAATGCACCTTAGGATGAGCCATGTTCTGGAACTGAACCGTGACCACTGCCAGTGTATTTGGATGGTTCAAATAGCTCATGGCTTCATCGTACCCGCAATTTCCAAATGTTTGGTTCATTGAAGCCCAATTCACTGTCCTATTGGGAACATAACCAGAGAAAGCTCCCCAATTCTCGTTCAAATGCAGAATTGCGACATGCTGTTTACATGACCCAGCAAGTCAAAAGTCTCGAGCTGCAGTGCATACTCTTTCTGCAAGTACCAAGTACCGATTCTCGTCCTTCCAGATTTCTTGGGATGCATTTCCGCTTGCATCGTCAAGGTCGTTCCTTAACTCTTGTTGAAGCAGACGAAAATGATTCCTCGCGGCCCAGTAAATGGGAGGTGATTGACGGAACACTTCCATTCTTCTTTCAAAGCTTTTACGGTTGAAGTCCTCTATGTGGGAAATCGTTGTTGTGCTATCGTGGACGGAGTCTGAGGAACGGTCATATTGAGTTGCACCAAAAGATCCGGGAAGGAATCCGCTCGAAAACAGTGAGTTAAAGTTTCGAGCTGAGATCTTGAGCTTATTGCCCGGTTCCAGCAGTATCAAGCTCATCAATGCAAAGAGAGGAGGGAGGAGGAACAGCATCAAACGCCTTCCTCTGTTCCAGGACAAGAGTCCTGCAGCCACAGGAGTAGTAGATGTAGTCATGGCAAAAAAAATGGTTTGACTGTAGATGAGAAAACAAAGGGATCGGGAACAAATCGTATAGCGTCTGCCAAGGATGAAAAAAAAAAAAAAAAAAAACTTCGACTTCGTATTGTACAACATAGCATGTATCGTTGTACAACAGGTTCATCCTTGGCGATGAGTGGGCGCACCTTCCTGTTTGTCTACCGGTACTCTGAGCAGTTGGTCTCTGCCTACCGTAGTCGTATTTGAGAGAAAGTGAATTGTTTTTTTTTTACATTTAATGCTACTATATCTACCTATCTACCTAGCTAGCTAGAGACCAGCTACCATCATTCATCGCAGTTTGCGATGACCTCTTAAGCAAAAATTTCTAACTTTAATTACGAAAATCTTTCTTTAAGTACACAAAAATATCTAATCTACTTCGTATGATACCCTATCGGTCTCCTACTACTGTCGTAATGAATTCAATAGGTACCTCTCCACTAGCTAGAGTAGTAGAGAGTAGTAGTATGGCTTTCTCTTTTTTTTTTACATCATGCCTGTGTATGTTCATCAATGTTCATCAGAGCTTGTCATTGACTGCGATGAAAGACTGCATTTGCAGTTAACTGGAGCAGAAAAATTCTTTTCAAAAGATTATTTAACTGTTATTATTTTTAAGTGATAGCGATCAGATACGGTAGTCTAATACACCGTAAACACGTACTGGTACTGTGTGGTAAGTAGTACCGGCAATGTCGGTGCGTCGGTACTATAGTACGAAGGGGACAGTGTCATCGTACGTGTTCTCTTCATCCTCTCTCTCACAGGCCTTCAGGCCTCATCAGAAGATCACGAACCATATACCGTATCTCGTCCCAGTGGTAGTGCTGCACGATGATGACCACTGATCCGATGAGAGAGATAGATGACGCGCGTGGATCTTCAAGTTGTTTCGTGATGCAAAGGTGTATTATTATGTGTATGATACCTTTGCCGCGTGTGGCTTGCTTCCGCTCCGTGACGAAGCCCCTGTCAAGAAACGGCATCGACAAGAATTTAATGATAGTTCTCGTGAAGTAGTTTTCAGTTGCTGTTGAAACATATCGAGTCTCTTTCAGCCCCCCCCCCCCACACACACACTCTCAATAAGACCAGACGCTTCTTCCAATCATATAACGTCTCTCTTACAGCTATGTAAGGCCTAATAATTCCTTCCATCGATCTTGTTGATGCTGCAACAAGCAAAGATTCTCGTCATCTCTCGGGCCTCATGGTGTTGTACGATCTGCCCCGGTGATGTCTACTGCTGTCTACTGCTGAACCACGCACCAACACTGTAATGATCGCACTACTCGTTTCCCTGTTACTGTAGTGAGCCACCGATAAAGGATCTTATCGGAAAGGATAGGAAAGTTGGTATCGTCATCTTTCTTCAAGAACAACTGTAGTAACTCTCTGTAGCCCTTGCGAGATCACACATCCTTCGACAGTATCAACAATCCCTTCAGCCATTTTAGAACCCCCCCCCCCCCTCCCTCCCTCCCCGGGCTCAGAAACCAAAAGAAGGACGATCACACCCTCAAAAGCATCGCTCTGTGCATTGGAAAAAGCAAGGAGTCGTTTCTGTTGAAAACTTATTGGTAATAATAACCAAACACTCATCAAGTCACACACAAAAGAATCAACAACAACTCAACGAGGATGAATTGCGCCGGCCTTTTCATGGTACCTTCCCTGGACGGTAGCAGTAATGCTTCTCCCAAACTGCGCTCTCGTCTTCTTAGCCCTCGTCGTTCCAGAAGCGTAGAGAACTGCAGTTTACCTCTCAAGAAGAGAAGATTCCTTCACATGTCCCTTTCCCTTCAAGATGAACCGGCAAATGATGATGATGATGAAGAAGAAGATAAAGGATCGGATCCAACTTCAACCATGGTGGTTCTTTCAGAAGAAGAAGAAGTCCCATCATTACTGCCTTCAGATCCATCGTTCCACAATACTGAAGACGAAAGGTTGGCAGCTCTTGCTCTCATTTCTGCTTCTTCTGTTGTACATGTTTCCAGTCCTCCACCGGATAGTCCGATTCCAGTCGGAACACATCGTCATGTCACAACGTCTCCTCAAGACGACCCCTTGTCCGCTGCTGCGATTGCCATGACGCATCTCGCAACTCCAAGGTCTGCCGTACACCAAGTCATTTCGTCGACCACCATCCACACGACGCTCGAACGCTTCGTTTCACAGGGACCCGTACTGAACTTTGTCAGTCCCCTTCCCGTGAAACCGGTGCCCTTGCAGTGCCATCCAGCGGATGACTCGGCGACGTCTTCCCTCTCCGTGTCATCCTCCTCGGAAGACGATGAGAACGAGGAGGATCAACACCCAACCGTAAATCATGGAAGTGCAGTACAAGAACGTGGAGACGATGATGAATCTACAACCTCTCCCTCTACTAGAATCAAGCCATATTACGACCCGTCATTCAATCAAGCTAGTCACAACAGTAACGCTCGCTTGACACGCCCCTTGCCAAATGGATGCCATGGAAAAACCAGCCGGTACAACTCGTACTGTCGTCGTCAACCATGTTTCCAAGGAAGTAATTACTGCAAGCTACATTATTCTCTCAACAACAAGAACGACGAGAATAACTTGTCGTCGTCCTCTTGCGAAGAATCTATCAAGGCAATAGTAGTACCGGCCGGTCCCTCCAGTAACGACAACCACAAAGGAAACCTCGCACCACCACCACCACCATCTACAAATACCATGCCGTTTTTCCATCTTGTCACGAACGCTATACAATCCAACGCTCCACAGCAGCAGCAGCAGGACAAGCGATTCACGGGATCGCCGGGTGAGACCCGCTGCCAAGCTACAACTACCCGTGGCCGGGCCTGTGCCTATGTGGCCGTCGGTGATCCCAACAAGTATTGCCATTTGCATGCTGACTACGAAAGGAATCCACCCGCAAGAAGAAACAAGGCAGTCTTAATTGCCTCCACCACATCCTTGATGCAAAGGGGGAGCAAGGTGTTTGTAGTAGGGAACAACAACAAGACTACCAAGACAAAGAACAACAAGGGACCTCCTCATGGCGACAGCGAACACAAGGGGAAGCCGGATGGCGGCAGTACAAATTCCTTTCCACTGTTAAGCATGTTGTCGACCGATGTTTGGTTCAACAAACGAGTCATCATCAGCACGGGACCCTTTTTGAATCGGACAGGACACGTCCTCCGCTGGGGAAACGGCTGGGTGACCGTCAAGCTGGATGTTGACGCGGACATTCCTGGTACGGAAAAAGAGATGCTGCACAATCGACGATCCTTTGAGCTGTTCCTCCATCCAGATCAAAAAACTGGACTGTGATTAACTGTAAGGTTGATCATACTGCATATATATTACCCCGGAGTAATATACACAAACACACACGAACATCGGTCACATCCCTACATCGATTTCCCATACACGATCCTTCTCCTATAAACAAACAGGAGCTTTCTCAATATTCTTACATACACATATTCTCTCTATATAACAACTGTACATATAAGGTAGACAATCGTTTCACGATGATGATTTGGTTCTTGATTTCGTACGATACACGGTACAAAATCAACATGTGGTCCGTTTGTATGCAAGTTGGCAACCCCCCCCCCCACACACACCACAGCCCGGGTCTCTATCATAAAACAACTCTCCTGTTGGAAAATCTTGTATTCGTGTTTATGCTAACAGCAAAAAGAGCCAGATCACCTCGCCCTTCGGGGCCAGGCTGGTGAGTCAATTTCTTAGATAGATACGGAACTACCAGTAGCTAGAGGTAGTACCGTAGTTCGCATGGCCATGAAATAATAGATTTTATTTTTGAAGGACTTGAAAGAGAGACTTCATTTTCTTCTCCGTTTCTGTCTTGTTTCTTTTTTCGTCGTCGTCGTCCTCGTCGTAAAAAGAGAACAGAACAAGTTTGATTTCCATACAACACATTTGGGAGAAATATGGTCCATCTTGACATCTAGTTATAAAGTAGGACTCGTTATTACGAACCAATGGTGTTGGTATGACCATTCCATTTCTTTTTCTTTGTCGTTTGAAATCCACCATGGATTCAACACACCACACATCACCACACCAACAATCAACTCTCCCATGTGATTATTTGCAAAAGAAAGAAAGAAGAAAAAACAAGAAATCCTCGTTCCAGTCTTACACTTCCGCATAGTTGCGATTTTTCCCACTCGAGGAGGAATTTGGACTGCTGGTAGTAGGCATTGACGGTATTGTTGTTGTTGTTGTTGTTGTTGACTCGTTGCTGCTAATTGTTGCCTTATTACGAGGAGACACAACCGACATACTACTCTCCTCATTGATAATGGTTGTCGTCGATACAACATGATGATGATGAGGAGGAATACCGTCTTCATTGGAGGGTGCATCCGGTATCGGATCGGACTGTGTGCGAGTGTTGGTAGTTCTCTCTCCACGTGTAGTTTTGCTTCGTACACTCCTACTGTTTCGATTTCGTGTCGACTTGGACGCACCACCACCATTATTCTTCTTGGTAGTAGTAGTGGTAGTAGTAGTAGTACTCGGCGAATCGTCGCTGTCGTTGTTGTTGTTGTTGTTGTCGTCGTCGTGTTGTTCTTGTTGTTGATTCCTTTTTCGTTTGGAAGTTTGTTGGGACGATTTCCATGTTCGAAACAGATCGTTGGCCTTGTCTTCATCGTTATTGGTCTTTGTCAAAAGTTGCATATATTTTTGGACCTGTGCCAAAGTATGAAGGAGTTTTTGTCCTGGACTGAGCCATTGTCTGTTTTTGTTCCCCCCCTTTCGTTGTTTGACGATTTGGATCCAACCCTCTGGCCATGCCGTGATACCGACCCGGGATGGTTTCGTCGTGGGTGGACCACGATAGATTTCCACAGTCTTTTGTAGGAGCGGATTCCGTTTCAGATCGGATGCCGATTGAGGTGCCGTCACCTTGACCTTTCTTGTTGTCGACGCCGTGACGATACGACTGGATGATGTCGACGATACGGACTTTTCGTCGTCGTTGTTTTCATTTTCATTTTCGTTGTTTTCGTTGTTGTTGTTGTTGTTGTTGTTATTGTCATCCTTATCATAGAAGCTGTCATCATGGATATCTTCATCATCATCATCATTGTTGTTGTTGTTGTTGTTGTTGTTGTGGGAAGAGTGATGATGATTGGTGTCATCTTTTTCACCGTCTGTACCGTTATTTTCGGTCGAATGGTCCATCTTTCTCTTTTTTTTGGTGGGATGTTGTTGATTCTGTTGTTGTTGTTGTTGGTTGGGACTTTTATATTCACCGTTCTGTCGTCGTCGTCGTCGTTGTTGGCGTCTGTTTCGTTCTTCTTGTATGAGTTGTTCCAGGTTGATAGTTTGTTTGGGTTTTCCCGTTTTTTCATCCAAGAGTCCCTTTTCACGTAATTTCCGTTTGATGAGACTGATAATTTGTCGTTCTTCGAACGCATCGTCCAGTTCCGGTGGACGGGGACGAAATCGTACCGTCTCATACGATTGTATTTCAAGTTCCAATCGACAGGGATGATCGGTACGGACCCAAACGTTCGTGTTTTCGAGCGGTCGGAACCGTTGACTGGGTCGATACGATCCGGTGGCACGATATTCGATGACCTGTTGTTGATATTCCTTTTTCGCTTCTTCGGCAAAGGTATTGTAATAGTTCCTTTCCTCGTCCGTCAAGGTCGATTTCCACAAATTCCCAATTTTGACCAGGACTGATTGTATCATAATTATAATAAAAAAAAAGAGGGGAATATAACATAATCAAAAAGAGTGTAAGCGTAAGAAGATGTTGATACAACACCGTCCACATAATAATGATATAATATATGATACGACACCAACAAAACAAACAGAATGTGTACTTTCTTTTTTGTTTCTTGTTTCTTGTTTTTGTTTCTCGTACCTTTGGATTGATCGTGATGGACGTTGGGTTCGTCGTGTCGAATTTTGGTCGTCATTTGACTGACGAAGAGGGACCAACCGGTATGGGGCGGTTCCGGTGGAGAATCGTCTTGATCCTTTTCGGAAACGATTTTTCGTCGTCGTTCACCGGGAACTTTCGGTTTGTCCCATCGTTCATCCTTTCGATTTTCTGGTTGCATTTGACGTTCCCGTCGTAACAGGCTCCGTTTCAACTCGGCGATCCGATCGGATGTAGTGTCATCGGACCGTCGAATGATATGATCGGTATTGGAAAATCCACCCGTCGTCGTCGGGAGAACAGTAGAACCCGACGTTGGATCACCATCCACTAATGGAATGACTTTGGGTCGTTCGATAATGTACGAATCGATTTTCAATCCCATCACCGATACCACCTCTCTGGCACGTTGCAGTTCCGACACGGTCCCACTCAACACGAAGGAACTTTCTTCTAATATCGATTTGGCTTGTTGTAATAGACCTGTCGGATCAAAACGTCGTATAGAAGTATATTCAGGAGAAGGAGAGAATACCGAGAAGGATGATGATGATGATGATGATTGGACAGCTTCGTGCTGATGATGGAATGGAGCAGCTGCAACGTTCTTCATGGTCATATCCAAGTTGTTGATTAGTGCTGTTGTGTCGTCTTTGTTGTTGTTGTTATTATTATTGTTGTTGTTGTTGTTGTTGGACATTGACAGTGACATTGACAATCATCAACAGACCATTCCGCTACCAAACAATCGGACGACGACGACGACGACGACGACGACGAGGAGGAGGAGGAGGAACCATTGTTCTGTATGATACGTAGTGTAATATCGAAGTACCGGTACTCCGAGTACATTACTGTTAGTACCGCTACTACTCTCTAGTAGAGAGTGGTATTTTACTCTACTCGACTACTAGTCTACTACTTTTAGAGATCGAGTTGATTGCAAAGGTTCGACTAGTACGACCACATTTTGGACCCAAAACGTCTGTCGTACATTTTTTCACAATCGCGACTTCCATTCTTCCGGAAAAACTCAACGCACCCCATTTTTCATTCACACTGTCATCATCATCATCACACAAGAAAACAAAGACAACATGTCAACAAGGAAAGAGGTGTTGTGAACAGAACGAGTTTCACACACACAAACACACGAAACGAAACAAAAAACACCTTTTACACTACTAGTAGACTACCACAACATTCTATCGAGCACTACCGTAGGTACAGCATCAAATAATAAAAATAATAACATTTACAGTTAGTAATAACAATAACAACAAGCAACATGCCACATTGTTCGGAATGTGACAAGGACTGTCCGAGGAGTGACTTCTCCAAGGCACAATTGAAAAAATCGCCCGATCATCGGAAATGTAAACATTGTGTCAGCCTACTGGAAGATTCGTCGTCGGAACATCCACCACCATCATTATTACCACCACCACAACAAGAAGAGCAACCCCAACAAGAGCAACCACAACAAGAACAACAAGAAGGACAACCAAAGAACGACACGTCCACCGAAACAATAACAACCACGACACAAGTACCAGCAGATCAACAACAAGAAGCAGCGACCAGCACCGAAACAGACGTAAATGCGACACCACCACTACCAACAATAGATCCAGACCATACAACAACTGTCGAAACAACAACAACAACAGCAGCAGCACCAACATTGGCCGAACAACCGATTTCGATTTCGGGAGGAACAAATAATGATGATACTACTACTGCTACTACTACTACTACGAGCATGGCCACGGAACTTGCCAAGCTCCAACTACAGCTTCACGAACAAGAGGTGGCTCATCAGAAACGGGTACACGAATTGGAATCCAAAGCCAACGAAGCGTTTCAAGGGATGGAACGGGCCAAACAAAATATCGTCCATTTAGAGGCCTTGGCACGTGAAACCATGGCAGCCCTCGAAACGGTACAAGAACAAGCGTCGGCCGAAATCGAATCCTTACGGACACAACTCACGGAGGTTACGACCGAACGTGACCGACTCTTGGCAGCAGAACTCAAAAAATAACCAAACCAAAACTGAAAAAAAAAGCACAAAAAAAAAACCCAAAAAAAACACAGAATCCTATTGTGGTTCATGGTACACTGCTTTGAGAGAGACATGTCCAGAAAAATAAGGAACAGTAAACCAAAAAAAGAAAACAGAATCCTATTGTGGTGTACTGCTGTGAGAGACATGTCCCGAAAAGAAGTGAAACATGAATGGATGCATTTATTTTTATTTCCGGGAGATGGAGAAGAAAAACAAGTTCACATCAACAACAACCAAGTTTGTCGACAAATTCACGTAGCACCATCAAAAATCACGTGGAGCGACGAGAAATCAAATTTTCCAACTGCACTCTCTCTCTCTACTCTACTACGGAATTGTCCAGTGTCAAACAGTCCCATTTTCCATATTCCATCCGTATGGAACAACATGTAGCTAGAGGGTGTCTCTCTCTCTCTCTCTCTATGTCCCGCTATGTGAATATGTGTGTTTATGTGTTTGTTTTGTAGAAGATCAATGGTAATACATTTGTGTAGACAAACTATAAAATAATAATAATGCTGTACCATATAATAATCAAATTCAGCAGAAGCATCATATATAAGTACTACCCTCTTTCCAGATCCGATCGATGCATCTCGCGAACACTACTGACAGTGAGTCTCTTGCCATTGAAATGGTAACATTTTCGTAATCCATAATAGTGGTTGAACTTTTCTCACTCGTTCCCTCGTCAATGCCAATTTCACTGCCTGCCCATATGCCTGAAGGAAATTCGAGTCGTGTCACAAATCGGTCGTAGAAGACAGTACGGAATCTTTTCTGGTCACCACCCGCCAACTGTTTTTGTTTGTTGTTGAACTTCTCGTCCTCCTTGTCGGACTTGGTTGCTGTTGCACGATTTGCGTTCCAAAATCGTAGTTGGGCTTCTGGTGGATGCAACCAACATTGCCTTTCTGTTCCGATTTTGAAGGAATGCACTTGGAACAGGTGTGTGATTCTTGATCGAGTTTCTCCGAATGTAGTAGCCAACAGTACCAGCCATTCCGCCATACTATCTCAATCAGGCTCCAACTGTTGTTGGATGTACGTGTGTGTGTGCGTACGTGTGAATTGGCGGGAAATGTCAAAGCCTGGAAATTGAGGCCCGTCCTTTCCTTGGGGTTCCTGGTGTAGTAGTAGTTGATGAACTGGTTTCCAGCAGCACATTTTCCCCCCTCGTTCGAAGACGCATGGAAGTATCCATTGTCGTTCCATTTTTTACTTGACTTGTTGACTGAAGTCCAAAACATCTGTATCTGACGAAAGGATGGTCCCTGTGTGAGGCACCATGTCATGACGATCTTTTGGTGGGCATGTTCAAATTTGTTTCTACTTTGTAGGTAAAATCGTAGCGGTGATTTGGCGTGTCATGGTATTGTGAATGTTGATGATTGCAAGATTGAAGACTGACCACAATAACAACATGGCAGGCGGAATGATGGTCCGTTCGCAACTCGTTCCAGACTGTCAATGGCCTCACCAGAGTGACCAGCGGCAAAAACTATTAACAGTAAGACAACTTCGTCTTTGTTTGTTTGTTTGTTTGTTTGTTTGTTTGTTTGATCATCAACGAAGGAAGGCTTGACTCGCCGATAGTCCAATCCCATTCCATCTTTGATGTCGAATCTTCTCCGTTGTTGTTCCTTTGATTGGTACTCCCAAAAAAAATCAATTCTTTTTTGGTCGTTTAGGAGAAATTTCGATTCTCTCTTTTAGAAAAAGGGAGGAGAGACAGCAGAGATTCGTTGTAACAGCAGTGTCAACACTTGAATCCATTGGAGACGGCTTCAAGAGAAAAGTGACTGCGACTGTGAGTAAAGAGAGGGAAAAGAGAAAAAAAAAAAAACCAATCCTCGTCTTCATACGGGAATCAATGTGCCGCGAATCAAGCCAACCGCGTCCCACCGCCATCCGTCAATATACTTTACGTTGTACTACCAGTAGGAATGTAGTTAATGTATGTTCATACGACCACAATCTAAAATCTCATCCAACTGTCATCTCTTCGATCACAGTCTCAACAAGAATGATGAACGGACCACCACTCAAATCAAAATGATCCATCTAAACTCATATTTCCGAGTGTTTCAATCCTTCTAGTAAAAGTACCAGAAAGAAGTATCAGAAGGATCCCTGACGTTTTCTCACAAGTCTTGCCACGTAGAGCTTGGATGGAATAGCAGGCATTCCATCCTCATCGGGTACCGGACGTGTACACGTACCATACGAACGAAACAATACACCTTCTTCAGTATGACTACGACACCTCCAACCGATTTCGTGTTGCCATTACCGTTATTACAAGGGATTGAGCTGTACGGATGGAAACCCGATCCGGTTCGTTCCAGAGACAGCAACTACATGGACCTTTGTATGATTGTGACTCGCTATTCCCAATTGAAACAAGGGAGTATGGCATGTATTTTGGTACGAAGTTATTGTTGTCACCAAACAGAGGGATCGAACAACACAAACACAAACACCAACCATGGAGACAAACCAGACCATGACTACGAATTTCAGTTCTACAAGGATATACTCGTGGTCGCCAACAACATGCCCTTTTACAAAAAGAACGACTCCGAAATTCATGCCGAAATCGCAGCAATCGGAAAGGCCTCTCGACAAGGTTTGGCCATTGACGGTGCCACTGCATACATTACCATGCCACCCTGCAAACGATGTTTACCGGCCTTGTCGGTGGCAGGAATTCAACGAATCGTTTCACGGCATCCAATAATTGACAAGGCATCCTTGGAGGCCATTTCTACTCGTGGTATGTCCTACCATCAAATTGGTCAGCAAGAAGAACGTATGGAACGTATCAACCAATTGGTGAAACAGTACAAGGAACGGAACATCAATGAGAATAGTAATGACAATACTACTACGAAACGAGAAACAGAAACCAACACGGAGGTGGAAGAGAACCAACAAAAACGAACCAAAAGAAACTGAACAACAAAAGTGAAAAAAAAGAGAAAATTCTATTTGGAAGGATATACCATACCAACTACTACCAGCTGCTACTATGCAAAAAGCTGGCTCATGGAGCAACAGCTTTCCATTCACTCAGTACTCTTGTTGCCCACCACTCAGAATAACCACATTCAAATTGTTGGATGAGTTGGTGGTGATCGTGATATTATCTTGTCTACCTCAAAACACAGCCCGATGCGAAACTGATACCCTCCCACATCAAAAAGCAGCAGTTCGTCCCCACGCACTGGATACGCGCCTGAATTATCGCCCACCGCAACTTTTTTTTAAATTTCTTCCTCCTCTCCCTCTGGACCGCCTTCCAACGAAATACTCAATCTTTTCTGGTCGGACGCAAGTTATGCCTGGTCTGATGCCGTGCACAAAAAAAGGTAGGAGCTTCTGCCACCTCAGACCTTTAATTTTTTACGACGTACGACAAACCACCAACTAAACGTAGTAAAGTAAAACGATTACTGTTACCTGTCACAACACTTCCATTGCAGGAACCAGCAACATAAAGTTAAAGTAATATCTTCACCCTCTCAGTTTGTCTGATTTGATTCTTCTTCTAGACAACTTCTTCCGTGCTCCCAATAGTCCCATCCATGCTAATTCTTGCCACTTGTGACTGGTCAGATCCAGATGTGTGAACCTTGATGATGTGGTCAGATTCCTGCTTCTCCGGCGGTGTAGGAGACGGTGGTGATCCAAAAAATACATCATCATCATCATCCGTGGATAGACTAATGCTGTGTGTTTGATGGGTTCCGTCATGTGATTGCATATCACCTGATTCTCCAACAGCTGGTTCTTGGAGGTTACCATCATCTTCATGGTTGGTAGTCTCATCATTGACTTCAGTTACTTGATCCAGTGTAGCTCCCATTTGAGTAGGATCCAAAGTTCCCACCCAGTACGTTCTCATCTTGCCTTTACCCTTGACTTTGATCTTACCACGGACTGTGACGGGAATTTCAGGAGCTTGGTGTACCAAAAGCTCAGCAGAAGCATGAGTACAGTGGATTCTACCTTCAATAGAATTGCTTTCCATTCGAGAGGCTGTATTAACAGTCTAAAGATATACATAGAAAGAAGAAAAGTTAGTTTATGGTGAGACAAACAAAATAGCAAACCAATATCACAATATATCAAGGAAGAAACTTACGTCACCAAACAAGCCATATCTTGGATTTAATGAACCAATAACATTTGACACAACTGGACCAGAGTGGAAGCCAGCTCTGATCTTGACATATCCACGAGATAGATCTTCATCATCAACTGGGATCTTCGAGGCTGCAACAACAGCATCTTGGGCCCACAAAGCAATTCTTTTTACATGATCATCAACTTGCATGCCGTCCAAGTTAGTAACCCCCATATACGCATCACCAATTGTCTCAACCTTGAACACTCCATGTTTGCTAGCCAAAGTGTCAAAGGCTTGGTACAACCGATCAAGCATGTTGGAAACCTTGAGTGGTGAAAATGTCTCTGAAATGGTTGTAAATCCAACAATATCAGAAAACACAACGGTAACGCAATCATGTGTTTCAGCTTCAACCTTTTTACCAGCATTCAAAGCATCAGCAATATGTTTTGGGAAGACATCATACAAAGACGTGGATTTGCGCTTCATTCCTTCCTTGAAAGTATTTTGGATACTTTCAAGAGGTTCTGTGTCTCTGGCTGACATCTCTACCAAAGCATAATCAATATCCTTGGCAGTTGGACGGAAGAATGGATTGGCACTCCAACATTTCTTGATGATATCAGCCATCCTGGGTGGACATGCATCAGGAATAGATGGTCGCTTGTTGATCCTTGGACTGCACACCTTTGGGAGAACTTTCTTTGGATCTTCACCTTCGAATGGTGCTTGACGCGCATAGATCTCGTAAAAGATCATGCCCATTGAATAGATGTCACAGGCAGCAGTGTATTCGCTCTTCCTTCTCAGATACTCTGGAGCCATGAAGAAAGGTGTGCCTTGTAGAAGAGCAGCGGTTTTGCTGAACCCTGACATCTTGAAATGCGAGAAACCAAAATCAGCAACCTTGGCCCGGAAACGAGAATCAACCAGAATGTTCTTTGCCTTGAGATCTCCGTGAAGGATGGGTGGCTTAGATGCATGCAAAAATTGGATACCTTGCGTGATGTCACGAACAATTTGGAGGATAATGTCTCCACCGGGTCTCATTGTTTCATTGTGAAGGAGATCATATAAGCTTCCATATTCCATATATTCCATAACAAGCATCTGTTGAGGAGAAAAATGAAACAGAGATTAGACAACATTTTGAGGTTTTGATCACTGGTACTCAAAGACAAACAACATACTGGATCAACTGTTGGGGCAATAACAGCTCCCATTACAGTAGTAATACAAGGGTGACGAAGTCGTGAGAGAAGCCTCATCTCAACAATGAAATCCTTTTTCAACCTTGCATGTTCATCAAATTGGAGCCAGAGTGGGCAGACTTTAGATGCCATACTTTGATGAGAACCATATCCACCCCCCCAAGTACCACTCCCATGGTTGGAGGCTGTAGCAGACTCAAGAAGTTTCAGCACATTATCAGACTGGTGCATGTGCAAGAGACTCTCCCAGTCTGTCTTGGAAGATGAAAGTACCAAGCTTTCTTTTCCGTTCTTCTTGGTACCTTCTTCAATGTCCCCAGAGTTTTCACCAAATTTGACCCCCTTCTCTGGCTTCTTGCTGTCATCCTTTCTGTTCTTCTTGTTTGTGCTATTTTGTTGCTTTTTGGCATCGCTTGAAGCGATTTCAATGGACAAATTATTTGATTTACCAATCTCTAGTAGCGATCCTGTTTGAAAAGATCCAGATTTCAATCCATCAGAAGTACCACTTCCCAATCTTGATGAGCCCCTACTTTTCTTTGCTGGAGGAAGAACGCGCTTGACTGCTACTTTGGTACCTCGGTACTCTCCAAGAACCACAACACCAAAGCCTCCTTGTCCAATGACTTCAGGTGGCTCGTTGAAGTGAAGTTCCTCTACATTGATATGCCATATCTGTAGATGGAAAAGATGAGATTATGAATAAAAAATCAGCGTCAGATGAACAAACAGGCAAAACTGTGAGGAAGAGATAACTGTTGGTTTATGTACCTGGTCATTTTGCTTCTTCTTGTAAGCAAGGTAAAGGAAGACGCTGAAACCAACAAAAATGAATACTGAAGAGAATATGATAACAAAAAAGTATGCTGATTCGATGCATGATCCCATCATCTCGTAATTATTGTTTGCACAGACACAATTACCATCAAAGTCTGGTACCCTGTTGCCGGCTGCTCCATACACGGCCTCACAGTCATTTGGTAATATCATTATACGGATAGGGGACTGCCCAATTGGTTTTCCATTTACCAAAATCTCAATTACTTGAGCTTGGACAGATGGACTCATGACCTTGAATTCATAAGCATAGGTGCCTTCAATGTGCTTGAAATCAAGAACATCTCTCGAGTCTGCTGAATGCTGGATGATTTCAACTTCAGCATCCTTCCGCAGCATGTTGTCGTAGATTCGCATGGTGATGTATTCATGTTGCATGACAGTACCACAAATTTCCATCTTTTCACAACCGGGGAGCTCCATTAAATAGTCATCAACTAAGTGTGGATCGTCTTCCCCTTCTTTCATTTCATACACATCAACATCAAACGCTTTGACACATGGTCTGCAGAAGCAATCATATGTTTCCACTTCATCACAGCTCAATCCTTCATGGGCGCATCCATATAAAAATTCATTCTCGTTTCTTTTGAAGAAACCTTCAGGACAAGTGATTCCCTCGTAAAGGTTTGAAGGACGTGTACATTGCCATTGACCACGGTTGTCTTGAACCATGAAGCCAGCGTCTTGTAGCATCGTTCGAAGTCCATGGTATGATTGGGCTGTTCTGAATCCAGTGAGAGTACTATCCAAAGAAGTTTGACGGGCTAATTGGGCAAGAGATGGTGTTGTATGGCAGAGAGCAATATTTGGAAAGAGGTCTTGCAGAGTTTGAGAACTATCGCTGCAGCCACCACCACACTCTTCTAAGAGTTGTCCAACATGTGCATGTTTACTAAATTCAAGTAAGGCCCCTTGAACTTCAAATGCAACATCCTTTGGTACACTTGATAATGTAGCAACAGGCCTATGAGAGCAATGTGGGTAAAGAGGGAAAGTACAGATACATACAGTCAGCGCAACATACAAGCAATACAAAAGTTGGTTTCGAAATGTGGCTTACCATTCAGGGAACACATCGGTACTATGTAAGAATGGAAACAGTTCCCCACTCTCTCTGTGAAGAAAAATGCAAGATCATACAATTAGACACTGAATGCAAGAGATGGTTGAAGATTCATGATGTTCACATCGATGGACTTACAACACATGGACCTTAGGATCAATGACCTTAAAAAGGTTGATACTGAGAAATTCTCCATCTTTGTCCTTGGTGAGCTCAATTTGATTGGTACGAATGAATCCAGCATCTATCCGACCACTGAGAATACCATCAATGACATGGGCTTGATCTTTCATGAAGATGACTTGTCGAGGATCATTGACGTAGGATAAACCGTTCCTTGCCATTTCATAGATCTGCATCTGTCCCCCCATTAAGTCAACTATGGCACCGGCACCAATGATCTTGTCTTTCAAATCTGCAATGGTCTTGATATCTTCATTATCAGCTCGGGTTGCAATGACACCAGCATAAACATCCAGATCAAAAACTTGGTTACGGACTTCGATGTGTTTGACTGAAGTGACAAGAGCGGAGGCCCCTGTTTCAGCTCCAACACAGGAATAGACACCTCTGATGATGCGACAGAAGAAGAACCAAGAGCAGAAGATATATTAAGATAACCAACATGTTGACGGATCGAATATATGCCAATTCAGTAGTTAACTTACGGATTGGAATAAAAGAAGTCGACTTGTTTGTTGTTGATGGCGCCGATCAAAGTATCGAAGTAGAAGGATACAATCTCAAACTTGATGGGAGGATCGAATCTCCGTCCTGCTGTCTCGGTCAAGTATTCTCCGAATCTCTCATGTTGACGTTGAGTTTCGTTGATTTCTTGCATTGAGTGGATACCAATTTTATATACCGGTTTGTGTATGTACTTGTCGAATGGGATGAGTTCTTCTTGGAAGCAACTTTCAGTAGCTCTATTCCAATAAGCTTCTGTCGACATGCTTAGGACCGAAGGTGATTCTGTCATGGTAAAATTTTGTGCTGCCGTAGGCGGCATCATGATGTATTGACCAGCAGCAATGAGGAAAAAAGGCCTCACAGTCAAACGAAGATTCTTCATTCGGAAACTTTTTTACGCACGTCGCAATGGGTGGAAGATTTTTCTTTCAGATTGGTTGCGTTGCGTTTTATGAAAGGACACTGGTTGGTAGCGATAAGATGATCGGAAAATTATTTTCTGATTTTGTTTCGAGTAGTCATCATACGGGCTTCGCTTTTTTCCCATGTTCTTCATGACGTGTATTTCAGTAGTTTGAATATAAGTATGTTACAGTTAAGAACACAAAGAATAGAACGAAATCATGGCATGCGCATTCGTGTTTTGGACGTCCGAGCGAATTCGCACTACCGTAGGTAGTCCACACTCGCAGTTGACCTTCGTATTTTCACAAGGCGAGAGTTCCTGTAGAACAAGCCTTTCTGATTTGCAAGACCGTGCCAGAACACAAACGAGAACCTACGTCTCGAAACTACCTAGCCGCGAAATCAAATGGATCATAAAAGAGTGAGAATTATTGCGGTCTTTCAATGCTACGTTTCTACTGTCATTGATCAGTTTTCTAGTCCCAATTACACCTTCTTGTTTTCACTTGGGCTTTACATTGAATAAATTATAAGTATATGGCTCTATAATCTCTACTCTACGACATCCTTGCTCCTAACTCGGAGTCATACCCACGTAGCTCTTCTGCTCCGCCATGGGTAAAGAAGAAGAAAAAATAAAGGAGCTGAACATTGTCAATACAACACAGATTGTTTGCCCAATGAATGATGAGATGAAGTAACTGTAAATCCAAGCGAAATGATAATATTTCACTCCAAATTTTTGGAGTCCAAACTTTTGGAGGAAGAAAGAGATTTCACTGTACTCCAGCTGCTGATTACAACATATGACCGTAGGGGATTACTACCATAGGTACGCTTTTTTGCAGACTGCAACAACTTAGTAGTATTCAATGAAGACAACTATGTTGGTCGAAAGACAAAGCTGCTTGTATTAATAGCTACGAGAAGTTGAGACTGTTTGAAATAGGCTACAGGTATTGCAACGTATGCACTGTGTGAGACTTTTTGGTACCAACATAATATCCCCACGGGCATCCCCCCCCCCATCGGATCACCTTGTCTTGGCAGGGGGGCTTAACCCAGGTTTGTCAGAGCCTGGGGAACTAAGAATCCACAGACGATCTATCAGCGCAACGGAAGACATCGTCCCAGCAGTAGTACTGTACTACCGCTGTCTTGTGCATGGAATCATGCAGAACCGGTGGCCGACCGGAAATATTGTGTTTCTCTTATTTAGTCGAAGGGGGCTAAGGGAGAGGAGGACGAACAATGCATAATGCAAGTTTCCTGATAGAGTTGTGATGGGCACATGGGCACTGACATTTCTGTGGAAGAAATGGCATCATAACTCAGCCGAGTGTTAAGTGCAGAGGGACGGTACTAATTCATTGGGAATATTTCTGGTGCTTGGCATGGAAGGCTTCTTTTACACGTACAATCCGCCCTAGTTGGGTTGCAACAGGTAAAAGATATCAACACACCCAACACAATTTATGTGGTTAATAGCTGCCTTCCCAGCATTGTTTTTGGAAGACCACGCCATATCTGACACTCTCATTGGTTTGGACATTTCCTCATTCGTGAGTTTTTTTTGCCTTTCCAGTACAACTGAGTGGTGGGCAACGCGGAACTGAGTGGAGGGAAAGATGTTGCATAATTTGCCCCCCCTCTCAGATGCGAAATCGATCGTAGCTGTTAGTTGATAGCCTTACAGTAAAACAGATTTTGTAGTAATAATTATCCCCACGGGCAACCACGACAGTACGTCGTACCGGTACGATCATTATATTGGATGTGTGAGAGACATTGCCTCCCTCGTGTTGGTATTCGCATTCTTCAAGTTGAGATAGTCTACTCCGAGTACCGTAGAACCGTTAGATAGCTACCGGATCTACGGGTAGTTGCCACCTACCGTAGGTCGTGGCAAGAATCTACCGGTACTCCATACCCATTCCACTCCCTTCGTCAATTACAGTTAGTACCGTGACGAGTTCGAAGTTTGTTACTACTAGAGTAGAGCTATCATAGACTGTAGACCTTTCGAACTAAATCGTTCTAACAGCGAATAAAACGTGAAAAAAAAAATTCATGAAGCAACGACGATGATTGATTTGCATCCATCTCCAAGTGTGATCGGTCGCAGCATCGCTATTAGAGTGTTTTCCCGCTCCCTCCTAGTAAATTTAGGTTTTATCCCCAGAGGAAGAATAGCTGTTGCCCCTTTATCAGTGTATACTATGGACAAGTGTCCTCCGTGGACGATTGCGAGTGGGGAGAAAATGTCAACGCACGCCATCATCATGGATTGATACAAATTGACTTTTTCATTTTCTACTACTGTTTGTGGTGAAAGTTGCAATTCCCTTTTCAACGTTGGGTCGAATGGGGGGGGGGGAGTTGATGGGACGAGAATAACTGTGTACCAACACGACCAAGACCGGTAGACATCCATCTACATTCGATTATAGCAATGCGTTCTATCTTGTGTATTTTTACAATATACTGTACGTAGTAAAAATGATTCGTAGTAATGAAAATGTCTCAGGTGTTTGATGTGTTCTCTCTTGTTGTCCTAACTCATCACAGCTTTTTTAGAATGTGGATTCAAAGGACCGATTGCAGAGAGATGCAAAGGAGCATTCTCCGAACTGTCGGAGACATCCACACGAACAAAAGGATTGTGGTGTGGCGAATTGAACCCGACTCAATATATCGTTTCGTTTCCTAGTGGTACTGTTGTTGCCACCATTGGCACTGAAATCGCCGGGATCGATGGAAAAGGTCCTTTTGAGACAATGAGGAGACGATGGCAATGGGATCGACGAAACAGCTGTCGTAGTGGTAGTAGAAGTGGTTGATGGTGATGGATTGTGATTGCTGTGATTATCAAAACGACTCGGAACATCCGTCGATTCGGAGAGAGTCATGCCTCGTTCCAAGGGTGCCAACAAATGCCCTGCTCCCGAAGAGAGTTCTGCCAATTGCTGGTGATAAAATGCCCTCTTGTTGCTGATGCTGCTTTCATAATTGTTGTTGATGTTGTTGTTGTTGTTGATATTGGAGTTCATTGTTTTTGGTATTGGCTTTTTTTATTACAGAGGGACGTGACAGAGATGGAAGACGTTTTCTCTTTGTGGCTTCAAGAGAAACAAAAAAATGCAACAACCTTATACCGAAAAATACGGTGATGGTGATGTTCCGTCCAAAAAAGATGGGGATGAAGAATAAGATCAACGAATGAGATGATGATGATGTATGTTCGAATGGCGATCGTGGATCCATTCGAGATTCGAGAATACCGTAGGTACCTGTTGTTGGGAATGTTCTTTTTTGGTGTGTGGGTGTCGGTTGTCCGGTATTCTACGTAAAATCCCGGAAGGTGAAGATTTTAGGTGAAGATTGTTTTTTACTGCTTCAGTAGACTACTACCGGTATTTTTTACTTCGTACTTCGAAGTACGTACCTTTTTTTTTCTTTCATCTTCTCACGTACGATTGCCAGACAACGGCGAACAGTACCACGTACCTACCGTAACACGTAATACTACGTACGTCGTGCTCTGACAGTGAAAGCAAATAAGTAGCAGCATATTTTTTAACTGTTGTACCATAGACGAAGGTTGACTTTTCTGCCGGTAGCTTTATCATCACAAGGGGCTGTTTACAGTTACTTGAGGGGTGAGAAAAAGGTACTGTAGTACTACCGGTAGTAGTAGGTAGTAAGATGCAACATGATGTACTCTCTGTGAGACGATCAAGAATATCGTCTATCAAAGTGAAGGGTGATCAGGTGGTGGTGGATCGATAATAATTATTATTTTCAATTTGTCGTCGCCATTACAATAGTTGTTCTTGCGATGCGATGCATGTTCCGTGGAAGAAGACGACATGACCTAACGAAAATCCTCTCCTGTCATATTGCCTTTCCACGAGACAGAGAGACGGGGCTGCTTTGTTTCAGCAATAATGACCAAAGGACGGACCCTTTCCCTTTCCGTAGGGTCGAAGAGATGTTTGGAATCTGAAAATGAATAGGTCCACGAACGAGATCATTTCCTTTTGGATGAGGACGCCATTTGACAATCAACCGAAGTAGATGGAAACCCTGGTTGGTCATGTATATAGACAGACAGACAGACAGACAGACACATCAACAGCGATTCCGAAACTGGGTACGCAAAGAAACAGCTAGAGAAAACAGAAAACTATGTCATCCGTGTCCAGGCGTGATCCCCAGTGGTACCCATTTTTTATTTTTCTTCTCAGGGACACATTTACCGAACGTATTGAAGAACAGATTGCCATTTCCGAAACAAGACTCTTTTCATTGGTCCAGGGGTGGTGGAGGGACTACCCAACATATCATAGAAGACGAACGAAAGGATTTGTGGAATTGGAAGGATGGTACCGGTACCACGACATACGACATCTTAGCTAGGAGAGCCGTTTATCAGCTCTGAAAACAATTCGAATGCAGTCGACGGTAATGACTGAACCGGTATTCACAGTCAATTATAAGAATCGGACCCATGAAAATGGAATCCGAAGAAAAACCGAAAGACGATTCCAAGGAAACCAAAGAGATAGACCATGACCTGGGAGACACTCGTTGGGCCGATTCAAATTTTCAGAAAGAGATGACTGAGGTTCAGTATCCGGGACGAGAAATGAAGCCATTCCTCCAGGATATTATTGCCAGGACATGAATGCACTGTCATTTGGTGTTTGACATAACTTTTGACAAAGTTCGATTCGATACGCGAATGGTGACAGGAGGACTGTATTGTGGCGGAGACCCATGCATTCAATCGGCGGTTGTGTCGAGGCCGCGCCTACTTACTGTCACTAACTGTAAGATGATAATAGGTGATATTATGGATTGCACATGCGGACCTTGAGCTTGGTCGTCTCATGAGGGCAAGAAGGCCTTTCGTTGTACGCGCCTTGGGTGTGCGCCAAAGGCAGCGGAGCTTCAAACACCAATCACATACCCATTTGAGCGTGGGATTTTGGATGCACCTAAGACTTCTACAAAATGAATCCATACGTATGGTGGAGACGTTGAGTTTCGAAGTTAGGGGCAGACGACAACAGGGTTTTGAGTATTCTTCCTACGGACTGATCCATGTACGCACTGATCCCAGCATGTCGATAAATACCTTGTCATTATACGTGTCGATGTGAGGGAAGATCCGGAAGAAGACCAAGTTACCAGTGAACCACTTTTGTGGGAGATCCTTATATGTATGTCGATTCCAAGATCAGGAAAGTTGTACTGTAATTCCAAATCGGGTCAAAGCATGGATGTGTGTTCACCCACCAACTACGTCGTATGTCAACAACTTACCATGTGGTATCATACCTACTACCGGTACGTAGTGTCCGTGTACGGTAGGTTGTTTTGCATTGGAAGTCGGATCCTATGCAGGGGCTGGCCCGATCGGGTTTACGTGTTAACTGTAAAAAGTCATTTTTTATGCTCTCTATAATGTGCTCTCAATTTATCCGAGTACGACTGGTACACCAAATTAACTGTAAGATTCCCGATTCCTTTCTTGCATCGCTAGCATCGTCGTTGGGTTGGTAGGGATGTTCGAGATTTTCTCGTGAAGAAAAAGTGTACGGTAGTCTACTAGAGGTAGGAGGAAATTCGACCTTGTGTCTGTGTGTGCATTTATTACTGTACCGTGTACCATAGAACGGGAACGTATGTACCGTATGATACCGTCCCTGTACCACAAAACCTCTCTTTTTGTGTATGGCAAACACACACACACACCTACGGTACTACACAAACAGAGGTGCTCTCATTGGGTCGACTTGTTTTGGGTGAAATACCTCTATCGTTTTAGACAGTATTATCATTGTTGTACAATACAAGAGGGAGTGTGTGAAACGATTGTATCCGATCGTAGAACGACAACGACAACGACAGAACCCAACCCTGAGAGTATGGGACGTGCCACCGAGAAGAGCACAAACAACAACAACAACAACAACAAGACAAAACAGTCTTTGGCGACGTGTAGTAGTATTCAGACTTTACATGCAACTTCTGGTTCTGTTTCTCGGGAAGAGACCGACGATACAGGTATTATGTTGTCTGCTACTAGTAGATCGTCCTTTTCAGAGGCGTGTCGAGAACAAACAAGTTTTGATCAGTTCCTGTCAAACGATACTTTCACTACGACTGTAACAACAAGAAACAATAGGGATGGTGGCAGTGGTGGTCATCGTCTCGTTTGTTGTTCTCGTCTGGAACGAGATGATGATGATGATGATGATGAATATGATACAAGGGACACCAATCAACCATTGGAATTGGAAGCTACTGGAACGTTATCTCTCGATGCTGCAGTATCTTTGGCATCGATGCGACAAGACCACAAGAATGATCCACCGTTGCCAACAGATGTCATACAACGTATCTTTGAACCAATGGCAGCCGTTGCTTCGGATGCTGCTGCTGTTGTTGCTGCTGCGACCATTGAAGAAACTGCAGCAACTAGTCCAACTACCAGCTACACTGCTACCACAACCATCAATGGAATACCACACAAACAACCGTCTCTTGTCCAATCATCCGTGACATCCGATCTCGAGTTCAGTACGGCACTGAATCTTTTGGCCATTTGCAAACCAGAAGAAACCCTTTCAACGTCCAAGGAGGTGGGCCTTCCTGTCCCCATTAGTCCGTCGCATAGTCAACAAAGCGATACAACAGCAACTACGGCAGTAGCAGCAACAACAACGATGCATCCGTCATCCATCCAATCGCAGGTACTCAAATCGTCCCAAACCAAGAAGAAGAAGAAGAAGACTGCTGTCAAGAGAAAGTTGCCCACCGATAGTAATGACAAGAAGAAGAATCCAAGTACCAACATACGTCCTCGTCGACCACTCTCACCAACAACCAAACGAAAGAAAACTCTCATGGATGCAGCACCATCCGTTATTCCACGGACGCAACATGTTTTCAACAACGCCAACACCACGGCTGCTACTGCTACTACTACTAGTAATACAAATTCTGTTTCCAAACAACAACAACAGAAAGAACAACAACAACAACAACAACCTATCATTGTACGTACCGGGAGAGATCCTCATGACGGTGCTCCGACGGTCGTGAGGGTGGACGGTGGTGTCCTGCGGGAGATGAAAGAACATGTCTTGCCCCATCCAAAGTTGGATAAAGACGGTAAACCAAAAACCTTACACGATGAACTGTTGAAGGAGGGACTCGTCCTACCCACCCAAGAAGATTTAGAGGCATGTCCCACCGTACGACAACAAAAGGCCTTTTGGACGTTCATGCATCGTGTCAACGAACTGAGACAGTACATACAGCATTACGGAGATGGTACGTAGTACGACGTTACTTTCGGTCACATTGTATTCTTGTTTGTATGGATGAAAGAAAAAGAGATTTTGGTTGTGGATTTTGTTGATGTTTGTTTTTGGTCGTCTAATCTTTTGTTTCATCTTCCTTTTTTTCGTCGTTTTTTTTTTTTGGCTCTATTCTTTTTTTTTTTGGTCGGTAATTCATCATCACAGCCAACGTCCCGCAACAACTTCCAGAGGCACATTCACTGGGAATTTGGGTCAACAAGATGAGAATGGAGAAGAAAAAAATGGACGCCGGAGAGAGGACTAGCCTCACGGAACGAAAAGTCGAATTGTTGGAATTTTTCGGATTTGTTTGGGCACAAAGCTGTAAGGGAGAACTCGGGTGGGAAAACCGATTCTGTGAACTGAAAGCGTTCAAAGACAACTATGGACATTGTACGTACCAACACCAACACCAGCACAAATTCATCCATCAATCAATGAATACTTCTATAGCCAACAAATTCTCACATTGCACTTGTGATGTCACACTTTTCATCTTCCTTTCTCTCTTTCTCTCTCTCTTTTTCGTCTGATTCACACACACAGGCAACGTCCCCACGAAATGTAAAAAGAATCGAGCCTTGGGTCGATGGGTAAGTACTCAACGTGCCATGTACAAAAGTTACAAAGAGGGACGTGGGAGCAAAACGATCCATAAGGAAGAGATCGAACGACGCATTGAAAGACTGGAAGAACTCGGATTTTGCTTCAGCATGCTCCTACCGGGTGAAAGTGGTAGCGAGACAGACTCGCAACAAGAACATTTCAACACAACAACGGATTCGCAATGGACCGATTCCATCCATTCTTCCACCACCGTAGACACACCCGGGAAGAGTACTGTGGATCACAAACGGGAAACAATCAAGTCTTCCGACACCCAACGTACCAATGACAACCACGGAGAGAGAGACTCCACATCTATACAATTGCTAAAACAGTGACAGCAAACCCCTCAAAAAAGCTAAGTCGTCGAAGGATCGTTGGGACAAACGAAAGCCATGGCCCCAAACAGTTAAAAGGAGGAAATGCAAATCAACGAGGAACCAACACAAGAAAACCAACTTTGGATGTACTTGATCAAAGATTTTTTTTTTGTTAATAGAAAGAAAAATTGTGTGTCTGAATTTCTTGCTAACCATGTTACGCACCACAGTACAAGTCTGGTGGAATCTAGTTTTAGGCGAATATATACAAGACCCAGCCACGTCCGAGGCCGAAACGGAACACTAGCATCACGATCCCGTCGTGTTCTCTTCAATTTCAAATGGTTGGTTGTCATGATTCCAAAAGCATAACGTTCCCACCAACTCTGCATGCGGGGTAATGGCTAATTCTTGTGCTTCTCCATTTTCCAACAGTGCTGGAAGTCGATTGGAATGATAGGCATGTGATCCGGGGGCACACCATACAGTAATATGAGGGAAAGAATTTTCGCATGCAGGTACCACCGTTGAGTCGTCTTGGGCTGCTGTGCGATCAATCTCAACGGCAAATGCCGCGTGCGTTTTGCTCCAAAGGAAACGAGTTACTTTCATGGTCACCTTGCGACCTTGAAGGTGTGAAAACATAGTGACCAAAGATTTGGCGGACAGCTTTCGTCCAGCAAACGCCATGGTGACATGAGTTTGGGAGACGAAGCAAGTCGGGAGGTACGAATCGGTAGTAGAATCCTTGGAACATTCTTCGTTGGATTCGTTTGCAAGTTCGAATGACTTTGGAAGCGCGACATTAAAGAAATCTTTGACGTTGCCAGAACGGTCTTTTAGCATTGACAATAACTTGTGGATTGCTGTCCGGTCTACATCCAACGACACCAGCTTGATCTTACTGAACAGATCCGATGGCTGTGTACGACCTTCCGTTGAAGAGTTCCTTCTATTCAATGTACTTAGGCGATCGAGGAGTTGAGTGGTCAATGATGAACGAGTCTCTTCCAAATTTGCAGACATAGACTGGATGGTACCCCTGTGCTTTTCAACACATGACCTCAATCTTGTCTCAAATTCCAAAATCCGCTCATCATTGTCCTTTGCTTTTCTTTCCCTATCGTATCCAAGACGAAGTTGCAACGCCTCGACAAGTAATGCCTCTAAGTCTTGTGGGAGTGGTTCGTCTTTCCCAGCACTCGACAGAAACGGCAACTCAATCGTCTCCAGCAACTGCAAGCCCTTGGCTCCCGATTCCTCAAGTTTTGAATCAAACAAGTCACCCAAAGTATCCGCAGACATATCACGGTAAAAAGCAAAAAACTTCACCACTACCATCCCAGCAGTTGGTAGGCCACTATCCAATTTCCCGCTGTGCTTTCCAGCAGGTCGTCCCAACACTCTTTCCAGTGATATGGCCAGATACTTTAGAGAGAAAGGGTAAAAATGGGAATAAAAAGCTCGAAACGTGCCGTCTGGAAAAATGGCTCCTTCGACAGTTGTAGTTTCCATGGATGCACGGTCCGGTAAAACAAGGAGAGGGATAGATCTCGTGTCACTACAAATTTGCCCGATCTTGGGCCATGAAGCGGGAGGGATATTCTTGTCGGCCACACACAGCGCCGGTGTCGGATCATTCTCGCCGGAAAGAATGCTTTCGGTCACGTCCCAAAATTGTTTTCCAATCTTGTCCCCCTCCTTTACGAAAACCCGTCGATCCGTTTCGTCCATTCCCAATTTTTCTTTCATGGCTTTTCGCATACCAGAGTCCAAGGAATTCACCACACTGGACTTTCCACAACCTGGAATCCCTGGAAATAGAACGAGAATGCTTCGTTTTGACGGATCTTTTTGCTTGTCTACATCTTCCGAACAAAGCTGCTTCGATGTCGCCTGAATGGTTGCAACCAGGTTATCCACTTCAGATGACGTCGAAGCAATGGTTGCTTCTGACGAATCTGCATATTTTGGTTCAAATTGAATGGCATCCCTCGGTAGGAGGATCTGCTTTCCGCACGGTTGTTTCTTCCACAACTTTTCCCACACGCTGGAGATTCGTTTTCGTTCTATATCCGAGGGCGCTCCAAACCAAGATAATTCATCGGAATCTTCCATCGAATTAGTTGATTCGGATCCATAGAGGATTACAATCGAATATTTTAGGACCTTTCTGTTGTTGAAGAAAGCTTTGGCTCCCTTGTTTTTTTCTCCGATGCATGTGTAGACCACACATGATTTCGTGACCTTCGAAATGATTGCATCCTGGAGACTTTTCACCATGATGCAACCAGTAGAAGAAGTTGCTACAGTGCCCGTCGTTGAGGATTCCCCAACTTTTCCGAGCCGTTGCGCCAGAAACATTGCAACGGCTTTGGATATCTCATTTCGTACAGCTACTACACAAACAAGGGGTTGAAAGGAGCCGGGTCCAGCAACATCGTCGAAGTTTGTGACTTTTATTTCGCCGTTGTTGTAAAGTTTCGTGTAGTGTTCGAGGTGGCGGAAGTACAAGTCACTGTTCAATGGGCCCAAGTTTTGTACATGATTGGGATCATTGACTGTTGTATCTGCGATCTTGGCCTTCTCTTTCAAAACGTATTGTGCCCATCCAGTGATGAATGGGGACCACTTTTGGATCGATGCTGGAGAGATGCCCCATCGCTCCATCAAAGCTTCCGCTCTTTGGCAAAATTCGTTTGGTCCGTCCTTTTCCAACACTTTCAGTAGGTTTCTGCAAATGAACGTACGGATCATATACGGGAGCAATTTCATTTTTAACATGAGCGGTTGTTCGTCGTCTGGATTTGTTGTATCGTTCACGTCAATGACGGCGGACCCATTTTGGTGGGGGGTTGTGTTGGATGACTTGGATGGCTGTGCCAACAATTCCACACAAAATCCACGAAAGAGTGCCATATCTCCTGGTTCTTGTAGCTTTTGGAATTTGAAAAAGGTCGTATCGTGCATCACATGTACCATACAAAAAAGTCGTGCCGAAGAGTGTTCGTTATCATTATTCGTATCGCGGTCATCCTCTGGTAGGGTAAACAAGGAATACTGTACGACCCCCTTGATACTGTCCAATGTTTGGAGGAGTTGGGCGATTCGCCGAGTTTCCGCATCATCTTGAATCGATGGGTCGTCGGTAGCCAAGTGTTTGACCAGAGAAGGGAGATGGACTCGACCATCAATATTCGAAACCCTGGTCAAATCATGGCGGCTGATGTCACGACAGGATGTGTCGGTGGAATGACTCGGATCTGTTCGTGTTTGTTGCAAGACAGCCGCAAGCTGCTCTTGAAACAGTTTGCCCCGTTCGTTCTCGGCCACTTCGGATACCGTTTGAAAGATGCTTCGAACGTCCGTAGTGAGAACTGTCGACGGAATAGTTTCTATCTGGTTGTAAGTGTCTGCCACCAAGACAAATGATGGAGGCAATTCGGGAGGCACACTCTTTTGTTGAATCTCCAAGGCAGCATTGCCAAGACGTTTCATGATATTTTCCGTCACTTCCGTGTCGCTATTCTGCTTGTTTTGTGGAGTTGATACGTATCGAATAATGAATCCCTCTAGAATTTCTCCTTGGAATATGTCGTGTGGGTACATGCTTGGAACGTAAGCATCGGCAGCGTTGGTCAAGGCTTGGATGGTATCGTTTGCCAATCCGGTTTCTCGTATGGTATCGTACACGTCAAAGAGTTGTTGTGCCGATTGTACCGATTCGAAGGTCCAAATATCATTGTGTGGCAGTCGGAATCGTTGACAAAAGTCGAGTACTTCGAGTGTGGTAAAAAATCGTTCATGGTTTCGATCGGCCACCGCAGTGACAATAAGAAAGTCTCGTTTTGGAATTTGTCCATGATCACCCAATACTGCCGTGACGACTTCAAAGGCACACGTGAGTCGGTGTTGTTGGAGATAATTGCTACATTCTTGGTAGTGTCGTTCGGACAAGTCATGTACCGGTACAATTTCCGAATTGTCACAAGAAGTGTTGTTTTGATTCTTGTTCCAAAAGGCACGGACAAAATGTTGTCGCAACAGAATTTCAGCCACTTGTGTAAACTGGTTCCTACAGGAATTTTTGCTATAGTATCGTTGACCTCCACTCCATAGGATAAGCGATCCGGAGTGTTTGAGTGATACTTCTAAATATCCCTTATCGTTGGAGAGTCGTTCCATCATGGCCCGACGAACGTCGCTGGTGTGACTAGCAACAGAAGAATTGGTAGTGGCATTGCCACTGGTGATTCTGGATTGTTTGTTTCGTTTTTCATTGTCAAATTTTGGATGGAATATTGCCTCGAGACGCAATCCCTTGATGGATTCAGGATTGATGGTAGTTGAATGGGGATTGTCAAGAAAAGTAGAGGTCCCGGTCGCGGCTGGAGATGACGATGATGGGATCATGACTTGGTTTTCTGTTTCCATAGATATTTCTTTTGACATTTCTGTTTTGCTTTTGGGGGGTTGTCGAATTTTCTCGCTCGATCCTTCTTCCTCTTCTCGTTGTTGTCTCGATCGTTTTTTGGACCGATCCGTTTTAGGTATAGAATCGTTTGTCTTTGCAGCAGCTTGTTGATCGAGTGTTGTTTGGAGAATATTATTCTTGTTGTTCTGTTGATGATTCGAATGGCCGTCGTCCGTGTTTGGATTTTGTTGTTGTTGTTGTGGTTGCTGTGATCTTACGTCAATCATAGGATCAATTGACGATGACATTGCAAAGTAAACATCAACGAATCAAGACTGTCAACGAACAGACAGATAGGATGGCAGGCAACGATAAACAATCCAAAGAATAGAAATCGAAGGAGCGATTGAAATGGAGGTGATTGGATTGGATGTGATTCGAGAATGAACCAAACGACGCCAAAGGAAGATGTTGTGACAAGATGAGCTGATGATTGACTTTATCAATGATTGTTTATGCTTTGGACTTCAACTAGCTAGAGAGGGACGAGAGAATAGGAAGATGGAAGATTGTGAAGATAGAGAGATTTTTTGATGATGAATTCGGACAGGACATAGGACAGATGATGATTGGCGAACAGAAGGTAATACTGGTAGGTATCATAGGTACCTACCGGCACTACAGTAGCTACGGTAGAGTCGTCAAACGTACTACGTAGTACCCCCTACCGGTATCAAACAGGCATACTGTCGTTAACTGTAAGTACCGGTAGTAGACCTACATACCTACGGTACCCTGGTACGCAGAACTACCGTATCAATTTCACGCAACATGATTATTAACTGTAAAAAATAATGATGAAAATGATGAACCACACGCGATACTCCCTACGGTATCATACATGGGGTATGATCCTTGGATTGGACTACCGGTAGTCTACGACGTGGTCTACCACCATGACTTGACTGATCGTTTTTCAACAACCGTAGCATTTTCCATTCTTGAGAACAACATCATTATCCCAATTAGGCCTTCCATATCCGCATCGGATTTCCGGTTACCGACGAGGTAGTACCGGTAATAAGTATTGTGCCAGCCGAGCTGAAATAATCTTCTGCAACCGAGCTCGCCACATCTGACCACCCTCATTTTTCTCTAAAACCTCCGGTTCGTGAAACGTTGTACCAAAGGCATAAATGCCACGCCACCACAATTTTTTGTACTTGCCTCGCCAACTTCTTTCGATTTTTTGGCTTGGGTTTCGTTTCGGTTCCGCTCGCAACCATGACTCTTCTTCAGGAGAATCAATACACACGTGTGCAGATTTGAAAATGTCAACGGAACCGTTGTGTCGTTCACGTCAGTTAATTAATTACTACGTAGAACGTACTGTCGTAGTACTTTTCTTTTTTTCCGTCTACAGAGGTAGCACGGTAGTTAGAGGTACCTACTAGTACCTACTCCGGAGTACCTACTACGGTAGAGAGTCGAGTGAAGGGGTTCTTTTGATGATTTTCGTATCCAACAGACACGCAGGCACAAAATCAAGAACCGAAAGAAAATCGCCACAATACTAACATCAACCAACAAAAGATCATCACATAACTTTCGGTGCAACCCTCGTGCTTCTTACTTATCATTTCATCAACCTTTTCCCGTCAAATTTCAATCTGAACAGACATCGTCCATCCATCAACAATGCCGTCTTGGTCCCACTTGTTGAGTAGCATCGCTATCTCATATCTCTTCCTACAAGGTTCTGCCTCGTCTGTAAAGGGAAAACCATCCACCAAGGGAGCCGCGAAGAAATCCGGAAAACGAGACGGAACTGTCAAGGTACGTACAAACACAAAAAAACACTACGATCGTTTTTCACAAACAAACAAGTACTAGTTATGGTTGAAATAGTGTTGTCAGTCAAAATGAACTGTTTTCAAGATTCCAACGTTGGTTGTCCCACCTGTTTCGCAGTACGAAGTTTGGGGGTCCGATCAATCGAACAGTGTCCCTGGGATCACCAGTCCCGGTACGAAAGGAGGGTTTGTCTGGATCTGGAATTCCACCCAAGTCGACACACAGATTGATGGCGATGGTGATGCCGTTCCAATGACCTGTACTCCGACGCAAGCCAACGGACCATGTAACATCTTGGACGTCTTCCCTCAAGGACTCGTCGATAGTGCCACCGGACTCACTTTGGCTGAGCTACCAGGCTTTGGTAGGCTTCACAGTATCATTCAAGATCCGTTCGGGAAATATACTGCGGCTAGTTTGTTTGTTCCGGGTGGTGGATATGTAGGAATCATCGATACCAACACCAAACAGGCAATCGGCCTTTTTCGTGTCACTGGGTTTACCTTCGAGGGACAAACCACCAGTGCTAGGAGTGTCCACATGTGCATTTGGTCCGCCGATGGCAAGGCACTTCTTGTTTCCAACTTGAATGGCAAAGCCATTGAACGAATCGATATCACTCGCAACAATCAGAATGTAATTACCGACTTGCAGTTCAACAAGGCCGCAACGATGGGTCTGGGCAGGAACATGGCAGTGGCTGAGGAGGCCTCGGTCTTTTCGGGGCCCAATGCCTTTGGTGTTAATTTGATCGGTAGTGTTGTGGGATCCTACGAAGATGCTGACTTGGGTGACGTCACCCCCAACGGTGTTTGCAAGGAAAATGGATGTGGAACGGCCCCCGATGGAGAGGCTGGTGGTCGGCCCAACAACCTTCCCATTTGTCCCATCACCAGCAGTAACGGATTGGTCTATTCCACCCTAGCTGGTGGCGGATTGATCATTTTGGATTCCTCCACCACACCCATGGCCATTGTTGGCGAGTACGGCAATCGTGTGGTGTATGGAGCAGGATGTGGCGGCGTTCAAAAGAACAATCAAGTCTTTTTGAATGCCGGTGTGGCGGCATCGGGTGCCGGTGCGACACAAAGCATGTTTGCTGTCGTATCGTTTGATGATACCCAATATACTGTGAGTCGACCTCAAAACACTCCCATGCCGGTTCGTGTTTTTCAAGATGCAGGCAACACCATGACGGGCGGAAATATCGAAGGCGGGATTGTTGCGAACGAGTCTGGTCAATTGCCGGGTCTCACAACTCGACGAGATTCCCACGGCATGACAGTGGCTGGCGACTACATTCATGCCGTCGATCGCATCCAAAATGTCATTGAAAGTTTCCATGTCGATACGTATGAGCGGACCACGTACGATTTGGAGTCCCTCACTGGTACCAATGGCCGTACCGGGGCGGCATCCAAGTGCTTCCAACGCAGTGTACTGGATGACGCCGATTTGATTTTGAACGATCCCGCACCTGACCTGCTCGAAACCAGTCCCGATGGTGAATACTTGATGGTAGCCTTTCGTGGGCCTGTGCCTGTCAGTGTGGAGCATGGTGGACAAGGATCGTGTCCCGGTGTGGGCATTGTGCAAGTTCTGGAAGGTACGTGCGTTTGAGCCATTGGACGATGTAATGTCGTCTCCGGCAAGGAACCCAACTCACTGGACGACGCACACTTTTCTTTTCCACCTTTTTTGCTTGGTCTTATGTTTAGATGGCAAGTCTGGCAAGTTGTTGGACGTTCTTCGCTCGACGAACACTGTCGATACTCATGTTCCAGGAGATATTCCGGGCGGTATTGCATACAAAGGAGCAGAACGCTCCGACATCCATGGTGCTATTGTTGTCGCAAAATAGGTTACCCATGGGAAGGACCACCAGTTCAAATTCTGTCCGTGTTGTGAATACCAAGTGGAAGGCCACCTTACTGATACTGCCTCTTTGACGAATGGACGTGGCCTTTATTAGGAAGTGTGGTGTTCCCAAGTTCCAAGTGGAGAAACCTATTACACCCACCCGTTTGTCAGATATAGCAAAATCAAGATGAACATAATTGAAATCTGAGTACGGACATAGTAAAATACTGCAATTTCATCGCCAAGTGTAAATGAAATACTGTGTTGGTTGTTTGTTGGGATGAGTGAGGATCGTTCGTTGGACAGCAGATAGTGTTGTGTATGTCGACAGAGGGTTGCAATATCTACTCTTATTTACGCCTTCTATTCTTCGATGTCACTGCTATCATCGTGGCGACGACTAAAACTCCGTATTTCGTACTACCTACCGGTAGTCGTACGACGTAGGTAGTGTATCATTGTCACTGCAATCGGTTTCGTCCAGAGTGATGAAGACGGTCCTCAACATTTTATGATACGTCGTAAAAATTCACGTTGGCATCATTGATTCCACAGTCATGATGATGGTTGACTGTGACTATGTTCGGTAGAAGGAGATTCATGATGGTTTTGACTGTGAATATTAATTAAAGGGGGAGGCAACAGTTTCTTCCAAAATGGGGAACGTCCGTTCGTCGTACGGAACGATGGACAACGAACACAAAAGACGCCAAAAGTTTCGAAAATCCAAAAAAATGAATCATCGAAGTTCTTTCGCTACACTACTCACTGTCTACTCATCACTACAATTACTGTAGTACCACAACATCATCAATCATTCATCATTCATCTAGAGACTACAAGCTAGAGTAGATAAGTCTACTTTCATCATTCAATTTGTTCATTGTCATTACGCCTTGTCACAAGAAGAAGAAAAGAAGAGACTGACTGACCGTGACAACAAGATCCGTCCACAGTATCAAATTCGATCCGAAAAATGCCCACGGGGCTGCGTCCATACTCCATCAACGACACAACAACTCCCATCATTTCACCGAACAGTCCCCACAACAAAAGAAGAATCCATCATCTATTGTCACTGGTCAAGGTTGTCGCTACTGCTGTTACCATAATAATCATGTCTTTTACACCCTCAATTACTACTGCTGCTGCTGCTGCTGCGTTTCTACAAGGATCGACGTCTTGTTGTCGTCGCAGTCATCATCGGTGGTTATCACGGCCATTCACTGGTCGACATTCTTCCTCGTTGGACTTCTTCTCCCCCTTCTTCTTGCATGGGACGACACGGCAGCAGCAACAGTATCAACATCAACACCAACGACACATGTCTGTTTGGTGCCGAAACAGTAGAACGAATACCAACATCGATCCTGCCATCTCTCGTAAAAGCAGTCGAGGAAGAAACAGCAAGCTATTTTCAACAATTAACAACAACAACAGTAACAGCAACGACAACAAAAATAGTCGTATGGATAATAATGATCCCCATCGACGACGAATCTTAGAGGATACCTCTAGGGAGGATTTGGATATTGTTAAAGATACGTTAGATTGGTTGCAACATGTCGTCATGGGATTGAATCTATGTCCGTTTGCGAAACCATCCTTACTGTCGGATCAAATTCGGATTGTTGTCATACATGGAGCCAACCCTACAGACGTATTGGCAGGAGTATTGGGAGAATGTTGGAAATTACAAGCAATCTCTCAACAACAACAAGATCCAGCAATGATGGAACAAGATGACAACAACATCATTATTTCATCATCATCGTCATCAACAGCAACAACAACAAGAGGTGGAACCACCTTGGTCGTTTGTCCCGACTTGTATCCAGACGATTTCGAAGAGTACCTTGCCATTTACAATATTTTCGAACAAGGTGTCCTCGTCGATCAAAACCTTACCGGAGAACTTCAAGTGGCACCCTTTCATCCCTTGTTTGAATTTGCTACCAATCCAAACGACGATATCAACGACGACGACGACGACGACGACGACAATAATGATGATGATGGTGATGACACAACATCAAGAACAGCAACAGCAATAACAGAATCCAATCCGTCCAACAATACGAATGATAATGACGGTGATGATGACGATGAATTGGTGGCAATTGAACACTATACCAATCGGAGTCCGTACCCCATCTTTCACATTTTAAGAGAGGTAGAAGTAAGTAAGGCCGTGGAATCCTTGGAGGGGGATGCCAGTCGTGTCTGGCAACGTAACATCGATCTCTTACAGGAACTGGAAGATGAGTTCCTTACGCCAAACAACGACGACGACGACAGTAACGACGACGACAACGATGAGTTGCTTCGTTCTGTCATTCTCAAAGGAAAAGGAAAGCATGATGAGGACCATGCAGCCTTGTGGGAACGTGTCGACAAGGTACTGAAACGATTCAAGCAAAAACAGGCCGACTCGTCGTAGAGAGAGAAGAAAAAGAAAACCTCTGTTGTAACCCGAGCCAACAACCTCAGGTAGGTAGTTTCTTTCAGGTAGGAAGCTTCAGTCAGTCGAGAAATGAATCACAAAAAAGTTGACGCTGATACAAACTACTGTCGTAATGGAGAGACCAGTTATTCACATGGCTATAAAGAAGGAGCGTCGTTTCACGAAAGTGACCATTGAAACAAAATACAAAGATTTATAAAATGAATACTTTTTTTCTCTCTCGCTGCTGCTGGACCAACGGTACCTTTCTGTTCTCTCTCGTGTGTGGAGAAGGAGCGTCGTTTCACGAAAGTGACCATTGAACAAAATACAAAGATTTATAAAATGAATACTTTTTTTTTTCTCGCTGCTGCTGGACCAACGGTACCTTTCTGTTCTCTCTCGTGTGTGGGCTTTTGGTTTTTTTTTTCTTCACAAAGAAACTTTGATACGGTTTCCTGCGGCAACATTCCCAGCATTGTTCCTAATTTGCTCTCTCAGTTCGCAAGTTTTTACATTGTGACCTCGTTGGTGGCAACGACTGCATACAATCGGGGACTTTTCTGGTTCATGGGCAAAACGGGATCTCAGTCGTAGTCTCACCCTTTTTGGTTTACCATTATCGTCCAATATACTTCTAGCACCGTTCGGCGGCAACGTTTTCTTGTCTGGTTTGATCATGTCGATGCAAACAGGAACAAAGTTTCGACTATACAGTTGTATTTGATTCTCGTACGTGTGATACTTTTCGACGTATTGTTGCAGTACGTCCTCCAACTCCAATTTCAGTCGTAACCGGAAGTATGCCATCCCATGCACACATGGTACTCCATGTGCCTGCCATTCCCCACAGTCGCATACACGATTGACAGTATCGACTGCACATCCCCCCGATCTGTTCTGGAAGACGGAAAACCATCGACCGTCGTTTCCGCATTCCGCCACTTTGCATTCGACGCATTTCTCCCAACGTTCCGTGGCATACGCCAACACCTTCTCCACTACACCGGTCCTTCCATGGTACGTTTCGGAAAGTGTCTGGATGCCAAGACACAAATTTTTCAAAATTCGATCCATCGCATCCAGCCAGTTTGCCCTTCTCTCCTCCTCGAACATGGTAGTTGTAGATTCGGAAGTGTTCAAGGTTCGAATCCCGTACCTGGGGGGCAATGTCTCGTCTTCTAGCCAGGCAGAATCCATCCATTGGTCCGGCGGGATGTCCATAAGGTAGGCATACGCGCCGGGAGATTTTTGTTGGAGCTGTGACAACAGTGTCGCTCTTGCCGGCAAAGAGTCGATCGTGGCCAGGTCCGTTGCTAGATTCGCGATTTTCATGCCAAATCGGCTTTCCACATTCTTCATGATGTGTGCGGCGCAGTGACAGTTGTGGTTGTCCGGAAACACCTTGTTCAAGGCAGCGATGAGATCTTCTGCACCGTTCGACATGAAGGTAAACAATTTGTATGCACACTTAGGTTTGGGATGTGGAAGGATGAGATTGGGCGTACTGGCTTTTAATTTCTCCAAGAACCAATCCCAACTTGGATCGTTTCGATGATCTGCCACGATCGCAAAAGCGATCGGATATATCTCGTCGGTGGCAGATTTCACCGACGCCACGTACAACGTCCCTTTCCATTCCGACTTCATGGGTGCCGCATCGAGTGACATGACCGGACGTACGTACGTCAAAGCTTCGTTTGCGAATGGAGGACAGACGAATATTCGTTTGATCCGATCATCGTTTCCTTTCTCCATGATAGCTGTTGAACCTGGATTGCGATCCACGAAGCGTTGAATGTACGGCCCAATGAGTTGGAAGGTCATCGAATCGGTACCGTCCTTGACTGTTTTCCATGTCCTGATGCCCCGATAACATTGCTGGTAACTGAGTTGGGTTTTCTTCTTATGAATTCCAGCCTCGATGAGATCTTTGGCTGTCGGAAGGCCTTCCTTGTGATCCACAACATCATCGACGATTTGTTGGAGTAAGTGCTTGCACCGTTTTTTGTGACGTCTTCCCATCTTGGTACGTGTAATGATAACACCGCGGTGTTGGAGGTTAGAGAAGATCGGCTTGTAGACGATGACACCCTTCCTCGGAGCCTTTGGTCCGAATTTGACGTGGAAGGGACAGTTTGTATGTGAAACGCAGACGAACGTCCTGGAGACACCACGCGATCTCGTGGTGGACAGAAAGTTCCCGGACAGATCCTGGTATTCGTTGATGGCCGTCATGAGATCAGCGACGCTTTGAAATTCCAGAGTAGGGTCTGAAAACTGGTTCATGAAAACATCGTCGTTGTAATCCAAAATGGTATCTTCCGGGAGAGTTTCGTCGTCGTCTTCCTGTGATTCCTTCCTTGCAGTTAGACTACCGGTAGTAGCTGTACCTGTACTTGTACCTGTACCAACCGTGTCTGTGGCTGGATTGGAATCCAGTTCCATATTGACAGTAGTGGACAAGGACGATTCTTCTTGGTTTGGGTTGGACTTGTTGTTGTTGTTGTTGTTCTTCTTGTTCTTGATTGACGCCGCCAGGACTGGGAAGTAACACGATATATTCTCCATTGTTGCCCATTCGGGGTTGGACAAAAGTCCATGATACAAAGCCTCACGGAAGGTATCGATCTGCCGTTGCGAAAAGATGGTCGGATGAATGTCCACGTCACACAACAAATGCCAAATGACGACGACAGCAAAGAGGCCACCATTCAAATCATCATCATCATGATTCTTGTTTGTTTGCCTGGGAGAGCGTTTGTACACGGCCTTTTGGAGTATATAGTCCGGGTTTTCGAGGAGGACTTGGTTGTTCTCCAACCCATGAAAGCAAATACCGGAAAGAAATGTCTGTAGCTTGAGTAGTATGGCAGACGTCCACCTTTGGTTCTCCAAACCGGAAGAGTCATACACAGTCACGGTTTGTAACACATCCGGTCGTCGAATATCAAAGGTAACGTCAATGACGCAAAAATGTCCCTCATAAGTAGCTGCAGAAATGAACCTATATTCGTTTTCTGTGTATCGTCGTCGCATTGCGTCACGGATCGTCTGCAAAGTAAGAATGGAATAATCATCTTCCTCATCATCATCCTCTTCATTAACTTTGTTGTTGTTATTGTTGGTGTTGACATTGACAAGAAGTTTCTGATTCATTTTCGTAAAGTAATTACAACAATCGGAAGAACCAACAAGTACATGGTCGGATATCGTATTTTCGTCCAACGATGTTTGCAGTAGATAGTCCATGAGAGAGGTCGTTGTCACCGAGGAGGATCTGTCTATATTATTATTATTGTGGAGACATTGGATGTCTTCCGTAGTCAACGTCAAGGTTGTTCCACGCACGGGATCGTCGGCAAACAGTAGTAATGATGTCATATTATATACTCCGTATATTATATAATATTATTTGTTGGGAACTGTGATCCGTGCTTTCTTATTACCGTAGTCTTGTTGTTGTTTGTTGTTGGTTGTTGGTTGTGGGTATAATGTCTAAAATGACCAGCAGTATTATTACAAAACACACACTGTATAAAAAAAATGTTGTGCTGCATGCTGGCTGCTTGCTGCTGCAACTTTGGTCTTGGTGTCTGTCCTCCATCAACCACCGTACTTCAATTCACTGTCAGCAGCGGTATCATAAACCACCGGTACTCACACAGTCAACTACCGTACCGACCCAACCGATGTTAACAGTTTAGCTGCCCATGATATTTTACTATTTTGTATGAATGCGTGTGTTGCCTGGTACCACTGGACGTATCATACCGTACATATTTTCTGTGATGACGTGTCTCCTCTCTCCTCATCAAACAATACGACTAGGTACTACGGTACTCTACCTAGTAGACTACCGTACTACCGGTAGTAGAGCTACCAGAGTAGGTTAACGACGTAACACTACTGACTGTGACAGTAGTAACATCAAAAATCATCTTACAGTTTAAAACTGCTACAATAATAATACAGAAAGTAGCAATATTCTATTATACATTGTATCTGTATAAATCAATCATCTGTCGGATCGACACTTCCTCCCCGATTTGCAAACATTGTTCTGTTCCATCAATCATCATCATGACGTTGCTGCTGCTGCATCAATCGATAACTACTGTTGGCAAACAATTCGTTTTTAGTACCGGACGATGCTTCCGATTCCAAGAATGCTTCCATCGAAGAAATCATGATCTCATCACTACCGCTAATGCGATCCAGAGGAAGAGGACAACAACAACAACAACAACAACAACAACACAATCCCAACTACCGGTAGGATCGTTGCCTCATCATTTCGACCATACCAAGAGTAACAAATTCCGATATCCTATTGGAGCGTCCAGGGACTACAGCCACGGTCTTGTTCCTGCAACAGTTTTTCATTGTCATCATTTTCAACAACAACAACAACAAAGATACTTGACATCATCATCTTCTTCTTCTTCTTCTTCCACAACGACAACAACAAGACGTACTACTACTACTCATCTGGACAAGAAGGATTTTGACTATTGCGTCGATCTGGTCCAACAACGGGACCGGGAGTCGTACCTGTGTGGATTGCTGTTACCGTACGAGGCACGACGTGCGTATTTTGCCGTCCGTGCATGGAACGTCGAAGTCGCCTCCATCAAGGATAACGTGTCCGTCGGTCGAAAGGTCGGGGGTGGTGCACAGTTTGCCGACGAAACCAACAATCTGGCACTCAAGGTACGGATGCAATGGTGGAAAGAAGCCTTGTCGCATATCTACGACGGTTCCAATTCAGTCAACCACAACAACAATATCATACACGACGACGACGACGTCGTCGTCGTCTCATTACGGACCAACATGGCAGCATCGTATAGGAAAAATCCTATCGTACGTGTCCTCGAATACAACGTACATGACAAACGATTGACACGACGATTTTTGGAACGGTTATTGGAAGCGAGAGAAGCCGATTTGGACGTGAAACAACCAACAACCGTACAAGATATGATCGATTACGCCGATGACATCTTTTCTAGTTTGTTGTACCTGTCCTTGGAGATGGTCAACGTACGTGACGAACATGCCGATCGTATCGCACAACATGCCGGAATCGGGATCGGACTTGTGACGGCGTTACGAGGTGCACGGATCCGATTGGCACGAGGGGAATGTGTCATCCCACAAGAATTGTTACTACGTCTATCGTCGTCGTCGTCGTCGTATCAATTTCCGCACGACAAACTATACAACCTCGATGAGAACTTGTGTTGTGTCGATTTGACACCAAATGAACGACAGTTGTTACAAGATGCGATCGAACACATTGCTGGATTGGCGTACGTACATTTGTCACAGGCACAACAGTTACAAACCGAATTACAACTTCCCAAACAAGCACGGCCATGCTTTTTACCTGTCGTTCCGGCGTTACATTACTTGTCCAAACTCGAACAGGCCAAGTACGATATCTTTGATGATACACTGTTACAACAAGACCATTTGACGATTCTATTTTTACTCACACGGACATGGTGGACAGGAGTATTTTAGAGAAAGAAGAGGAAAAAAAGGTTTTTTTTTTAAAAAAAAAATTTTGGTCTCCTTTTTGCACCAGGACGATGGAGGAGGACAAGGCGAAACCGCTCTTTCCAAACGATCAGAACGTTTCATCATTGATCTTGGATCACTGCCGGGTCTCTCAAAGAAGCTTCACAACAACAAAAACAACTAGGTAGTCGTGTATGAAACAAAATACTAGCTAGAGGTAGTCGTAGTTGTTGCTTGACTGTGAGTTCGAGTACGGTATCATAGACTACGACCTATGATACAGCAATAGGGAGGGTACGTCGTATGAGTTGTTCGTACGTACGAACCGGTCGTAGAGCAACGGTGGAAGCTACGGTGGTGCTATACTATCATAATACGTCGTACTATCATACGTAATCGGAATAGAAGACATCCCTATCCCCAATTACTACGGAAGTCTCTAGCTACTACTCCGAGTACTAGAGAGTACTTCAAATAATAATCTAGCCTCCGACACCTTCTCAACCCTGCAACGGTTGGTTTTTACTACAACACGGAATACAAAAAATAATAAACAGTTCCAACTTCTGTTTTTCCTTCATCACATATATTATCTTATTATCTTATCTCCTCTCTCTCTAGTTTTCCGGTTCTTCTTCTGATTCGACAAGTGCTGGAAAAGATACACCCGAACGCATTCTGTCGCTCTCATGAGTAAGGAGTGTTCTCGCAGGAACTCCGTGAATAGTCGAAGCCAACAACAATGTGGACCATTCCAGTTTCTCGATAGGATTGACATTGTCTTGGATGATCGTGTCCATGACATTTTTGTCAAAACAGTGGGTGACACAAACAACAACATGGAGCTCAGAATACTGGATTGGAAGTGATCCACTTCGCGAGAGGGCATCCAATAGATCAAAGGCCTTATTCTTCTCTGTCTTGATTTCGTCATTACTCAACGTGCTAACATAGGGCGGGCTTAACAAGTTCTCTTGTCGGTCCCTCTTCCACGTATTTCCAGTCGTGATTGTCGTCGTGCGTAGAGTGCTGTCGGAATTGTACTTTTCAATTGCTCCATCTAGAAGCTTTGGAATCCCGGTGAAATCGAGAGAATTAATGCTTGACACATCCTTTGTTCTGCCACATTTGGGTTCATTAGGAAAGGTGTCCGCGGATATTTTGTCATTATTTGTTTCCGTTGATTTGGACAAGACCTCCCGTAATGGATATTCGGCACGTGCGTCAGGTTCAGCACACGACCTCAATAGTTCACAGTCAGTTCTTTCCATTACTTTGGAGTACGCCGATATTATGTCATTATTTGTTACTGTTGATGACGTGGAGAGGACCTCCTGCCGCGGATATTCAGTAGATTCGTCAGGTTGAGCACACGACTTACATCGAAGTTTGTCCATTTGTGGAGAATTACTTGACATTTCTTTTAATTGTCGTTTCCGAAATGACCGTACACGTCGCCTCAACTCTTTACGACATGATCGTTCGCGCCGCTTCAATTCGACTACCTCATCCGAGGAACAAGATGTCTCATCCTCATCCGTGGAACAGGATTCCTCAGATTCGGAGTCCTCATCTTCATCCATGGAACAAGATCCTGCCCAATCCATTTGAGAAAAAGAGTACATTTTCTCCAAAGCCATGTCTGTCTTCATCTCTTGCTCTTTCAGCTGCTTCTTTTTGCTATCTTGAATCACATCCAAGACTGCCTTGACGTGTTCTTTCACAACGTCAACCTTTTCCTTCGTTGTGACGTCCTGGTTCTCTTCATCGTAGGACATCATGTCTGATGGTACTTGATATTCGATAAACAGCTCCACCAAATCTTGCGTTAGTTGCATCTCCTTCGTCAAAGAGTCATGCGGAAGACCAAGAACATCTTCCAACTGTGGCTTGATTTGAATGATACATATGCCTAAGATGGACGATTGCAATTGCATTGATCGATAAGCCTTTGCGAATCGTTGCTGCTCGGGGGAAAGCGAGTTGATGGCGTCCTTGAACTCCTTTGCTGTCGGAATTTCGTTCAGGAGCAACGGTATCTTGACCTCATCCTTGTTTTGGATGATGATGGCATCCTTGGGTTGCATGCAATCTGGACCAATCATCGTCCCAACAACCAACATGAACGACGAGAACTGACGGGCTCGTCCTATCAGCTGAAAAGTCGTACTCTCAGTGGAAAATCGGTGGTTCAACCAGCCGTGCAAATACGTTTCCCCCGTCAATTCAATTGTCGTCGCAGCATTTAGTGGGATTTTCAACGGCGCCAAGACATCAATTCTCCGAACATGCGTTTCAATTGGCTCTGATTTCTCGTCCGCAGTTCTGTCGCTTTCGATGCTGAGAACTCCCTCGGGGTAGTGGTTTGGACGCCGAATGGCATGGCAGAATTGTTTTGGTGGGGGGTTCAACATCTTGCCATTGTGGTATCTCACGAACTGATCCAAGTCCAAGCTTGTGACTTTTTTCCCAATTGCAGAGACTAGTTGATCTTCCAGCATCTTCTCAATATATCGGATGCCATTTTTGAATGCCTCAACTAGTTTGAGCGAGTGATCTGAAAGGATACATATCTCGGCTTCTGCTTCTGATATCAGACTGTCCGATTGACGAACAGGAAATCCCTTTCGAATCGACTCTCTGGCCTTATCCAAACTTTGAACATGTTCATTGAGTAGCAAAGTCATGTCGTTGCCAGTCAAGACACGAGTCGTTTTCGAAGGATCGCTCTCGTTGGCTGAATCCATCAGAAATCCGAGAGCTGAATTACTTGATGGTTGCTCCACAACCTCGTTGAATGGCATCTTTTGGTCTCCATCTACTTCTTCCATCAATGGAAGAATTGGAACAAATAGGACGGGGTGGAGTTTCCTCAAATCTTGCGAGTTAGAAATGTTGGATGTGGATGGAGAAGGAGTGGCCGGATTGTGCCTTTCGATGATTTCATGTCGGTATTGATGAGCAAGGCGATGATACACGGTTCTCATCCAGTAATAAAGTTCTTCATGGAAGTTGAGGGCATCCTCGACTTGCTTATTCCGGCATGGAGTCTTTGCATCTTTTTCTTGGGTATTGATAGTAAAATGTACCTTGGAAACTTCAATGTCAATCTGCTTCAACAGCCACGTCAAAGGTACTTCGATGGGCGCGTGTTCTCGGTGATTTGGAAGTGGAAATTGTCGATTGCTTGACTGTACAATCAAAGTAGTAGAAGAGCTGCGACTATCAAGGACGATTCGTTTATCAACGTTCGTACCGGAGTATACGGAAATTTCCCATTTCACGTCCACTTTCCAATGGAACTCCTTAATTCGATTCACAACTTCTTGGACACTCGATTTCGTTGTGTTTCCTTTGAACTCGCCAGTGGTGGTTGTCTCCTCTGTCGTTTTGAGTGCAATAGGGACTGGTACATCCACGACTTGCTCCTTGATAAACTCACACGAATCAAATGCTTGAAAACGAAGCGTCGTTGCTTTGGTGAGATCAATCTTTTTTAGGATGTCGTTGGTGAGACCAAGACGATCCAGGACGTTCATTTGGGCTATGATGGCCGTATTAGTTAAGGTATTGGCAAGAGCATACTTGTCCGCATATTCATGGCCGACATCTCCTGCCAAGCGTGGGTTGCGATCGAGGTTCAAGATACGAGAAACTTCCTCGAGAGCTTCCAAAACGCGTAGTTTGAAGGAGAAGTATTCGAAGGATTGATTCGTCATGTTCATCACTTGAATTAGAGACTTATTTGTTTTATTTTTATAGAAATGGGAACGAGAGATAGCTTGATTCTACTGATGCTGCTGCTACTGGTGCTTTTTTGACTATGGGTCGTGATGGTGAAAGCGATGGTGGTGATTATGGTCATTTCAAGCCTTTCAGTGGAGAAGGGAATTCTTTTGGGTCGTGGTCGTAGAAAGTAAAACAAATCCAAAGGTGATGAGACGTACCGTCATGGCATCGCATGATAGTTCTCATTTCGATCGAATGGGATTCTTTGGCTTGAAAGCAAACAAGTTGAAAGTCCACGACTTTTATATAATAAAACTGTAAAAAATGTAAACATCGACTCCAATTTTCCAATGGTTCATTTTCCAATCCAGTAGTAGTATAATTAAGTATCCAAGGTACCTTCCTAATATTCAATCTGTAATAATCGAACATTATCGAACATTTCAGTCGTACTAGTCGGACTCGTACGTGGAATACCGGTAGTCTACGACGTATTATTACGGTACACCGGTATTACCAACGGTACTCGTCACTCGTCTTGACGCATGAAAACCTACTACTCGAAGTAGGACACAATGGAGTCGCCCGTTCCTGATTCCGTCAAACATGATTATAACTACCGGACAAAGAACAGACAATAAAGTAGTAGCCGATGTGTAATGGAATTCCCAGGTCAATCCCTCAAGATACTCCCAACCAATGCTTCTATTACCTTGTCGTGTTGAAATTGACAAAGTCCTGGCTAGGGTTGTTCCTTGTTCTTCAATGCTTCGTTGCACAGCACAAGGGCATTGGAAACCGGGCATGATTGGAAAGCAATGGCCGCGTCTTCGGGTCTTATTTCAAATGGTTTGATGCCCTACATCGCCGCCTTCGAGATAATCCACACTTTTGAACGTCATTCTTCCAAATGCCCCGCAGGAGAGTTTCATCAAGGCTGAGTACCTTATGTGGGATGATGCAAATAACGTTGACCACCACTAAAATCGAAGGAATTCTTGATTTCGAGGAGGATCATCAAAGCCATTTTCCATCCTCTCTTCCGGGTCGCAGCAATGAATGTCGCGTAGCATCTTCCCGAGTTGTTTTAAACACTGTTGAATCGAGTGTGGGGTTGAATGTTGCATGAAAACCAATTTCGACCGGCGCTGTTCTTTTGTCTGAATTTGACATTCTAACAGAACGAATATGACTGCGATGAAATCCGTCCAAAGAGTGGTTGTGACTTTCGTGACGAAAGACATTTTTGACCACGAGGCGCTCTGTGCAATGTATCACGCGGGTGAAGTGGAGGAAAGGCCATGAGGAAATGAAAGCAACCTCAATTTCAAACGGAAACAATTTCCTTCCGGATTCCAAAGCTTCCGATGCATCATTGACTGGCTCTGATGGATTTCATTTCGTTGCAGGAGGCACACAAACGGATGATTAATGCCGGACGCAAAGAAACCGGTACCTTACGTTCGTGTTCCCTACCAAGAATCCCAACAACGAGGAAGCGATTAGATCCAAAGAACAAGTCGCCATTCCAGTTGCTGTGTCTCGGCCAGTGGACAAGCAACCTTTCGAAAGAACAAGCGTCGGTACTCTAGACGGGAACACTGCTACAGATTCGCTTTCCACGGGCGGTCAAACCCAAGCAGCACCAGCGGATAGAAACAAGTTTTCCGCCAAAAAAGGAACAATAATAAACAAGCCTGCGACATTGTCGGGTGGCGAAGACCCAAACGACGGGTAGGCGAAATGGACGACTCCTTCTGGAGTTGTCTTGCTGGAGTAGCTGCCAATACATCTCTCATCGCGTTATTGGAAAAAATGGTACTCATCGCAAATGGTCTTTCATTGCTGGTACGACAGAAGGCACAATGGAGTGGGTGCCAGTTCATGTCAATTCAAAGAACGATGGATGCAAATGCATTGTCAGTCATCTGAAGACGATGCTTCTGTCCTCTCGTGCCATGGATAATATGAAAAGCATAGGAATGTTTCCACCACACCATTTTTGCGTACATTGACGTCATTTACTGTGATTGAACAGAAAATTACAAACTGCCTAGTTGCTGGTGGAAGAACGTAAAGAGTTTCTGGCCGGCCACAGGACCAACCAACGAGCGAAGCTCGTCCCGACTCATTACCATGAGATCCGCCAGACAGTCGCATTTTTCCATCACACGACGAGCGATCTGTACTGTCATGCCCGGCAAACTCAGTAGCATGTCTCTTCCTGCTTCGTTGACGTCATCGTCGTCGTCATCATCACCCACTTCACCACCATTTTCTGATGACAATAATGCTTCCACCGAGTCGTTACGACCAATTTCGACTGCTTTTGCAACATCCACCTCACTGTGAGACGCTTTCAGCTCTTTGAACAACCGCAGAGTTTCGTAGGGTGATTTGGACCACAGCACGGAAAGCTTCGGAAAGTGCATCGTCAAGATTGCCAATTTCGAACAAATAGAGTCCGTCTTGATATCCATCCCGAGTTCGTGTGCGTTCTGGAGACAAAAAGTCTTTTGAGGATCAAATTCAATCAACAAACAAGGGCAGGTATAGTACTTGGACATTTGTTCTGCTTGGGTGTACAAACGACCGCTCGCAAAACTTCCAAACAGATCGCTGATGCTCTTCCGTTCTACGCAGTGGACATTGCTCAGAACGAAATCCCCAACCGTCAAAGTGACGGGCGCCAACCTCATCCCCCCTTGATGCAAGATGCTGGGCAGTGCCGAACGGAATTCTCGTACATCGACAGCAATATTTCGTGCTACCTCTTTTGCTTGCCCGCCACCAGTGCGTGTATCCATCGACAAGGGTAAACTCCCACCTTGATAGGTACCAGCGACGCCATCACCACGAGCCAAGGCTTGTTGCATTTCTTGAGTACCTTCCACTCGTAATACTGGTGGTGGCATGGTCTTTTTGTGATGAATGAGTCGCTCAAAAGCGTTCTTTTCTCGTTGGAGGGCTTTCAGGAATACCTTTTGTTCGGCACTTGCTTCAAACATCAAAAAATAGACCTTCAAGGCAGCCGATTTCTTCGACTCTGCATTGACCCCATTCAATGCAGCGTGGACTTCGAGAGATCGAACAAATCCCACGTCATAGTCGTAAAGAACGACATAGTCCGGATGAAGATCGGCAAGAAACATTCCGGCCGTGGTTACATCCATGGAAGCCAAACTCTTGATGACAATGATTGGTTCTTGTGGCATCGTCACTTGAAACATGGTGTGAAACATTTCATCCTCTTCGTCCTCGTATTCTTGATCATCAGGTGCGATATCCATCCCTGTGTCAGGATTTCCCGTTCGTGGAGTAGTATCCATCATCTCATGCTCCGCTGCTTCAATGGCATCCTCCAAGACCGCTTGTCGTTCTCGGTCCTCGGCGGTTGCGCCGACATCGGCACCTCTTCCCTTTTCTGTAGCGATTCGTCGTCGTTTTCGGACGTGTGCAGGAACGGTATTGAGACTTGCAGCTGTAACAGCACGCTTTTTCATGTCATGATTCTTGTTTACTTCATTGTTTTCGTGACGCAAGTTACCAAACAAAATCCGTCGGACCCGACTTTCCTCTTCCAGCAACAGTCGACTTTCCTCTGAAATTTTGCAATCGGCCACCGATCGGGATCGATCGTTGTATTGTTCGAGATATCTGAGCCACCGTAGGGTCATGGTCCGATCCCGTCCTTCTACCAGGTATGACCGGACAATATCGACCGTTCGATCGTCCTTGACTACAACCAAAATAGTTGCCTGAAACTCTTCTTCCTCCTGATATTCTCTTTCTTCTTGATGTTGTTGTTCGGTTTGTTGTTTGATCTCCAACAAGACAGTTTTCAATAATCTCCATTTGGGATTTTCTTCCAAGACGGGCAGTAACTTGACCACAGGTTTTGGTACTTTGGGAGTTGGTTCTTTCGTTTGAATCTTGTATATCCGTTCCTTGGCCTTTTTGAAAATCATATCGGCAGCGGGCGTCAACAACCACATGGCGGGATGCCGTGACGCGGCACTCATAGTCTTGATACTCTGTAGTAGTTTCCAAAAGCTGACACAGTCGTATTGAATCAGGGCTTCCAAGAGGGTACGTAATGTTCGTAAATCTTGGACGAGTTGTTTGGTTTTGGGTTGCAGTCGATGCCAATCCTTTTCGAGTTGTCTTGAAATGGCCCGATCAAAGGCAGTTGTAACACAATTTTCGATATTCAAATCACTCGAGGTATGATTCCATTCTACAAACGGTGTGGATTGTTTCAATTCTTTCATACAACTTTGGACGGCAACGACCATGGCAGCTTGAATATCCATCATGGACGGTGACAACTTTTGATGTAATTCTTCTACTTGAGGTGGATTCTGCTCCAGTTCTCGTTTGATAGAATCATGGAATCGTGGATATAGATATAGATTGCGTACCTGTAAGGCCTTGAGTGTCTTTTCTACCTTGGCAAAACCCGACAGTAGTGCATCGGGGGCATCGGTAAAGGCCTTGATGAAACATTTGTCTCGGCGTTTTTGACTGGTATAGATTCGAATGATAAAGGCTTCGGTAGAATCATGAGTGACTTGGTCGGCATGTCCCACTAACATCCCATCCACGTCCTTGGACGATAATGTTTTGGTCAACAAGTCTACAATGAGGATCCGTGATGTGATACAAAAGACACCTCCACGGGAATACATTTCCTGTCGTGCCGATGCTTGTCCACTTTCATTGGTAATGACAGTCGGCATCATTTCGTGTGGCGTTCCCCAACTGGATAACATCTGTAAGAGAGAATCATGTTCTTGATCGTTCAAACCCAAAACTAGAACCAGTGGTGGTCTTTGCTGCTGCTGTTGTTCTTCTTGCGGCAGCGATTTGTTGGACGATTTGGTCCGTTGTTCTTCTTGTTGTTGTTCTGCTTCTTCTTCTTGAACAATGGCAATGTGTCCCTCTTCGATATCAGCATAGAATCGTACAAAGGATGCCAACAGAGTTAACCAACCCAATCCTTTTCCAAAGACAGCAAGTCCATCATTCTCATACAAAACTCCAAAGGCCGTAGCGAGATACGATGGCAACCTTCCCTCTGGAATCAACAGCGACGAAGAAGAAGAATCCGTATTGTTGTTGTTGTTGTTGTTGTTGTTGTTGTTGTTGTTGTTGTTGTTGTTGCTGCTCTGTGGTTGATCGTAATGATCGCTCATCATCATGGCTAGAGAAAAGCGATCAGAGATACACTGTCAACCCATAGAAGAAACCTGGCTGTCTATCTATCAGTGTGTTCTATACAACTCGTTACAGAAGGACGGCTATGCCGACGAGCGGTGCAGCGGCGTTGGTGGCATTGTCTAGATTCCAGATGTAGATCATAGAGAGAGTTGTTGCTTCTCTACCGGTAGTAGACTACAAGGTGTACGAGAGGGAGTATGATTTCGTACGAACCGGTCCTCTCTAGTAGAGCAAGGGTGGAAGCTACGGAAATACTGTACTGTCATACTTGGAGTCATTCATCACACTGTACTGTGTTGTAGTATTACTACGTACGATACTACGTATGATACCGATACCCTCGGAATGGTCGACATCCCTATTCCCAATAATAAATGACTTCACAGTCAAATCCGACACCTTCTCATTTTGACTACGGTACTTCTACTACTACGGAATACAACAAAATAAACAGTTCCATCTTCTATTTTTCGTTAATCATATTACATCTTATTATCTTATATCCTCTCTCTCTAGTTTTCCGATTCTTCTTCTGTTTCGAGAAGTGCTGGAAAAGATACACCCAGACGCATTCTGTCACTATCTTGAGAAAGGAGTGTTCTCGCAGGAACTCCATGAATCGTCGAAGCCAACAACAATGTGGACCATTCCAGTTTCTCGATGGGATTGACATTGTCTTGGATGATGGTGTCCATGACATTTTTGTCAAAACAGTGGGTGACACAAACAACAACATGGAGCTCAGAATACTGGATTGGAAGTGATCCACTTCGAGAGAGGGCATCCAATAGATCAAAGGCCTTATTCTTCTCTGTCTTGATTTCGTCATTACTCAACGTGCTAACATTTGGCGGGCTTAACAAGTTCTCTTGTCGGTCTCTCTTCCACATATTTCCAGTTTTGATTGTCGTCGAGCGTAGAGTGCTGTCAGAATTGTACTTTTCAATCGCTCCATCTAGAAGCTTCGGAATCCCGGTGAAATCGAGAGAATTAATGCTTGACACATCCTTTGTTACGTCATATTGTAGGAAATCCTAACCGAGCTATACTCGGACCCTCAGACCACGAGCTCGTACTTGGGACACTATGTATACTAACGATGCAAATCGCTTTCACTAGTTTCCTTTTTAGAGAAAGTGAGCTTATGCTCAACCTTTCTCTCCATTACGAACTACATCGGCGTACGATCGGCTCTTCGTCATCATCGTCTGTTGTGATGATTTCGTTGGCTTTGAATCTTCATCTTCAAGATCATTGAGTGGTTGAGTATCATCCTGACGTGTACGTGACTCCGCAGTCCCGTCTTGATTCATACGAGTCAACCCATCATCACTGTCTCCAACACACTCCTGTGGCGACGAGTCGATCAGAGCGTCGTCGACGTACAGTATTTGTTTTAGCATCTTTCGGAACACCGAACCTTGAAGGGGTTTGGTAAAGTAGTCTGCAATCATATCCCCCGTTGGGCAGTAGGCGATCGATAACTTGTTACGACGAACATTATCCGTTACGAAGAAATATCGTATTTCAAGATGACGGGTGCGCTTGGTGGATGAGTGACGCCCATTCTTCTCCAACAGAATAGCGCTTTCGTTATCTTGGTACACAATATTGTCGTTGACAGTATAGCCTTGCGCTTCCAAGAAGTGTCGAGTCCATAAGATAATGGACATGGCATCATTCACTCCCACGAGCTCAGCCTCAGTCGAGCTACGTGTATTGATTTTTTGCCGTGTTGACATTGAGTAAACAGATCCCTTGCCTAAAGTCATGGTGGCTCCGGTGTGACTCCGCATGTCTGGATGTACTGCGTACGATGCGTCTACCCACCAATGGATACTGTTGATGCAGCTAGCCTCAAGTATTAATGGAAGATGCGCCGTACGTCGCAAGTAACGTACGCAGCGTCCCAACTTCTTCATGTCGTCTGAGTCTGGCGCGGCCACCCGGGTTGTCAGAAATGCTACAGCTGTCTGCAGGTCAGGGCGCGCTCGTTTGCACAAGTATAGCAATTGCGTGGTCATTCTGTGTACGAGATCCGAACTGTCCTGTGGGAGTTTTTCCGCTTTGGTATTCAGTTGGAACAAGTGATTAGCGGCGGGCGTGGCGCATGGTCCCGATGCCAAGGACGGTGGGAGCTGTTCGATAATTTCGTTCACAAGAGAGGGCATAGTGAACTGCACCTTACCTTCAATTGAGAAGTCAATTCGCATCCCGAGATAATTATGCACCTTTCCTCGTGTCACGGTTAAAGGTGCCTCCTTGCCGAACTCCTCCTGTAGTTTTGTGAAGATGTCCTCGACAACTGTAGGGTCTTTATGTGATATTTTGAGATCATCCACATACCACGCTATGGTGCACTGTTTTTCGTTGATGATTTTGTTCGCGACACACGCGTCATATGGGTTGATTTCGAAACCAAGTACGTCCACCACGAAAGCTGTCAATTTCTTCCAGAAAAGCAATGCACTCTGTACAGCCCCGTAGAGGGCTTTGTCCAGCTGCGCGTAAAGAACCTTCTTCCCGTTCTCGTAAGTAACGAATTGGTCGTAGGTGGGTTCCATGCGTAAAAGGATCTCCAATATGGTTCCGTCCAGCTTCAAATGTAGTAGCTCATCCATTTCGGCTTGCATGAACGCTCCGGGGATGTCGCATGTCAAGACATAACGTCTCTCATAGGCATCGATGACACAGCTCAGAAATAGCGCTTCTATGCTTAATGCTGGCGAACTGGTCTCTGCCTTGGTTTTGTATAGGCGCTGCTTGCGCCCGTCAGCACATCCTCGACCTTTGATTGTGCCACAACGTTTCTCCTTCAGAAACATGAGGTATCGTAGCGCGGCTCGCCGTTGCTCTCGGGTGAGTTCTTTACTGTGCACTCCATGCATCACGTCACGAGCCAGGAGCTGACGCAATTCCTTTTCGATTGCCATCTCACCGGCCACTCCAAATACCTTCACTCCTTTATTAGCCGTCATTTGTGCTGTAACGAGGCAAAAAAGTTTGCGATGGGTATCGGGATTGAAAGTGTCCATAATGTCAGTTAGCAGTACATGATTGTTGCGCGGTTCTCGTCCATTTCGTTTTCGATAACGAGTATTTGGACCTGCGTACTCTGGTGTTAATGCAGCGTCTCGGCCGTCTTGTTCAGCTTGGTGGAATTCCTCGCTTAGTGTATGCGTTTCCGTCCGCTCTCTGTCTAGAGTATCCACTCCTGTGGTTTCATCCACTCTGTCCACTCCTGTGTTTTCTTCCACTCCTGTGGTTTCATCCGTTCCTTCTTCCGCTTCTGTGATTTCTTCCACTCCTGTGGTTTCATCATCCACTCCTTCATCGTGGTTCATATCATCCATTACTTCTGAACTTTCGGTCTCCGCATCTTCGATGTATTCCTCGTGGTTCTCGTTCAGATAATCTGGAATTTGTTCCAGTTCCGTCACTCCTGTGGCAGCAGGGAACGCGGGAGCGGGGCCTGTGGTCATATTCGGGTCCGAAGCAGAGGAGTCATCGTCAGCGATCAACAGCGAATCATCAGCGCTAGTCATGGACTCGTAGGAATAGGTGCTGTCGTCGTCAGAGACATCGGGATGGTCGTCCTCAATCGCAGTGGTGACTTGATCGAGGATCTCAGCACCATGCCGGTTGGAGAAACTTAGAGTTGAAGGCATACCCTGGCGGCGACCGATTTGAGAGACGCGGGCGATAGCCTCGTCTGGCATAGGGAGGCAGGTCCATCGATGTCGTATAATGCGGTCACCGGAGGTGAGACTCATGAAGTAGTGGCCGCCTTGTGAGTTTCCAGTGGGGCCTAAACAAATAGCGCCCAGTGTGCGCTGGCGCATGTCGTTGGTGTGTGCCTCATGCGTCTGGACGTAAGAGCCAAATTCAAGGCGAACGTGTTTGTCATAGTTGAGTTCAGTTCCCACAAGCAAGTATCGGGGTGAGTGTACGTCCGAAACGCTGTCAGGCGCTGGGAGGGCATTCCACCACAGAACAGCATTGGCGACAAGGCGCTTGATCATGATGCGAGGGATGTGGCGGAAAGGCAGGGTCACGTAGACACTCCGAATCCGATCCTTGAGAGTACGGACCATACGCTCGATTTCCGGGACGTGTTCGTCAGCGCTGCATGGGTTCAGATAGGGGAATGTGGAACGTAGTTCCTCAAATTCAGGGTCACATAACATACTGGTCACTCGAAAGCCCCTAAGTTCGTACAAGCGAACGATTTTTTGCAATTCCGTTTCAATAGTGGGGAGTTGGCGGTTGGAGATGTCAGTGACTGTCACGAACCGTAAGTTGCGAGAGACGGTGAGGAGAAAGGGGATCTTGTTGACGAACATAATATCAGTGGCCAGGGTGACGTCACGATGACGTTCAAGTATTTCCGGGGGAACCGGATCAGTATGAGAATGGACGTGAGACGACGGGCGATGGACGGTCTTGCCCTTGAGGCTGCCAAGGTTTGGCCCAAAGACATCAGAGGCGATTCGGATAGACTGCTTTGTTACTGGGCAACCCCGGAGGTGGTGGATGGCCACATCAGAGAGTTGTTGGTCGCTAGGGTGCATGATGATGTTTTGCATCCGACGAGCCCGTTGAGCGTCCTCCAGTTGTCGTTTCGTATATCGACTGGCCCGTTCTTTCACGGTGGTGATGAGAGTCCACATTCGTTGTGGGTCAGTGAAACTTTTCGAGTCGATGTAATACAGGCCTGTATCAGAGGGGCGGAAGTCAAAAGTGGTGCCGTCGGCCTTGTGTAGTCGCAGGCCATCTGAGGTGGTGCTGTCCATCGTAATCCGGTAGTGTTTGGTGAGGCTCTGTAGACTCAGGATGTTGGCGATGCCATTTGGGTGGTACCACACCGGCTCCGGAAATCCAGGAAGGTATCCTTGTTGAGTAAGGGTGACTGACCCAGCGTTGCAGTGCAAGATCAGAGGATGTTCCGCCTGGTGAATGCCGTGTAGCAGATCGGGGTCGGAGATGATGTTCACGGAGGAGCAGCTGTCAGCCAACATCCAGGATCGTGGGATCTTTCCATATCGCTGCGCGAAAAGCTGAGCGAGTTGTGCTTGTGTGGTTGTGGGGTTGCCGATGCTAGGGGGACGAAGGACGTAACCTTGATTGGTCTCTTTACTATCTTTAGTGGAGCTACGATCCTGACCCTTACCGCCACGACTGCCTCTGCCACAGCCATTGCGCCTTCCGTTGGAATCGCCCTCTTGTAGGAACGACAGTCCCTGATTGTTCTTCTTTGGGTGTGGCCTGAAATGTTGGTTGACGTTCACATAGTTGACAAGCATTTCGTACGCCTTTGTAAGAGTCTTTGGGTATCCATCTATTCCCCGAGTGAAAGAATTTTCGATGTCCGCCATGAGCCCAGCATATCGGTGTGGATCGCTACAGCGGATTAGACGAAGCCCAAGAAACTCCTCCTTAGCAGCTTTTTCAGCTTCCTTCAGCTCTTGGTATGACGGGTTCGTCGGGTCCTTTGACTTGAGGAACCTCTGGAGCCCTTCGAGACTGTGCCCTGTGCCACCACCGAGGTGTTCGTACGCCTCATACAAACTCTTGAAGGTGTCGAAATAGGTCCCAAGTTTCATGTGACCTGCCTGACGAAAACCCATGAACCTGTCTAGAGCCTCCTGAAGGCTTTGAGTCGCCTGTTTCGAGGTTGAGCGGGTGTATAGTGACTGGCGAATGAGCTTCAGCAAACCCATAACGTCCGAGCTTGCGTCCAAGCTCTCCCATTCGTCCGAGGATTCCAGTCTGTTCACAACCGCCATGGAGCATTGTCCGAGGATGACCGAGAATGCCTTTAGCGAAGCGTCTTCCCTGGCTTGTAGCTTCTTGTGGTACGTTTGAAGCTCAAGCTTCCAAAGTTCTAACTGTGCTGGGTCCCGCTTCTGTTCGTCGGATATACCGGGAACAGTTAGTTCTTCAAATTTAAGAACGTCCGGCTTCATGGCGTGCCTGAATTCGCCACCGCCCTTGATGTTCGCGGCGATGTAGATGGCGATCTTCATGGTAATGCGACCGAAGTTGTCGGTGTTCTCGCCATTGCCGCCGATGTCGTACACGCAACCTTTGAGTGATTCAAAGCTGCCGGTGAACCGAGAGTCGGTAGACCCTCCTCCACCTTTGGCATAGTCCTTCCTGTTCGAGCGTTGCCGGTCTTGTTCGCCATCGTTCACGTGGGTCTTGTTTTCACTGGGTGGGGCTTCGTCCCCTCCCGATTTATCGCTCATTTTTGGATGAACGATCCTTTCTCTAAAAAGTGTAGGAAATCCTAACCGAGCTATACTCGGACCCTCAGGCCACGAGCTCGTACTTGGGACACTATGTATACTAACGATGCAAATCGCTTTCACTAGTTTCCTTTTTAGAGAAAGTGAGCTTATGCTCAACCTTTCTCTCCATTACGAACTACATCGGCGTACGATCGGCTCTTCGTCATCATCGTCTGTTGTGATGATTTCGTTGGCTTTGAATCTTCATCTTCTTCAAGATCATTGAGTGGTTGAGTATCATCCTGACGTGTACGTGACTCCGCAGTCCCGTCTTGATTCATACGAGTCAACCCATCATCACTGTCTCCAACACATATTTGGGTTCATTAGGAAAGGTGTACGCCGATATTTCGTCATTATTTGTTTCCATTGATTTGGAGAAAACCTCCCGAAATGAATATTCGTCACATGATGCACTTTGAGCACACGAACCCAACGATCGTTCATATTCCTCCGTGGGGACAGAACAAGATCGAAGCCAATCCAAACTTAGAGATTTGGCCTTTACAGACAAGCAAGCTCCTCCTATCTGCTTTGAACTCTTCACTACGAATTCGTTGCGGCATTTGGCTGATATTCGTCACATCTAAGAAGGGAAAGGAAGTCACCTTTGTCGTTGCAGCAAAACGAAACACTCAAGCCTTTTACTCTCCTACCTTTCGCTCTCTCAGCAGTTCTGAAGGCCAAAAAAGGTCTTGAAGGCAGTGAATCCGTCGGTTTTGAATGCTACCTCAAAGAACACAAGAGTAGCTTTTCTAATAGATCATTATTTTCTGGTTCAAGGCCTGGCTGCGTGGCGGAAAATGCAACATTTCAAAACTTCCCCTTCCAAAAATCAAGCTATCTCAGAAAAGATACAATTGCTACAGCTACAAGAATGCAGCAACAGTAATCCATTCAAACAAAAGCCCAGCCCAACACTTGCGCATCCAAAAAAAGTTATTTCACAATCCACCAAAGCCGTACTTGGTACGCCACTACCTGCCCAAGGGATCCCATCTCCTCTTTGAATGACGGGTCGTGCACTATGCTAGAACCAATCACTGTGCTGATCCAACCCACAAACGCGTGTTGTTACAAAGGATTCTCAAGAATCAAAAATAGAGAATCCTAGATGTCCCTCCACCTCGGGATATGCATTGCCATGGCAGAATTGACCGTTGAACAGTTGATTACCGATCTCATGAATCAACAACGAGGACAACCCATGAAATATATTCCACTAATTGCGTTAAATCCGTAAAGTGAGGAGGGGACCAAAAAAAAGCAACAAGAATGGTACTACGTAGTGACAGTTTAAAACTGATCATTTCAGGCATTGTAAATTTGAGACATGGAAATAAATGCACCACTTTAGCCACCGGCAAAATGAGGACTCTTTTTAATCAAAAAGTTGTCATTCACTGTTGTCAAAAGTCTAACCAGGTACAAAATAAGGGCTTACTTCACCCAGAATTCTCGTTACATAACATCCTTGGCTGAAAGGAACGGTAAAGTTATCACAAGCATCAACAATTACACCAAATGCTTCTCCATTGTTGCATGTACTGCATTCTGAAAGGCATATTATGTCTGTCAAACCACCATTATTCAAGCCCACAAAACATTCTGGAACCACGAGAGATACCCAGAAGCAAAATGCATCAGCATCTCCACAAAAGGAGCTCCTGCAAAAACATTCTGATGCATAAAACCCAAAGTTGCGAACTGAATCGTACCAGAAATTCAAAACGTGCACAAAATAGGTTTTAAAAGGTCCCAATTCGCACGTCATTCCAGTGAAACTTTCAGATTCCACGCAGTAACAAGTATATCCTTCATATACTCCTTGTATATGATCACAGAAAGCCTGCAAGCCATCTGGCGACTCTGTTGGAGAAGGCAAGACTGACTCAACACCAGATGTAATATTGCACTGCAAAGTTAAATGAAACACTTCTGTGTATGTAATGATGGCAACGTAAAGCAAGGCATTAGAAGATGCGAGAATATTCTCACATGTCTCCGTTGCCGTTGTACTGGAGCTATGACAAGTGTTTGCAGCAGAATCCGCAAAATTATTACCAAGAAATGGCTCCTCTCCAAATCGTAACAAGAGGTCTGCATCACCAGACTCTCCTTCCATGGCGCATGAAATTATATCTCCCCCTTGAATTCCTTCCAGCAAAAAAGGCTGGTAGTGTCCATTTGGTAGATAGGGCAAATTGATTTTTTCTCCATTTGAAATTTTAGTAGTTGCTGCTTGAGACATCAACTCAAAGGAGGGCTTTTTGCCTTGCACTGCATCCGAAGATGGAGTTACATTGACAGCAAGACCATTTGATCTACCTCTCACTCCAAAGGCGACTCCAAAGGCGACTCCAACGGCAATTGCCAGCAATATCACCATCCCAACAACAAAGATCCAAACTCTTGAATGCATATCTCTCTCTTCCTCCATTGGAGTAGCATGTGCCCAACTAGATTCTTGAAGAACACGCGTGCGTTCTTCTTCGTCCACAAGAGTAGCATTGACAACCAGACTATCCGTTGTTGGATCTTGAACTGGTTGAATAGTTTCCGGATTACCCATCACATCCGTATTACTAGTGGGTCGCAAATCGTCTCCTCCCACGGGCTTTGCTCCAGGACAATCTTCGTACGTGGAAAGCTCCACTGAAGAGAAGGAACACCCTTGTTGACGAAGTTTCTTGTCACGATTTGCACGGTGACTGTCAGAATACTGCTTATGCTGCATGTCACATATGCTCTGCTTGAGAGCAGCAGCGGGAGTGGGAGTCACTTCATTGTTTCCACCATCCGAAATCTTCGGTTCGTTTTATTCGATGTCTCTCCATTCTTGATCATTGCCACTTGTCATAATGGATGGTGGTCCTACCCCAGTCTGGGAGGAGTCTTCAGTCTGTACCTTCTCCTCCTCAGATTCCTCTTGCTTGCTCGGTGACTCTGGCTCGTCGTCTGCGATGAGTTTCTTATCCGTTTCTTTCTTTGATTTGCTTCTTTCAATGCATTCCTTCACAGACGAAGATTTGGGAGAAGCATCCTTTTGCTTCTTTTTTTCGGGATCGTCCACAGATCCATTCTCACTCGCCGATGGAGGAAGCATCGTCTTGGTAGAGGACATTTTGTCGTCGATATTCTTTGCAGGCGAGTTACGTCTTTTTTTCAACCGAGCTACAAGAAAGTTGCAGCACTCGTTTCAAATGTTCATTTGCACCCTTTACTTTTTCTGTTGTTGAGGGTGCCAGCCTCTTCTACTAGAACTACTCGGTATATGCTTAGAGAACTGCTTCTCTCAGAACAATTACTCCAGTATCTGATCTGTAAGATTTTTTGGAATTTTGTGCTTTATTTTTAATTATTGTGCCGACACCGTCTATCATAGCTAGGAGAGGAGAGAAGGGTGGAGAGAAGGGTTGTCAAGATCATGGCACAGTTTTGTATTATTATTAACAACGGCGAAGTATTTAAGATCTGTTCGCTACCATCCGAAGGGCCGGGGGGGCAATTCAGTCAACAGCTTTCCATTCGCCCAGTACTCTGTTGCCAATCACTGGCTGTCAAGTGGACACATCGGGTCTAATAGTGTCAGATCTATCCCTACTCGTATGATACTTCGCGTGAATTTCTGTTGCCGCAATACCAGGTGTGTACCGTCTAAGTCACGTGTGAGACGATGCGAATTATTCTGGGAGAAGTTCTGTCTCCAGCAGTGAAGAGTTCTTTCGTACCCGAGGTGGAGGCGAACCCTCTCTCTCTAGCTAGCTAGCTAGCTAGAAAAGGGAAGAGTGAGAACATCAGGCTTCAGTATCAGATTCCTCATGCATTCTTGTTGGAATGTATAAAAGGGAAGAGTGAGAACAGGCTTCAGTATCAGATTCCTCATGCATTCTTGTTGAAATGTACTACAGTATATATAATAATATCTTTTCATGTATTTCCACATTGGTGAACACGACGTTCATCTGTAATCACACAATTATTTAGAACATCATTTTAGTCTACTACTTAGCTACCTAGCTACTACTCGGAGTACGTAGTATTAGAGAGCAACTTTCATCAGTTTTCTGTAAGCCTGCTTAAGAACTCTGACCCTGAGATCTTGATGTAGTGGCTCCCTTCTGCAGATATCCCTGGTCTATTTTTATCAAACTACTTGCATTATTTTCGTCAGATTAACAGTCACAACTTCGTAACTGTAAATAAGAATGAAGCGATGTGTGTATTATAATATAAACATGCATGTTTGTTTGTTACTGATCGTCCGGTCATACCATCATCATTGTCTCCGTTTGCGACGTTGTTGTGTGCGACAACAACTGATAGAGACGGTAGACGGGCAAGACAGTCAACAAGTCATCAAACTTGTGTTTATCCTTTTCTTTCTATTCTCCATCCTGTAATTTCTGTAATTCACATTCTTTGTCCACTGCATTATCCTCGGAATCGTATGTTTCTGTGTGAAAATAATCACTTTGTTGACAGTGAATGACGAGTGTTGTAGCTAGTTGTAAGGGGAAAAAGTATAAGGATCGGTACTTCTTTGACGACCAAAAGTAAAGCCCAAGTGACAGACAGACAGACAATCGTGAAGAGACAACAACAATAACAACAGCAACCAGTGCAGCGTCGATTGCAAGTCGGTGCCATCGATGGATTCATTCATTTTAAAATTGGAGATTCGTTGGAGTCCCTAATCGACCATGTCGAACAATCATCCATCATCGTTTTCTTTGTCTCCTGAAAAGACACGTGGTCGAGTAGAAGACCTCACTCATACTTCTTTTTTGGGCCCATTCAGCGACGAAAACCACCATGCAATGCCACGACAAACCAGTCTGTAATACCCCGATGCTTGCTACGAAAGGGCAAATGGGAATATTTTTTCGACGTGCCATCTTCAAAAGCATCTTTTCGTCCAACCCTAACCCTGGAACGAGGTCACCCAAAACAACGATTGCACCTTGGTACGAGATAGGAAATGATTGTTCATCGATGATCGGAAGCTTCATTCTCCGATTCGTACATCAAACATTATGTCGAGAGACTCGAGCTCTCGTTGAAACGTTTTGGCGCAAAGTATCACGGTTGGGTCGGTGTCAACTCCATCGATATGCCAGCTATGCGAAAAGTAATCGCACAGACCTACCGAAATGGGGAGCAGAAGACACAATGGAGTGGGTGTCAGGTCCCTGGCAGCTCAAAGAACGATGAATGCAACTCTTGTCCTGAATACTGAATACAATGAAAATCTCACAAGCCCGACCATACGTTCATCCGATGGAAAAGGGATGGTGATGACAGCGAAAGATAAGAATAGATGACGGTCGAGAGGTTTGCATTGTCAGTTAGTTGAAGATGATACTTCTTTCCTCTCGTGCCATGGATAATATGAAAAAGTATAGGAATGTTTCCACTACACCATTTTTGTGTGCATTGACGATATCTGCCGTGATTGAACAGAAAATTACAAACTGCCTAATTGCTGGTGGAAGAACGTAAAGACCTTCTGGCCGGCCACAGGGCCAACCAACGAGCGAAGCTCGTCCCGACTCATTACCATGAGATCCGCCAGACAGTCGCATTTTTCCATCACACGACGAGCGATCTGTACTGTCATGCCCGGCAAACTCAGTAGCATGTCTCTCCCTGCTTCGTTGATGTCGTCGTCATCGTCATCATCACCCACTTCGCCACCATTTTCTGATGACAATAGTGCTTCCACCGAGTCGTTACGACCGATTTCGACAGCTTTTGCAACATCCACCTCCCCGCGAGACGCTTTCAGTTCTTTGAACAACCGCAGAGTTTCGTAGGGTGATTTGGACCACAGCACGGAAAGCTTCGGAAAGTGCATCGTCAAGATTGCCAATTTCGAGCAAATAGAGTCCGTCTTGATATCCATCCCGAGTTCGTGTGCGTTCTGGAGACAAAAGGTCTTCTGAGGATCAAATTCAATCAACAAACAAGGGCGGGTATAATACTTTGACATTTGTTCTGCTTGGGTGTACAAACGACCGCTCGCAAAACTTCCAAACAGATCGCTGATGCTCTTCCGTTCTACGCAGTGGACGTTGCTCAGAACGAAATCCCCAACCGTCAAAGTGACGGGCGCCAACCTCATCCCCCCTTGATGCAAGATGCTGGGCAGTGCCGAGCGGAATTCTCGTACATCGACAGCAATGTTTCGTGCTACGTCTTTTGCTTGCCCGCCACCAGTGCGTGTATCCATCGACAAGGGTAAACTCCCACCTTGGAATGTACCAGCGACACCATCACCACGAGCCAATGCCTGTTGCATTTCTTGAGTACCTTCTACTCGTAATACTGGTGGTGGCATGGTCTTTTTGTGATGAATGAGTCGCTCAAAAGCGTTCTTTTCTCGTTGGAGGGCTTTCAAGAACACCTTTTCTTCGGCACTTGCTTCAAACATCATGAAATAGACCTTCAAGGCAGCTGATTTCTTCGACTTTGCATTGACCCCATTCACAGTCAACGCAGCGTGGACTTCGAGAGATCGAACAAATCCCACGTCAAAGTCGTAAAGAACGACATAGTTCGGACGAAGATCGGAAAGAAACATTCCGGCCGTGGTTCCATCCATGGAAGCCAAACTCTTGATGACAATGTTCGGTTCTTGTGGCATCGTCACTTGAAACATGGTGTGAAACATTTCATCCTCTTCATCGTCGTATTCTTGATCATCAGGTGCGATATCCATCCCAGTGTCAGGATTTCCCGTTCGTGAAGTAGTTTCCATCATGTCATGTTCGGCTGCTTCAATGGCATCCTCCAAGACCGCTTGTCGTTCTCGGTCCTCGGCGGTTGCGCCGACATTGGCACCTCTTCCCTTTTCCGTAGCGATTCGTCGTCGTTTTCGGACGTGTACAGGAACGGTATTGAGACTTGCAGCTGTATCAGCACGCTTTTTCATGTCATGATTCTTGTTTACTTCATTGTTTTCGTGACGCAAGTTACCAAACAAAATCCGTCGGACCCGACTTTCCTCTTCCAACAACAATCGACTTTCTTCTGAAATTTTGCAATCGGCCACCGATGGGGATCGATCGTTGTATTGTTCGAGATATCTGAGCCACCGTAGGGTCATGGTCCGATCCCGTCCTTCTACCAGGTATGACCGGACAATATCGACCGTTCGATCGTCCTTGACTACAACCAAAATAGTTACCTGCGACTCTTCTTCCTCCTGCAGTTGTCTTTCTTGTTGTTGTTGTTGTTCGGTTTGTTGTTTGATCTCCAACAAGACATTTTTCAACAATCTCCATTTGGGATTTTCTTCCAAGACGGGCAGTAACTTGACCACAGGTTTTGGTACTTTGGGAGTTGGTTCTTTCGTTTGAATCTTGTATATCCGTTCCTTGGCCTTTTTGAAAATCATATCGGCGGCGGGTGTTAACAACCACATGGCTGGATGCCGCGACGCGGCACTCATAGTCTTGATACTCTGTAATAGTTTCCAAAAGCTGACACAGTCGTATTGAATCAAGGCTTCCAAGAGGGTACGTAATAATCGTAAATCTTGGACCAATTGTTTGGTTTTGGGTTGTAGTCGATGCCAATCCTTTTCGAGTTGTCTTGAAATGGCCCGATCAAAGGCAGTTGTAACACAATTTTCGATATTCAAATCACTCGAGGTATGATTCCATTCTACAAACGGTGTGGATTGCTTCAATTCTTTCATACAACTTTGGACGGCAACTACCATGGCAGCTTGAATATCCATCATGGACGGTGACAACTTTTGATGTAATTCTTCTACTTGAGGTGGGTTTTGTTCCAGTTCTCGTTTGATGGAATCATGGAATCGTGGATATAGATATAAATTGCGTACCTGTAAGGCCTTGAGTGTCTTTTCTACCTTGGCAAAGCCCGACAGTAGTGCATCGGGGGCATCGGTAAAGGCCTTGATGAAACATTGATCTCTGCGTTTTTGACTGGTATAGATTCGAATGATAAAGGCTTCGGTAGAATCATGAGTGACTTGGTCGGCATGTCCCACTAACATCCCATCCACGTCTTTGGACGATAACGTTTTGGTCAACAAGTCTACAATGAGGATCCGTGATGTGATACAAAGGACACCTCCACGGGAATACATTTCCTGTCGTGCCGATGCTTGTCCACTTTCATTGGTAATGACAGTCGGCATCATTTCGTGTGGCGTTCCCCAACTAGACAGCATCTGTATGAGAGAATCATGTTCTTGATCGTTCAAACCCAAAACTAGAACCAGTGGTGGTCTTTGCTGCTGCTGTTGTTCTTGTTTTTGATGTTGTTTTTGTTGTTGTTCTTCTTCTCATAGAATCGTACAAAGGATGCCAATAGAGTTAACCATCCCAATCCTTTTCCAAAGACAGCAAGTCCATCATTCTCATACAAAACTCCAAAGGCCGTAGCGAGATACGATGGCAACCTTCCCTCTGGAATCAACAGCGACGAGGAAGAAGAATCCGTATTGTTGCTGCTGTTGTTGTTGTTGCTCTGTGGTTGATCGTAATGATCGCTCATCATCATGGCTAGAGAAAAGCGATCAGAGATACACTGTCAACCCATAGAAGAATCTGCTTGTCTATCTATCAGTGTGTTCTATACAACTCGTTACAGAAGGACGTCTATGCCGACGAGCGGTGCAGCGGCGTTGGTGGCATTGTCTAGATTCCAGATGTACATCATAGAGAGAGTTGTTGTTGCTTCTCTACTACTCGGAGTAGTAGCTAGTAGTAGACTACTACGGTAGGTTCAAGGTGTACGAGAGGGAGTATGAGATCGTACGAACAAGTCCTCTCTAGCTCTAGTAGTAGGGCAAGGGCGGAAGCTACGGTAGTACTGTACTGTCACACTTGGCGTAATTCATCATACTGTACTGTATTGTAGTATAATACTATGTACGGTACTACGTATGATACCGGTCCATTAATAGATGAAATTTGATTTAATTGAATTCAATTACTGGAGTAGAAAGAAGTAAATTGCTTAGAAGGAGTAGCTATAACAGTACCCCGACATCCCTCTATCCTCACAGTCAATCCCCTATTCCCATAAAATGACTTCAAATCTATCCTTCGACACCTTCTCCAACCCTGCAACGGTGGGCTTTTACTTCTACAACGGACTACGGAATACAACAAAATAAACAGTTCCATCTTCTATTTTTCGTTAATCATATTATATCTTATTATCTTATCTCCTCTCTCTCTAGTTTTCCGGTTCTGCTTCTGTTTCGACAAGTGCTGGAAAAGATACACCCAAACGCATTCTGTCGCTCTCATGAGAAAGGAGTGTTCTCGCAGGAACTCCATGAACCGTCGAAGCCAACAACAATGTGGACCATTCCAGTTTCTGGATGGGATTGACATTGTCTTGGATGATCGTGTCCATGACATTTTTGTCAAAACAGTGGGTGACACAAACAACAACATGGAGCTCAGAATACTGGATTGGAAGTGATCCACTTCGCGAGAGGGCATCCAATAGATCAAAGGCCTTATTCTTCTCTGTCTTGATTTCGTCATTACTCAACGTGCTGACATTGGGCGGGCTTAACAAGTTTTCTTGTCGGTCCCTCTTCCACATATTTCCAGTTTTGATTGTCGTCGAGCGTAGAGTGTTGTCGGAATTGTACTTTTCAATGGCTCCATCTAGAAGCTTCGGAATCCCAGTGAAATCGAGAGAATCAATGCTTGACACATCCTTTGTTCCGTCACATTTGAGTTCACTTGATTCCTTTGGTGAACCAGGAATGGTGTCCACAATTATTTTGTCATCATGTATTTCCATTGATTGGGAGGAGACCTCCATCATTGCCAATTCAGTACATGCTGCAGGTTGAGCACACGAACCACAGGCAGAGACGTCCTCACACATATCCATGGAAGAAGATCGAAGCCAATCCAAAGCATTGGCCATTTCCAAAGCTCTGGCTGATTCTGCACTATACAATCCTGGACATCGTTCTGCAGATAAAGCGGAGAACCTTTTCTCCAAAGCCATGTCTGTCTTCATCTCTTGCTCTTTCAGCTGCTTCTTTTTGCTTTCTTGAATCACATCCAAGACTGCCTTGACGTGTTCTCTCACAACGTCAACCTTTTCCTTCGTTGTGACGTCCTGGTTCTCTTCATCGTAGGACATCATGTCTGATGGAACTTGGTATTCGATAAACAGCTCCATCAAATCTTGCGTTAGTTGCATCTCCTTCGTCAAAGAGTCATGCGGAAGACCAAGAACATCTTCCAACTGTGGCTTGATTTGAATGATACATATGCCTAAGATGGATGACTGCAATTGCATTGATCGATAAGCCTTCGCGAATCGCTGCTGCTCGGGGGAAAGCGAGTTGATGGCGTCCTTGAACTCCTTCGATGTCGGAATTTCGTTCAGGAGCAACGGTATCTTGACCTCATCCTTGTTTTGGATGATGATGGCATCCTTGGGTTGCATGCAATCCGGACCAATCATGGTACCAACAACCAACATGAACGACGAGAACTGACGGGCTCGTCCTATCAGCTGAAAAGTCGCACTCTCAGTGGAAAATCGGTGGTTCAACCAGCCGTGCAAATACGTTTCCCCCGTCAATTCAATTGTCGTCGCGGCATTTAGTGGGATTTTCAACGGCGCCAAGACATCAATTCTCCGAACATGCGTTTCAATTGGCTCTTTTTTCTCGTCCGCAGTTCTGTCGCTTTCGATGCTGAGAACTCCCTCGGGGTAGTGGTTTGGACGCCGAATGGCATGGCAGAATTGTTTTGGTGGGGGGTTCAACATCTTGCCATTGTGGTATCTCACGAACTGATCCAAGTCCAAGCTTGTGACTTTTTTCCCAATTGCAGAGACTAGTTGATCTTCCAGCATCTTCTCAATATATCGGATGCCATTTTTGAATGCCTCAACTAGTTTGAGCGAGTGATCTGAAAGGATACATATCTCGGCTTCTGCTTCTGATATCAGACTGTCCGATTGACGAACAGGAAATCCCTTTCGAATCGACTCTCTGGCCTTATCCAAACTTTGAACATGTTCATTGAGTAGCAAAGTCATGTCGTTGCCAGTCAAGACACGAGTCGTTTTCGAAGGATCGCTCTCGTTGGCTGAATCCATCAGAAATCCGAGAGCTGAATTACTTGATGGTTGCTCCACAACCTCGTTGAATGGCATCTTTTGGTCTCCATCTACTTCTTCCATCAATGGAAGAATTGGAACAAATAGGACGGGGTGGAGTTTCCTCAAATCTTGCGAGTTAGAAATGTTGGATGTGGATGGAGAAGGAGTGGCCGGATTGTGCCTTTCGATGATTTCATGTCGGTATTGATGAGCAAGGCGATGATACACGGTTCTCATCCAGTAATAAAGTTCTTCATGGAAGTTGAGGGCATCCTCGACTTGCTTATTCCGGCATGGAGTCTTTGCATCTTTTTCTTGGGTATTGATAGTAAAATGTACCTTGGAAACTTCAATGTCAATCTGCTTCAACAGCCACGTCAAAGGTACTTCGATGGGCGCGTGTTCTCGGTGATTTGGAAGTGGAAATTGTCGATTGCTTGACTGTACAATCAAAGTAGTAGAAGAGCTGCGACTATCAAGGACGATTCGTTTATCAACGTTCGTACCGGAGTATACGGAAATTTCCCATTTCACGTCCACTTTCCAATGGAACTCCTTAATTCGATTCACAACTTCTTGGACACTCGATTTCGTTGTGTTTCCTTTGAACTCGCCAGTGGTGGTTGTCTCCTCTGTCGTTTTGAGTGCAATAGGGACTGGTACATCCACGACTTGCTCCTTGATAAACTCACACGAATCAAATGCTTGAAAACGAAGCGTCGTTGCTTTGGTGAGATCAATCTTTTTTAGGATGTCGTTGGTGAGACCAAGACGATCCAGGACGTTCATTTGGGCTATGATGGCCGTATTAGTTAAGGTATTGGCAAGAGCATACTTGTCCGCATATTCATGGCCGACATCTCCTGCCAAGCGTGGGTTGCGATCGAGGTTCAAGATACGAGAAACTTCCTCGAGAGCTTCCAAAACGCGTAGTTTGAAGGAGAAGTATTCGAAGGATTGATTCGTCATGTTCATCACTTGAATTAGAGACTTATTTGTTTTATTTTTATAGAAATGGGAACGAGAGATAGCTTGATTCTACTGATGCTGCTGCTACTGGTGCTTTTTTGACTATGGGTCGTGATGGTGAAAGCGATGGTGGTGATTATGGTCATTTCAAGCCTTTCAGTGGAGAAGGGAATTCTTTTGGGTCGTGGTCGTAGAAAGTAAAACAAATCCAAAGGTGTATTGTATGATACCTACCTACCTATTTAATCGGTGTATCCATTCACAGTCAGTTGCACGTCGTATAAAAATGTTTGAACGAATTACGGTACTACTAGTACTACGGTAGACTACGGTACTTACAGACGCTGTTTTTTACATTTACAGTACTCGAATTCTCAGAAAACCCAGGACACAAGACACAAAAGTTGCCCGTTCCGTCAATCAATTTTGATCTTACAACTAATGGACAAAGAACAGACAATACAGTGGTAGCCAATACTAGCTATTACCGTGTAAATTTCAGTTTTGTGATGCTTTCACGTATTGGACTGTTGGCCTCGGCGTTGATATTGTCAGACGCATTTTTTTGGGCTGAGTATGTTTGCTGTCATGGGCAATGGTAGAACAGACGTTTTTCGTCTTGCTCGAGCCAACAGGACAGTAGGGAGCTTTACAGCCTTGGAAGATGAAGTGCGTTCGGCGGTGATTGTGTCCCACCATCATCAAGTTGCAGTATGGGGTATGGGCATCGCTACCGCTCCCCATTTGATTTTGTGTGTAATGGAATACCACCCAGGTCAATCCCCCAAGTTACTTCCGACCAATGCTTCTATTACCTCGTCCTTATAATTGACAAAGTTCTAGCAATGGTATTTGCTTGTTCTTCATTGCTTCGTTGCACAATACAAGGGCGATGGACACCGGCATGATTGGAAAGATGTGGCCGCGTCTTCGGGTCTTATTACAAATGGTTTGATGCCGTACCTCGCCGCCTTCGAGATAATCCACACTTTTGAACGTCATTCTTTCAAATGCCCCATAGGAGAGTTTCATCAAGGTGAGTGTGTGGCTAACGTGGGATGATGCAAATGACGTTGACCACCACTCCTTCGAGGGAATTCTTGAATTTGAGGAGGATCATAAGAGCAATTTTCCATCCTCCCGTCTGTCTGGGTCGCAGCAATGAATGTTGCGTAGCATCTCCCTGGATTTTCTTAGACACTGTTGAATCGAGTGTGGGGTTGGATGTCGGATGAAAACCAATGCGACCGCCGCCGTTCTGTTCGTTTGTCTGGATTTGACATTCTAACAGAACGAATATGACTGCGATGAAATCCGTCCAAGCATTCTTTTTGTTGTTGTTGATGGGAGTCAAATCCTTGGCGTCTCGCTCACCATACTTGTTTGTGTGTTGAATTATCCGGGTCCAAGATTTCCGGCTGTGAAGAGATAGATGATGTCTCCATCCTCGAATCCTGGAACCAACGACACTCTCACTCATTCGATAATAACTGCGACGTATCTTAGACTACCGGTACCTACCGTACGGTAGTCTACCGGTACTGTCGTAGTCGTACCATGCTTGAATTACGTTCATAGCGCACGATTGAAATTCGCCAAATAAAGTAGCTAGCCACGGTAGCAACGCAAGTTCACGAGAAATAAAAAATGAAGAACGTATGATGTTCTCTGTGTTCCGGCACATCACGGTAGTAATTTAACGAGAACACTATTTTACTGCCGGTATTACATTCACGCATGATCGGTGTTCTTCGGGTATTCGGGTAGTAGTACAAACGTCATCTGACATCTCCAACTTCCCGAATGAATTATGGTCGTTCTTTGCTTCCAGATTGTTTTCTATCTCTTCGATTCCCTTCCTCCGTGCTCTCCTCGTTCTTTGACCAATCGTATGTACCTATCGAAACAGAAAAAGCGGAGTGGTTAATTTTTTACTCCTACGTAGTACCACTTCAAAAACGAAGTACCGTACTCATTTTTACTCCGAGTATTGTTTCTTTTATATTTTATTTATGTATTTTTTGAAATTGTCCCATCGTCTTGCTGTGTATTTTCTATCATAAATCAGCGACTTTCTTTAAACAAAAAACAATCAACACAATCCAGAGGTACAAAGAAGCGCAAACAAAAAGCGATCCTTAAAACATACACTGGCATCACAACAAAACAAACAAACGATTGACACAACATTTTGAACTTGCATTCCAACAACCGTACATACTATAGTCCCTCCTAGCTAGCTATGGCTCCACTTTCCAAATCGGACCTAGTAGTAGATCCTGTCACCAGTATGGCCGATGACAACAACAGCAGCAATGATGATATCATCCTCATGGACTGTGATGATGAAGACAACGACGATGACGATGACCTGTTTCGATTCTCTTCCACTTTTAAAACATCATTACAACAACAAACATCACGTTACAACAGTACAACACGTACAAGAAGTATTTTAAAGAAGAATACCATTTTTTGCAACCCCAACAACAACAACAACAAGAACCGTCCTCCTAAAAAGTCGGTTCAATTTTCCGTCATGTCGGAACAAGTCCTCATTCCCAATCGTGACGATTGGACGGAACAAGAACGATACGATGCCTTTTTCACAATAGATGATTATAGAAGAATCAAACAAGACAATCAATACACATTATCTGCCATGAATCGAGGTATCTTCCCCGACGATACACAAGAAACCTTTCGTGGACTTGAAAATGGAATGGACGATTACTACAACGAACGCAAACACACCATTGCGACAACTGTATCGTCCATAATACGAATGCAACGCAAGCAATGGGAATTGGATCCAAGATGGATGGAACATGTATATAGTCGATACACAGAACGGTCCTTGATGTTTGCATTGCGGGCTGGGAATTTTGATGCACATACTGCCGCAGCTATACAGCAAGAAGAAGAGGAAAGATCCGACACAAGCTCCTACTACTACTAGATTAGAAAAAGCCAGGTTGGATTACGAAGGGACGGAAAGAAGCAACAAGATGATGTCACTGTTATGTACACATATATACAATCCAAATAGAAAGTGAGAAACGCACAAACACAATATATACGCACACACACAATGTACATTTCTAGTAGGGTACAAAGGTTCAAACCGATACATAAAGGCACCATTTGTTTCAAAGTTTACCTATAAAATAGTATGATTATTGTAAAGTCTAAAAAGTTGCTTGGTACTTCGTATATTGGAAGGGTATCCATCTACATCCTTCCTGTCTTGAACGTCTCGGTTTGGAAGTAACGACAAGAGGCTGTTGCAATTCCATCGGTCAAGAAATAATGGCCCATCCGACTGTTTTCTCTTTTTGTTGATGCCACTACTTTTTCCGCAAGGAATCTTGTTGTTGTTTCTTGACGCGGGACGCTTTTCTTCGTTCGACCGGATCCAACAACGCCTTTCGGAGACGCAGCGTCGTTGGGGTGACCTCGATCATTTCGTCCGGTGCCATGTACCCAATCAATTCTTCTACCGTCATGCGTTTGGGCGGGGGGAGATATGTCTTTTCATCCTTGGCTTGTGTCCGCATGTTGGTGGTTGCTTTGGCACGGACCGGATTGACTTCCTGTACATCCACATCCACACACACAAACACACAAACACACACACACACACAAAAGAAGAAATATGGTGAGTCAATCGCTTCCTTCGATGAGAAATTTGTTGTTTGTTGTTTCATGCTTCTGAAGTCACAAAGATGGCATTGACATATTTTTTTGGTGTCACGTACCATGTCTCCTTGTTTGGCATTTTCTCCAATCACCATTCCAGGATACACGACATCGCCTGGTTCCACAAACAGGACACCCCGAGCAGCCAAGGAAGCCAAGGCATAATGAGTGGCCTTTCCAGAATCACTACTAATGAGCTTTCCCTTCTCGAGGCCGTCACCCAATGGTCCAACATGTTTCCGATCATCCAAATACACGTGGTTCACAACGGCACTACCTCGTGTTGCTGTTGCCGCCTCGGAGGGGAAACCCAGGAGACCTCGACTGGGAACCTCGAATCGCAATCGAGTTTTGGCATGGACGTCTTCGTTCATTTCCAAAAGAATTCCTTTCCGGTCCCCCGTCAGAGCCGAAACGATGTATCCCGAATATTCCGAGTCGACATCGACCGTCACTTCTTCAAATGGTTCTAATATCGTCTTTCCGTCTGTTTCATCAATCTTGGTAACAATTCTGGGAGGTGAAATCGTCATTTCGAATCCTTCTCGGCGCATTTGTTCAATCAGAATTCCCAGTTGCAATTCTCCTCGAGCATAGACACTGGTCTTGTCACTGTCGGATTGGGATGTTTCCACGGTCAACGTGACATTGTTGTCGGTTTCAGCCGTTAGGCGATTCCGCAACTTGGTGGGTGTGACTTCTGTACCTTCCGTTCCAGCCAGGGGAGAGTCGTTCGCTCCAAATTCCATGCTCAAGGTGGGTGGAACCAGGGGTGGTGTTACAATGGGTCGAGAGACTGCCGTATCTTCGGTCGTGCCAGTGAGCGTGTCTCCGACTCGGATGCTGTCCGGGACGCCGGACAGGGTGACGATATCCCCCGCGTAGGCCTTTCCACTTTCCAATGGGACCCTAGAAATCCCTCGATTGACAAAGATTCCGTTCAAGGTGCTGATGATCGTGCCATCGCCGCCAGATTTGGTCGATGGATCTCTTCCGTCGGCTTCTCTCCGTAACACTGCCACTTGATCGTTGATGGACACTGCTCCCGAAGTGATTCTACCGGTACAAGTTCTTCCGAGGTACGCATCGTATCCAACAGTTATAGCTGCCAGTGAAAAAGGGTCAGCGGCGAATCTTTCCCCCGGAAGAACCATGTCGTCATCATTGTACGACGATGCATCGCCGTAGGTCTCCACGGTGGGTGGTGGAATGACCCTCAGCAAATGATCCAACATGACGGTCATGTCGACAGGTTGCCCATTACTGGTGTTGTTGTGTACCATGGACTCGGCGACTGCCATATCGTCCGTGACCCATCCCTGCTTGGCGCTGGCATACAGCGTCAGATAGTCCATTTGATCGTCACTGGCACCGAGACTGTCAAATAGATCGAGAACGTCCGATTCTGTTTCACCACTTTCTACCCGGGCCCATCCATCCAAACGATCGACTTTGTTGAGTACCACCACCGGTTTGAGATTCATCGACAATGCTCTGGACAACACGTATTTGGTTTGTACCATGGGTCCTTCCAACGCATCGACGACCAATACGGCTCCCGACACCAAGGACAAAACTCGATCGACTTCTCCACAAAAGTCAGCGTGTCCGGGCGTATCAACGACGTTAATGATGTTGTTTTTGTAGTTATCGATCCGTGTGACTTTCGAGGTGATGGTGATCCCACGTTCCTTTTCCAGATCACCACAATCCAACAACCGGTCCGTAGTCGCATCGGTAGCAGAAGCACCAGCTCCTGTAGAAGCATTACTGGAGGACGATGCGGCTCTTAATAACTGGTCCACCAAAGTCGTTTTCTGCGATGTGTGGCAGATAGAAACAGAACAAGAGGAACCAAAAGAAACAACAACAACAACAATATCAAAGCATTTCGTGAGGAATGACCAAAAAACAACAAGACAGTTCCATTGAAACAAGAAACCAAGTCTGTCCATGAATCAAATATTTCTATGAAAGATGGATCATGACCTTTGTCTGTGTGATAATTCTTTGTTGACAAGATGTTGAACGTACCCCATGATCGACATGTGCCAAAATGCTGAGATTTAAGACGCCTTGTCGTTGTCGGATGATGGGATGGGATGATAACGAATCTCCGTCGTCGTCGTCACTTGCAGCGCTTGAAGAAAAACTTCTCCATTCACACGATGATGATGGCGATGATATTGCTGATGTTGTTGCAGAAGGAAGATTCCAATACCAAGAGGAACACGTCCGAGAAACTGGTAAATGAGTTTGACCGAGATGATGGGAGGAAGATTGTCCTCCCACGATCATACAACTTCTGCCAACGCTTATTCTCCTCCGACAAGATAGCAGTTGATTCCTTCTTGTACATATGGAAGAGCGCATTTTCGACTGGAGGATATTGTACTCCGTAGAAGTACTGTTGTTGATATAGTATTCACAGTCGATAAAATAAGACCAACAAGACCTTTGTTGGCCATAGAATCTCTTTTCTCTCTCATTCTATGTTTGTGCTCTATCCGATCCAAATGACGAGGAAAAGAGGAAAAGAAGGACGACTATCATATCATGTTCGACAATTGGACTCACTCGAATGAATTTGTGACGTCACGTTTGTACCGCTTACCGATAAAACTAATCCTCAACCTTAACCAATCAAGACAACAAACCCCTTGGGTTGTGGAGGGTGTTGTTTTAATGAAGAACATCACAATCGTCAAGGTACGGTCGCTGCAAGATGATGGTGACGATGATGATGATGATGTTTTCTCGTGGGATTTATTTTCAACTACTAATCATCCACCTGTTTGTCTTGTGTCTCAAAATCTTTCATATGTCAGATTTGACAGTGTCTGCAAATATTCCGCTTCGGTTAAATCGTTGAATTGCCAGGAAATTTACTGGACAGTCAGCGTCCGTAAGCGTTTCTTTCTCTTTTTTTCAAACAAAAATCTACTACCATGCCTCTTTCCCCCGAACGTAAGAAGGAGTACTTTCAACGTCTCACCAGCTTGTTGGTAACGTACTCCAAATGTTTCATCGTCGAAGTCGACAATGTTGGTTCCAAACAACTTGCCGATACCCGTAAGACCCTTCGTGGCAAGGCCGAAATTCTCATGGGAAAGAATACCATGATGCGCAAATGTATGAAGGAATATGTCGACGAGAATCCTGGTTCACCCGTCGAAAAGCTCATCGAATGTTGCCGTGGAAACGTCGGTTTCGTCTTCACCAACGGAGACTTGGGAGAAATCCGAGAGGTGTTGGAATCCAACACCCGTCCTGCTCCCGCCAAGGTCGGTGCGGTCGCTCCCGTCGATGTCATCGTTCCAAAGGGTGGAACCGGATGTGATCCCGGTCAGACTGCCTTTTTCCAGACCTTGCAAATCGCCACCAAGATTACCCGTGGACAGATTGAGATGGTCAACGATACCCATTTGATCAACAAGGGAGAAAAGGTCACCGCCTCTCAAGCTGCCCTCTTGCAAAAGCTCAACATCGAACCCTTCTCTTACGGTTTGGTCTTGAAGGCTGTTTACGACAACGGATCCTTGTTTGATGCCAAGATCTTGGATATCACCGATGCCGTCTTGGCCTCCAAGTTCTGTGAGGCGCTCAATGCCTTGGCCTCCATCTCGTTGGCCTTGGGATTCCCCACCCAAGCCAGTGTCCCCCACTCGATCGTCAATGCCTTCAAGGCCATCTTGTCCGTTACTATCGAGTTGCCCTCGTACACCTTTGACAAGGCCGACTTGTACGAAGAATACCTCAAGGACCCCAGCAAGTTTGCCGGACCTGCCACCGGAGGTGGTGGTGGAGGTGGCGGAGCTGCCGCCGCTGAGGCCAAACCCGAAGAACCAGAAGAAGAAGAGATGGAAGTCGGAGGTGGTGGTGACCTCTTTGGAGGAGATGGCGGTGGTGGCGGCGGCGACTACTAAACAACAACAGCACCAGTCGTCATGGACCATCAATAATATCCTAATATGAAGAGTAGATGATATTTTACTTTTTCTTTTCGACATTGTCTAGCAACTTGTTATGCTTCTTATCTGATATGTCCTAGTACATACTGCAGGAGTTTAGAAGAGACCTACAACATAAGCACAAGGGATGAATAGTATAAGCTATACTTGGTTGTGTTAGTCAAACACCAACTGCCAACTCTTTCAACGCTTTGGCGACCATTTCATCCGTGGCGGTATGTAGTTGAATACGGGGTGGGTAGTACGAGGATAATTTTCTATGGATTTCCCGGCTGAGAAGTTTGGTAGCCCCTCCCTCCAACAGCTGTTGTTGCACCTTGGTCGTCAATTGACGGTACAATCGTGCATTCATCCTATCGTCGAGCAACAAACCGTACGGTAACGTCCAATACAACTTGGCCTGTTTGATGGTACGATTCACCACACATTCCAAAAAGACGATGGGTTCTCCCGCCAACACTAAACCTTTCGCTTGACCTGCCAACTGCAATTCGGACGACACGACCAGGTCTTCCAAACATTCCGACGCGACATCCAATACGCGTTGTCCCTCGGCCAGTTGACGTGGTTCTAACGTCCCCGCACGGAACGAACCCTTCTTATGCGGTCGTGATAAGGAAATGTGACGTGTCCGGTGTTCAATGTCCGCGGCAGACTTTTCCAACGAGTTCCGTCCTTGAGAAATGATGGATGCCAAACCAGGATTGGGACCTCCCCAAAATAATGGATTCTCCGTGATAATATTGCTGTTGTTACCTTCCGAGTCCCATTCATGATCATCCTCCCCTTGAAAGGTCTCTTCTTCATCGTCGACGTTCTCTGAAATATGACTGTTGAGTCGTTGTTGTTTTCGTCGTCGTCGTTGTGACGAAAACCATCGTTGTTGTTGTTGTTGCAACCTGGATTCGTGTCGAAACATTGGGTTCTGGAATGGACCACTGTTGTTGTTGTTTTTGTTGTTGATGATGATGTCGTTGGCGCTGTCTATCATTGCGTTTCTGGCTGATAAAGAAAATAAATGTCGTGATTCCACAGACGTTCCTCTTGTCACTGGCAGAGATATACCCCGTGCCATGATGGAAGGAGACACTACACGCTTCATGCCGAAAACACAATGTAATAATCTTTTCCTTGGTTGAGGACGATCACGTACTAGGTAGTCTTCCACCTTTGCAAAGTTTTTGCGGTCTCGAGGGATGGTTCGAGGAGCTGATGATAAATATAATACACGAAAATATCGAACTAGTAGGGAGGAAGGAAATGAAATAAATACTTCACAGTAATATACGTAGTAGTAGCAGCATGGTCGGCTCTGTTGTTGTTGCTACGGCCGAGTTTTGAATGTTGGACGAAGGGCAGCGGTGGTCACGATTTTTTCGGTAGTTTACTACCTAGTAGTACTATTATGCTTACTGTAGTATTTTACTACCGTACCTTATTATGGACGTGGTTGACGGACGCAACGATGTTTCTGCGTACACCACGATAGAAATGATGAGGATGCACTTAGAATAGCCCCCCTTTTTCGACCTCGCATCTACCGAAAGACGAAAACAATAGCCCCATCGAACCACTTGTCTCAATTTTTTTTCCTCCAAACATTTCTTTCTTCTTTCTCTGTTTTCGAACCAGAACACTGAAGATCACCGAAACAAACTATAGAGCAACAAAACACAACAGTTGCTTTTAGCCGCAAAAGCAAGAGGACTTTTGGGTTTGTTTCCACAGCAGACGCCATGCAGCACTGACTGCGTTAATAAACTACTACTAGTACATCGACTACGACGTATGTCAAACATCATCTCCACTGCTTGTTCGCTTCACACACGCAGCAACGCAACCAAATCCACCTGTATGGCTGAGAATCCAATGATCGTTTCCAGCAGGAGACGACACTGCTGTGAAGAAGGAGCGAGGAAAACGAGAGGCGCAGCATGGAATGGATTTCCAATCTACTGCGACAGAATTATCGAGTGATTTCGCCCAATATCGTAAAGAAAAGGAGAGTGATGGTGAAACTCTTAACCACCAAACACCATCGCTTGACCATGAATGGGATTGAAAACCAAGCAATGTGCGGCGTTCGCCTTGTTTGGGGGGGGGGGGGGGCATAACAAACGGAGAGCGAAGATCGTTCGCAACAACCCGATCAGCTTCAATCAACAATTGCTACTCTCCACTACAAATATCTGGGATAGGAGTTTTCCATGATATCGTAACCATCACTTTCTGGTGGGAACCCATACGCCGGGATGAGGATGATTAGACAGTAGGATGGTGTCGGAGTGAGGGAAAGTGAGATGAAGCAACCGATGTGGAAACAGTTGTGCCAATCGATACTAGCTATTTTTCAGAGTATTGACTGTTGAGAATATGCTGTTTGAAACATCGCTCTGTGTGTTCATGGCATTCCTTGTATCGTTTGATCCCGAAACGCATGAAGAATTTCCTCCTTCAATTGTTGGTCGACGCGATTGGACTGGAGGCAGCATGATAGTGGAAAAGCTTGATGGTGGTTGGAGTGTTCGATCCAAAGTTGCAAGAAAAAAATAATACAACTACGTCCATGGATCTACATCGTATTTTATCAGTTAGACAGGTTTATTCTATTTTTGGTTTTCTGTTTTGCATTTTTCTAGCTTGGGATCTCGTTCTGCTCCGCATACTCTGTTTATTTGATTCTTTCCAAGATCATTTTTTCTTTCAGTGCGATGACCATCGGATGATGCTTTCCTACGACATGCGTTTCAATGTTGAGGGCTCGGTCGTATTCATGTTTGGCCTTCTCGTCGAATCCAAGCTTGTGCAAAATGTCTCCTTCCCTTTCATGTTGGAACGATTCGGTAAGGAGTTCTGCAGAATGTCGGTGCGCTGTACGTTTCCACGAGGCAGGACCGTCCTGTGGAATTTCCAGTTTGTGACGGAATTCTTCCACCACCGGATGGTGCTTGCCAAGGCATCGCTCCTCAAGTTCCAGCGACTTTTGATACTCCCTAACGGCCAGATTGTGTTTTCCAAGTCGTTCCAATTCATCGGCTTTCCTTTCATGGTCAAATGATTCTTGTATATCATGCGTGAACTGCTCACGGGGGACGTAAACATTCAAATGAACCTGCTGCTGGTGCTGTTTGGCCATGGTGTTTCCTCGCTCGTACTTTGTATCGTTATGCGTAAGTTCCTTCTTTTTTAATTTTGTTGTTTGGTTGGTGTTGTTCAAACGTTTTGTGTGTATTTGGAGTGTTTAAGTTTGGTGTGATGTCTTTTCATAAAAAGAAAAGGTTACATTCACTCTCGTAGGAAGTTCTAGGAATGACCATCATTAATTTGTATCAACCAGCTATATTCTAATAGCCGGTGTCATCCCGAGTCGTGATGATGCATTTTTACGGCCTTTGATGTTTGGGTTCTCATTGCATGGTTCGTTCATTTCTTATGTATGGAATGAATTCGCTACGATCATGTCCTGCATTTAGAGTTTACTGTTCATTCTTTCATTCGATCAAATTGATAATAACAAATGAACACTGTTTGAAACGATTTGGATGGTACAAGAAGCATCATCAAGGGGTGGAAGGAGTTCATCATTGTGCACTTAATAATGTTCCATATTTTTTTCCGTCCTGCGCGGTTGAGGAACCCAGAGGCACTGTCAAAACAAAAAACAAGAACAAACAACAGTATTGTGACCCCGACCACGCGAATCAAATGTCGGCTGGCGCGAGAGCAGTCCTCTGATGGCGGGGCTGTAAATTATTTGTTCGCGTATCATCCAAACAAATAATCGTTGATTACGTTGATCTACGGTCGTCATAGGCGGGAACCACAAATTTCTACTCCGTAATTTGAAAAGGCGCCCTCGATGATAAAGAGACGAAAAACATGGATGAATTTTGTTCGTCGTCGTGTTTTGTTGCTTTTTTGTGTAGCAAAACTCTCACTCTCTTCATACACAAGCATCTGGGAGACCAATCCATTATATCAGTGGAACTGCGGTGGTGATCGGAAGTCTTGACAGGAAGAACATTCTTCCAAGTAGAGTGAAGCAGGAGGCGTCCGTTTGAACCCTTCCCCCACATTGGCAGTCACGAGCCGATATTTTATCGCAGACGTTCCTTTTCGATAACAAAAAATAGCTCTCGCAAGTGCGTCCATCCAATGCAGCAGCAAAGGACGTCCATCATGCAACGTCCAATCTCCTATTTCACTCACAGGGAAAGCTTTGGATCTCACCACCACAACAAACGAGACAGCAGCGACATGATGAATCCAGTTGATATCATTTCATTTTCCTATCCAAATAAGTTTGGATCTACAAGAGAAAATAATCCTACCTTTTTCGGCGCTACCGATGAAGATTCCATGGAATTTGCTACTGGGACACCCAATGCTGATGAGCTATCATCCTATTCCTCCCAACCAAACTCTGTGGAAGCCTCTTGGAATGGATCATCGTATCCCTATCGTTCGGAAGCCCACCACAACAGTGACCAGCAGCGATCGTTTCTTCGAAACAACCATAGACTTTCTCAACGACATGTGTTGACCCCTCCCAGCCCATCTCGTGAACATGTCCCGAAACGACCTCGTTTCGGTGTGGATGGCTTGAACGTTGTGGAATCTCTCATACATAGCATCTTTTCGTCTTGCGGATGCGTCCAAACAGGAAATGCAACCCAACATCAGTATTATAACAACAGTAACAACAGCCAGCGACAGCAACGACGACAGTTTGCGTCAAAGCCATTGGGATTCAAAGGATCTTCTCCCAATGATCGTCCTCATTACGGACATGCTTCCCAATTTCATCACCCGGATTGGGATTCTGTGACGACTCATTCACCGTGGAATGACGGATTGGTTTGCCAACAACAACAAACTACTACCACCAAAATAGGGTTTGCCGCTGGTACCTTGTCGGATCCTCCCAAAGTTCGACGCCTCACCATGCAGGACGCTTCGAACGATTTGGATATCACTTTTTTGATGTAGTAAGTATTTAACCACAAAACGAAGGACGAAATCCATTCCAATAATTGAATGCACCGTTGTGCATGCAAACCAACAAAATCATGAAGAACTAACTGTAAGCACACAACAGAGAATATGATACTACCAAAGCTGTGTGGTATTCGGAAGGAACGGACCTATAGAATGAACAATGTTGACTGTGGAACAATTTTGTTCGTCTACTTCCCTAGCTAGTTTTTGCTTTCAAACGACGAGGTATACTTGAGAGTTGGTCGGAAGGCATTCCAATATTCCAAATTCACCCCTGCTACTCTCTATGATAGAGTCTACTATCATAGAGTAGTGATCGTACTTAAATCCTAACCCTAAAGTTGATAAAGATCTTTTCCGATCCCTCTGTTTCTCTCTCCCCTCCCCTCCTCCCACCCACCCCTCTTTCTTTTGACCAAGTTCAACGCCTCTGTATGTATGATACGACCAACACCCCTCTGGGTTGCGTTTGGATAAAATACCGTAATGGAAATGACAAAACGTCTACGTCGTGATCTCTCCATCTCCTGTGTAACACGTAGCTAGAGAACAAGTACCAGAGAGAGGAGGATTGGACAACCCACAACGTACTTATCGGTCCAACAACAACAACAACAACAACAAAACCAAATTCCGCAAGGATGGGAAACTCAGCTCCATCTGCCAGTCATGACGAGTACGATGACCATGACTATGCCGAACAGTTCGATGGTGTAGAAACTTTGGGATATCGTGTGTTGGGTGTACAACCCAATAGTCCTGGTAAGATGATGATAAAGAATATCGTGATGAAGGATTTCTTTTGCAACAAGCTCTCACCACAAACTATCTCTCTCGTCATTTTGTTGTTGTTTGTTGTTGTTGTGCGAATCTTCCATTAATCCAACCATCCATCCATTCATTTTTAAAAAAGCCTCTCAAGCCGGTTTGGTCAGTTTCTTTGATTTCATCGTGGGAGCCAACGAACAAATGTTGTTGGGAAGTGGAGAAGGTTTGGAGGAAGGAGAAGAATATGACGATGTCGATTTCCCAGCCTTGCTCCGAGAAAATATTGGACAAAAAGTGGAACTACGTAAGTAAAACACGTCTTCTTCCTGTTCTGATCTGATCTGTTTTTTTAAGGATGATGTGTCTCAAAAACTGTTCTGGTAAACTTGCACTCAAACATTGTCAAATGATGATTTTCCATGTAATACTATTATTACATTAAAGTGGTTTGGAACATCAAGGCACAAGAAAAGAGGGTGGTCGAACTCATCCCTCGAGATGACTGGGGAGGTAAAGTCTACTCGTTTGCATGCATCATATCGCCGATTTGGATGGATTTGGATGATTTCCGACAGGATTGCTAAAAAAAACTGCTTCTCCATGCTTCTCCATCATCATAATGTTTTGTTCGCATAGGTGCTGGACTTCTTGGTGTTACCATCAAACTGGATGATTATGGAGGAGCTGACGAACGACTGGTACGCGTTCTAGAAGTAGAGGAACACAGTCCAGCAGCTGGTACGTCTCCTCCATCACTTTTTGCAAAATGTTTGTGCTATTCGAAAACAATACGTTATGATTCCCTTACATACAGCCCCCCCCCCTCCCCCCTCTGTTTTTTTTTGTTTGTTTCTTCTTGTTTCCATCCTCTACTACTAGTGGTTGGATTGGTTCCAGAACAAGACTTTTTGTTGGGAACGACAGCATGTGCCTTGAAATCTGCCGACGTCTTGGCGGCAGTACTCATGGAGAATATTGATCGAGTCATCGAACTGTACGTCTACAACAGCACGACGGATATTGTACGAGTTGTCGGCCTACTTCCTACGTACAGCTGGGGAGAGCACAATTCGCTTTTGGGTGCAGAAGTCGGGACGGGGTATTTACATCGCTTACCCACTTCGTGTAGAGGTACCATTGGACAGTCCATTGAGCGAAAAGTACAACTCATCCAAAGTGACGGTGGTGATGATTCGGATCTGAATCAACATACGATTCAGATGGAGCCACATTTAGAAATGGAGATCGACGAAGACGATGAAGATATCGGATGCCGCACAGCAGCGTCCACAAAACAACCTCATCAATTGGGTACACCAGATCGTGACATCATGGCCGGATCGTTAGAAACTCATGAAAGCATGAGGTCTATCTCATTGATCTCCGAAATTGAAGGAGAAGAAACAGTCGAGCAAGAGGTGCTGTCATCAGAACCTACGATGATGGAGTCGCAGCAGCAGCAGACAACGACACAATATACCGCTGAACTGGTAGGAGCAGAAATGAATGACAGGATAACAACAGAATCTCATAGCGAGACAAACACAAACCCACACCAAGAATCAACGTCGTTACCTCCGTTCCCCGAAGCTGCCGCAGTCAAGACGGAAGCTACTATTCCGCCGCCCCCACCCCCGCCTGCCGTTTTGCCTCCGCCACCTCCAGTACCATCCCAGTCAGTCGAAATGGTCCTACCTACCCCTCCTCCTCCGTTACCGACAGCAGTACAACTGGTAGAAAAGGACGACGAAGTAGTCGCAGAACCTGAAGAAAGCGGAGAAGGAAACTCAGCAGAAGAAGAAGACTCGGAGTACGAGACCGAGTCCGAAGAAGAGGAGGAGGAAGAAGACGAAGAGGGGGCGTCGGCGAAGAAAAGTGGTTTCTTTTCCAGCTTTATGCCGGCGCCACCAAAGATGCGTTACTAATCTTATGTCCTGGCTAGCTTTTGCTGTGGCAGAGTAACAATATATACTTGTATGTAAGCTAGACTTATACATAAACATAATAATATATAGTAGGTCGGGTAGGCAAACATACGCGACAGAAAGTTTTCAGTCTATGATACACGTGTCCTATAAACTCTCGAATGACTCTTTTACAATTATATATTATATTCCTTCGTAGATCCAGATCGGCTGCTTTTCTGCAGACTTTTCCTTGGACCATAATCGACCCAGAGTGGGGAGATGAATTCCGCTCGATTGGCAGTGTTTTGTGAATTCTCGATCCAATGCGTCACTCCTTCTTCGGTTGTCTCGATGTACGATGGCCCTTTCGCTGGGAAAAGTTGTCCGAAATCCGAAACCTATTTCTTCGCTGATTAGCGATGTACTTTGTGTTTCATTTCATGCAAGGCTAGCAAATTCGATCTCCGTATAAAGATTTTGCATATCGCGGTGGCCAAGCCATTGATGCACTTTTGGGTGGGATCGAAACTTTTCCTTCCGCTCGATTGGCAAAGTTTTGTGAATTCTCGATCCAATACGTCCGCCGGTAAGCATGTTGCAACATAATCAAGTTGATGAATGTGTTTCTTGTGTAATGTGCAGCCATTCATTACCTACCAAGAACATGTCATTTTGAATGGACGGGATCCTGCAATGGGATATCATGTGTCAGTGATCTCAACGTTAACTCGCATTGAGTGTGAGTCTCCTCTTGGTGCAATCCGAGATTAGAGTCTATCGACCATTCCGTATGTGGTTTGCTTTGACGCGAAACTTGGTCGTGACAGGCCGGTATGATGAGGTCGCGAGAATGAGATGTGTAGATAACAAATGTTTGCTTCCTTGATGATGAGTTTCTTGAGTTCTTTCAAGAAATGATGCGCTCCAATGACGCATAACGTAATGGAAGTAGTCATTTTCAGTATTTTTTGTTTCCAATTATCAGGTGCTGGTAGAAACATTGTTGGTTCCATTATTTGTGACTTGTTGGATGGGTTGGATTACTTCGTCAATGAACGCTCTTTTTGCTATCTCCGCATACTCTTCAGGAGTAGGTACTGCAGGTTGGTGAATGTTTTGTAGTGTGTGTGGGATATGCGTATTTTGGATTTGCACTTCGAATTATTTTGTGGATAAATAAAGCAGAAGCGGGGAATTTGCTGCATCCGTTGCATGGTAATAGACGTTTGATTGATTCCGGGTATGAAGATTGTTTTGGACTGCTTGCAACGGTATCATCATCCTCGTGGCTCTCGCTTCCATCGTCGGAGCGTGAAATAAGGGTATGTCGAATCAGCTGTCAGTGGTGGCGTCATTGACGGGGTTGCCATCGGTAGTGTGAACGTCGATGTCGTCGTCTTCGTAAACCTTTGCTTTTTTTCTTACCGTAGACGGATGACTTGTTGTTGCAAAACTAGTAGAGTGGAGATTTGGTCTGTTCACAGTATGTCATCGTCATGGGGCGATGCGTCAGTGACAACGATATCCAAAATGAGCTGTGTGGCGTCTTGGCGTGTAGGCGAGGGTGGAATCAAAGTTTCGTCGAAGTAGACGTCGTAGCAAGGTAAAAAGACGCTGTCATCGATTTGTTGCTCGAAGTGTGCGGTAGTGATTTTGAAAAGTTGTGGCAGAAATTTTTCGGTTTATCTGGGAATATTCTTCCACCAGCTCGAACGTCGTCCTCGTCAGCGAGTAGTAAAGTCGAGATCGCTCCGTGACCAAGACGTTGATGAAAGTAGGCGTTGTTCGACATGGTAATAGTTTCTTCAGAGAGAGAGAGAGAGAGCACGAAATAATCGTACGTTTGTTGATCGTTCGTGTTAGAGAGAGATTGTCGTTGATATCATTTCGTTCAAGTGTTTGGCAGGTGGCTGCAAATTTGGTGCCGCAGCGTCTTCTTGGTATTTCGGTGACTTTTTGTTTGCTGAATTGTTGTTGTTGTTGTTGTTGTTGTTGTTGTTGTTGTTGGTAGTACTTACGGTCGTCATACTCTCCTCCGGCTTTGATGCTGCTGCCTTGTTATTAGCGTGGTGAGTGTTTGAGGTGGTTTGACAGTCAATGTCACCCATTGTGGCTTTGGTATTTGGTTTTTTCTGGTGACACTGTACGACGTTTCCGATGGATGATACTACGTATTATTTGGCACTGTCATGGAGACATCATTTCGTCACCTTGGTGATCTTCCGGAGATTGGTCACTCCGTCATCGCGTTGTTGTTGTTTTATTGTCGCCACTGGCGTTACTTTTTCTTCGTCTTGATGATTGACTCGATTTGATGCGAGTTTTGAAGTCCAACTTGACTGTGATGAGTCGCTATCTTGTTGATACTTCTTTCTTTTACTTCTTTTTCTTCTTCGCTTGGTCAAATGGTGTGGATTGCGTAGTAGTTGAGTCGGAGTAAGGTTCTTGGTTGTGAGAATTGGTGTTACAGTTATAATAAGTAATTACTGTAGTATTTCATCTACGACGTGTGATCGATCTACCGTATCCCTCTTCTCCTTTGTCATCTTTGTGACGAATCATCTCTATGGTGGTGTTTGTTGTTGGAAGTTTTCTGATTGTAGGTGGTCGCGCGAGGTGGTGATCCGAGTGACGTCTTTCGTATGCTACTACAGTACTACCGTACCATGCTTGTACTACCGAGTTGGTGTGATAGGTAGAAAACCATTCGTTGCTTCATTGTTGGCAGCCTGGGATGTTGATTTGATGTTTTGGTCTTCCGTTTTAAGGACGTCTTGCACATACCTGACGAACGTGTGTCCATGTTGGTGGTCAACAATTTGCGGTTTCGAGGAGCCGCTTGACGAAAATTGTTTCGAATTCATCGTGACAGAACCTTGCGCCTTGATTTGTGGCAAACACTTGAGGCGCTTCTTCTGTGACAGTGTGTCAATTGGAGCCTTATGTTGTGTGAAACACCAATCGAATTGGTGTAGCTTCCAGAAAGATTTCATCTTCCAGAAAAGGACACCGATGACAAGATAGAATACGCTCTGACTTGCTGCCACGATCGATTTGCTTTGTGAAGAATGCTCGGTGTGGGGATATCTTTGGGATCCATCGGGAGACATGCACGTCATGAACATAATTTCGGTCGTTGCGGAAAGAGGACGGAATTCTAGTGCTTGCGTCGCCCGATCAACCTTCTGACACGCAACTAAAAGGTCCAATACGTCTTCCATGGCTCATACAACAGGGGTGGAGGGTGGGAATACTGTAGCACTGTCGACCAAGGACTCTTTAGCACCTCCGTACCATTGAAAGGAAAAACGATTGGATGTGTGGCATCCCATCATATTCCAGCGGACAACAAACATTAGAAATAAAATGTATGGATGGCATCCTTCAAGTTGAACGAGTTCAGAACAAAAATACATCTGAATTCAGAAACCCTAGTACGACAGTATAGTGTTGGTCATGTCCATTTCTCGTTTGGACGACAGGTATGCGGGAAGTTTGTTGACGTATTTGATTCCAAAGTAGTGCTAGTGCTACCACTACCGTTGGATTCCGAAGAGTGAAATAGACCATCGCTTGGACGACAGGTATGCGCAAAGTTTGTAAGAATGTTTGATTCCAAAGTAGTGCTGCCATTATTTCGATTACTACGTATTTGATTCGTCAAAGTAAAGAAATGACGGTTGAATGAATTGTAATTCTACACAAAATATTTCAAACCGTAGAAAAAGCGTGACTTCCAGAAGTGTGAAACCACCGATGGACTGATGAATCGATTGTGGATGCTTAGTTCCCAGGCTTTTCACACTGGGTTAAGCCCCCCTACCACGTCAAGGTGATCCACTTCAGAGGGGAAAAAGATGTTGCCCAAACAAGCATTGTGAGGAATATGTGAAGTTGTATCCTTTGGTACTGGGGAATACGAATTAAGCAGAGAAACCCATGCCTCTGCACCCTCCGAGAAGGGCTTATCTTCATACCAAAGGATAACAACATTCACAATTCCATCACTCCGCATTGAGAGGGTGGGGTTGTCGTGTGTTTGTTTGTGTGTTTGTTTGTTTGTGTTTGTGTGTTTGTCGTGTGTGTGGTTGTCGTGTGTGGGTGGGTGTATCGGTGTGGGTGTGGGTGTGAGTGTGTCCAGGGAATCGTCGAAGGAATACTTCCCGCATGTCGTTGAGGCAAATGATCCACTGCTCGTTTTGACATCGCCCCTTCGGGGAATAGATGATCTGAGTTGCAGTCACCGTCTCTAAGGCACAAGGCTTGTTAAAGCACCCAGCCCAGGACGAAAACAAAAAAAGCAGGAACCGACAAGAAGTCCTCCGCATCCCGTTGTCTCACACAGCAACGGGAACCGGTCAACGAGATCTTCCTTGCCGAAGGGAATCACTCGAATCCCGGAGGAGGATGTTACCATGGACCATCTTCATGCGAAGAATAATCCCCTTCTTGACACCTCATAAAATGACAAAAAAAATCTCTCAAGAAGAGCGTTGAAGCAATCTGGCGGAGGTTCGTCGTCCGTTGACTACGACAGACCCTCTCTTCGGTTGAAATCTTGAGGATCTTCGTCGTCCGTTCACCCAAACCGTCGCCTCATCTATCTCTAATCCTGTAGACTTGAGGGTAGTGTGATGTCGAGGCTTGGGTGATCTTCGTCGGGGAGTGGTGGTTGCATTGTCGTTGTTGGAACTGCCGATGCTAGATAGTGTCTCGTTGCTGATGACGCTGTCGGTGATGTCAGTAGCGTTGTTGGGGAAAATCTCGTTCATTGTGGCGGTTTCATCGTCATTCCCGTCGTTAAGCGTAGTGGGGAACTCCTCGGTGCCATCATGATTCTCGTTGCTATCCGTAGTGGGGAACTCCACGTTGTTGGTAGTGGTGGTTCCAGACGAATTGGCCACGGACGCTCCCATCAAAGCTGAAGCCGCATCCACCGCAGGAAGCTGCCACTGGGAGGTGAGAGCAGCAAAGTGACGATGAAATGCCGACAGTGCATAAGTGGTGTAAATATGCTTCCACACTTTCGCCCGCTCAAGCTCTTCGTCCACGTCGGAATAGTTCTTCTCGACAGTTTCTCCAAGATCCTTGAGGTAGGCGTTGGCGTTGCACTTGTCGAAGCGAGGAGGAATCAGCTTGACTCCGACTTGATCGACGAAAGACAAGGGCTTTCGCTGTGTCTCAACCTCCATAACTGCTTCATTTTTGAGGATGGAAGTGATCCCTTGTACATCTCTTAACAGAAGGAAACCATGTTTGTCAGTATCAATATCGGGGTCATCGTCCGCCCAAGCTTGCCAAAAGCTCTTCTTGGGTCCTTGGTACCGAGGCTTCTCTTTCAAGTGGACGAAGATGTCTGGCGTGCGGTGTCGTTGTTGCTCTCGACGTTTGCGGTCTGCCAGAATGCGATCAAATGCTACTGTCGCGGCGATGGGTGCCATGATGATCAGAGCGATGATGACGGACAACGTTGTGATATACTCGATCGTGACACATTGATACGTAGCATCGAACGATCGGCCAAGGATCGGGGTCTTGAATTGGTGCTTTTCTCTTGAGCTTGAGGAACAGTCTGCCAAAGACGCAGGTAAGGTGTCGTCGTCTTGGACTGTTCGTATCTCCGGTGCTGTCAAGGTCTCTTGAGTCTTCTTAGGGTCGCTTCCTCCAGGATGATACTTGCTTTCGACAGATTCTTGTAGCGTTCGTACTTTCATGATGGACAGTTTGGGTCGTTCTGCTGGGATCAAATCCAATTCAGCCATTGGATTTGTCCACTCGTGCATCCATTTCGACGGTTTTTGAGTCATTGTATCAACAAAGTAATTGATGATGCTGATGCAGATGACAACAAGACGAAGTCGAAGACGTTGTAGTAAGATAACAGGCTCCCAAATGAACAGTTGCTGCAATACAGTGGGACGCGCCATTGCAATCAATGTTTGTAGTTGTGAACGAGGGGACGCTGATGATTGCGTTGCTGTGACAAGATTTTGATTTTGAGCATCGTTGAATTGTTGGTTGGGTGGTTGCTCCAATTGTTGTTGTTTTTGAATGAAGACGATTGCTTCTTCCAAAGCAGTGTCGTTGTCGTCGAATGTGGTGAAAAGGCTACCCTCGGCATGGGCGGCCGTAGCGTTGAACATTTCATAAAAAGGCATTGTGTAACAAATTTCTTCTTCCGGTGTACTCTGACTTTGAAAAAGAATTTGTGAACACTCAAAACACTCAAAAAACCAAAACAGAAAAAACGTCGTGGTAGATTTTCCATCAACCTAAAAATCGGTCCGAAAGTGATGGCTCGCTGCTTTGACCCATTCGACTGAGACAAGATCCGAAAACCGAAAAGAGATGATGGTTTGGTGGTGTCTGTGCTTTCACGGTGCAAATTGAGAAGGCCTAATCGTCGGGTCACTTCTTATGAGCATACTGTATCAGCATACCCTGACCATCAACACACACCAGTACATTGACTATGAAGCAGCATGACTGACCGTTAGTCATACGACTACCGGTAGGTAGTACGACTAGCTAGTAGGTAGAACTACCGGTTCTTCCTCTCTATCGTAGACACCATGAGCGACATCTATGACGAAATTGCCAATGGTAGTCGCATGGACAGTAGACAGTAGACTATGATTCCTCATAGTGTGACACAATGTGAAACAACCAGACACCAGTGTCCCGAGATGAATTGTTGATTGATGCGTACGACGTATACAACCAATTGAGATTGCGTACAGACATTCTGCCACGATCGATTTGCTTTGTGAAGAATGCCGTTTGTCTCTCTTTTTTACTGTTGATGTGTCTCAGGACTGATACTTTCAGCGTCTCTTTGTTCTTCGTCTGAAATTCCAACACCTTTTCAGCCTTTGAGTTTGGCGAAACACATCCTGAAAAACCAATCTTACTTGTCAACAATATCCAAGTGTAGAAAGCTTCTGTTTCTTGGATTCATAGTATGATTTCGGACGATAGCGCCTGTTTTGAAGTGGCATTTCATCCCTCATCATCCGTTCGTAATGATGTTGCGACGCGATTGTCCCTGATGCAACTCCCATCTCAATTAGAACAACCACATCAAAAAAGTTGTTGCAACCGTCAAGGATTAACATTCCAGCTGCCGTGGTCGTTGCCTGCCATCGAGAATTGTACGAAAGAATTGAAACAATCCACGCCATTTGTAGAACGGAATCATGCCACGAGCGATCTGCATGTTGAACATTCTGTCACCACTGCCTTAGGGTGTTGCGTGCGCACAATCCAAAAACAGGCAAGTACAACTACCGGTAGTGCAAAGATTTTTGCAACCACATGGCTCGTTGACACAAGCTGCCGCTGCCAAATGAGACTTTCGAAAAAAGTCCAGGGAACTCATTTTCAAGGTTCACAGCAACTACCCAAAATGCCAAAAACCTTTTTGTGAGAGTCCATGCATACCCGCTCTGGTCGTGGCCACAAGAAGACACATCTGCTTGCCGTCTTCCTCACCACTACTGCAGCGCCAGCGACAACTTATTCAACAATTCCAAGGAACACATGAAGAAGTTACAATACGACAATTGTATTTTTTTTCAAACAACATTAAGAATTGGAAGGAAAAGAAGCAGAAATGCCATTCGCACGAACCTTTCTGTTTATGATGAAGAAAAGTGACAAAACGGCGATTCTATAAAATAAAAAACAAGAATTGGAAGGAGCAGAAGTGTCATTCGCAGGAACGTTGCCGTTTATGATGATATCGGAATTGTTACCAGCAATTAACTGGAAGTCGATTCTTGTGGTCGGATTGGATGGCGGCACTGGACGAATTCGCTTCAGCCGCAGCGCAAACGGCAAATGAGGGCCAGCACTTAAAAAAGTATTTCAACAGGAGGACCAGTAATGGAAAGGAACAGAGGAAGCCGTGGCAGACGCTTTGGATGACGGCATGGAAAGATCGAGAAGGGATGGATGAAGAAGCGACAGTGGCGAGAGGAGGTGTACTTTTTGGTGGAAGACCTTTTTCGTGGTAGTCTGGTAACTAATGTTTCATTTGAATAACCGCCGCGGTTGCACCGAATGACAGCAACCGCAAGAACACAGCAAGAACGGAAAGGATCGACGACAAAGCGACAGTAGCAACGATCAGTGACAGCTGCGGCAACGTTTGAGTACGAAAGCAAGAATTTGAACTTCTAGACGAATGAAGCTACAGCAGCAAATCAGAATTTTACCAGAGAATACCGAGAGTGATCTTTTCCACCAAAAGAATGAATGTGTAAGAAACGACAACTTGCACTGAGGAACAAAGGACCAGTTTCACGGTTGTAAATGCAAGCCTTCAACTTCCGCATGCTCCTGTTTTAGTCTCATTCCATCGGTTGCCCCACTCAACACATCTAGTACTACTACATAACTATAAAAAGGAAGTTTTTCAAGCCAAAAAGGAGGGCACACTTTCTTTTCCTAGGATTCGGGATTTCACCAAACGCAGCGACAGCTTTCCGCGCCAAATCAGTCGCAAGCAGAAACCAGTTGATTGCAAGATGCGATATGCAACAAGCTCGAGGGGCACTGTACCAAAAAGCCCTGCTGGTAGTCAACCTCTCCCAACGACGAGTTATGGAGCGTACTTCTTCATCAAGTGAGCAGATGCGAGTTATGCTTTGGTAACTTACAGTCACCTGATTAAGTTCTAAACATCTTGCTCCCTTCACGCTTGGTGAGAATGAACACGATGGCTGCATGACCTCAGCTGCTGAGAGACATGGAGAACGGAGATGAATGGCCTTTCCTATCAGTTTGTTGGTGATGGAAAACAGGATTCCTTTGCCATCGTCGTCGTCGTCGTCGTCGTCGTCGTCAAACCCTCACGGAAGTGCATTGCTGCAGATTCTTCCGTGGACGTACTAAAGCACTCCTTTCTCACAAAGAAACACTTTGTCCCGACGGCAGCATAATGTGTTCAATGATTGGAATCATAAATACACTATCTACTGTTGTGAGACCTGATGGAAAATGTTTTGCCATTGTGAAAAGATTACGTACAGTACGTTTTGAATGGACGGAATCCCGCAATGGGGCTTCATATGTCAGTGATCTCAACGTGATTCTCCTCTTGGTGCAATCCGAGATTTGAGTCTATCGACCATTTTGTATTTGGTTAGTTTGAGGCGAAACTTGGTCGTGACAGGTATGATGAGGTCGCCAGAATTGGATGTGTCGATAACCAATGTTTGCTTCTTGACGAGTTCCTTGACTATTTTCAAGAATGATGCGCTCCAATGGCTCATAACGTATGGAGGTAATTTCCGGGCATGTTTCGAAGACAAAATGGAAGCATTTTCTTATTGGGCACTTTCGTCGCAAAAAGGTTAGGTTGCGTATGTTCCTACTCCCAATTGGCCTCATGGATACCCCATTTGCTCGTGATGTCTGGGTGCAGGAAAGGACACTTTGATTTTCACTGCGTTATAGGGTCGGCAGTCACTTTGAAAGTCGATGAAGGATGATTAAGATTTGAAGTAAGCACCTGGAACATTCCAGGAGTGCCGTGACATCATCATGTTGTTGCTTTAACGTTTTTAACTCAAACTATCTCTCTCGGTGGTGGATTGTTAACTGTAAGTAATCTAGCTACGGTAGCTACCAGAGCGGTAGTCTACCGGCAGTAGTACTTTATGTTCGTCAATAATTCGTATCTGTCGCGCTTCACTGTCAATTCCGGTTTTTTCGAAGGACAGCCACATCATCACAGCACATTCATTTTTACTACACTCCGAGTAGACTACTACGGTAATACACCTACGACGTAGTAGCATCATTCATGGAGATCTTTTGCATCCAAAACTACTAGTAATAAGATCTTTGTGATCGTCGTAAAACAAGTTGCTGTCTTTTACACTCCAAGAAGATGGCATCCTTCCCCTTACCTGTCGAAGTGTGGCAGTCGGTAATTCTCTTTCTTCCACCCATCGATGTACTTTCCGTGTTGTGTGTGAATCGAGCGTGTAGTTCCCTCGGAAGAACGGGTGCTTTTTGGAAACGACTTTTCTTACGTGACAATGAAGAAGATGCGATAATGTTGCAGGATGATGAAAGTTGCGACGTGCTTCATCGAGCATACCTGACTCATGCCTACAAGAATGCACTGTCTTCTGTGAGATGGTATCCAATCCGTTCCGATCGAGTTCGTATTTCCGAACGTGAGGGACACTTGGCCTGTATGATCAAAAGCTCGAGTCAAAAACGAAGGATTGTCATCACCGGGGGATTCTCCGATGATGAGACTGTATGTACGTAATCGAATGAATGAAAACGAAAGTCAATCGATTTTGTTTCTTCTATTTCTTTCTTTCACTGACTGCTTCCGTTTTGTAAAACCGCGCACGTGACGACAAACCAATTTTTATCTTATTTTGAGAGAAGATGTACTTGATCCTGGAAAATCTTGGAATCATCGGTCAGGATACTGGACAATGAACTCTGTACGGCCCTCGCAAAGTGCCGAGTTTGTGTATGGAGCTAGTTTGACACCCTTGGAAGGACTATGTAATGATGGTGATGATGATATGACGTTTCGGGCCATACGATTTGGAGGATTTCGTGGTGGAGGCTATTCTCATGAAACCAATCAATTGTCATTACTGTCCATCCGACAGGTAGAGGGGGGACAACCAACCGCTCGATGGGAAGAGATACAACCTACCAATCCGCAATTGGCCATGCCCCGTGCGTACCACACTGCTACATTATTGAATGGACGGTACCTCCTAATCATTGGTGGGATGATGTGGCGTGAATCGATCCTCGCTGAATGTATTTTGGACACTCAAACATGGACCTGGATTGATACGACAATAACTACGGGATTGAAGGCTCCCAAGGGTCGTCATGGTCATTCCATCGTCTTAGACAGCAAACGTAACCGATTGGTCTTGTTTGGTGGAGGAAACGGAACAGGTACGAAAAAAAAAATCCATTGACACGACCGAGTCCGATTCCGTCGTCTTTTGACCGCATTGTCATTCTGTCTGTGGCCTTATCGTTCTTTTGTGTGTGCACATGTCGTGTTTTTCTGCATCTCCTTTTACAGACCTGTTGCGATCTGGTTATGATGACTACGAAGTATGGGAGCTTCAACTTGGACATGGATGGCAAGACGATCTCCTACAGTCCCTTCCCTGGAAATGGAACCCAATCTACTGTTCCAACCTTGACACTGTCGTCGACCCAAATGGCGACGAACAGCTTGACGGAGCTTCCGACGACTCGCACAACACGGAAGGAGAAGCACATCGTCATCAACAACAACATCAACAACATGATCTATCACCTGCTGAAAATTTATGCCTTGGACGGTGTCATTCCAACTTTAAGATCTCTGCGGACAGGGTACTATTGTTGTTTGGGTCCGGAGCGCCCTCTACGAATGGGTTGATTGCGTTCGACCTGAAGGACAATGTGTTTCATAGACCTGCCATTACCGGTATTATCCCAAAACCAAGATTCACGGGTGTGGCGGTTGGTTTGGAGGAGGGGTACATATTGACTCATGGTGGATACTGTACCCAAGAATCGGATGCCATTGGAGAATGGGATGTATTAGATGTAGCTCCAGCTCTAAAGCGTGGATTCGGTAGCTTACCAATTGACAACACGAGGGAACCTCATGAAGTGATCACAGACGCTCAAGCACAAGCAGGACGGTCGAACAGTGGACAAGCGGCGATGATTGAGCTGATGTACCGTACCTTATTGAGACAGGTTCATCGATTTCACGAACAAGATGATAATGATGATGACGACGACGACGACGACGACGATGACATCGATTATGATGATGATGACAGCTACGATCCTGGTTATGAGGAAGTGGAATGAAATCAGATTTTTTTGCAATAAGTGCTACGCTAAAATGCGTCGTCATCTTTGTAGTAGGATTGATCCAAAGCGGTAGGATTTTTCCCTACTCTACTAGGTTTTTGCATTATTTTTTTTGGTAAAAAAAAAACAAGTGGTTTTTGATGACATCCCCAATCAATGGATGGTCGCAACAGGTAGAAACTACAACATATCCAGCAAGATGATATATTATTATCAATAATATTGAAAAAGTTATCAATCATGGTCATTTCTACGTTCAGAAAACTTCTTGGATGCGGAATCGGTTGCAACTACTGGTATCATGGTAGTTGAAATAGACAGAAAAATAAGCACTATAGTAGACTGGATGGCTTTCCAACAGCAGTCGATACGAAAACTCAAGTCAACTAGTAGACTAGCTACTCTAGAGAGGTCGCTTCGTCAGATATCCATTGTTCGGACTGGCAGCAGGTACTGAGACATTCAAGAAAAAAGGTTTCGCTACGAAGGGGACCATACACGAGAAAGAAAGATACTTTTTAAAGTCGTAGCTTGGAAAAGGTTGCATCCACGAAGTTATAGTATATTGTGACAATTGTATGAATGAGCATTGCTTTCAAATAATCTTTCAAGTGTTTGGGAAAGGGGATTCGAGTTTTGGGAAATCTTTTTGTATTTGTAACAATAGCCACGAATGCTTTGTTACACTGCAAGTCCGAAGAACCCGTAATGCATATTATTATTAGGGTAGAGAAAGAATGATTTTCTTTGTTGGAGAGATTTCTCTCTCTATCCGCTGGCACAGCAACCCTTCTTTTTGTCTCCGCCTTGGCTCAAGCTGATTGTTTGTCCTTGAGAAATCGACTGTCCTCCTGCAGCACCATCTTCGGCCGAAACATTTCTACGACTCATTAGACGGTAAATTTCCGTCAAAATTCGTTGAAAGGCCGTGTCGACACCACTTGCATCCAAGGCCGACGTTTCAATGAATGCCAAATTGTGTTGTTCCGAAAAGGCCATGGCTTCATCCGTCTCGACAGCCCGCAAATGACGCAAGTCACTCTTATTTCCTACCAACATGACAACAATGTTTGCTTCCGCATGATCACGAAGTTCCTTCAACCAACGTTCGACGTTCTCAAAGGTGGAATGCTTGGAGATGTCATACACCAACAAGGCTCCCACAGCACCTCGATAATACGCAGATGTAATAGCACGATAACGTTCTTGTCCGGCAGTATCCCAAATTTGAGCCTTGATCGTCTTTCCTTCCGCTTGAATAGATTTGGTGGCGAATTCCACTCCAATGGTACTCTTGGATTCCAAATTGAACTCATTGCGTGTGAATCGAGACAACAAATTTGACTTTCCCACACCACTGTCCCCAATCAAGACTATCTTGAAGAGGTAATCGTATTCTTCATCTACACGGGCTGCCATGATTGCGGTCGAGAATTGTTCTGATAGTACAAAGTACAAGGACTGTGTGATTACAACTGGAAGCAGACAACAACAGCAGCAACAAGGTTAGCTTTGTATACCTTACAGTAATGACAGCTTCACTCACAGTCAGTGAAAAAATACTACTGTACGACGACGTATGACAGAGGGGAGAGCGGTCATTTTCAACAAGAACAAAAAGGGACTGTTTCAGATCGACCAACAAGTCGAATTTCATCCATTGTGCGAGCCAGCCGATCTGCGCATCTCTCTAACGGTCGGGGGAAATTTTCGAAATTCCCCCTTTTTCTAGTCGACTACGTCGTTTTTCACCACGACACCATGGACAACATCAACCATGGTCGTTCGGCCTCCAAAACTTCTCCTTTTCCGATGGCCACAACCACACAAAATACCCAAGACATCTTTCTCTATCATTCATCATCATGGAACGTACATGCTAGCTTCGTTATGCGGAGCAACAAAGGTAATGAGTACGATCCGTCCGAAAGAGGAAAAGCACAACAACAAAAAACTCTTCTTGGACCGCTGATGAGATGACTTGAATTATCGCGTGTGTGGGTCGAAGAAACTTCGGAGGGAACGATGTGGTGGCAAAAATGAGGGACGGCGGTGCGCGGAAGCTTTACAAAACAACCCTATATGGGTAGGTACGTACATTTGTTACAGTTGGTACATTATGACGCGCCTACCGGGTGTGGTGGGTATCATACCTTTGATACACCGCTGTCATTGGAGCTGTGCGTTACGTAAAAATGTACTTCGAAGTAAGTTACGACGGTATTCCGTAGGTTCAGGTACCGTTATGATAGAAAGATCCTCCACAAAGAGAAAAGTGTCACACCTTCATCACCTCGTATTAGGTACGATACCTCTTCTGACGGATGACATAGAAGGAAGAGTGCAGCAGCTCTTTTATACAAACACCAAAGCCTTGCTTCCCAACTACCGTAGATTTTTAGTTGACGGACGAGGAGACAACAAAACAGTCCAAGATGCGAAGAGGTGACCGAATGCGACTCATCTGTTGTTTCCAGGACGATGACATTGTCGCGGCGTACAAGAAGACTCAAGATATCGTGAGGAGAACTCCGAAAAGAAAACCACCCGACTTTTATGACTTGGCAATTGCCAAATTCAACGACACTACTTGGGTTCCCCGCAGTGAGGTGTTGCCAAATTTACACGAAGACTTCCGTGAGGCCCATACGTACCCAAAGAGACCGGAGTACGACTTGGACAAGAGCAGGTTGGAATCGACCATTGCCTCCCAAAAGCTCTCCCTCATAAACATTGTCCTACGGTATGAATTCACTGGACGAGGATTCGTGCCGATATCGGAAGAGAATCCATTGGTAAATTTTGGCTACGTTGACCTTGAGAAAGCAATGAGAGAGGGTGGAGATGACAGGAAGGACTATTTAGGAGATAACCCGACTGATATCCTGTACTGGTGGCATGTCCTGGATGAGTTGGAGCTGTTGGGCATGCTCTGTACGATGTTCAGAAGAGGCGTTGGATGTAACTCTAGTACTCCTTGTATTCCAATTTCCAAGCTCATCAAAAGAGCCAAAAGAAAATGCCAGGGTTCAGATGCGACCCACCAAGCCGTAAGCAAATCAACATCGAGTCTTGAATTAAGCACCATGATGAGGAGAAAAGACTTTCTGATGAAAGCAAGGTACGGTCCAGGGAGCGCCAACAAGTCGTATTTGGACAGACAACTAAAAGACTTTGACGAAGATATCGAGAACGCAAAAAAGAGACAGAAAAACGGTTGACGGCGCGGAAACGAAATACTACGTAGCAAGTAACAACTGCTGATAATGGACAGTATCTGCTTCAATGATAAAATTATTATGATCTCCTATGTGTACACTGCCCTGAAAGTAAAAGGCCCAATGTTCGTTGAACAGATCCTGCATGTTTCTCCGTCTCCCTTTTGATCGTAGTTGTTGACCCAAGGCGCCTACCATCAGGACAAAATTTGTAGTTCATTGGAAAGACTACCGGTGCTTGACATGGAAGGTTACATTTAGAACAATCCCCTGTGCATTTCTGTGGAGACCACAGCACGTAAGTCTTCCTCCCGTATTGCCGGCTCGATTGGTACATCGATCGGTAGTCCGAAAACAAATGTAACTTGTTGTCCCTCCTCGTTTATTGTTGTTGCTTTGTGCATTATCCGCTGGAGTAGTGTAACCTCTGCCAATCTGTCGGTCATTGTAGCGTATCGACTCCTCAGATTGCTTTCTGGCGTCAGGCAATTAACCACCCACAGTTTGAATGTAAACAGCGCGTCCTTCCTGTATTGCACCTTGGGGGAAATTCTGTCCCATAGTTCACGCATTTCCTCTGTCAAGTTCAGGGATGCGTTCCTGCCGAACGCGTGTATGGAGGTTATTGTGTTCACAGCATCTGGATTCCTATTGTGTTCCACGAAACTGCACATGGATTCCTCGGAGTGTCTTCCCACCGAGTACCCCCGGCAGTACTCCCTCCATTCGGCGGCGAACGCATGGTATACATTTTCCCCATCCTCACCATCCTCGGGAGGCCGGATGTCAGTCACAGCCCAGTTAGGGTCGTTCTTGTACAACCAGTACCTACGGTTGTTGCTGTCTGCCATCTCTGCGTTTACGTCGGCTGCAGTGTCAGCAAGAGCCTGGTTGTTCCAACAACTTCGCATTATTCTTGCCTGTCGGTCAAAGGATGCCAGCTGCCTTCCAGATATCCCCGGCTGGACATATATTTCCGGTACCTCCATGTCCTGGTGTGGTCGCGCCCTGTGCAGGAACTGCCACTCCCCGTTGTGTGTAAGTACCGACCAGAACATCCCGAAAACTTTGTTAATGTTCCCATCCAGACTCTGCCAACCTGCAGCGTCGGCGTGACAACCAGCACGTCAAAGTCGTTTGCTCGCTCGTTGGGATTCCGGAGAAATTCAGCCTCCCGCCCACCTAGCTGGGTTTTGCACGTGACGACCTTGATCCTGTCGGTGGCGATCAGAATTTCGCCCTCCTCAAACAGTTTCACCAGGTAGTTGCCCAGGTCTACCGCCTTGTCCACCGACGTCATCAATACCATAACTTTCTTGGTCTCCGGAGCAAGAACCCGTATGTATTCCACGGCGCGAAATAGCAGGTACTTGTCGCATGTAGTAATCTTAATTTGACGGGGTGGGTTGTCGATCCATCTAAACCTATAGGCGTGAACATGTCTGCGGTCATACAAACCAATCCTTATTTGTGTAAAAGAGGACATCACGTTCGTGCAAGTCGTATTGAGCACAGATTACCTTCTTTGCGTGTCTCAATATCAGGCCCAGTATGAAATAACTCTGTTCGGCTCTGTCCCGCCAAGTATCGGAGACAAAATGTCGTCGCAGAAATCCCGCCTCGTCCAGAATTACCAAATCGTAGTGCTCTCGCAGTTCTTCTGGGATTCTCCAAATTGAGTTCACACAAAGACTAACCCTCCTCCAGGTATAACCAGACCCATCTCCTTGGTACCTCCCGTTTCTTTCCGTAATTGTTGTGTATGCCACCAATCCAAATCCCTTCGACATGGTGATTGCCAACGCCTTGCGGTAGTATGGCGCGAGGACATTGCGTCTGTTCTCGAGAGGGTACTGCGCCAGGCGTCCCAATGCCTGTCGGTTGTATCGGAACATCTGATAGGTCTTCCCGGCACCGCATGGTGCGTCGATGACTGACAATTTTCTACGTGACATCTCCCGTGTGCAAATGTTTGGCATTTTGTTAATCACCCCGTTTGCGTCGCGGTACGGTAGAGTGTGACAACTTTCCTCATGGAAACGATACCTTGTGCTCGTATACGTCTCTAGGACGAAATGTCCCGTGCTGCACGCGAAGCACCAAACCAGCGGTGAGCCTTCCCTCCTTCCTCGTATCATGAAGGCGGAAGGTCTTCCATCCAGACCGGCCCCCTCCATCTCCTCTGAACAGTCGTGAAACAGAGTATCACCTATGGCGTACTCCCGGAGTGGTCGGTACTCATAGTCGACACCACTCCTGAATGTAGCGTCGTCGTCGATCACGGTTGTCTTCAATAGGTTTGCATTGGCCCTTTCCGTGATGTCTTCCAGCTGCACCAGCGTTGGGACGGCCCCCCTACCTCGGTTACGGTAGTTGAATAGACGTACACCCTCCCTGTCCTCAATGTAAGGGTTGACGATGGACCGTAGTGGTGGATAATCATCAGGATGCAGTTGGTGTACCTCCGTGAATGCAACACACAGCGCTGCGTAGTACCTGCATTCCCTGCTTGGTTTGTAAATTAGTCTCGTCCTCAAGGTTTCCGGTACAAGCAGCGTTTTCTGCAGACTGGCCAAAGATCTTGGCCCGACACCCAGGAAGTCAACTTCCCCAATATCTGCCAACCCTCCACGGTCGTGCACAATTTCCTCCACCTGGAAAAGCGGCCGATTCCCACCGGCCTTACTGCTTCCGACTATGCGAAAACATTGGTTTTTCTTGTAGACACCCTCGTCGACACCGGTGTCACCCACACCGCGCCAACCATTGTGGTCATGCTGCACGTGCAGCAGCAGGAGGCGGATCAACCCAGCAGGCAATCGCTCCACATCATCCAGAGGCCCAAGAAGACGCTTCAATGCTGTATTCACACACACCCATAGATATCTGCTGAATTCCCAAACGAAGTACTTCAAGGAGAGCCAGTTGCGATCGAAGACCAGGTCTCGGTGGATGATGTGTATGGAGAACTTCGTTTCTCGCGAACTGTTCAACAGTACAAGTCCCGTAGGGCTGTGTCCCTGCTCTATCAAAAATTCGCGCAAGGACTCCCGGTAGAATATATACATGAACTCACACTGTGCATGGTCGAGTGGTTGCCTGGCTATTTCAATGTATTTTGAATACAGCAACTCCCGGCACGCCGGCGGAAGACCAACGTGACACAAACGCATCATCATGTCTTCCTTTTCGAAGATGTCTAGGCAGAGGTCTGCTGCAACCTCAATGTCCAGGTAAAACTTGCAGTGATCCGTCCCTGTGACTACCTCGTAGTACCACCATTTGGCGCGGTCGTGGGAAATCAACCTTTCGGTGAAATCAATCACGGGAAGGCAACGGTATTTCTTGCAGTATGAACCATCTACACGTCTGTGGTCAGCGGCCCATACGCGGGTGTTGTAGGCACGCACCGCCAAGGCGTCGGAAAGCTTGTAGCGAAACGAGTGGGTACCGTCCATGGCCGAAGTCAGTAGAATGAGTTGGAATATGATTTGGTTGCGACAAGAATTATGTTCTGGTGTTGACCATGGCTTTGGTCGTCCATCCATGGCTTTGGTCGTCCATCACCGAATATGGTCCGTTCTTCCGCCTCAACCGGGCGGCCATGAATAATTCATTTTCGCGCCAAGAGTGACCCATAACCTAACAAGATCGTCATGATGTGTTCTGTGAATATGTCATTGCTGGGATTGGTTTTCCTGGGAAAACAATTCCAAAAGCATCTTGAAAATAGCAAACGGCGAGGAAAAAGAAACAAGTGGATACTGCATCGTTCGGGCAGACAATAAATGGTACACATTACCGTCCCAGGAGAGGTATTTTGGTTTCGCAACGGCTGGGTTGGCGGAACGAAGTTCTTCTTCCATGACGAGTTGCGCGGTGGTCTCCGACTTATCCGGCCATTACAGTTAGGGTTAGAGAATAATTTCAAAAAGTCCGGCGCTAATAACGGCCGAGGCAAGTCCAAACGGGCCGCGCCGGCCTCGCATAGGAAACAACCGCAAACAGGGCCCCGGCCCCAATCTAAAGTCACGCATTACTTGTGCATCCATGCCAAGTATTACTCGCCCTTACATGCGGATTCGCCTGTTATGACAAATGCAACGGTGCGTAATACTTGGCATGGACGAACAATCCACACAATCGTCGGTGTCATCCAACACCGGTGCTGGCCGGAAGGCTAGTGCCAGCGGCCATACGTGCACTGACCATAACTGCATCAGGTGTGACGACAGGTGTAATATTAAGTGCCCAGTATGCGGCAAGTTTTTCCGCCTATCCAGTGTCTCCATGCACTACAATGTATGCAAGCAAAAAGGAGACACCAAGCCACCTGCCGAAACATGGGAGGAGGGACAGGCGAAACCTCATCCAAACCGGGCGTGGGCAAGGACGGAGGCTGGGAAAAAATCCCGGGCCAGGACAAATGCCCGAGCGGAGTTCAATAGGAGAAATCCGCCACCGGTAGAACCGCCAACCAGGGAAGCCTTGCTGTCCTCGATCCTGGTGTCCGAAGACTTCCCATTCCGACTCAAACGAAACTACGTCTCGCAGCACCAATACGGTGTGCTGGCGTTCTTGACAGTTATCGATCATGTTGCAGCGGAACTATCAGGGACACGATCGTCGGTACAGGCAGACAACCCTGAGGGACGAGGCGGGAAGTTTGTGGACTACCTCGTCCGTGGAACCAGGGAAGAGGCAATGGAGGAACCTGACCCGGAGTTTCGGGAAAAAATACACCGGAGACTAGTGACCTGGAAGCAAAAAATTGCGAATAACAACAACATCGGGTTGGCGGCCCTGCAGCCATGGACGGATTTGGTCAGGTACCACGAACTGATGGAAGCCTACCACCATGACTTGGACGAGTGGAAAAACGAAAGGGATAATTACGTCAACATCCGAATGGGAGCATACCGTCCGCGGCCAAGGTTGACTCCCCCCGAAAGGACAGAGACAGTCCCAATTATTGACCTTACCAGTCCATCACCGGTCGCACAGTTCCGGCACACAACGGAAGATGACAGTGTATCGGTCGATTCGGGTGACAGGGAATCGGTCGGCTCCGGATGCTACGAGGACGACCAGCAAATGAAGGTTGGACAGGAGGAATACGACTCTGTCCACTCATTTTCCTCCATGAGTTCCGCAGGAATGAAAATTGGTGGCAGGGAGGCATCTACCGAAACTCCACCGCGTGGCTATCGTTCGTTGGTGGTTGGTAGGTCGGCTAAGAGTGGCGGTCACGGTGGCTACGGTTCAGCAATTCGTAACGGCCACCGACGACCAACGACGCCAAAGTACGACCACCCACCACCCACCACGCTAAAGCAGCCGGTGGCTGGAAGAGAAAGTTCCGCTGCAAGAGTCGGTAGGCGGAGCGGAGTAGAAGGCACCAAGTCCAATGATGCCGGCAAGAGACGGAAGCAACCTCCGATTTCTACCATGGCCATGTCCGATGCGACCGCCAAAAGGCGGAAGCAACCTCCGATTTCTGCAATGGCTGGTGTTTCTTTGCCGCCATCACCTGGAATAGCCAGCCCTGAATCATCCAATCCAACACGTCGGCGTCCGGTATCTTCGAGGCAACACTCGGTTTCTTTGCCGCAGCATCAAGAGCAAGAAGTATCCACGCAACGAGGTGTAGCCCAGGACATGGGCGAGCAGTCCAGTCCAACACGTCGGCGTCCGGTATCTTCAAGGCAACACTCGGATTCTTCGCCGCAGCATCAAGAGCAAGAAGTATCCACGCAACGAGGTGTAGCCCAGGACATGGGCGAGCAGTCCAGTCCAACACGTCGGCGTCCGGTATCTTCAAGGCAACACTCGGATTCTTCGCCGCAGCATCAAGAGCAAGAAGTATCCACGCAACGAGGTGTAGCCCAGGACATGGGCGAGCAGTCCAGTCCAACACGTTGGCGTCCGGTATCTTCGAGGCAACACTCGGATTCTTCGCCGCAGCATCAAGAGCAAGAAGTATCCACGCAACGAGGTATAGCCCAGGACATGGGCGAGCAGTCCCGCACTGCAAGGAAACGACACGAGGAACCGGCGTCCAGGCCAGCCCTGGACAACCCATATTCCGCGAAGAAGAGACCGAGAAGAAACGTCAAAAACAACCCAGAACCTGAGGCGCCACCAACAAAACAAGAATTGCTCTCTTCGATCCTTTGCTCCGCCGACTTCCCATTCCAGCTCGAACAAAATTACGTGCTGGAGCACCAGGAAGGAGTGCTCGCGTTCTTGGTCGTGATCGAGCATATTGCAGAGAAGTTTTCTGGCAAAGCAACAGGGGTGACGGCAGATGACCCCGAGGGACAGGGTGGAAGGTTTGTGGAGTATCTAATCCGTGGAACTCGGGAGAGCGCGATGGAGGTACCCGACCATAAGTTTCGGAGAAAAATACACGGGAAACTAATGGCTTGGAAGCAACAGATTTCCAGTGGCAGTAGAATCGGGTTATCGGCCATGCATCCATGGCGGATGCTGGTTCAGCACTATGAATACATGGAAACCTACGAACAAGCAGTGGAGGAGTGGAGGAACGAAATGGAAAACTACGTCCAACTCAAAATGCAAAGCTACCGTCCCAGACCAAAGATGCGTTCGCCTGACAGGGCAAACCCAGTCCCAATTATTGACCGTACCGGTCCATCACCGGTGGCACGGTGGCAGAGATTAACGGTAGATGAGGGTTATGGCAGCGAATCGGAAACCTCCGTCAGCTACTTTGGCACCTCCCAGCCCAGAAAAAAGAAAAAAGAAACCGAATTGGTGGTTGGAGGGGAGGAAGGAGATTCAGACCACTCATTTTCCTCCATGAGCTTCACAGGAATGAAGGTCGGGGACGGCAACAAGAATGCATCTGGCGACACTCCTCCGCGTGACTACGGCTACTTGGAGGATAACAGGCCCAACAAGAGAGGCAGTCCCGGAACAGAGGAAGTAAATGACGGCGGATGTGGTTCATCTGAAGATGAAACAGCCAGTGAGAAAAGGAGTGATAGGGCGGTGGCGAAGCGCCATGGCAACCAACGACGGCCAACGACGCCGACGCAGCTGGTGCGTGGAAGGCCAGCTACCAGAGGCACTTCCACTACAAAAGTCGGTAAGCAGAAGGCCAAGGAAGTGAATGACGGTGAATGTGGTTCATCTGAGGATGAAACAGCCAGTGGGAGAAGGAGTGATAGGGAGGCAGCGAAGCACCATGGCAACCAACGATGGCCAACAACGCCAAAGCAGCCGGTGCGTGGAAGGCCAGCTACCAGAGGCACTTCCGCTACAAAAGTTGGTAAGCAGAAGGCCGAGTTGGATGAAGCAGCACATGCGGTCGCGACACCTAAACGGAAGCAACCACCGGAAGCTACCATGGCAGATGTCGCTTCGCCGCAAGACACTGTCAATACCATGCCTGATTCCTCCAATTCCAAACGTCGATGTCTGGGATCTTCCCAGCCAAAAAAGCACTCTACCGTGGCCGAACAGAAGCAACCACCGGTATCCACCAATTGGGCAACCCGTAGCACGGTTGAAAAAAAACGCAACTCAGCTGCCATGAATCCTGACGACAGGACGAGCTCTACCAAGACGACGCTTCCTCCATGGCCGGCAAGTGAGAATGAATCTGTGAAGGATCTCAGAAAAAAGAAGCAAAAGGGCGCATCACCCGAATCTTTGACTGTGAAAGAAAAAGCCAAGAAACTCCTCATAACATACGACGAGCCAGAATCGCCGATCAAGCAAGAGGCATCTGAGGAGAAGATGGTACAAAATGATGACGCCTCCAAGAATGGAGTAGGACCACCATTCCTTGTGAAAAGTGGCAATGGCCAAGATTTGAAAGATATCGAATCAAACGAACCAAAGCTTTTGGATGGTGGAAGCAACGAAGTGACTCCCACTGCTGCTCTCAAGCAAAGCGTGTCTGTCATGCAGCCTAAGCAATATTCTAACAGTCATCATGCAAATCGAGGAAAGAAACTTCGTCAACAAGGGTATTCCTTCTCTTCAGTGGGACTTTCCACGTACGAAGATTCTCCTGGAGCAGAGCCCGTGGGAGGAGGCAATTCATTGACCGTTTCAGTCCTTCCTGTTGAAGACGATTTGCAACCCACTAGCAATTCGGATGTGACAGATAATCCAGAAACTATTCAACCAGTTCAAGATCCAACAGCGGATAGTTTGGTTGTCAATGCCACTCTTGTGGACAAAGAGGAAGAACGCACGCGTGTTCTTCAAGAAGCTAGTTGGGCACATGCTACTCCATTAGAGGAAGGAATAGAAACGCGTTCAAGAGTTTGGATGTTTGTTGCTGGGCTGGTGATATTGCTGGCAATTGCCATTGGAGTCGCCTTTGGAGTGAGAGGTAGATCAGATGGTAATGCTGTCGATGCAACTCCTTCTTTGGAAACAGCGCATGGCGAAAAGCCCACCTTTGAGTTGACGTCTCAAGCAGCAATTACCAAAATTTCAAATGGAGAAAAAATCAATTTTTCGTATCTACTAAAAGGACACTACCAACCTTTTTTGCTGGAAGAAATTCAAGGGGGAGATATAATTTCATGCGCCATGGAAGGAGAGTCTGGAGATGCTGACCTCTTTTTACGATTCGGAGAGGAACCATTTCTTGGTAATAATTTTGTGGATTCTGCTGCTAACGCTTGTCATAGCTCCAGTGCAACTGCAATGAAGACATGTGAGAATATTCTCGCATCTTCTGATGCCTTGCTTTACGTTGCCATCATTACATATACCGAAGTTTTCCAGTTGACTTTGCAGTGCAATATTACATCTGCTGATGAGACAGTCTTGCCTTCTCCAACAGAGACACCAGATGGCTTGCAGGCTTTCTGTGATCATATACAAGGAGTCTATGATGGATATCCTTGTTTCTGTATAGAATCTGAAGCTATTGTTGGAATTACTTGCGATTTGGGACCCATTGAACCCTATTCTCAGCACTATTTGGCTTTCTGGTATGATACAGCTCGCAACTCTGGGTTTTATGCTTTTGAATGTTTTTGCAGGAGCTCCTTTTGTGGAGATGCTGATGCATTTTGCCTAGGGGTATCTCTCGTGGTGCCAGAATGTTATGTGACCTTGAAGGTAGGTAGTGAAGTAGCTCCAGCATGCCTCTCAGAATGCAGTACATGCAACAATGGAGAAGCGTATGGTGCAAATGTTGATGCTTGTGATGATTTTACCATTCCTTTCAACCAAGGATGTTATGTGACAAGAATTCTGGGTGAAGTGAGCCCTACTTTTGTCCCTGGTTAGACTTTTGACGACAGTGAATGACAACTTATTCTGAGTGAAGAGGCACTTCCGCTACAAAAGTCGGTAAGCAGAAGGCCAAGGAAGTGAATGACGGTGAATGTGGTTCGTCCGAGGATGAAACAGCCAGTGGGAGAAGGAGTGATAGGGAGGCAACAAAGCACCATGGCAACCAACGATGGCCAACAACGCCAAAGCAGCCGGTGTGTGGAAGGCCAGCTACCAGAGGCACTTCCACTACAAAAGTCGGTAAGCAGAAGGCCGAGTTGGATGAAGCAGCACATGCGGTCGCGACACCTAAACGGAAGCAACCACCGGTAGCTACCATGGCAGATGTCCTTCGCCGCAAGACACTGTCAATACCATGCCTGATTCCTCCAATTCCAAACGTTGACGTCTGGGATCTTCCCAGCCAAAAAAGCACTCTACCGTGGCCGAACGGAAGCAACCACCGGTATCTACCATGGCAGATGTCGCTTCGCCGCAAGACACTGTCAATACCATGCCTGATTCCTCCAATTCCAAACGTCGACGTCTGGGATCTTCCCAGCCAAAAAAGCACTTTACCGTGGCCGAACGGAAGCAACCACTGGTATCTACCATGGCAGATGTCGCTTCGCCGCAAGACACTGTCAATACCAGGCCTGATTCCTCCAATTCCAAACGTCCACGTTTGGGATCTTCCCAGGAAAAAAAGGACTCTACCATGGCCGAGGTATCTTCGTTGTCCCCTAGAGAGCAACAAGTGTCCGCGAGATGAGGAGCAGACGCTAAGAAACAATCGACCGGACCCGCACTGGAGCAGGCAAGAGTAGGAGGCCAGCGGATTGGCGAGCCTTCCCGCAGTACGAGGAAATGACACGAGGAACCGACACCCAGGCAAGCCCTGGACAACCCCTACACCTCCAAGAAAGGCCTAGAAGGAACGTCGAAAAACCAGGGAGGTTTGAACAGACCCCAGAAAAACAAAAGAGGTTGGTATATGAGGAAGGAAGCTTTTTGGGTACGCACGGACTCGGAAAGTAATAGTACAATACACTACTAGTTATTTCATACGTTGTCATTTCGGTCGAATGGCTTTGGTGGAGTGGTGTAGGAGTGCAATCACACCTTCTAGATGAGTAACATATCGAAGACACCAACCAGGTGAACGTACGGGTGATATCCGGCATATAACGGGTGGTGTCACGCATATGTGATTGAGGTCCAACAACACCTCATACGGGTGAGTTCACGCATTGAGACCATCTGATACGGGTGATATCAAGGGTGTTATCACCCATCAGGGTGTAGAGGTGATATCACCACAGTAACACAAGTCATTACTATATATGTACGGATGTGATTATTTGGATTTTAATAGGCGGACGTGGTTGGGGAACATATTCAACGGGAGCTCTCGAAGAAGTTGCGTTTGTTACCATTTCTCCTCTGTTTGTATGGATATATGTGCAGTTGTAATCGTTACCATGGCACCAACCCTCCTCTGTCTGTGTAGATCTATATAGATCTACATCATATATCGACGCGCTTTGGATGGACCTAGGGAGGCTGCCAGAAATCATCTTCCTCTTCGTTTTCTGCGTTTTAGGTATGATCCAATGGTGTCTCGGAATCAGACCCTAAGCCAAGTTCGCGGTATACATTCTTCATGAACGAGTCATCCAGAACCAAGAATCTAAGGAATGCATTCATGTCCTCCCTCCTCAGAATGTACCGTGTTGATGCATGCGCCTAGCCCGCCCGTCTTTTCCTTGACTTGGCGAATGGGACGCTTAGTTTCCTTAAGATTCTCAGCGAAACACCGGTTCTTTTCTGGTTAGATAAAAAATTACCCACTGATTGCCCAAAGATGTTCTGGAACAATCCCCTGTGCATTTCTGTGGAGACCACAGCACGTAAGTCTTCCTCCCGTATTGCCGGCTCGATTGGTACATCGATCGGTAGTCCAAAAACAAATGTAACTTGTTGTCCCTCCTCGTTTATTGTTGTTGCTTTGTGCATTATCCGCTGGAGTAGTGTAACCTCTGCCAATCTGTCGGTCATTGTAGCGTATCGACTCCTCAGATTGCTTTCTGGCGTCAGGCAATTAACCACCCACAGTTTGAATGTAAACAGCGCGTCCTTCCTGTATTGCACCTTGGGGGGAATTCTGTCCCATAGTTCACGCATTTCCTCTGTCAAGTTCAGGGATGCGTTCCTGCCGAACGCGTGTATGGAGGTTATTGTGTTCACAGCATCTGGATTCCTATTGTGTTCCACGAAACTGCACATGGATTCCTCGGAGTGTCTTCCCACCGAGTACCCCCGGCAGTACTCCCTCCATTTGGCGGCGAACGCATGGTATACATTTTCCCCATCCTCACCATCCTCGGGAGGCCGGATGTCAGTCACAGCCCAGTTAGGGTCGTTCTTGTACAACCAGTACCTACAGTTGTTGCTGTCTGCCATCTCTGCGTTTACGTCGGCTGCAGTGTCAGCAAGAGCCTGGTTGTTCCAACAACTTCGCATTATTCTTGCCTGTCGGTCAAAGGATGCCAGCTGCCTTCCAGATATCCCCGGCTGGACATATATTTCCGGTACCTCCATGTCCTGGTGTGGTCGCGCCCTGTGCAGGAACTGCCACTCCCCGTTGTGTGTAAGTACCGACCAGAACATCCCGAAAACTTTGTTAATGTTCCCATCCAGACTCTGCCAGCCTGCAGCGTCGGCGTGACAACCAGCACGTCAAAGTCGTTTGCTCGCTCGTTGGGATTCCGGAGAAATTCAGCCTCCCGCCCACCTAGCTGGGTTTTGCACGTGACGACCTTGATCCTGTCGGTGGCGATCAGAATTTCGCCCTCCTCAAACAGTTTCACCAGGTAGTTGCCCAGGTCTACCGCCTTGTCCACCGACGTCATCAATACCATAACTTTCTTGGTCTCCGGAGCAAGAACCCGTATGTATTCCACGGCGCGAAATAGCAGGTACTTGTCGCATGTAGTAATCTTAATTTGACGGGGTGGGTTGTCGATCCATCTAAACCTATAGGCGTGAACATGTCTGCGGTCATACAAACCAATCCTTATTTGTGTAAAAGGGGACATCACGTTCGTGCAAGTCGTATTGAGCACAGATTACCTTCTTTGCGTGTCTCAATATCAGGCCCAGTATGAAATAACTCTGTTCGGCTCTGTCCCGCCAAGTATCGGAGACAAAATGTCGTCGCAGAAATCCCGCCTCGTCCAGAATTACCAAATCGTAGTGCTCTCGCAGTTCTTCTGGGATTCTCCAAATTGAGTTCACACAAAGACTAACCCTCCTCCAGGTATAACCAGACCCATCTCCTTGGTACCTCCCGTTTCTTTCCGTAATTGTTGTGTATGCCACCAATCCAAATCCCTTCGACATGGTGATTGCCAACGCCTTGCGGTAGTGAATGACAACTTATTCTGAGTGAAGAGAGCCCTCAATTTGTCAGTGGCTAGACTTTGGAAAGTGGTACATTTCTTCCCATGCCTCAAATTTATTATGCATGAAATGATCAGATTTAAACTATTACTACGTAGTACCATTCTTGTTGCTTTTTTTGGTCCCCAACTCACTTTACGGATTTTACACAATCGGTGGAATGTATATCATGGGTTGTCTTCATTGTTGATTGATGAGATCGGTCACCAACTGTTCCATGGTCAATTCTGCCGTGGCGATGCATATATGTCGAGGTGTGAAACGGGTGCATTCGTGGGGTGGATTGGAATAATGATTGTTTCCAGCACAGTGCAAGACTCGTGGATGGAAGAGGAAATGGGATCCCTTTGGTAGTGGCGCACCAAGGATGGCTTTGGAGGATTTTAAAACATCATTTTTGGTGCAAAATTGTTAGGCCGGGCTTTTGTTCAAATGTTCATGTAATAAAATCTATTTTATGGCTATGCCAGCTTCTAGAAACTACCGTAGTAGTCTTGTATCTATGTAGTAAGAAGTTGACTCACCAGCTGGGCCCCTAAGGGCGAGGCACTGCAGGGAGTGACCATGTGGTGATGGTAGTAAAAACCCTACGTGAGGAGGAAAAATTAATCTGGTTGGAGAGGGGGTCATGTGAGATGAGAATGAGCATATTTAATGAGCAAACACTGGGGTATTTGACAGGGTCATATCTGGATACTAGTTTCCCTACTGGGAGCCATCTCGGTAGGAACATGACAAGGAATATGTGTGGGCTGTCTTTGAACATTTGACGGAGCGTTCTTAGCTCTGCCAATTGATATCTGCAAATGCGTCGTCTGACATTTGAGCCTTTTGCATTATGTATTGTCTTGAGTTCCTTGGTGCGGCGATGATCTCTGATGTGCTTGCGGTGTTTGGAGGCGACTGTTTGTCCTTTATGGATGAGGTATCAGTGGGTGCCCTCGATCATCGGAGCTGGGGTATTCTTGTGCGAGGAAAGACTCTGGTAGTTTCCAGCCAGTTTGTCCGCATGGATGTTGAGTTTCGCGGGCCTGTGCAATTTATCCAGGGCAACCTGTGTTTCCTGATGGCCCTTGATGTGGTGGAATGTTATCTGCGGGAGGAGTTTGGCTCCCCTTTTGACTTCAAGGAGTTCGAAGTACCATGTTGACGATGAAGGTTTTGTTGATATCTGACTGATGAAAGGCGATGGTTGGAATGGAATGCAATCATCGTACGTGCAATCTTGCTTCGATTTTGATTTTGCATGGGTTGTGGGAAATCTTTTGTAACTCTTTTTGAAACACAACAGCAGTTCTGGTTCACTCAACCCCGTCGTACCATCTTCCAGGACGCAAAGAAGGCAACGACGTGTTCCGGTGGTTTCAATACTCTGCCTTTTTGACAAGCTTTGGACGTTGACTATTGCGATAGATGTATTATATCATGTGCTTCCAACTCTTGTGATGTGGGTGTCTTGTTTCACCACACAAATCGTTTCATGGGTGGATTTTGATCTCATGGGATTCCAGATGATGTTGTTGCCGCGTTGTCGCATGTATTCGACATTGCCACAAGGAACGGGAACGACCAGAATTCCTGTTTCATTGGGTCTCTGTTGGCGAGGAACATACACAGAGGCGGAGGAAAAGTGTCGTGAACGTCCAGGGACCATTGCCGAGGTTTGTTGGAGGAACGACCAAAAAAATCAGACTGCACTTCGAAATTGATATCTGTACTAATACGTAGTACCTACTACCTACCGGTAGTGACCGGTAGTGACTACCGGTAGTAACTTTTTCGTACCGGACGATGACAATACTATTACGAAAATAGTACTAGGTAGCTAGCTAGCTAGCTAGAGCTACCCTCCGAGTAGTAGGTAGGTCGATGCAATGAAAATCAGGCAGATTCCTGCATTTCTTTTTCCAAAAAAATAATTTAGATACGGTAGACAACTGCCGGTATGGATTCGTTGATTCGTTCTGTTCGTTGATGGTGTCATCCAATTGAAGCATTATTTTGTACTTGAAGTAGACCACTTCCGCAGGTCTATCTACCGTATTACTGTAGGTACCTACGGAAGTGTAATTCTACCCACAGTGTATCTACCCGTACCGTACTCGGAGTAGCTGCGGTAGATGGTAGAACACAGTTCCCGGTAGTACGGTAGATACCTTCTTCGATACTCTTTACTCTGTTGAAATGCTCGCCGTGCGCCGCCACATTCACAACGGACAGTTCAAAGCGACACGATATAGTGTTGAAACGCACGGGATTTGCATGCGCACCAAAACTCCGAAAAATTGGACGGCAATGGCAGTTTCATCTCCGAAACATCATCGTCATACTCGGAGTACTTTTTTTCAACACACGCAGGCGCATTATTTTCTCCAAGCATGTTTTGTGACGCGTCCGTCGAACATCACTTTTAAGTGGAGTGGTTCTTTGTTATGTATTGTATATTTAACCGATCCATACTTGCCGGTCTGGTTCATCGAAAATACCGTCTGGTCGAGTTTCTTCGCCTGTCGATTTTCGAACGAATGATGTGAACGCAAACAAGACAGAACCCCCCCCCCCCCCAAAAAAAAAATTGTTTGTTTCACGAACACAACAAACAACTGCAAAATCCAGCGAGACAGGCCAGACTCAACAGCAACAACAACAACAACAACTCTTCCTTCCAATAGAGAGCAAGTTCAACATAATATCTGTTGCACACATTCATCACGATACTATACACTATATATTATATTGTATATATACATATAGTTGTTGTTGTTGTTGTTAAAAACGAAATTCCGTTGTTCAGTTTCGGAGATTCACGGCAACTACAAAACAGCTAAACTCGCTGTTTGGAATACGACAAGACCCATCGTGTCACGTCCGGAATCTCTTGTCTATCTCTTTTTTTGTGCACAAAAAACTGTCATGGCTCCCTTTGGTTTGTTTTCTTCTCCCAACAAGAAGAATAAAGGAGGAAACAAATCTCATGGCGGCGGAAACTCCTCCTCCTCCTCCTCCTCTTCGTTATTGCATCGAGTACGGACATCTCCAGCACCATCCTCGTCGACGTCGTCATCGGCACGAGGATCGTCGACCGTCGACAATAAATCGACATCGTTGATTTCGTTGGGAACGGGTGAAATGACTCATGATGGAAAGGTTTCCTTCCTTCCCAGTCCCGAATCAAAGAAACAACGTACATCACCTCTCCTTACGAAACATTCTTCTGTACAACAACAACAACAACAACAACAACAACAACATCAATCACAACACGGAACGGCAGCATCCGAGGCTGTCCAAAAGATCCTTCGAATCTCGTGTTCCTTTCTTCGTGTCGCAGACTTGGGAATGGACGAAGACGATGTCTCTACCACACACGAATCGGCAACGACCTCCTCCTGTCTGAACTCTTCCATGGACATTTCTACCAATACCAGTTTGCAACTCCGAGAGCCCAACATTCATCATGCCGCCGTCGATCCTCCTCCCGGTATGGATATGGATCCCAAAGAACGTTGGATCGCTCTCACCACCGACACGGATGGTTCTCATGCACCCATCGCACCCATAGCCATGGACCGATTGGCCAACTTTGGCTTTACCACCTCCCTCAACGAATCTATGTGGATCCCCGATAGCAAGACGGATCGAATCCTCAAAAAGGCGACGACGTCCGAATGGATGAAATCAACCTTTCGGCCGGGCAAGATTCATTTTGACGAAGGAATCGGTGCCATACCAGAAGAGGTAGATGAAGTATTGGTTTGGTCTGGTTCCTTCAAACATGGACTTTACGGAAGTGATTTGCCGGCCATTCGGGCGGCCGGTATCGTCAATATGTCTGCCAAGTCCTTGATGGAACTACTGGTCGATAGCACTCGAGTCAAAGAATACAACAAACTCAGCTTGGGACGACAAGATCTTGTCACGTTTGATGGGGATTTACAAACTCCGGGGCCGTTTGGAATGTCCATTACCAAGGTGATGAAATCGGAAAACAGACCACCCATGATTCGAAAGAATCTCATCTTTGTATCGATCTTACATGCCAAGGAACTCATCGATGGCAGCGGATATTTGATCGTCACACGCGCCGTACATCGACCCGAAGAAGAAAAGACTGTCGCCAACGCGATTCAAAGTGAAATCCTGATGGGTGTCAATCTGATCCGAAAGGTACACGGCGCAGAAGATTCCAAATGTTTCATGATCAATGTCAATCATATTCGATCTCCCATGGTACCAGTGATGGTCGCCAAACGCATCGGGGTGGCTTCCGCGGTAGGATTCGTGAATGACATTCGAGCGCTTTGTTCATGATGTTTTAAAAAACGATGATGGAAGGAGGTTGAGAGAGGAAATACTTGAGGTACTTTTTTGGCCTTTTGGTAAGCCATGTTCAAACCCCTCTGAAGAAATTCTGCTCTATTAAGAACGACTGAAGTAGAAATGATCGATCCAAACCGTTTGTACCCCACAAACAAGGGCTTTTTTTTTTTTTTAAATTAAGCGGTTTAGGAACCAACCGAGACGTTTGGTTTCCAGAGGGAGACGTAGTTATAACCACAGCTCAAGAGTATGATTTTGGAGTATGCTAACGGAGAATACCCTCCAACAAATTGGAGCTAGTACAACCAATTGAAATTACCTAGAGTTGAATCGTCATCGTATCACAGTGAAAATTGTAATTCAGTCGTCTTGGATCGATTCAAAACCATCATCCATCATGGAAGAAATCATTTTGTATCCAAAAACTTGTAGTAGAAATGGTGGAAGACAGAAAACCAAGAATGCGCCTTGCTTGTTTCGAAACCTCTCTGGAGTAGAGAGGAATTTACTCCCTCCTGTTTCCCCAATTCTGTCTTGTACTATCGAATAGTATCGATTTATTGATTGAATTGATCCTCACATGCTGGATGCCTGGATTGCTTATGAGCCATATTACTACTACGTAGCTCTTATCCTACCTAATTGATAAGACACAATACGACTTCTGTGCAAAATAATTCGGAGTATGTATGTGTTTATGCCTTCAATGTACCCTCGTATACCTGGGGACAATACGAAGACTCTACAGACAGACGGCCATCACCTGGAGCCATCCGCGTCGCTTCGGTATCTTTTTCTGTGATGATGGATGGATGGATCTCGTCGTCGTCTCGTCGCATCTCTCCTCCATGAAGATGAACTATCATACTCTTTTCCTCATCAATTTCCGACCATAGCCGAAACTCGGGCACTGCAACTACCGAAAGACCAATCGACCAAAGAAAGCCATCATTCGAAAAACTGTCAGCGTTCTTACTGTTTGAAGAAGAAAGAAACCATGGCCTCGTCTTTCACCGACTTTGACGATCAAGAATGCAAATGTTACAAGGTGTTGTCGACTAAACCGATTCCCAACAAAGCCCAAGTGTTTGATAGTTTGGCATCGTTCTTGCGAAAAGACAAGGAACGTCAATTGAACTCGTTCCAAATCGGGGACGATAGTGATAATGACGATGACGAGGAGGAAATGGAGGATGACGGCAAACAATCCAACGTGTGGGGACGAGATTTGGTACGAGAAAAGGCCACCTGGAACGAACTTCGAAGATGGGCCAACGAGCTGCTGCTAGAAGACGGCAGCAGAAGTACAAAGGACACTGGAAAAGGTAAACGAGAACGAACACCCATTGCCGAATGGACCAAAAAGAAACGGGCCCGTAGTCGATCGGACGTAGACGAAGAGGGTGACAAAAGCGACGGCACCGGAAACGACAAAGACGTTGATTCTACCAACGGCTCACCAGTCAAGAATAAGGTGGGAATGAATGCGCATGATGATAGAAGAATCACTTCCACGGGTATGATCAAAGTGGAGACAATCGAGTCTACCGGGAGAGCAGAAGTGGTCATTGTGGGACGGAGCGCTGAAGAATCGTTTGAAGATCACGTGCAGTCTGATATGGACGACATTGAAGAGGCGCGAAAAAAGTTGGAAACCAAAGAGGCAAAGAAAGCTAGAAAGAAGGAAAAGAAGGATGCCAAAAAGGCGAAAAAGGAAGCTAAAAAGATGGCCAAGAGAGAAAAGAAGGAGTCCAAGAAACGGCATCGAGACGAAACACCCGTCAAGGAGGAAGGTTGATATGACTTTCACGCAGGTGAAACGAGTAGTCTCACTAATTGATGTTTGGCGAGAGGGAAAAGAAGATTGTCTTCGGATCGTGTCGTGCTCATTGATTTGAATTGCTGCTGCCCCCATTTCGCTGTGCTGGGTAGATTGTGCAACGAGTTGGACCCTCTCCCTGTCCATTGAGTTCCTATTCCGATGTACGGAAATCTGTCTTCTCCGCCTAAGCAAATGATACTCGTTCACTGCTTCACCAAGTGTTACTTGCCACCTATTTCATGTTGTCTCACCCGACCGGCCCCGCAGGGCGATGCGAAGCTCTTTTCAAGAGAAGATCTAAAATAATGGCGATGAGATACGATAAAGAGTTAGGGCCTAAGTAGTAAGAGTGTTCAGGTATCTCTCTTTGCCGTTGGGCTCTTGTTTCGGCATCTTTTCCGTGTTTGGCAAATTTCTGGCTTCCCACTCCTTGTAACAGTGTCACCAAATTTAGCGAATAATGCTGTAAGACAAGATGAGGCCATGACTGCTGCGTTGGGCATCAATGTCATTTCAGTTGAAGTTGGAGTGCTGTCCAGTCTTTCGTTCGACCGACCTAGAATGCGGTGTTGCCACCACCATTTGCTTGGCTGAAGAAAAGATCGTGGATCCTGTGTATCAATTTGTGTTCTGGGATTTGACAATTCTGTAAACAGGTCTAGGTGGGGTCGGTTTTCAGAGACTCGCAATGCTGTGGGAGAGCGTCTATGGAGACAAAGTGCTATTCCTTGGTTTTGGATCAGAGCGGGAGAGGAAAGGATGGAAAGCTTGGATGGTTTCGTTGCACGATGAACACACGCTGGGATTTTTATAGGAGCATATCTGGTAACTACGACCAGAACTGGAAGCCTTCTGTGTAGAATTTTGACAAAAAATTGAAAAGGAATTCCCTTGAATGCATTGACGGAGCGTTGGTGACTGGACCAACCTGTATAATCAAAAGCAGCATCCGATGTAGGGGGTCTTGTTTTTGAATGTACAACTTAGCGCCTTCACGATGAAAGTTTTTGGATGCGCTTACGATGCTGAGCGATGAGCTTGTGTCCATCCTTGACAATGTTACCATAGATTTCGTCGATCATTGGAACTGGAGTGTAAGGCGTGGGTTGAATTCTGTTGAAAGTTTCCGACGGGTTGATCGGCTCGGATGTTGAATTGAGCCTCTCGGGGAAGAGTGTCTCAAGAGCTGCAAAGTGATCTGGAATCTTGATGACCATTGGTGTTTTAAGAAAACGAATGTTGTATCATTGAAAGGCGGAGATTAGTCTGCGATACATCTCAGCACGCTCGAAGGATATCACTCGGACCAGGTTAGATCATCAAAAGGTCCGACTCGTTAACGAAGTTGATTGTTGTGATCGATTATGTCTATTTACTTGACGATTGACGACCATGTTGCTTGGTATCAATCACATACGATTTGACTTCTAAGATTGCGTTCTTTCATTGTGAATGGAACAAGAATAGAACATATTATATTTTTGAAATCCAACTTACAGTTAAATGTCATCGGGATTTAAGAGAGTGAGACACGCTATTTTAAGGGGGTTTCAGCGAATCTTTGAGGGGAGGATTGCGGAACCCTCTAGCTAGTAGAGTCGTACATAGCTAGCTACGAAGTAGAACATTGATCCCAAGAAGTGACTCATTGATGACGTGTTTTCTCCTTTCCGACCTGCGAAATCACCACCACGTTACATACATCATTGTTTCTCTGTTTTTTCCACCACCTCCGTACTTTCTTTCCATCATCACGTTACCCTGTATCTCCCTCTGACTTCAAGAATTCAGAATCACTACGACTGCGTACTGTCACCACATGGGTTGACAGAGGAACAGCACAGAATTTCCTAACTGTAAAATAAGTAGCACAAGGCTAGGGTCAAAGGTATCCAACAACCCGTTTATGATTCTCTACCGCCACAGAAAACACAAGATTCGCCATTCATTCCAAATCGTCGCTGTACTTTTTCATTTCATCGCACGCTGTATTACCACAAATCACCAAAAATGAAAATTCTATACACTACCGTTGCCATCTTGCCGACGGCGGCCGCCTTTTCTTCATTTTATGGCACTCAATCACGGAGGCATTGCAGTCCGTCATCATCTCTGCAACCCGAGCAGTTGCCCTTTTCTACAGTGGTACTATCGTCGTCGTTTGTCAAGGAGTCGTCGGTCGATTTTGACGTGAATACTGGCACCATTGACAGCGATTCTGTCGCCACAGTCGCCATTCCGCAACAACAACAACAACAATCTGCATTCCAAAGGGAGGAAGAACAAAAGCGATCATACTTAGATGACGGATTTGTCTTTGGATTGGAAGGGTCTGGGCTGGATCGACCGAAAGGAAAGGTCTCACAACTGGTTGTGGAAGGGGATAGTTTAGAAACGACCAACTGGCAACGAGCCGTCGTATGGGGAACGTTATTGGGACATGCTGGATTTTTGACCACGGCCTTTGTGGAAATGCTACAAGTCAATCACGGCAATGTTGGCTGGACTATGTTGCAGTCAGTACTATTGATAGTGTCGAGTTGGATTCTAGCCGATTTTGGTTCTGGAGTGTTACATTGGAGTGTTGACAATTATGGAAATGGAAGAACTCCGATCATGGGAGGTATCATTGCTGCCTTTCAAGGTCATCACAGTGCCCGTAAGTGACATGACAAACTGCTTGTAAACGCGATTCGATTTTTCCCCGTGAAAACCTACAAGACAACTGACCTGTGCTACCTCTTTTTCTTCTTCTGTCATTGTATGACGTCTCGTCTCTCATATTATGATTTCAGCCTGGACCATTACCGAACGAGGGTTCGAAAACAACGTGTACAAACTCTGTGTTCCGTTTGGTATTGCTACCATGGGACTGCTGAGCTACCTTACAGGTCCCTTTGCGACGTTCTTTTTGACGGTGTTTTGCGTATTGGAAATTCTCAGCCAAGAATTTCACAAGTGGAGTCACATGACCAAAAGTCAAACACCGAACTGGGTCGACCGCCTCCAACAAGTGGGGTTGACCATCGGAAGAAAACCACACGCGCAGCATCATTTGGCCCCGTACGATGGGAACTATTGCATCATTTCCGGCGTTTGTAATCCGATGTTGGACCAATCGGGATTCTTCCGACGGTTAGAGCATATGGTATACAAGATGAATGGTGTCGAAAGCAATGCATGGAAACTGGACACTAAATTGAAAGAACGGACGCTCCAAGGAAACTACAAATTGATCGACTAGACTCTGGACAATAATACTTAAATATTATATACTAGCTACTTGTAGTGTTTGCTTTCATTTGGCAGGTATTGTTTCCGATGGTACGGGTCCATGTATTCGGAGTACTGCAGTTATCGAGTCAAGATTACAACTGATTCTCGAGTATGAGTATGATACTATGAGTGCACTACGGTAGTATACCGGTACCGGTAATATTTGTGGAGTTAAACTACTACATAGTACCTCTACCGTACTCTAGTACCGGTAGGTAGTCTATGCATGCTTGCTTCTCTACGACATATTTGTAGTACCGGTATTACACTACGGTACTACCTGTAAGTACGACGTACCTACCTACCTACCGGTAGTGAAACTACTGTCAACATCGAACGGTCGAATCCATTGTGCTCTCACCTTTCTTCTCCCCCTCCTTTTCTCTTCATGTTGGATGATGAATCTATCATCTTATCCTTTTACACAAAACAACCCACCGTATACTGAAGTAAACGGTCCTACCATCATCAGAACGATCTTTCGTTCATGCCACACTTTTTGCTCAGGTACGTCAAGGGACTTTGTCTGGATCGCACAACAACAGCAACAAGGACATTCCTCTTGTATGATCTTAATAATAATGCAATGTGTGATCTTCCTACCATTTCGACGTCGCTATCGAACGACCGACTTTTCGTCGGTTGTCGTCATTTTGACATTGAAACGACGTTTTGCAACTCGTATGGTTGACATTTCCTTACCTTTTGCCTTGTTTTTTTTTTCTTTCTTTCAGGTAGAAAACCTCGATCTCTTTGCAGTCGCCACGCTTACGTAACCACAACACCAAACGGAATTCCTATCCACGATTGGAACAACAGATCCTTGTTGTTGTCATTTGTCCAGAAAGTAACTGCAAAGAATTGTCTCTCCGCCCCCCCCCCCCCCCCCCAAGTATACAAGAACAAGATTCTCTCTCTCTTCCTTTCTCTTGAATTTTGAAACATTTGTCCCACTGTGAGTGACTTTTTCTTAACAGCATAAAACAATGTCGATTTCCTATGAAGAGGCATTGGCCACACTCCAAGCGATGTTTGGAGATCCGTGGACACGAGAAGCCTTGGACGCTGTGCTGCGACATGAGAAGGGACACATGGAGAACACGTGTGAACTAATTTTACAACATGGTGACAACGATCCTCAAATTCTCGTCGAACGACTCAAATCGGGCGGTCCCGAACCGCAGGTGGCCATGGACGAACAGTTGGCACGACAACTTGCAGCGCAGTCATCGTCGGCTGGAAGAGGTGGAACCAACTTGCGTGGTCGTGGCACGCCAACGAGATTACCCAATGACTTTTTGCGTCTACCTGGATACAAACCAACCGCATCTGCGGCTGCGGGGGCCACACCGGCAGCAGCAATGGACGACGAAACATTGGCACGGATGCTTCAAGACGAATTATTTTCTGAAGAGCTTGCTCGCAATCCAGACTTTGCCCACTTGGCCCGAGGCGGACGAAGAACAACGGCTTCCAATGCACGTATGCCAGCCGGAAGAAGAACAGCGGGAGGAGGTACGGCGCCTCCTCAGAATCCGTTCGAAGGAGTCAATTTGATGCAAAAGGTATCGGATATGGGAGAGGGTGCACGTCGACGACTCCAACAATTTGCTATCAATTTTGAACAAAAAATGAACAACATCGGCAGTGGTGGCGGCGGCGCCGGACCAAATACGGGCGTTTCTGGGCCTCAACGTGGAAGCCTACAAGAAGCAAGTGGAGCAGCGGCGGAACGACGTGGTCTTTTGGATGATGACGATGGCGAGGATATGATCGAATTCGAAACTCGAAAGAAGAGCGATTAAAAATGAGCATGGGCGGTGTAAAAATGACTTGCGTGTGTGAACCGTCCCATCAGCGTGTAGTTTGTGTAGCAAAGAATTTAATACACTCACGTTAATATCAAGGTTCAACCGAATGGTCGCTCTTCGAGGGAGTGCATGCGTGTATAATTTTGCGACGCACCAGAAAGACTATCAATCGATTGAAAACGATGGTAGTCCTTATGTGTGACATTGATTTGTCACATAGACAGCTAGAAAACAAAATAGGTTGCAGATTTCTTAGTGACGGGGATATATAATGAATGCAAACTCATGAAACATGGACCATAATCTCTTGGTTGTCAAGAACACGGACGACGATTCGAAAAAGTAATTGAAGTGGATGCAAACCCTGGGTTTGCTTTTTGTCGAAAAGTTAACCATGATATTTAGACACTTTTCACGGACGCACTGGTTAAGGAAACGGTAATGCAATGATGGGAAGCATTGATCGAACTCATGTTTGCAACAGGTGAAAGTGCATGGCCTCTTTGTCGGCACCATGGTGATGCAGGTGTGGACAGGATAGATCCAATCGATTCTGCAAGACTCCCGGAACTGCCGCTCCTGTTTTTCATTCTGAGTTCTCTCTCACTCTGCTGAAATATAAACGTCGAGCGACGACGACTAAAATCCGGTAGTCTGGATTCGTCTCCACTTCGCAAAAGACTCAGCTCCTTTCTCACTATGAGGTTGACATTGAACATATCGTGACGGTACTGTGGATTCTCATTCCAACACAACGGCAAAAGCTCTTTGATGGAGAGAGGAGCACGAACATATTCAAGATTGGGTCTCTGGCAAGCCCCAAACACACCAGCGGCAAATTCCTCTGAGTTGGATCCAGAGCAAAAATCAAACGCTCTTCGCAAGGCAATCATTTCGTAGAGGACAATCCCAAAACTGTATACATCGCAGGAGGAATTATACGGCATTTTTGCCCAGACCTCTTTAACAAGTGACCAAAAGGAGAAAAAGAAAGAATGGGGCATCATAAGCGGAAGGTCGATTCACGAGATCGCATAATGGAAAAGATAAAGTTGTCGCGAACGTACCTGGCGCCATGTAACTGGGCGAACCACAAAACGAGAGCCTGTAGTTTTCATCGTCAACTTTGAGATCGGGCTTCAATTCTTTTGCCATTCCAAAATCAAAAAGTTTGATGTCATCTAAAAAGAAAAAAAAGTTCAGATAAAAACAAACAAAGTTATGTTGGATGGTAGAGATGTTTATATCAGTGGATGATAAAACTATGAAAACTTTCGTACCTCGAACATCAAAACCAATGTTGCTGAATAGAAGCGGAAAAAATGGATGGTATGATGAGAAAATGGATCTGTGCATGCCAACTTCCTGAACTCTCCTTGTCATGTAGAATAGTGAAGACTTACTCTGGCTTGATGTCTCGATGAATGATTTTCTTTTTGTGAAGGTATTCTATGGCAGATCCCAACTCAAATGCTCGTTCGAGACGATCTTCAAAAAACTCTAAGCGCTTCCGTCCTCGCCGATCACGAAACCGTCCCCACGAGCTGCCAAGTCGTTTTTCCTTGACTTTCCACGTCAACTGGATACGCCGCTGCAGGGTTTCATAGAGTCGATCCAACACGACAAAGTATTCGTTGGAAAAGGGATGGCCAACATCCGCAATCCCACGCAATTTGATAATGTTGGGGTGGGCCAGAGTAGACAAAAACACAGTCTCTACGGCCAGATCACAAAGTCCTGCAATGATGTTGGATTCATCATTGCTTTGTAAGACTTCTCTTCGGACCATCTTGATGGCATAACGGGAGTCTCCTGAGAAACGAAAGCAATGTTGCGCAATGAATTCTCTTGACTCCTGGTCGTCACTTGCGATTGTCTTTTCTCGTCGGATGCCAAAAGCTGGACATGTCATCTTTTTGAGCGCCGCTGACAGAGATAATGAACTCTTGTGGGTGGGAACAGCTGCTGTAGCTGGAGTAACGACACGTGCCATGGATGGTCGACGCGATTGGTGACACAATCGGATGCCACGAATCTCATCAACGGTACTAAAGCTTCCTTTTCCCAACCTCCTTCCTTGGGCCAGCTCTTCCTTGAGGAACTTCGGTACCTGAAAGATGTCATGAGAGTTATCAAAGACAGACTCCCAACTGTAATTTTCATCGTTGTACGTTGTAGTCTTAGAAAACGAGCTTCCAAATCTTGTCGAGAAGATTCGACAAGCTTCCCTATAAGCCGGGTTATGAAGATGCGCATGTGAACATTCTGTCGACTCTGTGGCAGTGTAAGTTGTATTGTTGCTCATACGGCTGCCTAATTGAGGATTGCCCTGAGACTGATAATAGTTCTTCTGCTTGGTAGAACTGGCATATTCCGGGGCGCTAAATGAACTATTGCTCCGGACATCAGCTTGCTTTGCTGAAGCGTGATCCATAGCTTCGTTCGCCGTCTTTCGCGACAAAAGGAGAGGGTGAGGATCGATTATACCGTCTCCGCAATGTGCGCAATGATCGGGAGAGAGCGTTTTGTAGACGAAAGTGTAATGATGAGAATTTGATTTCTTCTTTATCCCACAAAGGAATGACAGCCACGACGAGCTTTCACAGTAGTACTGGTATACAGTTGTATGTGATATTGAGTCACCGGGTCTCCTCAAAAGGAGCGGAAGAAGGGAGGGAGAGAGGATGACTGATGATCACACCTGACGTATCCGTGTTCACCGACAAAGAGCGAACATGAACATCCACAAAAGCGCGTCGAAAGGCCAGTAATACGTAGTATTACTTTGTTTGACGTTTTTCAAGTCTTAATCACGTCATACTAACTTCAAGTACTTTACGATTAGTAAAGGGGAAGGGATTCGGTGGAAATGGTCGCATAGAACACGTAAAGGGATGAAAGGAGATGGTTGAGTTCTAGCTCGGCAGTACGTCATTCGTTGTTTACTCACCATTCATCACTCATCACTGTGTGATTTAAGTTTTCAACCTTTTTTAGTTTTTAAGACGAACAAACGGGAATATCAACTTCGATTGACACAGTAAAAACGATAGCGTGTATGACAACGAAACGAGGTTGTTAACCAAGTGAGAGAGCGGCCAGTCGTTCCCTCAACATTTGAGCAGCGTTAGCTTTGAGCTCTGTGTGCCTTCCTACTATAATAAAAGTACCACTCGAAACTACGTGAATACTTAACCAAGGGAACAACGATCCCACAATCTTACGTCACAACAACATATTTACTGTTAGTATATTTTATGACAGTACGTCACAGTCAGATGAATTTTTTACCTTCTACGACGTAACAAGCTTTCATTAACTGTAAATTAATCGAATGTTGTACAGTAGTACGAAACCGCGCAACCAGAGAAACCATGTTGAAATCTCTCATGTATCTGCCAGGGAGCATCACAATAACTAGAGCGATGAAAATCAATCACGTACATGAATTTGTCCCAAAAGCAGAGGCATTAATAGAGCCAAGTGTCATCATTTTCTATTTTTTTGACCGATGTTGATTCGACAGAATGTTTTTCATCTTCATATTGGTCATTTGGGCTCGATTCAGATTCTCTCGAGCGTGTCGCAGGAAGCTTTCTCGGGCATCCTGGGAAATAGAACGATAGATGCTTGTTGCATAATTGAATCCCGTTCCTTTCCAAAAGTTCACTGTGAATGCAGTCAAGAGCCCATGTATCCTGTCACCTCTAATGGTCTTGGTGGAAAATCGAAGGCCAAAGTTGATCCACCATTTTGCCAAGCCTTTCAGTTCCCGGATTTCCTTTGCATCCACGACGTACACGAACCATGAAAGAAAAAGTTTGGCGAAATAAAACAAAATCAATAACGGCAGTCCCTGTAAAACAAAAAGGCGCCGACTCATTATCGAAATCACCACCAAAACATAGAGAGCAATGGCAGGATTGGATTTCCATAGTTCTCCTTCACTGTTTCTTGGACTTGTTTGTTGCCTTGACGCTTGCATCAACTCGGCCATGTTCAAAATTTGCGTACTTTGGTGTCGTTGGATTTGACTTTTTCTTTTTTCTGATTGTTTGTCCTTGGTGTTGTTTAGTGTGCTCTCCAATTCCATTACATTTTCATCGCCCAATAATGGGCTTTTTGGCTTGCTTTTGGAAAAGGTGTGCGATTCTTCAAGAGACAGATCCTCACTGTGGGAAGTCTCGTACAATATAGGGTTGTGTTCAACTATGGACATGGAGTCCATCATTTGGAGGAGGAGTGAAAAAAAACGCTGCTTGTTTTTCTTTCCTTTTGTGCGTTGATGTTGTTTTGCCTTGGTTCGAAGATTTTCGGTTCTATCCGATGTAGATGGAACAGTGGTGCTGTACTCAAAGACAGTCGATATGATCGTTGCTATCGTCCTCTTCAGCAAGAAGTAATACTGTTGCACGCAAGCAACAGAGTAAAGTTTGAAGAACGAATAATTGTTCTCTCTCTCTCTCTCTCTCTCTCTCTCTCTCTCTCTCTCTCTCTCTCTCTCTCTCTCTCTCTCTCTCTCTCTCTCTCTCTCTCTCTCTCTCTCTCTCTCTCTCTCTCTCTCTCTCTCTCTCTCTCTCTCTCTCTCTCTCTCTCTCTCTCTCTCTCTCTCTCTCTCTCTCCTCCCCCTCTCTCTCTCTCTCTCTCTCTCTCTCTCTCTTCGGGTCCTTTTAGACTCTGGATGGCTCTATTCGATTCGGGATGGGAATGATGACGGAACGACTCATGTTGTGGAGTAGTAGACGTCGGTATGCATTCCGGTACGAATTCCACAAGACGAACAACAAACCAAATCGAACGCCTTTTTCACCGGATAAAATAATAATAGTACTACCGTACGTATTTTAAAGTACTAGGTATGATACGACTTCTCTCACAGTCAGTAAATAATTGTTGTAGGGGAGGGGAAATGATGCTGCATCACAAAATCCTTCCTCTTCTGAACTGTGAACTCTCATTCGTTTTTGGAACAATACGGGATCCAATGTTTCCGTTGGCTGACACCACTACCGGTAGCGACAGTAGTAGTGCCGGTTCTACCATGCGATTTTTACTGGGTAGTACCGGTAGACCTGTACGGTGTCTTGTGCACGTTCGAGATGTTCAACGGACCAAGGGAGTCGTGCGAGTATACTACCAATATACCCAGTCGCCGCCTCGGCTTCCGCAACTCCTGTGGTGTGGGTGTGCACTACGCACTAGTCTACCGTAGGAGGTAGGAGGTCCTGGCGGACCACGCGCTAACCTGCGCCTGCTCGCGTTGTATCATACCTAATCCATAAAAGGATGCATCTGGTTTAGTTACAACGAGTCAGCTGTTGTGTGGAAAAGTAAGAGACAAACAACGGGGGATTGCCAGGAAAAGCTAGTTGACTCGTACGGGGAACTGCACGCTTAAGGGTCCTCATGGGACCCTACTACGGTAGCCTGTGCAGTTGCCAGTGCACACATCCTGTTGAAAATCTCATGGTGAATCACCACAGAGAAGCTCAACGGCAGCAAAAGTATGATGTTGTTGCAATGGCTGCTACCACCAGGCTACGGTAGTAGGGTCTTTTTTGGTCCGTCCGTCTCCCGTCCTTCGCCACCAACTTATGCAGCGACCCAAGCAACCTTACCTAAGCAGCCATGGTACATCCCATACATTGGCTGCATCCTAGGGCTTGACGTAGTAGACTACCGTACCGGTATTTGGTAGGTACGGTATCGGTACCGGTATGTGAGAGTACCGGGGGTATCAAACCTCGTGCGAGTACCGGGACGTTATGCATACGTCGCATTGACGTACCTTTGTACTGGCCTACCAGCTATGCATAGCTCTTCTATTGTAGTGGGGCAAAAGCTACCGGTAAAAATAACACTAAAGGTACCGGTAGTTTATTTTACAGTTAGGCAAAACTCTACAGGAGGTACTAGGTAGTCGTAGGTACCACGGGATCCAGCAACAACCCAAACAATTGATCGACACAAAAACGTTATGCTACTAACGGTTAGGAGTGATAAAGAGTAACATATATAGCAAGATGCATTCACTTTATTTTCAGGCGACAAGTGGTTCCGATCATCATTACGAAGTATTTTCCTTCTGCCGAGAGGAAATCAGACGGATGCATACCGTTAGCACCCTTCACAACAACCACAGGAAACGTCTGAACAGTCAACACGGATTGTAGCATCGTCTGGGGCTCCCAGGCCGAGACAGATCTCTGATTCTACGGTTCCTTGGAGAAGATTTTGTTGGAGCTCCAAGCTTGCCATGGATGTCATGGTGCTGAGCTCAGTGGGTATTGTACCAGTCAGTTGGTTATCATACAGTTCCGCTTGCACCAGATTGGATAGTTCCCCAAGCTGGGTTGGGATAGTCCCCGTCAGGTCATTGCTAGCGAAACTTAGATACTCCAAGAGAGTCAATTCTCCCAGTTGTGTTGGAAGCGAGCCAGTCAGGTTCATTTGACCGAGACGAAGACTCCACAACGTTGATGACAGCCGACCCAAGGTAGATGGAATAGTTCCAGTATGTAAATTTCCGTTCAGATGTAGACTTCCCAAATTGGTCAATTCAGAAATAAAGTTGGGAATAGTTCCCACAATAGAGTTGCCATTGAGGTTGATGGACACAAGATTCTCTGCCAACAGGATCAACTCCTCGGGTAAAACTCCTCTAAGACCGTTTCCTTGTAAGTCAATATCCGTCATCAAGTTACTGCTGTCACAAATGTCAGGTGGAGCTGTCGTAAACCAAGAACATTCGTTGGCATCAGTTAACCAGCCAGAGGAATTCAACCATTCGTCTCCATGCGTGCCGTAGAAAAGTACTGCCAAAACCCATCGTTGTATGATTCGTGCAGGCTGGAACAACACTTCTCCGGTCGGTGGGGAGGAAACTAGCCACTGCAAGGCACGGAATTGAGGGGAAGATGGATCCTCCAGTACTTCGAGCGATTGTGGCATTTTTTCACGAAGCGTTTCAAGGATACTGTCGGTCAAGTCGCCAGGGGGAAAAGCCAACGGAGTTGGTTGATCGGTACTGGGAGGCTGTTCAGTCGTTGCGGACTGGCTCGACGGCATCACCGTAACATTCAACCCGTACGGATCGAATGTTATGTTTGATCCATTGTATTCAATTTGAAAAGGTGGCGGCGTTTCTTGCACAAGTGGGGAATAATCAACGCTTGTAGTCTCGTTTCCCTGCTCTTGCAGTAATATGACGATACCAAGCCCTGCGAATGCCGCAAAGCATAGCGCAGAGATGAGAATTAATAACCGGATTATCTTATTGTCGCGCAGTGCACGACAAAAGAAATTGCAAGCTCCTGCTTCTTTGGTGCCTTTCTTGTACGAGATCAAGGTAGGTGCACTAAGTGGATGTGGTATTTCCAAATGAGCATCGCTGTTGTAGGTTGACGGGGTCATTGGCTGCTTCATCTGGATACTGTTGACTGGACTCGATGTCTTCATGTTGTTGTTGTCGTTTTGGTTTTGTTCCGGTACGAGATTGCCTGCGGGTGTGCCGTGTTCGGTGTCAACCGACCACCAAGGTGTTTCCTCTTTCGTGGTAGGTAACGCTGCTGCTCGTTGTTGAGCAAGCCGATAGTACGTCCCGTCGTAGCTGAGGGAACTCACCATTGTATTTTGGTTGCCATATGACATCATGGTGGCTGCATCGTTTTCTTGGTCATAATTTCTATTCCTCTTTTGTTGAAATGCAATTTCTACCTCGTCCGTGAAACTTCCCACTGATGTATCATCGGTAACAAAAAAGTTTTTTCTGGTCGGAGTAGATTGTTCCAAAGTGTCGCTTTCCACAGCCGTACCAGTACCTTTTGCAGCAATCATACTTGCCATCGCCTCTTGAAGAAGGGCAGATGGCGTCGTTTGGTCGTCCTCCACATCCTCCATTTGGATATCTTGTGAGTAGACACTACGGGCAATGGGGTGAAAGTTTGTCCAGGTCCGTATCGTTCCGTCGTCGACATGATTATTGTTCATCATCATTATCGATTCGTTGTCACCCTGTTCCATTTTCATAATGATATCGTTAACGGTATTCTGTCCTGCCAAGCTTTCGTTGGTACTTTTATCATCTCGTCCGGCATTCATAGCAGCAAGTAGCGACCGTCGGATAAAAGACGTCGACATCGACGTCCTGCCGTCCTCTTTGACCGAGTTGGATTCTCCAAACATTCTATTTTCTTCTTCTTGTTCCATTTCATGAATCATTTGATTGATCGTACGATCCTCGGGGAGACTGGAGTCGTCCAACGCCAAGTCAACAGTGTCATCTTTTGTCACCTTCAAAGTCTGGCTCTGCGGTTTTGAGGCACTCGACGTTGTACCAAAGATTTTATCTAATGTGCTGTTTTGGACAGGTTTGGCTGGCGGCGGCGGTGGTGGTCGTTTGGGCTTGGCTTCAACGGAAATGACATCCATTAGTTTGATGGCATTTGGCAAGTCGTCGTCATCATTATTGACGTGTCCCGCAGAGGTGCCGTGATGGTTCGGTCCCGCCAAAGGCGATCCAGCAAGTTTGGGAGAAATCTCCTGTTGTTGACGTTTATTTTCTTCCTTTACAACCTGTTTGAGATAATCTTCTTCCGGTGATTCTGTCCAGGCCAAACTGTTGAGGCCATCGTCTGTCACCGTATCTTTGTAGTCGTCGTTGGTATCGGTCATGATGATGATGAATGGGGGGAAATGAACATGACGAGTAATTAATATGTAGATTGGAAGACGACTGTTCCTCAAATCGACGAGAGAGGTTCAGGAGACACGACGACAGAAAAGAAGTTCCTACTCCGTTCATCCATCATTCATATGTATGTTGGTAGTTCAAACGAAGATCATGCTGGATTCATACGATTCTCACACACACGATGACTGGATTGTGTTGCTGGAGACCTTTGAATGTGTTGACTGTGAATGTGGCACGTGACAAGGTGATAAATAGTAAAAGATCTCATGGGCAGCACGAATGTAAAAATGAGACTGTGTGTCGTAATGATGACGAAGGCATTTCTCATGGAAAGATCCAAGAATCTACGAATTTTTACGCAATCGTGCTAGAGTACACAATCGATCAATCGATAGAGCTTTTCCCTTCCTTCCTCCTCTTTCGGTTCATATATCTCATCCCCATCACACTTCTCTTTCGTTCGTACAGTCCACCCAAACCTTTCGAACCAGGTTACTCGGATTGACTGTGAATCTTTCTTTTTCTCTTTACTACAAAGTACACTCCGTGCCTCGGAACTCGCAACGCGATCCATGAGCGATGCTGAAAGCAAGAAGAAGAAAATCTTTAGAGATGAAGTCTCTAACTATGATCGACGTTCGACGGTGCTCCGATGGATTGTTATTTTTTAGAGAGAATGCATGACTCACTCCTTGCTCCCGCAACTAACAGTAAAAGATTTTTCATTCAAAAACAAAGCTGCGATTCATACCAGATGGTCGGTCCAACATGCTTACTGACCAACAGGGATTCTTTTGTGTTTTTTGAATGAACTGAAGGTCTTCAAGCCTACTACCACCATTCCATTACTACTATCCTTTTTTGTGCAACAACAACTTCCAAACAACTACGTTTCGATGCTTATCCCAGTGTTTTGCGGTATCTGAAAAACTTGATGCGATCATGTGTCGATGGATGGATCGATGGATGGATGGATACATTCTTTTGGAAGATTATAACTACAGCTTCATCGCTTTGACTAGAACAGGAATCGAAAAACTTATTCGTTGCCATCGTTGTCAAACAACAACAACCAAATACATGAACATAGCAGCAACCTAATCCAGAGAAGCAAACGAACGAACGAACGAACAAACAAACAAGACTCGATTGGGACTACGGTAGGTAGTAGACATTTTCGTTTTGAAAGTTTTGTTTTCCATGCACCGGCCAAGATTCGACGGGAGGATATTGCCAATACTACTGTCACATACTACAATCTGCTTTTTTGGTTTGTGTGCTGCGTCGAGATTTTTCAACAAACAAACAAACCCATCTCATCTCATCTCTTACACATTCAGTCCATGTTCATAGTAGTATCTACTCGGAGTAGTACTTAACTGGCTTCACATTTTCCACCGTAGAAGTCAAACGAATGGCGAATGAAGGGGAGGTGTCGCTACATAAATCATTGTTGTAAGTTCGCCGACCAATTGTGTCTGCCTGCTCTCTCTAGTAGCTATAGAGCAAGAATACTTCACACTACACAAAGATCATTTGGATGGATGAACCGAGATTTGGACCACCCTGGCTAGTACCAAACTGTGTATTAATTATGATTGAATACTATCGTAAACTAACTGTAACAATGGGGAATGGGGACTACCGGTAGAGCGGTAGAGTACCGGTAGTACTACCGTCGTACGTCGTACATTTCACTATAGCAGATGATAGACATAGAGACGAGAGTTGAGAATAGCGAGATCCACTTAACTAGAGACTCTTTTGGAGGCATTTTACCATGACGACGCCCACCCCAACAGCCGTGGACGACGTCCCACCTTTCGCTGAGTCCGCGGATACCTTCCAGTCCGTGGAACAGCAGGAATTGGAGCCTACTGTAGCAGATGAAGCCACACCAATCCAAATGCGCCAGCTTTCCCCCAATCTCCATTTACCCATACTTCACTTTCTATTTGCGACACTTTGTTGACCGTACAACGGCCCCCCTCTCCCTTAATGATGTCGAGGAGGAAAATGAGGATTTAGGGATCGATGGTGTGGATGACGATTCAGCGGAGGATGCGTTTGAAGCGAGTGTATTGACAGAGGCTGTACTCCAACGTGATCGCGATCTTGTCGGCAATGAATGAAGATGACGACGTTCAGTTTACAGATGCCAACGCCATCCATGGTCTTGACCCTGACGCCGTTGACCTAGAGGAAAAGATCCCAAAACCTCCTGATGATTGGTCCCCCCCCCCCGTGCTCTGAAGGTAAGAATGAACGACCGTTCGAAACAGTCGACAGTCCAGGAGGATGAGATCGATGCTACTTCGTGCCACGTTTTGACAAGAAGACCGGTCTCTACCAACATCATTCACAGTCAACACCAACGAAACGAAAGTGCCGTCCGTGCCCCTCTGACCCAGAAGAGGACGGGCTCCGAACGTGTAACGGATGGGTCTTCTACTACCAAGATTGGAAGCTAGCCGACTCTTGGAAGCAGTCGTCGTTTTCTTTCTTTCTTTCTTTCTTTCTTACCGGAGGACGCTCCTGTTCCTGTTGACCGAATTGGTTCGACGCCATCCGACCCATTGCCGTCTCTAGTAGGAAAGGATAACTGAATTACAATCTGTTGCGCGCCGAATGGGCTTGTCAAAGAGCAGACTGGAACGACACGATCCACTCTTCTTTTCTGCAACTGCCTCTTCCGATCTGTTGTCGACCCGACGCTTCCGACATCGAACAAGATCCAAAACGTCTTCCGTATTATTCGAACGGTATGACATGGTCGCAGTCGTACGCCACCAAGCTTGGTCTTGGTGGATCATATGGACACAAGTTCAAGGAAGTAATGATACCAGAAGTCGTTCGTTTCGACGGCGCCTTGATACGAGATGGTCTCTTCTTGGTGGAGCAACTGCTGATGGCGCAAATCTATCGACGCTGGTGGAAGCCTGACAATGCAGGATACGATCGATACAATTGGAGCGAGTTTGAAAAGAGTTTGACACACACACCCGCTTTTTACAGTTTAAGAGAGTTCTTCTCCTCTCTTCTTTGCTTGTTCATTATCGTTTAGCTTCCACACTCTCTTCAACTGTAGGAGAGATCGATTGCTGCCCATCTGATATTCCAAGACTTTTCCTACACCCATGAGAAGACTGATCCTGGAAGCAAACCGGCAAAGAGCGTTCGCACGGTTCAGTCAGCCGCCGGTGATAGCAGTCAAGGTGAACGAAATCGACGCCAAACGACAACAAACGACAACAAACAATACTACACGCGGGTTCATGTTTCACAGTCAATGCAATTGACAAGCCGCACCCAACTTTACTGTTAGTACAGTCAAAATGCAATGAACGAGAACAAGAAAGTGGATCGCAAAAGAAGTATCACGGGGAAGAATGAAAAAACAAAACAAAAATAGTATGGGGGAATCGAAATGAAATACAGCAAGATAACTCTCTATTTGAAGACGTACGGGCAGATCGATACTGTCGACTCAATCATGTTGTCCACAACAAATCATTCTCACAGTCAAGTATTGGCACTCATCGAAGAATCATGCGTTGGCTATGGCTGTCGTGTTGGCGTACGACATGTATCTCTAGTAGAGTGTATGATACAACAGAGACCCCCTTGCCACGAGTTCATTCAACTTTTGACGATTCGACTGAAGCTCTCTATCGAAAGGACCACTAAAATAAAGTTCCACGAGTTCAAAATTAGAACAGTGCACCCTGAAGGTTGCACCGTGCGCGCAGCCCTGATGACCAAACGATTTCACCACACTAAGTCTACGCGAAGATCATTTTTTTATTGACTGTTAAATCCGTCGTAGGTATCATACTACGTAGTAGAATCCTCCCTCTCTCGCTCCCCCCCCCTGTATCAGTTAGGGGAGAGGGCTAATTTCAAGAGGAGGGGGAGCTTGGAATTTTTGATGGATGGGTTGTCGCAGTGCGCACCCTGTCATAGCTATGATAGAGTGCGGTAGCTACGGTAGACTACCGTACTGTCGAAGTGTACCAGTAAAGTGATATCACACTGTATCATACTACTGTAGTACGTGGTAGACATACGGTAGTAGGTTATTACAGTTCATAATTTTACCTTCCAAATTTTGTCGAAAAAAATCCAAAGCGTGTCTTCGTTGCGACCAAATCCGACAGTGTTTACCACATGGTGCATCTCTCTCTTTTTCTCTTTCCTTTTACATAATATTCTTCTTCTGTTGTGTCCCGACACAACCAAACCTTCATGACTACGGTGTTGTTGTAGTCTATTCTACTTAACAGTTAACTGTTTTTGCTGTCTGTTTGTATTTGATGTTTTTGATCTTGACGTGTACGACAACGGAACGAATTGAGAATAGCGTGGACAGTATTTACAAAACATTGTTTTGTCGGCATTGAGTGGGAGTGTGTGGAGTGTTTGTCATTGAGAGAGAGATAGAGAGAGCAAAAGAATCGTCAATCATCCATCCGTACTGCTTCTCGATAATACACAGTGTGTGTGTGTGTGCGTGTGTGCGTGTGTGTTCAAAATTTGTACTATTCGTCGTAACCATAATATTCACAGTCAAATGTCACCATTATCCATGTTTTCATCGTCTCGTTTCGAGAGACAACAACATCATTATCAACAACAACAACAACAACAACATCCATTGGATAGTACCACCACTACTACCACCACAGAAACAACAACAACAATGATGATGGCAATGGATTCTCATGATGATGAAAATGATAAGGATGATTCATCGAATGTTACAACAACAACGACAACAACGACGACAACAACCAATGATTTGGAATGGAAAATTGAAGCGGCAGGTCGAATGTATCAATCGATCAAACTTATGAGGTTACAAAATGAACAACAACAAAAGAAACGATTGTTACGACGTCGTATGAGATCTCTCGAAGATGAACATTCTTGGAGAAAATCGTCCAAGAATCTGGTTGTCGTCGATCATCACCGTCGTCAACAAGGATCTCAAACGAATGGAAATACATCATGTCCAAATTTGGAACAGCCAGTAGTAGTATCGACGTTGTTGGAAACTGTTTCTACTACCGATGTGAAGCATCGGCACGGTGACATTGGTCGTATCGAATTTCTTCAAGAGGAGCATCATGACGATCATACCACCGATGTCAATAAGTCTCTATTGAGTGAAGACGGTACAACTCTGTCCAACGAAATAACCACATTCGATTCTACTAGTACTCACAACGAACAACAACAACAACAAGGAGAAGAATTGCTCAAATTGCGTGAAGAACAACAAGATTTATTGGAACGGTTGGTTCGACATCAACAACAGGAACGATCCGCTTGGGATCAAAACCATTCCATCTTGATTGCCGAACGAGATGCCCTTCACCAAGAACGGCAAGAATGGAAGAGGAAAAGTATTATTAAGAACGAATTAAACAGTACAGAACACAACAACGATATCGATATCAACAACAACGATACAAACAATAAAACACAAATCATGTCGTTGCCAATGGTTACCAATCCAGAATATGAAATGGAAGAGGACGATGTAGCACCAACCGAAATGACGACGATGATGGGGTTGGAACAACAGGTTGCATTTTTACAACGTCGTTTGACGATGGAACAACAGCTCCGTCAACAACAAGCTCAAGAACATGACGCGAAGATCCGTGTTGCATCCAATGCGTTACATTCGGCCATGAAACGTCTCGAGGCATTTCAAGAACTGGCCATTCATTTGCAATCGCTCCTGGACGAGTCACAAAAGGCACGAGTTGCCGAATTCAAAAAATGAATCAACCAATACAACCAATATTTGTACTGTTATTATGTATAGTATAACATGTAATCCATACATGTAAAAAAGTGGTTCGTTTGGTTTTTATGAAGAAGGTTTCGTGTGTGTGTGTGTGTGTGTGCGTGTGCGTTTGTATTTTTTAGATTTTGTTCAGGTAGCAGTAGCTACCTTTCATTCCAGAAAGGAGGAGGAGGAAGAAGTCGTCGAGTACAACACAACCCTCAAAAGCAGGAGCAGCATTATCAATCACTTCCAGTTTAGAGGGCTGAGTCCCTCAAGTTCCTTTAGCTGGGCAGGATCTCCAAAAAATAAATGAGTTATGACGTGATGAGAGGCAGGTATTGTATTTGTTCCCAATTATCAGGTATGACGAAAGAAAATTGTTGGTTCCGGAAAAAGTCGGTCATATGTTGAACAGGCAAATGCCCACCTTGTGATTTCCATCCATCCATCCATCCGTCTCTCTCCCCCTCTCTCAATTTTCTCCCAGAAACGAAAATCCGGGAAGACGTATACCTAGTGTGTTGTTTTCAGTGCAATTGGGATTTATGTGTCGAATTCCTTCGACGAAAATGCGGCTGTGGAGACATTGCTGCGTCCGTTTCATTATGGTAATCGATTTTCGTGGGTTGATAGGAATGGATTCCGAAAGGACAATTGCTTTGAACTGTTTGTAACGGTGTTGCTGCTGCTGTTGTTGTTGTTGTGTTTCTCCTCTCTTCTTCACTGACAATAGAGCAGGTTTGGACTTTATCGCCATAGGCTGAAGAGTTCTTGTTGCAGTAAAAAAGGGAAGATCCGGTGCTTCTGCATAATACGGAGGTCACTGGAAGTGGTGACTTTTTTTGTGTGTGCCAAAAAGTAGATTCGAAAATGTTCCATCAGAATCAATGTTGTTTTGGAGTAACATGCTGCTCTGCTGGGTCATGAGCAAAATGTAACCGTTCTTCTGTCGTGGGAAAACAGATGGGAATACCATGGATTGCAATTTGAGATTTTGAAAAAGCTTCTTGCATGTTGCTTGTTGCATTTTGAGAACGCAAGTTGATGCTGCCTTTCATGCCACAACAACTGGACAGAACAAGGCACGGAATGGACTTCATCCCAGCAGTTTTTCCTTCTGGATCATCGCTGGGATTTAGCTCGAGTGAGCGACGTGTGGCTTTGAGACTCCAATTTTTCTCCGGCCTTGTCTTGTTGGGGACTCTTGCCTCATCCAAAATGACGAAAGCCAGATTTCGAATGTTTTTCCACCAATGCCTTTTAGGTTCCATTTTGCTCTTGCTATCTGGGGCAGCAAAAGAGATCTCAATGTCGTATAAGCTGCCTTGGGACGAGTCATCATGATGACGACGGATCATGTTGTGGCTGAACTCCACAGCCGCACCGTAGGGTGATGCCCACTCTGGGAGAGCTTCGGAGGCATCGTGTTATGTCTATCGTCGAATGACGGAAGTAGGAAGAAAGAATCGGGACGGCGTGTCTATCACCGCAAGGTAGAATGGACAGTATGCGTTCGATTAGATCGATTCACTGACTGAATTCTTGATAATGTCGAACATGATGCACATTAACTTGGAAGAGCTCGTCGTCCTTTCCACTGAATTCCAGGAGAGTATCGATTTATTTGGACCAACACGCAGTTCGCCTCATTGCGGGCCAAGGTGAACATGTGTCCCGAGGGTCAGTGAAAAAGTCTCATGGTATAAAAAAAATACAATTCATTTTATTCTCTCCTCTCCTTTTTCATCACTCATTCGTTGAAATCTGGTTCAACAATTTGTATTCATTAATGTGAGTAGATGTGTGGGGACGCAATCGAAGAGTCATTATTTCTTTCGAATATGCCAACACAGCGAGGATGAATTTGCAGCTGCTGGATTTTTCCAACGGCAGCAACTCCGAAAACGAGTGGTCTTCGCCGTTCTGTGACGCGGCAGGAAGGAGCTTTGGGAGGGATTTCTTTGAGACTTCCCATAGTTTTCATTTTTGATGAAGACGCAGGCCCGGGTATTGTAATCGTAAAATAACCGTCCTCATTCCAACTCAAACAAGATAAAGTACACCAATCATGTATTCGACTCTCTTAACGGCATGCTATTGCTCAAGGTCCTTGCAGGTCCCATTCGATTTGGTGATATCTACCCGACATACCCTGCTTACAAAGGGGAAGTAGAACGTTCTGCTGGCTGCTGACAGGTATTGCCTGTTGGGACCCTTTTGGAAAAGGAATCAAGATGAACTGAAATATTCGATGACCGTCGCTGCGGTGTTTTGCGATTGGATGCATCCGTGTAGTAATGACAGCATTACTAGGATTATTTTTCAAAGAATCTCGTCGACAGGATGGGGTTTGTGACTTCGTGGAAGATTATTTGTGTCTCTATAAAGATGACGCCTTTCTTCAAAGATAGATCCCAATTTTCCACCCAAAAATGCCCTTCGTTTCCTTCGAGATGATACAATTCTATTGGTCAAAACGATAGCCATGAATCCAAACAATGCGTCCACATTGACATCCCATCCGTCGGCATCAAAGACGCAGCCGCATTCTCTATTCCACCCAACTCATAAACTTGTATACCTTGTGTCAGTTACAACTAGAGGGTCTCCGTACTAACAGTAAACGCATTGCACATTGGATGCTTCACTCAACAGATTCATTCTCGGATAGTTCCATCCCCCTGGTCAGTGTCTGGAGCCCTCGCGAATGGTTGCTATGAACTCGATGTCAGCCCATCGAAGAAAAGAAAGATTTACTCCGAGTAGAGTAATACGACTGTAGTCTACAAGTCGCACTACGTAGATTAGTCTACTACCGTAGGTAGTTTCAGTCGATCAATGATTGTGTTTCCTTCGAGAGCTCATTTTTCGTTTAAGTAATTATTCGTTTTGGTCGCCTATCTTGTAAATCCTTCGCTCAATTTCTCTGGGTGATTTTCTATTCGAGTCGGTCATCGAGAACCCTCTGTAGTATTATTTCTCGAACTTAGAAAGGGCTGGGGCTTTTTGCGATGTTTCGCTTCATTTTTTGTTGTTTCATGACAATAGTCGAGCGCACGGCGAGCTATTGAATGCTACATTCTCTGAAAACATAGAGGATGCAAGATGTACTAGTCGATCTTTGGACTATCGGCTGAAGAGGAAGCAGGTCCGCTTTGAATCAAATCCAACATTATCATCACAACACATACCCTGTGCTACTAGAGTAGTATTACTATTACTATTATACTACTACTATTATTATTGTTGCCAGGACGATCGCAATCTGCAGATAGCAAGGCAGGTGGCAACGGAAGGGTACGGTGGCAACGGAAAAGGAAAGAATTATTGGGAGTAATTCGATATTGATACTGTTAGAACACTCCCGCCACCGTTGGGTCACTATGAAGCTTGTTGGGTACTGCGTCGATCGGAATGGATACTTTCGAACAGCAGAAAATGACGACGATTGGACTGCTCTGTATGCTACGGCTAACAATCCACAGCCACTGTCGCCGAGGGGGAGGGTTGTAGTTCTATCTTCCAGTTGTCTCCCGTTGAAGAATCGTTACAAGGATTTGCAAGATGATGATAATAACGAAGAAGGGGACCCTTCAAAAGTATGTGGAGCCCAGCTTCTATCAAAACTGTTGCAACGCAAGTCGACTGTCAGAAGCAGATCGTCGTGGTCAGAGAGAAGCGACTCGTTGTCGTGTGCGGATACTATCGAACATTCTTCGCATTCGCCCGGGGAGGAAGGAAAACACCAGGTTCCCGTGATTACCAGCAGGAATGCCGACGTCCGATTCAAGCTACATCTTTCATCGAGCGGCCAGGAACAAGATGTCGGGGCGGGGTCAATGTACACTTTCAACCAAACAGTTCCCGTTAGTATGCGTGGAAACGATTCCATGACATACAGCGTTTCCGACATAGAAATAAGCAACAGCTCAACCACTGGAACCGATCGGTTTTTCAATGGAAGTAGCCACGAGATGACACCGAAAGCATCCATGGATTTGAGCCGCTATGTTCACGACGAAATTGTTACCAACGTCATTGCGCAACTCATGGAAGATTGTCAACATTATCATGCCGAAGCGATGGCATTGCGGGAGGAACTGGAATACATGAGAATGGAACTTGGGTCGTTGAAGAAACAGGTTCCGGGATGGGCACAACAAGATGCACGCACCATGCTTGTCTGAGGAAACAAAAAAGGTAACGATAGATAATAACAAGAATAACATAAAATAATAATAACACTATTATTATTGAAATAGAGTTGGTAGGATGAACGTGTGGAGTTTTACAGTTAGCGTGTAGCAGTTTCGAGTGCCTCGACTCTTGACACCAGTTCTCTCAGATACTCCGCTTGAACACGTTGGGCCATGCTGCCATTCTCTAATCCAAGCACAACGGTCTCCATAGTTTTCTGAATTTCTCCAATGAGGCTTTGTGGAGTCAGGTCGTTGTCATTTTGGATGCTATTTTTAATTTCCACGTCCCAGCTGCCTGCATCCATTTCCAGAAGCTTGTCGAATAGTTGGGCAGCTTTGTTGTCGTTGGATGTCTCTTTCGCTACTAGTTTTCTAGCTCGCAAAATCGACACACCGCTGTACTGCTGCAAGCATTTTTGTAAGATTTCCACCATACCATCCTGCCGCCAATCGCAAAAATTAAACAAAACGATGAAAACGAATCGACGGTTTGAGTGACGAAGAAAAACATAAAAAAGAGAGACTGGCCCAACGCTATAAAGTACTGTCTTACCATTCCATCTTGATGGCTCTTCATCATGAATGCGTCGACCGTAGATAAAAAGCCTTCATCAAGAGACGAGGGTTCCAAGTTTTCTACAACCTTTCTCATAGCCTTGACCTGTTCGGGTAAGAGTGGGACCAAAAATTCTCCCGTCTCTGGTTCTGCTGCAGCTTTGAGAACCTGTTCGACTTCTTTGGCACGTTCGTCAAGTTTTTCTTCGGTCGTTTCGACGACAGCCTCTAAGGTAGCGACCAAATTGGATGCCAACGTTTCAAGTTTCTTCCTCTCCATTTCATCCTTGGCCTTGTCTGTCCTGTCAGCGATACGCAAAAAGAATCTCGGACTGCTAATCACGCGAAAGGCCCGTCGTACAGCGTTTGGTAATTCAAATGGTTTCGCGACGCTGAGCTTATCGATCATTTCATCCATGATTTGTAGTTCTTGTTCGGTCGGTTCCCTTTGATTTCCTTCGATTCGTGACCTTGACGATGCAAAGAGACAACCAATTTCTACCATCGTCGTTGCAGGACTTGTTGGTCGAAGTACAGTATTCATTGGGGACGTTTGAACCAAAAAGGCTGATGATTGGAGTGCACGACAAAGAAGAAACGCCGAAAATACCGTCGCAACGGCAAATGGAAAAGTCATGGTGGGACAGGTGATTTTTGTTGTTGTTGAAAGTTTTGTAGATGAGGAACGAATAAAAAAAGGAAAAAGTTCCAACGGAGAACGAGTCCGAGTAACGATACAGTGCGGTCTCTACACTTTTTCTAGCTCTCAAAAATCAACTGCGGTCTCTCTTTGCAGTACTGTCGTAGTTGGGAGCTGCAGGATGAAGATCTCTGCCGCTTGAATGATGATGAAGCATCGGTTGCATCAGTTGCTCATCAATTTTGGTACGGTTCATGCGTCACAGCAAAAGTTGTCAAGAAAATTACACGTGTAACCTTTCAGCTCCATCCTTCGAGTGGCAATGACGCACCGAAGAAAGACAGACATTTTACAACACTACTCTAGCTAGCTACCGGTAGTAGTCTACTTTTACTGTTAGTACTTGAGCTACCTCGTAGTCTACCATACTACGGTACTCCTGCTGAAACACTACGGTATGTTTCCGGGCGATCTTCATCAATCATCATTCATCATCGCATGCAATCTTCCAACTTCTTGATTGTATGGCATCGAGATAGCACCAATCGGAAGATACAATAACATTACTACTACGTATTATTATATTTTTTCCAGATAAAATTACCGGCCGTTGTTGGGAATAAAGCGCAGTTATTCTACCAGCAGCAGCAACCAAAAAGAGAGAAAAGCAATCAATCGATTTATTCGTCATGGGAAAGAAACGTATTCGTTCCGTGGAGGATACAGATGAGGCAGGAGAGGCATTGATGACAACATCATCAACAATGGAAACGTCTGTTTTTGACGGGAAACACGAAGAGGAGGTGATTGTACCAGCCAACAGTACATCAGTGGCGGGTCTTCCATTACCTCCATTACCGACCAATTATGATGCATCGGATCCGGAAAAAATGGGAAGTATCCTCCTGTTTTATCAATATAAAGAGCCTGTGTGGTCAGAGACCGAATTTCAAAAGGTCCTCAAGAAATTTTTGGCTTTGGGACACAAACATTCCATCACTGGAAGGGGTCGGATTGCAACGGAAGGTGTGAATTGCACCTTGACGGGACCGTCACCCAGTATTCGAGCGTTCTGTCAAGCATTACGAGAGGAACTGGATCCTGTTTTGTTTGCCGAAACAGACTTTAAAATCACGGATTTCATCCCGAAATCACAATTCTTCAAATCGCTTTCGATGAGAAAAACGGACGAGTTGGTTGCGTATGGATTAGCCCACGATAAGGTACCCTCCATCAAGGAGTTTGGTGGCACGCATTTGACTGCCGTGGACTACCACAAGGCGTTACAAGATCCAAATACTGTCGTTATTGACGTAAGGCCATGTTCAGATTAGTGTGTATCTGTATCATCTGTTGTCAAGTACCGTGTCAGCGACTAACCGTGGGTGATACACACACACTCTCTACTACTGCTCTTTCTTAGGTCCGAAATCAATATGAAACGGCTATTGGAACCATCCAACCCCCTCCAGGCGGTGCCAAATTGATCGATCCAAAACTCAGAAACAGCCACGAATGGCCCAAATGGCTCGCAGCCAAGGAAACACAGCAACAACTCAATGGGAAGAAAGTCATGATGTTTTGCACAGGAGGAATTCGATGTGAACGAGCAGCGGCATTAGTCAATCAAATGGCTGTAGTTTCTGCCAGTTCCAAAACCACTACTGATACAGCTGATCCGAATAGCAGCAAAGTCAAATCTTCCTCGACGAATGAAGAAGAGTCACAACAGCCTTTCCAGCCACAGGGCGTCTACCACATGCAAGGTGGCATCGAGAGGTACTTGCGTACGTTTCCCAAAGGTGGTTTTTGGACGGGAAAGAACTATCTTTTCGATAAGCGTATGGAACAACGTCCGGAATCCAAGGAACTTTCAAAAGTCGAACAAGAAGTCGTGGACAAATTAAATGCCAAATGCTGCCATTGTCGGAATCCCTGGACGTCGTATCGTGGCAAGTTCAAGTGTTCCGAAACTCTTTGTGGTGTCCCAGTGATTGTGTGTGACACTTGTCAGTTTGAGTTGTCCAACAATCCTTCCATGGTCAATACGTTGCAATGTGAATTGTGTCGCGAGGGATACCGAGCCCCGCAGAATGTTCCAGACCTAGTGGCACTTCGGTTAAAAGCAGAAAAGTTACTTCAACAGAAGCAAAAACAACAAACAGCATCAAACAGCAGTACTGATGATGTGCCAGGAGATGGCAATCCTTCCAAAGTGATGCGACGTCTTCCTCGAACGTCGCGTTCAGATCGATTGTTTCTATCACGTCTTCCGCTCAATGTCAGCAGGACCCAAATTCAAGAGTGGCTGCAAACACCCATCCTTCACATTCAGTGGCTGACGGATAAAGACAGTGGTGCGTTTTACGGGTCTTGTATTGTCCAGATTGATCCCAAGATGGCTAGCGCCATTGTGAATGATGAATCCAAAGATGGACGAAGAAAAGACGGCAAATCTAAGAATTCTCTACGCATGTTTCCAGGAACTCTTACAAGGCGTTCATCAGAACGAAAGCGAAAAAGACAACAACCCAAAGTTTCCAAGGCACTGACAGATGGCCAACCTTGGCCACCAGTCCACGAAACTGAGTTTCCTCCTCTTGGTCACATCCAATGATAACAACATCAATTGGGAGAAAAAAAAAGATTTGATCAGAAAAAGACATTGTCATCTTTGATCCTTCGACTGTCCGAAAATTTGTTTTGACAACCAATGATGCTTGGTCAAGGAAGCTAGAACTGGGTACTTCGAATTCCATGCACTTCCATGCGTTTGCGAGCGATTCCATGCACCAAATCGTTCGTACTCCTTGCGCTTTCTTATCTTCAAAAATGAGTTTCCGTTCTCTTCCAATTACTTGAAGGTGATTATCCGTGCGCTTTCTTGCATCGATGAACTTAGCGATTGCTCACTCCTCGAGTACCGACGTGCCCTTACGTCCCAAAGCCTCAGTGGCCAGCTCGCTCCAAGTTTTGGACCGACACCTCCCGCGACGCACATCTCCATGACCGCTCTGCCCAACTCCGTTCTCGACACAATGTAAAATTCAGATGGAGGAGCCGCCATCGTGTACTGATCGGAGCGGCTACTGACAACTGAACCAATATATTGTTATTGTTATGTCTCGTAATACGGTACTACTAGAGAGTATGTCGTAGGTGTAAAAAGGACTACCTCTCTAGGTACAATCGTAGCTACCGGTAGTTCTACTTACTTACTGTTAGTACGTAGAAAACATACTTTGTACTGCGACTACTACTTGTATACTTTATATACAATATATATAATAATATTTACGATAAACGTCGTACTACTTACTGTAACTACTACGTATAAAATACGTATCAATACTCCGTAAAATATCGAGTACAACTGTGTCAGAATGTGCCACAAATCACATATCAAATGGTTCCTCATACACCACGAAGCGTCGCCAACCAAGCTTGTTCTCTTTCTTTGCTTCGTCGGCCACACCATCCACCAAGGGGGCTGGGCCACAGAGGAAGACGCATGGAGCTTCGGCATTTCTTGCATCATCTAGGAGCGTCAGTGGATCGGGCCGACCAAAATGTTCCACCAAGCGGACGTCCTCGTTTAATCCCTCAGCCTTGATGGCTTCAAAATCATTTGTAAAGACCTTGTGAGGGGGAATCACTTCAAAGTCATTGGGCTGGGGCGCCGGCCAATAAGAACGGAATGCCAAGACTGATCCTTCAATGATTATTCCAAACACAAAAGAGACAAAAATCCAAGTCACAGTACCTATCCACGATCCAAGATATGGATTATAGTTCATAGCTTCTTCCTGGATGACATCAAAGTGAAAGAAGTCCCACATTCCAAACCAAACCATGGCTAGGATTGCAAAGAATAGAGGAAGATTCTGCCACACTGCGCAGTAGCGGCCAGGCATCATGCGCGCGAGCTCAAAGGCAAATCCCTGTTGCTCACTCTCCTTCTCGAGGTCTTCAACCGCTGCGCAAAGCGCCTCTTCTGGTAACAATTGAATAGGTACCACCAAGGGTCCTTCTACCTTAGGATCAGTGCAATGGATGTGAATCTCAAACATGAGACCCAATTTCTCCGCAACAGCCATGGAACTGGATAAATAGTTCTGGAAGAGGTACAGGATCAATCCCTTTTCGCGACACACCCAGTGCAAGATTATCTTTTGGGTATTGACTAAACCCAAATCGACCATATCAACGCGGCTCATATGCAGCAAGCGCAAGAGATTCTGGATCAATGACAGAAACGGTGTGATGGCAACTCCGCCCGCAACGATAGTAACGTGGTCATGCTGGAGTGCATCGCGTGCGCGATCACCCACGCTATAGTATCCATCCAACACTGTGGTTGGTCGTGGAGACTTGAGAAGTTCGGTTGCCAATTGATTGGTGAAACGACCAATTGGACGAAAAAGGAACCGCACGGTTGATGGGTCTCGAGGATGCTTGAAGACAGTAAAGGGGTGCCAAATAACAGAAATACTAGGCACACAGAGTTTGACAAACATGCTGGCCTCTTTGTTGAGGACTGAATCGGCCACTGGATCCGACGCAACATGCACTTCCATGCAGTCGCCACCTTCTTTCCCGAGCGAGATAACCCTGACGATCTTGTGCCCACCTCGGAATCGACTAGCCAAAGCCTGGATCAATGTGGGTGATGTTGACGCCAAATAATATACAAAGCTTGGCCACAAGATTGTGGTCCCGCCTGGCCAGTGAATGATAATGGCAATGAGGGTGGCTGTACCAAATATCACGTGTATGAGATAAAAAAGGCGGTAGTTTTTGCGTCGGAACCATCCCATGCTCGCAAATCCAAGTGGAAGGATGAAGAGAGTTGCAAAAATACCAGTAAAGTTAAAGAATTGAAAGCCACAATGGAAATACAGTGCGTTCGCATCATCCGTAGGCAGGTAAGGATTGTCAACAGTTGGGTTGCTCCACTTCCAACAGCCAGGCGGTGGCCAGATTGCTTCAACTACAGAATCATAGAAGACAAACCAATCAATCACAAAGACAAGAGAATGAAGAATAATGAGCCAAAAAGCAAACCAACCAGCAACAATATGGATACGCAATGCGTGGACTGGCGACCACCCCATTGCGACCAGCAGAATACTGTGCCTCGTTACTGGGATCAAAAAGAATGCAAGCGCAAGAATGCCAGCCCAACCAAACATGACACCCGTCCATTCAAATCGATCCTTCATGGAGTCTTCCGCATCTTTTGGGTAATAGGCATCCGTTTGAGCCATGTAAATGATGTAATTGATCGTTGTTGGGATGACAACGACCAGAATTGCAACATAGTTGAAATTGAGTTCTGCAGTCCCGAGCATGAACTGGTTTTTCATTGCAATGCTTTTGCCATCTTCGGCTGCGGTTACTCTATAACCTCGTACGTATGAGATGATCTTATTGACCCATACTGTCCGCCAGGTAGGGAGCGGGGCAGAGGTAATGAGAAGGGCTCCTGCGACAGTCGCGACAGATACCATTGAACCAAGCAAGACGACGCGGCCGACACGACCATATTCAACTTCCAAACTACCAATGAATGCCTGTCAAAATGAAATTGAGAGAGAGAGAGAACGGTGAGGATCGTAAGGGTGGTAAGGATGATCGATCAAAGACTTGGCGCTTTCGATTGTAGAAAGACGCACCCTTCCGGTTGCACCGACAAATGGCTCCCACAGATTCGGTGTTGCCTGGAGGCTGTACCACATGCACGCCAGGAGAAACGCCGCCACAGTCAGCCAATAAACGAAGAGACGTAGCCCCTCATGAAAGCGAAAAAACATGATTTTGGTGTCTTTGTCGGAACATTTACCAGCTGCTCAGTTATTTGTGAAACAGATCTTTTTCCGGACTGGCTGTCCAGAGCGATGTTCGAAGTTAACTGTAAAAGCCAAGCCAGTGTCAAGAAAAGATACCAAATCTGTAGTCCTCTGTTGCGGTTGCGGAGGTATTTATACATCTCGCATCAATGAATGAGGAACGTGGCGGCTCGTGCCATGCAAGCGTCAAAAATGGATTTATCACCGGATACAAGTTTCGGGAAATGGGTAGACACAAACAGTATGTCATTGTCAGTCAGGATCCTAAAAAGGAGTGCCCTGTAGTTACAGTTTTACTGTTAATAAATACTTCGATTTCAATTTTTAAACGCCCCATTCGAATACGGTACCGTACTTTCGATTTACACAGTTACTACTAGTAACTTTTTCTTGACGGAATTCTCTTTTCTTTTATTAATTACACCAGTAAAGCGATTTCTCATATCAGAACAAGTTGTCTTCTACAACTGGAATTCACAGTCATCAGCATTTACATTAACAGTTTTAAGTTACTAACTCCATCCGGGCGCGACGAGGGAAAAGGGCGGGCGCGCGGTAATACTACGGGGTACGTATCATACCTACCTATATCATCATGATGATGAATACTGGTAGATACTACGGTCGTCTACGGTACTACCGGTAGCTATTATACCTAGACCCCCCTCCAGACGGTAGTCGTCGAGCTAGTAGAGCTTCAAATGCAAAGAAACAAGCAGAATTTTATGAAATGGATATTACTACTAGCTAGCAAGTAAGAGATTAAAGGACTCGAACGTTCGCTTGAATGGCCCTTAACGTGTCTTAAATATCTTGTCTCACATCCAGGAAGGTATTGTCTCATTTGCTGTTTATTACCTCTCTGGGTATTTTGTGCAGAGGATAAATAATCCTCTTGATATGGTTCAGTTTAGAAGCTCATTTGAAAGCGATTGTGATGCTTTCCATGTCTCTTCTGCGGGAACCTCCAAGCAAAGCTGATGGTCGACGGTCCATCGAGATATGGAGATTGTTTGCGTAGGGCATTGGTGGAGTAGCAAAAGAAGCCCAGCTTCAAGCAATCAGAACCATTCTCAATATTTCCTTCCAAGGCGAAGCTACTGAAGAACTTAACATGTGTTGCCACCTGCTTCCTGGAAAGCAATGGTAAAAGTCCTTGGACATGGAGACAGGAACCCGTCCAGCGTCCAGGGATAACAGCCACCTGTGGATTGTTGCATTAGAGCACCAGCAGTTGATCTGACTCTACAGCTGCTTGTAACTCTTCCTAGAATTGTCTCTGGAGAGTTTGATGATTCCGCGTTGTACGATATGTGTGGCTGAAGAGCAAGGTTCGATATTCTCTTGGCCCCCAACAAGGATTCGTTTTGTCTTGTCGTTTTGTGACTTCCGACTTCCAATCAACTTCTTGAACCTCTCTATGCTCGTTGTTCCTTTTTTCTACACACAGACACATAGAGCTCATCCTCTTTCTTCATTAGATTCCTTCGTATTCAAACATAATGTTACGTTACAGAAAACAATCAAGAGGCGGTTTCATAGCATTTGATTGCAGTTCCATGATGTGTTTGTAGTTCGGGACAGGCAGATTGTTGTGTGGCAGATCTTGATATGCGATTGGGATAGTTAGCTTTCAACCCTTGTGCATGGCTCTTTTCCAACGTCCAAATCACAAATGGAAGCAGGAAAGAGAGATTGCCTCTGTCACTTGTCACAATCGGCATAGGCCATCATTTTTCATGTTCCAAACATTTCCGCTTTGACTCCTCACCCCGACTGCTATTTTTTACCACGCCTCTTGTTGCTTTTTTCTATGTATTTGCAGCCTTCAGATCTTCGCCTTGCGACATGGATGATAGTGGATATTACTGTTGTTGTGTGGCTTCGTTCCTATGACACTTGATCCCCACCTGTCATGTTGTCGTATTTCATTAACCACGGGGAAACTCCGACTCTGAGTTCGAACTCCATGACGTATTGTCGTCTTACTTAGTTACAGCAATAGACACAACAGCTACAACCGCACATATCTTTGACGGTGTACTAGTAGTTCTTATCATTGTTGGATGGAACAGAAGACGATTGCATTTGCGCAAAACAAATGACCTCGTGATGTTACTGTTACATCATTATCAGGCCATAGATTGGTTATCCCGTATAATAAAATGCAGTGATTTTCGAATATTATTTCGACGCGCACGCTCGTCGCGCCCGGACGGAGGTCGTATGGATAGCAGGTACAGTTATTAGTTGCATGTTTCGCTACAATTGTAAATTACCTGTTCTATTTTCTGTTTAACATACTCGTATGATAGACCTTTTGCAACCCTAATGGAGTTGAAGCAAACCGTCATCAGTCAGTCTTGTTAGAATGGTCATGCGAGCCGTCCATCTCATTTTTTAATGGACCGTAATTAAAGTGGTCTTTTTCACCAGATCTTCCAGCATGATATTATGCTTTCGGGCGGAGTACCGGTACATCTCCCTGTACGGCATTCTCCCGTACTACCGGTTTTTACGGTAGCTGCCATTTGATTCTACCGGTAACTGTAAGAGCGCCCGGTAGACCTACAACGGTACGGTGCTCGGAGTACCGTACCTAAATCGTTAATAATTGTATTCCGAAATCTACGATACACGCTTGACGGAAGTACAATCACCGTATCATCGTACCATAATACTACGTACTTCGGTATTTCATAATAGTAAATCCACTTCTTCAAGCAAGGCTATACCAACTACCAGCTACGATCGATTTCGCATCTGAGAAGTTGGCTTACCCACCTGGTCCCCAAGGGGGCGGGGCAAATTATGCAACAGCTTTCCCTTATCTAAGAAGTTGACTCACCCGCCTGGCCCCCAAGGGGGCGGGGCAAATTATGCAACAGCTTTCCCTCCACTCAGTACCCTGTTGCCCACCACTCAATACTGGAAAGGCAAAAAACATCACGAATGGCTGAGGAAAAGTCCAAACCATTGCTGACTGTGAGTGTCAGATATGGCGTGGTCTTCCAAAAACAATGCTGGGAAGGCAGCAATTAACCACATAAATTGTGTTGGGTGTGTTGATATCTTTTACCTGTTGCAACCCAATAGGACGGATTGTACGTGTAAAAGAAGCCTTCCATGCCAAGCACCAGTAATATTTCCAATGAAATATTACCGTCCCTCTGCACTTGACACTCGGCTGAGTTATGATGCCATTTCTTCCAAGGAAATGTCAGTGCCCATCACAACTCTATCAGGAACCATGCATGAAGCATTCTTCCTCCTCTCCCTTGAGCCCCCTCCCCCTTCGTACTAAGCAAGAGAAACACAATCTTTCCCGTCGGCCACCGGTTCTGGTGCATGATTCCATGCACAAGAAAGCAGTAGTTTTGTACTACCGCTGAGACGATCTCTTCTGTTGCACTGATAGATCGTCTGTGGATTCTTAGTTCCCCAGGCTCTGACAAACCTGGGTTAGAATGTCGTGCAGGGAGATGTACCGGTACTCCACCCGTAAGCATATTATACTGGAGGAATGCTTCAATGAAACTGGAAACGCCCAAAAAAAGTATGTGCCCACCTACGGTCACTCTCTGTTCCTCTTCTATTCCAATTCAGTTCCCCAAATTGTTCAATCTGCATTCTTTTGCTTCTTTTGGTTTGCACCTTTTCAATGGAACTTCATCCATGTGGCTTTTCATTGCAGTACAGCTAATACTTCTGGTCTTGTCGTTGTCAACTAATAACAACACTGCAGAAGGATTAGCGCAATTCATGTGTTGTACAAATTGTGCCTAGGCTAGTACCTAAGACCGGTTCCATCTCTGACATGGTGCCTGTGGTCACTCTTTTCTTACTTATTAGTTGTCTATTACCCATAGCTACTGAGTCGACAGGTTATGAAACCTTGTGAAGTGTAGATATCGTCTGCTTCCTTGTAGTCCTTCTCCTAACACCCGTGAGTGTAAATATTGTCTGCTTGGTTACGCTTTCGTCCTTAACGGCGGTGCTATTGCTTACCGTTCCAAGACCCAAACTGTCACTGCTACTAGCTCCACTGAGCCCGAGTTCATTGCTGCCGTGTCTGCTGCGAAAACTGCAAAGTACCTTCGTGCAGTTCTCCATGAGCTCTCTTTTACCCAGCTTTCCCCTACCCCCATTCCTATTGATAATGTATCCGCTATCCAAATTATCAATGCTCGCAAGCCCACTGAGCGATCGCGCCATATTGAAATCCAGGCTTTCGCGATTCAAGATTGGAAGGATAATGGTGATATCTTGATGCATCACATTCCTGGTGTTATCAATCCTTCTGATTCCCTCACGAAACTGATTTGTTGGGTTCTACATTCCAGTCACTGCCGGCGTATTATGGGTCACTACTATTGTTGATCCTCTTTCATGTTTCTTTTTCATTCTTTTATTTTCTCCACATTACATATTCTACATTTCCTTTTGCTGGTTTTTTGGCACCATTTGTCCATTTGATGATCTCCTCACAGGTGTTTTGATCAGGGGAGGGTGTTGTACAAATTGTGCCTAGGCTAGTACCTAAGACCGGTTCCATCTCCGACATGGTGCCTGTGGTCACTCTTTTCTTACTTAGTTGTCTATTACCCATAGCTACTTAGTCGACATCATGCAGTATCGACTTTCGAATCCTGTTGGGAAATCCAGTCCACTACAACTACGAATAAATTTAAAAAATGGTAGTCAGTCACAAGTGGCCGAAACAGTTGAACGAAATTCAAATTTGGCTGAATAAGTGCCAATACCAGTAACCGATGAAACTACCGGTACATCCTTTTTTTCTTTTGCAAACTGATACACAGTAGCTATCATACATAGCTTGCAGATGACAAACGCTATCATCGACTTGATAGCTATCCATATTCAGATTAGGGATTATCTTTTTCCGGTGCTCCATTGTCGCCAGTTTCCCTTCATATAAACAAAATGAAACAAGAATAAAACTAGACCAGGGCGGGATTGACTGTGAGAAAACCGATAAAATCCTCTGACGGTGAATCCGTTTGAGACAAATCTCAACGGCAAAACTCAACGCTTCGCGACCAACAAAAAGGGATTCTGTTTCGCTGTTGGATGATACTTTGGAATTTCCACACCAAACTTTCTATCTTGACAATTTCTTATTTTTTTATAATCACGTTCGTTGTCAGACCTATCCGTAGTAAAGAATCTCTTTGTTGGACAAACACCCAAAGCCAACCTCTCATCAAAGACGGACTGTCTTCTTCGCAACGACTGCCCCTGAAATCGGCACATTTTTCTCCCCTGTCTAAGCAATCAAAGATGCCGACCAACCATGCGACGTCGTCGTCGTCATCGCAAGCCTCTCCATCGTTTACAACGTTCTTTGGGAGGGTAATTGAGACAGTGTATCGTTGTGACAGTGCCGCAGTCATTGCAAGTGCGTATCACTGCGGATCACTCACCAGAGAAGCGCTGTATCAAGGTGTTGAAGTAGTTTACAAGTGCGATGGGGATGGCTTCCGAACAGCTGCCGGGGATTTTTATGCACATCAATGTTACTGTGGGGAAGAAGAAAATCATCAAGAGGAATTTCAGGCCAAAAACTTTACGTCACCGCATCAAAGCTTAGAGGGGAGAAACGACGCGGAAGAAGGGACTCATCAAGAAAGAGCATCGAGCGGTCAGCGCATGACAACGGAAGCTGCTGACTTTCAAAGAGTGATATTGGAGACATTGACATTTGAGGATTCTATACTGAATGGACCCAATAGTATCAATGAACTATCATCAACTGCTTCCAGTTTGTTAGACTCAACATCAAGTGAGCCACGACAAAATTGTAATATAGGCGGTGACAGACCGGCAACTCCAACCGCCAATGTTTTTTGTTTCTAACGACTTGAATATGTTGAGTCAACGCAACAGACCATCGTTATGCGTATGATTGATAAGACTGAAGTAGATCGGCTCAGCATAAATCATTCTACCACCACCATATTGCTATCGCAATGGGGCTCGGCGTCAGCTGCAATAAAAACTCATTGAAACAGCCCAAAAAATGACGCGTCGAACTAAGAGAATCCATTCTGCTCGTACTCGTTCATAAAGTTCCGGAGTTTACCATGATTTCATATTATATAATGTGTATTAGTGTTATATATTACAAAACTGGATGGCTTCTGGATCGAATACTTCAATTCTAAAGCAACTAAAGAATAAACTCATTTTGGAGGAGCACCTCAAAACCCTCGTAAGCTGACTGACAAAAGGCATCCCCCAGCGAGCTTTACACGACAACCGTGGCAGTTCCTTGTCCGGTCCTCTTCCCAGTTCCAATCCGGGGAGAGATATCAAGCCCTACTTGGATAATCTACATACCACTGGATGTGTCAGCTGTCCGTTTGTCCCATGTAAATCTAATGATCCCGTCGTAGAAATCAAATCGACCCCCTGACTCGCACGTTGGCGGCATTTTTTTGAAGACAAATTCAAATTGATACAGGTTCCTTAACCTCCTGTACTGACTAAATTGATCACCTCGATGATTATATCACCATTACTCTTGCGAACCCCTGCTCAATAAATCAAAATGCGACAATGTTTGCTGCCTCGGAAGGAGTCGATGCGGTCTATGGGGATGGTTGTCTGCGTATTCCACACTCTTACTGTCGTACCTCCCATCTGGACATTTATCCATCCGTTCTTTCTACCATCCTATCTTACAAACCACCACCATGGATGAACTTGATCTCTTACGCACCTCTGGCCTTTACCATCGAGACTACACCTCCTATCCTTCACGAAGGTTCGGCTAATCCTCTCTGTGTCCTTCTACTCTTTGAAGAGGGCCACCATATTTTGCAATGCTAGTGCTTTACTGTGCAAAGGCAAGAAAGTCCTGATTCTGCGTCAAAGTTGATGATTCTTTTCTATTGCTTGTAAAGAAAAGTCCATTGTCATTGAAATCTACGACATAATGGGCATTGTACTCGGGGAACCTGCTCGTTTTTGCATACGACTTAGTATGTCGCCTCGTGCTCCGATATTGGATACCTTGCATCACCGCCCTGTACAAGTTTTTTTGCTTCATCTCCATGTGCCCTTCACTTCCTGCCACTACCTCAATGAGGAGGTAGAATTCCTAATTGCTGTCACCACCCGGCAAAGCAGCGACAAAGTTCCATTCCAACCACAATCGTAGACCTTGGATTCCAATAACTACGCACTGATCCATGAAGACAACACTCCAGCCATTAAGATAGATGATCAACACCCGTATCCATCCCCTCCTTGACATCTACTAGTCGTACCACTATCATTTTGCCACTCGAGATTCCTGGATTGAAACTAGTTAGATAGTCCTTTATTGTCACAAGATCCCGGGATCCATTGATGCTTGTGATTGATGACTCTACCCAATCACTAGGTAGACAACTTAATGGGGCATTGTAATCCAATCCTTCCGTCCACTTCAGTGTTTTTGGATTGCACGTTGTAATCGGGACTCGGGATTCGTTCTGTATGAACTACTCTCTAGTAGTAGCTAGTCGTATCCAGCAGACAAGGCTTCTCTTGACGACGTCATTTTCATTTTTCTGATGACTCTTTTCGAATAGAGTGAGGTCCTGAGAGGCACGAAGGTCTCTCGAAGACCGCCCCTTTGTGTCACCCATTCACTTTTTACGACGTACTGTAGTAGTACGTACGGTTCTCTCTGCTGGCCAAGTTTCTTCCATCGCAATTGGCTGGGAATGATCACAAAACAATGCGGCTAGCTAGAGAGGTAGTAACAATCCATCTTAGCTTCGGACGAGTAGGAAAAGAAATATGAACAGCTGTGATTCGGCCAATTGATATTTTTTTAATGCACTGTCGAACTTTGGGTGAGCCATTTCTGTTCATCTCTTTTGTTCGCAGGGCAAGATGGTTTTCCGAACAGTAGTGGTGACTTCTTTCTGTTTGGTTCGTGCGGTTTCCCTCTTGGTAGTGATTTTGTTGACGTTCCAAAATATCAATACTCATGTCCGTGTGTACCAAGAAAGTTTTCCTGAATCAGAACTTGTGAGAAGTACAACAACAACAACAACAACATTATCGCATGTGTCGTCGTCATCGAGTCAAGCGACGGATGAAAAAACATCTTTTCTTCCTCCTGTCCAGGTGATTACGGGAAAACGGAAAACGCTTCGGTCAGGACCCAACAACAACCAAAGTAAATCACAGGTTTCTGATCAGCGTTTGTCTTCGGTAGGAAAGACCAACTCTCAGAACGAATCCAAGTTGACTAGCTTTGCAAGTGACACTTTTATAGACAATGCGGGGCAGGATCAAAGCCACCACCCAACCTCTGACCTCGACAAGGACCCGTCTCGAAACATACAAACGTTCGATCCGATTTTGCATGACAATGACAAAAATTCGGGATTCGAACGGAATATCACTTCTATACTACCCGCAATGGGAAATGGAACAATACGAGGAAACTTCAAGAAATACGATAACGTTGTGATTGCAACGAAAATACACGGTCCACATCAATGGTTGCTTGTGGAACAATCTCTCTGTTTGCTGCATCATGCTTACAATCACAGAGTCCTCTATGATATTGTTGTATTTACTACCATTCCCATTCCATTGGATGATGTACAAAGTTTACAAACGCTTGTATCACCGGCGAATGTCACGGTTGTGGTCGATAATCCAGGTCTACAAAACGCGATCGCTGCTCTGCCGAACGACGAACGCGACAGATTCTTACAAATGTGCAACGTATCCTACCCCGAAAATGTGACATGGTTCTCACTCTGTCCAGATAGGATCGCGTACAACTGGCAAGCGGAATTCCGTGGGCTGAAACTGTGGCATCATCCCTCCATGGCAAACTACTCAACCATGCTTTGGATGGACGCTGATGGGTTTGCAACGAAACCATGGGAAAACGATCCAATCGAATTTTTCATTGAAAACGATGGGGTTGTCATGTTTGATCACTTTCCTCAGGCATTTTCTAACCGAGCGGTTCAACCAAGACTCTTCCATGCCTTTCAGGCAAGTATCTGCAAATTAAAAGTCGACAACGTTACTGGAAACCTCGTATCCAGCCTCGACTTCCACAAACCTTGCAAACGAAAGCATATACCAAACATACATGGGTTCTTTCACATTACCAATTTGGACTTTTTCCGCACTCCCAAAGTCACACAGGCTTTGCAGGAGCTATTCAGAGGATACTTTTTGTCACGCTTCCCCGATGATCAACTGGCTGTCACTGCCGTGGCTGCAATCTATGCTCCCGAACGTTCCTGGGAGATGCGTAGCAAAGGGTTCCACTTGGACGTATTTCATAATCACAAATTGGATGGAATCGATCAGGCCATGCCCGCTGGATTTCTCAAGTACTATCCATCCAAAGCCAAGGACGCGTTACCAAGTGCGGATGGTGTTTGTCCCATCACGGCTGCGAATTAGCAAAGATCGACAAGACATCTTTCACATAATATGTGGACCGGGGGAAGAAAAGCAAAGTAATATGAACGTTTTTCTAGGGAAAACTCGTGTACTTTTCACAACTCTTTAGATTAATCGTACTGAGAATCCGTCTCGGAGACAGCAGTATCATTGTCACAACTTACGGCCACCAGAATTGGATGATTATATGCTTGCTTTTCCCTCCATGAGCCGTTCTCGTTGTTGTAAGCAAAACACAGAAAACATGATCCTTTCTAGGAAGGAGTCGTTCAGGATTTTTATACGTTTTACAACTCTGTACATAAATCGAATCTGCGTCTCGGAGACAGCAGTGCCTTCGTCGTGACTGGCGGTCGTCAGAATTGGAGGAATATATGCTTTTCCTTTTCTTCCCATGAGCCGTCCCGCTTCTTGTAAGAAAATCAAAGTAGTTTGACCGCTTCTAGCTAGGAAGAAGTCGTTCACGAATTGAAACTTGTTTTTACAACTATTCAGGTAAATCGTACAGCTGATCCCTCTCGGGGACGACTGTGTCGTCGTCCCAATTTGCTGCGATTAGAATTAGAGGAATAGATCCTTCCTGGTCTTCCCAAGAGCTGTTCTCGTTGTTGCAAGAAAAACAAAAGTTACACGACCGTTTCTATTCAGTAGGAAAAAGTTGTTCACAGTTTTTACACGTTTATATCTCTTCCGATAAGTCGTACTGCGAATCCGTCTCGGATGAAGTGTCGTCGTCGCGACTTGCGGCGACCAGAATTGGAGGAATAGATCCATCCTGTTCATCCCATGAGCCGTCCTCGTTGTTATAAGAAGTTGAATTCTTTTTGATGTCACCGTCACCTCTGAAAAGGGACGCTGTTTTTTTAGACAGAAGGAGTTGCTGTAGTTGCGCTTTCAATTTTACAATTTCCGTGTCTTTGGATTGATTTTCGTCGTCCAGCTTGGTGACTTGTTCCTCCAACGTCCGTTGGGCTTCTATTCTTCTATTTCGGTCACATAGCACCAAATCTAGTTGCTCTTTCATAAAACGAAGATTTTTTGCGTTCCTCACTTCCCGTTCGGCGGTTTTGTGTTTGAGAGTTGCCATGCTCCGTTCCAAAGCCTCGCATTTTCGTCGTTGCTCTTCGAGCTCTGCTTCAAGAGCACGGACATGCTCTGACGAAGAGTCCGAACTACAGCTGACAGGTTGGCTCGATGACTGTAGCTTTACATTTGATGAATCTAAGATTTGCTGTGCATCCTTGTTTCCTTGCTGGTTTGTGCGATGAAGCTGCAGCATTAAGTCGTCCAATTTGAATGTGAGTTGAGCAATTTGATTGGATTTTTCTACCAAAAGTTGGTTGCAGTAGATGGCGGGTTTGTCACTTTTGACGTCGTCTGTGTCCTCTTCGTTTGTCAGTGGGAGACGGCCAATCACCGACTCCAATTCTCGAATTCGAGTCTCCTGTATAGCCGATTTCTCTTCATATTGTTGGCATGTTCGTCTTGTGATCTGAAGGTGGGTCTCTAGGTCTTGATTTCGTTGAAAAAGGTCAATGATTCTTCTTCGAAATTGCCGTCTGGTAGTGAAAGTGGTAGCATCGGGAAGAAGTGGAGCTGCCTCAGCTAGCCGAGACGAAACGCCGCTGTCAGACCTCTTGTCGGAAGGCAATTCCATTCTGGACGAGCGATTGAGATGGATTTTTTCCAAGGTTTTCACGTGATGACTCCTGCTCTTCCCTTTTTGGACAAAATTCTGGACAACAGTGCGTCTCTGGGAAATGATGTTTGATTGTAATAGAGAAGATTTATCACGAAAAGGTCTTGTTTCCGACAAGACCAAGACATGCCCCTCGTCTGAACAAAAATTAAACCAACGTACGAAGTAGTGGTCGTAGTTCTTGGAACTTCGGAACAACTATTTGAAGCAGAGAAAAGAACGATTCTACTACGGTACTGTACCGTAAACCAATTGAAATTCGTGAGAGTGAAGGGTTCGTATGAGATACCGCGAACGGTTACAACAAAACGAAAGGTCGTGAAGTCTTTTTTCAGTCGTGCATGGCAAAACGGATGGTGAGAGTGGTTGACGTCAGGATTGTAATTTTAGCTCAAGCCTTAATCATGAACACGAACTGTAGAAACAACAAACCTTCAAGACAATTGGTTCGATTGTGCCCACGATACGTCGTGCTGCTGCGGTAGACGTTCGCCGCACCTGTTCTCAAATCGTCAACCTTGGAGCACCTCCTCCCCACAATAAGAAACTTGAGAACCAGTGTCAATCGTTGATTGACGGTAGCTTCATGCAAAAAATTGGCGCCTTGGAACGGACGAAGTAGACGCTGGGTTTAAAAAGTTACTACTGGTCACTCCGATCGAAAGGAGAATCAGTAGAAGACTTCGTTACCGCGCCATATACTCCGGCAATCAGCCATCGATTCTAGTATCACCGATTATTCAACTGTACATGGAGGGTATTACATGACGCACCTTGCAACGAAATAGGAGATCCATCGAGCAATTTCTGAAAGATATTATTGTTGTTCTCAATAGCTAGTAGGATTGGTAAATCCAGTTGTTGCGTTTCTCCTCCCTCAATCATAATGCATTTGCTACAACAACAATCGCAAGGTCACTCATCTTCTCTCCCAATGTCATCACGATCAAGGCCGCTACCTTCGCCCGAGTTGGACGGGGTCTACGATCCTTCCGTCCATCTCACACCAACAAGGAACACGCTGCTTCCTTCCGAACGTTCATCAATGAAATCATCTGTTCGGTTTCATTCTTCCGCACCCGAAAATGAGGTAGACATGAGGGACAGTTCATCACCCAACGTCGGGCCGGGAAGATACTCGTACGTACGAGATCAATCACTTTCTTCCTCTCGTGCTGCCCGAGATAACCCGCTTGATGCCCCATCTTATCCGTTGACAATGGAGACAATGGTGGACGATGATGACGACGACGATGAGGAAGAGCTTCTACATTCCACTCCACCCCCCATGCCTCCTGCGAGGGCCATGCTGTACACAGCAAATGCCCTAGAAAGCCGACACCATCCGTTCCAAGTCAGTCCGGATTCTACGAGGACATTATCTCACGACACTTCGAGTCTTGTTCCAAGTTCGCCATTTAGCAACAATCAAATGCTAGATTCAACCATACATCCTGAAAGTATCAGTCCTTTTTCCAGCATGGACAACAGGGGGAGGGATATGACCCCGAACAATCCGTCTGGAAAACGATGCAGAAGTCGACATGTTCGGAACACCTTTGTTTTGGACGGCAACTTTTCCTTCGCTTCGGCCACTGACAGCACCAACAAACCTACCTTTGAGCGTGCGGCTACGATACCACAGTCGGCCATACAGCGACAGCAACAGCAGCAGCAGCAAGAACGACGACGACAACGATACAGGCCTCCTATCTCGAGGGACAGCAACAACGTTGAACCGTTGTTGCATCCGAACAACAGACAAGATCGAGTCTTCTCGGTGCCCAGCTTTACAAATTTTGGCCGTAATTTCGATCAGCATTGACATACAACTACTACTATAAACGCTTTTAGCACTGCTTTTGGATGAATGTAATATTTCTTATTGTGGATACTACTAAGTGCGAGCCGATTTTGAGTACCGATATAGGAGGGAAAAGCCTGCCAAGGGTCTTGGGAAATGGAGGAAAATTGCATTGAAGGTATGTTTGAGAAGCAGCCAGCTTGCTGTTGAAATCTGTGTAGAGTCGACTCCATTTTCCCATTAGTTCCGACGCCTACCTACCTAGCTGTTTTCACTGATTGAGAAATCCAGAGAAGCAGAAAGCATAGAGGAGGACGAGTGACGTTGCTGGCTGCGATACCTAAAGGTGCCGAGTGGGTGGTCTACTATACGTCAACATACCGGACTACCTAGGTAGCATTCCGCCCATTCCTTGGATCAAGAAGAAGGCGATAAAAAAGAAGCTATTCTTGAAAACGTTGTAGTCCTGTAGTGATGAATATGTACTACTGTTATCGTACTCCGGCAGTGAAAAAAAAAGAAATAGATATATCTTCCGGTAGGTAGAGTACGTACTCGGACTACGGTACCGTACTAGCTAGTAGTGTAGTAGTGAGTACCATTTAAGCGTTCCCCCCGGATTGCTTCTTACTACGAAGGGTAGCTAGCCACTACGGTAGCTCGGCTTGTGTGAGAGGCCCCGCTCCTTGCCCCGTTTTGGTGCGCAATGAGATAACGATATGAAAGGTGCACACTCTCTATCATATTATTATTATTAATCTCCCCCCCCCCCCGGGCCAGCAACCTACTCGGAGTACTACGTAGTACATCTTTGAACTTGCAGTTCCTTCGGTTCTTTGTTATATTTCTATTATATTTTGAAAAACAATGATGTCATCCTCGTGTTGTAAACAATACGTCAACACATCGAAGGATTGTCATGGACGACGACAGCAACAAAGAAAAATGAATCGTCGCTGCTGCTCGATGTTGGTGGCTGTTCATGTGGCAATTGTAGGGAGTGGAGAATTTTTGGTTGCATCCGGATTCGGATACGTACAAACTTCTACATGTACACAACTACTGTCCGAACGTCGGAGGAACATATCACATCTTTCCAGTGCAGTGTACTTTCCGAGTTGCATACGTGCCCTTTCGGACGATAATGAAGGCGATTGCGATGCCACAAGCAGTAACACTGTCGAACAAACGCAATCATTGTCACCAAAGTCGTCTTCGCCTTGGGCATCTGCCATATGGATCTTACGAATGAACTTTGGAAGATCGTCTGCATCCGATGAGGGGATCTTTCCTTTTTCTTTCAACGACGACAAGTCAGTCTTTGGTGCATCGGGATCTCGTCTCGTCATAACGTGTCCAGTACTCGTCACGGCAGAGGACGTATCCGAACAAGATCGCAACGATGCGATTGTGGTGAGAGGTGCCTCTGTCATTCGTCCGATATATTCCTTCCCTGACGTTGAAAACAAGAAGACGGACTTTTCAAAACATTATTCTTACGTATCACTTCAAGGACAGCAAAGTGTCAAGTTGTCACCGGGAGGGTGGGTCCTTGAATTCCCTCCCAGTGGTGTTGGAACCACATCCAGCAACAACAGGAACAAGGGATTGGCAACCAAACTACGATTTTGGTTGGACCTGGATAAGGATATTGAACGAAACGACATTAAACTACCAGCCGGGACGCGTTTGTACTTTGCAGCCAACTGCTGGAGAGAGGAGGACTTTGATTTTGGCGTTGCCAAGCTCCGACCGATTCAGCAAGAAGCCGAGGCGGCAGTGAGAGCGATAAAGGAACGACTCTCCCATGAATCGGGAGATCGACGATTGGATGGCGTGGATGCCATCGAAACGATCCAAGCGTATGGTGATATGGCCAAGTTGGTGCTTGAAAAGGAACAAAAGATGGCCAAGCTCCAAGAAGCCGTACGAATGTACCCGTCGTCAGACGATGACGTGGAGTTTCTTCCGGACGGGCCATGGCCCGGTTCGGATGAATGGTTGACTCTATCCGATGAGAAGTACAATCCCATCTTTATCCTCAAGGATCAGGGAATTCTGCGAGGTCAGGAATATGAGATGGTTGGTACATGGACGGGAGAAGCTCTCTTAGAAGAAGATTGAGCATAGCATCATCGAATGCAACACATTGGTTCTATGCATTTTGCGCTGATATGAGAACTACGTCAAGCAAAGAATCACAATTCGAGCGCGTACATTCTGCAACGTATGATGTTTCGCAAGTTGATTTACCAAAAATTGCTTCCCCGACCTTCGAAATTGTCGCCCTCACGATTGGATCCAGTCAAACAAGAGAGGATAGGCACGGAAGAGTATGCAAGTCGCTAATCTGACAGGACAGTTGTCTTGCCACGTCGAAGAAACAATGATTTACGGATATATTTCATTCCTAGTTTCATTATGCAAAAGAACTACGGTAGAATTTCATCCTGGGGTTATTAATCCTTTACAACTACGATTGTTTCTTTCTCTTTTTATTCGTTTTTCTTTTTTGTGGCTCCATCAAACGTTCCAAACGAAAACGCTGATACTGCTCTATTTCTCTTTTTTTTAATCTTCGGCAATGAGGCGCTCTATCATCTTTTCGAGGAGCTCCAAAACTTCCGCCGGAGCTCGCTTTCTCTGAGCGATTTCCAGCGGCAATTCACCCTTTTGGGTCTTTGCCAGAACCGTTTCCGGAGCACTTGCCACCAACAGCTCAATGACCTCATAGGGAGCCAATCCCATGATTGCCATGTGGAGAGGAGTATGGCCTAGCATGTCGGTCAATTGGCAGACCCGAGGATCTCCGTCAATAAGCAAGGTCTTGATGACGGCTGGATCGGCGTTTTGGGAGCACGCAAAGTGGAGGGGGGTCATCTCGTATTGAGATGTCGCCCAAACAGCATCCGGGAAGGCAGTCAGCAAGAGTTTGACCACTCCGGCTTCGGCTCCATTCTCACAAGCCAAATGTAGTGGTGTGTAACCTTCCTTGTCTTTGGTTCTGGCAGCGTCGGGATACTTGCTACACATGAGTTGCATCGACTTTTCCGGAGCTTTGAACAACGCACCCATGTGCAACGGGAGGCGCCCATAGTAGTTTGGCTTTTCAACGCCCTCGGGCTCTTTTTGGATCAAAAAGGACACAACCTCTGGACCGGCCTTGTAGGCAGCGGCGTAGTGCAAGGGATGTCCCACCCACAAGTCGGATTCTTTGATTGCCGGAGGGAAGGCATCGTAGGCTAGTTCCACAGCGTCTTTCGACGCTTGCAAGGCACAAAGCATGCTGAGGGGATAAATTCTACCCGAGAATCCTTCAAATTCGTACTTAATCTGGCATGGTTCTGGGTTCTCGATCAAGAAATCGCAAGTATCATCGTCGTCGTATCGCATAACTTCGTTCCATGGATCCAAGTTGAGGAGCTTGTAAAGCTTCTTACAAGCCTTTTTGAGCTTTTCATCAGTGACTCCACTATAAAGCTTGGCTCCCTCGGTTGGAGTAGCAGCCTCTCCCGGGACCAGTAGTTCCACATGGACCCTTCCAACAACCTCGGCCTTGGCCAATTTAGGAGCAGCAGGGGACGCTTTTGCGCTGGAAGGAGGCGGTCCACCATTGGCAGTTTCATTAGGACCATCGTCATCGTCCGAAGCCGCTGCTCCGATTTCCTCGTCTTCATCTTCGCTTTCACCTCGAGAATCTTTCTTTCGTTTCTTATCCTTCTTTTTCTTTTTCTTCTTTTTCTCTCCACCGGCACTCTCTTCATCGCTTCCGTTGCTGTCCGATTCGGATTTGTCTTTCTTTTTATCCTTCTTCTTCTTCTTTTTCTTCTTGTCCTTTCCATCATCGTCACCATCATCTTCATCGACAATGTCTGGTTCTGGTTCTGGTGCAGCAACTTCTATCTCCTCCTCCGATTCGGATTCGGCCTTCTTCTCCTTTTTGGACTTCTTCTTCTTTTCTTTCTTTTCTCCCATGATGATGATACTACCGAGACAGAAGGACAACGATGTGTTTACAAAGAAGAAAGGATGAGACTGGTCAGGTGAACGGTGTGCTATGGAAGGATAGATGTGAGTGAGGTGAGACGAACACCAACAGCAACAATAGTATGGTGTGGAATGGCTCTCTCTTGATTGTTTGACGATTACAACTGGCACTACGACTACAATGAAACTGTCACTCACCACTACTTGTACCTCCACTCTACTTAGTAGTAGAATAGTCCAAAAACGAAAGCTACCTTTAAGAGCACTTGTTGAACTCGTCGTAAGTTCACATTATTTCCATCAGTCAGCAGAGCAGTGGAAGAAAGATACGGTACGGTAGACAATGTACGCTACGGTACTTTTACTACCGTACTACCGGAAGGAGCGCGGTTTCGAAGCTTCCGACCGAGAATGACCCAAGTGTGATGACTGAATAGGGTTAGAAATAGTGACATTATTATAACATGATACTACCGTACTTTACCTACAGGCAGTAGCTAGGTACCATTTGTAACGTCACAGTACTACACACTCTGTTCTTTAGTACGTATGATACGATCCCGACGACATGATGAAGCGCCAGTGGACGAAACAAAACTATCACATGTCATGTGTCAATCACAAGAAGATTTTGTAGGATACGTCGTATAATAAATTTTGTTGATGAACATCGAATCTCATCGCCGGTTATGGAGACAGCCATTCATCGTCATAACGACATCAATCATGGTCTATCAGCAGGAAAAGATGATGATGATCATGTTGATGATATTTTTATAAAAATTAATGAAAAAATAATGATTCCATCTGCAATCAAGGAATCCGAGGGTCCACAACAACATCGGCATCGACCATTACAACAACATCCACAACAGCAACATCCATTACAACAACAACAACAACAACAACAACATTCACAACAGCAACATCCACAACAACAACAACAACAACAACAACAACAACAACAAATGTTGTTGTTGCATCTTCTTGTCGATGGATGCAATGGACCGATTCGATTTCGAGAACAAGATTTGGTCAGTAACGACCTTCCAACGCGTCATGCGGCCTTATCCATTTTGAACTGTGACCATTCTACTAGTTGTGATAGTCTCAAAGAAAAACAATGTCGAAAAAAGTTTTCTACTACCAATACTAGTAGAAGAAAGAAAAGAGTGGCGTTGTCCACCAAAAGAGAAACCGATAAACAACAAAAGGATGGATCATCAGAGACAAATTCAAATTCAGATGCGAATGTTGCGACATGTGCTTCTCCATTGTTGTACGAACGATTGGAAATCGTTCCACTCGCCGAATACCTTCTACAACAACCGTCAAACTACCAATATTGTCATCCGTTTCATAACATGACTGTTATCTTTGATGGGGTGTCACAAACCAAACGTCCGAATCTTATATCAAGTATAAAGTCGATGGAATCAAACAAAATCGATGATGAAACACCTCTCACAGCTGTTACAACATCAAACACCTCTGGGCAGAAGTATGAGTTGACAAACAGATTTCGGATCGAAATCACAGGTCTTTACGATGAAACAGACAACGTCATTGTCGAGAAAATTGTACAATGGAAACAACAACAACAACAACAACAACAACAACACAATGGGTTGCTGGACAAAGACAAAGTTGCGGACGATGATTTGCTTCTATCAAAAACTTTGGAACAACACTTAGTTGTTTCTTCCAATGGGACACTTCAAATTAGTGAAAAGCACCCTGTTGCCACAAACACCGCAAATTTGACTTTGCAGTCTACCACCACAGTTACTGTAGTACAGAGAAGCGATCAAGGACCGGGAAAAGCGAGGAGCATATTGCAACCACTAGGGTTGTTACGACCAGAATCCCCTCTGTGTCTCTTCCAGACAGGTTTTGAATCACAAGCATTGCACAAGGATTCGAAGAATGTACTATCCAAATTACTGAATCATTCAAGGGTCGGCAAGAACCTATTCAAGTCGGTGGAAGAAGTTGTACTGTCCTCCGACTCGTTACCCCAGTCTCCCTACGTGCCAATTGTGGTCGTGACGGATGATATATTTCTAAGACAACGTGTTGTTGCTCTCGGTGCATTTGTCATGACATTCCGTCAGTTCTGGATACTGCTACTGGAAGCGCAACATCGAATGCAATCCAGTAACAACGAAGAGAACGACAATGGCTGTTGTACTCCAAGCATCAATACCTAAACAAAGTCATCGATACTCATCGATACATTGTATGATGGAGAGAGCAAACAGTCACTCAGATGAACCTTGGTTGGGATCCTACACAACCACATCGAGTAGTATTAGTTGATTTTGCATCAGTTTTATTCTTATGAATTGTGTAAATTGGATATCGTTCGGGCCGTACCAGTATTGGTCGCACCGTCGAACAGATTAGCTTTCCGATTTGCTGTTTTCCAGTACTTCCATACTTTCAATTGTTAGCATCGATTTGGACTCGTATCTATCCGATTTCTGTAGCATCAAATTTTGTAGCACATCTCTTCCTTCCAGAACGACCCCAAATGTCGATTCGTGTTCATGAGCGAATTCCGATTCATCATCCAAATTGATGTAAAAGTTCGGTCCTCCGGGTCTTCCAGAGAATGCCACCGAAAACTTTCGATGGTGAGGTGATGGGAATGTATGTGAATATTCGTTGAATGCCATGTGTGTCAACTTGGCATCGACGAAACGTTTTCCAGCCCACGAACGACTGTTATCGTCCATGGTCGTGGGCGTTGCCATGATGAGCTTGGAGCCAACCTCATGAACCAATGTTAGCCCGTCCCACAACTTTTTCTCTACCATTCGGAGAAAATGATCCATGGCATGAGGCATCTCCATCGACAATGCCGTTTCAATGACAAAAAAGGATCGATGACCAGTATGGTCACGAACCTGTACTTTGACTCGATACGGGCTACTTCCATACCTTGTAGAGAGATGGGGTGGGAGGAAAGACAATTTCAAAAAAGACGGTTAAGAAAACCTGTTTTTTCGAGGCATGTATTCATACTGTACTTGAAACAGACGAAATCCGCCTCTTGTTACGACGTACCGTTCATTGAGTCTCTTTTCGGAATTTTTTTGAATGGCCTTTTCCAATTTTTCGATGCGTGCGACCAAAGCCTCCTCTTCCTTTTCGATTGCCGCGTACTGTTCGCTTTCCATGTCCATACCAATCTCTCTTCCGTTCCGATGTATCTCTTGAAAGCTCAGTTCGTTATCCTTGGAAAGGATTTCTATTTCCTTTCGCAGTTCTTTGATGTTGGCAGTGGTTTCGTCCAATCGATCTACCAAGTCCTTTTGTTCTTGAATCAATGAGGAGATGTTTGCTTTCCGAGTAGCAATTTGCCACCTCGTCTGTTGACAAGGTATCCACGGAAGTAACATGATGACCAAGCATGGGACGATTCGCCAACAAAATACGTGTTTATTGACGACCGCCTTGCCATATTTATCGTTGTCGTAGTATTCTGTGGTGAGCAAAAAAGAAAGATCGTTATTATTATTCCTGGATGGATTGTTGATGCTTTCTTGAAAGAATGAGGATCCAGAAGTCGGAACACTATTTGTTCGTTGGAATTGAGACGGCGGTGGAGGATTGGATCCCTGATACCCCAAGGAAGAAGTGGATGCTCGACGATGGAACATTGTTGTTGTTATTGTTGTTGTTGGCTAGTTTGGAATGGAAAATATTGTATTGTCTTCGGAATTGTTGATGTTTTAGAATCCAAAATCAAACAACGGAGCAAGAAAAAGACGGCGGATAGTAGGTATATCTTCTCGCAAGCATCTACTACAAGGAGTTTGCCAGCAATGGTACAACTACTTTTGCAAGCTAGGGCGAAGCTGCAAGTAATAAAGAGAGTTACTGGTATAAATATAATGCAAGTTGGAGGATGATTCATCGATGCTTCTTGATGCTTGGTCGATGCATACCTGCATCATCATCATCGCTGAAGGAAAGCTCAAGGCACTGAGAGTGAAAAAATGTAACGGTAATTTGTGCTTGTCACCTGGCTCTCTCGTTGGTCGCGGTGCCTTCGTTGATTTTGTAGTCGTTGTGTGTCAAACCCGTACACTGTGTACTTTAGTTCTCGGACTACGTTAGGTACCTGTACCGTAGTCTAATACTTGCTGCATACAACAACAAACATCATTATTCTTTCAATCTTTGCGATACAACAGATGAGGCCAGAGGCCAGCTTTTCTCTACGTTGTATTACCGTATTAGCTTGCTACTCTGGAGTGTATCATACGAAGTATGAATAATGATAGAGAAGGAACGAATATCCAAGTACCTATCCAAGTTGACAACGAAGAAGTCGTGGAGAAAGGTCGTTTCTCCTGTCACTGCAAAAGTGTATTGGATCAACCCATCCGATATCGAATCGACACGCCTCATTCTCGACGAGTGCTGCAAGTACTATTATATATGCTAGTAACTTTACGACTCTACTAGCTAGCTATAGAAGTACGTCGTATCATATTCTAAGCAACAGGAATCAATCAGACGATGAGGCAATTCCTTACAAACTGGACGGGTGCCACTACCACAGGCGCTTGTCGGAAGCCTCGAGATTCCATTGACCCACCAATGGAAACGAACTCGGTCAAGCATGAAAAGGATCCGAATTGGACAGCTGCGTCAGTGGTATCGGGGGAAGAATCGTATGCACAACATGATGTCATTATTGTTACGTCAGAACCGTCAAAAGCAATCATCATGGATGGAATCACCACCAACATCAGCACATCGGTTCAAGACGAACAAGTCGACCAAACATTGCAAGCCTTACGAGCAAAAAGGGACCTGTTGAGGAGTAAATGCGAACAATTGGAAGAACTTATTTGTGATACACGACAGGAAAACGACTTGTGCCAGGTCCAAATGACGCTGACCATGGGAAGTTTGCGTTCCAAATTGGACTGTTTGCACAAAGACAAGAAATGTCTCGAGGAAAAATGCAACCATTTGGGGGAACAATTGTACTCGCTGCGACTACAACAAAGGGCCACGCTTGACGTGACTTCAAATTTGGAAACGAACCTTCGACGACACGATCCTAGTAACAGTGATGAAGAATCATTGGACATCCAAGACGTCATTCGGAAAAGTACTTGACTTTGAGTACAGTTTTGACTTTCGACGACAACAGGGCTTTGTCATTTTTTATATATATAATAAGATCTATCTTTACACACACTCTCTCTCACGCACACTTCTTTAGATGATTTCAGTCTATCCAAAATCATATTCCGATAAATTTTGTGTGGACACTCTCCAAAAAGCAATACTTGACGTTTTAGTTGTACCAACGAGGGATCTTGGGGGAGATTGAAACTTCGGATCTACTTCTTGCCTCTACCAAACACTCCCAGCAGGCCTCTCTTTTTCTTTGGTTCGGGTCTTTCCACTTCTTTGAAGATCTCTTCCTCCTCTCCATCCTCCTCGTCCGCAGTATCTGCTGCGACGTCCTCTTCGGGTTCGGTACCCTTTTTCTTTTCCTTGGACCCATTCTTGGACTTCTTGGTTTTTTTGCCAGTGCTCTCGCCATCTTTTTTCTTTTTACTCTTCTTGTCGCCTTTCTTCTCTTTTTCTTTTTTCTTCTTCCCTCCTGCGGCAGCAACAACCAAGGCAGAACCGGGAATGGCGGGTTTGAACCGTGCATTAGCGACAAAGCCGTCTTCGTCATCTCGGAATGTATAGGGGAGGTACATTGCCGATCCTGAATGACACGGGTCGATTACTGCCAAGACATGAACACCTGGACGTATCCGAGCGACGAATTCGGAGTGCAGTTCTTCATCGGTGATGCATCCATCATCGGCGTAATCGCCGGGAAACAACACTTCATCTCCACCTCGATCTTTCACCTGACCTCCGTGACCTAAATCATCATTGCAAGAAGAATACAACCACCACCATTGATCATAAAGAAAAGGAGACACGAATTAGTCAGGAATGATATTCAAAGAGAGAACGGCGCCAAGAATACGGAAATTTTTGTTTCTTTTTGACACCCAAATTACAAAAGCATGTACGTACCAGAAAATTGAAAGAAGATGCAATCGCCTGATTTGGATATTTCACACAATTTTCGCAAAGAATCCAATATAAGCTGTTTGTTGGGTTCATGGTGGTTTCCATCATCCATCATAATGAGCATGTTCTCTCTTTGGAATCCTTGGAATTGAATAAGGTATTCCTTCACATTTCTTACATCACTGTGGCAGGAATTCAACGCATTTGATTCTCCAGTGTAGTTGATACCAATCAACAACGCTCGCTTGACACCTTTGCACTTAGGTGGGGTGATACATATTTCTTCGTTGGCATCGATGGGTCGAGCGGCAGATAACTGTGGTGTTTGGGTCAAGCCCATTTCTTCCATTTTTTCTCTCATCATTTGTAGAGTATCGGCCCACGAATATTGAACATCTTCTTCGTCCTCATCGTCTCGCCATAGAGTCTGCAATAAGGCAGAAGTACATGCTCCACCCGACTTGCCACTAGGATCAGGCAATTCATCCTTATCCACGTTGGAAATGCCGTAAGATTGTCCGACATCATCGGCGGCGGAAAACATGTAGATACTTGTCGCCGGTACGGAGGCTTCCGCAAGCTTGTCAAAGGACATGTTAATTTCAAGTCTGGTGGAGGATTAAAAAGTAGACGATGATGTACAAATCAGTAGGAGCAAATCAAAAGCAGGAAGACTGTTCATACTAACATGATATGATAATACCAAACAGTGTCGGTAGTCGAAACAACACGATTGTTGTGGCGACGATGATGATCAAGAAGGAACATCTGTCTGTGAACCTTTCGGGGCGTTTGGAATCTTTCATTATTTTATTGTCCTTGTTTCATTTTAATGACCACGATTCGACACACTTTCAGTCATCAAGATGACCCAGCAAGTCATCATCTCTAACCTTCGTACTTCTTTGCTCAAAAAGAGCTGCTACTGCTCTTTTTTATATTGTAATATACTTCGAGTATGTATTCTCTTCATGGAATATCTGCAACATTTACAGTTAATTATTTGTTGATATATCATCTATCTACCGGTACTATGGACAATTGATTGATGACGAATGTGAAGCGACGATCCTACTGCGAACAAGATCCGGTTTCTCGAAAAGAACGGAACAACAACCTCAATAAAAAAGGTCGTCAACAATGATGATCAGTTCTACATTGTTTGGCATTCGTTAACAATAGTACCCCCCCCCCCCCTTTCAAGGTATTCATCAGTTCTATAAACAGCTATGCTCTAACAATGAACGGGAAGAAAGATACCAACGATGATTCTAGCGGAGTAACGCTCGTTACCAACTACATTAATGGAAAGTTCGTTCCTCCATCTACGAATGAATACATGGATGTTTTGAACCCCTCGAACTCTCAAGTCATTGGAAGAGTGGGATTGTCCTCTAGTACTGATGTGGACGAGGCTGTGGATATAGCACACCAAGCACAGAAAATGTGGGCCAACAACACAACCATCAAACAACGAGCAGGACTCATGATGAAGTTGCATGCACTTATTCAGCAACATGCTCATGAATTAGCATCGTTGATTGTATTGGAAAATGGAAAAAATATGACAGAAGCACTCGCAGATGTGGCAAAGGGAAATGAGACAGTTGAATATGCATGTTCCTTGCCACAGCTGGCTCAAGGAAAGAATCTGCAGGTGTCGTCTCAAGTTCATTGCCAGGATCTACGACAACCCTTGGGAGTGGTGGCCAGCATTGTTCCTTTTAATTTTGTAAGTACGCAAACCTGAAATACATCGTAGTTGCACACTCGACTTGTCATAATAAAACGACAGAAAAATAACAAATTGAATGGTCTCTCAACGTTTCCATCTCCTCACCTCACGCCCTGTCTACTACATACTTCTTTTTACAGCCGTGCATGGTGCCATTTTGGACCACGCCAATCGCTTTGGTGCTTGGAAACGCGGTCATCTTGAAACCATCCGAGAAGGTGCCACTCACCATGCGACGGATCGCAGATTTATTTCAACAAGCAGGATTTCCGGACGGTGTCTTCAACATGATCCAAGGCACAAAAGACGCAGTCAATGCTATTATAGATCACCCTAAAGTTTCTGCCGTGACCTTTGTGGGGTCCAGTCCTGTAGCCAAACTAGTGGCAAATCGATGTCGCGCACTTGATAAACGATGTACTGCCCTTGGTGGTGCCAAAAACCATCTTGTGGCGTTACCAGACTGCGAATTGGACGGTGCATCTTCGGATATCACAGTTAGTGCTTTTGGGTGCAGTGGACAAAGATGCATGGCGGCGTCCGTTCTATTGCTAGTAGGTGATCAAGAACGACTTCTTCAAGAGATTGTTAACAAGGCCTCGAAAATTCAACCAGGCAGCGAGCCGACACAAATGGGACCCGTCATCGATACTGCGTCATACACAAAGATTCTGTCGTACATTGAAGATGCTGAGAAGCAAGGAGCAACCATATTGTTGGATGGTCGCAACTGGAAAAATAAAATGGAAAATGGCAACGTCGGAGGAAATTGGATTGGACCCACCGTCATTCTGCACCAGTCGCCCGAGGACAAAGCTATGAAAGAAGAAGTTTTTGGTCCCGTTTTGAGTGTGTACAAGGTCGAGAGTTGGGAGGATGCGATCGATATTGAAAATAACAATCCTTTCGGAAACGCCGCCTCTGTCTACACCACCAATGGTGGTAACGCCGACTGGTTCACGTCACGCTTTCGCGCAAGTATGTTAGGCGTCAATATTGGGTGAGTGAATTTGAAGTTGCAATTGTTGAACTTAGAGAGCGAACGGTTGAAATCTAACATTATATGTGTCTATTCCATCTTCCTTACGAAAAGAATTCCAGTTCCACGAGAGGTACGTCTTTGATCTGAGTTGGAAATGTATTCCACACATGGAAAATCTCTCTTACCTTGGCTTAATTCGAAATTTCTTTTGTTTCAGCCATTCTCGTTTGGAGGGTTGTATGGAACGAAAAGCAAATTCGGTGACATGGACATTACTGGGGACGGGGCCATGGAGTTTTTCACCAACAGAATCAAAATCACGAGCAAATGGCCACTGGTGAAACCTCCTGCATCTCGCAAAAGGCCTCACGATGCCACTTTTTCCATCGATGGACAACAGCAAACAGACAGCGCCAACTTTGCTGGACAGATGTAGCGGGCTTATCTCCTAGACTTACAACTTTTGCTGTTCGCTCACCATCTTATCAATGTCAAGATGACTGAAAATCGTTCCAATTGCATATGAATCTAAGAATACGATAGGCTTACGCTACTCTAGGAAGTGATTGGGCCACATGGTACTATTTTTTACGCTAGTAGTAGAGAAAAAAAGATTCTTCTTTGTGTGAGGACTGAGGACGATGTTGTAGTGAGAATTTCTCACGGTTGCATTGCGAAGTACGGTACTACCGGTAGCTAGAGTACCAATAGGTAAGTGTTCTGCCTTCAACAAGAACAACGTAGAACATGATGTTCTCGTCTTCTCATTTTAAATTAACTGTAACAGCAGCTCCTTTTTATCTTCTTTTATGGTCGCGGAAAGGTTGATCAACATGGCTCTACTTAAAGAGCAGCAAGAAGACAGACAATTTCGAGTAAAAGGATACTTTAACAGTTAATAACGAACTCGAATCCCAAAACCTTCATTAAAAACCGTCACTGAAGTTCTGGGCTTCGTTTCTCTTCTGCAATAATAAAATATGAACATTATGGAAGAATTTCTCCTATTTAGAAACAACGTACAAGGGAGGACCACTGCGGAAGTTCTAAGGAAACTCTCTAGCTAGACCCTTGAATTCGATTTATCGCCTTTTCATTTGATTAATAGATGAAGTCCGGGTTTTTAATGTGTGATACTTCCGCCGAAGTCGCTTCAACAAACAATCGATCAATGCATCAATCAATTGACAGTGAATGATTAATCTGCTCTGACGAAGCGAGACTCACAGTCAGGGGAAACCTTGATCAAATTTACAGTTAATTGCGATGCAACTCACAGTGTCAAATGCAGTACGTAGTAGACTACCTGTACTCGGAGCAAGGCTAAGACGTTTTGGTTTACAAGGTACCTTTTCCTCGTCAAAACTACGGATAACAACACTGTCTCTGAAACCACACATAGCAACATTGGCAATTCATGCATTTCCTAGGCTGCATCATGGCAGAGATACATGCTATTCAATTGTCAATGTTTTGGTAGTTGTCTTCGCAATATTATTGTGTGTGAGAATCGTCATCTTTACAGTTAACGCGAAAGAAAGTAGTAGGGACCTTCTGCATTGGCGCTTTCCTGCACCACCATTCTCGTGGTGTCTCTGGAGTCTTCACAGGAGTCAAACAAGGTCAGCGTCGCAGGTGGAAAGAAATATTCATTGATCGATCCCTAATAACGAAGAATGATCTTGACGATGGAGTCGAACCAGTGTGGAGAAGAAGAGGAAATACCAACAACTACGACGGACGTTGGTAAAATGCCTCCGAGGATGATGTCTGTAGATGACTCTGTGATGCTCCCTGAAAACTACAATCCAACTGATGATGATGTGATTTGCAGTTGGGCTCGTCAGAACCATTCTCATCGTAAGTTTTACAAAACCCAATAGTGTTGGGGTCTGTAAGTTACGCAAATCATTTACGTCTCACGATTCCCTCAAATACTCTCTCCTCTTGCCATTTCTTGACTCAACTCAATCGACAATTCCTACAGCAGGTAACGAAAGATTTCGCATGCTCATTGAGAAGTACGCTCCCATATATGATGAGCTCAGCACAAAGTATCAAAAATCGGGGATTATTGGCAAGATCGTAAATGAAGTCCGTAGGAAGAGTCCTGGTGCTGGGTTTGTTCGGAAAGATTTCTACAGCGGCCGTTGGTTCGAGATTGGGAATGAAAAGGCTCGTGACAAAGTCGGTAAGTTCAAACACGCAGCGACCTGCAATGCAATGGTGAATAAATAGATGATATCAATACCCGTCCCCGTTCAATTGTAGTGGACAATGCCACTTACAGTTAACAATGCGTTTCGCATATTTTTTGTGTCGTCGTCGACTCGTAGGCCATGCCATCCGGAAAGCATCGGCATTCCTGGGCGAGAAACAAGCCGCAGCAAAAAAAAGTCCTACGAAGAAAGTCTGGCGGTCTACAAAAAAAAAACACAAAACGAAAAAGAACAAGCATTGCACTGTTTTAGAATCAACACCCTCTTCACAGGGGGGGATTGTCGGCGAAACGCCACCGATTCTTTTGCATGATTCATCAGTGATGAATCGTGACTTTGGTCAAGATAATAATAAGAATTTGCGCGCTCATGGGACCGTGGCGACATTGTTGACGACGCCCAGCCTGGATCCTCCTGTTTTTCCAATGGCATCCTCTTATGCTTCGTCGAACATGGCATCGTTTCCTTCCACTTCATCCGGCCACGGGCTTGGCATAATCGGTAGCCTCATTGGATATTCTGGCGCAACACCTACACATATGGCCGCCATAAGACTTGGGTTGGACAATATCACCACGAGTGACAGCTATCGTCTTTTGCAGACCATCCAAGCACGACAGTTTCTTTCGAATATGACACAACAACAACAGCATCAACTTCAGCAGCAGCAGCAACAACTGCAATTACAACAACTACAGCAACAACAAGCCATGAATATTTGGCGTCAATCGAATGAAACTTCGTTGACTACTCGGAACGAAAGGGACTTTGTGCGAGGAAGAGCCTCTTCCTCGGTGGAATCTAGGTTGGGAATGTCTCCACAGTCTACCAGTACCCTCAGACTGGGTCTGTTCCCACCGGCGGCATTGCTGCAGCAAGCTCTACAACGTGGGTCAGTAGAATCGCTTCCTACTCCATCGGCGAAACTGCCAACAGGAAGTTTCGTCCATAGTGGCAGTTCAGAGGACAGGAGAAAAAGCGAAGACCAAGAACCCCGATCCAGAAGTCAAGGTAGCAGCAAGAAGCACCCTTCGAGATTTACCTTTTGATATACTACTACTTTGGTACATTTTGGGGCCTGTAGCTACGACAGTATTTTTCACTTGTAAGTATTTTCTTGTGTGTGTCTATGCATGATCATGCGGACCCAAATTATTACATGTTAAAAATAATATTACTCTATTGGACGAAACAATAGAAGCCTCGGGGCGAGCGTCGTGCGGGGTGATTTAATCTGTTTATGGTTGGGGTTAGGGTGAGTTGTTTGAAAAGGTCTAACTGTAAAGGTGATTGTGAAAGCTGAATGAAAACATTGAAAGTAAAGTAGTACTGTAGCATTCATTAGTACTAAAGTTTAGGAGGGGATTATGAAAGTTAAATGGCAGTTCGTGGTCTTTTCCTTGGAGAGTATTTTCTTGCGACATTGACACGATCTCCAGTAGTGGTGAACGTGCAGCTATGGAGGAAAAATATGCAAAAAAAAGGTGTGTATTAATTTACACCATTTCGAGATTTACAGACAGATCTACGGTTAAATGGATGTTTTTTGGAAAGATGGAGATGGAATGAGTCGACCAAGACTATCTAACTGTAAGTTCTGACACTCACGCTCGGGTACGTAGCACTCTATTACCGTAAGTACGAACTGTAACTTCTACTCCGAGTAATGTGAGATGATCCGTATTCCTCCCCCCTGAGTGGATCACCTTGTCGTGGTAGGGGGGCTTAACCCAGGTTTGTCAGAGCCTGGAGAACTAAGAATCCACAGACGATCTATCAGTGCAACGGAAGAGATCGTCCCAGCGGCAGTACAAACTATTGCTGTCTTGTGCATGGCATCATGCAGAACCGGTGGCCGACCGGAAAGATTATGTTTCTCTTATTTAGTCGGAAGGGGGCTAAGGGAGAGGAGGAAGAATGCTTATGCATGATTCCTGATAGCGTTGTGATGGGCACTGACATTTCTGTGGAAGAAATGGCATCATACTCAGCCGAGTGTCAAGTGCAGAGGGACGGTACTATTTCATTGGAAATATTACTGGTGCTTGGCATGGAAGGTTTCTTCTACACGTACAATCCGCCCTTTGGGGTTGCAACAGGTAAAAGATGCAAACACACCCAACACAATTTACGTGGTTAATTGCTGCCTTCCCAGCATTGATTGTGGAAGACCACGCCATATCTGACACTCACTGGTTTGAACTTTTCCTCATTCGTGAGGTTTTTTACCTTTCCAGTACTGAGTGGTGGGCAACAGGGTACTGAGTGGAGGGAAAGCTGTTGCATTGTTTGCCCCGCCCCCTTGGGGGCCAGGCGGGTGAGCCGACTTCTCAGATGCGGAAACGATGGTAGCTAGTAGTTGGTATAGCCTAAAAATAGATTTTCTATTACATGTTTTCCCTTGGATTAATCACCCAAGTCTCCTCTGGTAGCCTGACCAGTAGCTAGTTGAGAAAGAGATACAGACAAGGTAGAGAATTGTCCAAGCCAATCCTATGTATTTTTTGTCAATAATTGTCGAAATGGTCTAACGATTGGTAAAAATAGATGTCCAACTGATATGAAAGTCCATGGGACGTAGGAAAATTTCGACAAAAGGTTCGCAATGATGAAGAGGGAATGTCCATCTAACTGTAGTCGTTACTGGATAGCTGGTAGAGAGAACCAATAATACTCCGAATATATCCCATTTCACGTTCTTTTGCGACAACACTGTTGTTGTTTACTTCAAGTAACTGGTTTTTCCGGGAATATTCTTTATGTTATGGTAGAAAGAACTTCAATGGTCTTATAGAAAGCTTGCAGAACCACAGTTCGAGAACGATCATTATTTTCGATTTACAGTTAATCCAACCCCATTTATTAAATAAAAATGGCTTGGAGAAAGCGAATTGATGTTTCCGGACAGATTCCAAATAGTGTAAGTAATGAAAAGGAATATGTACCCCCGACTCCCGACTTTCATACTTTATCATGGAATTCCTCTCGGTGCATTCTACTTAAGACACATGAAAAGAGACCACCTTCCCGTACGAAGGAAACGGCAACTGAGATGATCATAGTATAATCTATTATTTGATACATTGATTTGAAATACTACTACTGAGTTTGTCGGATTGGATGTCGCATGTGTCATTGGGGGTATTCCTGCCCGTGAGGCGTTAACTAACTGTAAGAAACGAATCTGCCTCGTTAAGCACGAAGCGAGACTCACGTGAAAAAGAGTTGCAAAAGTAAAAACACATTGATTGACTCTACCTACAATGCAACAACAAGTGTTTAAAAGGTACCTACCCCCGTGAATTAACAGTAAACGAAAACGTAGCATAAATTTTTGGCTGTTTCAAGTTGCAGATAGATGCTCAGCACAGTGCTTCCGTTGTCGACGTTCTGGTGGTCGACGTTACAATAAAACATTGTAACAGTCATCATTATTGTGAACGGATGTCCTATCTTCTGAATTGCTCATTGTTCCGCCATCATTCTCGTCGTTTTTATCTCATTTGGGTCAAAGCACTGCAGAGTCGCAGGCGGAAAGGAAGATTAAGTAATCGATCCATCGTTACGAAAGTATGATATTGAAGATGGACTTGAACCAGTCTGGAGAAGAGGAAGAAATACCGACTATTTTGACGGATGTGGACAAAAAATTGCCTTCACGTATGATGTCTGTAGATGACTCTATAATGCTCCCTGAGCACTATCATCCAACTGATGATGATGTGATTTGTAGTTGGGCCCGTCAGAACCATTCACATCGTAAGTTTAGAAAAACTCAACAAAACTCAACAATGTTGGAGGCTGTCACTGACGCCTGACCACGCTCTTGATTCTCGTTACGAGTAGCTCCTAAATTGAATTGTCAAAAACTCTCTCTCTCCTTTCCGTCATTTCTTGTCACTATTACTCCATCAACAATTACCGACAGCGGGCAATGAAAGATTCCGCATGCTCATTGAGAAATACGCTCCTATCTATGATGGGCTCAGTACAAAGTATCAAAAATCTGGGATAATTGCCAAGATTGTCAATGAAGTCCGAACGAAGAGTCGCGGTGCTGGATTTGTGAGGAAAGATTTCTACAGCGGTCGTTGGTTCGATATTGGGGATGAAAAGGCTCGTGACAAAGTCGGTAAGTCCGCGAACGACCTGTTAAGCAATGCCGGAGGAAATGTTATTGCTACCCCTCCCCCGTCCAACAAATATGTACCAGTGCCGCCTCATCAATGAGACGTTTCGCATGTTTTTGTGTTTCTTGTATTCGCAGGCCATGCCATCCGAAAAGCAGCGGCATTTCTGGACAAGAAACAACCTGGAGCGACAACAAAACCCACGAAGAAAGTCCGGCAGTCTTCAAAGCAAAAGCTCAAGATGGAAAAGAAGCAACAACGTGCTGTGTTAGACTCAACAACAACAACCGATGCCTCACAGAGGGGGATTGTCGACCAAACGCCAGCAGTACTTTTGCATGATTCATCAACGGTGAATCGTGACATTGCTCAAGATATAAATTTGCGTGCTCATCGGGCCATGGCGTCCCTTTTGACACCCAGCCTAGATCCTTCAGTTTTTTCGTCGACGACGACGACATCTTCTTCTTTTGCTGCGTCGAACATGGCAAGCTTCCCTTCCCTGTCATTCTTCCCCGGGCTTGCTTCTGTTCTTGGTACAGGCGCTCCTGTTGGACTTGGATTGGACAATATCACCACGAGTGACAGCGATCGTCTTTTACAAACCATCCAAGCACGACAGTTTCTTTCGAATGCGGCCCAACAGCAACTACAACAACAGCTTCAGCAGCAGCAAATACAGCAACAGCAAGAACAAGCCATGAACGTTTTGCGTCAATCGAATGAAATTTCGTTGCTGACTCGGAACGAAAGGGAAAGTAATTTCGGAATGTATCCACAGTCCATCATTCCAAGGCTACGTCTTGTGGACTCATCGTTGCATGGTGCTGGTTCTCCCATGATATTCCCATCGGCAGCAGCAGCAGGAGGAGGAGGAGTGTTCGGAGGACTCGAACTTTCGAACAGCTTGTTGCTGCAGCAAGCTTTACAACAGCAACGTGTGACCGGAGAATCACTACTGATGGCTCCATCGGCCGGACTGCAAACAGACACTGTTCATACTAGTGGCACCAGTTCCGCGGAACGAACCAGCAGGGACCAAGATCGTCGTTCTACAAGTCAGGATGGTTGAGGGGACTTCAGCAATTTTACATCTTGCAATGGACTACTACTATTTTGGAATGTACTTGAAGTATATATTACACTATTATACGTAATATGATTTTGGTTTGCTATTCTACTCTTTACGAGTACGATTAGTGTACGGTAAGTCGAGCGAAATATGTACCGTAGTAGGTACTCCGGTAGTAACAAAAACCGTACTGCGATTGTGCTTACTGTTAATGAAATACTCAAGTAATAGATTTGTTTTAGATTTTTTTTCTGTTAATCGATATCCGAGCACCCCCCCCCCATCGCCCACGTGGGTCATGGTTTTTCCCTTCGAAACTTTAATTCTGATTCGCCTTCGCCGTAGTAGAACTCTAGTACTTGTTTACACAAAACCAACAAAAGGGAGACAAATTCGATTCCCTCTACCGTAAAACACTTTCAGTTTCACAACTACTGGACAAATACCACACAGTGTAGTGAAAACTGATAGCTATTGACATGTAGTTTAAGGTTCTATCTTCTTTTCTTCAACAGGTTCTTTCTGGTATTCGTCTGTTGTATCCGATAATGTCGGATGCAAATTTCGCGAATTTCCTCGTTTTCATGGGCCGAGGCAAAACAGTCTTTGTCTGTCTTGCCCGATCCAATGCAGCAGTAGGGAACTCCACAGCCTTTGCACATGTATCGCGTTCTGGCTACTTTCCCCCCCAAACTGCAGTATGTGCATCACTGTCGCTCCGTACATGATATGTTTGTCATGCAATGTGCGACAGATTGCTCACTTGGGATGTTATCCCTCAAGAGAGGTCCGACCAGGGCTTCTATTACTTTGTTCTTGAAGTCGACAATATTGTATGGTTCCTGCTTTCCATTCGTTGCTTTGTTGTACAGAACAAAGTGCATTGGAAGTGCCTACGTCCAAACAGTTTCAGCCACCAACGATTTTGTCCCATTATCGTTGAGTGACAATGAAGTCGCCGCATATCGGCAAGATCAACGCCACCCATGTGACGGTTGCACTTGGTAATAACCTGTGAACGTTTGATTGTCACAATACCTCCCTGTCCTCTCCTTTTGCACCCGTCCATCGGGGCGGTGGGTGTATCATTCGTGATGCAGTAGACGATGTTACGGTCCTTCTATGCGACGCGACCGGCCTGTTTTCTCTCACCTTTCGTCGTTATGTAGGTGAGGACATGGTTGACCGAATGACCACGATTTAGTGTTTTGAACTCTCTTGACCTTTTGGCAATGGTCATGCTCCTAGGAGTGCGATTTGAGAGAACGGTACCTAGTGTACAATTGCATGTCCCCCAGTTGTTTCAACAAGTCGATGGAACTGTAGAAACGGTCTACATAAACTGTCCTCGGAACGGTTCGCATAGCTGTTGTAAGACTTGAACAGTCTTTTTTGTTGACTCTGACCTCGTATCAGAGTAGGTGTAATTGCCGGTATAGACAAGAACACCCATGACGAAAGCAGTAGCCGCGTCAGCTACTACATAAAGCTTGATTCCATACCGGGCGGCATATGAGATTATCCGCACTTTGAACTTCATTCTTCCAAATGCCCTGGTGTGGAACAAACAATGCAGTTCATCTCTTTTCCAGGGAATTATTGAATTCCAGGATCTTGTAGGATGGATAGACGCCGTTGTCGGAGGTCGCGTTTTGGTCTGGGTCACAGCAATGCAGGTAGCGTAGCATCTTCTGGAACTGGCGCCCGGTTGTAATTTTCTTTGCAACAGGTGATTCGAGTAGTGGGTTTGATCAAAACCAATTCGACGGCTTGTCTTTCCTCTTCTGGATGGACATTACAAATAGGACCGTAATAGGACCGCGATGAAATCTGTCAGGTCAGCTTTGTCAATCGGAGTCCAGTCGAGATTCAACTTCTTCTGACCATACTTGCTTGTATGCTTGACTATCCTTTCTAAGATAGCGGTAGTGAAGATAAGTCGCCATGCCTTGATTGGCGAGTTTGCCATTCCCTCCGACAACTGCAGTCCAGATCGACGTTCACCTGGACGGAGTGGGGAAGTGAAACGTTCGGTGAATTTTTGGAACATCTCTTCCGGTACTTCGGAGGGGATAAACTCCCCTTCTTGTCAGTAATCACCAAGAATCTCGTCGACGTCTTCATTTTTAGGATAACTTTCGTCGATGTCTTGTTCTACCAAGGCTCTCCCTGCCTTCGACCGAATCTGCGTCCGACTCGGACTCGTCTGAATCGGACTCTGTTGAAATATCTACCGCTTGGGTAGGAGGGAAAGCCTTCAGTGATTCACCTCGGGAAATGTGGGAGCGGGTTCGACCATTTCGTTTGTTATCCCTGTAAGGGTTGTAATGTATAGCGAGATTTTCCTGTGCGGACGGATTAAGCTGTCAAATGAGCCATCTTCGATCGCGATGCCATCCGGACCCAAAACCATCGCCGCGAGCTCAATGATATCGTCCTTTGTTCTGGACACACCAGTTGTCTCCAAGTCAAATAAAACATAGCATACCTGATCCCAGTTGATGTTAGGAGTAATCTCTCGCATTATAGCTCCAATTGGTAGTCTTGATGGTCCTCCATCAACACCATTTCGGTTCTCAACGGCCGGAATCGCCAAATTATTGGCCTTTGTAGCGCGAAGGGCAGGACAGCTGCGTCGATCATGTCCTTCACCCTTTCAAGCGCCACATTTGCGTCGCTTGGGTGGTTGTTCAAACATGTTCCAAGTTGTAGGTTGTCTGATGGAATGCTGGTCGAGATGTGAACAGTCGAACAAAGGCGACCGTTGGCGATTCGCGCAAACCGGCACGAAAATTGTGAGCACAGAACAACTACCTGTATCTCCCTCGGGACTCAATATCCCATGCCCATACCTGCATGGGGCTGTTCCCAAGACTCAGGACAACCATGCGATTGTGATGAAAACGATTGGCTGTGGAGATATCGTCCTTAGAAGGCCGAAATTGGGCTAACGATGACCAACGTGGGTCATGGTGCGCGGATATCGGTTAAATACTACGTAGTATAAAATTAGTTTACATAAAGAAGTACTCCAATAATATATGTTGACAGTACTGTGGAGTAATAATTTTTTTTTGCAGAAGTACTCTACGTTAAATCGTACTCGGAGTGTGACATACCATACTTCCGGTACCGGGACTCTATGATATCATACCGGGCTGGTAGCTAGTAGTTGGCATAGCCATAAAATAGATTTTATTATGATATCATACCGTACCGGTACTCTGGGCACCAGTCATAGACAACCTTTCCACTACGATAGGACTCGGGATAACAGGATGGTCTGACCGTTGGACGCAGATTGCGTTTAACTGACATGTGAATAGGATAGACGGGAAAAACATACTTGTTGGAGGATCACCGATCACCACTCATCACATCTCTACTACTGTCAGGCATCACCACAACCAAGCAAGAATGTGTCGAAACAGCTGTTTTGAGGTGAATGTGCGCGACACGCGCAAAGCTTTTGTGAATTTGAGGTCGTCTCGGCGTGCCTTTGGACGAGCGAGAAATGTCGCGTCTTTACCTCTGTTGTCTCTCTCTATCTCATCACGTCACACAACTCTCAAAACAACAGTTTGGTGAAAGACCAGATTTTGATAGACCTTGTTATGCAAAATGGTAAGTGAACGTAATAGAAAAAACAGTCACAATAGGATCAATCTCTGTAGTAACAGTAGAGAGCGAGAGCGATGTGGTCACTGCAAATGCTAGGAGAGAGGGACGAAACAAGAGATCGATCATATCAATCGTATGATCAATCCCGTTGGACCTTGGACTTACCAAACAGTATGTACGGAAGTACAGTAACTCCTGTGAAATCGTTCGTGTCTGGCTATGATGTCCCTTCTTTCTATTTGTTCATGCTCCAAATTATCTTTTTCCATCCTTGTCGTTACTTTTTTTTGAGCCTTTTCTGTATGCATACGTCTGTGCTGTGGTTGCGATCTTCCATCCCATCATACAATCTACGTGAATGACACATACTATCTATCAACAAACATGCTGCCCAAACGTGTTTGTATCCCTCTCGTTTTTTTTTACATTCCAATTTTCCTTTTCATTTTATCTAACGTCGTCGTCTTCGTCACAATAATTTCTGCAATACTTTTCATTTCATCACGTCACAATTAGGTACAAAGTATGTGCCACCGCATCTGAGAAACTCTCAGAGCAGTGGCGGAAATGATTCCGGTCCCCGCTCTACTAGCGGCGGTGGAGGACGAGGTAGTGGTGGTGGTGGTGGATACAACGATCGACGTGCTCCCTCGTACGACAATCGTCGTGGAGGCGGATACGGCGGAAGAGGCGGCGGTGGTGGACCTCGCGATTCGTACAACGGAGGAGGAGGAGGAGACAACCACAAACCTCGAACGACGAACTCTCGTTGGAGCAACGTTGACAGCGCGGGAGGCGAAGTCGGAGGAGGAGGTGGTGGATACGGAGATGATCGTCGAGGAAGCTATCGCGGTGGTGGTGGAGGCGGCGGTGGTGGATATGACCGTCGCGGCTCCTCGTATGCTCGCAGAAACGAACGTGGCTTTCATGGTGACTTGAATCCTGACAAGCGTACCGAGCAAGCTCTTTTTGGTGGAGGGGACAAACAAACGACGGGAATCAACTTCGACAACTATGACAAGATCCCGGTTGAAGTCTCTGGAAACGATTGTCCTGATCCGATTGATGAATACTCTCCCGAAACCATCGGGGAGGATCTCTTTCGCAACACGCAGCTTTGCGGTTACACCCGGCCAACCCCTGTACAGAAGTATTCCTGCCCCATTGGTAGTGCGGGACGTGACTTGATGGCCTGTGCTCAGACTGGTAGCGGTAAAACCGCAGGATTCTTGTTCCCGATCATCATGGCAATGGTCAAGAACGGAGGACGCGACCCTCCCGATAATTCTCGTCGTCGAGTCTATCCCGAGGCGTTGATCATGGCCCCGACTCGTGAACTTGCCCAGCAAATCCATGATGAAGCCCGTCGGTTCACCTACTGTACCGGTATCGCCAGTGTCGTCATCTACGGTGGAGCCGAAGTCCGTGATCAGCTTCGCCAGATTGAGCGTGGCTGTGATCTGTTGGTTGCCACTCCCGGTCGTTTGGTTGATATGATCGAACGTGGTCGTATCGGCATGGAGAATGTTCGCTTCCTCGTGCTCGATGAAGCTGATCGAATGTTGGACATGGTAAGTTCCAGTCGCAACCAGAGTCTTTGCCCCACCGAAATGCCTCTTTTTCTTGTTCTCTAAGTTTTTTTTGTTTCCAACTGTAATAGGGTTTCGAACCTCAAATCCGTCGCATTGTGGAAGAGTGCAACATGCCACAAGGCGACGATCGTCAGACGATGATGTTCAGCGCTACCTTCCCTCCCAATATCCAACGATTGGCTAGTGATTTTCTTCGAGACTACATCTTTTTGACGGTGGGCCGTGTCGGATCGGCATCCAAGGACGTGGCACAAATTGCCGAGTATGTCGAGGAGAAGGACAAGGTCGATACTCTCATGCGTTTCCTCCTCACAATTGAAGAGGGACTCATTTTGATTTTCGTCGAAACCAAGCGCTCCTGCGATTACATTGAAGACGTTCTGTGCCAGCGAGGCTTCCCTGCTTGCTCCATTCATGGAGACAAAAGTCAACGAGAACGTGAAGATGCTCTTCGTACCTTCAAGCGGGGTGTTACGCCCGTCATGGTCGCAACGGACGTCGCGAGCAGAGGACTAGACATTCCAAATGTCACTCAAGTCATCAATTTTGACCTTCCGACCAACATTGATGATTACGTCCACCGAATCGGTACGTCGATTTGTAAATGCTTTGCATGTAACAGACACACGTATGTCATGGTTTCTAACAATTGTGTTTGATTTTATCTTAACAGGCCGTACTGGAAGAGCCGGAAACACAGGTTCCGCGCTTTCGTTTGTCAACGAGAAGAACTCAGGAGTCATTCGTGAACTTCGTGACTTGCTGGACGAAAATGATCAAGAGGTCCCTGCTTGGTTGAACCAGATGTGCCAATACACTGGTGGCCGCGGCGGTGGTGGCGGCGGCGGCCGCCGAGGTCGTGGAGGTGGTTCCAGCTTCGGTGGTCGTGATTATCGTACCAACAACAACCGGGGTGGAGGCGGCGGTGGAGGCAGTCGGAACAATGGATATGGTGGTGGTGGCGGAAACTCCTATGGCGGCGGCGGCGGATATTGTGGTTACGACGGTGGAGGCTACAGCGGTGGTGGAGGCAATTTCGGTGGTGCATGGTAATTTATCTTTCCGATCGTCAACAATCACTGCTCTTTGTCACCATTCTCAAAAACATCAATCGTTCGTGTTCGAGTACCGTGTCCCTTCCTGTTTGTCGTCGATTGGATTGAAGGGATCGATTTCCAGGAACACTGCACACAAAAGTAAAAGTTCTTCCAAGATTCACTATTCTACTAGTAACAGTTTAAAAAATAACGTTGTCTCCATATCATGCACGTGGTCGTAAACCTAGGCTTACTGGTTAGTGGACTGTTGGTGTGAAGGATAATGTTGTCATACCACGAAGCAAACAACTATCCTCTTCGGTTCCTGGTGTAACACTACGACACACGATAGCGTATACAATATATTGCATAGCAGCTGCTCGCTCTATATGTGGTACGAAGTAGCAGTCAAATCTTCTTTTGGCACAGTGACGACTACAACCGTATTTAATAACAACCGTCTCTGGCAGTATGTCATGCTTCATTTGACGATCACAGACCTTCTCTCTCCGTAGTACCAGTCACATCCTTGTGGAAACAAATGGTAGACTCTGACGTAGCAGTAACTTTTTTGGAAGCGTCAAAGAAAACGCATTATTTCTTAAAACACGGATCCCGTTGCATGTTCGGTCGAAAGTCCCCCAAACCGATCCAATGATTGCGCATCACCCTTTATGTTGATTGTCCGAGAACTCCTCCCAATCGTCTTTTACGACGTACTTCCGAAGTATAATACCGTATTCTGACTAACAAAAGATGTTTGACTTGGCGGATTTGCTTCTGCATGCTGCTGGAACAATCTGTAGGAAATTTCGGCAAACACAAAAGAAATGTTATTAGGGGCTGACAGCAGGTAGAAAATGGCACCACCACTTGGCACAAAATCCAAAATCTTACATTAGCGCTTTCTTCAGTGGTGTCAGTGCTGGGAACCTGTACAGTATACAACAAAGAAAACATAGAATGATGTGTTTGAGTCTATTGTCACAAAAAAAGATCGTGTGGCACATTCTTCTTCTTTGAAAAAATTACCTTGGTGCTCTTCGAGCTGGGAGCCTATTCAACAAAAACGAAAAAAAAAGGCGAAAAGGTGAAAAATCAATGTATAATGACTCGTTCATTTGCTACTTCCGGTCCAACTTACCTTGGTGCTTTTCATGGTTGGTGCCTGTCAAGAACCGAGACGATACCAAAACAAACGTTGTGGGTCGGGAAATTTCTGTCACAATTTTGATACGGACCTTTCATTAGAATATGGAAGACGCACCTTGGTAGATTTACTGCTGACGGACGGCGCCTTGGTGCTCTTGGAGCTCTTTAATATTCGCTGATTTGCATGTTCCTTTGCAAAGTCGTCCCAGAATTTGTCCATGTCGTCGTAATCTTGCAAAGACGACCTACCGTAATGAAAGGGGAAAATCAAACACTCATGAGTGAAGCTCACATTTCAATCTATGATTGTCCAAAAACGAAACCTACCCAAGGCGTCTCTTCGGCAAGAGATATTCATAATCGAGTCCTTCATCTCTCTCTCCATCATCAGTAAGAACACTTTCTCCATAATCCGATAATGATTGAGCCTGTGATATACCAACCATCAACACCCCGAGGATGATAACGAACAACGCAAGCCAGTTTTGCTTCCACATCTTGTCCATGTTGTTCTTGAGATATTCTGTAGTAAGCTATTCAGTAGTAAGACGACCAACATCGTTGACGATGCAAAAGCGTCTTGCCCCTCATCCTTGCTCTTTTCAAAAGTTTTTTCGGGATAGAAATAGTCTTGTAGAAAAAGTCGAATTTTGAGGTTTTTCGACGAAAATTGATAAAAGGATTTGCTGTTTTCGGCAAGGGTGGTTTGACAAGGTTTGACAAGTTTGGCAACGATCATTTATCATCAAATTTGTTTTGTGGGACCGAAAGGGGGTCCCCCTGTGACCCAGGTGGACCAAAGTCCGGCAAATCTAAAATGACAAGTAATGATCTCAAGTACATTTCTACGGACGATTCTACGTAAGTTGAAGTGCAACCATATCATTTTTTTGTTTTGGTGGACCAAAGTCCACCGCCGTAGGGTACGTACCAACTCGTAGGCCGATTGTGGAATCTTGCAAATGACTTCATGAGAAAATCTCACATCATCCGCTGGTGTATTTTCACGCCGCATCATGAACTTTTTTCCCGATCCAGCGGAAATAGTTGTTGATGGCGGCCCTATTCCTGCTGCTGCTGCTGCTGCTGCTGCTATTGCTCCTGATGGTGGTGGCGGTGCTGCTGCTGCTGCTGTTGGCGGACATCTCACTCTCAACAATGTCCGGGATGGTGTGGTGTCGGGTAGAACAAGTCGTATCTACCTCGGCGACATTATCGTATTTTTGAATTGGTGCTCCATCCATCAGGTCGATTGGCTGACCGAGCACGGCAGTGATCGTCTACATGCAATCCAGAACGATTGAGTTTCTTGGAGGCCAAGGCAAAGAGGCGGCGGTACCGGAGCGAGTCGAGACAGGCGCGGGCTACACACTACACATGCATGGCGGCGGCTTTCATCGTGTTCCGGCTGATTGGCGCTTTCCGCGGTGTGGAGTTCAAGACCTTTGGCGGCAGTGGTGGATAGGAGATACAGTACGCCAGGTTTCGCCCTTGCGCAGTCTTGAGCATGTAGATGTCAATCACCGGGACAATTTGCCTTTGGCGGACGACGAAATGCACGGTCGGACTGGAGGCTACGGTGCTCGGCGCCGGCTGTCGAAGCAGACGCTATGCGATATGCGGTTTCTTATGAATTGGATGACAGAGAGAGTCGAGGCAGCGGGGCACCGTGAAATCAACATCACTATTCCGCGGTGGATCGCATGTTTCTGTCGACTGCCCATTTATTCGCGGATGGCGCTCGAGACAGTCAGAAGAGGTGAACGAGCATCGTGCATACAGTGCGTCGTGCAGTTGCGTTCGAACGAGCAAACGGAATTGTGTTGGTTGCGGACTAGTAGATTGTCTAGGTGAACTATTGGAAATGTTGAGCTGGGATATTCCCTCATTAACTGTAAACATTTTAAATTATATCGTGATTCTGAAACTGTAAATAAAAAATCCCGACCACAACGTACTTACGACAAATGGTTTAAACCATAAGAAAGATCTCAAAATAAGCTTTATATCCATATATATATTGTATTTAAAATTATTAAGTCTTTCAGTCTTTTTAGCCATTCGAAGTAAGGAAGTAACGCAAAATGAGCTTTATTCTTTACGGTTCTCTCCAGTTAGCGAAACCTGTGAAACATCACCATGACACTTTTCATTCTTTGAAGTAAAATAAACAACTTTGAAACTGGCGACAATAACAACAGAAATCGTTAACAAGGCAGAAACAGCAACAGAAGGGAGAGTTAATGGAGTGTTCAGCGTGGGTGTCGCGAGAAATTTTGCGTTTTTTTTACACTGTCGGCGACACTTTCGTCGTTCGCCGATCGCCGATCGAACAACGATGCTCAACAGCTGAGCATACCCATTAGCTCCTCTTGCACCATCATTCGGTTCATTGACACTTCTGACAATGCTGTGTGTATTTCTTCTTCGGAGACACCATTAATATTCTATCGTGAGACAACATCACCTCCTATCCATGTTGATGTTGAAGTGCTGGAAGAGAAACTAACAGTAAAAAGTTTCTCGAATGTTTTTTGGAACTGTAGTTTGTCGTGCTTCTAAATAACCATGAAAAACGAGCCGGGTCATATAAAAATGAGTCCCGCCAGTCTATGTAGAAAATGTACCATCGCTACGTGTCTGGCTGGTGCAAGCCGGCATAGTTTTTTTGTCCCATGATGGCACGGCAGACGCAATCACGATATAATTTACGGACTACACAAGACAAGATACCTTTTTCACTTTTTAATCGACTATTTTCAAATGTTTTTGTCTTAAACTCCTGATTCCTCATCCTACACAATCTCTTAAGTACATGTCTACCTTGTGTGGAGCTTGGTACTCTTCTTACGATGTGGACCAATGGTCCACTTAATTCGTGAAGACATTCATCATTTGTGAGACGATTGGAACTCGTTCCACTACTACTGTCGTCGTTATTTATTACTTCGAGTACTTCGAAGTATTATTACGATGCGGGTCAAATTTTTTTGGGACAACTCTCTTGCAAGTCGCGCGGCATGCGCAAACTTTTTTGAACGATTATTTTGGTCAGCGGGACATTAAAACTGCTTATTTGATGGAAATAAAAAAAATTTATTTGTAATCATACTTATTGTCCGGTACTCAATCCCTTAAATCCCTTCACTCGTCGTTAAGAAACGGTGTGTCCGACGCGGAGCTGGTGATGTCACAGATCTCTACTTTTTTTACGTGTTTTGCGTACCAGAACAGCAAAGCAGAACACCATGGACGGTGTGAAAAGCTGACAACTGGATTACCGGTGGCTATGATGATACCACAAAGCTGAAAAATGACAGTGTTTGCTGAACGATGCAGAAGTCGACCAAACATTTACTGCATTTTTTATCAGAACAGTGAAAAGCGACGAAAAACTCCATCAAAACACATCAACACTCCCAAGCTACAAAAACGCCAGCGTTGTTGTTTGCTACGAAAAACTCCTTTGACACTAACTCAAGAGATACCATTACAAAGCAGCTATCTAGCTAGCCTCTGAAACGCATACGACGCATGAACAACTTCATATCTAATCGTATGGGTGGGGCACCCCCAACTCTTGCCCCCCCCCTCCGGCCAACAACGTTCCACAAATCCAAAATCCGGCAGCCTTAAACCTGGAGACAGCCCTTCAACAGTTTGTGATTGATTTACGTGAAGCTGGCGAGCCGGAAAACACTAAGAAGGCATACCTGCCCAAGCTGAAGGAGTGGTTCCAGTATTGCGACCATGTGTACCCGACCGATCCGTACAAGTACAATATGAATTTCGATAAGATTTATTTGTTCATGTTCTTCCAGACCTTTCGACAGCAGAAAAAGAGAGGCGGAAACAGAAAACTGCAGAAACAGGACATTTACTTTGATGCAGAGGCATATGACAACCTTATGCGGCCCTTTGCTGGACTCAGTCCTGGGCAGCGCCTCCTAGAGAATGCTCCACATGTAGAGAACCCCATCAGCGAGAGCCAATTCGCTACCTACAAGGCAGCGCTGAGGCGAATTTACAATGCTCAGATAAATAAGAATGTCAATTCGCTGCATTGGGACCACGTTTGGCTACCAGCACTGAAAGAGCTTCACCGGCTGGTGAGGTCGAGGAAGCTTATCATTAAACGGTTGCAACATCAGGAGAAAGTGACTGGGGAATTCTCTCCGTATGCAATGGTTGGTCACTACAACGACATCGAGGATATGCTTTGGACAGATTCCAACGGGCGCAGCTGGAGGCAAACAGTGGCAAATTTGCGGCACCGCTATTGCCTACTCTTCCTTACTAGTGGCATTCTTCGATGCGAGTCTTTGACCAAGGCTGATCTCAGCGATCACTTGTCTTTCTACCTCCCCCAGCGTGATCAAGATATCCACCCTATGCTCTTGTTGATCATGCAAATTCCTGAGGGTAAGGTGAACAACGGACGGACTCTTTTTGGTAGAGCTACGCGTCACAAGCTACCACAGTTTTGCCCAGTCGGCGCTCTGGCCATGTATCTTCAGTGTCGTTTTCATGTGACTCGGGAATTCAATAACTTCACCATTGAAGATTGGTGCACCAACTCTCGTTGGTTTGATATCAAGTTGCTTGTAGATGTCGATGGAATCAGTGATAGGACTCAGGAAATGAGGAGTGACGGTTACAGCAAGCATATAAAAGAGATGCTGTTGAAGCTTGGATTGCCTACTAATAATCTTTGTCACCTTGGAAGAAAACTTGGTACAAAGACGTTGGAACTGTTGGAAGAGGAAAGTGAATCCATTAGACGCATGGGCCAATGGAATCCTTCTGTCTTTGACAACTACTACTCTACCAAGTTGCCTATTGGATCTATTCGGAAGCTAGCAGGATATGTCTCCAAGAGCAACATTTACTATAACACTCGTACGACTGTGAACCCAAATGATGCACTGCTGAGGTCAACACCTATGGGTTCCTTTGTGTACACTGCCCTGGATGGGGTATTGGAACAAGCACAGATTCACAGAGGCGGTTACGATACGGCCATTCATTTTCTCCGTTGCCTTGCTGAGCTTAACAAGGTATTTCTCCAGGACGCCGCTGCGTTGCTTTGCGTTAAAGAAGAACGTTCAAATCACTTCATGTACCAGAATCTTGCCGTTTTGGAGTCTCAGGCTTTTTATGTCAGTACTGCTTAAACATTGTTGGTGTCTTCCAGTTTGAATTTTTCTCATCTCCTCACCGGTAATGCCCGTTGGTACCCTGGCCGATGTGGCTTTTTTCCGTTACCGCATCTTCTCCCTCCCCCCCATCTTCAGGATTTCAAAGGGCAAATGGCTTCAGCTATTAGACATGAGGTAAGCCCTCTCGATGCTACTGTCGAAAGCGTCCTTCCTGGCGTTCTCGAGATCCAGCGAACAACCCATTCAATGGTGGAACAGTTGGGAGGGAAGGTTGATCGCTTTCATGAGGCTGTTCATGAGGCTGTTCATGAGGCCACTCGGTCTATCAGTGAAGACGTTACGCGTAAGCTCCAAGGCCTATGTAACCACCTGAAGCGATGCTTGGATGACAAGCAAATGGAAGGGAATCGAAGGCGAAAGCTTGCTCATTGCTTCACGAGTATTGGCCAGCTTCTTAACATGTCCGAATTAGATGATGCGGAATCAGATGGTGACACAAGACATGAACCTGAGCGAACTTTCGCCGGAAACAATCTATTTGAGAGCAAAGAACAAGACCCCTCCACTGAGCCATTTGAGAGCGAAGAACAAGGCCTCTCCACCGGGCCAAATGCTACTAGTGCTACTACTGTGGCCATCAGTAGAACAAGGGTTTCTGGTTGTAGTACTGTCACATCGCCAGAAAAGAGGCTTGCCCCCAAGTACCATTCACTGAAGGAGATATTGGACGATTGGCAGGATCCTAACAATGGCTTCCTTGTGCTTGATAAGAAGTATGGGAGGAATTGGCGTAAAGATTGGAGTGACTCGCAAAAGACATCGTTTTCGCGTTTGTCTCGTATCTACAGTGCTGTGGAGAAGTACATCGAGTCAAAGCCAGACCACAATGAAGCTCTAGAAGAATTAGAAGACGTCTTTAAGAAGAAACGCCTCAGTGTAAGAGGAATGGTATGTTTTTTCCAAGCAGAGGGTTACCTTCATGTTCAGAAGAGCCGTGGCCGTACAAAGCAGCAGCAGTCTGCTGACGATGCTATTGAAGTTTAAAGTTGTATTTGAAAAGTCATTGTTTTTTCGATTTTATCGAAGGGTTGGACTCTAGTTCTAGTAGTAGCCTGTAGTTAAGAGATTGGGACTTCTACCTCTATCTCACCCCTTCTATCATACGGTACTACTGCTCCCTCCACTGGGATTGATTTTTTTTATCTCCTCTTGTTACAGTTAGATGTCAATTCTACGCACTCTCCGTACGTAATGCACTGTCAATTCTACACATTCTACACACTCTCCGTATGTAGAATTTGTACCAAGAAAACCATATTTGCTCCGGATCAAACTCGGCGAAATCAGCCAAAACGAACGATTGTCCCAACGTGTTACCACGAGAAAAGAGGAGATCAAAGTTACGGACGACGGGCAGACTAGAAGACAAATAACAGCATATTATTACGATGCGGGTCAAATTTTTTTGGGACAACTCTCTTGCAAGTCGCGCGGCATGCGCAAACTTTTTTGAACGATTATTTTGGTCAGCGGGACATTAAAACTGCTTATTTGATGGAAATAAAAAAAATTTATTTGTAATCATACTTATTGTCCGGTACTCAATCCCTTAAATCCCTTCACTCGTCGTTAAGAAACGGTGTGTCCGACGCGGAGCTGGTGATGTCACAGATCTCTACTTTTTTTACGTGTTTTGCGTACCAGAACAGCAAAGCAGAACACCATGGACGGTGTGAAAAGCTGACAACTGGATTACCGGTGGCTATGATGATACCACAAAGCTGAAAAATGACAGTGTTTGCTGAACGATGCAGAAGTCGACCAAACATTTACTGCATTTTTTATCAGAACAGTGAAAAGCGACGAAAAACTCCATCAAAACACATCAACACTCCCAAGCTACAAAAACGCCAGCGTTGTTGTTTGCTACGAAAAACTCCTTTGACACTAACTCAAGAGATACCATTACAAAGCAGCTATCTAGCTAGCCTCTGAAACGCATACGACGCATGAACAACTTCATATCTAATCGTATGGGTGGGGCACCCCCAACTCTTGCCCCCCCCCTCCGGCCAACAACGTTCCACAAATCCAAAATCCGGCAGCCTTAAACCTGGAGACAGCCCTTCAACAGTTTGTGATTGATTTACGTGAAGCTGGCGAGCCGGAAAACACTAAGAAGGCATACCTGCCCAAGCTGAAGGAGTGGTTCCAGTATTGCGACCATGTGTACCCGACCGATCCGTACAAGTACAATATGAATTTCGATAAGATTTATTTGTTCATGTTCTTCCAGACCTTTCGACAGCAGAAAAAGAGAGGCGGAAACAGAAAACTGCAGAAACAGGACATTTACTTTGATGCAGAGGCATATGACAACCTTATGCGGCCCTTTGCTGGACTCAGTCCTGGGCAGCGCCTCCTAGAGAATGCTCCACATGTAGAGAACCCCATCAGCGAGAGCCAATTCGCTACCTACAAGGCAGCGCTGAGGCGAATTTACAATGCTCAGATAAATAAGAATGTCAATTCGCTGCATTGGGACCACGTTTGGCTACCAGCACTGAAAGAGCTTCACCGGCTGGTGAGGTCGAGGAAGCTTATCATTAAACGGTTGCAACATCAGGAGAAAGTGACTGGGGAATTCTCTCCGTATGCAATGGTTGGTCACTACAACGACATCGAGGATATGCTTTGGACAGATTCCAACGGGCGCAGCTGGAGGCAAACAGTGGCAAATTTGCGGCACCGCTATTGCCTACTCTTCCTTACTAGTGGCATTCTTCGATGCGAGTCTTTGACCAAGGCTGATCTCAGCGATCACTTGTCTTTCTACCTCCCCCAGCGTGATCAAGATATCCACCCTATGCTCTTGTTGATCATGCAAATTCCTGAGGGTAAGGTGAACAACGGACGGACTCTTTTTGGTAGAGCTACGCGTCACAAGCTACCACAGTTTTGCCCAGTCGGCGCTCTGGCCATGTATCTTCAGTGTCGTTTTCATGTGACTCGGGAATTCAATAACTTCACCATTGAAGATTGGTGCACCAACTCTCGTTGGTTTGATATCAAGTTGCTTGTAGATGTCGATGGAATCAGTGATAGGACTCAGGAAATGAGGAGTGACGGTTACAGCAAGCATATAAAAGAGATGCTGTTGAAGCTTGGATTGCCTACTAATAATCTTTGTCACCTTGGAAGAAAACTTGGTACAAAGACGTTGGAACTGTTGGAAGAGGAAAGTGAATCCATTAGACGCATGGGCCAATGGAATCCTTCTGTCTTTGACAACTACTACTCTACCAAGTTGCCTATTGGATCTATTCGGAAGCTAGCAGGATATGTCTCCAAGAGCAACATTTACTATAACACTCGTACGACTGTGAACCCAAATGATGCACTGCTGAGGTCAACACCTATGGGTTCCTTTGTGTACACTGCCCTGGATGGGGTATTGGAACAAGCACAGATTCACAGAGGCGGTTACGATACGGCCATTCATTTTCTCCGTTGCCTTGCTGAGCTTAACAAGGTATTTCTCCAGGACGCCGCTGCGTTGCTTTGCGTTAAAGAAGAACGTTCAAATCACTTCATGTACCAGAATCTTGCCGTTTTGGAGTCTCAGGCTTTTTATGTCAGTACTGCTTAAACATTGTTGGTGTCTTCCAGTTTGAATTTTTCTCATCTCCTCACCGGTAATGCCCGTTGGTACCCTGGCCGATGTGGCTTTTTTCCGTTACCGCATCTTCTCCCTCCCCCCCATCTTCAGGATTTCAAAGGGCAAATGGCTTCAGCTATTAGACATGAGGTAAGCCCTCTCGATGCTACTGTCGAAAGCGTCCTTCCTGGCGTTCTCGAGATCCAGCGAACAACCCATTCAATGGTGGAACAGTTGGGAGGGAAGGTTGATCGCTTTCATGAGGCTGTTCATGAGGCTGTTCATGAGGCCACTCGGTCTATCAGTGAAGACGTTACGCGTAAGCTCCAAGGCCTATGTAACCACCTGAAGCGATGCTTGGATGACAAGCAAATGGAAGGGAATCGAAGGCGAAAGCTTGCTCATTGCTTCACGAGTATTGGCCAGCTTCTTAACATGTCCGAATTAGATGATGCGGAATCAGATGGTGACACAAGACATGAACCTGAGCGAACTTTCGCCGGAAACAATCTATTTGAGAGCAAAGAACAAGACCCCTCCACTGAGCCATTTGAGAGCGAAGAACAAGGCCTCTCCACCGGGCCAAATGCTACTAGTGCTACTACTGTGGCCATCAGTAGAACAAGGGTTTCTGGTTGTAGTACTGTCACATCGCCAGAAAAGAGGCTTGCCCCCAAGTACCATTCACTGAAGGAGATATTGGACGATTGGCAGGATCCTAACAATGGCTTCCTTGTGCTTGATAAGAAGTATGGGAGGAATTGGCGTAAAGATTGGAGTGACTCGCAAAAGACATCGTTTTCGCGTTTGTCTCGTATCTACAGTGCTGTGGAGAAGTACATCGAGTCAAAGCCAGACCACAATGAAGCTCTAGAAGAATTAGAAGACGTCTTTAAGAAGAAACGCCTCAGTGTAAGAGGAATGGTATGTTTTTTCCAAGCAGAGGGTTACCTTCATGTTCAGAAGAGCCGTGGCCGTACAAAGCAGCAGCAGTCTGCTGACGATGCTATTGAAGTTTAAAGTTGTATTTGAAAAGTCATTGTTTTTTCGATTTTATCGAAGGGTTGGACTCTAGTTCTAGTAGTAGCCTGTAGTTAAGAGATTGGGACTTCTACCTCTATCTCACCCCTTCTATCATACGGTACTACTGCTCCCTCCACTGGGATTGATTTTTTTAGGGGAAATTGCTATGTCGACACCGAAGCCTCATCTCGACACGGGCACTTCTCCTTATATGTGGGTTTCTCCACATAACGGTGCCAAATGTTGTCTCGACACCGAGCCACTATTATCTCGACACCGAAAAAACTCCTCGACACCGAAAAAACCCCTCTTGTTATCTCGACACCGAAAAAACCCCTCTCTTGTTACTTCGACACCGTCGCTTGGAGGGATGGAAGTGGTTCCTGGAGCTGCTGGTTGAGGCCATCCCTTTGCTGAAAATGCAGCACCCAGATAACCGTTGCAGGTTCTGCTACTTCACTGTCATTTCTGACAGGCAAAAGGGACTAATCCAGGCATTGCAGCAGGTGTTTCCAGACAATCATCATTGTTTTTGCTCTGTCCACATAGCAAGGAATGTTGAAAAGGAGGTTGGAAAAAAGGTAGCAAAGCATGTCCATGCTTTGTCTGCCACATTCTCCAAACGTGAATCGGACGAATTGATGGCGAAAATTAATGCAATTTCCGCCCGTGGAAAGAAGTATTTGGAGGGCATTAGCGCCAATCAGTGGAGGAGCACCGCTTGGGTGGACGACCCAACCCTTCCACCCAGGTTCGGCATTGTGACAACAAACATGTCAGAGTCTGTAAACTCAATGGTTGGAGATGCAAGAGATGGAAGCTGGCTAGAGTGTACCAACGACATTGTCAGAAAAATGATGAACAGGATCTGCAGCCTTCGGGAGGAGAACTACGGAAGGGAGGGTGTTGTGGACAAGGTTGCAGAAATCCTTGAAAATAGATGGAAAAATTGTTCTAACTTCCAAGTGAGGGAGGTTGTGAAGGGTGGTAGCCAGTTCGATGTTTTCCGTCCATCGAGGGGAGCGTCTCTGCCCGAGACAAATCGATTGTTGGATGTGAGGGAGCAGACATGTGAATGTGGAAAGTGGCAGGAGCATGGAGTTCCCTGCATTGATGCAGTTGCCTACTACAGGTTGTTTGAGACGCAAACACTACAATACATAATGGACAATCATGTCAGTGAACACTACAAATACGAAACAGTTAACGGACTTTTGAAGGAAAACATTGTTCCTGTTTCTTTGGATATATTGGACCAGGATGGAGTTACATTGCCACCAAATCGCACAAAAAGGTCAAGTGGACGACCAAGGAAAAAAAGGATCAGGAAACGATCTCGTTTCGCCCATGATCCAGACAAATCACCCATTGTTTGTAGCAGATGCAAGAAGAGAGGACACAACGTTAAAACATGTGTTGCAAGAGAGCAACTTGAGAAACAACATCCAGCTGAGCTTGATCTTTCTTGAACAATATATAACTGTCACTACTATAATAAGATTTCAGTGTTACCTGTGGATTGGTGGTAGTAGCAGTAACAGTTGTAGTGGCAGTAACAGTTTTGGTAACTTCTGTGTGGTAGAAACGTAGTAAAAGTAGTAGTGCTATGGTGTCGATATAGTAAAAAAGTAAAAAGGATGGTGTCGAGATAACAGTGGCCACGGTGTCGAAATAAAAAAGTGGGGTTTTTACGGTGTCGAAATAACAAGAGAGGGGTTTTTTCGGTGTCGAAATAACAAGAGGGGTTTTTTCGGTGTCGAAATAATGACGTACAAGGTGTCGAAATAACAAAGGGGAATTTATGGTGTCGAGATAATAGTGTCACGGTGTCGAGCTAATAATGCCCGTGTCGAGATAATAGTGGCACAGTGTCGAGATAACAATGCCCGTGTCGAGATAGTAATGCCCGTGTCGAGATAAGGCTTCGGTGTCGACATAGCAATTTCCCCTTTTTTTTATCTCCTCTTGTTACAGTTAGATGTCAATTCTACGCACTCTCCGTACGTAATGCACTGTCAATTCTACACATTCTACACACTCTCCGTATGTAGAATTTGTACCAAGAAAACCATATTTGCTCCGGATCAAACTCGGCGAAATCAGCCAAAACGAACGATTGTCCCAACGTGTTACCACGAGAAAAGAGGAGATCAAAGTTACGGACGATGGGCAGACTAGAAGACAAATAACAGCATATTATTTAACATATATATTGTATGAATTTTTCATTTATCGCTTCCTCAATCATGAATTTTATGCTGCTGAAAACATTCCTTCGGCTGTTCTGGAATCTAAATGTTTTGTACACCGGCCCTATGGCCATTCGAAATTCATTGCAGTCTAAATGTCATCTAACTTGTGACTGTGTTAATTTACGTCATAATACGTCGTAATACTCTCTACTACCGTAGCTAGTTAGCAGTACTTGCGAGCGTACGTACTCAAGTATGGTAGGTGTTACGTCGTACTAATCGTAGTAACTGTAAATTAGTGCAGCTTTTTTTGAAGATCTCTCAGGTTTGACTTTTCGGAGCTGCCATCTGATCTTACATTGCGGCTATTTCTTCCATTGACGAGCGAAGGTGAAGGCGCTGTTTAAAAAGATTCGATTTCGCAAGGTTCCTTGTTTTTATAGGAGAGAGAAGCTCTTTTCCATTTGAGACCGCTCCTTGGGGTGTGTTGGTTCCCTAACTGGGATTGATGTGTCAATCGTTTCTCTCCTTTTCAACGTTTTCGGCCTGGTGTGATTCCATGCCAACCTCCAGCAACGGCGTGTTGCATACCCTTCTCAATTACTTGGATTGACAGTCGGAGGCTGAGTCGTTTCGCGTTCTTCTTCTTACAGCCACATTGTTCAAGGCAATCATCGTCTTCTTCCTCTAACTCAGCCCCGATAAATTCTCTTAAGGGCTCCGCCAAGAGGGAGCGCTCATTTTTACCATTCTCTCTACATGGTATACCAATCAACCTTTCTCCAGCAAACATAAGAACCAACTCTCTCTCTTTTTCCCATAGTCATTTCTGGATGGCTTCAATGGGGAGATAGCTGCTTCAAATTCCAGAAATCGTAAATGGCCTTGCATGAACCTGAAGCTTTCGGCATTAAAATTTCCAACCCAGAATGTCCAGAATCTTGTATAATCAATGTCCAAATTACTGGATTTCAATTTGTATGTGGCTCGATTATCCATCACTAGGTCTAAATTCAGTATCACTCGTGAAGCGACGGCACAAATTAGCTTTCCTCGCCCAAAAAAGTTCAATTGAACAGATTCGTCTTGATAAAGCAGTTGTTGTGCTGAATCAGTTGGTCCTTTCATTGCAGCGAGAAGAGATTCCGTTCAAATCAGGAACTTTTCTCGGTCGTTTGAGCCTCAAAACTCCAGGTCTGCGTTGAAACTTCATTATTTTTTCCGAAGTGGCGCATTGGCATGGTCTCGTACTATCACTCTCACCAATCCTTCGAACGTACTCCAGGATAGTCTTTTTAGAAGATTTCCAAGAGATTTTACAGTAGCTTTAGAGCTTGCATCATCGATTGTATTTGGAGTAGCATTCCGTGTTTCAGTTGCTGGAGGAATGGGAGCAAGGTAGACATCTTCAATGCTCAACAGATTTTCAACGAGAAATGCGAAGACAGCCATGTCAACAACCTCCTGCGACATTGCTTACGACTAGTACTGTTAGTAAATGACGACCAGTACACCACTGTCACGCGCTACTCCTTGGATGTTACATATCCAAAACTTTGAGATCCCAAGAATTTCAGGTATGGTGAGATAGAAGGATCACGTGGTCGAAACAGCTTTTTGGCTTGATCCCAATAGCCTGCTTGACAGTAAGCATCTACAACCGTTCCGGACACGAGGAAATGATCTTGGTCCACGACAGGGACTTGACTTGCGGCATCATCTCCACCTGCGTTCTCATTCCCAGAGTGCTCCGCAACTCCCAAAACTTGGTCTACTACGCAGAGCAAGTGAGCGACCGTTCCTTCCACACAAAACACTGTATCAAATTGTCCCTCACCGTCACCTTTCAAGATCTTGGGTGATCCAAAGCTAGCTTGAACAAGATTGGGTATCCCATGTTCAAATTGCAGCTGACGTCGTTTCTTCACTTTTCGATTGCTGGTTGGATTATTTGTGTCTAGCAGATCTAAATCCTTTTGGCGTGATGCAATGTCGTCGCTAATTCCAAACTTGCAAGCGAAGCGTCCAGATGTGCAGCCCACTGCCAGCACCAATTCTTCCATTCCCGCAATGGGAACACAAAGAGTAAACTTTGCTTTCTTGTCGACTGTATCGTTCGATGAATGGGTAGAAGAAGATGATGTCGAGAGAAACGCTGCAACCAAACTCTGAGCCGTGCAACGTCGTTTGTTGAGGCTCATTAGGAATTTTCCGTGATTGTTGGTCGGTGTCAGCCAGGAAACCACCATTACGTTATCAAGGCAACCCAACCGTCCGTTCCGTTCGGTTTTCTCTCCATTTATCAACTCTTCTTCTGGTGTTGGCACATCTTTTGGTTTTGAATCAGCGATCACCGAACGATGACATAGAAAACAAACTGGATTTGGGTACAATAGCCGGCTGAACTCTTTTCCTCGACAGTTGTCGGCTTGTCCGAGATGAATCCACGATTTAGAACTCGAGGCGGCATCGTCCATGATTGTCACAACAGTCAATCGATTCTCTTTCCGCAGTCTTTCGGGATGAAAATGTATGCATGATGCGATGGGGTTGAAGGATTATTTTTTTTATCATACACCCTACCGATACTCCCTGTCACTACGACGTAGTTGTAGTACGAATACTACGTAGTACGTAGTATGTTTTTATGTTTGTAATCAGAACCATGGTCTGCGCGAGCAGGCAAGGCAACTCCTCCTCACAGTTTTACGTCGCAGGTTCTCAATCCGGTTTTGTCCTTCTGTTATCTACCGGTAGGCTACCGTAGACTAGTAGAACAAACAACATCATTATCTACAAGGATATCTTCAATCGTTTCGCAAATGGCACCTAATATTAAAATGGAATTCATTCCTCTGGTGTCTTGTCCTTTTTCTTTTTGGAATTCTTGGGAATATCTGGAATAGATGGATCAGCCTACGATTTCTTGGAAGATTTCTTCGTAGAAGACTTTTTCTTCCTGTCAGATAGAGGAGGGTCATCGGTGGCTTCTGTGTCAGACCTCTCTGAAACCTGCGACTTCTCCGAGACTTCGAGCATCTTTTGTGTCTTTCTCTTCTTGGAAGAAGACCTTTTCTTCTTTTTGTTCAAATTTTTCGTATCTAAAAATTTGCCATCGAGACTCAAGGGATCAATGCTACTCTTGCGGTCCAAAAGATAAAATATACGACTGGCGCTTTTCTCCATTTCCTTGCGGTCGCTCATATCTTGGAAAGCGGACGCAAGACCAAAGAGGGAGAACAAGAGGGCAAAATTCGAGATCAAAAAGTCATCAAACTGAAAAGAATCCGAGTAGTTAAAAAGAATCCACCCTCCCCACCACAGCTGAAGACCGTTGATCCATTGCTGAATGAATTGCGAGAGCCCCGCCAGGAAACCTGATTCACAATTCAACAGTTCAGTCATGGTTAGAGTAATCGTTAACTTGAGCAAAGAAACAAAGAACGGATAACTCAAACGCGTACCTTGCATGGCCCCTTCTCTCACATAGTGCTCTTCTGACTTGCTCAAAGCATTCTCAAAGTTCTTGAATCGCTCTTCCTCCATGGTTAGAGCTGATACAGTTGTCATGTTGAGTAACGTCTCCATAATAATGCCTCCGGGGCTGGAAATTTCATCTTTGGCGTTTTCATCACCGACATCTTCGCCCATCAAGGTCTTTATTTCAAGGCTTGTTGCAAAAGCCATCATGGGAACGCAAGCTAGAGCAAGAAGAGCAAAGGGCCACATGAACTGCGCAAAACAAAGTAAAATTGAGAAACGGGTGAAGTCTCACAAGTAATCCAAATTATGCGTGTGAAGAACCTGTACTTACAACAAATGAAAGAACGAGACCTGTGAACACAGATGCCATGGCTATCAAAAAGGATCGAATAGGAGAGCCGGTGAAGGTTTCAATTCGTGTTGCATCATCCTGAAGCTCCGACGTGATCTTTCCGACACTGCGCTTGTCGAAGAAAGCAACTTCTTGGCGAACCAGAGATTTGAATGCAGAGTCTCTGACGCGTTTGCTCAATCGCTCGGAGGCTTGACCAAAGCCCCAGAAAGTCAACATGTTGCCAAAAATACATCCAAAGGCAACGATTGCCCAGAATCCTGCAACTTCAAACGAACGATCCTGCATTTGGTCCTTCACTAATTGCCAGTAGGCATCACATGTATCAACACCATTCGAAGAGAGAGTCGTTTCGTCACAGACCAAAACTGCATAGAACAACAAATCAATTGTCTCTGTCCAACAGGGATAACGATGAGGATTGTTTGATGAGAATGCAAGGCAAGTGAATCCACGAAAAGAAGTCAGTGACATACCTGCAAAAAGGACTCCCCACATCGGAAAAACAGAGCCAGCAATCAGAGCTCCCAAAGATCCGGCTAAAATGTAATACAAATCCGGTGCTGCCATCTGGCGCGCACGTGCAAGGCTAAAAGACGAGAGCTCGCTCTCTTCGCTCTCTTTCTTCGTATCAATCACTTCATCGTCCTCCTCATCTGCATCCTCCTTAGATTTCTTTTCTTTCTTTTTCTTCTTCGACTTCATATCGAGACCGTGGAGATCAGCTGTGGCGTCGCGACCCTGAGATTCAACAAGTTTCTTATATTTCCCTTTGGGTTTTTCCATCAACTCGTCATGCGAACTGAAGCAGAAAGGAAGTTAGCATGAACTCGACAGAAGAAAGGACGCAAGAATTTGCAAAAACGTCGATAGTACGTACCCAATCTCTTTCACGCGTCCGTCGCTGATGAAAGCAATCCTATCAGCATTGCGAATGGTGGACAACTGGTACGAAACAAAGAACAAATCAGTTAGAGAATTGTAGACACACGAGAGAAACTCATGCCGAGCATGGAAACCTCGACGCACGACGTACTCGGTGAGCAATTACAACAATAGTTCGGTCTCTCGAGGCCATTAATTTGTCCAACGCCGCTTGAACCACACTTTCTGAAGCGTTATCTAGAGCTGTGTTGCAGAAAAAGTAGCGAAATGAGATGAGTGCAAAGATACATCAAGCATAATCAATATCAATGTTTCGGATCATACCTGATGTTGCCTCGTCCAACAGCAAAATTTCCGGCTTCTTGACCAGGGCCCTGGCAATTGCAATACGTTGCTATAGGGTAATAGTGAGTAACAATAGCAATTTCCGTTGATTTGTCCACCCACAACCCTCATGTCTCACCTTTTGTCCGCCGGAGAGCTGAGTACCCGAACCACCACTCACAGGTGTATCGAATCCCTGTGGGAAACCCATAATAAAATCATAAGCGTTGGCTTGTCGAGCAGCCTCTTCGATGTCCTCCCTAGAAGCTCCGGGTGCGCCGTATGAAATGTTTTCTGCAATTGTTGCGTCAAAAAGAGTAGGCTCTTGACCAACATATCTTTCATTGCAAAGGTTAGAAGGAAGTCATCACGTCACTCTCGCAAACACAAACAAAATGACTCACCCTATTTGATCTCTGTACCACTTTACGTTTAAGTTCTTGATGTCTTCTCCCAGATATTCAACACTACCTTCATCCGGATCGTAGAAACGTTCAATCATTGAGATTGTGGTCGACTTTCCACCACCAGATCTACAGATTTCACATATCAACAGGAAGCGAAAGAGGATGAGCGTCGCAATTCAAAGATACCAGCAGGATCTCCGTCATGATCTGACTTACGTTCCAACAAGAGCAAGTGTCTCTGAAAAAGCAAAAAAAAAACGGCGACCAATTAACAGAAAGATGAGGATGGGAAAGATACATGTGACAGCTTATTACGCAATTTGTGGAAATACATACCTCCTTTGTAGATTTTCATCTTGAACCTATCAAGAATGGGCTTGGAAGGTCTTGTAGGGTACGAAAAAGTGACATTTCGGAACACAATCAGAGGATCTGCATCTTTCCAGTCAACGTCCTTTTTCTCCATGCCAGCTTCACTGTTGTCACCAAACGACATTGTGGAATCTCTCGAGGTAAGAACAGATGAAGTTCTTGATGTAAGAGCGGCATGGCCTTGGGTGTCAACAAGTTTCTTGTAGTACGTTTCGCTTGCCATTAACTCTTCATGCGTTCCGGTCTCTGCGACAACACCACCCATCACGACTGCAATAATATCCGCGTTGCGAATGGTCGAAAGTCTAAAATTTAGTGAAGATTACGGAAAAGGGTGAGTAACTGGAATTTTCAAACACTGGCACCAAACAAAAACAAAACGATAACCAACCTGTGTGCGATGATGATAGTAGTGCGCTGTTGTGACGAAATAATCTTCTCCAGTGCTTCTTGTACAACAAGCTCCGATTGAGAGTCCCTGGAGAGTGCGAAAAAGAGGGAAAACGAGTGAGTACACCATGTAAGTTCCTTTCTTTGAATCTTCTTCATATGATTCGGGCGGTCCTAAACTTACAAGGCTGCAACGGAAACGCAGGGGGGATAAAAGAATGTGTCAGTGCATTTGCTTCTCGTTGTTATTGTAAATATGTTAAATTGGCAAAATACAGTTCTTACCAGAGGTTGCTTCGTCAAGAAGCAGGATTTTGGGGTTTGCAACTAGAACTCTTGCAATAGCAATTCGCTGCTTCTGCCCTCCGGATAGCTGAGAACCTTTATCACCGACCTGAAATAATTAAAGAGCGAGCATTATCGATGAATTGACTGTACCATTTGTATGTCCGCGCTCTCACTGTTCATCAACAAGAACATTCACCTACCTGAGTTTCATAACCATCCGGAAGCATTGAGATGAAATCATGCGCATTGGCTTGTCTCGCGGCTTCTTCGATTTCCTTTTGAGAGCAACCTGGCTTTCCGTATCGAATATTGTTGGCAATAGATGTTGCGAAGAGAGTTGGTTCCTGCCCCACATATCCTATCAATGATCTCAAATGACGGACGTTGATATCCTTGATGTCGCAGCCGTCCAGAGTCACGGTTCCTTCCACTGGATCGTAGAAACGCTCCAGGAGCTTGACGATGGTGGACTTTCCTCCGCCACTTGGACCGACAAACGCAATGGTTTTTCCGGCTGGTATGTCAACAGAAAGTCCCTTGAGGATTGCATGGCCAGGTCTTGTTGGGTAGTGGAACTTTACATCCCGGAAACAAATTTCTCCTTGTACTTTTTTCGGTTTCTTTCCGGCATCGGACGAAGAATCGATTTCGTATTTTGGGAGAATCGCTTTGATCCTTCCGTCCGGAGTTTCAAGGTCGGCATCATCGGTGACTATGCTTCGACTGGTCTTGGACATGGAGCTGTCATCCTTGTCGTCATCCGGATTATGATAGATGATCTCTTGTGGTTCACCACGCTTGCGATTGATTGCTTTCAGTGCCGAAAAGACAGCGGCTCGACCGGAAGAGAAAGTCTCGAGAAAAGTTCCTACTTGACTAATTCCTTGGGCTGCAAATGCCACTCCCAGCATGGCACCGAAAACATCTGATGCTTTTGTATCACAGGTGACGTTGTTTGTGACGACTCCCGATGGATCACACCCGCCGTCGACAACTTGTCGATACAACAAAGAGGTTCCATACAATGCCAGGATTGCATAGATACAAATGAAGGATCCCAACATTGACCCATTTGCGAATCCTTGCTTGAGCAAGACGCCTGTGGCAATTTCGAGAGCTTGTTGTGTTGCTTCTCGATACTTGCCAATCATTGTAGCCACGGCATTCAACGATAAGACTGTCTTGATTCCTGATACGGTGGAGTATGCCACGCTTCCCGCAGTACTGTATGCTGCGGCAGCACGAGTACTCTTGCTTTGATTCAACGAAACCACGGCTAAGGCGCTGAGAGAAATCAACGGGCACAGTGCCAAGACGACAAGAGCCACTTGCCACGAGGCAAACATCGCGTATGCCACACCTCCGACACCGGTTGTAAAGAACTGAATACCCTCTCTGCGAAGGAGTATAATAAATAATGAGTTGGGATATGAGAATGACACAAAACATACATGGACAGGAGCGTCCAAAAATGATATTACGACAGTAGTAGTAATGTAGAGTTGGACAGTGACTCACCCGAATTTGCGTCCCATGGCGCGACGATACTTGTTGGAAGCCGCCGTCACACCACTGGCAATGCCACTAATATCGTAGACATCAAAAAAGGCTTGGTCTTGACGCAACAAACTATGGAACCATTCCAAACGCAACTTCTCACAGGCTCGGTACGCCACAACTTCGAAACATGTGGTCTGAATCGTTGCCATGACCAAAGCGTATACCCCGACGACCATAAAGGTGAATGCGAGCTCTCGAAGTTGGTCCAATCCTTCCGTGGCAGCCCCTGCAATGTCGGTGAAGGAGTTACTGAAGAGATAGGCAAGAATGGGAAAGACCTGTGTAATGGGAATAATTCGAATTAGAAATGAAACAACAAAAACGAAGTGAGGAGATTGTACAACATACAATAATTAGAAATTCTTTCTTGTTGTCACGGTCACTCAATCGGATTCTGTTTTTTTTCCATGGCCTTTCTTTTGTGTGTGTGTTTTTTGGAGCTTGATGCCCCCTTCTTTTTAGTTTTGTTTTTGCTCTTACCAATCCATTTCCAAACCCACCAACGACACCGACAAAAAAAATGGCGGAAGTTTGAGTTCCACTGGAGAACGCAAAGGAAAGAGTTTCAGAGACAGAGGCTTGAGGAGATTTAGTCTTCTTTTTCTCTGGAGTTTCCGAAGTACTCGGAGTTGTAGTTCCTTTGCTTGATGGACTCATGATGAAGGAATGATGATGATGATGATTCCTTCCTCGAATTTATACTCCTTGCTGATGACTTGCTGCTTCTGCTTCTTTTTTCTTGTTCAAACTGTTGTTCCTTGTATCGGGAAGCAAGCAAACCTGACAATGTTTGAAAGGCACCAACAGTTCGATAGTATGATGAGTACAGCAGAATTGTTGCAAAAAGAAATTATATGATGTTGTTGTACGTTGTTCCTATTGCACCCAGAAAGAAAGAGACCAGAATCCTCCTGTGCACTGTCTAAAAATGGAAACCGTGGCGGGTGTGGATAAACTGTAAAAAGATTTTTACAGTTTTAAAAAATATTTTTCTTCTCTGGAGGCAATTGGCAATACTTGTCGTACATCGTGATGTTGTGTATTCCAAGAACTTCCTGTGATGGCCGAGGATGAAGGGCTTGGATCGTGCTGCCACTACATAGTACTAACTGTAAGTGTAAGACGTTTCGTTGGTGCTATGTGCTATCCATTCGATTCCTTCCTTCCAACGAGTTGACTGACTCATTCGATGACACGCATTCGATGATGCGGCATCCATCCGCCATGAAGGGATGAAGACGAACTGATAATTCGATTATTTTATTTTTAGTTAGACTATCATCATGACAAATACATGGTGCGACTTTGTACGCAGTACAATTATGACTACTCTTTAACAGAGGAAGAGAAGATCTTGATTAAGAACATATGAGTGACGATTGACTTATTGTCACCATGAAGATTATGTAAAATGAGAAGAAGGAGAATAATAGATATTATCAAAAATTGAGAACAATAATTGTATTGCTCAAGTTGGAGTCGTGACAACGATTAAACAACTGCAGCAGAGACGTATCGTACAACATATCTGTGTAGACACGAGTAGGTAGAGACTACGGTAGTACTTCGAATTACTGAGAGTACTACTACCTACTTCGAAGTACGTTACCAACGGGGTACAAAGCAAACCGTGTTCATTACTACACGTAAATTAACCAACGGTAGACTTTCCGGAGAACCACGTCCCTGCTGTGCACTGTGGCAGCTTTCCAAGCGGTACCTCATAGAGGCGGATACTACCGGTACGAGGTACCGGTATGACAAACCTATCATACTACCGGCAGGTACATGTTGGTCTACCGTACTACAGCTTCCTGCAGAAAACTACCGTACCTTGTCTCAGTAGAAGCAGCGAACAGATAATAATCGATTGACTGTGAAACAATATGACTGTAATATTGTTCTTCACTGTAATATAATTTCTTTTTTTGGAAAAGATGAATTGTGCCACCAAAAAATGACAGATTGAACCTCGGAGGATGGGTGCATGTATTCTATGAATAATTTAAGATGATCCATCGGAATTCTAACTTCGTGAGTTACTGTCTACTGTCCATATAAGTTCAAAGTTCTATTTTTAAAAGAAACAAGAATTGTTTTTTTTCCTTGACAAGTTGTTTCCAATGCTGTTGGTAAAAAAAAAAGAATCGGTTCTTGCTCATTGTCTCGCTGCTGGCAACGGTGTTCATTCCTTGGAACATTCTCCTCTTGACATGGCAAGCACTCGCTCCTCGTGCAGCAAAATGATGTCACCAAAAGAAAATGTTGCACACGGGCTGACTGATGTCGAAACGAAATTTGGGCACGGGGCGGTTCTTAAAACTTTTTTCCCAACCTACCACATAAAACACCGCTCTACTTATCTTGCAATCCACCATGCTGCTACAACACCCGGCTTTAGAGAAATTGCCAATTCAAACAAAAGGAGGGGGCGGTTTTTCTTGTTGCTTTCAGACATGGCTCAAGAAAGTATGACACTGAAGACTTCCAGCCCAGTCGATCGCAACTTTTCATCACTTCCTCCACCGCCAAAGCGGCAGGAGAAATCATGGAGTGTTTCCTGGGTTACATACGTCGTAGATGCAGACCCAAGCAACGGGCCAACAAAGAAAAAAATTGCTTCGAACTAGTCTAGCTACCTAGGTAGGTACCGGTAGTAGTATATTCCAAGGAATCGATTGCAGGTAATTTGGACTGCGGGTGATCACTACTTAAATAACTGTAAAGCGTTTTTTTTGGCTCGGATCGTAAAAACCATTCCCCACCAATATTTTGACGAAGACACCTGATGTCGTAGTCGTTCCCAAGAGAAATAATGATGCCGAATGGATGAAGAATCATAACGACACAAATCAGTGTAGCCGCAATAGCGTTAGAAGACGTGTTATCGTTAACCACATCATTGGTCTCGGAGTTCGGACGCACGTACTAGTCGGAGGAAGCTTCATTTTTTTTATCATTTTCGTTTATTATTCAGCCTAGGAGCTCAAAGATGACGTTCATGAACATCTTCTTATCAGACTTCGGAGAAGAAATCAATTAAGGAACGATGGGATGAACATCTCTTACAGTTAGTTGTACTCGGAGTAGCATCAATATTATGATTGAAACATGGTACCCTTCGACAATGTCTCCGTTGTTCGCCACGACGTCGAATTACGACAGATTGTTCAAGATTCACATAAAGGAGATTTAGTTTGTTCCGGAGCTGATTTTTATCAATATGACTAGATCGCATATTCATACTCTAACTTCTTCGATCCCTTTCTCCGAAAGGCATTGAATTGGTGGCGCTTGAAGTCTGTTGCCATAGAGTGCTTCCGGCAGATACAAATTACCACTATGTCTTTATTATTCGTATACTGGTATATCACTAAGTAACATGATTTCTCAGGAAGGTTTTTTGGGCGTTCAGGTACAGTCCAGTGTTCATGGAATGTCCACCGTTCCAGAAACCACCAGACACACAAAACAACCAAATCCTCCTTTTAAGACTGTTCGCCAGAAAGCAAAAACGCAAAAACTGTGCCGATTACTATCTCTCTCATTAAAAAAGTTTGACGAGTACTTCGATGTCCTACTTTCTCGCATACTTCCTTTTCATCTAGAACGGTTGCCACTTGCCATGAACGTCCCATACTCTAATACCCTGGCCTTTCCGAACGGATATTGTTCCAGCGTTGTGATGTCCCAGACATTCTCGGAAGGCGATGATAGAGAAATCTTTGGAGATATTTCCAAAATACTCCATCACTTCAATAAAGAAGATTTCAACGAGGACTCGTCTCATTTGATCTCCAACGATATTTCTCTCTCTTCTTTAATCTTTGAAATAGGCGACGCGTCTCTGGAGCCCACTCCTCTTCGTCCGGATGGTATTGTATCGGCGTGCCCACAAAATGGGCCTGGTACTTTTGCACCCATGAGTTTGCCTCCTCCATTTCCACTCTCAATCAAGAGAGACTTTTCTTCGGCGATTCCCGGCTCCCGAGTTGTTTTGGGGCCCAACAGTCGCTCAGTATCCTCGATCGATGCTCATGATGCATGCTACGTCCGACCATCGAAAATGCCTCGTCTGGTGTCCTCCTCTTCAATCGGTCGACCGGCAAGAGCTTGCTACAGTCGCAGTGGCGTCGAACCGGAGCTCAATGTTGCTTCGTCGCCCGTTGGAAGTATGGCCGCGTCCAATCATGCATCAATGTCGAAATGTCCTGGTTTCTCAGTCGATGAGAGGACGACGCAAGCGAGAAGAAGATCATCCGAAGGGTCGTCCGCTTCTCCCACAAACCAAAATTCTGCTCTCATGAATCACTTGGACTGTTTTGACGATAAGAGTGAAGACGAAGCGGGACGATTCCGTGTCTACCAGAGCGATCAATGGATGGAACGCTTTGCGGAATTGCAAGAATTCAAAAAACAATTTGGCCATTGTGTAGTACCCCACAATTACTTGCATCACGGAAGTCCAGCTCTCGTAAGTCAACATTTCCTATAGAATGCCACTTGATAGAGTGTCAAAAAACTTGTCTCTCACGATCGTTTTCGTTTTTTTCTCCACTAGGCTCAATGGGTCAAGAGACAAAGGTTCCAATGGAAGCAGCGCAAGCACAACAAGCGTTCCACAATCACAGAGGAACGGATGAAATTGCTTTCTTCCCTTGGCTTTGTGTTTGACTCCCATCTACAAAGTTGGGAAATTAAGTTAGCCAGTTTGGCAGCCTTTAGGAAAGAACATGGTCATGCTGGAGTGCCTAGTAAATGGCATGACAAAGAACTTGCCATCTGGGTCAAATGTCAACGTCGAAATTACAAGCTGTACTGTCAAGGCCAAAAGTCCGCCATGACAACCGAGCGGATTGCTCTTTTGGAATCTTTGGATTTCAACTGGAATCCAAGAAATCTATGAGAGATGATACAGACATTGATACCAATGTCTTCTCATACTAAGTAGTACCAATGGTCGATTTACAGTCCCTAAGCACCATTTTAGTTGATTCATTGTTTGGAAACCGCTGATTCTTAGTAATGTAGTAACTTTTTGTAAAGAAACATCTTCGTCTGTGCGAAAAGAAAGAGTGATAATGTGCTACTCTACAGCTAAGAGTAGAGACTACTGCCGGTAGAGTAGAGAGAGAAGTTGTTGTCGAAGATATTACAGGACCCCGGTTTAGAACAGCCCTAAATTGATATCTATTCAATTGGTCTTTTAAGGTTTATGTCTATCCCTAGTTCTTTTTCGTACAAGAAACGGCCGTTTTTGGTCACGAGATACGTCATGCAGTCCCGGCAAAAAAGTTCTCCGCTTTTCAAAAAGCGGAGAACTTTTAAAAAAAGCGGAGAACTCATGGACAAAGCGGAGAACATTTGAAAAAAGCGGAGAACATTTGAAAAAAGCGGAGAACTCTTCAAAGCGGAGAAAAAAAGCGGAGAAAAAAAGTGGAGAAAAAAAATTGGGAAGACCGTATTGATTTTCTCGCAGGACTGGGCCAGAGTGTGGATCATTGCTTACTGTCGATGGAACCCGCGCCCATTGCTGGATCGAATAGCATACACGTCCGGACTGGTCGCAAGACCGGACTTTCTACTCCCACAAGGCCTGACTCAACTATGAGCTAGTAGGAGTAGCAATAGCTAATCCTCGTCTTCTTTGGATAAATAGACCTTTTAGGGCCGGAAAAAGTGATTTGAAAATCTTTCGTGACAAATGCTTGAAGGAGCGCCTCCATGAGCAAGAAAACTATTGGTTATCGAGGGTACAAGGGGCATCGCTCATAATGAATGTAGTTCGACTGTACTTACAATGATCATGAATCCAAAGGAGTAAGAAAGTTCAAATCACTAGCTAGCTTTGAAAACGACACGGAAACTTTAACAACATGACGAAGCGCTTCAATTGCTGGCGGTGCTTGTCCGCCGAAAGATTTCGACATGGTGGTGTGGATCAGTTTGGGACGTGCTTTGAAGCTGTCTGCTGTGTGATATGTCAATATCAGTTGAAAGATGTTTCAATTGAAGATATTAAGGAAGAGGATTGAACTATTATTAGGAGTAATAAATACTACCGTAGGACAAGAGTCGCTTGGACGTGTAGAGTGCTACTAGCCTAGTCTACCTAGTAAAAAGTTGAAAGAATAAAACCCACGATCGTATTCACAGTGAAGACATCTGCATGCATTAAGGGGGGGGTAGAAACTAAGTAACAAGTTATCAATTTTTATTCTCCGCTTTTATTTTGGAGTTCTCCGCTTTTTGGAAAAGCGGAGAACTTTTTGAGAAAGCGGAGAACTTTTTGAAAAAGCGGAGAACTCATGGACAAAGTGGAGAACTTTTGAAAAAAGCGGAGAACTCTGCAAACCGGAGAAAAAAAGTGGAGAATTTTGAATCGTTAGGGCTGGAGTTATTCATTGACTATGATGAAAACCTTATTCAAATATGAAAAAGGGATATCAGACTAAGGGGAATTTCAGACATTTATTAAGGTTAGGGTTGATTAAAACCAGGGTCCAGTTAATTCTTTGTAATACTAATGCTCGCGCGGTAAAGAACGCGCACCTTTCTGGGCGTCCCGTCCCCGTCCCAAGAAACGGTGCTAAACAAAAAAAGAAGCGGAGAAGTCAGCTCGAATGTGTTAACAAGCCCGAAATAACGACTGTTAAATAATTATGGTCCAAGTATGAAAGAAAATGCGTGTTAGTTAGTATAAAAAATAAAATCGTGAGTTCTTTATCACATAGTCCGGCTTTGAACTTTTCATCAATGGTAAACACAAGGATTTAAAAAAGGGCAATTTCCAAGGCATCTTTGCCAATCTTCACTCTTCCTTCGCCATTGGTCAATGCTTGTGTCGTTGTTCGCTTTAGTCCTCGAAAGTGAGTCTTCAGTTCCGATTGCAATGGGGCGACGTATTGCTTGCAATATCGAAATAGATTGAAAAGCCGTGCAAAATGACACATATATTTCGAATTAGTTTGGGGGACTGCCATCTTCTTTTCTTAAGGAGACAATCCACTCCATGCAGTCTTGAACATTGAAGTCGTCGAAATTGACAGGGGCATTGCTAGCTAGGAATCGACGAATGGCTACCTTGGAGAACCCATCAGTTATTCCATATATTATATTGAATGAACTGCTCTGTGAGGAGATGCCGTATGTTTCCGAAAAACCATTTCGCAGTTGAGCGATGGAACAGTCATACATCCCGTGACTTTTTTGAAATAATTGTGTTCGTCTGAATGACATGGATGGCCTCTTCGGCATCGAAATTCGAGTCTTCGTCTGCGTGATCAGGCATGGTAGAGGGCGGAGGGCAGCAGCGAAGTGACTGTGAGGGTAGTAATCGATTGAAGTGAGACGGGGGTTGTTTTATCGATTTATCGATTGACATATTGATTTGTTGTTTACGAGATGAGAAAAAATCTAGGGGAAATTGCAATCTCACCAGATCCCAATAACTTTCTCCAACTTTTTTCGTTATTTCACCAGACCAAAACTATTTCACCAGGGCACAAACTTATATCACCAGGCCCAACCTGCGCAAATTCTTATTTCACCAGGCACAAACTTATATCACCAGACCCAACCTGCGCAAATTCTTATTTCACCGGAAACAAACTTGTATCACAAGACCCAACTTACCGAGATTCTTATTTCACCAGGGCACAACAATATTTCACCACTGCCACCGATGCAATTTTTTGTTGGAAGAATTCTACTACCACCCGTCTTTCTTTGATGCAGCTATCTATCTATCTCCGTTGTGGCCGTCTCTTAGCTGCGTCTACGCATACGTCTCGTTGTTCTCAATATATATGTGTAGTGCATGGCATATTACATTCATTCAAATTTGTTGCTTTGCACATTAGACTCTACAATTCTACCCTCATGAAAGATCAAGATCTGCATTGCCCCCTCCGTCCCTCCTCAAGCATGTTCTCACGTTGTGCCCTGTTTTCTTGCACCTGCTGCACCGAATGTTGGATTTCTGAGGGTCGTGTGCAAAACGTGTACGTTTTCTCAACCGAACCTTTTTGGGGCGGCCACTTGGTCTTTTCACTACATTTGGTGGCAATGTAATTCCATTCGCAGAGATGGTCTCAAGACATGCTGGGATGATGTTATCCTTCAGCAGTTCATTTACTGTTTCAAACTTGTATTGTCACTCACGTGATTATCGATCATGTATTGAAGTGATTGCTTTTCGATCATCTTGTATTATGCAATTGCATCGATGCATGGAACCTCGTGATCTTGCCATTTTCCACATTCACACGTTTGTTCTCGGATATTAAGTACGTAACTTCGCTCTGGTTCTGTTGGACTCCTTGAGTTACGACATACGCTGAAGATGCCTCCGTTCTCGAGCAGTTCCCAGACCTGGAAGCCAGCACAGTTGTTCCATCGTTTTTCCAATATTCCATGCATCTCGTCGACGACACCACTTCTGCCTCTGTGCTTTTGCCGAAGGGTACAAATTCTCTCCAACATTATTGATACGATTTTGTCGATGCAGTCCAACCAACTTCCATTACGTGCCTTTTCCAACATGGAGTTGGCGGACTCGGACATGTTTGTTGTTACTGTTCCAAATCTGGGTGGAAGTGATGGATTCTCAATCCACGCAGTTCCCTGCCATTGTTCTCTGGGTATACCTTCCAAGTATGCACGACCTTTGGAAGAAACTTGCTCGATTGCAGCCCAACATCGCCTGGATTCATATCCGGAAAATGTCGTGGATAGACTGTGAACTAACTTTGCTATCTTCTTGCCACCATTTCTTTACTGGCAAGGTGAACTGAGCAAAAACAGGGATGATTATCTGGGAAAACCTCTGCAATGGATTTACTAGTCCCTTTTGCCTGTCCGAGATGAAAGAGAAGTACCTGTATGCCACCCTTGCTCTGGGATGGTCCATTACAAGAATATCGATTGTAGAAGGTAGGAGTTCAAGGAACCACAACCATCCAGCCTCATCCTCATTTTCGTTCATAATTGCGAATCCAACTGGATAGATTTCGTTACAGGCAGACTTCACTGATGCAACATACAAAGTGCCTCCCCATTTAGATTTCAGGTGACCGTCCAGTGACATTACAGGTCGTACCAACCGCATTGCTCTTTTCATGAAACCGGGGACAATTCCTACCCGCTCAATGTGATTGTTCCCGTCACACTCAGCCCTTACTGTCGAATCTGGGGTTTTTCCAGGAATTGATCAACGTAGGAACGGATCAACTGAAAACTCACTAGCTGTGACTCAGCTCTGGAAAAACTTACTTCCTGGATCGCGGCTGGTTGTAAGCCACATCTTTTTTTTTTGATGATTGGCAGCTGCCCTCCTCACATCCTTTGGAACCGGGTCCGCTTCCTTCACGGACAGAACAAGGTCGACACTGTGCTTGAGTCGTCCCCTGAGTCGTCTTTTTGGGGCACGTCGTCTCTTTCCTCCAGGAACAAATGGACCGCTGTGATAAGGTACACAAAATGCTCTCTTCAGCATTATGTTATCCATACCTTGTTTGCTCCCAAATTTTGCTCGAAAACAACAGCCTTCCTGCGAGGCACATAAGTAAAGCCTGGATCGCCCCTTGCACGATTTTGCAATAATGACTCTCACGCCCGATGATTCTTCATACTTATCCATGGCCAGGTCGACTTGTGACATGTCTTCAAATGCAGTAGGCACGTCCATAAACATTGACGTGAACACGTCGTCCAGTGTTCTAGGGACCTCGACAATATTCGTCGCAGGACCTGGAAGACTACAAGCAACTGAAGGGTCCGATACAATGTCACGATGAGCTTCTGGTTGAGGATCATCAAGAATGGGAGGATAATAAGCAGAGTCGACTTCAGTAAGTACTTCGTCAGCTTGTTTTCCTTCTGCAGGGTTTCGTTTGGATTGTCGAACTTCTGGGGAGGTGTTTTCCGACATTTTGTGCACTAACTTGAGAAAAACGTCGTCATTTTCTTTCTCCGAAAGACAAGGGAAGAACAACCGCAAAAATGTAGAGGACAGGGATTTCTTCGGATCGGGAGTGTTCACATCAGGTGTGTTACAGGTTATCACTGTGATCAAACCATCCCTCAGCTGAGTGATATTTTGCTGCGTAAAGGTGACAGCAGAAAGTGCATGACCGTGGACTACGTGAAGGACCGATGCAAAAGCAAACTAGAGGCACAGTCGTGTCCATTTTCTTGTACTGGACATGGGGCGTATACTGCATTACGGAGGATGTACTCAGGGATTTTCGCAAGCACCTCACTTTGATGAGGGAGTCCAACAAAACAAAACTGTGCAAGAAAAAGCTGAAGAATTTGAGCAGGTTAGATCTGGTGAAATAACAATGCGCGCAGGTTGGGCCTGGTGAAGTAGTAAGTTTGTGGGTTTGTGCCCTAAATAGTTTTGGTCTGGTGAAGTAACGGAAAAGGTGGAGAAAGTTATTGGGGTCTACTGAGATTGCAATTTCCCCAAATCTACTACTCGGAGTACGAATTTTCGTTTATTTAACTGTAAGCAAGCTATGTTGGACTACCTACTGTCACAACGTATGATAGAGTATGACGTTGGTTACGGAGGGAGGAAAAGGTTAGGGGTTCGGGAGCGCTGTCCTTCTTCACTGATAGCTCTCCAACAGGCTCTCCAACACTACCGTGAAGAGGTAACTGCTTGCGTGATGATTACGAAATCTTCAGCTTGCACAGGAATTTGGTTGGGTTTCTGTTTCATGATTGTAGAGAAGTCCAAAAGTAATCATCTCTTATACCGAAACTCATGGTTGGAGCAGCCATTGCTTCAACCAAGCGTCATCGTCTTGTGCACTCCGTACAACGAGTGGTCCTGCCACAAATCCTTATCCTGATTCTGCTTGCCTTCCAAATCCCAAAGACTCTTGCCATGCTACTGTTAGAAGGAAAACGTATCCTCGTCACTGGAAGTGGGCGAGGGATAGGACGAGCCATTGCCTTGATCTGTCATCAAGAAGGTGCCCAAGTAGCCATTTCCTCGAGAACGATGTCCGAGTTGGACGAGACTGCTGCATTGGCAGCCGAGGCCCAGGTTGCTCCTCTTTCCAATCGGAGTTCATCTTCAATCACACACAATAAATCTTCGGCAGTGGCAGCAACAACAACATGTGCCAACACCAAGATGAACATTCATGTGGCAGACGTGACAAAAAAGGAGGACGTGGAAGCCATGGTCCAAGAGATTGTGAACAATTGGGGAGGGATCGATATACTAATCAACAACGCTGGTGGGGCACAACAGCAAAAAGGATCCGTTGATATATTGGAGGATGAACAGGCATTGACTTCGTTGCTACAACTCAACGTGGTCTCGGTTCATTTGGTTACAAACGCAGTGTGTCGTTTGGCAATGAAAAAGGATGGACGAATACTGAATATATCTTCGAAAGCAGGAAAGGTCGGTCTTGAAAATTATTCCTTCTACGTTGCCTCCAAATTTGCCCTGGAAGGGATGACAGCAAGTTGGTCCAAGGAGTTGAAACATAAGAACATCATTGTGAATTCCCTTAGCCCGGGGATGGTTAACACAAGGTCATTCCCAAAGCCGCCAGACAAAAAGGGGGTTCGGACTCCAGATTCAATACGGAAATGTCTTCTGTTCGCTCTCACAAGCGAAATGGGATACACCGGCCATTATGTACACGCCGACGAATTCGATGCTGTAGTTCGAGAAAAGGGAGAGGCCGCTGCTTCGCAAGCCTGGAAAGCCATAGACGAATTGCCGTTTCACATATGATTCAAACGAGTTGAAAAAAAATTGTTTCGTCCTTCTACTCCTACTAGTAGAAAAATAAGTAGTTGGTGCTTACCCATCATACATCTTTCCAGATCAATTTTGGGATCTTGCTCATGTCCTTTCGACGATAATCTGGCGTGTATTTGAAAAAGTATTCACGGCACATCTTGTGCGCGATGCCTCCAATCACAAGGGACAGGGAGCTCACCGCCACAACCGAAAAAGGTCTTAGGAAGCCGTCCAGTTGCCTTGCTACTTGGTATTTCATCATGACTGGGAGTAAAGACTTGGTACATATCAGTGTGGCTGCCAGCAATGCTCCTACCAGTCGTGTTCGTTGGCAATTTCGAAGAGCAGCTTGAGAATCGGGGCAAATATCCAGATGTTGCGTCTTCCTGTCCAGGACAACGTTTCGTGAAGCAGTCTCGAGAAAAGCACCGGCAGAATCAAGTTTCATGAGATTTTTGATTCGGTTGGGTGATCGCAAAAGTGTCGCATCCCAGAATTGTTCCAACTTTGCTCCAAAGGCGTCGTTGGGCGTCGACAGGCAAAACAGCTGTCGTCGGGTATTCATGCTTTCCATTTCCAAGTCACGTTCGGTCGAATAATTTTCTTTCTGACGCTTCTTCATCAATTCTCGCACATCATCGGCTTCGGAACTCAAAATGAAGTGTTGTTGCGTGGCCAATAGATACGTGTCTTGGTCGAGGAAGTTATCAAGGGCCAACTTTGTCACCCATCTTGGGGGTGCGACCTTGCTCAACCCGGCAGCCATGAATCGACAACGACCCACACCAACGGGACAAATATAAAACGCAGAAACGAAGCTTGTGGTGTTGGTCTTCTTGTCAAGTCGTCTCATTTGCAAATGAAAGGGCGCTTGAAACATTGTTGTTGCCCATGGTGTGTCCTTCTCTACGTCTTGTTTGACTGACCGATGTATAGTAAAGATGAGATTATGTGTTTGAACTCGTCGAGTATGTAAACCAAGGATACCGTTCGTGGCGGACAAGATTACGAGTAATTTACGTTAGTACATACCTTTCTCCCCGTTCTGTAATCGTCGTTGGCGATCCACATGTAGCAACTTTGTCGAAGCATCGACTTTGGTTCTGACAATCCAATCCTTTCCATTGTTTGGAAACTCCTGGACTACCTGCAATGGGTGTTCTTTAGAGGAGGAGTACATGTCAAACGCTTTGGCCCTGATACAAATAGTAATAACAACGGAAATATAAAGGAGTGGGATGAAACCGGGTGAGTACCTTCTGTCCCCATTTCGCTCAAGTATCAACATATTTTTCAAAAATCTCTTGTCGCAGATTGTCCTAAATACATACTGGTGTGCAAAGGCTCCATGTTCGGCATCGCAAATATTGCTGACTGTATGGACGAGGGAGGGATAGAGATTGTGGGGAAGGTATGTGCAGTGAGTTCGTTTCGTTTTTGTTTTCACGTAGCCGTCAATGGACCCATTGTTTTTTTTTCTTTCTCATTTCCTGGGCTTACCCACAATCGGCCAATCAACGGGCATATCACGAATACTGCAGCTCATCCGAAATCCCAACGTGTCATATTCCGTGACTGTTGGAGGTGGTGGTGCCAACAAGGCTTCTTCTGCGGATCCTCCCAAAAAAAGGTACACCATTTCTTGGTGGATTTGGGCTGGTATGGCAGTAGCGCAAGATCGAGATGGGAATGTGACACCACCACCACCACCACCACCACTGTCGACTTGGGCCAGTTGTGGAATGTCCTTGCAAACGCCTGTCGTTCCATCGAACGCCCATCCATGATACGCACATTGAAAGTTTCCAGAGGCTGTGATTCGACCTTCACTGAGGGCTGCCGCCTTGTGTGGACACCTATCCTCCAACGCAAGGACTTCTGTATCGCTGGTTTTCGCCACAACGTAATCCACGTCAAAGACTGTAACTTTTGTCGGTTCGTTCAACAATAAATCACGAGCCCAAATGACTGGATACCATCGTGACTGGTAACTGAAATTCTCAAACAACCGAGTGGATGATGTTGTTGTTGAGGATGGCGTTGTTGTTGTTGCGCTGGAAGAAGTGTCTGCTGCGGATAAATCACTGGAAGGAGCGGATCCTGATGACAGCAGCAATGATGATGGGAGTGTTTGTTGTTGTGGTTGTGACAATGCCAAAAATCTTGGGATGACCGAATTCGGTATTACAAACGCTCTGGCATTCGGAAAACATCCGACGGCAAACAGTGCCACATAGGAGATATTACAGACGACGACCATCGTTTTCGCCATGGTTCCGACAAAATATTCCTTGGGTTTGTTCGTACACCGTTTGGGGGCGCTCGGAAGGCAGTTGTGTCGCAATGCAAGTTTGTGGGGACGAGTGGAATGGAGACTTCGGGAAATAATATGTTGCGACAACAACGAGGACGATGGTCTTATTACCCCTTCAAAGCTGACAAGAAATCAGCTTCTTTGGAGCGAGAAAATGATTACAGTTAATCATCAATCAATCAGTGTAGTGATCTCATTTTCGGCAAAGCGAAGTACGGTAGGAGCACCGTTCGATAGATGTATGATACCGTACTTTATTCGATGAATGTTGTACGAACACCCCGCATGTACCTACCGGTTGTACCTATCTATCTATCTATCTATCTATCTATCTATCTATCTATCTATCTATCTATCTATCTATCTACGACTAATATCTACTACTTCGGTAAGTAGTATCTACCTACCGTACTTTTTATTCTCCTCTACCCCCCTGGACGACAATACTGGACAAGTTTGAACGCGAGGGGGTACAGTACACCGATCATAGCGCCGGCCGCGCTTTGCCCAACTTTTTCACCTCGGATTCCCTTCTGGTCTTGTGTTCGAAATTCGAACACGACTACGGCCAACTCCCTTCACTCCACCAAAACGATGACAGGTTTTCTAATTTAATTTTCCAAACAAAATGCCAAGGGTTACCATCACCGTCCAACGACAGATTTTCTAATTTTACAGTTAATTTTTCAAACAAAATGCCAAGGACTACCATCACCGTCCAACGAAAGCTCACGATTCCTCGTGATGCCGACGAAAGGCAATTGAACAACAAAGAGTCTCTCAAATCGATTACCAGGTCGCATGGAATTCAAGCCGTTCAGATCCGAAATTGGAGAAAGCAGCGCGATGTTTTGTCTCTCACCAGACCCAAGGCACGTTCGCTCCATAAGGGGAAACCATCCACGATCAAGTACCTTGAAGATGCGGTTATCGGACATGCTATTGAGATGCGCCAGATAGGTGTAGGTATAACCTACAATCATTTGGTGATTAAGGCCTGTCAATTGAACGAGGGATTCCGTGCAAAGACATATGAAGTGCAGTATCAGCTGATTCGGCGTCTTTGTAAATCCAGCTGTCTCGTGAATCGAAGGCGTACACATGTGTCGCAGGAGCATCCACAGGAGGCGATCGAACGGGCCGAGGAATGGCTGTCGGAAATAAGACCAATCGTGAGTGCCCCGAATGTGTTGAAGGAGTACATTATCAACATGGACCAGACACCCCTGCCGTTCAGTCTGGCTTCTACCACAACCTTGGAACTAGAAGGAGAAAAAACCGTCACCGTTCGCCAGACGGGAAATTCGAAGACTAGATGCACCGTCTCCCTTACTATCACAGCCGATGGAGGGAAATTGAAACCCATGATCATCTTCAAGGGTCAGAGAGGCGGGACGATTGCGACCAGAGAACTTGCAGCCAGCCAGTATCGAGACAACACAGTGCTCAGCTGTCAAACCAACGCCTGGCAAGACGGGGAAAACATGAATGATCTACCTACCTACCGGTACCTCGGTAGACATCTAAGGCGATAATCGCCATTCTCTCTCTCTATCTACTAGGTAGTAGTTGAGTTGAGGGTCACAACATGCAACGGATGGGGAAAAAGTGCAATTATTATTGTTATAAAACTGCCGCAACGCTTTTCTAATTTATGATAATGTGCGTCAATGTATTTAGCTGTAGGCATGTCTTTTTTCATAGCTTGGGATATAGCGTTTGGTGGTTGGTCTTGTGCAGAATGCCCAGGCTTGATTCATCTTGACGTTTTGGCAACAATATTCTTTGAAGTTAATGACTGTGTTTTGTCATGAGCCGTTTGTAGCTGTGGATGTGGAATTTGTGTCGCGTGCCAAGTCAACTGTTTGCAGTCAACGGTCACGCCATAATCACATTCAAGCCACATATTCCTCTGTGGCAGTCGCCTCGTAAAGGAACGGTTTGGGATCATTCAATCGCTGTTGATATCCCGGTTTCAAATGCCTCCCGGAGTGCCTTCACAAAGGCAGAGTCGTGAAATTTTCTTGATAATCCTTCGTCTTCTTCCTCTTCGTCGTCGTCTTCTTCCTCTCCGTCGCCTCTGGCTCCATCTTTTTGGTTGGAAATTGAATACTTTACCTGATTGGCCACTGGGCCTGCCCCGAATATATTTCGAATTATATCTCCCTTTGCTCCCTTCCCCAACTCATTGTGGAACCAAGCAATTCTTTCATCCATCTTGGACTTTCCTAGTTTCTCCCGTTCTCGCGCCTCGCGATGAGTGATTGCTGCGGACTGCAAAAAGCGATCCGTCGCTGCTTCCCACGTGAACTGTCGCGCGAGGTCTTCCGTAAGAGGCACGGGGTCATGGGTGAGAGCCCATTGTAGATTTGCCACAAACTCGTAGGGATTGCGATACGCCAGGCAATTTGGAAATTGCAGGAAAAACTGATTTGATGGATGGAGTGGGATTATTGCAAACTTGTTCATGGCCAAAGCTTCAGCCGTTGTTGTGCAAAGGACCTCCGACACGGACGGGTTAACGAAAACTTTGTGGCGGTTTTTCAGCTCGGCATGGTCGACACGACCTGGGAATCCCGCTGGTATGGGTTGCTTTCGAAGCTCGTAAAGGCTTCTTGGTATGGGTGTATTTGACAAATCTTGAACCAGTTGGTTCAATGCCCGTCGAGCCTTGGCGGGCAATCGCTTCACTGACTTTTTTGCTTTGGTAACGTCCTCGGCCAATTGGTCATAGGTGTCTCGAGCTTGGGACGGAAATTGTTCAATGGATTCTCGGGTTTTATCTGGCATTGACTCAATCACTTCCATCACATCATTGTATAAGTCTTCCACTGTAACTGATGTTTTTCTCGCTTGCCTTTTCCATCCGATTCTTCGGCGTTTGTTCAACCAGGCAAAGAGGCGAACAAATACGTTTTTGGAAGCCTTCTCGATTCCCTTCTTGACGTTTTCGTTGTCATATCTCGTCCACCTACCCAGGTATGCTCGGACCATTTCCTCCTTATCTGGCCCGGATCCGTATATTTCCACGGGAAAGTATTCTCCGGTGACTTGACGGTAATACTCTTGATAGTCCAAAAGCAGATCTAGACCCTTCGTCCAAAGAAGTTTTCCGATGAAGTATACCTGTGCCTGGTCAATAGAGTGCGAGTAGTTTCCGCTTGTCAAAGGGATTTCAGTGAATTCTGGCTGTGTATTCGGAGCGGCAATGAATTCTTCCCGCACACCATGTACATTCATTGTGACTTCCTTTTCGGGGGCAAAAATTTGGACAATGTCTGACAGCTTGATGACTTTGTGGCAATATGCTCGAACCATCGCTGCGGACATGAGGCGAATAGCAGGAGCCGTCCATAATCCCGAGTAGTGTTGTGTTGCATACTGGTCGTAGTTGGTGTGAACGATGCCAACCACATAATTGTATCGTTTCGTCCATCCTTGGCCTGGAGCTCGAAACCAATTGACACTGGGGTTGACAAAAGAGATAGACAGACAGACAGTATATTCAAACACACCCAAAAAGTGACAACAACCAACTGTGTAAGTGTATCGGCTCACGATTGATTTGGAAATTGTCGTCGCTGTCGTTCACAAAAGCAACCAGCTGCATGCGTGACAGCGACTACTTACTGTTCCGGCTCTTCCAGCACACAAACATCTAATTCATTTTGGGGAAGCTGTTGTATGATATCCCCCATGGCAAAAACAGATCCGAGGCCGGCGTGATATCGAGCATTGTAAAAGTGCAAGTTCAATTCTTCCGCGGCATCCGGCATCTCGGCTTGATTTCTCAACCAATCTCTAACGTAAGCTTCCTGTTCGTTGGGACTTTGAAAGACATGTCCGTTGTATACCTTCTCTTGATCTTCTGGAAGTTCCAACCATGGAATGATCAACGTTACGTAGCTTGACGTGTTGGTCGTTGTTGTTACGTTCGCGTGACTGTTGATTACTTTCAACCTTCTGTGTAGATAGGCTGCTCGTAAGAGTGGATTGACGGCTGTCCCAGTGAACCAAGGCAAGGATGCAGTTGTGACAATGTGTACGTGTCGTCCCGGTCGTTGCAAGTCCGATTGCGGTGTGACTTCGTTTCCCCATTCTGGGTCGTGCATTTCCAATTCATCTCCCTCTTCTTCCAAACTAGCATCGTGTTCCCTTCGAAGTAGAAGTGAACTAACCTTGGCGATTCGATTCAAAAATTTCTTTCTCCGTTTCGCGTCTTGATGATTATTACTGCCATTGTCATCATCATCATCATCATCTTCGACATCATCTTCTTGCTCTTCTGTTGTTGTTGTTGTTGACATCAAATCTAACGCAACATCGTCGATGATTGTCGAAGATGAGGATGAAACATTCAAATTTGTGTTCGTAGCAATGTCTTTCTCTGTACGATTATCGATTGTATCCCTTGCCGTTGAAGTGGTAGCAGCAGCAGCAGCAGCTGCTGCTGCAGCCGAAGCAGCACCCCCATGAAGATGAAGGACTTGTGAGAGACACTGACTTTCTGATTGATAATACTGTGAACTCGACACTACTACCACCACCAATCGACAGATGGTTGCCAATACAACAACTCTCAAAAGAAACTTTCCAACTGACGTCGTCATGACGGATTGTTGTTGCGTTTTCTATCGGATTTGTTCTTCTTCTTCTTCTTCTTCTTCTTCTTCTTGTTATCACTTTCGATGGAGAACTTAACTGTGAATTTCACTTTCTTCTTGTTCCAACATCAATCAATCAATCAATCAGTTGGCCAAGTGTGTGCCGTCTCGGTCAATGCAAAGAGTAGCAGCAATAATAGTACGACAAAAATGACATCCAGTAGTAAAGTATTCTACCGGTAGTAGATGATGAGGAACTATTAACGAAAGCGATAGAAGAAAAAGGAAAAGAAAATGGAAACACAAAAAGAGATGAAAGAAGAGAAGCAGTAGAAGTGGTGGTGTCTTCCAAGAACAACAACGGATGAAGAATCTATTATTTTTTTTTTCACATGAACCGCATTCGCAGGAACGAACGAACCCTCCAAACTATTAGAGTTTGATCTACCGTAGCCACTGCGACTAAACTGTAAAAGGGAGTTGCAGTTGTTCTACCGTTCGATCTTCAGCACTTCTTGACTGACTGTAGTGTAGTGAATTATTTATACTTCGTATTTTATTTTTTTACGGTTTTTTTTATTTTATTGTCGTTTTTTTTTTGTGTGTGTGGTCATTCGGTCGGCGCTTTCGACCTGGCATGCGCACGTTGGACGACAACAACATTCCTACAAAATATATCACCCAAAAAATGATACTATCCTGATCGTTAACTTCTTCATCCATCATAAGTACGGTAGTATGATACACTATGTCGTACACAGGCCTCACAGTCCACAGTCGGAGATCTCACAGTCAGTCAGTACCGTGGTCTTTTACCGTACTACCGGTACTCTTGATGCCGTAGAGTAAAACCTGTACTCGGAGTACCGTACTACCGGTAGGTAGTAGACTTAACAGTAAGTAGCTACAGGAAATGTCTTGGAATTTCGAAATTAGCTAGCTAGCTAGCTAGTAGCTAGCTAAGCGGTAGATGGCTAAAATCTGGCTGCATCCTGAATCACCCACCATGGCAGGCAGGAGGGTACTATGTATGGATGGATAATCGAGCGGAGGAGGAGCCCTCCTCTCATTTACCGTCCGCCCACCAATCCAGTTCACCATCACGATGATCATTGAGTCGCAACGTCACATAGCTACCGCAGGCCATCTATCGTTTCAGCAATTAATCGTCGGAGTAAGTTGAAGTATCTTATCTGCATCTTCTGCTTCTTCACCTTCTATCCCTTCTTTTCACATACCAGCCACATAATCGAGGGGGTATCTTGGTTCAATCTCGCAGAGGATTTCAACTACTACTACTCTAGAGACGAGGTCCATCTACTACCGGTAGTTTCATGATGGTTCTGTTTCCTTCTTGATCTCGTTTGTCAAGATGAGTCTGAACAAACGCATTGGGTATGTATTGTGCATGTCACAGCATGTTTCCAACATCCCTTTTCTTTCATGGGCTTTTCTATCGATCATCCCTGTGAGAATAGTACCTTCCCGTCACTACTGTAGGACTACTAGGTAGAAACATCATTTTCTCTGCCGATCCAATTTCTTTCAACACTGCCAGCACCTGTATGATACATGTACTACCCTTGATGATGTCTCCATTGGACAACTTCTTGGTTAATAATTAGATAGTAAATAAAGAAGATAGTAAATATGACTGAATTAACTGTAATGCAATATCCGTTTTACGTCGCTACCTAGTAGTGGGGCATTATGGCTTGTAATCAAGGTTCGACCACCTCACGAGAGAATTCTTCCCCTGGTCTGAATCTGCTCTCACGTCCTGACACCCCCTGTGATTTTCTCACTGAGATAAGGAAGAGGTCGGAAATCACAAGTGTAATACTCGGGTGGATTGGTATGTATTCTTGTTCCGCTCGGCATGAGACCTATCACCTCAGACGCAAAGTCGTCGTTATCATCAGGTGCGTCGCTTCTGTATGGTTCTCCACCCTCACAGTAGCAAAGCCTGCTGTGTATACGCACCCTATTCCGTAAGTCGACGACATTGTCCATTTGAGTTTGAGTGAATGTATTGAAACATGATACGTTTTTGTATGGTTGGAAGTTGGAACTTATCGCAGCATATAGGCTAATTACTGTTGTGACCGCGAATCCGAGAACAGTGAGAAGAGCTTTTTCTCTGCAAATGCTCACGACACCCATATTCAGCGGCAGAGGGATCTATACAAGCTTCTCGGATTCAGTAGTCCTGATGATGTCGGGAATGCGTCCAGCTATCAACCACAAACCACAGTTTCTTCCTCTTACACAATTTTTATAGGTGGAAATTTGTATTGCAAGTGACTGTGACAGTCATGGATACCATCAAATAATACTTCGTATTAGGTATTTACCGTACTGTTACTTCGTACTTGTAGCATCTGATACCGTATACTCGAAAACCACAAATATTACTACGGTAGGCACCGGTACCGTATATCGTGTACCGATAGATCGGCGTCGTACCGTGGGTACTAAAAAGACTACCGTACGGTAGATACCGTAGTAAAATCTGTAGTACTACGTAGTAGGAAATGTCTTGGAGTTTCGACAACTGGCTAGCTAGCTAGATGGCTAAATCTGCATCCTGAATCCCATGGCAGGAGGGAATGTAGATGATCGACGGGAGGGATCCATACTTAGACCCTCTAACTTGTTTTCAATCATTACGTTGAACTATCTGCATCTTCTTCTTCTTCTGCTGCTTCTTCTTCTTCTGCTTCGTCATCGTCTTCTGAAACAACGCTGTACTCCATGCAGATATCAAATCTCCCACTTGGCGCACTTGATCCAATGTACTTGACGAAACGCATCGTCCCCGGATCTCGATACACAAGAGAGAGTGTATTGTTACTTGCACTGACACTCAACAATTCCGTGTCATCATCTTCTGAATACTCATCGGCTGGACCACTGGACGATTGAGTGTCGCTATCTTCCGCTTCAATGTAACATTCAAAGCCGCCTACATCTCCAGACTCCCATGCATCACTGCCATCATTTTCATCGTGCACAAAGCACATGGTCGCATCGAGCACTGATTCATCTACCAGTAGACCATGATGGGCAACAGTATAATCTAGACCGGGTCGAAATTGCCGAATTTCACTGCTGTTGATCCCAGTCGGATTTCCAAGTGCAGTGACGAATCCTAAATATTTCTTCATCGCGTCAGACTCGAACACGTTAACTTTCACATGATTCAATAGACTGCCGACAACAAGGGTATCATCGGATGCACTGTCATCATGTTTGTATTTGAGGTATCGTTGCTTATGTGCAGGACCCTGCAAAGTCCATTCTTTTGTTACACCGGACGAGTAATACGACTCGTCGTAGACGAAAGATTTCGAGGGTTGCAATTTAGGGACCCACGTCGGTTTTAAAAAGTTTTTCAACTGTGCACTCGAATCATTTTCGAATCGTTCCTGAATCTCCTTCATTCCCTCTTCGGATAGAAATTCTGGTTGGATATACCTCTTCAAGTATTCACGGTCCTCTTCAGTGAATTCGTCCAGCGTGTCGGCCGTGTTTGTATTGTCTTCTTCTGCTGCTTCCACCTTTTTGCTTGGACTGGTGGTTCGAAGAGAAGAATCTTTCTTGGATTTGAGTTGTTGCAATGTGGCTAGTTCCATGTTCGGTGGTGGATCTTTGGCATGAAACCACCCCTGGAGACTCAATCTTGGTCGATCCCCCAACACTTCTTGAACAGCATGAAAGGACGAACCAGGTGTCACAACAAAGAAGGCCATACTGTTGAAGACTGGCCATGCTCTCTTGACTGGGATTGGCAGTGACTTGGTCACAGCAGTAGAATTGCTGTCAGAATCGTCGTCGTCCAATTGGGGATTGTACAGTTCCAATGCTCCTCCTTCTTCCGGTTTCCAATCGGGTTCCGTCAGATAGATTATGTAGGAGATTTTTCTTGTTCCAATCACGTCATCGTGGCAAAGCAAATGGCATCCCGGTGCATGGCAGTTGCAGGCACAATCAATCTGATTGGTTAGTGTCCCTGGAGCGAGTCCAGTCACTTCCTCCATGAATGTCCTCAATTCTTGAGAATACAAAAGTTGACGCAGCCTCATGACATTTTTGAGCGTTTTCGCTTGCAACGATTGTGGATCCAAGTTGGCAAGGTCGATGGATTGGTACACTCGAAAAAGGTCGGATTCTTTGAAACTGACCGTGGTTTGTGTCTTGATCTCATCCTTGACAGCATTCAAAAAGTCAGGATCGAACATGTCGAAAATTTGTGCGTACGGGTATGGCTCGGCAGTAGAGTACGATTTTTGAATTGTCTCCTTTTGGGATTGAAGGGTCGGTGAAAGAATGTCACGAGGATCTTGTTCGGACGTGGCAGCTGTATCTGTGATATCGAGGGATGTGTCGGCCGTATTGGATGCTTCCACATTCTTGTCGAGTGTCGTACCATCGATTGGATTAGCATTAGCATTAGCATCGTTGCCCTGTTTGATACGTTTGCTGGGTCGTTGAAGGTCGATCCCATCCGAAGAAGCGCCTTCTTCTCCTTGCTCATTCTCAAGCTTGTCACCGTTTGAGATTCGACACACATCATTCGTCTCGACCTTCTCCTCCTTCATCGTTTCGTGGTGATTGTTTTCGCCGTTCATGCCTCTTCCAAGCGAACTGTTACAAGGTTGGTATACAGGACGGTCGACTCGATCGGCCAGAAAAGTCTTGCTTCCAGCAACAATTGGTTGATTTACAGTTAGACGTGTACATACATTTTACGGAAAGTGCTCGACGACGACCAAATTGCGAACTCGCGAAGCTACTACGAGAGAGATGATGACTGTGAATAAGGCCTAAGAAGATCAATAAAAAATGATGGATGGCTGCGTGAAGGGCAATGGCGAAGATACCGGTACCGTATTTTACTGTGTGCCCATCACGTCTTTCCGTCAACCACCATCGATCCAATCGAGATACGACTAGTACGACTAACTACGGTAGTGACTCCAGACTCCAGACTCGAGATTTGCGAATTTGCGAGTGATGATGTGACAAAAGAAGTCTTCATAAACTTTCGTTCCACACGATGATGCACATGATGCCCATGAGTCGCCATCATGCTTATGATTATTGGTACGGAGTGATTTCATGAGTATTGACTGTGAGTGCTTCCATCCAAGCTCAACGACTCAAGATTTGCGAGTGATGGGACAAACAAGTCTCTACACAATGATGTCCATGAATCGATGCCAACCATGAGTACTTGTTCCGAACACGTTCACGAAAGCTCATCCATAGCGACGACCTTACAGTTAGTTGGCCTTGGCAGCTACCTCGTGATACACTACCTGAGGCAATTGGACCAGTAATGTTCGCACTGCCTTAGACAAGCTCTCGCAGCTGATGCCGAATCCGATTCTTTTTCCTCGCAAGTGGGATCGAAGAGAATCCTTTCCTCCAAATACGACCAAGTCGACACCACCGATCCTACCCAGCAACAATCGCATTTACAGTCACAACAAAAAGGCACAGAGAAGCAATTTTGCTGGTATGTTACAACATTACATACACGACCTCATTCAATGGTAAACTTGGTTGCTATCCGCATCAAAAAGTACATCTTGAGTTGAACCATAATACTAAGCCCTTCCATTGCCGCGAATGTCCGGTTTTCTACCCCCACCGAGAAAGGTGTTCTAAGGAAGCATTGGATACAAGTGGAGAGCTAAGCAGAACTGCCGCATCAAGTTTCTGCCCAATGTTCATCATACTGAACACAGACGGAAGAGTGAGCTGGGTCAGTGACATTCGTATCACGCGCAAGGTTAACAACTTTCCGAGAAATCATTCAAGACAATCTCATTCATGATGTGTTGTACCTATGACGTCGACCACCAATGCAACGACTTGTGTACGATCGCCACTCCGCTCGCTAAATGCCGATACAACCAGTTACCGATGGGAAACAAACAATCTCCAGATGGGGCACAACAGATCATTGAAAAAAAGAGATTCACTACGTGGTTGTCCACAAGTCGAAGTTAATCGACGGAATCGGCACTTTTTCCATGAACACAATACTGCCGGCCTTCGCAAGAACTTGAAGATCTTACAAGACAACAATCGCAGGTAGGACAATTGTCTGCATGGCAAAACCATCCGAAAGAACAATTCCGTCGAGACAGACTTTCAGGTTTTGTCAACACCAAGCATCAAGGATCCATTCATCAAGACGAGAATGAAGATCAGAGGGAAATGGAATACCATCCTCAAGTATAGTAGCTACAAGGTCGTAAACGCCGTCCAACCGGCCATCAAGACAAGCCCGTTGTGAACCCCCCAAAAATTTCGTTCATCGCGTCAACCGAATCTTCGAGAAGAAAGAGTACCACGCGCAAAAAGCATGTTGCCCATGTTACCGTTGCGATTCTAAGGGCAAGTACCTATACGGAGCAAAATATTGGAAACTCGCTTGGAACGCTCGTGACTCCCTCGAAGCCGTGACTTCGATGAAGATCCCAAAAGGTCCGACGCTGTTCGGTGACTTGAAAGCGATGTACAGTGTTCGCCGGTAGGCTACCGGATATTTGCCAAAGGAATTGAAGATAACTCCTGTCACTTTGCCGGAATAGCACACCGTTCGAGTTGCGACGCAGAGTGGAGGGAGGAGAACGAAACGTTGGGATTCGATGCGGACGAACCACAAACGATACCACGTTGAATCGACTCGCAGTCACCAATGTATGCAGCTAACTCTCACAAGAAGACAAGCGGATCAGGCATGTTGCGAGACGGCGCCATATGCCCGGTTCGCTCAGATGAACAGCGAAACGATTGATTATGTACTTGAAGATGAGAAGATTGTCGTTACCCTCTCCGCTACTGCTACGACTCGGCAGCTCGTCAATCTTAACTTCCTTACCTTCAACACCAGAACCCCTTGCAATTCCCAAGTGACTGTGAATAGTGATATCGTGGTACATTTACTATAAATGTACCGTAAAATTGAATGAAGACTGTTTGTCACAGTACGAGTTAGATTAATTAATAATGATAAATCCATTATCCTTGAACCGACGTTTTTTTGGTTTCGTTTTTATTTGTGTCCACCGTTTGTTGTGAGTTGGATGCTGTTAGCCCCTCGACTACGAGGAGTTCATCTTTTTGAGTTGGTCCACCGTACGTTGCAAGCGATGCTGCATACCGTTGCAAAGATCAAAGTTTGCCTTTCCAACCTGCTGGTAAGGCATCTGGAGAACAGCCTTTACATCTTGAAGGGCAAATCGGTACCGTTCCACGCCTTCGAACGCTTGTGCACGACGGATCAAGGCCTTGACATTGCGGGGATCCACCTCCAACACAGCTGTGCAGTCGGAGATGACACCATCAAAGTTTGAGATTTGCTTGTAGCAAGCTGAAACAATTTAATGCCGAGGGACAGAATTAATCGATGGACAACCAAATGGCAAAAGGTTAGTAAACAATAATCATCCATCCTTCAAAAATGGCCAACAACCGAATAATGTCAATAGCATTTTGACTTTTGACTCACCCGCACGGTTGGCATACGCTTTGAGCGCCAAATCAGTGCCTTTCTTGCCCTCCTTCTCCAATTGGTCGAGACACTTGGTGTAATGTTGGACGGCTACTTCAAAGTTGGCATTCTTGTAGGCTTCGTCTCCATCCTCCTTGTAGCGTTCGACGGGAGATAGGTTCTGTTTTCGCTTTTTCTCCATAGCATCATACTTTGGCTTGACTTTACTCATCATACGTTCGATGATGGGATTTCCCGCATCCAGACGACTGGCAAGGTCCAACTGTTTCATAGCCCCAGTGATGTCTCCGTTTTGCATCAGTTCTTCCGCTTTGTTGCAAAATGCGGCCACTTGTTCGCCGCGTTGCAGTTCGGTGACTTCCTTTTTCATTCGACGCAAATCAGCGTTGGAGGAATCGACGGCCAGTCCGCTCTCCAATGTCTTCACACAGTTCGTAAGGTCATTGAGCTGTTTGTACGCCACGGCCAAACGAAAGTATCCCTTGACAAAGGTCTTATCCGCCTTGATACAGGAACGAGAAGCATCCGCCATCTCATCATACTTTCCAAGCTTTTCGTAGCATGCTGCCATGTTCGACCAGTAACTTGCAACGTTCGGATCAATGTCGGTCGCTTCCTTGTACTTGGCAATGGCATCCTCGTACTTTCCGGCTTTGAAAAACTCATTGCCTTTGGTTTTGATGGCTTCGGCTTGTGGGTTCGGCATACTGTCAATGATGTTACGTGAAGAGATGACAATGGACTATATAATGATGTTGTAATGAATAAAAGGGAAATTGTTCACAACTATAATAATAGGAATGTGAAACAAGATCAAGAAAGTACGATAGTCGTACGATGTTGTTATGGTCCTGGACAAGACGATGATGACCTCTTTGTGAAGAAATAAATACAAAATAAATAACAAAAAAGAATATTCCAAATACCACCAAATACTTACTTCAATGATAGGGGACGAGACTCTGGGAGTCTCCATGGATTTCGTTTCCCTTCTTTTTGTCGTGTGTCTTGCGATCTCTCTCTCTCGATCGATTCCATTCTCTTCATCCGCGTTGCCGTTCTGCAGCCACAAAATCTTGAGAAACGGCCAGATGGCCAGACGGCATACATGCGCGCTCCAGCAACACCATCTCATTCCAATTCTACGTTGGAACTATAAGTACGGTACGCCGTTCTACGAGAACCCGGGTAGTAAGTAGAAACATTCATGAAAGACTCCGTACATTACTCGAGTATATCCAGCTGTACTCTGGAGTGTTTCAATGAAACATCCATACACAGATCAGATTTCCTATTATTTTATTCCTTCGAATGTTCAAGATCGTTTTAGTAAAAAAGTTCCTGTTGCTCCACTTCAACTTGCTTGAAAAAGACATCTTCATGGTCGCACTTGACAAATTGTTGTTGATTGAAAAAACTACATTTATCGCCCAATCACTGGATGGAAATTGGTGACGGAGGACTCCTGATGCAGGAGTACTCGGATGGCATCCCACGTTAACTCGATCCTATTTGCATATTTCCCGTATAGATGCTTGGGCTTTGAAGGAGTCCATTGGTGATTCCAACATTGCCAACCCTAAGAATATCCTGCCACTACACCAAGATCTCAGGGTCAGAGATCCAGCAGGCTTACAGGAACTGATGAAAGTTACGTGTAAACTGATGATATTCTTATTGTGAGAATGTTACAGGAGACTAGTTTCATTACTCTGTTCTCTGTTCAAATGCATTTCATGGAAGCACACTCACGTTGGAGAAAGAAATTAGTCTCCTGTAACATTCTCACAATAAGAATATCATCAGTTTACACGTAACTTTCATCAGTTCCTGTAAGCCTGCTGGATCTCTGACCCTGAGATCTTGGTGTAGTGGATGCATCAAGCAGGATATTCTTAGACCGGCTCCCTTCTGGAGATATCCCTGGTCTTTCTTTCAAGTTATCGTTATCGCTGTTAGCCTCATCGTACCTGCCGGAGTCTTGCTCACTTCGGACAAGGAACCAAGACTCCAATCTTGGCAAAATCTTGTCAGATTAAAGCCCTCTCGGTGACTTTTACAGTTAGTACTGTCATTAAGATCATCTGCACCCGGAAAAATTTGCCTTCATGGTCCATAGCAGAGCCATCGCATGATGATACAGGACTGCAGCGTGTCTCTTGGAGTACGGAAAGAGTTTGTTTGGAGCATCATCACGGAAATGCAGTCTGAATGACACAAGAATACCAACTGCATTTCCGTGATGATACTCAATGACAGATATTGCCTTTTCCACATGTTCAATGTTGTAATTGAAAATGGAAAGCATCTTCTTCATCAATCTTTCAAAATGGAGAAACATTAAGCAGCTTTCCATCCTCACGCGCTACTACCACCAACTCCATGATATACAAAGCACAAAGGGTTGCACCCTTCTTCTTGAGATAGGCCAAAACACGATCGGTGTCACTGTCCAGATGCTTGTATTCTTCCAATTTATCGGTGCTGGTAAAATCATCTGCAAGTTTGGCCATTCTATCTGTATGCATCTGTGCTACTTGACGTTCAACCATCGCCGCGGTTTTTCCCGATCCAATATTCTGGTTGGCAGGCCTTCTTCTGGAAGTCACTAGCAGCAGCTGTTGGAACAATACGTTTGCGTGTGGCCAAGTCAACAGCATTTCTTGGACGGTGTCCTTCATGCTGACATTCTCCGATTCCGCACATAAGAAAGATCAAAACAGAATCAGCATCAAAGGCCAGCTTCACCCTACAAGTTTCTGGTAATGGCGGCCGAATCTCAATGGCGGTGGTAGTGGAAATGACAATGGGGGCCGAATCAAAATGGCAGTGGTGGCAATTATGAGCAGAATTGATTTGCGTATTTGAATGTCGAATGGCAAGTCGGCAAGTTCGATGACCACCAAAATAGGGAAAGGGCAGTCTGTCATGGTCCCGGGAAGTTCGTCAACGGAGGCCGGAGAGGGAGGGCACAAGCAGATCAGCATGGATGGAAAGGGATATCAGTCTGACTTTGTTGACGTTGTCCGCCAGCAACAGGAGGGAAAAGACAAAGATTCTGGAGGGACAGTAGCGGGGACATGGAAGGCAAGGGCAGAATAAAAACCGTCTATTTGGACCGCACAGAACCGTCGGAAAAGGGACCGTAAAAGGCCAACAAGATCAGTACAAAACCGTCAGTAAAGGGGTCGAGTGGCGACCTGGCGACTAGCATTGGACGGTATTGCCGTCAGCCAAGGGATCCGAAGAGACCAAAAGAGTACGGTGTGAAACCGTAAAAAATGGACCTTCAAGGCCACAGAGAGGTCAAAAGACATGCAGAAAAGACGGCATTGTAACCGTAAGCAAACTGGATCCAGGGAGCTATCCTGCTCTCTGTTGCAGGAATTGTGGATGTACGATGTTCACAGTCAATGTGTGTGTGCTGCATTCACAGTCAACTACCGTATGTATCATACGTTCTCTGTGTCTGTCCTCCCTCCGTACACTTGAATCCTCATCCTCAACAACGCACCTAAACGCTAACCCTATACGATGACATTGAATACGCCCTCTGTGACAGTGAATTGCCTTCACGCCTTTACCCTATTCATATGAACATATGAGTGAAAAATATCTCCTGACTGTTAATACCAAAATACCTTTGTTTTACGTACTCATTCAAACTTTCAACTTCGTTTTTTTCTTTTTGGTCGTTACAGTTATTACATCATCATCAAGAATCAAGACTATCCATGGACAACTACTCGACCGGTAATAGAGTTATACTTTCTTGTTTCTTTGGCCCATATCGTAATGAACAGTAACTACTACTGTTACTACGACCGTATTCGCATTTGTAAGAGGGGGGAAGGAAAAAATTATTGTCGGTCCTTCCCTTCAGAATCCCATACTTTACTACAGTGTCCCAAAATCCCTTATCAACAATGACAGAACAGGAACGATACAACAATACCATTATGTACAGCACATCCTCAGAAAAACAACTGGACCGACCAACTATCGCGGCATTGGACCAAGAAACATCTTTGTCAGGGGAGGCTTCCGTTCCTTACACCGCGATATGGACGCCATTCCACCAATGGTTGACTCATAGCGCCTGGCCTGGGATGGGACTGTTTGGAGAATCGTACATCCTCTTCAGTATCGGCACGTTGACACCTCTTTGGGAAGTGCTGTTTCCAGACTGTTTCGACTATACAATATGCAAACCTCGCCTCCTTTACTCACTGACGTTCAGTGTGGTAGCCGGAGTCATTTTGGGGATGCTCGTTATCGGCCGCTGTGCTAACACGATCGGTCGACGGAAGGGGTCCTTGTTGACAGCCTCACTGATGGCGGGCGGGGCATGGTCTATGGTAGTAGAGTCATATTTGTGGACCTCTCAAGAATCAGCCGTCCTTCTTTTTCGATCAATGTCGCTTTCACTCTTTTTCTTCGGTGTTGGTGTTGGAGGGGAATATCCATTGAGTTGTAGCCTTGCAGCTGAAAAAACAGCATCCACTTCGACTACTGACAACAAAAACGACGACGACGACAACAACAACAACAACGGATCTTCGTCTACTTTGAACAACGATCAATCCATGACAGGGAATGACAAAGAGACTCCGCTTACAGAGAAGCAGTCTTCCTCCACCACCACCAACTATCAGGCATCTCGTGGACGTCAAATTCAACTGGTATTCGCAATGCAAGGAGTGGGGATATGGTTCAACAGCTTGACCCTCCTGTTTTTGCTCTGGATACTGGGCCAGTCATCGTTAGAGTCGTACCAGACAGATGTTCTCTTGACTATTTGGAGAGTAACATACATGTTTGGTGCTACTGTGTTGCTTATTGTGCTCGTGACACGGTATGTTTACTTGGAGGAGTCCAAAGTTTGGGAAAAGGATCGAGCAGAGGCGGAAGAAGATCGCGAGAAGGACGCACCGGACCATCCACTGCATCCCACAATCGATACAACTACAACTCATCAAGGCATGGAATCCTCCCAGATGGTGACACCAGATATCGTCCCCAGTAGCTCAACCGTTTCAGAATTGAGCAACCCTACTGTAATGCTTCCCAACCCCGGCGATGAAGACAATACTCATCAAGACTTGCAGCAATCATATTCATTGTATGTCAACATGGAGCAACCTGAGTCATCGACTTCTTTGTGGTACAACTATGGTGGGCGCTTGTTTGGTGCAAGTTTGGCTTGGCTGTTGTGGGATATATCCTTTTATGGCAACAAACTGTTTCAAGCGACATTTCTTTTGGCGTTGACTGGAGACGAGACGACCTTGTTGGAATTTGCATTTTCTGCAGCGGTAAACTCGACAGTTGCATTGTTGGGATATTTTGGAGCCGCTTTTTTACTGGACGTGCCATATTTAGGACGAGTCAGGCTTCAATGCCTCGGTTTTATCGTGACGGGTTTGTTGTTCGTCACTTGTGGCTTTTCGTACGATTCCTTACCAAGTGGATGGCTGGTGGGCTTGTACTTGGGATGCTCATTTGCCGGTCAGCTTGGTCCGAACGCCACAACATTTTTGATACCGGGAGAGATATTCCCCACGGAGCAACGAACCTACTGCCACGGTATTTGTGCGGCCTCTGGAAAGGTCGGCGCTTTGATCGCAGCCGTCTTATTTCATTTCGTCCAACAAGAGGCAAATCTATTCCTTCTTTGCGGCTACGCGAGTTTCGCTGGCTGTGTCGTTACGTACTACTTTATTCCCGAAACATCCGGACTAGATTTGAACGAGGTCGATAAGAAATGGCAACTAACCCGTGATGGGCGCGGGCGTGACTACCGTGGCCCAGCCAATCTGATGAAGTACCAGAGTCTATTTGAACGTCAAAAAGCAAATCTATGGTGAAAATGTTGTGTCAAACGGAAACATCATCCCTCTGAAAAGGTAGTTAATTAACCTTGAATCCCTATTTTAACGTGACCCTAGCTAGCTAGAGTGGTAGCTACTAACTGTAAATAGGTATTTCGAAGTATTTACTTGGTATAATAGCTTGTTACAGTTAATTTTTATAAAATAGAGCATGTCCTTCTTGTAGGTAGTAAGGGTTAGGGTTGGGTGGTTTGCGAGCGCCGGGCATGCTATTTCGGCTGAAAGGGGGAGACTGCAACGTTGCTCCATACGTCGTACTCCCTCCGTCTCACTTCTATTCCTATTGAGGATGCCGTGCCAGTCAGAAAACAAAAATGAAGCGTGCCGAGCTGTGTAGACCTCCTAGGATTTCTACAGGGGATGGCGCGACTCATTTTTATATGACCCGGCTCGTTTTTTATGAATATTTAGAAGAATGCTCGACAACTGTTTCAAAAAGCATTAGAGAAACTAAATTTTTCATTTCAAGTTGTGACAACATCAACAAAAGGAAACAGAACTCTATCAGAGACTATTATTGAAAGCATCAATCAACCAAGATGTCGAGTGGATACGTGCTTGCCTCTGCAGTTACATCCAACGATAGTGGCAATTGGTTTTGTCGTTCCAGAACTTTTTTTTCATGTGAGGGATTGTGTAGTCGTTGTCTCCTCTTTGGTTGATGACCTGATTCATCACACTCTGCAGTGTCAACCAAATTCGATTGAGTTTCTTGGCTGGATAGTTCTTGTAAGTTTCTTCTACCATCTCAATCAATTCAAGAGCGTCCTTTGGAGCTGTCTGGTAGTATCTTGACTGTAGAGAATTGAAAAAGCCAAGATCATTCACATTCAAATCTGGTGACTGTGCCGGTTGTGTGTACAGCTTCACAGCAGTTGGATCTCCAAACAGTTCTGTGACCTTTGCTGCAAACAACGGATCGTCATCTGGTAGATGAGCTTTGGCACCGTCTTGCTGCAATATAATGTTGTTGTCTATTGGCATCTTCTTCTTCACGTCCGGTAACACAAAATTAAAAAGCATATCTCGGTACAAATCCCTATCCATGTTGACGTTACACCACTTTAGATCTCCTGGTTGGTGACCATGGCTTGCTCTCACATACATGTCGATTTCTCCTACTGGATAGATTCCAATTAGTCCATCAAACTCCTGTCTCGTTGTATGATTGAATCTTGGTCTTGCAAGAGCGGAAAGAAACATGACTTTAGTGATGTGACTCTTGTGGGACACTGATATTGCCTTAGGCGGTGGCTCGTCTTGGGTCACAATACACCGAAGCCCGTCCCGTACAAGAAAGAACCATTTTTCATCAATATGAATCTCGTTATACATGCTCTTGAACGTCATTTCAGCCACAGAATTGATAGTGTTCTTGTCGTTCTTTGCGATGCAGTGAAACAGCCGATTGAGGCGATGATCATCGTTCAACTTCGGCTTCAAAGCCATGGTATGAACCTTCAGTTTCTTCGACTGTTTCATTCTCCAGATGGTCATAACTGGAATACCAACAGCTCCAGCAAGAGATCTGATGGTTCTTCTAGCGGTAGGATCAATATTCTTGATCTCTTGCAACAGCATGTCTCGGTCATGCTTCGGGTTTCTTCCAGAATTTTCGAACTTCGTAGTAAATGCCGTTTCTGGAACGTTTGCAAGAAGAGAGACAGGGTCAAGAGGGGTATTGGGTTGATATCCCGGTATTTGCTTCAGCGTTGAATACCACAGATTAGCAACAGTTCTTGGATGGATTTTGTGTGTTTCGCCAACAGCTTTAAAACTTCCGTAAGGTAAAATTTCTCGCGACACCCTCACCACGCACGCCGTGAATACATCTTTTTTCAGCTTTTCGGTCATCGCAACCCTCTTTTTCCTTGTTGTCACCATTTTCAAAGTTGTTGCTTATATTCAGAGGAAAGAGATTTGTGCTGGTGTGATCGTCGAATTTTCACTTGCTGGGGAGATCCGTAAGAAAAAGGGTGGATTGTTGGCGGCTTCCTTACTTTGAACGGCTCAACGGACTGAAAGACTTAATAATTCTAAATATAATATATACATGGAAATATAGCTTATAATGTGAATTTAAAGATGATAACAGCCATATGTTCTAAGTAGCTTGTTGGCGGTTTTTTTCATTTAAAGTTGTGAAAGTGTAATATAGAAGTGAGACGGAGGGAGTAGTACGTACGGATGTACGTACCGGTAGTTAGTATGGATTTCTACGTAATACCTAACTGTAATACGTAGTAATAGTGGTAGTGGACAGTCATGATGACGACGTGTATGATAAAAAGGAAAAGTGTTGTCCAGTGCGCAATGCCAGCAAAGAGCATCATCATCAATTGTTTTGTGCATCGCATTTTGTGATAACAGACAATACACATAAGAGTGTAGTAGAATACGTAGTACGAGTAAACCGCAGCTGCATTCCATTGGACAAGACACAAGACTGTTTAGCTCCGCTGTTGTCTTTGAGAAAGCCGACCTTGTCTTGAACCGTCCACCTGTACTACCAGTTGTCGTTGCAGTTGTTCTTATCCGTTGAAAAAGTCCTACGAAATGAGTTCCGTCGTTCCATCTTCATCCTACGCATTGGGCGCACCTCCAAGAAACACTGGCATTGAAGTTGTTTCTGGTGCCACCTTCAACAATGCTTCTGTTGCGAATCCTATTTCGACGCTTGAAAAGCAATATGCCTTTCCTTTGGGACAACGCCTTGTTTTGGGCGTTCAAGTCAACGCTGCTTGCTGCTTGGAAGGTGGTGTAGAAACGATTCTGAAACAGTTGAAAGGACAACAGCAAGGAATGGCGTCTGTTTCTCCCTTGAATATCCAACAGCCACACCATAATAGCACGAACAATGTACCAGGGCTAGCGTTTGGCGATAGGGAGGATTCCACTACGATTGGTAATGGAGGAGACTTGGATGCATTCTCCTTCTTGAATGAAGAAGATGCTTATGCCAGGTCAGGCGCAGATACCTCAATGACAGCATCGTCCTCGTCTTCCCGACAGCGTCAAGGGATTGGCGGGTTCTTGAAAAAAATGGCCGTCAATACGGGAGCACAGCTGGAGCGTTCCATGCAAAACTTGGCTGTGAAAATGGACCAGGGCAAGAACCCTGATTTGGTCAGGGCTGCGCTTTACGACCCGGTAACTTTGGAACTCCTGGACGTGACAGAGACCCGTCCATTACCGTCGTTCGAAAACCGATCCGATATCCGCTTTGAATTACCGCTAATTGTACCTGGAGCTCGACGCCAACAGAATGTACTAATCAAGGTATGGATTCAATCTGGTGCAGCGCTACTTCAATCTACGAAAGCAGCAAAAAATTACCTACTGGGAAGTGCTCTCGTGGATTGCATGAAACTTGTCGTGCCTGGAATCTCGGCCGTCACCTTGTCCAGTGCCTTGGTCGTCGGTGGGCAGATACAACTTTGTGCCCTACCCGACCCCAAATTCAGCCAAGGACTGACGCGTGGCTGGAGCCTAACGGATCCGGACATGAGCGGATATTCGAGCACCTTGAATCATCTACCACTCGATCAGTCATACATCTTCCCAGGCAAACAACCCCATCATTGGCTGATTGCCAATGAACGTGCTACAGAGTCGACTGTGACGTTACCAATTGCAACCGCAATCATGGATCTAGCCGCCAAGGCCACTGAAAGATCCTTGAATCATGCAGAATCAATAGCTGGCATTCTCAAAGAAAACAGGCATGACTACAAAGACACGGAACATAAGGCAACGTGCACCTTGGGTGTTGTTGGCGTCGTCCCAGTTCGTGTGGCCTCTGCTACCGCCGCCACAATCACCGTTGCTTGGCGTCGTCCTGACTCTATTTTCGAGTTGGAGATCGTGGCAAACGAACCGCTGCCAATTTCTCAACCGAATACGGTAGCTGGATTTCCGGTGGTGAAAAGTACCTTTTATCCGAAACTGGTGACAGAAAATGTTCTTCCGAGCATTTTGGAAGCGTATGGTGGTCGAATGCCGTCATCGGGCTTCTTACTGGGAGGCCTTCACTTTTGTATTGCATTGCAAACATCTTCAGATCAGGAAGCCGTAGTAGAATTGTGGGAAACTGTCATTGGGTTGGAAAGTTTCATTGGAAATGGCGCAAGCAACGGCTCCAACACTATTCAAGTCCCGTTGCATAAACACAAAGAACAAATGGGCCATCTGTTGATGCAAATTCAACTGACGTTGCCGCAAGCAGCACAACAAGCTGTATCGCCCGGAACTCAAATGAATCCATCAACAAATGTTTCGTCCGATGGTGGCTTGGTCAGTCTAGTTGGGCTAGATAGCTTACTAGACGGAGTTCGACCGTGCTTTGATTGTCCTCAGACATCGAATGGTACCACATCCCTTCGTGATCAGCAGCTCAACACCATGGGTTATTTTTTTACCACACAATACATGGAGCAACAGCTTTCGTTGAGGAAAGCTGCAGCAGAAGCATTCCAAGAAAGATTTAGCAGATACAAGCAGGCCTTGATGCAACCAGAAAAGGTGCCAGCGCATTCGCTGAAGACTCCCAAAAACTTCAGGCCTTCGTCCAGTCGATCGACAGCCCTGTTGAGTGGAATTCCATTCAACGTACATGTTGCTTCCCTCAACGTCAACGTAATGGATGCTATGCATCCGAAACAAGTTGTAGCTGCCGAATATCCTGGGGCATCTTTTCACAATGTTACATGTGGAGCCCCCTCTGATCATGCTCGCGGGTTTGGAAACATCATGCCAAATGGCACCAATATCAATGTCAGTGGCGGACTGAGGCGGCTGGAAGCAAAACGGATGGAGTGTGCCATTCATCTTCAACAGGCGCAAAGCCTTTTGATTGCCGGAGTGGGAAATTATTTGTCGGATGCAAGAAGGACGGGGTCCGTAAATCACATTCCAGCCCGTCATGCGGAAATCCAGAGGCTGAGATGGCGAGTGTTTGAATGTGTTCAAAATCTTCATCACATTACGTGGATGTGTGCCGTGAGAAGGGCCAACGTTTTTTCACAGTCGCTCGGCTTGGCAGTGACTAGCTACTTGGCGAGCGTGAGCGATCGAAGCAAATGTGCAGCAGGTTGGCCGGACTTATGGAGACGGCATGGGTTCATGGTCTGTTTTGAAGGTCTATTGAGCGCTGCAGGAAAGGAATTGGGTATGATAGAAGATGCCAGTGTTGCGATTGCCATGCTTCGCATGGTTAGGATTGTCCTGATGCCTGACAACGGAATTCCAAGCAAAGCAGTTTATGTTCCGTCGTCTCCATTCTTGAAGTGGGTTAATATCTTTCCAACGGGTGAAGGACAAGATCGTCGTTTTCTTGTACAGCTTGGAGTGGATCCAGGGTTCTATGCTGAAAGGGTACCCGCGCCGCTTCAGAGCAACAACGCTGTGCAGTTGTTTCCACTTTTGTATGAAGTTGGGGTGGATGTTCGACAATGGGGTGCTCATAAAGGTGCTAATATTATGCGAAATGGCCAAAGAAATCCCCAGGAGCAAGTTACTGGTGGATTGGTCGAGGACGAAGATGACGATGTGGGAGTTGTTGACGAGGACGTCTTGGTTGCTCTCAACTACGAAGCGCTTAGGAAGATGAATTGCTATGCTCATGCCATCTCCCCCCAGGACGTCCTGCTCGACAAGGTGCAAAATGCTGCTTCTGCTCTATTCTCTTCCGATGCTGAAAGAGGAGGAAATCGAGACGATTCCCTGCCGGTGCATCCATCACTATCGACTTTGCATGCTCATGTTCTATCATCTGCTGGTAAAATGAACCACAGTATTTTGGACGAGGCGGCAACCATTGCCCAACAACTTGGAGGAGGAGGATTAGTCTTTTGCAAGTCTGGGAAGGATCGAACGGCGATGCACGTGACGTACAAACAGGCTCAATTCGCAGCACGATATCGAGACAATAACGACGATGCGGCTATTTTGGAAGATGCTACTTTGATCCGAATTCACGGAACGCGGCTCCCGATTTGCGAGAAGAATGTTGGACAATCCAAATATGTAAGTATGTCAGTGAGAATGGTACCAATTGCTGTCCATTCATTTTCTCATGAGTCACACAACACTGCTATTTTGGTGCAGGCCTTCAACTCTCTTCAAGTTAAGTTCATGCCCGACGCGTTGAAACCGCCTATGAGTACATTGGCTGGGTGCTTGAAGGGAGGCGAAATCTTTAGAGGTGGAGGAATCGAGAGCTGATTTTGGGCGTTAGGCGGATCCATATAATAGTTATTACTCCTGAGAAGTTATTTGCAGGACCCAGTGAGCAAGAGTATCATTATTATTTGTCTTTTCGAGTTGTTTGTCATTTCAAATTACCACAGTTCCCAGTCGATATCTATTTTTTTGACAACCTTTCACTTTCAGCATGGTGCGCCGTTTTTTATGAATAGGAAGTAGTGTTATAGAGACGATCATACTACTGTAAAACTACAGTACGTAAGGAATTGTGGCGCAAAATTGGAATAAGCGACATATGAAGTCGTAAGCGGTTGGGGATCGTTTAGACGAGGTTGAATGTACTGTCATTACTCGTACCCAGGAGCCAAGGAGTAGCAGAGAACGAATTCGGGAATTCTTCATGTTTGAAGTTGCTTGATTTTTGAGTGACTCCTCTGTCAAGGAGGTACTAGTAGAACGATTAGAAACCAGAATCTCAAGATGATGGCCGGGTTGGGCTGGTTGGAAAAATCTGAGCAACATCTTGTCGGACTGCTCTCAAGTTTCGGTCCAGCGTTTGAAATTTTCGCCAGTCCAGTGTACCGATTGACCCCATACTGTGAATCTATTGTCAGACGTATTTTTTTTGCATTCCAACACTGCATTTCCCAACAAAGCTATGATTCCTTCGCTCGATCGCAACAATTCGAAAAACAGATTCTAGGGCACGTTGGCCGACGCATCTCACAACTCTTGCAGACAGCTCCCCTGTGTGCATGTCAATTTGCGCTTCCCGTCCTTTCTGTAGTAGTTAAAAGGAGACACGAGAGGTATGTAGCTAAAGGTAGATACGATGGGTAGCACCCTCAAACGAAGCAGGTATCATAGGTACGATGTAGTAATAACGTAATAACTCGTATGGGGAGTATCATACGATGTATGAATACATAGGATACTAAAAACCAATAAAAGAATCGGGGCAGTAAGCAAACCCCAACCCTAACCCGACCCCCCCTTACCGGTACCGTAGTCAGTCATTTTTTGTTCTCTCTTTGTTGGTTGCCAGCCGGGCATTCTTCAGCTCTCTACGTACTTTGTGGTAGGCATTTTAACGACGTCACGTAAAGGAAGCAGCACAAGAACAACAACTATCATAACCGCACTTACCGGTACTTACTTACGTACTCCGTAGTACCGTGGTAGAAAAAAGATACGAAATCACGGAAGCAAAATCATCACTACACACCACTCCGATATGATACCACTATTCTCGCACATCCAAAACGACAGCCTCGATACAACAAGCTTTCGACCGACTGACTGTGAATTCATCACCTGCATATCGCATTTTCCATCGACCTACTACGTAGTTCTAGTAGCAAGACGATCCTGCATCTTCATCTCCACTCTGTCGTTCTCTTTTACGTTTTTTCTTCGCTTTTTGCTTGATCAAAGAAGAAGTATCGTATTACTACGTACTACTGGTAATAGTCATAGAAATACTAGTAGTAATACTTTGCACTTCAGTACTTGAAAAGGTAAGAAAATTTTGCGTGTGCATGTGAAGATTTTAGTCCTGTTAACTGTAAGTGAGGCGTATGACCAGTGACAGTCATAATCGCTCGTAAAAAGCAGTCATAGTGTCAACCCATAGCCACATGTCATACCAAAACAGCTTTTCACTGACTGCGAAGAACCTCTCCGTGCATTTCACTGCTAAAAAAACATTTTGTTGTTTTCGTTAGAGTTTCTTTTTTTAAGGTATTTAATAGCCAGCCCTGAAGTTTTTTTTTGTTTCGATTGTCAGAGTGTTGCAGTCACATACCCACTGCTGCTCAAGTGTATCATTGTGTGTTGTGGCTTTCTTCTGCCTCAAGGTGCTCTCCAAGAACCATGTCCCAACCAAATCACTCATCTGAAATTAATCCCAGAGCCTCTGATGAGGCTTCTGCCCTTTCCGTTGCCACCACTGATGGTTGCGTTCCTGGTGACCGTGAGACTGATACTGCCTGGCTGCGCCCAAGTGAAGCTGCAGCTGCGCTCTTTGAGCTTGAGAAGGGTGGCAGCAAGAGGGCCAGCAACCCGGTCTGGAACTTTTTTCACCGTGTCAAGCGAGCCAAACCAGGAGTTCCTGATGAAAAGCTTCCTTTGAAGTGGTTGCAGTATGGAAAGAAGAGATCCTTCATGGCGTGCAATGGCTGTGGCGAGCTTGTTGTGGCTGCCACCTTTGACCCCAAAAACATGAAGAAGTTCAAAGCTGGATCAGTCACTGCTCAGGGCATGCTAACTCATCTGCAGTCTACAAAACATTCAACCACCCCTCAGGCTTTGCAGAAGCTGGTTGGCCTGCCCTGCTCTGCACCTTTGCCCAAGAAGCAGAGCAGCATTACCTCCTGGTCCAAGTCTGGACCTAACAATCTCACCTCAAAGGAAGAACAAGCTCAGCAAGACCTTGCAGTCACCGAGCGGATCACCACCACTCACCAGCCCCTCAACCCTCACTCCACAGCTTTGCCCAAGATGCAGAGCAGCATCACCTCCTGGTCCAAGTTTGGACCTCACAAGCTCACCCCTGAGGAAGAACAAGCTCAACATGAGCTTGCAGTCACCAAGTGGATCACCACCACTCACCAGCCCCTTGACACTGTGGAAAACCCCGCTTTTTGCCGCATGATTGCTTCCTTAAATAAGAAGGCAAAGCCAATGACAAAGCACCGGATCAAGCGGACCATTTCAATCCTGGAAGACTACATGAGGGAAGCCAGCATCAAGAGCATAGAAGGGAAGTCTGTGTCTTTGACCTTAAATCACTGGACCTCTGATGCCAACCAGAACTACACTGGCATAACTGCTTATTTCATTGACGATGAATGGAAGCTTGGTAGCAAGTCCCTTGGCATCTTTTTGCATGAAGAAGGAGCCACTGGTGATGATCTTGAGCAATCCTTCCTGGACTTGTACTTCCAGAAGCTCAAGAACTGTGGTGCCAAGATATTTGCTGTCACCACAGACACTACATACAACATGAACAACTTTGGAATCAAAATGGAGGAGCTGGGTGAAGTGCACTGTTACTGCACCGATCATCTTTTCCAACTGACCTGCAAGCTTTGCTATGAGAAAGGGGACGACCTTGGTGAACAAGCAGCTGAGTCCATCAAGAAAGCACGGGCAATTGTCACCTTCATCAACGAGTCCAGCCAGGCTCTGGAAAATCTCAAAACAAAGCAGAGAGTCTTGGAGCGCTTCAAGGGCAAGATCCCCAAGGGAGTTGTGGCTGAGATTGTGACCCGCTGGTGGTCCACTTTAGCCATGGTTGAGCGCTTGCTTGAACTTAAGGAACCGATTGACCTCATGTTTGTTGACAGCCAGCTTGGAGACTGTCAGCGGTTGGAAGGTGCGGACTGGGACAACCTCAAGCTTGTTGCTGAGCTTCTAAAGCCATTCAAGGAGGCCCAGAAGATGTTGGAAGGGGACACCTATGTGACGGCCAGCATGGTGCCCCTTGCTGTGAAGAAACTCAGAGGCAGCTTGATGTCTTTGGCAAGCCCTGAAAATTCCACCACAAGCAGACCTTTTGCACAAGCTCTTCTCAGAGACTTTGAAGACCGCTGGAGGAAGGCCAGTGAACCAACCTTTGTGGGTGTTGTTCAACAAGGTACCAGAGACAGGCAGGTTGGCATCCACCCTGCTCTCTTGATTGCCAACTTCCTTGATCCAAGGTTCAAGAACATTGTTCCAGACCTGGACAGTGTTTGTGAGAGATTCAAGGCCATTTTGCTTGAGCTTGTTACCAAAAACAGGGAAGCCAATGGCCCAGTAGCTGTGGTCACAGCTGCGGCTGCCGCAAGCACTGACAATGAGGAGATGTTGGACAAGGATGTAGATGAAGACGTGTTTGCTGACATCGAAGCTGCTCAAGCTCTGGCAGAGCAGGGAAGATTAGCTGCTGTTGGTGCTGGAGGCAACATTGTTGAGTCGCTTGTTGAGGATGAGATGCAGTGGTACAAGTCTTTTCCACCTCTCCCACTCAGGAAAACACTCCCTGGTGGAATCAAGGTTCTCAACGATCCTCTCAAGTGGTGGCAAGAAATGGCTGCCTACTTTCCCATCCTGGCCAGCTTGGCCAAAGCTTACCTCGCCCTTCAAGCCACCTCTGCTCCCTCTGAGAAAATTTTTAGTATGGCTTTGCAACTGAGTGAGAGGGGTAGCTTTGATCCTGAGTTGGATGGAAAGATGCTGTTTGTTGCTGAGAATTGGGACTTGCATGAGGAGCATTTGCTTGACGCGCTTTTGGCAGCTGCTGAGCAGGAGGAGGAGGAAGGTGTGTGTTCCTAGATGGCCAAATAGCTTCGCTCTGGTAACCCAGTGGAAAGAGGTGGTTGGCAGGTGCTGAGATGCAGTAGGAGAATGCAACATTGTTCAGATAGTTAAAACGCTGCTGCTCTGGCCACCTGGTGGAAAGATGGGGATGTATTCATGTATTCACAGGTGCAAGAGAGTGAACCTCCTGCTTCAAATAAAACAACGTTTCATATCCATTACTACTAAATAATACTACAGTAGATTGGACTCCTTTTTATTTTATTGTTACAGTTAGAATAGAGTTTTACTGTTCCCCCCTGAGTGGATCACCTTGTCGTGGTAGGGGGGCTTAACCCAGGTTTGTCAGAGCCTGGGGAACTAAGAATCCACAGACGATCTATCAGTGCAACGGAAGAGATTGTCCCAGCGGTAGTACAAACTACTGCTGTCTTGTGCATGGCATCATGCAGAACCGGTGGCCGACCGGAAAGATTGTGTTTCTCTTATTTAGTCGGAAGGGGGCTAAGGGAGAGGAGGAAGAATGCTTCATGCATGATTCCTGATAGAGTTGTGATGGGCACTGACATTTCTGTGGAAGAAATGGCATCATAACTCAGCCGAGTGTCAAGTGCAGAGGGGCGGTAATATTTCATTGGAAATATTACTGGTGCTTGGCATGGAAGGCTTCTTTTACACGTACAATCCGCCCTATTGGGTTGCAACAGGTGAAAGATATCAACACACCCAACACAATTTATGTGGTTAATTGCTGCCTTCCCAGCATTGTTTTTGGAAGACCACGCCATATCCGACACTCACAGTCAGCAATGGTTTGGACTTTTCCTCAGCCATTCGTGATGTTTTTTGCCTTTTCAGTACTGAGTGGTGGGCAACAGGGTACTGAGTGGAGGGAAAGCTGTTGCATAATTTGCCTCGCCCCCTTGGGGGCCAGGCGGGTGAGTCAACTTCTTAGATACGGAACTACCGGTAGCTAGTGGTTGGCATAGCCATAAAATAGATTTCATTATCACGAATAGAGTTTTACTGTTAAGTGGTAGATCGGAGGATGAGACTGGTACTGCCTGTAATGTACCACTACATCGTACTCACAGTCAGTCAAACCAACTCACACGGCAGTCTCTCTACTTTGGTCAATCATTGAAGCACATATTTCACACTAATGTCCAGTGAGAGGGTAGGCGGCACCACTCCTTGTTTTGAAGCCGAAGCTGATGCCAACTAGGAAACTCCAGAAAAAAATAATGGTCAAGACGCCATAGTCATGACACGATGCTGCTGCCACCGGTGCGATGGAAGCTCCTGGCTCCAACACAGGAAAGGAATTAGGAGAGGAATTAGAGCCTGTACATGACAGCCTCCCGCAGAACCATCTTTTACCGAAACAAAACCACAGCCAAAAAGGCCATCGAGGAACAACAACAACCTCTTGGAGATCCCATCCCGAAACCAGCACCTCAAGACGTCCTGAAACCACGAGATGCCTCGTTGAACAACCATCCTGTAAAAGAAGCGTTTCCGTGCTCTGTGCTTTGTCCGAAAACCTCTGTTTGATGCGACGGATATTGTCGAAATCATGATGACACCCAAGGAAGAAGGAAAAACCGAAGGAGCTTCTCATGCGCAACAACATCAACAACTATTCAACATTTCATTCTGCGACGAAAACCCAACCACTCCGTTGGTGATGTGGTTGGTGTTGATGCTCTATTGTATCAGCCCCTTTTGGAGGTTCCAGAAGAGCCAGTCATTGAGAATCCTAGTTGTGTCCATACGGTTATTCACGACGTGTTGGGTGGCGTAGGTGCTTTTGTTGATGGGCATATTGGCAATGTGCCTCCGAACTCCGAACCCCAGAGTTCGAGCGGGAGAAGGAATTTGACAGTGGCAACTATACTGCAAAGAGAACTCTCTATCACGGAAATTGTGCAGGCCATCCAGGCTCTTTCTCCTCTCGGTCGCTTCTCGAAAAAGGCCGACGCTGACAGCAAGAGCAAGGACGAATGAGACAAGTCTGCGTACCCAAAGAATGACATATCAACTGGACAGAGATCTCATTGACGGAATGTGGAAACATCTCAGTGACGAAGAGGCGATTCACACGACTTGCCAAGTCACGAGAGACATGGATCGTCCCGATCGCAAGTACCGGAAAGAGCGAAAGGAGGAACGCCGGAAGCTCACCAATACAAAAAGACAAGTGATGGACTTCCCGTGGAAAACAACAACAAGTCCAAAAATGGAACCGCTGACAGAAAAGAAACAGAATCGAAAGATGCCGCCCTCTCGGAGTTGGCGGAACATGCCGCAGTAGAAGTTGTAGACAATCCTCTAGAAGGAGCCAAACCAAGAAATTGCAAGAAAAAGGGTCAAAAAATGAAACCTTCATGTGTAATACGTCTCGCTATCTTTATGTATCTCTGATTCACATCGACCTTTGCAAAGAGGAAATTGATAGTGAAACTGCCTAACTTACCACTACCAGTTGCTTGGACACGTGTTTTAGTAAGGTTGGTACAGTAGCGACTACAATTTCTGTTCGTCCTAAACGAGCACTAGTGGTGGGAAGCAGCACTACGAAGCAGACTGTAGAGAAGCATCCGGTTAGAAGTCGACTACTACTCTTCATCGCAGGCTATTGAGATGCGATGAAATTGGGTGTATGTCAGTCCTCCTTGACGCACGTATGGTCCAGACATGAGCATCTTCGGGGTCATGCTCTTCAAAGACGTTGTTTGTGTCGGATTCCGAAGGCGGACCATGGGAGGAAATAAGATCGAGCTCTAGTGCTGTAGCCTAAGGACGGTAGTTGTGAAAAGTATTCATAGTGGATGATAACGTTCTTCTAACAGAAGACTCCTTCCAGTCTACGACTTTTCCTGTAGCTATTTCCACCAAAATCCGGGTTAAACGATTGAGCAGACTGGCCATATTTTTGCAACACCACCCAACGAAGCCAACACCAATACTGATGAAATGATAGAATCCAATGTTGGGATTGATTCATTCATTGGTCACTTCCTAGTACCCAACAGTGTGAAGACACTCCATGAATACATTAACGTCCACAGATCCTTCGGATTTCCCTTCGGTACCTTGTTTTGCCATTTCTGCGACCATCAACAGCTGCTTGATCCCGATTGGTTTGTTGTGGATGGCCTTTGCGATGCTGCGAGCATCTCGTTCATTCATGTGAGCAGCAACACGCAGCACTTCGCATACGTCCTTGGGTTCTTCCAAAAGTGGGACGGTTTGCGAAACTCCGAAAGCTTGGACCAGCCCCAAGTCTTCCAAAAGATGAGGACTCGATGTTGTACCGACAACCATGAGGCGTCGACCTTCGTCTGGGGGGATCTTCTTGAGGAGAACGAGGAGCGTTTGCAAAACAGCATTTGAAAAACGTGGACCAATAGGAACGTATTCGATGAGACGTTCAATGTCATCCAAGAAAATGATGGACAGAGGACTTTTATACGAGTCCATGAATGCCTTGTGGATCATTTGGCATTTCGAGACATCAGAATACCCAATCATTTCATCTGCTGATATCATTCGGACGAAAGGGAACCCAGAGTCAACAGCCAGCTTGGCAGCAATAGCTGTTTTCCCTGAAGCTCCAGGTCCCTTCAATAGAACACTCATCAACGGTGTGCGGTCACTGGTGCGAACCTGCTCTACAAGACGTTCCAGAGTGGACATCATCAGGTCGAATGAATCACCGTACGGTACGAATCCGTTGCGATAGAATGCCTTCAGTTCCTGAGACTTGGCCCCGAACTTGGGTTCGACATCATTGAGAGCCCTCTCAAAATCGGCGTATTCTAGGACAAGCTTCTTGGTATCGGGGGCTTTGGAAAGGTCCTTCACATCGACGCAACGTGTCAATGCATACGAACTAGCAGCCTTTACCAGACCTTCTATCTCGGCCCCCGAAAAATTCTTTGCCTTTTCTGCTACCTCAGGAAGTTTTTCCAAGGCTTCTGGGGTGATGCGGTTGGCCTTTTTCATGTTGCGCGTGTGGATATTTAGGATCTGGAGACGGCCCTTCGTATCGGGCAAACCGATTTCGACGTGTACTTCGAGTCTTCCGGGTCGCAACAGCGCATCATCAATCATGTCCTTTCGGTTGGTCATTCCGATGAGTAAGATGTTGTTCAAGGAATCGACACCATCGATTTTGGACAATAACTGGTTGACGACCGAATCGGAGACTCCGGTCCCGTCCTTGACGGTACCACGTTGTTTGCAAATGGCATCCATTTCATCCATGATGACAATGTGCAGCATGGAGTTGTCCCCCATCTCCAGTTGTTCCTTTTCCGCTTCGGCGAAAAGTTCTCGAATCTTTTCTTCTGATCCACCGACGTACTTGTTCAAGATTTCTGGTCCATTGACGATTTTCGGTTCACGTGCGTTCAGGGCCTTACCAATTTGTCGTGCGATGAGAGTTTTGCCACATCCCGGCGGTCCGTAGAGTAGCATACCTCGAACATGATTGATACCCATCTGTTTAATGATATGACTCGGCCAAATGCGCGAGGCAAAGGCCCGACGGAAGATCTGATTGAATTCGCTGTCCAAACCACCGATTCCTAGTTTTTCGAAATCGAAATCTCCTGTGAAGAGATTGGAAGCCCCACCACCGGCTCCTCCTTCAGCAACATGTTCTCCAATGAACGTCATGGGTGCTCCACCTTCTATTCGGGAAAAGACGATGGATGTTGGTGCCAACAGTTGTCCGACTTTGGCACTGGGGGAGGCAGATCCGTCGTCGTCTCCCTTTTTGCTTTTCTTGGAGGAACTGCTGCCACCTGTATCTACCGTCGCCATTCGTTTGACAGTGAGTTCGATCTTGGTCCCTTCAAAGTCCAAGGCCATGACACGATTGGGTTCCATGATTTGTTCTTCGAGTACCAATAGCGTCGCTTGTGCCAATCGATCGGTATCGATTTCTTTGGGTTTTGCCTTGGGATCTCGACTCTTCTTGAGCAAATCGATACCCAGCTCAAGACTCGCCAATGCAATGTTCGAGGTTGGAACGAATGGGTTGAGTTTGACGGGAGTTCCAAGAGAAAGCTGTAAGAACCGTCTCTGCAATCCATTCAAGGCCACTTCGTTATTCGGGACTTCGGGGTGCGCCTCCACCTGATAGGCATGGCCATGGACTTCCACGAGCATACTTTTCCCCTGTGGGACATTGTTCTTTACGTAATAGGAAGAGATTCCACTCAGATTTTCTTGAGAGATGTATACTTTGTTGGTCCATGCCAATCGATTCGATGGCAAATTTCCAACGGCTAGCTTCATGTTGAGAATATTATTTTGATTTCGTTCGTTCCAACGGTCAAGAGACGAGAAGAGAGAAAAGAGAACGGAGACTGGACCGAACAGATTCTTCAAGTTTTGGGGTACGATAGCTCACAGCTACTGAAACACTGTAATCGCTGTGGTGATGTCGGGAGTACAAGTATATTTCAATCGACGTACCAGTAATGAAGTTTACTTTTGAGTTGTTCTAATACACAAGTAATTGTTTTGCTCCATCACGTCGACGACTTTGTGCCTCCAAGCCAAGACCCACTTTCGGGGTTATCATAATGGAGGTGGATAGGGGGGCGGGGTTATTTTAGGAAGATCGGCGAAGAAGTGGAAAGAAGTGGACTGGACTTATTATACTTCTTTAGTCTACTAAACGTACTATAGTACATGAAATAAATCACATGCGGTAAAATCTCGTCCCGGTGCACTGGTGCGCGCGCTCCAATTATGATCTTACATCTATGTACGTCATTACTGTTAATTACTTCGAGTAACAGTTTACAGTTAACAGTCGTCCAACTCACGGTCAGAAAACGAATCACCAACCCTCATCATCACCTCTACGATGTCAAAATGGTACGAAGTACATGATACCATCACCTCTATTCAAACCTTTTGAATTAAAAATGGAACAGAAGTGACTCGAACGCATGTTGTTGTTGGTTTCATCACGCCTTGTCACGGTCGAAGGATTTACTATCATCAAGAATCTAGTACTATTCATCGATCGATGGAACTGATATTTCCCCAATGGTGGCAACGAAATTATCGGAAGTTGCGGGGAAAGGTTGGGGGTGGTACTCTGCCTCGGATCATCAGGGATCATCTCCTTCGTCCCCTTCACGTCCAACAAATTCACAAACCACTTCGGCGGGGGCGGCCACAGCAGCAGCATCAGCATCGTCGTCATCGCCTGCAAAAGGCTCTTCGTTTGCTTCCCGATCATCAACTACAGGTCCTCCATCCTTGCCATCTGAAATTGGACAAAGAAGACGGTCCAGATCCGACTCGATCGTTGACACTGTAGTTGCAACGAATACGTCGTCATTGTCATCCTCGTCGTCGTCGTCGTCGACAACACCTTTCTACAGAACCGCGCAAAGCACGATCACCGACGCCTTTGTGTCTCTGTTTTCTTTCACACCGGAAAAGGGCACAGAAAAGGATCAAGAGTCCTCCAAGAATGAAGACTCGCCAAGCACAACATCCACCAATGGCAGTCGCCGAATGAGTCTCAATGTTACTGATTGGAATACGTCCGTCTTGATGTCACCGACTCTCCTCAAACTTGTGCACAATCCGTATATTAGCGTCCGTGGCCCGGGACGACAAGATGCGGTAGCAAAACCACAACAATCCATGGAAGCAGTGCGCAACCTTTTGTGCGTTGTGCCCTTGGATGAGAGAAAAAATTACAACGACTACGACGATCACGACGGTTATGCCAGTGATTCTGAATCAATTTTGGATTTGTCTCATCACTCGACCAGAACGAAGGATGATGGTTCAACATCACAGATTTCATCTGTTTGGTCTTCTATCTTTCAAAGAACGACTGCTTGGTACCAGACCTATTTAAAGGCTGGACCATTGACGAATAATAACGCTACTCGGGATAGCAAGACGTCTAGTCAAGGAAGTGGCGGAACCAACCCTTCCTCACCCGATGAAACTGCCTCGCAGCTCGCGGAAGGGACGTTACGTGCCTATCGAGATTTGGCTCTCGATGAGGCCGTAGAATTACACGCAAGTTTGCGATACTACAGCGATAGATGGGAAAGGCCATTTTGGTCATGGTTCCAGGCAGGTCCGACAGTTTGGTTCTCCCCGGGAGGATACAATCATCAAGATGTGGGCAAAAAAGTCTCGCAGATTCAAGCCGTCCTAGCGCGGCGACTCTCCACGATTGGAGAGCTGCAGCAGCACCTCTTGAAATCAGGATGGCAACGTGGTGTCGCACAATGGGGATTTTTAGGAGAAGGTGGCGAATGGGCTGCAATATCTGGAACCGACGGCAGAATGGAAGATGACCCATTTTTCGATACCAGGTCCGTCCCGAAAACGAGCAGACATTATGGAAAAAAACTCGACATGTCAACGACAAACTCTCAGTTGTCAGAGCCGTACACTCTGAAAAGAAGGACAAGTGACCAACTACTGCATCATCCAACCCCTGTGAAGCACGAACTTCCTATTCCAGCGCCGATATCGAAAACTGCAAGTCTCCCGCAACGGTCACAGCACCACAATCAGCTGTACTACACGAATCTTTTCGTCAAGAAGAACGACGGGGGTCACATTCTAGTCGATGGCACTGCGCTTGCAGATTGGTCCATCGATGCCATGTTGTTAGTTCGCAAGCAACTTTTTCGTGCTGCTAATGGCCAGATGACCCTACCGTTCAGCGATAATTGGGTCAACCATTCCTCCTTCCTCGAAGAAGAAAATGCACAACATTCCATAAGTCCAATCGTCGACGAAAATGGTCCCCAATTATTCGGGTCACCAATAGAAATCTCCGAATCAGGAGAATCAACGCTAACCAATGATAGAGCCGCGTCGGTTCCTAAATGGGCAAGCAGTTTGCCGGCAAGAAACGATTCTGACGGAAAGGGTACCAAGATCTCAGATCTCCCCTTGTTAGTCGAAGAAGTCTCGGCGCTTTTGGACGTTATGGAAGAAGTCATGGACATACAACGTGCTCGCCGGCTTGAGAAGTTAAAGCCTCCCTCTTGGTGGAGACAGAACTGGTTTTTAACATCTGTGTGTGCTCCGGTAGCGTGCTACGTCCTATACAGTATATCTATGAAAGAAGATGGAATGGATCTGGTAAAGTTTGTATCACAAAAGGTGGCGGACTTTTTCCAAGAGCACGTAGTTAGACCCTGCTACGCGATTTATCATGAGCTCACGAAAGGAACTGAGTATTTCAGTGACAGAGCTGCAAGAGATACTGCGATTTCGACACTCAAGAAGATGATTCGAAGTTGGCTCGATGAGACCTATCCAGATATGTTGGAAAAGGACAAGGATGAGTTGAGCGAAGCCATGGATATTAGTTTGATTGAAATTACGAAGGAACGAAGCATGAAAACCATATACGAGCTCAATAGTGTCTTGAGAATGAGCTTCATCGAAGCTCAGTTCATCAAGAAAGAAATGATGAACGCTCTTGTGGCGTTGGACGAGATGCAGGCTTCCACAAACTTCAATATGAACCTCGCGGCGATCACCCCCTTCGTCATTTTGGTGTGGTCAGCGAAGAAGGTGTCAAGTTTCGTTTTTTACACTACGTTCAAGTGGGGCAAAAGCAGAGCGGAGACGTATGCCTCGTTCCTTCACATTCTGACAGAGATCGAGCGATTGCTGATCATGCGATTGAATCCTCCCAACACAAGTCCATCTTGTACTTGCATTCTCGATTCCGATGATTTGGGGATGCTCATGCTGCACCTGCACGAACTGAGAACGATAATGTGGAACGAGCGTCGACGATTCTCCTTGGACGTTCTGCGTAGCGTGTCGGAGGATCTGGCAGAACTTTCAGGAGAGAGAGGCGCCGTTAGCGTCCAACAACAACTTTATATCGTGGAGCGGATGAGTCGCACGTATGCGTTCCTGAAGAATGCTGGATCCAAAGACTAGCTAGCAGAAGAAATTTTATTCCAAACGTACTTTTGAACAAACCAATTTCTTTTTTTACTTTACATGCTTTACGAGATCCCCGCTGTTGATGACATCAAATACTACGTAGAAGATTCTGTCCACGAAACCATTGTTTGATGAACATTTTTTAGGAGGTTGGATGCGTCAGACTTCCTTTTTCTCTTTTTCATTGATGTTTTACGATCAATCCACACTTCTCATTGGTATCGAACCATAATTTGACCAACACTCTCTTTATGAGACTGTTGAGCATTTCTTTTGGAACTGTGTTGCTTGACTGAAAAGACGTTGTCCTCGTCACAAGTCATTTTGTGTGTCAGATTTCTTTTTCTTCTTTTTCTTTTTCTTTTTTTGGGACTTTGGTGGTGGTTGTTCTTCTCCATTTTCTTCATCCTCATCCGAGTCGATTGTAAACAACGGCGTATTTGTTTCCTTCTCCTTCTTCTTCTTCTTTTTGTCTTTGGATTTTTTCTGGCTTTGTTGATTAACCGTTTCATGTATCTCGGCTGTTGTGTCTTCCTCTTGTTTTTGGTTTGCTCTAAGAACGGTACTGTTTTGCTGCTGCCTTGTTGTATCATTGACGCCATTCGCGTCGTCTTCTCTACTAGTCTGAATTGCATCGGTTAGTCGATCGATTTCATCTTGTAATCGGTCAATCTCGTCCATGGCATTCCTCAAGCACCGCTTCAGCTCTTGTTGGCCGGCGTGTTTTTCGATGAGGGTGAGGTAATCAACTCCAAACTTCTTTTGTCGACTCTTCAGTTTATACTGGAGTGAAGTGATTCGTGACCGTCCCTTGACTTGAAAACAACACAGTTTGATCTGCATGCAACAAGAACTTCCAGATGCCTTTGGCGTAGAATCATTGCTAGCATTCTCGTCGTTGTCTGGTGGAGGACGAACGTTCTTATTGTTCCGTTTGGTTTCCTTGGTTTCCTTGGTGGATTGCCGGTTCGTAGGTTGGTGTGCATCCGCTGAAGCATCTTCCAGTTCCACATCGACCAAACTGCTGTCTTCGCTCTCTGCTTCCATCATTGTTGTGATCCGAGAGCGTAGGAAAGAACAGTATAAGCAGTCGTGGATCTTTTATGATGATGATGATGATGATGATGATAACATCAAGTGATGACAACAAAACTATAAAATATATACATCCTTTTTCGAGGAGAAGCTATGATACAGTTCTGATCGAATGTAATGAACAGAAAAGTCTCGCACGAATTTTGTGGCGCATGGGTGTAGGGCTGCTGGAGTTGCTCACAAATCTCACAACTCTTGCAGACAGCTCCCCCGTGTGCATGTCATCTTTGAAGTGCTGCCTTTCCACTCTCTCGCAACGACAATCACTACCCAACATCACCTCACTGCCTCTACTCCTCCAAACACCTCTCGACTACCAGACACGGCATTCCGGTTACAAACAAACGCCAGAACGGACCAAGTAGTAAGAGAACCTACCCCTCCGCCAACCAACCCCCAATTCCTCGCCCCCACAAAAAAAAAAAAAAATTGACACAGACAACAAACTGACGGACAAACAGACAGACAGACAGACAGACAGACAGACACACGAACACGCACACATCCAACTCGCCATCAGTTTCCAATCATGACTGCTCCTAGCGCACAGGCTGCTCTACTAACAGCACTTCTCCAAACGAGCCGCCCAACGACTTACAACAGCTCCCCTGTGTGCATGTCATCTTTGAAGTGCTGCCTTTCCACTCGATCGCAACGACCATCACTACCCAACCTCACCTTACTACCTCTACTCCTCCAAACACCTCTCAACTACACGACGTGGCCTCCCGGTTACAAACAACCACCGAAAAGGACCAAGTAGTAAGACAAAATCCCCCTTCGCCAAACAACCCCCATTTCCTTGCCCCCACCACCACAAAAAAAAAAAAAGAATTTGAACGAGAACCCTACACCCGCGCCCGAGACTTACAAACACACCAAACACACAAACACCGAACCGACCAACAGACAGACAGACACACACCAACACACACATATCATACAACTCGCCATCAGTTTCCAATCATGACTGCTCCTAACGCACAGGCTGCTCTACTAACAGCACTTCTCCAAAGCAGCTGCCCAACGACTCACAACCCCGACAACATCACCTGGCCACCTACCTTCACTTTCACCAACTCCGACCACACCTGGATCGTGCCTGGACAAATCTTCCTAGCACTCCTCAACTCCAATAACATCGTTTGCCCAATCCTGACACTGGGAATCCAACAATCGGCTCTCGATACGGAACTCGGCCTCCACATCCTTTTTGGGCTCACACTAACAGCTCACAGCAACACGAGTGACGCAGCTGCCCCACCCCAACTCATACGTATTAACCTCACCTCCGAGGCAAACCCCGCACGCGTCTGCCTAGCACCCAAAAAGGCACTCACACCAGCTGTCACCCTCGCGCCGCCAGGTTCTTCCCTCGCCAACACCAAAACCATTCCAAAACTTCTCCCGTGTCCGGTTGAATGGATCACTCCCTTCACGCAGCAAGCCACCTCCGCATCCGAAGCTTATCACCTCACCTGGATACACGACTTCGACTTTGACCAACCAGCAGTCACCGAGTTCCAAGCCTGGACGCGTGCAGCCGCAACAGCATCCGAAACCGACCCGACCATTTCAGCTCTTGCCACAACCGCTGATCTCCTCCCCCTAGACCAACTCCCCACACTAGAACGCGACCTTCAAACTTGGCTGGCAGACCAAGTTTCTCACCTTGATCCTGGCATCCAAGCGGCATGGACCACTGTAATTGCCGCGCCCAGCTCTGCTGAAAAACAGTCTGGTCATCAGCACAACATTCCTCTTCCAACTTCACCTCCTTCCCCCACCAACACACCAGCTTCCACCACTGACATCATGGCAGCAATCGCAACAATGGGAGACAAATTTGGAGATAAACTCGCCGCAGCACTACAAACCCAACACCAGCCGCCACAGGCAGGACTAATGCCCGACCAAATAGTCCAACTAGTAGCCCACATCAACCAAATGACGCAGCGTAATCAGGTGCCAACCCAAGAACAAACTGTCCCTGCAGGTAGACTCTCTGCGGAACAACGAATCGCCCTGCACGGATGGTCCAACCTAAGTCCATCCGAACCGCTTGCAGAATTCTGGACTCATTATGACAACACCAAAAGCACGGGAACCCTGGAGACCACAATCAAGCACCACCTCTTCAAACCACTTCAAACTGCAGAACCTACCTTTGACAGCACCATCCTCAACAAAACTCTTATTGCCACCGTGTCGACCCAGGCGTTCATCCCGATGGGTAAAAACCTTGGCCTTGGGCCACTGGCCTGTGTTTTCCACCCAAGGGGAGAAATCACAAAACTGGACAACAACTACACGCTCCTTCAGGAATCCAAATCAGTGTCAGTCAGTGATACCCAAAGGACGAAACTAAACACCCCAGTACCGCCGACAGACCCTCCAGCGTTCGATGGCCTCCTCAGGCGCCTCATCAGAATTGGGCAAACGAAGTTATTGGAGTTGAGGAGTGCTAGGAAGATTTGTCCAGGCACGATCCAGGTGTGGTCGGAGTTGGTGAAAGTGAAGGTAGGTGGCCAGGTGATGTTGTCGGGGTTGTGAGTCGTTGGGCAGCTGCTTTGGAGAAGTGCTGTTAGTAGAGCAGCCTGTGCGTTAGGAGCAGTCATGATTGGAAACTGATGGCAAGTTGTATGATATGTGTGTGTTGGTGTGTGTCTGTCTGTCTGTTGGTCGGTTCGGTGTTTGTGTGTTTGGTGTGTTTGTAAGTCTCGGGCGCGGGTGTAGGGTTCTCGTTCAAATTCTTTTTTTTTTTGTGGTGGTGGGGGCGAGGAAATGGGGGTTGTTTGGCGAAGGGGGATTTTGTCTTACTACTTGGTCCTTTTCGGTGGTTGTTTGTAACCGGGAGGCCACGTCGTGTAGTTGAGAGGTGTTTGGAGGAGTAGAGGTAGTAAGGTGAGGTTGGGTAGTGATGGTCGTTGCGATCGAGTGGAAAGGCAGCACTTCAAAGATGACATGCACACAGGGGAGCCCATACCCTCACCTCTGCCAAACACACCCCAAATGTGTCGTGCAGAAAGCTTACCCTCCACAACGATCTAATGGCCTCACATCCCCCAAATATGCACGCGCCAAGGATCTCTCACCCCTCTCCCACTCTCACCCCTTCTCCCCCTCCCTCCTTGCAACTCACAGCAGCACAAAATCCGATTGCCACACATGCCAATGTGCCGGGCAGAAGGATAACCCAAACCCACAGTGATCGGACGGCCTCACAAGCCCCAACTGTGCGCGTGCCGGAGATCCCCAAACCCCAAAAAGATCCGACTGCCACACAGGCGTCGTGTAGTACAAGTACCCCCCACCAAGAAGATCCGAGGGCCTCACATACCCCAAATGTGCGCGTCCCAACGATCTCCCAAATCCAAACCGATCCGACTGCCACACATACCCCAAATGTGTCGTGCATGACGTTCACCCAAACCCACAACGATCCGAAGGCCTCACATACCCTGAATGTGCGCGTGCCGACGATCTCCCAAACCCAAACTGATCCGACTGCCACACATACCCCAAATGTGTCGTGCATAACGTTCACCCACAACGATCCGAAGGCCTCACATACCCTGAATGTGCGCGTGCCGACGATCTCCCAATCCCACAACGATCCGAAGGCCTCACATACCCTGAATGTGCGCGTGCCGACGATCTCCCAATCCCACAACGATCCGAAGGCCTCACATACCCTGAATGTGCGCGTGCCGACGATCTCCCAAATCCAAACCGATCCGCTGCCACACATACCCCAAATGTGTCGTGCATGACGTTCACCCAAACCCACAACGATCTGAAGGCCTCACATACCCTGAATGTGCGCGTCCCGACGATCTCTCACCCCACTCTCACTCTCACCAACCCTTCCCCTCCTGCCTTGCAACTCACAGCAGCACAGAGTAAGTTGTTCCCACACCAGCTAATGTTCCCCCAAAACATTGCTTTACGGCATCCTGCCGCTCCCACACTCCTAAACTGGGCGATCAATGGGTGCCCAACCACATGTGGCCCCAACTGGACCCCGCATCAACTCAACGCCTACCTCACCTATGGGAATCACAGCTCCACTCACACCCCGCTTGCAAACCAGGCCATCCAGGCTGAGACAGATGAAAAAGTGAAAGCGGGCATCTGTGAAGCAGTCCCATGGTCCCAAATACGGCTAACCAATCCACCCACCCTCAAAGTCTCCCCACTGGCGGCAATACCACACAAGACCAGACGCTTCCGCCTGATCCATGACTTATCCTTCTCCCTCCCCCACTCTTCTGGGTCTTTCTCCCCAGTCAATGCTTTCTCTGACACCACCAACGTCCCTCATCACAGCATGCATGAGCAAGGCCAGGTAATCCCCAGAATCCTCCACCACATGGCCACAGCACCCGCACACACCCCCCTTTTCCTCACAAAGATTGATATCAAAGATGGCTATTGGTGCTTGCGCGTATGCGAAGATGGCAAATGGAACTTCGCCTACACTCTTCCTTGCAATGACCCCAAACACGACCTCATTGTCGTCCTCTGCCTGACGCTACCAATGGGCTGGGTAGACAGCCCTCCCTTCTTCTGTGCCGTAACAGAAACAGCTCGAGATATAATGCATGCTTATGAAGCTCTGCCAGAACTCCCACCACATCCCCTTGAACATCACATGCTCAACCTGACGAAACACGATGCTGCTCTCCTTCACCATCCCCCATCCCCTCTGCCTTCACCCCTCCCGCCAGCCCTGCAGGAAGTCTATATCGACGATTTCATTGCCCTGTGCCCCGCACAACACCTAACCCACCTCCAACATCACAGTCGGGCGATGCTACACGCCATCCATGACCTCTTTCCACCACCAGACATCACAGGAAGCACAATGGAAGACCCCATCTCCATCAAAAAACTAGCCAGCGAAGGAACCTGGAGTACAACAAAAGAGGTCCTCGGTTGGCTACTAAACGGCCAACAACGCACCGTTTCGATCACCAACCAAAAGTTCCAAAAACTCACAAGCCAAATCTCTACGCTAAGATGCCGGCGTCGAGTCCCCATGAAAGACCTTGTCAAACTCCAAGGAAAACTAAACTGGTTATCCAATGCTATCGTCACAGGCAAACCACTCCTTGGAGAATTTGATATGTTCCTCCACCAGCACCGACATCAAACCTGGGTCACCCTACCCTCCAACATCCTCATACTCTCACAGGACTGGCAACTCCTCATACAGCAGTTACATGCCCGGCCGATTAGCGTTCATGAACTCCTCCCAACCTCCAAACCAGCATATCAAGGATGGGCAGATGCCAGTACCTCCTGGGGGGCAGGAGGAGTTTGGTTCGGGGCAGCACAACCTCTCCTCCCGATTGTCTGGTCAATCGAATGGCCACCCGACATCATCGAAGCCATACAACAGTCCCGCGTCTCCATCAACATGTTAGAGCTGTTCACAATCCTAGCCCATCATCTTGTGCTTGAGGCAGCTGTTCCACCTGCCACCCTCCACCATGCAAGTGTTGCCATCTGGTGTGACAACACCACAGCTGTTGCCTGGGCAAACAAGCTCCGCAGCTCGTCCTGTCACTTCGCACACCGCATCCTGCGCCTCCTCACCGTGAGACTCTTCAACAATCAGGAATGCCCTTTCACCACCACACACATTACAGGGGAATACAACACCCTCGCGGACTTTGCATCACGCAAACACCCCACAAAACCCCATGCTTTTCTCACCGCCTTCACCTCTTCCTTTCCACCGCCACAGACCAGCTTTTGGACACTGTGCCAACTGCCAAACGCAACGCAGCAAAAGCTCTTTTCGTTGCTGCGACCACAGCCACTAGCCATGGAGTCATTGCTGCGACTGAATCTGAACGAGTCCGTTTTTGGACGCATTGGCAAAACTTCCTCCAAAACACTTTCCCAATGCACCAGCCCATCCTTTCAAACTACCCACTCCCAACCAGACTCGCCCTGCTGGGAGCCTTCGCTGCCTTTATTCGGGCTGGCCAACACCAACCAACAAATAAACAAGTCTCCGCCCAAACAGTCCTACTGGCACTGCGTTCCATCTCCCAGACCCACATGTTGGATGGACAACCAGACCCACTGGCTGACGAAAAAGGCCAAAGGCACATCCTTCTCAAACGCCAAATTGAGAACTACCGCCGACATGATCCTCCCCCCAAACGGAAACTAGCCCTCCCACACATCGCCATTAAATACCTCAACGTCACCCGCACTGATAACCATCCACGCTTCCAAGCCATTCACGACCTTTGCACCATTGCTTGGTTCTACCTCCTCCGTGTTGGAGAGTACACCCAGACAACCCAAACAGCCCGTCGACGCACAATACAATTCCGCCTGGAAGATGTCACATTATGGAACCACTCACAGGTTCTTCACTCCACCTTACCACTTCAGACCCTGCTCTCTCAATGCACAGCGGCCACACTTCGAATCTCAAACCAAAAGAACGGCCGCCGCAATCAAGTAATTCACCAGGAGGCTACCCGCGATGTCACCTGTCCTATCGCTGCACTCATCCGCCGTGTCTACCACATCCGCCAACACACGTCCGATCTGACAACCATGCTTGGCACATATTTCACCAGCCACAAACACGTTGCAAAACAGGTCACGGTCACCGACATCACCACAGCACTCAAAACTACCGTCCAAGTCCTGGGTTTATCACGATACAACATCACTCCGGCTGACATCTCTAGTCACTCGCTGCGCGCCGGCGGTGCAATGGCCCTTCATCTTGGAGGGGTCCCAGCTCATACCATATAAATCCTCGGACGCTGGTCCTCGGATACATTTCTCCTGTATATCCAGGAACAAATAACGGGTTTCTCCGCCGGACTCTCAACCAAAATGTCCTCCACACCACTCACTCTGAACGCTGCAATCAAACCAACCCTCCGCCTCCTCACTTCATGAAACCCTAGAGACCGCCTTCCTCAGTGACCTCCTGCCTGTGCTTCTGCTTGCTTGCTACACACTTCCTTTCATCATGGGCCACACACGCATGCTCAACCATGCGTCCATATGGGGGACAGTCGTACAGTAGCTAGCATCATAAGCACCCAACCCCATAAGGGTATGGGGTAGGTCACTGAGTGAAGCCCACTACATGCACTCCCTTAGTGTCCCATCATCGTCCTTCCACAGCATGCACACAGAGGCTGTCCCGTAACCCTAGCAAAACAAAATTCATGGCTATCGCTTTAGAGATAGTGAAAAAAAAAGAGAAATGACCGTCTTCAACGGTCAACAGGACGGACTCATATATGCACATACATGCACAGTCATCTCATTGATTTAGCTGGACAGATCGTATCATACCCTATGAAAATATGCTTACATCATTCGACACTACATAGTCAGAACAATGACTGTTGAGTCGAGACAGTCCATTCGCATCATTTGAATTGTCACGTCGCTACTCTCGGAGTACGGAGTTTTTTACGTCGCTTCTTCCTCGTCATTATTTTCTCACCGGCGATGCAAATGTATGTTGATAGGTCAACAGAACCCTGGACCATGACAATCACAATCCTCGGAAGTCGTTGAAGTATTAATTTATTTACGTTGAACAGTAGATCAGCATTATTGCGACTACCGGGGATTGTGCGTTCCCAACGAAAGGTGGCAGGTGTTGCTTGGGAACTTGAATCAGATCCATCCTGTCGTCTGTCCATCCTTTTTTATTTTTGTTCCATCATCAGCAACGTAAAAAAAAAAAAACACAGGCCCAAATAGGAAAAGACCGAAGAATCATCTGCAAGAACATGTCGAGTGACGGTGACGTATCGAAAATTTCGCCGATGCAATACGATAATAGACAGGAAAAGAAAACCAGTATTGGCCACGAGAGGGAAAGGGAAACCGATGATGATTTTCAGTCCCATGGATACGTTGCCGTTCATCATCGAGTAGCGACGACGACGACATCATCATCTATAAACAATCCTTCAAAAGATCAGAATAGCCAACGCACGAAAGTGTATTCTTCTTCTTGGGCTAGCAATATGTCGCCCAATCTAAAAAGGCAAATCAGAATGACAGAAAATGGTGACAGGCCGATCGCCACACCAGGAAAATTCCCAAGATCTGCAACCCCGAACATGAGCAATCTGTCTTCCGAAAAGGCTGGACCGGAAGCACTCTTCGAGACACGAAGCAACAACAACAACCGTACAACACTCAATTCGCAGTACTCTGACGACGCATCCCTTGCACATCTCGATATGGAAGACTTTTCTACCAAAAATTCTTTCAAGGGGTGGTTGGCAGGTGGCCTGTTGGACATTTTGAATTCAGCGGCAGGATTCACTATTGCGACGACCGGCACAATTCTTTCGCCTCCGCTTGCAATGACCAAAAATGTTGTTCTACCAGCCGTACTAGCCATCGTAGTAGACACGCTGGACAACATTATTCCGCTACGAGTCCAAGATTGGTTCCGAATACTATCGTCCAGTATCTATCACCTATATTCAGTTCTCAAGTCGACAGAAAAGGGACAACAGTTCCGCCATCAGTTCACTCTAGTTTTTCAAAATTTGTTTGAGATGTGGAGTTCACCGGAATCTCGGCAGTTGGCAGTCGATGGAGTGGTTGCCGGGATTAAGTTGGCTGATGCATTGCAGTAAGTGATCGAATCATGTTTTTCTACCGAATAACCATACAAATCAGGAGGCATGTGTTTTTGTCATATTTCCCTGGCGCTCAACTCATCGGTTTCGTTTCTTTCCGTACTTCAGTACTCCAGAAATGCAAGTTTTTCTTGAACAAGTCAGCCTCGTCGGTTGTCGACTGGTCGATGCAATCGGAAGTGGAAAGACCAAACAATTCATACGAAATAGTGGCGATTTAGCCTGGCAAGGAATCGAGTTGGCCGTTGACCCGACGACAATTCTGGCCATGGCAGAAGTAACTGCTCATTTCTGCCATGCCTTGGAGGAGCTAGATGACTCTTTTCATCCAACACCCAGGGCGATTCGAAACACCCAAAATCGAGCTACCTACCTTCGAACACATCGGATGACTGACTATCGCTCGGACCGTATTGAGAATATCATTCTGTCCAGTCTGGGAATACAAGAGGAATCATTACCCGAAAGTGTCGATGACCGAGATGCCGTCGACTGTGATGGTGTGTCAATGGGAAGCGTTCCCTCCAACGTTGCTTTTCTGCAAGAGACCGTGTCGCAAGTCGACTCGGATAATCGCTTGAATGAGACGAACTGTGTCAATTCGACGTGGGCAAAGTCCAAAGACAAAGTAGATACTGATTTATTACGAGAGAAGATATTGGAAAAAAGACGCACTCCTTCACGAAAAGCATTCATCGCAGCGGATCAAAACCGATGGGAATCGTCTCTGTCAACTGTGGCAGCAGCAAAACTGCAGGCTGGCTCGGATGTTATGGAAAATGCGTCCATTTCGCATAGCAAGGAGAAAATCGACGAGGCAGATATCGGCAAAATGCTTCGCAGTGGGGACAATTTTAGCGCGAATGAGTTGATCGATACTTTCGAAGGAATCAATGCCATTAGTCAGGAGGAAACTACGGCGATGCAATTTTATCGAATTGTCGATGATCTCCTGGAACAGAAACGTAGAGCGAAAATACATGAAAAAGCAAAAATCATTGGCAACGGATTCGATGCAGATAGTGGTCATACTGGAGTACAACAGCACAATGCAACCGTAAGACGCTTCGGAAGAAAAACAAAGCGCATCGAGCACAGGTCCAAGGATGTTCGGGAACAATATTCCAATTTGCGTCGAGTATGGAAATACCCACCCATTCTTTTATATTTTTGTGGATGTATTTTTTCCTTCATTCTCTTGACGTGGTTTGGATTTGGTTTGTTCGGATTTTACAAATTTTACCAAGGGATGCAGCATCAAACGACCTCGCCAAACGACTGGTCCGGAAGTCGTTCGTCTCACCTAGAATCGAGTCCGAATGAAATCGTCATTAGGATCGTGAAAGAAGTCATCCGTGCAAACGATGATGATGTTCAAACTCAACGAGGTGGTAATGATCCAAAACATCATCGAAGCGAAGATGCATTTTCAGAAAATGAACTGTCTGAAATGTTACAATGTCTTGGAGCGCAGTGAGATGTTTTGATGGAACATCCCACGAGGGACAAAAGATTCTTCATCTCCCTCGTCCCAATTCATCCTCAGGGACAATTGATGATTAATACTTTGCTTGTCTCTGTTGCGGTAAAGGACTTGCCGTATCATTTGGTCGTGAGGATACATTCCTCAAAAAGTTCGAGATTGGACTCAGTCACAATGTGATGCTTAATACGGAGGCAGCATGAACAAAGTGGCAATTATACATGTGAGGCGATTCACCGGAGAAGCTTCCAAATTTAAATGATTCGATGATGTAACGCACGTTCTTACTTCACACGAATACGAAAGATATGAAAACTCTACTTCTGCCACAGCGACCAATCCGTTTTCTCTGTGACTTTTCATCCTGCCCTATGAAACCACAAAGACTGTTTATTGCATCGCCAAAACTGTCATTTACTGCCATGCCAAAGCACAATTGCCGTGGAGTAGTTGGGAGGCTACTGCTCAAAGTTTGCTCTCACTCGTTTAATGGCTTGAGGATCGAAAACGCAACCAAAAAGGAGCAGATTTTCTTGACGGAGAAACAAAAATATAAATAAAAGAGTGAAGAAATTACTGTAACTAAAACCGCGAAAAAGCAAACGAAAGAGACGAGCATGTCTTACACTGTTGCTGAGTGTTGAGTCGTACTGTACTCGGAGAAGTATGTTGCAAATCGTATGATGGTTATATAGACAACATGAAATTACTACGTAATATTATCACTTCGTCAAGAAGTAGGTATGATAATCGTCAAAAATCCTCTTCCGAAGTCCGTAGTGGAACTAACCGTAAATGTACAGAGCTACGCTGGATAGGATAAAGGAATTTTACTGTAAAGTTTATATCGTATGGCCAGAAACTTTCAAAAGATTCATAGTCAAAGCGAACAACGTCTATACTAAACAACATGAAAGAACAGATTCCCTCGTCCAGCTAACAACTGGCCAACAACATATAGGTCAGTTCATTCAACAAGCTGGAAGGGGAACCAAGAGTGGTTGCGAGTGCGTTGAATGAGGGTAGGCAAGGAATGGATCGAGCTTAGTTTCGGTAATGATATGTCTACAAAGAGCAAATGAGGCAAGTGTTAGGACGCTGGAGATGATGTTCCAGGAACCATGATGACGTCACGTAATGGGCTTACCTTGACTTCCTTTGGAGGTTTGTCTTCGTGGTAGTCCTTTCTGGATCCCTTTCCACCCTTTCCTTCGTCTCCTCCTTTGGATCCCTTTCCGCCCTTTCCGTCATCGTCGTCTCCTCCTTTGGATCCCTTTCCGCCTTTTCCTTCGTCACCTCCTTTGGATCCCTTTCCGCCCTTTCCGTCATCGTCGTCTCCTCCTTTGGATCCCTTTCCGCCTTTTCCTTCGTCTCCTCCTTTGGATCCCTTTCCACCTTTTCCGTCATCATCGTCTCCTCCTTTGGATCCCTTGGATCCTTTTCCACCTTTTCCATCGTCTCCTTTGGATCCCTTTGATCCTTTGGAACCTGCTCCACGCGTGTGATCCTTTTCGGGATAACTAGAGTAGGTGCCGCCCAAGAGTCGCTCAAAGTCGGCGTCGGCGTCGGCATCTTCCAAGCCACCCTCTACATCGACTTGTCGCAGGTTTTTGTATTCGTCGGCAAGTGAAACTTGGCTAAGGGCTACAACGGCCAGAGAAACGATCAAGCTAAAACGGACCATGGTGAATTAACAACAACAAAAAGACTGAAAAAAGTGGACGGAGATGTACTTTTTATGAGCAGTAGGAGAAGTTTAGTCTCGCTTCCGGATGAAATTTGTGATATTTTTGTGAAAGACGACGATACGCAAGTCGTTCGCTTTACGTGAGCTGGATGTGTAATTACTCTAGTTTCAATTTGGATGAAAAATGTGGATGGGTTGCATCCTCGTCTTTTGCGCGGTAAAAAGCCATGGGTTTAGGCGGACCTGGCGGAGAGTCGGGCAGGCACCATAGAGTGAGTACGATTCAAATCTTCAAAACCGTTATAGCCCCATCCGATTACTTGAAACTAAAGGTCTCGTTCACTACGGTATTTAGGACACACATGGATGAAGAGGAAGTCGAACGGCTCTATGACTTCTTTACGAGGAAACACATGAGAATTTGTGGAATGTCGAAACAATATCGTTTCGGAAGCGTTAGTTAAGTCTTTGATAATGAGAATGAGAATATTTCGTGGGATAGTTCCAAACACAGAGGTTTACCGCCATTCTCAAGCCTTAAGAGACAACTCGATCTTCAGTCTTCATCCATCCGCCTGACGTACTTTCGTTTGAATGAATGAACAAAGCACTTATGGTCCAAGTGATCTCATTTTTCTCACGGACTTTATTGTGATCATTGTTTCAACAGAGACTCCGGGTTCTCTCCAAATTTTTGCCAACACACAAAAAACGAAAGGCCGCCTCTTTTCACTTGGGTTCCCTCTTTACTTCTCTATGACTGACTGCATGATTCATTTCAATCCCACCGGCGCCAAGTAACATGCACCTTGTATTCGTACTTCGTCGTACTGACTGTGAAGTATACGTACTACCTAGGCATACTAACAGCAAGTCGTACAGAGAATGATGCTTGGAGACGTGCCGGGATCGAAGGGAGAGACCGTGTGCTCGATAGTTCCAGCCGTAATTGTAAGTAAGACTACGTGTAATGATTATGATTGGACGGGTTTCCTTTCGCCGAAGGTGTAGGAAGCAGCATCGAAACAATGAATCGATCCATCATCCTGTTGTCTCTGATGCCACAGAAGTCTCTCTGTGACGTCGAAATCTGAGCGAGTATCCTGTTGGGAGAAAAAACACAAGACACGAAGATATCCTCCAATCCCAAGACGAGTGTGTTTTCGATTCCTAATCATGGTGTATGCATAACGATCGATTACTGGCTGTGGCGATGGAAATGCTAGATATGAAACAACTGTCGTTGGTTGGTATGATGTATACGACGTAATCTCCAAATACTCTCATGCCGACGACTTTTTTTTTGCTGATGACAAAGAAGGCACTGACTTGTGTTGGAATACAAGATCATCGCCCATCAGTCGACTGCGAAAAGTAATCTTTTTCTTCCATCGGCAACAGCACCCACAGTACTTTCGAGGCACACGTTGGCCCTCTGCCCTCTCACACGGCCACCACATGGTGGTTTCGTTTCTCCACGGAGTTTCAAATGAACACAACACATCCCTTCAGGCGAATTGCATGCCTCGATTATTGGAGGCCAGGAAGGTGAACCAACTTCTTGGATACGAAAAAACATGCTGAAGTTGCTAGGAGTAGTTGGTATACCCTTAACAATATAGAACTTCGTTTTCTCGACATGTAAAGTTTCCATACCTTACAAATACTGTCTGAGTCCATCCAACAACGGGATGAAGATAACAGTAAATACTTCTCAACAACGTTCCAAAGTTCGAATCGATGGACCTCCGCTTTTCCTCATCCAACTAGAGTACCAAAGATTGAAGACATTTTCACTCAAAGGAAGCCAAGATAGATATAAGACGTCTCGACTTGCCTCTACAGCGGCCAAACAAGTTCGGCAGCACGAAAAACAAGGAACGTACGGATAATTTTGCCGCTGGTTTCGTGTACCCTTCCACCGCTAAACTCTACGACAGAAGTATTCTTGACGACGGTAGGCAGTAATCTCAAATAACAAAAGAATTAATGAAAAGAGATCATTCAATCTTTCCCAATCATACATCCGAACACATAAAATTTGTAAGAAGAAGAAAAGACGGGTTTTGCACAAATCGCCATCCCGTTTTTTTTTCACTTCCGTAAACGCTCTCGAAAACAACCCACAGTTTAGGCAGCTTCCTCGGCTTCTTCGGCAACAGGAGGAGTCTCCTTCTCGGGGGTTACATCATCCGAAAGTTCCTTGGCCTCCTTCTCTTCGAGAGTCGCGGGGTCGACAGCTTGAGGGGCTTCCTTGCAAATAATGGCGTAGTAAATGCCGGAAAGGACCATGTTGATGTCTTCTGCACTCTCCGTCAAAGGCAAAACAGCAATAATGATGGCAGCACCAAAACCCCAGGCAATGGCGACCAAAACCCAAAAGGCAAAGTAACTACGGGTGAAAACACCAGCAGGGACAGATAGGAGGGGCCAGACAAAAATCAAGAGGATAGTCAAAATGTAACCACGTCGTTGAATCCAGCGCTCGGCACGGCGGAGCATGACAGGATCTTGCTCCTCTGAAGTCAAACCACGTTCATCTTGTTCAACAAGAGTAATGTTCTTGTTCAATTCGGAGAAGTCGTAGTTCTGAGGATCGATAAACTTGGAGTAGACGAAATGGATGAAAGCGGAAGAGAGAATCGCAATCAAGTTTCCAGAAAGCATGACTTCGTTTGTTCCAAGAGTATCAACAGTGACAGATCCGCTCTGAACAACAGCGCCAACGATCCATCCCACAACAGCCAAGATGAAACCGGCCCAGGCAGCAATTACAGCACCAGTTCCAGATGCCTTGTCCCAAGTCATCAAGTTCCACAAAGGAACAACAGCAGATCCAATTACGACACCCATGAACAAATAGACCCATCCAAGGTTGAGTCCAATGGTTTGGAGGAGGATGGCAAGCACTCCCATGATCAGACCAAAAACCACGATGACGACACGGGAAACAAAAAGAATCTGTTGTCCAGTAGCTTCAGGGTTGATGTATTCACGGTAAATGTCGTATGCCACAAGAGAGGACACGGCGATAGACTCGGCAGATCCAGTGGACACAATGGCCATGAAAAGCATTACCAAAATGAGAACGGATCCAGCTTGTCCCAGCAAATGTGTGGCAACAGCAGGTGGGACCAAGCCAGCGCCGGCCTCGCTCGAGGTAATGGGAAGCATCAAAGCGGTAGAAGACAAGCCAAGAGAGGTTGCCAAGGAGAAAGGAATGGCAAACCAACAGATTCTGGAGAAAGAAAAGGTCATTTGTGAGTGTTCATCGTATGCATGGTTCAGTAGATTTTCCTGTATCAACTTAGTACGTACCCTCCAAGAAGGTATCCTCTCGCAGCAGAAGCGGGTCGGGCGGCAATTGCGGATTGCCAGTAGGATTGATCGACAAAGACGGTACCAAAGTTTCCGACGATGTTGATGATTCCAAACATGAGGCCATTACCAGAGAGCATGGTCAAGTAAGAACCGTCACGGTTTCCAGCGACGGGTCCGCAAGCGTAGGTTCCAGGTTGGAAAAACGTACTTTCGACAGAGTTGTCAGTCGAAAAGATTTGTTGACATTCCTCCGTAGAGTAGTTTACAGTGAGGTCCAAAAAGGTGTAGATAGTATCAGAAGAATATACCTTGATGTAGACAATGAAGATCATGAGGATCAACACCGCAAAAATGATCAGTGTGTGGATGTAACTAGCCAAGAATGTAGCTTGAAGACCACCAGAGGCAGTGTACAAGATAACACCCCAGGGGATCAAGAAAGCTGCCAATCGGTAATCAACACCGGTCAAAGCTTCAACAGTAGCGGCACCACCGAGCAACAGCATTGCAGTGACGATGATATTGGCGGCGAAGCAAAAGAAGAGGAACGTCTTGTGTGCCGTACGCCCCCAACGAGCGTTGACAATCTCACAAACGGTGTGGGCCGAGGGGGCAACTTTCTTGAGGTTGATGGCGAGGACACCAAAAAGCAAAACCTGAATAGTGGCACCGGAAGCATACCTGTCAGTCACCAAATGGGGTGTGACAATAGATGGATGAGACTATAGTTCACAAAAAGAAAAATGATCCACCCATATTTCACACTTACCAAAAAGGGCCAGAAACTCCATACTGCCAGGCGACATTGGAAGACTGGAGGAGCGTGGCAGCCCAAGTCCATTGAGAGACAATGACCGAGGCAGTCAATCCTGTCTTGATCATACGACCAGCAGTGCTGTACAAATGATTGAATATAGGGAGAGTCAGTGAGTTCTCCGTCCATTTCGTGTGATGGAATGTGAGTCCGTGTGTATGCAAGAAGGACACTTACTTGAAATGTTCACTGGTGATTTCTCCCTTGTGTCCAAAATATTTGTTCATGTAGACGAGAGCAGTAGTAATGAGACTGAAGAGGATTCCGAATCCCAGAACGACACCGTATCCTATCAAAAGTATGGAAAGGATTGATAGAAACATAATATTTGTTTAGGGATGTGATGTTTCCCAAAGTGATATAAACTTCACAACAAATCTTGTCACTTACCGACACCCTCGGGAAGAGGTGGTTTCCCACCAAAGAAGGACGATTCACCTTCATATTCAAGGAAGGGAGGAACGACGTTGTTACGGTTGTCGAGATCAACAAACACTTCGTCCATGGTGATGATGTACGATTACTTTCTCTTAAGCGTGTATCGGATCTTCCAAGAGAGAAAAGGAAAATTATGAGGCGTGTTGGGAGATTTTTCAGTTTGTCGAAGAGATTTGTCGTTTTTACTGTGTCAAAAGAGTGGAGAGAGCAGAGTGGATCTTTTCTATCAAAGAGTGTCTTCTTCAAAAAAAATTCACTCACTGAAATCCAGCCAGGTTACGGGAGTCAAGAGGAAACTTAATACACTTGTGAAAAATTAGATTCAGAGCTCTGAAATGATTACTTTGAAAATCTTAAATAATTTAAATAATTTTCTCTTGGACCGTGACAGAAGTCTACGCCCCCATGTACCAGGAGATGTGTAAGTGGATTGGATCAACTTCCAAATTTCATTGAGAACTTATGTCATCTTCGTCGCTATAATGGTGAAGAAGTGTCATTTTAAATGATACGAAGTACGACTGCGCAATACGGTAGTAGCTACGATAGAGCAATTTTTAACTGTAAACAAAGAAATAAAATTATGTATGATATAATACAGCTATTAATATAAAATATTGACTTTCTCCAGCGGCAACGCAAACGGCCGTAATCCTACGTACTACGTAGTGATATCTGATATTGAAGATTCTTTTATGATGATGATGTTCAAGGTTGTGTGTTGCAAATTCTGACCTGCTATCATAGCCTTGGATGCCTTTCACACATCCCTGGTGATGTTAATTGAATTCGTCCATCCTTTCGGAAAAGAAACTCATTTAAATGACACCAAACAATCATGTGCCCAAAAAGAATACTGCAGATCAACTGCTTCCAGAACTTTGCAACATTATGACTGGTTCATATATATGAATTTTGAACATTAAATACTTGCTCCGGACTCCAGAGTACTGCATACGGAGCAGTTTGATACGGCAGGAGGTATCCCCTTATCATCAATAGATTCCAGTTTTCTTCAGTGTGTGCTTTTATACCTCTATTTCGCCTCCATATACGACGTATTCCTGACTCGTAGAGAGAGCGTCACATGTCTTAATTGGTCGGGTTCACAGTTTACAGCATTTTATAAACAATTATTGTTTATTAATACGAGTTTCGTTGATAAAATCTTCACTTCCCTGCAAACACGTCCTACCGGTAATTGTTTTCTGCTCGTGGTTCTACTCTAGCTAGGTAGTACGGTAGGTAGCTCTGGTAGGGAGTGTCTCCGGTCTCCTTGCCATTGAGCCTGGCTCTACCTAGCTACCACCGGTAGCTAGCGCCCGTTCGTATTTGCAGCAAGTTCACACTTTTCTGTGTATTTTTCGCGATCACTGCCAAAAAAAAAACGATCCTTTCCATGTGCTTCCAGTCGATGGAATGGGAGTTGTGGCTTGGTGGCTTCGTTGTTGATGACATCCTATAACGCGCTTTCGCTGCCTTCTGACTTGCTGTAGGTGATACAAACTTTGCACTGACGGTGTCCTTTCTTTGTGTCTCGGCCCGACGACCATTAATGCGGTTATTCAAAAGCACGAATTCCGTCTGCAGCAGCAACAACAAATAATTGTGGGAATCGTATTCCTTTTTTTTCTTTGTGGCGATGATGTAACGTTAACCCTATGATACACGCATCCTACAGACATATCCAAAAACAATTGCAGCCGAATTGTCATCCAAAAAAGTGAAAAAAGTCGCCAATCGCAAGAATACAGCAAGCATGAATGTACCTGACAGAGATGAATGTTGTAGGCTGAGAATAGTAAGGACAAGATTTTCGATTGCATCGTAACTCTTTGTTGTCGTAGAAAACCTACAAAGATGCGACAGGATGAACGGAGGACAGATAATGAAATCTATTTTATGGCTATGCAAACTACCATGTAGCTACCGGTAGTTCCGTATCTGAGAAGTTGACTCACCAACCTAGCCCCGAAGGACGAGACACTGCAGGCCAGGGATGTGGTTGTAATGGTAATAAAAACCTCCTACGGGAGGAGGAAAAAGTTCATCTGGTTGGAGAGGAAGGCGTGTAAGGTGAGAATGAGCGTATTTTTATGCGTTTGTTTGTTTGTGTGTTTGTTTGTTTGTTTGTGTGCCTTTTGGTTTTATGGTAGTCGAGAAACTGTGGTGGTCGAGTTGTTTGATGTGGAGGTTGTTCTCAATGTGGTGGTGGTTGTGATCATTGTGATCTCCAAAGTCGGAGTGGGATGTGTGATGCTGTTGGGAAGGAAATAGGTGTTGATAGGACGAGTTGTCAGTGTTGACGTACGTTGCTGTCGTGATGCCATCGTCGTCGGTGTCGGGTTGCGTGGAGGTGCAACATGCATCGAATCCAACGATGGAGTCAAGTCGCTTCCAAACGAATGTGGAAAAGATCACTGCAGCAGATTGATTGACTGTGAAGATGACGCTGCCGAACAACTAACAGTAGTAGGTAAGACTCTATTCTAGCTAGCTGCCGGTAGTAGTAGATAGTAGAGAGCTATTACTCTACTCTTAGAGAGCAGTGGAGTACTGGTAAAATTTACGAAAATCTACGATAGGAGCATGAAATGAAATCAACGTTTACAGTTACGACTACAAGGTAGTAGAGTACCGGTAGTAGGTAGTCTAGTTAGGTAGACTATGATACCCGGGTAGCCAAACTACCGTAACCGTAGTACAACAGTACGGTACCCCGTAGTACGGTAGTCGTACGTAGTATAAAAGCAACTTTATACGAAAAAAATGGAAAGTGAAAAACCAAGGCCGCCTAAACTGTTAATTATTTTTTACTGTTAGTTTCTCAGAAAAAAAAACAACTAGCTAGTAGGTAATAATAATAGTACCGGTATATCAATCATGCAGTAGTAGTAGTAGTCACAATAAAAAATATCATCACGTGATTCATTCTCATGCAATTTCTCTCACAAATTTGCCCCCCTTGAGATGTAACATGACTCTGTAAAATATATGTTGAGGATCTGTCTATACCCAGTTCTCAGACTGCAACTCGTTCTCAACGGCATCTTGGACATTCTGTGCCAACTTTTGCCAAGGTATCTTTCTCAACTGTGATCCAAGGTTCTTCTTGATAGGTCGGGTGAATTGGTGAATTGATGCGAAACTTGGGGGCAATAACGGTAGACCCAATTCTTCAACAACCGCAGGCTCTCCCATACAAGACACGATTGAGGGGACAGATGGCTCCATATCTATGACATTCATTGTGGCTGTATCATTTTGCGACAAATCATCCCCATCACTTGGTTCAATTGCCACTGTTTCTGCTGGAAGTTTATCTTCGGCATTCTCCATGACTGTATCATCTGGCAGTGAATCATACTCATCACTTGGTTCAATTCCCTCTGTTTCTGCTGCAAGTTTATCTTCGGCATACTCCATGTCTGTATCATCTGGCAGCGACTCATACTCATCACTTGGATCAACTCCCTCTTTTTCTGCTGGAAGTGATACATCAAGCCTCGACAAACTTGCATCATCATCAAAGTAACTTACAATGGTGCTGCTGGTTGGTCCATTGGTGGACTGGACAGAGATGTATCTTTCAGGAGTCTCGACAGGAGCTGCTGCATGATAGTCTTCATTGATTTGAACATCTGGTCTGGCTGTGTCAGCCTTGTCATCGTCACCTGACATTGAGGTTGTTCCTTGCTTGGAAACCAAAAGTTGCTTGGCAATCGTAGTTTTGTGGCGAAGGAGGGATTCTCGAAGCAACTCATCATGCAACATCCCCTTGCAGGTTTGGAGTTCATTCTTGTAGCTTGCCTCTCCCTCTAGTGCACCACTAGCGCTGCTTGGCTGTGAAAGTCGATGGGCAATCGATGAACCCAAGAGGAAAAGACCAAGCAATGCAATGGCCAACTCAACAAAGTCTTTTGTTCCACGGACCAACTTGCGGTTTTCATGGCCGTCAGCTGTACCTTCATCAATCACCATGTTTGTGGCTTGCAAACGAAGCTCGGCAAGAGTGCTCATGATTTCTTGGACTTGGTTCTTGATGGAATGCATTTCCATCTCAATCTGCTGCGCATCCTCCTGCAAATGTGGAACTGGATCATCGTCACAGACTGAAACCTCTGGCAATTGGGATCCACTACCGTCAGACTTCTCAACCTGGGCAGCAGAGGCGGTACACAATGCTGGAGTTCCCAATGTGGAGGGTTCTAGATCCACATCGACTGGTAGGTCAACATTAGAGCTTTTTGCGATTTGAACGTCTGGATTTCCAATGTCCTTGCTTTGCTGCCGTGCTTGATTTAAGTGTTCCATCAAGGGGGGGCTAGAGGTCTCTGCTCTGTCAGCTTTGGCAGAACATTGTCCGCTAGAATGCTTAGAATCAAAGTTGACAGCAATCTCTTGAACAGGCATTTCATCAACTTTGTTTTCATGAATGATAGTGCTTGTCTTGCCCTCATCACACTGATCTTTGGTAAAATCCACATGGCATCCGTCTACTTTTGCTTGAACAGCTGCTTGTGATTGTATTTCCCCATGGGACTCACTCAAATGGTTAACAGGACTAAAGTTTCTTCCAGTGCTTGATGCAAAAGCCTCAATATCTTCGTCATCATGAGTGATTTCTTCTGTTAGAGTCTCTGAACTGTTTTCTTCTTTGCCAAAATCTTGTTCAGAAACTGGTGTCCTGGCAGCCTCAACAAGTACGTTGTGAACATTTTCAAGGAGAGACTCTCCAGGGTTTTGCGTTGGTAGTTCTGTTTCCACTTTCTGGGGGGTAGTAGATTCTGAACAAGTTGGTGAGGTCGCTTGAGCCCTGACTTTCAGTCTATTCATGAGTTCCTTTTGTCTCTGCCTTTCCCTTTTCATTCGAACTTGAATGTTTTTCAAGACTTCAGAGGTTTCAACTCTTTGGGTTGAGTCAGATAGAAGGGAAATTGTAGAGTCATCAAACTGCTGAAGCTTTGTGAAATGATCGTTGACCGTAAATTTGAGTGCTTCCAGCTCTTGGTGTTCTTTATCCAGTAGACCACGTGATTCTTGAATCTCTGATTTAACTTGACCCAACTTTCCATCAAAATCAATCCATCTGGAGGATTCAAAAACCTGATCAACTACTGAAGAAAGACCTTTCAAATACTGCATTTCCAAAGTATCAATCCGTTTGCAAAATTGCTGCTCTTGATCTCGTAAAGCAGCTTCTCTGGCAGTTTTTTCTTCCAGTAATGCATCCCCACTTTTACCTTCAAGATTTGATTTGAATGACTTGAAATCTGAGTTCAAAAGTTCAAACTGTTCTTTCAAACTCTTTAGTTCCTTGGAGGAAATTTGAGCTTGGTGAGACAGCTTTTTAGAATAGTCTGCAATATCAGCCTCTCGCAACTTTGCAGCTTCTTCTCTTTCTGTTGCTATGGATTCATTTTGCTGGGCAATTTTGGATGACATATTTGACTCCAAAGATGCCAGAGCATCCGTTAGATTTGAAATATGATCCATACATGTGCCTAATCTTGAATCTAGATCAATTTGTGCATCTTTGGCTTCTGTCCTTTCTTCAACATGGAGTTGGTTGAACGCCTTTTGTTGTTCTGTAAGTAAGTCCAACTTGGAATCAATTGTTCCTGTACTTTCCTTGATTCCAGTGACATCTTCTTTTGTTGCTAAAAATTGCACCTTAAGGGTTTCAACTTCAGAAATCAGTGCATTCAAGACAAGTTCAACAGTATCCTTGCTTCTTTCCAGGCATAACGAACTATATGCAACACCATTATCTTTTGAATCTGTGAGGTGAGCCAAAGAGGCGTATGCAATAGGACCTTCCTTGTTTAGGTTTTCATCATCATATTGAGACTCGGAATTATCCACATCCTCTGGCTCAGCTGGAGGAGGAAGCATTGTCTTCATTTCCTTTATTGGAACTGCTGTAGAGACTGGGTTGATTCTCATGTTCAAAGCATCAGCCAGAGAATTTGGCTGTGGCAACACACCTGATTTCTGCCGTTCCCCCTCTTCAGTTGATATGTCCGATGATCCAGTGTCAGACTCATGATTGGAAGATACTCGTTCCATTATGGTAGCAAGAAGATTTCTTTGGCCAAGAGGTACCATAGAAGTACCACATTGAAGAGTTTGCTTAACTGATAATTGAGACGGTACTAGAAACTCCTCATCATCATCCCCTTCAACATAAGTGACTTCAGAAACTGATGTATCCTCTTGTCCAACTTTCGGAACAAGTGATCCAGTAACAGACTCTTCAACTCTTGAAAAGCTTTTGGGTAAATTTGGATTGATTTTGCCTGTTTGAATCATTGGTGCTGTGGATGTAGGATTAATACGCATATTTAAAGCATCAGCAAGAGATTGGGGTTGTGGCAAAACATTGGGCGCAAAAAGTTCTTGCAAAGAATCATCTGAGTCTGATTCCACTAAATCACTGCTATCTTCACCTGCAGCAGATGCCTTCTCCATCACAGCTTGCATGAAGCTCTTCCTAGATTGGGGACCTGGTGCAACCACCCCTCCTCCAGACTTCTCTCTGATGGCTGGTGCATTGGAGGATGGGTCAACCTTCATGCCCAGGGCCATTGCCAGACTGTTGGCCTGTGGCCTGTAGGATGGATTAGACTGCTCAGTATCCTGTGTACTGGACTCCTCTGAATCACTGCTATCTTCACCTGCAGCAGATGCCTTCTCCATCACAGCCTGCATGAAGCTCTTCCTAGATTGGGGACCTGATGCAACCACTCCTCCTCCAGACTTCTCTCTGATGGCTGGTGCATTAGAGGATGGATCAACCCTCATGCCTAGGGCCATTGCCAGACTGTTGGCCTGTGGCCTGTAGGATGGATTAGACTGCTCAGTATACTGTGTACTGGACTCCTCTGAATCACTGCTATCTTCACCTGCAGCAGATGCCTTCTCCATCACAGCTTGCATGAAGCTCTTCCTAGATTGGGGACCTGGTGCAACCACCCCTCCTCCAGACTTCTCTCTGATTGCTGGTGCATTGGAGGATGGGTCAACCTTCATGCCCAGGGCCATTGCCAGACTGTTGGCCTGTGGCCTGTAGGATGGATTAGACTGCTCAGTATACTGTGTACTGGACTCCTCTGAATCACTGCTATCTTCACCTGCAGCAGATGCCTTCTCCATCACAGCCTGCATGAAGCTCTTCCTAGATTGGGGACCTGATGCAACCACTCCTCCTCCAGACTTCTCTCTGATGGCTGGTGCATTAGAGGATGGATCAACCCTCATGCCTAGGGCCATTGCCAGACTGTTGGCCTGTGGCCTGTAGGATGGATTAGACTGCTCAGAATACTGTGTACTGGACTCCTCTGAATCACTGCTATCTTCACCTTCAGCAGATGCCTTCTCCATCACAGCCTGCATGAAGCTCTTCCTAGATTGGGGACCTGATGCAACTACCCCTCCTCCAGACTTCTCTCTGATGGCTGTTGCATTGGAGGATGGGTCAACCTTCATGCCCAGGGCCATTGCCAGACTGTTGGCCTGTGGCCTGTAGGATGGATTAGACTGCTCAGTATACTGTGTACTGGACTCCTCTGAATCACTGCTATCTTCACCGGCAGCAGAAGCCTTCTTCATTACAGCCTGCATGAAGCTCTTCCTAGAATGGGGACCTGATGCAACCACCACTCCTCCAGACTTCTCTCTGATGGCTGGTGCATTGGAGGATGGATCAACCTTCATGCCCAGGGCCATTGCCAGACTGTTGGCCTGTGGCCTGTAGGATGGATTAGACTGCTCAGTATACTGTGTACTGGACTCCTCTGAATCACTGCTATCTTCACCTGCAGCAGATGCCTTCTCCATCACAGCTTGCATTAAGCTCTTCCTAGATTGGGGACCTGATGCAACCACTCCTCCTCCAGACTTCTCTCTGATGGCTGGTGCATTAGAGGATGGATCAACCCTCATGCCTAGGGCCATTGCCAGACTGTTGGCCTGTGGCCTGTAGGATGGATAAGACTGCTCGGTATACTGTGTACTGGACTCCTCTGAATCACTGCTATCTTCACCTTCAGCAGATGCCTTCTCCATCACAGCTTGCAAAAAGCTCTTCCTAGATTGGGGACCTGATGCAACTACCCCTCCTCCAGACTTCTCTCTGATGGCTGGTGCATTAGAAGATGGGTCAACCTTCATGCCCAGGGCCATTGCCAGACTGTTGGCCTGTGGCCTGTAGGATGGATTAGACTGCTCAGTATACTGTGTACTGGACTCCTCTGACTCACCATCATTTTCGCCTGCAGCATAAGTCTTTTCCATCACAGCCTGCATGAAGCTCTTCCTAGAATGGGGACCTGATGCAACCACCACTCCTCCAGACTTCTCCCTGATGGCTGGTGCATTGGAGGATGGATCAACCTTCATGCCCAGGGCCATTGCCAGACTGTTGGCCTGTGGCCTGTAGGATGGATTAGACTGCTCAGTATACTGTGTACTGGACTCCTCTGAATCACCCTCATTTTGGCCTGCAGAAGATGCCTTCTTCATTACAATCTGCATGAAGCTCTTCCTAGATTGGGGACCTGATGCAACCACCCCTCCTCCAGACTTCTCTCTGATGGCTGGTGCATTAGAGGATGGATCAACCTTCATGCCTAGGGCCATTGCCAGACTGTTGGCCTGTGGCCTGTAGGATGGATTAGACTGCTCAGTATATTGTGTACTGGACTCCTCTGAATCACTGCTATCTGCACCTGCAGCAGATGCCTTCTCCATCACAGCTTGCATGAAGCTCTTCCTAGATTGGGGACCTGATGCAACCACCCCTCCTCCAGACTTCTCTCTGATGGCTGGCGCATTAGAAGATGGGTCAACCTTCATGCCCAGGGCCATTGCCAGACTGTTGGCCTGTGGCCTGTAGGATGGATTAGACTGCTCAGTATACTGTGTACTGGACTCCTCTGAATCACCTTCATTTTCGCCTGCAGCAGAAGTCTTCTCCATCACAACCTGCATGAAGCTCTTCCTAGATTGGGGACCTGATGCAACCACCCCTCCTGCAGACTTCTCCCTGATGGCTGGTGCATTGTAGGATGGATCAACCTTCATGCCCAGGGCCATTGCCAGACTGTTGGCCTGTGGCCTGTAGGATGGATTAGACTGCTCAGTATACTGTGTACTGGACTCCTCTGAATCACCTTCATTTTCGCCTGCAGCAGAAGTCTTCTCCATCACAACCTGCATGAAGCTCTTCCTAGATTGGGGACCTGATGCAACCACCCCTCCTGCAGACTTCTCCCTGATGGCTGGTGCATTGGAGGATGGATCAACCTTCATGCCCAGGGCCATTGCCAGACTGTTGGCCTGTGGCCTGTAGGATGGATTAGACTGCTCAGTATACTGTGTACTGGACTCCTCTGAATCACCTTCATTTTCGCCTTCAGCAGAAGCCTTCTCCATCACAGCCTGCATGAAGCTCTTCCTAGATTGGGGACCTGATGCAACCACCCCTCCTCCAGACTTCTCTCTGATGGCTGGTGCATTAGAAGATGGGTCAACCTTCATGCCCAGGGCCATTGCCAGACTGTTGGCCTGTGGCCTGTAGGATGGATTAGACTGCTCAGTATACTGTGTACTGGACTCCTCTGAATCACCCTCATTTTGGCCTGCAGTAGAAGCCTTCTCCATCACAGCCTGCATGAAGCTCTTCCTAGATTGGGGACCTGCTGCAACCACCCCTCCTTCAGACTTCTCCCTGATGACTGGTGCATTGGAGGATGGATCAACCTTCATGCCCAGGGCCATTGCCAGACTGTTGGCCTGTGGCCTGTAGGATGGATTAGACTGCTCAGAATACTGTGTACTGGACTCCTCTGAATCACTGCTATCTTTACCGGCAGCAGAAGCCTTCTTCATTACAGCCTGCATGAAGCTCTTCCTAGATTGGGGACCTGATGCAACCACCCCTCCTCCAGACTTCTCTCTGATGGCTGGTGCATTAGAAGATGGGTCAACCTTCATGCCCAGGGCCATTGCCAGACTGTTGGCCTGTGGCCTGTAGGATGGATTAGACTGCTCAGTATACTGTGTACTGGACTCCTCTGAATCACCCTCATTTTGGCCTGCAGTAGAAGCCTTCTCCATCACAGCCTGCATGAAGCTCTTCCTAGATTGGGGACCTGCTGCAACCACCCCTCCTTCAGACTTCTCCCTGATGACTGGTGCATTGGAGGATGGGTCAACCTTCATGCCCAGGGCCATTGCCAGAATGTTGGCCTGTGGCCTGTAGGATGGATTAGACTGCTCAGTATACTGTGTACTGGACTCCTCTGAATCACTGCTATCTTTACCGGCAGCAGAAGCCTTCTTCATTACAGCCTGCATGAAGCTCTTCCTAGATTGGGGACCTGATGCAACCACCCCTCCTCCAGACTTCTCTCTGATTGCTGGTGCATTAGAGGATGGATCAACCTTCATGCCTAGGGCCATTGCCAGACTGTTGGCCTGTGGCCTGTAGGATGGATTAGACTGCTCAGTATACTGTGTACTGGACTCCTCTGAATCACTGCTATCTTCACCTTCAGCAGATGCCTTCTCCATCACAGCCTGCATGAAGCTCTTCCTAGATTGGGGACCTGCTGCAACCACCCCTCCTCCAGTCTTCTCTCTGATGGCTGTTGCATTGGAGGATGGGTCAACCCTCATGCCCAGGGCCATTGCCAGACTGTTGGCCTGTGGCCTGTAGGATGGATTAGACTGCTCAGTATACTGTGTACTGGACTCCTCTGAATCACCCTCATTTTGGCCTGCAGCAGATGCCTTCTCCATCACAGCCTGCATGAAGCTCTTCCTAGATTGGGGACCTGATGCAACCACCCCTCCTTCAGACTTCTGTCTGATTGCTGGTGCATTGGAGGATGGGTCAACCTTCATGCCCAGGGCCATTTCCAGACTGTTGGCCTGTGGCCTGTAGGATGGGTTCGACTGCTCAGTATACTGTGTACTGGACTCCTCTGAATCACTGCTATCTTCACCGGCAGCAGATGCCTTCTCCATCACAGCCTGCATGAAGCTCTTCCTAGATTGGGGACCTGATGCAACCACCCCTCCTCCAGTCTTCTCTCTGATGGCTGGTGCATTGGAGGATGGGTCAACCTTCATGCCCAGGGCCATTGCCAGACTGTTGGCCTGTGGCCTGTAGGATGGATTAGACTGCTCAGTATACTGTGTACTGGACTCCTCTGAATCACCCTCATTTTGGCCTGCAGCAGAAGCCTTCTCCATCACAGCCTGCATGAAGCTCTTCCTAGATTGGGAACCTGATGCAACCACTCCTCCTCCAGACTTCTCTCTGATTGTTGGTGCATTAGAGGATGGATCAACCTTCATGCCTAGGGCCATTGCCAGACTGTTGGCCTGTGGCCTGTAGGATGGATTAGACTGCTCAGTATACTGTGTACTGGACTCCTCTGAATCACTGCTATCTTCACCTGCAGCAGATGCCTTCTCCATCACAGCCTGCATGAAGCTCTTCCTAGATTGGGGACCTGATGCAACCACTCCTCCTCCAGACTTCTCTCTGATGGCTGGTGCATTAGAAGATGGGTCAACCTTCATGCCCAGGGCCATTGCCAGACTGTTGGCCTGTGGCCTGTAGGATGGATTAGACTGCTCAGTATACTGTGTACTGGACTCCTCTGAATCACCCTCATTTTGGCCTGCAGTAGAAGCCTTCTCCATCACAGCCTGCATGAAGCTCTTCCTAGATTGGGGACCTGCTGCAACCACCCCTCCTTCAGACTTCTCCCTGATGACTGGTGCATTGGAGGATGGGTCAACCTTCATGCCCAGGGCCATTGCCAGACTGTTGGCCTGTGGCCTGTAGGATGGATTAGACTGCTCAGTAAACTGTGTACTGGACTCCTCTGAATCACTGCTATCTTCACCGGCAGCAGAAGCCTTCTTCATTACAGCCTGCATGAAGCTCTTCCTAGATTGGGGACCTGCTGCAACCACCCCTCCTCCAGACTTCTCTCTGATGGCTGGTGCATTGGAGGATGGATCAACCTTCATGCCCAGGGCCATTGCCAGACTGTTGGCCTGTGGCCTGTAGGATGGATTAGACTGCTCAGTATACTGTGTACTGGACTCCTCTGAATCACCTTCAATTTCGCCATCAGCAGAAGCCTTCTTCATCACAGCCTGCATGAAGCTCTTCCTAGATTGGGGACCTGATGCAACCACTCCTCCTCCAGACTTCTCTCTGATGGCTGGTGCATTAGAAGATGGGTCAACCTTCATGCCCAGGGCCATTGCCAGACTGTTGGCCTGTGGCCTGTAGGATGGATTAGACTGCTCAGTATACTGTGTACTGGACTCCTCTGAATCACCCTCATTTTGGCCTGCAGCAGATGCCTTCTCCATCACAGCCTGCATGAAGCTCTTCCTAGATTGGGGACCTGATGCAACCACCCCTCCTCCAGACTTCTCTCTGATGGCTGGTGCATTAGAAGATGGGTCAACCTTCATGCCCAGGGCCATTGCCAGACTGTTGGCCTGTGGCCTGTAGGATGGATTAGACTGCTCAGTATACTGTGTACTGGACTCCTCTGAATCACCCTCATTTTGGCCTGCAGCAGATGCCTTCTCCATCACAGCCTGCATGAAGCTCTTCCTAGATTGGGGACCTGCTGCAACCACCCCTCCTTCAGACTTCTCCCTGATGACTGGTGCATTGGAGGATGGGTCAACCTTCATGCCCAGGGCCATTGCCAGACTGTTGGCCTGTGGCCTGTAGGATGGATTAGACTGCTCAGTAAACTGTGTACTGGACTCCTCTGAATCACTGCTATCTTCACCGGCAGCAGAAGCCTTCTTCATTACAGCCTGCATGAAGCTCTTCCTAGATTGGGGACCTGCTGCAACCACCCCTCCTCCAGACTTCTCTCTGATGGCTGGTGCATTGGAGGATGGATCAACCTTCATGCCCAGGGCCATTGCCAGACTGTTGGCCTGTGGCCTGTAGGATGGATTAGACTGCTCAGTATACTGTGTACTGGACTCCTCTGAATCACCTTCAATTTCGCCATCAGCAGAAGCCTTCTTCATCACAGCCTGCATGAAGCTCTTCCTAGATTGGGGACCTGATGCAACCACTCCTCCTCCAGACTTCTCTCTGATGGCTGGTGCATTAGAGGATGGATCAACCTTCATGCCTAGGGCCATTGCCAGACTGTTGGCCTGTGGCCTGTAGGATGGATTAGACTGCTCAGTATACTGTGTACTGGACTCCTCTGAATCACTGCTATCTTCACCTTCAGCAGATGCCTTCTCCATCACAGCCTGCATGAAGCTCTTCCTAGATTGGGGACCTGATGCAACCACCCCTCCTCCAGACTTCTCTCTGATGGCTGGTGCATTAGAAGATGGGTCAACCTTCATGCCCAGGGCCATTGCCAGACTGTTGGCCTGTGGCCTGTAGGATGGATTAGACTGCTCAGTATACTGTGTACTGGACTCCTCTGAATCACCCTCATTTTGGCCTGCAGTAGAAGCCTTCTCCATCACAGCCTGCATGAAGCTCTTCCTAGATTGGGGACCTGCTGCAACCACCCCTCCTTCAGACTTCTCCCTGATGACTGGTGCATTGGAGGATGGATCAACCTTCATGCCCAGGGCCATTGCCAGACTGTTGGCCTGTGGCCTGTAGGATGGATTAGACTGCTCAGAATACTGTGTACTGGACTCCTCTGAATCACTGCTATCTTTACCGGCAGCAGAAGCCTTCTTCATTACAGCCTGCATGAAGCTCTTCCTAGATTGGGGACCTGCTGCAACCACCCCTCCTCCAGACTTCTCTCTGATGGCTGGTGCATTAGAAGATGGGTCAACCTTCATGCCCAGGGCCATTGCCAGACTGTTGGCCTGTGGCCTGTAGGATGGATTAGACTGCTCAGTATACTGTGTACTGGACTCCTCTGAATCACCTTCAATTTCGCCATCAGCAGAAGCCTTCTCCATCACAGCCTGCATGAAGCTCTTCCTAGATTGGGGACCTGATGCAACCACCCCTCCTCCAGACTTCTCTCTGATGGCTGGTGCATTAGAGGATGGATCAACCTTCATGCCTAGGGCCATTGCCAGACTGTTGGCCTGTGGCCTGTAGGATGGATTAGACTGCTCAGTATACTGTGTACTGGACTCCTCTGAATCACTGCTATCTTCACCTTCAGCAGATGCCTTCTCCATCACAGCCTGCATGAAGCTCTTCCTAGATTTGGGACCTGATGCAACCACCCCTCCTCCAGACTTCTCTCTGATGGCTGGTGCATTAGAGGATGGATCAACCTTCATGCCTAGGGCCATTGCCAGACTGTTGGCCTGTGGCCTGTAGGATGGATTAGACTGCTCAGTATACTGTGTACTGGACTCCTCTGAATCACTGCTATCTTCACCTTCAGCAGATGCCTTCTCCATCACAGCCTGCATGAAGCTCTTCCTAGATTGGGGACCTGATGCAACCACCCCTCCTCCAGTCTTCTCTCTGATGGCTGGTGCATTGGAGGATGGGTCAACCTTCATGCCCAGGGCCATTGCCAGACTGTTGGCCTGTGGCCTGTAGGATGGATTAGACTGCTCAGTATACTGTGTACTGGACTCCTCTGAATCACCCTCATTTTGGCCTGCAGCAGATGCCTTCTCCATCACAGCCTGCATGAAGCTCTTCCTAGATTGGGGACCTGATGCAACCACCCCTCCTTCAGACTTCTGTCTGATTGCTGGTGCATTGGAGGATGGGTCAACCTTCATGCCCAGGGCCATTGCCAGACTGTTGGCCTGTGGCCTGTAGGATGGATTAGACTGCTCAGTATACTGTGTACTGGACTCCTCTGAATCACCCTCATTTTGGCCTGCAGCAGACGCCTTCTCCATCACAGCCTGAATGAAGGGCTTCTGTTTCATTGATGTTGTTGAATTTTCAATATTCTTGAGTGGTTTTTGTTCTGCATCACTTGAAGGTGCCATTGATGATTGGGTTGATTCTTCAGTATCAATTGAAACACGCATACCAAGTGCATCAGCCAGAGAATACTTTTTTGGGTCTCCCTGTTTCTCTTTTGCTTCTGCATGCTTGCCTCCTGGTTGAAAGGGATCATTAGGTTTTTCTGCATTTTGTGAGACTCTTTGCAAGACATTTGCAAAGAAACTTTTGTCCCTCCTGTCATTTTTTCTAGGTATTGGATCTTCCTTGGAGTCAAAAAATGATGCTGAGATACCAATTGCATCTGCAAGGTCCATTTTAGCTGAAGTTTCTTGAGGAGTGGTGTCTCTTTTCTTTGGAGATTCTAATCCAATGGCTTTTTTAAGTGCCTCACTATCAGTACCAAGTTGCTTGCTTGCTGTGAGAATGGCTTTGGCTTTTATTTTCTCCATTCTTGAAGTTTCTCTTGCAAGAGCATCAGCTCCTGTATACCCTTCGAGCCTTACAGCCCCAGTTGGAAGCATGCCTTGAGCTGGTTCAGAGAACTGTCTGTGGTTCATTGCTTCTGCCATTCGAAGCCTCCTTTCTTCAGTTTGTTTTGCAATAGCCCTTATGTCCACTTCTTCTTCACTAGATTCTTCCTCGCTTGATTCTTCTTCGCTACTGAAATCTGAGTCTGTTTCTGAACCCTCATCTGATACATCATCATCATCATCATCATCATCATCATCATCATGGGAATATTGCTCAGTGGGAGTCACACCAAGAGTGTTTGCCAGGGCACCTGTATCTGTCCCAAGCTCTTTGGCTGCAGATCGAATAGCCCTTTCTTTTATCTTTTCTATCCTTGACATTTGTTTTGCAAGAGCATCAGGGCCAGTGTATCCTTGCAAGAGCAAAGCATCTCCATTCTGTCCCGATGTTGAACTGCTTAATCTTGACTCATCAGCCATTCTGAGTCTTTGGTTTGCTGTTTCCCTTGCAATTGCTCTTATATCTGCACCGTCATCACTGATGTCTTCCGGATCTACTATTCCTATTCGAGCCCCATCACCGCTTGATTCTACATGATGGTTTTTTGTCTGCTGCTCTTGTAAAGAATTGGATTCATCCCCAACCGATGATGGACTGTTTGACCTCTTGGCTACCATCTCATTGAGCTTATGGTCCTTTTCAGCCATTTTCATACATGTCTGAAGAAGGACTTCAACCACTGCTTTGCTTGCATTATGTGCATATGCTAAATCAAGGGGAGTTGATCCTTTGTTTGTCTTGGAAAGACAGGTTTCTGGGTTTGAATCGGCTAACATCTTGACAATCTCTGCGTTTGCACCATTTTCACAAGCAAGGTGCAAGGGTGTGTAGCCATCTCTCTCAGGAATCACAGCAGCCCTAGGATATTTCTGTAACAGAATTGATACCATTTTGGTTGATCCTTTGAAAAGACATGCCGTGTGCAAAGGGGTTCGTCCAAATTGGTTGGTCTTCTGGAGCATTGAGGGCTGCTTAGAGATAAGGAAGTTGATGACATTAGATTTTGCTTTGTATGAGCATGCGTAATGGAGTGGTGTCCCAATCCACACGTCACATTCGTCGATTGCTGGTTTGTACGCCTTGTATGCTTGTTCAATTGTTTGCGTTGAAGCACCAAGGGTGCAAAGCATTGACAAAGGGAAGATATAACCACTGAAATGGGTAAAGTCGTATAACACTCTAGCAGTCTCTGGATACCGCTGAAGAAATTCACAAACATCTGGATCTGAGAACTTCTTAAATTCATCCCATGGATCGTGGTTGATCTTCTTTAACAGCTTACTAGCCATTCGTTTTTGAAGGGGATCTTGAAGATCGTGGAAGTTGGTAGGACCGTTATCTTCAGAAATAGAGGATGTGCTGGATTCGTCTTCGCTTTCTGTCCCAGAATGGGAGAAAGAGCCGTCTGATGTTTCGTGGCGAGAAGTTTGATGTTGCACCTCTCCGGTGGGATATTGAACGCCAACAGTCTCCCTCAGACGGTTGACATCAGAACCAAGCTCTCTTCCAGCGCTTTCAATGGCTTTGGCCTTGATTCTTTCCATCCGCGATCGTTCCTTTGCTAACGCCTCGGGTCCAGTATAACCCTCCAAGCGCACAGCGTCTGGATTATTAGTAGGTGGGACGGAAGCATTCCCTGTCATCGCTTCTGCCATCATCAACCGTCGCTGCGCTGTTTGTTGTGCAATTGCCCGAATCTTGGCACCCTCGTCACTGAGTTCTGAGTCTGAGTCCCCCGGTACCCGGTTGGTTGAGGAAATCGCCTCAGGCATCTTCAATCGACGCTTAGCCGTTGCCAAAGCAATCGCTCGAATTTGGTCCATCGACTCGTCGCTATCTTCATCATCACCGTTGCTATCGACACTAGACTCCGTCGACATCATCACAGTGTCTGGGGTCTGGAAAGGCATCTTGACCATCTTCTTCCTGTTGATTTCATCGTCTCCCTGTCCCAACCCATTTCGCTGAGCGGGTGTGTTCATGGTGGGTTCTTCGCTGTTAATGTCCAAACTGATGTCCCCGATGTTTGCGGAAACAGCTTGATTGTTTAGCTTGCTCTTTTTCTGGGAGGGACTTAAAGGGCGCCAAGATTGCTCAGATTCCTGCTTTTCTGCTCCGCTATAATTGTCTTTCGAAGACTCGCCACTTTGCTCGTTTCCCATTGCCTGACCAGCAGTCCTGCCCCAAAAATTAGAAGTTAAGACACTTCGCAATGGAGTATTTCACTCAGATACCTCGAGAGTGACCTCTTCTTTGCTGTACATATTTGGAGAAAAAGAAAAAAAGAAGACACGTGTGGGAAAGACGACAGTATCCAGTTGACGATCAAATGATACCAGGACGTGGTAACAGTAAAACAATAGTGATTTTCAACACCCGTTCGTCTGTTCCTGTAAAAGCAAAATGTGGGTAAGTCGTCTTCACCATTTTCCTAGGCAGGTACAACATACCTCTCGAAAGGTTAATGAAATACTCGAAGTACTACGCAGAAATTGAATTGACCGGAAAATAATTCTGTGAAGGTTCAAAGTAGCATACATGCGCGATGTCGAGCATCAGAAGAGAGAGACACTCTGTACATTCTTGTTTGGATGACCCGGTCGATGTGTTGATGACGAGTAAAAAATACTTCGTATTCTGGTACTTCAGTAGACTACGGTACGGTAGTCTAACCTTTTTGGGGGTTTGTTCGTGCGATTGGCGATGGTACGGTTTACGGTTATTTCATATGATGAGAACAGTGTGTCAAAGCAAGCTCTTAACGCACCTTTCCTGCTATTTTGACCAATCAGAACGAATATATTATGACTCCCTTGCTTGTAGTTTATTCATTTTTCGGAATTGTATTTTATTCACAGTCAAACCCTATATTTTATGTAATAAAACAATAACTAAAAGAATAACGATGATGATCAATCCAGACATCACAAGTCATCCATTTTTTTTCAAATGACCTGCACTGACGTATGCGACACTCGTCATTTCCACTTACTGTTAAACATCCGCAAACAACGGACAGCGAGAAATCGCGAAATCCACCTGAAGATACATCAATTCGGTCCTATAAACTTTTGAAGAAAAGACACTCCCGTCCAGATAAACTGGACACTCTAATAACAGTAAACAGTATTATTCTTACTGTTAGTTTTGGCGCGCCTTTCCACAACAAGACCGCATTGTAGAACGAACTTTCTAGGTTCTGGGGTAACACTCATAGATATCCTTCCACCATCCATCATGCAATCTACTGTGCAACATGACATGAACAATGCGATTTCCGTTTACTATCATCATGCAAGCATTATTATTTCGCATTGAGAAACAGTGAGGGTGAAGTTTCACAACTTCGGGTCGTCACGTACAACGTTTGGAAGGCATCTCCCAAAGTACTCTTCAACCTCGGACGAACGGCATATCTACGAGAATCGTACGATGATATTTCCTTTTATTACCATTATACAAGTATTATGTCGTATTGAGAAACCACCGTATCTGAAAACAGTGAAGATTCACGACTTTTGGTATTCGTAGAGAAGCGCAGTGGACAGCCTCGGTCAGTCTACGTACCTACGAGATTAAATTAATGGACGATGCGATTTCCTTTTATGAACATAACACAAACGTTACGTCGTATTGAGAAACAACCTTATCGAAAAACGGCGGTGATAAATGTCTTTTGGATGTCACCAAAAGTTTTAGAAGGCCGCAAAAACACCCATTCAGCCTCTGTCAGGCAACGTACCTTCGAGAGAGCATGGAGCAGACGATGTAGTTCTCTTTTACTATCATTACGCAAACGTTGTGCCGTATTTTAAAACAACCATATCCGAAAACGACAGAGATTCACATCTTTTGGTCGTCGTGAAGACGCTGGGACGGCGGTCAAAAACACCATTTCAGCCTGTGTCAGGCGACATGACTGCGAGATTACATGGAACGGACGATGTAATTTCCTTTTACTACCATTATTCAAACAATAGGTCGTATTCAGAACCAACGATCTTCAAAAACGGGGAAGATTCACTTCTTTTGGTCGTCATTACAATGTTTGGAAGGCAGTCAAGAAAAAAGTTCTGCCTCGGTCAAGCAACACAACCTACGATAAAATGTGGAATGAGCGATACAGCTTCCTTCTAAACCGGGGAAGAGTCACTTCTTTTGATCGTCAGTACAGTGTTTGGAAGGCAGTCAAGAACAAAAGTTCTGGCTCGGTCAAGCAACACACCCTACGATAAAATGTGGAATGAGCGATGCGGCTTCCTTCTACTACCATTACGCAAACATTGTGTCGTATTTTAAAACAACCATATCCGAAAACGACAGAGATTCACGTCTTTAGGTCGTCGTGAAGACGCTGGGACGGCGGTCAAAAACACCATTTCAGCCTGTGTCTGGCGACATGACTGCGAGATTACATGGGACGGACGATGTAATTTCCTTTTACTACATCGCGCAAAACACAATATCGCATTGGGCAACAAGTATTCGCGAATACGGTGAAGATTCACTTGTTTCGGTCGGCATGAAAACATTATTTTCAATTTGTACACTACGGCATAATTTTTACACGACGACAACGTCGAATTCTAGGTAACACGTCCTTGCACACTACTGTGAAACCTGGATGACAGGTATGAAACGGGACTCCGTATGCAAGAGTCTTGATTGGAAGCAGTAATTGTGGTTCCAAGGAAGCCTGCTCATCGAGATGAAGATTTTTCTTCCTTTGGTAGAATCGAATGCCAGATGCATCCATGCCGTCCATAATAACACCTGGAAGACTTCTGGGCCAAGTGAGGGGGTCGTAATAAGATCTCCTATTGAGTGCCTAAAACTAGTCTCTATTGATGCAGTGACATGCATCTCCATGTCGCAACTGTCTACTTTCCTTGTGATCGAGTCAGCTTCCTGTAATCTGTTCCGGTAGACAGTAGTGTACCAGTACTACCTATTGTATCCACTCGGAGTACCGGTAGGTAGGGCAGTACCGGTACTTTTTGGTACATAGGTATCTATCAGGTATTCCGTACGTATCTGTAGTACGTAGTACAACGGAAAGTAGTCTATCATGTCATTGATTTTTTTATTACTAATGAGTCATACGACGGTAAGATACGGTAGTCTCTTGTGATCTTTTATTCTTGTTAACGGTAGCTACTAAGCTACATATGATAATGAAATCTATGTTATATAATGAAATCTATTTTATGGCTATGGCAACTACTAGCTACCAACAGTTCCGTATCTAAGAAGTTGACTCACCCGCCTGGCCCCCAAGGGGGCACTCTTTCTCCTTTCCCTTTAGCCCCCTTCGGACTAACTGTAAATAAGAGAAACACAATCTTTCCGGTCGGCAACCGGTTATGCATGATGCCATGCACAAGACAGCAGTAGTTTGTACTACCGCTGGGACGATCTCTTCCGTTGCACTGATAGATTGGATTCTTAGTTTCCAGGCTCTGGGTTAAGCCCCCCTACCACGACAAGGTGATCCACTCAGGGGGAGCTACCGTAGCTACATAGAGTAGCGGTGTAGCGGTCGGTATTGACTGTGAAGAGTAGTACCGGTACTTTTTGGTACATAGGTACCTATCAGATACTCCGTACGTACCTGTAGTACATAGTACAACGGAATCTGGACTGTTCTAGTCTCATGAACGCGCCATTCTTTGAGCTCTACTAACTGTAAGTAGACGCATGATACCTACGGTACTCGGACTCTCTAAGTACCGGTACGCGATTTGCTGCTGTACGACTAGCGTACGGTAGTATTGCTCTCTATGGCCAACACTAAAACCCATCCCTCATCAATGAAAAAATTGTCATCAACAACATTTTTATCTCACAGTCAGTCACCTTTTGTTACCCTCAACAGCATACATCATTGTCTTCTTTGATTGCAGAAACAGTTTTCTTATCTCTTATATCCATTGAGTACTGTAGCATTAACATGATGGAAGCTCACGCCGCTCCAATGATGGAGCAGCAACAACTCGACCATGCAGTAGGAACATCCGAAGACGAAGAAATGGTAAGGTCATACATACGTCTACAACGTGGTCGGCGTGCAGTTCTGTCTGTCCTCGTCATCGACAGTTGCATCGACCGGAACTTTCTCTCTCATACATCATGCTTGTATCTCATTCTATTTCTCTTCTCTGTCAATTGTATTTGAACACTATTCATTGTGTTGCGGACGTAACGAATGAATGAATGATTGCTTCCAAACAACAGTTGCAACAAAACTTTCAATCCATTGAGGTGCTTCAAGAGCACGGAATCGCCGCCAATGACATTGAAAAGCTACGGAATGCCGGGTATTACACAGTCGAATCGGTGAGTCCACCGTTCTCCAAACGTTTCGATAATAGAGAATTAGGTGTTCAACATTATTTCATTACGAGAAGGCGGACATAAACCAGCAATCCGACACAAAACGTATCTTGCGCAAGTGTTTGGAATTTTCTCCTACCTTCCATCCGTTGATTTCTCACTACTTTTGTTTACTTCTTTTTATTTTTGGTTGCCATTAATGCTATATGCAGATTGCCCATGCCACCAACCGAAAACTTTCGGATGTCAAGGGCATCTCCGAAGCTAAGGTTGCGAAGTTGAAGGAGGCGGCCAAGTCCATGGTTGCCATGGATTTCAAAACGGCTGCGGATGCACTTGAGGACAGAAAGAACATTGTCTGTTTGACGACCGGGTCGACAGAGCTCGATAAGCTTTTGGAAGGTGGTATTGAAACGGGGTCCATTACAGAAGTCTTTGGAGAGTTTCGTACTGGGAAAACACAGCTCTGTCACACATTGTGTGTTACCTGTCAACAACCTGTCAATGAAGGAGGTGCGGAAGGAAAGGCGATTTATATCGACACGGAAGGATCCTTCCGTCCAGAACGTCTCCAGGCCATCGCAGAAAGATTCAATTTGGATCCGGCTGCGGCATTGGAGAATATCGCGGTGGCCAGAGCACACAACTCGGAGCATCAAATGGAACTACTCAAAACTGCTGCTGCCATCATGGCGCAAGACCGATACGCCTTGTTGGTTGTCGACTCCGCTACGGCGTTGTTCCGCACGGATTATGTGGGACGAGGAGAACTCTCGGAGCGACAGATGCAAATCGGCCAGTTTCTTCGACAATTGACTCGAATGGCAGAAGAGTTTGGTGTTGCCGTTTTCATCACAAACCAAGTTGTCGCCAACCCCGATGGTATGAGCTTTGCCAAAGACGCTACCAAGCCCATCGGTGGCAACATTGTGGCGCATGCCTCGACCACTCGTTTGCGCTTACGCAAAGGACGTGGAGAAAATCGCATCATGACGGTATTCGACAGCCCCTCTTTGCCAGAATCAGATGCCTCCTTTGCCCTATCTGCCGCCGGTGTATGCGATTGCACGGAGTAACACAGTAGTTCCGACTCAAGTACTATCCTTGAGCTTGAAATGCTCGAAAAAAAAAGGAAAAAACTTTTATTTGAATTCAATTGTTGCTCTTCGTGTGGTAGATGTACTTGGCGTGCATCTGTCTCGGGCAAAACCTTTGGTCACGAGAAACGATGTTTGTGCATTTCACCGTCACGATCATCATACGTACTTGTGAAGACCTCATCTTTTCCCTACGGAAAGGATGACTAAAACAAATCGGCTAAAACACCGAAAAATGATTCTTATCGGGCAAACAAAAAGATCACCGGTATGACCGTGTTGTTTTTTCAGGACTAGCTTTTGTCGCTTTCCACAAACAAAGCGGCTGTTTGGGAGCTACATATAGTTTGAGATTGATAGTATACTACTAGAAAAATATTGCAAATTTTACAGCCCAAACTGTAGACTTCATGTTTCTTCCGTCTGTACCATGGCGTACCGGTCTTGATCGCTCCTCGAGCAAGGTTTCATTTCTTCGACCTTTCTCTACTAACTAATCGTAGTAGGTACGACGGTGGATGTAGATATCCTTCACCTCTAAAGAAGCTACGTGATAGGTGGTTGCCCTTCTTGATGCACCAGCATCCTTTCTAGAACAGGCTACGGTAGGTACCGTGGCTGGGACAACAACGTACTAGCTACTGACCAGAGATAAGCTCACGGACAAGCGTATGTGATTCAACATGTGATATGGGAGCTGAGGATGAAATTCTAGGAAGAGTTTATGCATGCATCACGTGTCAACTGAATCCAAACAAGTTTGTGAAAATACGAACCCGTGAGCCAACTGTTGAAAACAGCAAGAGACAGAAACGAAAGCAATTTGAAGCTACAGCAATCACTCACAATGCCTGCCTCTTGGTGAAGAAAACGAATGTAGTATAGAAATCTATTCACGACACGGTGACAGCTGAAGCTGTAGTAGGAAGATCAACAGAACTCCAAGCACTTGTCTATTCTGGTTGACGGGAATATGAACAACGGTCGTACCTGCCTTTTCGACACGTGCTGTTTCGATAGGGGGTCCTCCGGCTTGTGGTCGAACGAAAGTGGCTGTATGCCATTCTTTGGTACAAGAATGGCGCGACTATCATTGGTGTCGGCCGTGATGATCTAATCTTTGGTGGACTGGTCGGAGACTGCAGTAGATCATTTCAATCTTTTTCACCTACTACAGTACGAGGTATTTCAATACTTATTGCAGTCCAAACGGTATTCCAGAATCCAGCCAAAGATACGTCTTTGGCGTTGCCAGCCGCAATTTTTCTCGATTGTTTGGCGTACAATGGGAGCAACATTTTTGACGACACAGGGAAACCTTGACCATCGTCGCCGAGACCGTCGTAGACTCCCAACAAATGATAGCTTGACTTTGGAGGCGCCTCCACCTTGCCTGGAGAACAATTCAATCCCCAAACTTTCTGACACCTAGAGTCTTCCATTGCGTTGCGGTGGCCGTGCAATTCGGCCATTCCATACGCCATTTGAGGCTTTTGGAAGCTTCCGTTCAATACGACATTCGTTTCGTCTTCTGATATCCCATTGCCATCTAATATATATGTTGACAAAAAATAATGCTTCCACTTGTGTTATGCTGATGACAAATGACAATTGACATGAAAGTCATCAACAACAAAACTTAAATGACGATTGTTTCAAACTCAGTTTTGGAAACATCCGATGATTTCAATTTCTTAAACCTCGCAATGTCAGTCTGCAACAGCAGTATATAATTTATGCGTACTGGACGTCAGTAATGTAACTTCAATAAAGGGTCATGTCATGTCATGGTGCTTGGCTGTCGGGTTTGTCTTGTACACGATCCTCTCCTCTCCTCTCACCGAATAGATTTTATTTTATCCTGTGAGTGTGTTTTGGTCTGCTCTCTGAACACTTGAAATCTCAATGTATGATACCAGCCTTACAGTTAAAATATCAATACATAACATAATGTAATTGAAGTTATACTTCGGACGTCCATTATGCATAGATCATTATGAAGTAGATGTTGGTAGATAGATTGCATTCCATGGCATTGCATTGCGAATGTTGCAATTGGTTGAAGGCAGCAACCAGAACCCTACGACGTTAGCACTACGATTGTGTGTTGACTGTGATGAGTGTTGATTCGAATATGTCAGCACCAATATTTTCTGAAGTTTGCTTGACGTGCGCGCGTACAAACAGCTCGTGATTGAAATAATGGTCTCATTGGTACTTACTGTCGTACTGTTACAGTTGGTAGTACTACTCAAGTACTAACTGTAAGTAGTACCATCGAGTGCACGTGTGATCGATGCGGGGGAGAGCATGTATGATAGAAGATGAATGATGATGAAGAATGATCAACAATGTTGTGATCCCACAAGAGAGAAACCATCCGTCCGAATACACTCAACAACAACAACATCATCGAGATTGTTTTTTGTACATAGCTGGTATTAAAATAACCAAACCATTTTGCTACATAGAGAACAGGTCGTGGAAGTTTTCGCTACGAAAGAAAGGATTGGTGAACGTTGGTTACACAACAACAACAACAAAACAAATTGGGAAAGTGTCTGGTCGTTTGCACAGCCCTGAGTCTTCTTGGAACGGAACGGAACCACTCTTTCTTTTTTTACTCTTTTTTGGTTGTTGTTTGAAAAATTCGATGCTGGTACTTGCATGACGATGGACACGATTCTTGATGATATCATTGACGGCGTCGTCCATCAACTCCACGACACTGTCGCACCTCGCTTGGAAAAGGCGACCCAACACGCCAGCAAACATTTGGTCCAACGTCGTCGGGAGGTGTCTTCCCTTGCTCAATCACTCGTCTCCAAGACAAAGATAAGACCTCGTCCTGGACGTCCTCCTTCCAATACTGATATCGTGTTCATTACTGAACGATTTTTGGTGTCAAGTAAGCCAGCAACGGCTGTTCACCCAACCTATTGTGACACGGGAAGAGATGATGGTTCGACTTTTTCAATATCGTCATCACAAAATGAAACCAAATTCCAAAGAGTACAGCGGCAAGCAGTGTTGGGAAGATCAGGATCACTTATACAACAACAAAGGCCAGAGTTATCGTCAACACATTCAAACGGTGTGCGTATTCCCTCGAACACAATAATGAATGGCAAAGCGACAGACCAATCACTCGGACCAGAAACGGTTGTTGTTGACATAATAGAGACAGAATCACCGAAACGTTCTTTGTCCGATCTTCCAGAAAATACAGATTCCAAGGACACAACGAGTCCGATACCTGATTCGATAGAAGATCGTAACGAAGGAGACGCAGCAGAAGATTGTGAACAGACATGTTCCCAGTCGTTGACCATGGCCGCTCTGAATCCGGGGGGAGGGAGTGATGGAATGGTACAGCGAACAGGTGCTAGCATAGAGGGATGCGACCATTTGAACGCTACTGGTGAAACATCTTTGATACCCAGTGTCAGTCAGCCAGAGATTATGATGAATGAAACAGAAACTGTTGCTCTTTCAAAAAGTAATTCGAAAACATCCGAAACAACATCAAACCAAAACTCGTCGTCCATGGCGGCAATTCTGGAACACCCGGAATCAAAAACTAACGACACTTGTTGTCAAGCAGAGACAATCGAATCGAAGCGGGACGACGATGGCTCATACAGGGACAAGGTATATCCGCCTCCCGAGCCCGTGTCGCTTGGTGGAAATAACAATGACACAGCGGAAGAATCAAATAATCTTCTTGTTGGCAACCATGATCTCATCACACCGACATCAGTGGATACAACCCAAAAAGAAGCAAAGCACACACAAGGAATCAACTCAAAACCTTCAATCTCAGGATCTGACGAAAGAAGTGTACAAAGCGACGCGTCATCGAGTACTGGTGGGCTCTCAGCTTCCATGACATCGATATCGTCCTCGAAAGAGGCACGCAAGTCGAAAGAATCAGCGGATGATGGAGCGACATTACCAAATGTTTCGCAGCACGACCACTTGCATAGAAAACAAGTTCCGACAACTCCAATACTCAACTCTCCCGGGAATTTGGTGACTTATTTGGACAGTCGCTATGGAAAGCATCACTACCTCGCCTTCTCCATGGAAAATGAACCTCCTGATGATAGGACACTACTCTTGTTCCGACGACAGATAGTGCAACTGGGGTGGTCATCTCCGTGTCTCGATCGATCTTCAGTTCCATCCATACCTCAATTATTGGAGGCTTGCTATGCCATACACACCTATTTTTCCATAGACTCCGCAAATGTGGCGCTTATATACTGTTCCAACGGTCAATCAAGAAGCGGAATCGTTGCAGCTTGCTATTTGAAGTTTTCCGGGATGGTACAGAAAGCAGAGGAGGGGTTTCTGTACTTCTTGTCGAAAGTTGGAAAGTCGGCCTTGGCTGAAACGATATTAAGAAAAGCTCCGCCTTCTCTGAGAAGATTTTTCAGCCAGTTTGACGACGTACTAGATAGAGGATGTTTTTGGAATTGCAAGCCACTGTTTCTGAAGGCAGTAGCTCTTCAAGGGCTCCCTGTGGAGGAGGAACCGTGCATCGATATTTGGAACGCGAGGAAGGAGCACGTCTTTTCATCCCACCCAGAAATATGGAGCAAAGAACCTCCGTTGGTTTCTCCTGACAATAGGCGACATCTTTCCAAATGGTTGGACGAAGATGGTTTCTACCAAGTGAACGCTTTGCTTGACGGCGACTTTTTGCTCTTGTGTCGATTTGGTGGAGATTTTGCGGAAGATCCCTCGGAGCATGATCCAACGAAAATCCTCTTCAGATACACGAATACAACCGGGTGTATCAGCGGGGGGCGTCCATACGAACTTCGTTTTGATCAGGTGGATGTTACGAAACGGTATATCAACCATCTGGAAAATGATTTCTTGGTCACGCTTCTATTCCAGGCAGACTGGGAGGTCGCCAACGACACCGCCAGTGAGTTCCCTCCTTCGATGTTGGATGTCTTGAAAGCACGTAGCAATATATGCAGTGGGCGTGTTTGGAGGCGGAACGACCCAGAAATGCTTGTAGTCGGCTTGAAAACCATTTCAGAACGACACTCGGCTAGGCCATCTTCTTCTGATATTGGTAGATTTCATCGTGTAAACGGGACGCTCGATGAAACGGATGAGTTCTGCACAAAGCACATTTATCTTGCACTACAACTCTCGAACTTTGAATTTGGACTTGCCAATAGCATGCTCCTGTCTCTCCGTTCTATTGCAGGTTGTCGAGATGTAATAACGGAAGGAGGATCTGCCGAAAAGAAGAAAGAGATTAAAATAATGGAGAACGCCGCCACAGAAGAAATATTAAAAATTTTGAATTGCATGGATTCCCGGATAAACCTTGTATCGGAAGAACTGATCAGCGACGATGGTTTCAGCAACGCAAACACCGATGAAAGCTTAACAAGGAAGATATTGCCAGACACGCAATACACGAAAGTTACCGAGACTTTGGGGGCAGAAATGAGCGGCTGGAAAGTACACTCAATCATTTCACCACAGAGAGGGCAAGTCTGCGGATCGTTTTCGCAAAGAAGGACTCCGTATTTCAGTATCAGATCTGACTCAATTCCAACGAATGATCACAGTATTCCTCAATCGCCAACGACATCTCCGAATTTGGTCGACAATGTTGACCATGGTTTACGTCCCGTTCCTTCTGGCGACGGCTTACACCTTGCAAAGGATGCTATTGTCTGCATTGCCAATACTGGTGTTACCGAGAATGGTCTGAGTGATTTGCTTCGGGAGTCCAAACGATGGACCAATAACACTGCCACTGCTTCGGCTCCCTCTAGAAACGAAACTTCACAACTGCGCTCCGTGTCTGATCAGAAGAAGTGTCAGTCTGACTCAGATGAGCCAAGAAACTCGACATTAAATCGCGAGGCAAAGGAAAAGAAAGAGAGACAGTGGATTAACAATCAAAAGACAGAGGCAGAAGAAAAGGACAGAGAATCACAGAAGAGGAAGGTAGCAACAAACACTCCAAAGGAAGTGAGTAGAGATACGGAACCCGCAGAAGGGGTAGCTTTGAAGGACGACCCTGAATATCAAAAGTATTTCAAAATGCTGAAGATCGGAATGCCAAAAGAACAAGTCCTCCATGCCATGCAACGAGACGAGAAAAACCCGGCGGTCCTAAGCCTCGATCCAAACAAGCCTCTACAAGGGCAGCTTCTGGGGCTGAACATCCCCGACGAAAAAGATCAGCCATTAAAGGAAGATCCTAACTTCGCAAAGTATTTCAAAATGCTCAATATGGGTATGCCGAAGGAGCAGGTGGAGCACGCTATGAAACGCGATGGAAAAGACCCTGCAATTCTTCAACTGGATCCTTCACGGAGTCTAACTTCGCAACAATATCCAGACAACGAGGAGGATTCTGAGCCCCCACTGAAAGAAGATCCAGAATACGCCAAGTACTTTAAGATGCTTTCGATGAAGCTACCGATGGGTGCCGTAAAGAATGCGCTACTTCGAGATGGCAAAGACCCCTCGATCATGGATCTGGATCACAATAGAAGCTTGCGATCACAGCAGGCTGCAGGGCATGAGAGTACTGCGGACACTCGGCCAGCTTTGAAAGATAATCCAGAATATACCAAATACTTCAAAATGTTGGCAATGAAGCTTCCAATAGATGCAGTGAAAAATGCTTTGGTCCGTGATGGCAAGGATCCAGCAATTATGGACTTGGACCCGAACAAAAGTGTGGCGTCGCAACTTGGGTCGGAAAAGGAAGACCACGACACTGGAATACCATTAAAGGACGACCCAGAGTTTTCGAAGTATTTTAAGATGGAGAAGATGGGGCTTCCAAGAGATGCCGTCAAGAATGCTCTCATCCGTGATGGTAAGGATCCTGGGATCATAGACCTAGATCCAAACAAATCTGTTGCATATCAAATGAAGAAGAAGAAAGCACCATCGGCGGCAGCTCCACTGAAAAAGAAGAAAAAAGTCCGCCGGAAGAAGATTTATTGGAACCCAATCGATCCTGGAAAAATAAAGGAGGATTCTATGTGGAACATTGTTCGCGATTATGTAGCTATGGACAAGCTGAAATACGACCAGAAAGAGTTCGAAGATTTGTTCACAGAATCAGCAGATCCAAAAGACCAAAAGACAAGAAAAACACCTAAGAACGAGGCTAAGAAATTAGTTCAAGTCATTGATCCGAAGAGATCCATGAACGGCGGCATTGTCCTTGCAAGACTGAAGACTGACTACAAAAGGATCGCAGAATACGTGGATAAAATGTAAGTCTTCAATGCAAGGAATCGACGATAGCTTAATTGATGCCCATTCTCATATCATTTTTCTTCACAGGGAACACGGAAAATTCGACTCGACTCAACTAAAAGCTCTAAGGGAGTATCTTCCAGATCCAGACGAAAGACGAGGGCTTATTGCGTACATGAAGAACGGGGAGAAGTCGGAAGAGACCAAAATCCGACTCTACGCAGATTTGAGCGAGACTGAAAAATATATGGTAACTCTCATGGAAGTGCCCGACGCCGCTGCGAAACTCGAGGCTTTGCTGTTTCGTAGCGTTTTTACCAGCCGCTTCCAAGATGTAAGCGTGGCAGTGACGACCCTCAATGCTGCTTGCGACGAGCTAAGAGGATCGGAGAGGCTTCGGAAACTCATGGCAATGATCCTCACAGTAGTAAATCAAATCAACACCGGTGGAGAAGGCAATGCGGCACTTGGATTCACGCTCGATGCATTGTTGAAGCTCAATGAGGTGAGGACACAGCTATGTTTGATTTGCGCTAGAAAACGATGAACACTCACGTCACCTTTTGTTAAATGCATCTTTCCTTCCTCACAGGCAAAGGCTTTTGACAAGAAAACTAGCGTTCTTCATTACGTCGTGAAGTTAGTGAAGAAGAACGACGAGTCTTTGATCTCATTTGAATCTGATCTGGTACACGTTATTCCTGCTGAAAATGTTCTTCTCGATGCCATTTCCGGTGATGTGAAGTCGATTGGAGAAGAACTCAAAGGTGTTTTAGAGATTGTTAGCAAGGAAGCTCAGCGTCAAGAGGAAGCGGGAGAGTTGCGGAAACTGTCACTTTCAGAGCTTATTGAACAGAAGACAATGGTCCAACATGTTGGGATAGTACCTCAATTTAATAAGATGACCCATTTGACTGGCCGGACGTCAATGGAGAGATTCACTCTCAACGCAAAGGTTGCTTGTGAACAGGTATCTGAATCTATCGACAGCGTTCAAAAAAAATATGCGATGGTGCTCGGATACTTTGGAGAAGACGAAAATATGCCCACAGCAGACTTTTTTGGTATCCTGCGGCGTTTCATGATAGAGTGGAAGAAAGCAGTGGAGCAAGTCGACAAAATCGAAAAGGCATTGGTAAGTTTTCGTAATCCTGCGAATTGTTTCATAGTTTGTTCTAAAATGCGCCTAAATAATTTGATTCGACAGGCCAAGGAAAAAAAGAGGGCCGCTGCAAAAGACGCCAAAATAAAGGCAAAGAATGGTACAAAGGGGGGGATTGAGACTAAGACAAGCACATCCATGGGTAGTCTCGCTGCAATGGCAGCGCGACGTGCATCTGAGTCAAACCAACGTAAAAATGTATCAACAAAAGCCTTCAAACCTCCACCAGATGGAATAGCCGCTTTAGCCGCTCAAGCTGCCTTGAAGAAAGAATATAACAATGCACAAGTTACGATGTCTTCTGGCGATACATCGTCACAGCAACAAGCTACCATAAACGGCCGAGTCGATCCTCCTACCCCCCAAAGCTCGATGATGCCCGAACCTTTGAGCATGCAGTCTGCTATAAAGACAGACAAGGAGGCCAATTTTGAGAGTATTGTTTCCTCGAGTGTGCCTACTCCCGAGGATGGTCAGAAGGAAAGCGAATCTGGATTGCCAACGATTCGTAAGAGACAAAATGCGTTAGAGACACCACTCATGAGTCAACGCATTGCACACTCTGAGGACAAAACAGAACTGACGGATGCCGAGCATGATCAGAAATCACTAAACGGCACAGGAAACTCCAAGTTTCTTTCGTCTCTCTCTTCTTATCGCAAGAACAAATCGAAGTCTCGAGGAAAATCGGACGCATTAGACCAGCAGAAGGCTATTGAAGGCTCATTGCAACATCATCCGAGCAGTCAAGCCGAGGATACAGTGAGACTATCAAGTCGCTCAACCGAATCGGCGAAAGTTGAATCCTCACAGATGAGTAGTTCCCTCGATGGAACACAGGTTATCGTTGGTCCATGGCTTCCTCAGCCCAGTGTTGATGATTCTGCACAAGTTGTCAGACAATCTGGTAAAGGATTGGATGTATCAGCACCCACATTTACATTCTTTCTAGATGAACAACAAAAGGCTCAAGATTATCGTATGGAAATTTTGCGCCAAAACTATGACGACTCTTCTGTAGCAATAATGGCTGAAAATTTCGGAAAAGAAGCAATAGCATCTTCCGACAGTGACGAAACGTGGAAGGATGGTGGGGGGATATCAGACTTTATGGGCTGGGCGAACTTGGCTATTCGAGCGAGTGATACAGAAAGCGTTCGAGGCTTTGAACGCTCGCAAAACCTCGACTACAACCACGATTTCGACGACGAATCAACAATTGCAAGTAATTACTACGATGACGATGCCTCGATTGCCAGTGGAATTGTTACTCCCAGACACTTTGATGGTTCTTACTTTGATGATTATCAATACGTTGAGGGCTCGCGCGGCTATGCAGAAGACAACAATGCTTCTATCACTCCTGCCAAAGTCGCAGCTTCAATTCTATTCAGCGAGTCGGACAAAGAGTCGTCCCAGGTCGATGATCGCCAACGCTCAGTGACAGTCCAGAATCATTATGGGGAATTTGGGGAAGCATTTGGGATGATGCAAGACAGCGAGATAGTCTCGTCCATGCCGCACTATACCTTCGGGCTTGACGCGGGGTTGTCTTTCGGGGCAGATGTCGGCTTTGATGATGGCCTTGGATTTGGTAACCAAGGAGGTGACGATCTCGGTATCGGTACTTTCGGCGCGTCATCTAGTCTACCGATTGTCTCCATGGAACCAAATTCGATCGGCACTCCAACAAGGGAAGGAAATGGGGATAAAAAGAAGGTACCGCCGTCCTCCAAATGGTTTGGGGGATGGGGAAGATGAGAATACTGTGAACAACAAATCCAGTTTATTGCTTCTGAGGCAAAGAAGTAGTCAAGTAAAAGGCTCTCTAACAGCTTACTACAATAATCTCATACGTTTGACAGATCAATCAATCTACTGCTTTGAGATGCATACTTCTAAAAGCTGGCAAAAGATGGTTCCAATAGCCACGATATCCCAGAACAATTACAAGAAAATCCAGTCAACACCGCCTATTGACTGTAAATAAAGGTACGATGGGGTTTGAGTTGTGAGTGTGTGTTGTGTGGTGATGTTTTCCGGGGGACGTAGACGGTTGTCTTTCCAAACTTGCATCCCATACACCAATTTCACTACCGGTAGTCTGAGTAATGTAGCAATAATGATAATCACTAACTGTAATAACAGTAAGAAAGAGTTTCCAAACATGCGCCTTGGCTAGCCGAGTACGATACTCTACGATAGTCGTGCGCAATCAGGACTTTCGCCTGATTCCTTCTGTTTCTGGGATGAATCTTGCGAGCGCAAACATGTTTGATGTTTGACGGTTGACGCCCTTGATGTCAAGAGGCGAACTGACAGTGAAGTTTTATGAGTACGACTAGCTACCGGTAGTAGCTAGCTAGTAGAATATTCCTCTCTCTAGTCCTCTACTACTAGTAGTGTGTGAGAACAAGACAAACGGGAAAGATCGTCAACGAAAGTAGTTGGTGCAAAACCGATAGGAGTGACACTTCATTGTTCCAAGTTCCAACCTTTCATCTCGTTAGTAAAACGACAGTGTATTATATTTTCACCATTACCACAAACCACAAACAAATCCATCGACACTACCCGACGCCATGCCAGAACTCCCTTCCTTTGACTCTTGCATTGTCACGAATGCCCCTGACCAAAAGCTATTTGGAAACTTTCATGTTCCATTCGTTCTTTCTCCTCCCCAAAATACGACCATTTTGTCGCCTGATGAGGCTTCCCTATTCGTAAAGGAAAATAGGTCTCGTATTGATGCCGTACTGGAAGATTACGGTGCCGTCCTCTTTCGCGGATTCCCTCTTGAAACTCCGGAAGACTTTGACACCTTTGTCCAAGCTTTTGATGGATATAACGATTTGTCGTACGACAAGTCGATGAGTTTTGCTGTACGAAAACGATTGACGGACCGTATTTGCACCACCAATGAAGGAAAATTAGGGAAAAAATTGGAATTCCATCACGAACAGGCCCAAACTCCGTTGTGGCCCAGCCATCTCTTTTTCTGTTGCCTTTTGCCCGCTCGCCCTGGTGATGGGGGAGCAACCGGCATAGTAAATAGCGAACTTGTCTACGAAAAGTTGGCGGAAGAGCATCCAGAAATATGTCAGAAATGTGAAACGCATGGCGTTCGATACACTGTCTTTGCAGGTCCGGAACAAGACACCTCCAAAGGTGCAGGCCGGAGCTGGAAGTCATTTTTTCATGTCGAAACGAAGGAAGAGGCTATGCTGAAGATGAAGGCTGGCGGATGGACGTGGACTTGGGGAGAAGGTGCAGGTGGCACCAAACTTGGCGATGATTTTCTCAAGTGCACAACCCCGGTATTGGAAGCTGTCAAAGTAGCTCCTGGCTTCAAGAGGGAACACAAGACATTTTTCAATCAACTTGTAGCAACCACAGCCAACGCCCTCGAATTCAGTAAAGTGGGCAAACCGGGTGATGAAGTAGACTCTCTTCGGGATGAACCCACTCAAGAAGACATTGATGAATGCGTACGTTTTGGAAACGGAGACTCGGTGCCTTTGGAATTCTTAATGGATGCCAAACGTATCTGCGAAGAGAACGCCGTTGACATTTTTTGGCAGAAGGGTGATGTGGCGTTGATTAGTAACTACCTGATGATGCATTCCCGTCGACCTTGGAGTGGACCTGAGGGCACTCGAAAATTGTTGGCGTCTCTTGTGCAGGAAGAAAACTGTACCAGCTTTGGTCAGACACTTGTCGTCCTGTGAGCAAAAGAGTGAGACAAGAGGAATCATTCACAGTTAACATGATCTACGACAGTAGAACGTAGTAGTAGAAACTAGATAGGTTTAGGATATTATAGTTATTGATTTGTGTTGTGGATTCCTTTCCAGTTATACAGCATCCGCGTGCAACAACAACACCTAGGTAGTACGAAGATTGTTTTGCTTCATGCATCCTTTCTCTCTCTCTCTCTCTCTCTCTCTCTCTCTCTCTCTCTCTCTCTCTCTCTCTCTCTCTCTCTCTCTCTCTCTCTCTCTAGGAGAGATCGATTTTCCTCCATACCTACCTAGGAAGGGATAATTCTTCAATGTACAACATCCTCAAATATTGTGTGTAACAAGTTCAATTCGCAGTCAATACTACTTGGTCATGTTTCTCTTGCAGAGTTACAACAGTTGCATGGTCTGGCACGCTTTATGATACGCCGCCTGTCAAGGTTCAACACCCCCGTTTCCATTCAAAAGGGGGGAAGGTGACATCATCATCATTATTTTTGGATAGAGGGGTGTGTGGGATGTTGGTGGCGGCGACGCGGCGATTGGCGACGTCACACTATGATATGATGTGTGATACACCCCACACCACACCCCACCCCGACGTTGTCACTTTTCACAGTCAACTGGTACGCATGATTGGTTGTTGACACTTGACACGTACTGACTGTGAAGTCGGTACTACACAGAACAAAGAATGGACCCATGTGATGGGTAGCTGCTTGCCGCTCTTGTTAGTCCCTCCATGAAAGTACCTAACTGCTACTTGCCTGCCTACTACCCGCTGCGTTTGTGACGATGCAATGACACACCGCCGAACTGGGTTTGTGAAGTCACTTGTTGAATGAAGGGTACTACGGAATACGACGAAGATCGCCTGGAAAGAATCTAAAATGGACGACCAAAAATCGAGGATGGTTATGAAAAAGGATGGTGCCAACGGTCGAGATTCTTACTGTCGGTCGTCGCATTTGACTTCGGAAGTTTCTTCAACGACGTCAGTCACCTCGATTTGTTCGTTTGATGCGTCATTGTTTTCAATCCTGTCACAACAACAACAAGAACCACAACAAGAACAACAACATCACACTTCTGAATTGGAGACAGAATCCGTGGTGGCGGTCGATTCGTCTCGAAAAGAACTTCAAACTTGCATCGAGGAGGACGATGATGACTATGACGACAACAGCAAGGACTGGATCCAGATACCAATCGGGGAAAGTGGAGAAGAAATACAGTCAGAAGACGCAGACAGAGACACAGACACAACGGTTTCTTTATTAGTAGAAGGACCTTCCAGCATGAGTGCTGCTGCATCGTTTTTGGAGGTTATGGCAGCAGCATCTCTCAGAACTTACGAGGAAGAAGGAGAGGACTTCCAAACTGCCATGTCGTCATCGATTGCATGTTTCGAAGAAGATGACGAGTCGGCCTCATCTGTGGTTGTACCACTGGATGGTGTATCACGTCGTGACGACAATCAAGATGCTGTGCCGCTGGTGGTAGACGTCTTTTGGGATTCGGACGGTTCTGACCCTCACAACATCGACAACAACTCCGAAATGGTTCTTCTTCCAACATCAACCAGCCGGACGTCTCACAGCCAGGAGATGGAAAAAGGAAACGAAATCACAAGAGGACGTGGTGCGTGGTTTGGTCTATGGGTGGTATTGTAGCACCAGTCCTGGTTGGATTTGTCCTTTGCTTTGCCGATAGGTGGAGGCCTCCCGTCGAGACGTGGAAGGATACCACCCCATTTTCAGAGGTTCAATCGACCAGCATATTCCAACCAAATCACAAGGCTCTATACAGCGGCACATACACAACGAACAATTCTCATTCCATTGTGCTCTTTCGTGATTTGGAACATTTTCATCCATTGGGACTTGGTCGCCCTTTCATCGAAGCGAAGAGTCGTGCTGATCCGGTGGAGAGGCCAGTCGAACTAAACGTTACCGTACCCCTAGATCTACCTTTTGGATTGATAAACTCCATCGGGTCTTACTCTCAAAGATTTTCCATGATAAATCATGACATATGTACTGTGATTGCCGACCAAACAGACAAGTTGGAGAGTAACAGTACGTTACCAATTCATGCCATGAAAGGCACAAGATCGGTGAACTCGATCGGTTCTACCAGTCAAAGATTTCCCATGATAAACCATGACATGTGTACTGTTATTGCCGACCAAACAGAGAAGTTGGAGAACAACAGTACGTTACCGATTCATGCCATGAAAGGCACAAGATCGATGAACTCGATCGGTTCTACCAGTCAAAGATTTCCCATGATAAACCATGACATGTGTACTGTTATTGCCGACCAAACAGAGAAGTTGGAGAACAACAGTAGGTTACCGATTCGTCCCATGAAAGGCACAAGATCGATGAACTCGATCGGTTCTACCAGTCAAAGATTTCCCATGATAAATCATGACATGTGTACTGTTATTGCCGACCAAACAGAGAAGTTGGAGAACAACAGTACGTTACCGATTCATGCCATGAAAGGCACAAGATCGATGAACTCGATCGGTTCTACCTATCAAAGATTTCCCATGATAAACCATGACATGTGTACTGTTATTGCCGACCAAACAGAGAAGTTGGAGAACAACAGTACGTTACCGATTCATGCCATGAAAGGCACAAGATCGATGAACTCGATCGGTTCTTCCAGTCAAAGATTTCCCATGATAAACCATGACATGTGTACTGTTATTGCCGACCAAACAGAAAAGTTGGAGAACAAAAGTACGTTACCAATTCGTCCCATGAAAGGCACAAGATCGATGAACTCGATCGGTTCTTCCAGTCAAAGATTTCCCATGATAAACCATGACATGTGTACTGTTATTGCCGACCAAACAGAAAAGTTGGAGAACAAAAGTACGTTACCAATTCGTCCCATGAAAGGCACAAGATCGATGAACTCGATCGGTTCTTCCAGTCAAAGATTTCCCATGATAAACCATGATATATGTACTGTTTCTGGCGACCAAAAAAAGGAGTTGGAGAACAACAGTACGCTACCAATTCGTCCCATGAAAGGCACAAGGACTCCAATTTCGGACAATCGTTTGAGACCTGAACTATGGACCAAGAGTGGACATTTCTCTTTGGCCGGTAATCTTATATTGAGCATCAGGGTAGCAATGACAGCAGGGACAAATGTTTGGAGGAAATCGATTGCTAGGGATCTTCAAATACGGGCAGAAAGAGCAAAGAAGCGTCAATCGCGATACTCCCCAAGAATCACCAAGAAAGAGGCCGAGCATCGAATCCCCCAAGATGCCATTGGCGTTCTTGCCACTCAAGTCCATCGACATGGGACATTACAAATAGAAAGAGTCCGTCGTTTCATATCGGACATGGTACTTATTTTGAACGACCATCGACAGAGGAGAAGAAGCCGTAGACATCGGCATGCAGTGCAAATGCATCGCCTTCGGGCTTCTACTCATCGTTGAAGATTTTTTGGAACAGATGAAACAAAAATTCTAATTTGCAAAACGAGGGCCACTATATGCCTATTAATTTCGTTATTGTTATGATTACGACGTCGTATTTGTCAAAGCTGGACTGCCCGCAATTTCAGATCCCTCATGGAACATCTAAATCTCTTGACACCCCACATCGAATCATATACACGGCCCACAACAGTCGAATGGCGGTGTTCTATCTTGAGCATCATCATCTTGAACGATAGGGGTCCTCCTGTCATCACGGTGGCAGTTTCCTTGCTCGGATGAAGAGCGTTTTGCATGCCGAGAACCCTATAGTTCGTCAGTGCTGTCGAGAGTGACTTGGAACATTGCTGATATGCCGTCGTACTACGATATTGATCCGTTTAAAGCGCCCAGAAATCGATTGGTCATATTTTCATTGTTGTATATTGGACGTGATCGGAACAACGATGGAAGATATTGAATATTCTGCACAACTTTTGATCAGTCGAGACAAAGAGACATTTTCACAAATACGGTTCTTGCGCTTAATCTTGCCTTTGTTTTTCTCACAAAAAAAGCCCAATCCAAAAGTCTGTTATTCTTTTCCGTCCGTACAGAATTAATCCCTTTGTCGCCGTTTGTATCAGAACAACTTTCCGCCGCGTAACACCCCAGAGCTTCCCCTGAGAAATGGAACATACGAGTCACCGTAGAGCTGCATCCGCAACGCTTCTTGCGTAACAATGATGAGAACGACAAACAGACAACCCACATACAAGGTTTCAGCCAGTTCGTAATCCGACTTGACGAGTCGAGCAAATTTCCCCAAGAATGAATCATCGGAATCGTCAAATTTTGCTGGATCGAAAAAGGGGCGATCCAAGAAATCATCGACCTTATCTTGGAAGGACTTGGATGGTGGTAGGGATGGGTCTTTGCTGCCGTTGTCTTTTTCAATGTTGCGTAATTGTAGCTGGAGAAAATCTGCCTTCTGGGTGCTCTTGTCGTCGAGTGCTTGTAGTTCGGTCGTGTCGGTCGGAAGTTGTTGTTGTTGTTCCGCTTTTGGATCGAATTGTTGATTGCTTCCTTCCCTTTTTGTCATGAAAACAGACGTGACGGTCGCTATTCGGCGACCGGCATCAATACAGTGCGGACGACTTCGCAGTGGGTATCGTGCTGGGCGACGATCTATCACACCTGCAGCACCAATGGTCTTCTCGGAATCACAACGAGGACAGTTGTCGTTGTAGTGATGCCGTACACGTACTACTATCGGTAATCCAACAGCGTTATCAACGAGACCGTACCAGCGAGTTGCCATACAGAAAACAGCCATGTTGATGCCGCGGCGATCCATTGTTCTCGTCATCTTGCAGCAGCGTGGACTTACGTCAAGAATGTACGGGTAGGTTGGGAAGTATTTACAGTTAGAGGAGGGAGAAAGTTGGGAGTCATCTATGAAACGAACGAATCCTACGGTGTTGTATCATGCGGTAGCTACCGGTCGTAGAGAAGACAAGTCCTCGGTACTGCATCGAACTCGATGTAGTAGGTTCATACACCGAAGTAATAGGACGACTGAAGAACCTCGTGCATGTCCTTTACGTAAGGCCAAGTATGATCATTCCCGTAGCCCGTAGTTCTACACAGTATTATAGTAGTATCGGCATATATTATAACATTCACAGTTACTATTATTCCAGTACTTCGTATCACATAGTCTGTCATTTCTGGGGAGAGAATTGTGATGATTCGATTCAGGGTTTGAGCTACTTCCCCCAAAAGAAAATTCAAACCCACAACTGTTGCGAAATTTGAAAAATCTGTCATAGGTTGGTATCGTCCCAGCAGCAAACGACGACATCCGATCGCATTCACAGGTCAGCTTGATATTCATAAAGCTTGCTCTCTCTTTTTCTATCGCTCAAGACTGACCGACCAACCCACCTATCGATCGATCGTTTTGCGAGTTTACTTCGTTCGTATCATCCCAGGACGGCACGACACACCTTCTCCTCCGTCGCAAAAAGTCGGCGTTTTGTGACCAAATGGGAAACGTTCAACCTTCAGCTGAGGTAATCCAACAGGCCAAACCACGATTGCTGGAAGGGAGTAGGGAGCGCAATAGTCGTTTCACAAGCTTCCTGGAAAGTCTTCGTAATGAGCACGGCACCGTGGACATTGAATGGTTTGTCGTTAATAACTGCTGTTGTCTCGTTCCATTTACAAATGACGAAATCCGACGCATCGAGGAAGCTGCATTGAACAACACCAGAATCACCAACCTAGAGACGTATGGGTGCAAGGGTTTTTCAAGAGATTTTTCGACAGCTTTGGTCGCCTTATCCAAGCTTCCTAATCTCAAGGATGTCTCGATTCGCTTCATCGACGATCCCGACGCACTGATTTCCTTCTTATCGCTGATGGGACTGCTAGCAAACAGCGACAACCGAAATTTGGCTGTTACTGTCACTCATTTGGTTCGTTTGAATTCACCTGTAAATTTATCCATGAGTGAAATGCTGCTGAATGCGTATATTCCTGCACAAGGCCTGAAAATTTCCAACCTACGTCGAATCTCCACCAGAGGGGTACTGTTTTTTCCAGAGATCGACCGAATATTTGGTAGATGATAATACAGCCGAAAATGGAGTCGGTGTGTTGGCAGGTGTATCGGGCGACCCATACGCTCTCTACTCATTTGAGAGAAAATTTCGATTCCGAACCACGAACTGCTCGTCGACGCAAAATCGAAGTACCTTCCATGAGTCAGGGTTACAGCCGTACCGTGTTCATCTCCTTGTTCGTTCTACTTGTTTCGGCGCTCGCAAGCTATTACTGGGAGTGGTAAAGGGTCGAGCACCTCATCAGAAACCAAAGCATGCCATAGTTTCCCAAAAATTGTTTTGACTCGGTATAGGATTGCACGTGGAGAGGGTCCCTTGTGGCACAGTTACTATATCGTTTCATGGACTGAAAGTGAGCAATGCCGATCCTAACACAACAATGTCCGAAGAGAATTAGATCCTTTTCTCCTCAGTACAACTAGGCACGTAAATAACATTACTGACTGTGATAGTGAAATTACTCACTTCAAGCATCGGGAAGTTCGTATTTCCTGCTTGATGGGTGATTCTTCTTCTCGATTTCGATCTCTTCTACTTCATTATTATTTCCTGTTTGAGCACCTTTGTTGGAATCGTCCCCCTTTTCCCTCCTTGTAGCTTTCTTTGCCTACAAGCCGTCTTGGGGTTGGAGATTTTTAATGCCGTCCATATCTTGGTCATTTCGGCCTTGACTCTATACTGCAATTATCATTAGACTCCAAGCCTACTAATCGATTTTATACAAAAGAATCGAATTGTGGGGAGATCAGAGTAGTAAATACGACAAAACTTCATCTTCACGATATGCAGCTAGGTAGACAGACAGAATACATGGAACGGAGGATGAAGGGTAGATCCTTCCTCTTCGAAAGATGAAAGAGCGGCGCACTTTCGATATTTGGTACCATACTGGCCCGGTTCCTTTTCGTTGTACTTGTTGTTGGTCTTCCAAACATCTTGTGCGTGTGACGCACGAAGTGGGATGAAGACGAAATGACTGGTACTGCCAGTCGTAGTGTCAAATAGGTGTGACAAGTGTCATCGTTGGACCTTCTTGTTGGGTCGTTCCAATCGCATCAAGCAACGGTAGGCTTGTTCCTCCTCTTGGTCCTGTCGCTCCTCTTCCAGTGGAATCCACACTGGCATGACTTTCACCGGAAGTCCCGCTGCTACTAGTCCAAAATCTACCGTACGGTGTGAAATCACTTGGGTAGTGGCACTGCTCCGAATCTCTTCTTGATCATTTCCGTGAGGATCATTACTCGAATATTGGCTGTCTTCTGCTTCCTCTTCGCACAATGGCAACGTCGGAGCCGTTCCATCATTCGAGTTTTCGTATGTGTCGTTCAATGGGTTTCGAAGTTTCTTTTTCTCGTGAGTTTTCCCACCGTCATCACGGCGGACGGCTGGAATGCCGACTGGATGGCTGCAGCAAGCTCTATCCATAATATTCCCGAAAATCTGATTCGATGATGATGAAGACTGTGTTGCTCCAGAATCTGTCACATTGGTAGTACTCTCTAGTAGCTGGGACTTTGATGGTCGACGGGAATACCGATCGTCCACAGCAAGTTGATGTTCTATTTGCCCCAACAAGCGTCTTCGATCACCTCTCGTTGAGTGCTGAAACGAAATCCGTGAGTTCAATCCAGATGACACTGACGTTGAGGAGTGTGGTTGAGGTGTGGACGGTGAAAGAAATACCTCCTCTGCATCGTCGTCGTCGTCGTCGTCGTCGTCGTCGTCGTTGCATGCAATGGAATTAATAGAAGTAATATTAGCAGTAGTGTAGTATGCTTCGTTGTGGATAGTATCGTCTTCTACATGATAAATACTGTCGTCTGCTTCATCCGTAACATTCTTCAAGTCGGTCATGGCAGTGGCCGAACAACATTGCATTCGATCCAGAAATGTCGACGCAAATTGTTGGGCCCAGTTTGGTTGACGATTCGATGATAAGCGCCGTGACGAAAACAGTCTCTTTGTACGTTCTTCCGGGATTATTGGTGGCTTCGGTTGGCGATGCGGAGTACTGAATTGGGAGGATGATACTGTTGACTTCATTATTATAATGATGATGATGAAAAACAGGACGTATTCTAAGGTACTGTTGTACGTAGTAGTAGTAGTTGTGTTTCGCGCAATAAATCTACTACAGGCATACACAAGGCAGCAACTGGTGCTCTTTCTTCTCTTGATACAGAGTTGTGGTGTTGTGTTGGCCTTGATATTCTATAAATGGGACACGAAAAGGGACGCACTGGATGGTGTTGACAAAGCAGGCAGTGGAGTCGGGAGTCAGTCGTACGTAGTAGTATTTTACAGTTTACCGTACAGTTAAAATTGTAGAAGTCGGTCGTGTGATAACATCATCATGTTCATCAGAATGTGTTTTGTTGTTTTCCAGTTTAATTCGCGCCAATGTTTTTTGTACTGCAAAATGAGTGTAAAAAATGAGAAGAAAAGCCGCCCCGGGATCTCTCCATTGCTTTCGCGGTTCCGAGTACGGTAAATCGATTTTCATGTGAAAATGAAAGACTGACTGATACGCTCGCGCCAGCTAATCAAAAGAGGAATCGACTACCGGTAGTAGGTAGAGGTACTGGTAGTCACAACTAACAGTAAAGTACGTACGATAAATTAGTGTACGACCAAGAATACCGGTACCATGCTTTGATTGGAGTCTGTGGTGTGGTAAATAGTACGGCAGTAGTGCGACACCGGATTCGACTACCGGTATGTATTGAGCACTACCCCACGTTACTACCACTACAACCAGTACAGTTAGTTTTCAGTGTGAAGTTGTCTAATAAGCTACCAAAAGCTTTTACCATTCTTATCTATTGGAGGTGAGTCTTTGCAAGGATACTTACTGGGCTTGTCTCGGTAGTGACATTTGAAGCGGGGTTCCGTTGCGCAACAATTCGAAACGGAAGCACCACCGGGTATCTTGGCATTTTCGACGCTTTGGCAACCATCTAGGAGGTAAAACTCGCCCATTTGTTCATAAAACTTTATCTTGTTGTCTTTGTTCTTTGTCCAAGACATGTGAAAGATAATTGGACTGACTTTTCCCTGAACGACGTCCTTCATAAAATCTTTCTTCCGATGAAACGAATAGCCACCGGGAAATTCCTCCAAGTTTCGTTCCCATATCTTCACTTTCAAACCGTACATGCTGGCGTGTTCATTCAACAACGCAATAAGAGCATTCTGGTGGGAATGAGTTGAAATTATCAAATCTCCCGCCAAAAGTAGACTGTTGAAAAAATACCGCGTCCGAATATTGTTTCGAGCATAGTAAAATCCAGTGTTGGCAGAGTAGGGTGCATAAAACAGGGCATGATTCCCATCGTCTTGGAAGTACACGTCTGCTTCTGGATTTCTTGGATCATGGAACCAAGGGAGGGGATTTTGGTACCAAACAACATCCACATCGCTGAAAAGGACGTCATGACCGAGCATGGAGATCAACTGTACGCAATATACTTTGGCTGCCATCATTTGCATGAAGTTGCGGTCCCCGTAGCTGCGAGCAGCGTTAGAGGGCATACTGCCAAAGATATCTATGTTGTAGAACGTGGATAAGCCCATTCCCTCTGCAAGATCTTTCGTTTCCAGGTCTGTTGCGAAGACTAGAACGTTGGACAGAACATCTGACAAACCTTTGTGGTGAGCGTTACAGACGACTGAAAGGGGAACCAGAGTTAGTTTGGTATCACATTACGAGACAAAACAACGCACTGCATAGCTTGACAAAAAATAGCATAGCACAGCATAAGATGTAGTACATACAGTTGAGAAGCAGCTCTGACTGTCCGAAATTGCACACCATGACGATTACTGCATTGTTGTCGTTATTCGATGCGACCTCTTGTGCGACGGGACGTAGCTGATCAAGAACAGTGTCCAATGAGCCGAGGTATGACACAAGAGCCTGCCAATGATCCCTCGTTTGATCTATTGTGGGAACCTTTTGACTCTTTCTACCGTTGGTCTGTGCCCCGCGACTGACAAGACGTAGTGGATACCTCATGTCAAGTTTGTCTGTTTTGTCACTGTCGTCCGAGTCTTCCGGGGGAAGTCTCATGAATTTCTGAATGTGAAAGGATTCGTACTGTCCCATGAACGCAACACATTGTCGCTTGCGGCTAGCATGTGTCAAGATGATATTCAAGTTTTCACAATTCTGCGTCGCAAATTCAACGCCCGATTCGTTCGTCTGTGTCTTGGTTGAACGTGATGGTACTGCTTCGTCGTGGCTGTAAAAGATGACAACATGGTCATTTCCTGGTGTACTTGGATCCAATGGAACCCCCATGTCAAATGTAGAAGCAAATTCGTCACGATTGACAAGTCCAACGCCTGAAACAAGGTCGCCCACCTGCTGTTTTGGAAAGATTTGCTGCAACGAGGTCGATTCCTGAGAAAAAAACGGTGCACTGATACTACCTTCGGATGGATCCCTTAGATTTTCATTGCAATGTTGCATATTCCACCCGACGAATATTCCAGCGTAAAATGTTACCGTTGAACACAGAAAACAAATGAATATCCATTTTCCACTCCCCCAAAAAGACGACCTCCCGGAGGTTGGTCCTGGACGTACTCTCCTCTGCAAGCTGTAAAGAGACGACATTTCCTGAAACCGTGTGGTGGGCTACAACGGAAAAGTTACCAACGAAATCAAATCATTGCCAGAGCAACCTTTTGGATGGTTTGTTAGTCTCTTCTAACTTCTACTCTAACACGGAGTAAGTGGCTGTATCTGAAACTGCAGATCAGATCAGATCAGATCATCAGATAATGCGATGAAAGATGAGAGATCTATGTCTCGATCCTGATGGAAGGGAGAACAGTTCTGTGCCATGGTGATTTCTTGATTTCTGGACCAAATCGACTTCGGAATCGCCATCCCATGGTATCCCGGTATCAAGGTAAGTTCTTCGTATCATTGCGTACATATGAATGATTCCCGCTCGTGAATGAAACACACCAAACAAACATAGACCTATCGTGCTCTCCGTATCGTAGTTTTAGTAGATAGACAGGCCAAAAGTTGTTCTACCAACAAAGAGATTGGAAAAATAACAAGAGTGATTGTTTATTGATAGTATTCTGGTTTGTATTTAACTAGTTTCGTCGCATAATACGCATGACGATAATGTGTATTTGAGTTTGATTTTATAAAGAACCCACTGAAACTGTACATCAGTCCTCCCTTACAGCATCGTCCGACATGCAAAGGACGGCGCTTCCTCGTTTGTTGGCAAACGTTTCAATGCTATTCTTGACACTTATCTTGGAAGCAAGAGATATCATCTCCATGTCATGAAGAAGTAATACTTTGGGCTGCGATGCCAAAGCAGAAGAAAGCAGAATCAAGTAACCTTCTTCATCCGAAAGGTCATTCCAATCTTTGCTGAGGCAATCTAGGGTTAGGCCCCATTGAAAAAGGTAGTCAGAAACTTCATCGATCATTTTGCTGAATAGTTTTTTGTCGGCCAAATGATCGATCTTGTGAGAACGAAAGCTCGAAACCCTCCTCAAAAATTGAAGCGGCGTTCCGTGTAGTCCCGGTTTTCCTGTCGGCACAACAAGCACATCTTTTCGCCAGTTGCTGGCGCCTACCTCATCTAAATATTCGCCGGCGAGGCATAGTTCATCATTGTATACAGGGCGGAGGGCTGCCAAAGTATAAAAAAGCTCGGATATTACAATATCAGGGGCACCTCCCACTTCAGCCACTTCCCCAACATGCAGACTGAGAGAAACGCCATCTGGTAGCACGGCTTCGCAGTTCTCCATACCAAATGCACTTTCGCAGATTAATCTGTCTGAAAACAGTTTGGATGCACTCAAAATGACAGGGGAATCGTTTGCACTCGGATGCGCAGGGATAATCGAAAGCTTTTGCATTGCTATGGGCGATGTCGAGCTCTCAGTGCTGCCCCATGAGTCGGACATTGTAAAGCTGATCGGGCCATGATTTAGTCTGCCAAATGAAGAGCAAATCACCCAGAGGCGGCCGAACAAACTCCACTTGGGATTGCGGACAAAATGATCCGTTTTCAAAATTTGCCCAGGACCAAACGCGGAATACAATGTGACCATGGAACTCATGACAACGGAACACAATGTGCAGATGGTCATAAAGACGGTGGTCATTATCTGGAGGAGAGTGGCCTGTTTAACCGATGCACCACCAAGCATTTGGCCGCACATCAGCATTGGTATAATTCCGGAGGTGCCCATCGTATGCATCATTGTGAGAACTCCGGCTAATCCTTTCTGCAAAGATGCTGTAAGAAGACGGTGCGACACTTCGTATCTCGATCCCCCAAAAGCTTGAAGCAACTGGATTTCGGCCTTTTCCTCCACAAGCGAAGAGCTGAGGGCATCGAGCGACAAAGTGACGCCGTTGATGCAACTTCCAAGCAACATACAAGTAATTGGTAAAACGTACTGTGGACTCCAGCTGTGGATAAAACAAAGTGCAACCAAATGAGATGTATCGAACAATTCATTGAAAACAATTCATTTCACCAACTTACGCCTGCTCTTCCTTTGTAATTAGCCCGATAGCAGTACTACCGACCCAGAAGACATTGAATGCAATCGATGCAAAAATGTGATAAAATTGATCATCGTATGAGTATTTTGTTCGTGTTGCAACCTCGTGAGAGCCCAAGACCACAATAATGAAAAGGTATGTAATCAGACCGACACGACGGCAACCGCCGTGCTTCAATAGTAACGAAGAGAAGAGGCCAACCAATGCCAACTGGAAAGTACCCCCGAGAGATTCAAGAACAATTACATTCGATAAAGAAGGCGAATGTAACCACCGCAAGCTGAGGGAAAGAACAATGAGTATTAAAAACGAAATGCCGATCATTCCGAATGTGATTTGCTTGTTTCCAGTCCCATGTCCATCATGAATGGCGCGGCTATGGTGCAGCAAAGAGAGCGCCCCGTGTGCAACGATCAGTTCCGAACCTTGAGGTGTGGTATCCTCGGGATTTTCATCTAGTTGCCTCATCGTGTCATCATTGCCATTGTTCATGGGCATAGGTAAAGTCGCAGATGCATCCGATCGATTTTCTTCAATCGTTTCGCTGCTCATTTGATTTTCATCGAACCCATCTGATCCCTCCATTACATCTCCATCTCCAGTACCAAACTTAGATTCAAATGGCTTGACTCCCAAAGAAGGGTCGCATTCATTGTCTAGGTTGAAACCATTGAATGAAAGATGTAATCGTACATGATCGATTTAGAGGCCAGAAAAGAGATGTAACATCAGAACAAACCAGTTCGTACCTTGTGCCAAGCTGCTGTCACCAGCCATTTGAAAGGAACTCTCGCGTGTGCAATCCTCACTTTCGGCAAAGATTTTTACTTGCTTAATAGTTCGATGGTTTGGCCTTGAAATGATTTCCTGGACCACGAATCCTCCTACATCGAATTCCTCATGGACCTTTGCAAAATGTTTCACATCTTTGGAAACCACCTCAGCAGACGATGTCAGTGTCTGATGAAGAAGAATTGGACTTGCCGTTTGAGGATGGACACCTTGTGAAGTTGGGGGTACAGTGGTAATGCCAGAGATTTGTGTTGGATCAACAGTGTCTGATTTTCCGGGTCCAACAAGAGCAGCGGTTGTTTTCGATTCTCCTGGTCTTGCATCTACGATCGTGTCCACGCCTACTTCCTCTTGGAGGTGGGAAAGTTGGCCATGCACATTTGAGGGGCAAGGTTGCGATATTTTTCCATGTTGTCCAACATCAACTTCTCCTTGTGTGCGAGGTGCCGGCATCATGCCAGCGCACTCGTTCAATTTACGGTTTGGAGGAATCAAACTCCATTGAGAACTTAAAGCCCCGGGGAATAGAGTACTATTGCTTTTCTCGATATTCACAACTAAAGCAGAGGAAGGAGGTTGAGAGTCTTTGGAACTTTTGTGAGAGAGGATTTGAGCAGGAATGGACTTCAGATTCTTCCACCATTTGGAGTTTTGTGTGACCTTTTCTTCTTCTTGCTTGGCTACTTCTACCGTCATCGAATCTCTCGGTAGAGTTGTTTCCATAACTTCTGGGCTTGCAGGCTTCTGTTCTGGCTCGTCATCAGAGTCGTCGTTGCATAGATCAATCACGACAGGTTTTGGCGTAACCTCTTGAGTTTCCAACGAGGCGCGGGTAACCCCTGGGTTGGTAGCCGCATTTGGAGAGTCTTCGGAATGCATCTTGAGTCGCTTAGGAGAAGAGTGCATGCGAAAAGATTCCGATGGAGGAACATCTCGCGGATCCACTGGGCGAGATTGTGGATCCGTTGGACAGACATGCAAGTTCAATGTCCCACTGTCCAAAGATTTTCTCTTGCCGCAGCTGCGAGACATCAGACCCTTGTAACGATCGAATTTCTGATCCCTTTTGTTTTCTTCAATTCCCGACATTTCTTCTATTGGTTTCTTTGCGAAGTGGAATTCGATGCGGCTTGTCAAGGTTCCCGGACCAGTAGGAGAGGACTGAAACGTGGAAAGGTTTCGGTCTTGGCCAATACCATGGGACTTCGATACAGACGCTTCACTCCGGTCACTGCCAGGTTGACTCATATCTCGATTGTCGCTCGACATTTCAAAAAAAAATGAAACAGAAGCTATCATCGAATGACAGTTAGAGAAAAGGATTCGATTCATGCGGAACAAAGTCCAAATCGAACCATGAAAACAGAATCATTTCCCCCGTTGTGCAGAAAATCTTTCTTCGTTTGTCGTACCTTGTTTAACTTCGATCCACCAACACAATACGCTCTCACTGGGTGTCTTTTAAGGTTGCAACGGAGCCTAGTCGACACAATGGCGAGACATGAGGGAAAGTAGTGGGGAGGGTCCGTTTGAAGTTGTTCTTTTCTGTCGGACTTGCTCTACGTTGACATCACGAGAGATCCTACGTCGTATGTCATACTCGGAGTAAGAAGTAGTAGTATTTGTTCTTCTGCAGTCGTCACATCTCACAGCGATGTCGCGCGGCTTGGCAAAGAACCCCGTCTCGCAGACGACTCGTTTGATTGATTGATTCCTTCTCCCGCTTGAATGTTCTCAAAACGGTCACCCTGCCTTCCTGCGTTTTTAATGTTCGCTGTCAATGTGATCCATACCCCTCTTCTACAGGTACTTGATAGATAGATTGTGTGAATGCTACTACTACAGTACCGAGGGTAGCGCTTTTTCCTGGATATGGTACTAGGTATTAGATGCCTTGTACTTCCCCATCTAAAAAGTTAGCTCACTTGAGACGAGGCAGGCAAGAATGCAGGGAAGAATAACCAAGTACCCAGCATCTAGGTACCGTACTAAAATCTTGAAGAATCAGTAGAAAAACTCGTTGCTTCACAGTCCAGAAGATTTTTTCGCATAGTGAGAAGGAAGATGTGAAATAGCAGCAGTGGTGGCAGTTGTGGTTTGCATTGATGGACCAAAAGATCTAGTCCATCAGCCTAAGACGGCGGTGGTTGAGGAGCTTGTACTACTACTAGCGGTGTTTTGCATCATGTTTTTTGTCATGATTCTGTAGATGGCGATCCATCATGCTTGTGTGGAAAGAGTGTGAAATGAATCCAATCCTTCAACGACTTAACAAAGTATTCAATATGGGAGATAGCCTTGTCGAATTCAATCTGGCTCATTGTAGACGCAAACCCGCTTTCAGCGGAGCACGTAAGGTAGCCAGCCTAACAGCAATTCATCGTAAAGGCAAGTTTACAACGTACTGGGTCGGACTACGAGTCACTACGTATTCGGTTTATAACGTATTCAACAAACACCGCCGCCAACATATGACAGGATAAGCCGCATTTAAAACAGCAACTAAAGCGGTTGATGTGTAGAGTCTATAGGATTATTTTAGTGAATGGTCGAGCTACTGTACTTTGGCAACATCGGTCGTGTTGAGTTTCGGGGAATTATGTGTAAGTTGCTGGACCTAGGTGTTGGTCCGTTGAAATTGAGTCATGTTAGAAACACACATTCCGAGATGAAGAAGAAGATATTGATCCAGAATATTGAGATGTTGTGTATGGGTGGCATACCCGGCGGTAGTAATAAAATGGGGATGATTGAATGGAAATTGCTTGTCGTGGCTATTCGTTCTTGGAAAGAGGAAGTTTGGGAGTTGTGGGAGCAAGGGATAGGAGAATCGAAGATCATCATGGCCTGTTCGCGTTGGAAGTAGCAGTGGATACTTTACAAAGAAGCATTAGTGCCTGGTTTCCTTCGTTTCGGGGTATTAGTGGAAAACATGTCTTGATATGGTCGAGCACCCAGGGGTTAGTCATGGTTTATGGGGGTTACTTGCTCTCTTCGTGCGTATTGTGTTTCGCTTGATCAATCAAGACTTTTCTTTGTTCAGTCATTGTTTTCATGACTCATATCTCGCTGCATTTGATCTTTTATTTCATCAAACAGAAGCGAGTACGAGCCGTGTCTTGGATGTTGATATTTTGGGGCGGAATTCCACTGTGACACAGTTTCTTGCTGATAATGATAGCAGGATACAACAGCGAGGGGAAAGCAGAGATGGGTTTACCCCGAAAATATAAAACTCATTCAAGGGAAAGCGATCACATTCCGGTTTCACTAGGAGAATTCGATACGGGGTTTCTTTCTAGGCGGGGGCAAAGGTGGGATGAAAACATCTTCGATTTCATCAAAGACGTAGTCGATAATGTGGCTTGCCTTTTCTGCGGACATGCTAGGGTTTGCGTTTTCCTCATCGGAATCTCGATCTCGTGATGAGGAGGGGGGTATCCCGGAATCGTTGGTATCATTTGAGCAGCTATGGATTCTCTTCGAAGGACCATGCTCGTCCTCGAATCCAACTATCTTATTCTCTTCGGACATACCGTCGGAAGGATGAAACGCCAATTCAGGTTCTGAGACCGTCTTGACGCGTAGCTTTGGTCCTGTTTCCCCCTCGGTAGGTGCTCCGACGGACACTAATGCTGCGACAGATGCATTTGACTCCTTGCTCGCAGAAGAAGAGGAGCATGGCACTATCGATTTTTGATTTTGTGTCCACGCTTGGTTCGTCAACTCAACCACCATTCCCACAACTTCACCTGCCTCTTGTATCATTTCCTTCAGAAGCACTTCACAGTCCACTTGTATCGTGAGGTTCTTGTTGAAGTTGTTATTGTTGGATCGTAGTGAAAAGTCGTTACCGCTGGTAGTAGTGGTTGGAGTAGTCGTAGTAGTTGAACACCAGCTGGCCACTTCATTGAAAGAAGAAGAAGAAGTAGAAGAAATGCCTAAATTCACGTCGGAAGGAAAAACAAAAATTTCAAAGATGAGTGATTCTTCCGTCCGTGCGAACATGAAAAGAGGGGACGTCAAGTCCACGAGCTTCAAAGTTCCACCAGAAATATCAATAACAATGACACTCTTAAATAAACGTGAATCGGCGAATCCGAATCGCAGTGACAACGTGACAACCCGAAACAACACAGTTAAAACGAACTTTTTAGTTACTTACCTGGTGGCAGCTGATAATCATGATGAATCCAGGCGGGTGCGTGAAAAGTGAGCTTGCTGCGATGATGATGATGCGGATGCTTCACCTTCCCCTTCCAAGAGGGACAACGGAACTGTAACGAATCGATCTCCACAACCAACATGACGGGTAAGGAAGTATTAGTGCCGCATTTAATATCAGATTTAGTAGAAGCAGTGTTGTCAAACTGGATCGATATAGAACCAAAGGAGATGTTGGTTCCAATTTCCAACAATGTTCTCAATTTGTACTCTACAACGTCAGCTCTTCCAGAGGCCGATAGCAGTGACAGGCTGTGGTTACTAAGGACTTTGGAGTACTGACGAATTCTAGCATCCACAAGCTGGTCAAAAGAATCCAAAAAGTTCTCCAGCATGTGACGAGAAATCTGTTCCAACGCATAGTTTTGCTGTTCGTTTGGAAGGGAACCAACATCCACTAGGATTTGCTGTGCCATACACGTCAATGCTTTCATTTGGATGTCTTCTCGTGTGGGCGATGGAGTCGAAGATGCTGATACTGCTTCTACGGGTGAATAAGACAATGATAAGGAAGGATAGGAAATCGAATCTACACTGATCGCAACAGCATCTTTCAGTTCGATTGCACTGCTGCTACGAGTTTTTCTATCAGTCGTGTCATTACGACTGAAAGATGAGGAATACCCGAGCAATGAAGCGTATTGACCGAGCAGTGTATCGCTCATGGTGAGCAGCTATTCAATCTCCTTGTTTGCTACAGTAGTAGCGATGATCTGGAGTTTCGAACGCTTGTCTGTTTCCAAGAGAAAGAAAAATTCTATGACACAGCGATCCGCTTCGAAGTACCCTTCATACTGCAATGCAGCGCCCGCATGCAGTGACGGAATCGCAGAAGGGGTAGAGAAGCAAGGACTCCGTCAGTTCGCCCGTCGATTCGGCACTCTACTGGTCGCACAGCTGTTTTACGTTTCATTACTTTTTTGATTGAACGAAGTACCGTGGTGTATTGTGTGTTGTCGACATTTTTTTATTCGACTTATTTCAATTATGATGATGAGTGGGGAGTGGCGCGTGGAATGGCAACCAATCAGAAGCGATTTTCTGTTGAACTCGCCGTCAGCAGATGGGGATGCTTATCGACTTACGACAGTGTATTCATTTACAGTTAGTACACCATAGTGACGTACAGGCCAATATATCCCCAAGAAATCAGTCACAAACAAGATCCAAAGTGTCAATGGTGCTTCAACCACATCAGGCGTGGTGTCATCATGGCTTCTTTCTTCCATAAATCACAACATAAAATAATAACTGTAATAACTGTTACTGTAAGTACGAGTATTACGTAGTAATAAAATATTGATAGTACATACGTCGTACTTACTGTTATAAATGAAACAACTACTTAAGTCGTACAAGTACCGGCCATTGGTCTACTTCGGTAGCGAAGCACTGACTGTGAGGTGATGATAGTTACTACTCCGGAGTACTACGAAGTTTGACTGTGAATGACAAAGCTCAGATAACTACGGAGTACGACGGTACAAATAAGTTAAGATGCGACTATCATCATTATTATTTGAACTTGCAACCATCCCAAGCTTTTCGATGAGAGTGTTGGCCGAAGGTTCAAGGCCAGAAAAAGTAGGCATACCAATGCGACGTATACTGTTAAGGCAGTAATGTTTTACTCGCACCGGAAAAACAAAGCTCTTAACAGAAAGTTGACGTGCGTGTCTAACGTGTTCAATCTCTTGCTTTTGGTTTGAGTTTAGGATTTGGCTAGCAATAGGCATGACAGTAGTCAGCAGTCAAAACTCGTTTCAACCGGCACATCGCTTGAGCTACCTTACGTCGTTTATGCCAAGAAGAGGAAATCCAATGGAGGTTATCTTCCCATGTTCATCGCATTTGATCCCATTCCAATTGCAGATGTCTTGGTCTCGACGACTTTGCCAGTGATCTTGTTGCATGGGGTGGGGATGAGTGGCCGCCATGACATCATAGAACATGTTGACGTAGTCTTCTTCTGTAAACTTGATGCAGTGTGAACTTCCTAGATACATTGTGCTCTTTCCCCCAGGGCAAGGCTTACAACCGTCTGCATGTGTGGCGTGGCCAGGATCAGAAAAAGTGCCGAGAGGACAAATCACACCACTGCATCCATAAGTCTTGGTCAATCCTCCATTGATGTTCTCGTTTTGACACAGAGACTCTGGCACGGGGTCATAAATCATATTGCCTCCCAGCCGAAAGTCTTTCAGTGTTCGAGAATTTCCGAAAGAAGCAGGAATACTATGCATACACAACAGCACAAACTCGGGATCAGTGAAACGTTGAGGGATTTAGTTCACAGTGACACCGTAGCAACAACGTACCGGCCATGTAGACGATTGCTGGATACATCGAACCAAGACAAGAAGGGCAAGTTTCCAAAGTCTGCGCTAATTGTACCTGTAATGGCATTCAACTTGATGTGGAGAATTTGCAGAGATTGAATTTTTGTCAGTGACTGCGGGATGGATCCTGTCAGTAGGTTGTTAAAAAGATCGATGCGTTTTAGGTTTGAGCAATTTCCGAGGGTCTTCGGTAGACTTCCTGTGATTTTGTTCCCGTACATTTCCAGGTTCTCAAGAGCAGTGAGACGCCCGATTTCGGTCGGTATGGAACCAGTTATCTGGGTCCTAGAAAGCATCAGCTCCTTAACTCTTGTTAGCTGTCCGATCACTGACGGCAAAGTACCGGTGAACAAGTTAGTGCTTAGGTGTAACTTTTCAATATTGCTCAATTGAAACAGTTCGTCTGGGATAGTTCCATTGAAGCGGCATCCCCCAAGATTCATGTACCTGTTGAATAATCCTTGAATCAGTCAGAAGCACGCCTAGGGCCGTATGTCAAAACAATGTGATGCAAAACTTACCGTAAATTGGCCAAATTCCCTAGCTCGCTTGGCAAAGGTCCTGACAGTAGAGGGCAGCCGCTCAAATCCAGGTACTTCATGGATGTAAGACGCCCGAGTTCTGTGGGAAGAGTTCCGCGTAGGAACTGGCGGCGATTCATCATCAGGATCTCAAGATTGGTCAAAAAGGCGATTTCAGCAGGGATACCCTTGCATTCCGCCGCTGGTCCGGCTTTTCTTTCTCCGTTGGAACACAAAGATGCATCAGTCAAATCGATTTTTGCCACATGATCGTCCACGCAAGTGATTCCAGCTAGATCGCATTTGTGGAAGGATGGATCTGCCCAACTATCAAACTGTGATCCCCAATTCCATCCGATTGTGTACGCATAAAGTAAATGTAGGACTTCTCGTTCCGATAAAATGCCGTCACCGTTCAAATCTCCATGGATGAAAGTTGTTCCTTCGCAAGAAATCCGTCCGATGACGTGTGCTCGTTCTCCTTTTTTGGCGGAGTCCGTCGCACACGGTCGACAACCGGAAAACAAGCTCGCTGCACCATTTGGATGGAAGGTCCCAGCAGGACAGAGGATTGCGTCGCATCCAAAGTGCCGATGAAGCAAGTTTGCACTCATCGGGCCTCCTCCACAAAACACTTTGGGGATTGTACCGGTCAGTCTGGTTCCGAAAACAAAAAAAAAACAAAACACGACAACATTGTTAGACTCGCTTACAGTTAACAACATTACGATCGCCGATGCAACATATCAATCACAAACACAATAAGTGCTTACAGGTTATTTGTGAGATTCAACTGCACATCGGGATACATCCTTTTCATTTCTGCGGGGAGTGATCCTGTGAGAGTATTGTTCTGTGCATCGAAACGTTCCAGTTTGGAAAGTTTTCCAATGATGGTAGGAATGGTCCCATTCAGAGAATTATTGGAGACGTCGAGTCTCACCAAACTGTTGCTACATGCAAGAAGAAGATCAGATGGGATTGTACCAGTGAACTGGTTTCCATTTAGTAGAAGAGATGTGGTATTTTCCATAACCTGTCTCCCTTTTTCGGGGGACGGAATCGTTCCATGCAAGTGGTTATCACTCTGCTCATCGACAGGACGGCGATAACGGAAGATGAGACCATCGATTTGAACGAGAATCAAAGTTGTTACTTCTGTTCACTTACCAGTATTAAAGTTTCCAAGCGGCTCATCATCCAGATCTCTTTGGGCAAAATGCCAGAAAGCATGTTGCCTTCTAGATTCAAGTCTCTCAAATTGGGCAATTGCAGCCAAGTTGTAGGAATGGTCCCGCTTAATTTATTGTTTCCAATGTCAAGGTGACGCAAATTGGCAAGTGTTGTTAAATAAGAGCCTGTTGTTGAATTTCCCAACGTGGGGTTCGATTCTTCTGTCCTTCCATGTTTCAGATTCAGCTGGGGGATACTTCCACCCAGTTGGTTCGAGTGTAGATTCAGGCTCTTTAATTTTTTTGCGTTGTTGATGATGGCTTGTGGAAAGTTTCCGGAGAAGCTGTTATGAGATAGATCCAGGACTTTTAGATTGATCCACGACTCGATGAATGAGTCAGCTATCGTCCCTTCAAAATGGTTGGAACCAAGGTACAAGTTTTCCAGATTCGTCAGTTTTGAAAAGCTGCTGGGTATTGTCCCCGCAAGTTCATTGTCTGCCATGTTCAATGTAACGAGACTAGTCATTTCCCCCCAAGAGGATGGCAGAGATCCTCGAATGAGATTTCCCTTCAAATCCAAATGTTTCAGGGATGTCATGAGGTACAAGTCTGTCGGTAGAGTTCCTTCTAGGGAAAACCCGTGAATAGAAAAGCCGATGATAGTGTTGTCTTCGTCACACTCCACTCCCTCCCACGCACAGTGATCGTTTTTGTTAGTCGTGGTTCGGTTGTGGTCCATGACATTCCATCCCTCCAAGTCAGTTTGAAAGTCATCCACCAGGTCCATGTATTTGGTGGCCAGTCCGGTGCCACCATAAAACAAGGTGAAGTACAGTTTTTCCACCAACACTCGCTCTCTCCATGTCCCATATTCCCGGCGATGTTGTAATTCGTATTCCACGGCTTGGTCAGACAACCATAAAAAGTGTCGCGGACAATCGTCTACTTGGAAGTAGGCGTCTTCTTTGTTGTTGCTGTTGGGTTTGATCTCATGATGATCGACCGTGTCGACATAATTATTGTTGTTTATCTCGTCTTTTTCTTGTTGTTGTTCTTTTTCGTCATCATCATCATCGTCGTCGTCGTCGTCGTCGTCATGGTCGTTTCCTTTTGTTTCGATGGTAATGTTTCGGTTGTAAAAGTATCGTACTCGAATTTCGACATCTTGAAACTCGTCTAGTGAAGGGAAACTGATACGGGGATGATGTCCGGAACGGATCCAATAGGTCGCCCCATCATTTAAGCGTAGGGATGCCGATGGAGCGAACGAGGGTTGTAAATGTTGCGACGATGACGAAGAATCGTCATGAGGGAAGGATGGCGACGAAGGCCCCACGTCCGACGGTGATGACGTTGGAACTGGTAACAAGACCGTATTGGAAGAGATGGGCGTCCACAAAACACCGACCGAATAAACAAGGAATAACAACCACGGCATCGTTCTCGCTTTTCTCTGAAACGAAAGAACTGGTAGATTCCCTCTACCGATCCTCATCGTTATCTGGACGGTGAAGGTATTATTGTTAATGGATCCTTTTTTTTGTAGGGAATGGATATTATTTATGATACAGAGAGAGAGGATGAAAGAAGACGAAGAGGATGATGTTTTTTTGTTTGGATCAAGATTCATGATGCAAGACGCCCATGGCTAAAAATGGCTATCTGTGTATGATACCGTATCATACCTGTAGCTAGGTACCGGTACTCAAACAAAGTACGAGTATGGGAGGGTATCATACCAGTACAAATAGCACCTACCGTACTGTAGGTGGTTGTACTACCTACGGTATGTCTTATTCGTACCTACCAATCACTATCTCTGTAGTACTACGTAATACCGTAAATTGCGCTTGATACTCCCCCCCTTGAATACGCCTCCCCTGTGCACAACTTGTACTGAAATAATTTCTCTGACGCGCAACGGACGGACCATTTCTGTCGTTCTCAAAACGCGTCCCTGATTTGGATTTTGGAACAAGGAGAGGCAAGATTCCGTCTACGTCTTCCCTTCATCCGTCGCGTGACTGCTTTCCAATGTCGCTTCGCTTCACATCGTGAGCTCCAACAAAACGACGATTTTGACAACGAGACCTTGTGGCGTTGTCGTCCTCATTTTCGGGATAGAGAGTAGCGATTTCGGTTGTAGTTGCAGCTACCATGAATGCTGTGGCATCCTTGTGGGATATAATGCAGTGGTCCGCTTCGAAAAACGTGTTGTAGAGACTGGTAAGTCGATGTTTCAATGAAAACATTGTTGTTGATTTCTCACACTTTCATCTTTCATTGCACAGGAGAAAACCAATATGCTGTCATCGGTGCTGCCCGATTATTCCTTGATGGGATCGATCAATGTATTGTGGGGAGGCTTGGTAGTATGTACGACAACGTACTGAATCACCTGGACGGACGCCTCGCCCAAGTCACAGAGAAATTTTCGGATTCTACTAGCAACACAAAGTCGACTACAACACAACCAACAATGGTGTTTGTTCCGCAATAATCATCGATCGCTATGTCCCTGGTGATGGATTAATGAATGCGCTCTTAGATGGCGTCAATCTAGACTTCAGCGATGAAGAAGTGTAATCATAACTTGCTAAAGTAGTTTATCTATTCTTCTGGGAAGTAGGATAGATCAGTTTTTCGCCAGGCATTTTGAATGATATGTACTCCAATTGAATTCCAAGCCTCAACAACCCAATGCTGAACATCCTCTCTGGAAGGAGTTGGGATGTTGCCACCATCTTCTCCAAAGCCAATCATCCATGCCCACCATAGGTACTTAATTCGATCTTTGAAGGGCTTGTTGACGCCCACATCAATGGGTTGGACGACTGAAGTGCAACCCTTGGGGATGAGCTTCAATTGGACACCAATACTGTCCAATTTCGCTTTCACAGTGTCGGAATAGTGACATCTGAAATGGTCCAAAAACAAAACAACTGGAGCTCCATCTGCCCTTTGCTAGATATGAGGCACCAAACACTCATCTATCCACATAAGCATGTTCTCATTGTCTTGCCAGGCAGCGGGTTGGCAACAGAGAGCAAGTTGGTTGGCATATTGACTCACTGGAAGCTCGCGAGTTGCAATGGTGCCTCGAGGTTCACCTTTGAAGATGATCATTGGTTTCAGCTTGGATCCGTCTGCAGCGACTGCCAATGAAGCGGTGGCTCGGGTCTTGTTATTGCCAGACTGTCTAATAGTCACTGAGCGTGTTCCCCTCATTTCCAAGGTGGATTGACTAGCGAGAGAAAACGGAAGAGGAGTCTGGTCCATGTTGATTATGTGGATTTGCGCCAGATCGGGGACTCTAATAAAAGGTCTTATCTCCTCCAACCATTCCCTTGCCTGGTCAATCGCTTGCTGGGGTGGATCCTGGGCCATATTGGTGCCTCTTCTGACCACAAGGTCGTTTGACATGCACAAACGCCGAATCATATGATACTGTTGTTCTTTCGGTTTTGATCGAAAGTTTTCGTCGACTTGGCATGCCCTCACCTGTAGACGACAATATGACATGCCAATGCCAGCTTCCCTCGATTCGAGTGCCCATCCGATAATAAGCTCCTCTAAATGAGTAATGCTGGACTTTTTTTGTATTAAAATTAAGGTGGCAACGAACGGTGAGTTTCTGTCCGTTACTCATGAGCCTGAGATGATGCAATGATGATGTGATGTGACAGTGACAACGACACTTGTTGAGCATTGGACGATCAACGAAAAGTAAAATTGATGCGATGTGATTGTTGGTGACTTTTACAATCGCGACTCGTGACTGAAGTTGGTAAAAAAGGGAATCAGAAGTTTGAAGGGAATCCGGACAAACAAGAAATCCAAAAAACCGTACGAAATACGGTTTTTACACTTGCTTTGAATACGCCCCCTGCCTACAGAAATCATGTACTAGCTGTCGTTCGGGGGAGGCTTATCAAGCGCAATTTACGGTACTGTAATACCGTATGAAATACCCGTTGTGTTGAGACCTTTCACGAATCAGAATTGACCGTGAGCAGACCCCTGGATCTTTCTGACATCATCGAGACCACTGAATCAGGTAGCAGACTACTGTAGAGACGTACTAACTGTAAGAGCAGTCCAGAACACCATCATCTTCACCAACAACATACATCATTTGAACAAGCAGCTTCGTCCTCGTCTTGTTTGATGACACAGCCTGCCATCTCACCCTCTCCAGGTCTAAAAGCAAGTTACTGACGATCTTGATTCTTCGAAGAAGCCCTTTTTCTCGAATTGCGGCCTGTTGTTGTTGTTGTTGTTGTTTCGGTTTTACCTATATATATATATATAAATTATTCTTCCCATCCTCCCCCATCCCACCCCGCCCCTAAATTTCACAAGGATGAGTATCGGCATCAAGAAAACGAGAAGATCCCTATGTGCTGTCCTTTGCGTGATCGCTTTGACATCCAAACTGACCATGGCGCTGTCCATGTCGATGACGATGAAAGATTTTTTCTCATCGACGAATGGACAATCCAACGTGGTTTCCACTTTGGCAGCAGCAGCAACAACAACAACAACAACAACAACAACCGTATCACATAAGAACCAATCGATGATGGTAGAGTCTACTACCGGTAGTAGGTCTACACGAAGGTCGTTCCTTGCCACCACTGCCGCAGTTGCTTCGATGGTAACCCTAATGACCGAAACCAGTCTCCCTGCGTACGCGGATGGTTTGCCATCTCAAGGAGCCAAGGCACCCGACTTTGAGCTACCCAACAGCCGGGGAACTGGATTGACCAGCCTACAAAGTCTCATCAAGACTGGAAAATGGACCGTACTCTACTTCTATCCAGGTATTTCTCTCTCTCTCTCTCTCTCTCACAAACACATATTTGGTGTTTGATCCGTTGATGAGTCGATGTGGTTCTTCAAGAGCCAGTGACACCTCACTTTCCCCCTTTTTTTGTTTCACACAATGCTTTCATCCTCTTACAGGAGCTTTTACTACTGGCTGCACTTTGGAAGCAAGGTACGTCCGATCTGTTCTCGTCTTTTTTTGTCTGTACGAGATCTTTCTATAGTAACACTTCCACTTTCATACTTCCGTTCCTCTCCTCGCAAATTCGCAATATTATATACTAAATGCTTGCCAGATCCTTTCAAAAAGATTTGGAAAACTATCGAAAGCTCAACACACAAATCGTCGGCGTGTCGGTCGATCCTGTGGAGAAAAATGCCCAATTTTGCACCGAAGAACAACTCGACTTTATCCTTCTCAGTGACAAGGGCGGGTTAGTGAGCAAAAAGTATGGGTCGGCATTGAGCATCCCGGGCTTTGGCACGTTTTCCAATCGTCAAACATACATCATCGATCCCAAAGGAGAACTGCGTTGGATTTTCACCGACGTTGAGAGCCGCATTGCACGTCATTCTTCGGAGGTGTTGGACAAGCTGGCAGAGCTGGAAGGAGTGGCAGCAGTGTAACCCGTAAACGGCAGATACGTGGCGAATCCAAGTCGTGTCATTCCATTCAACCGACGCCTACTACTAGAGAGAAGAGAAATCCATACATCGATTATGAGGTCCCGAACAATATGGTGTCCCATTAAAATCTTAGTAGCCTACGATTACTCTAACACAATAAATAACAGTATCTATCTTCTACTACAATAAATGAAGTATGATAACATTGAAACAACACCCACACAACTCTGTATAGAATATCGTATCAAACTATACATAATCCGTACGACGTACCCCTGATGATCAACATGCATGAGTGTACACACGCACATCGAAAAGCAATTTCGATGAGCATCCATCCAACGCCATACGCTTTTTCACCCAACTGGGTCAATGAAGGGATAAGATGCATACCGTTTGTTGTTCGAAACGACACCGTGTCTATTGCTCGAACTGTCCACGCGATGAAGTGGCGACTGCTGTTGGTGTGACAATTCACGCTCCAGGGTTCGAACCTTTGCTTTCAACGCTGATACTTCGGCAGTCCTTTCCTCTTCCAAACGATAAATGTGAGACCGAAGCTGAGACGTCTCGTCGTGGCTTTCTTGTAGAGAATTTTTGGCTGAAATAGCGACACATGCGGCTATTTCTTCGGCACGAAGAGACAGCCCTGGATTTACACGATCGCCCAAATAGTAATCCGTTATGTAAAGCTCTGGTAACACAGACCGCTTCAACTTCGTAGCCACTGGTTCATTGGTAACATGACGGAATTCCTTGTACTCCTTCGAGGACGTCTCAAATAAATCGTCAAAAGGTCCGTTCAGACAGTTGTTCAATGATAATTCCGCCAATTTGGCTCGGCCATTTTTCAAACTCTCATAACAGGCATCTCGTTGTCGCTTAAGTTTTTCTACCAACTGTTCCAAACGTCGAACATCCTGGACCAAGGCCTGGTTTTCTTGTTTTGTCTTCTCAAGAATAGATGAAGATTCTTTTTGACGACAAACCATCGTTCCAACCTTTTCCTTTGTCTCCTCTTGAAACCTTCGCAAAGAAGACTCCATTTGAAACATTTTTTCCTGGGAACGTAATGATTCTCGCTGACGTGCAGCGACTTCCTCGTGAAGCCTATCAATTGCGGTCTTTTGTCGTTTCGTTTCGTCACGTGCTCTTTCAAGCTCGCCTAACACAATTTTGTGATCGCGATAATCATTTCGATGCTTGGCAGCAGATTCATCGAGGGCCTGACGAGCTGAGGATAGGTCCTCTTCCAATGCTTGAATTCGCTGTCGGAGACTGCTCATTTCGTGATTGGCGTTGGAAGACCGAGACTTTTCTCTTTCCAGGATGGACGCAACTTCTTCCTTGGTCGTAGAAAGTTGAAGCTTCAGTCGTTCGATAATATCATCGCGTTGTTGGACTGCTTGGATCATGCTCGATTCACTCTCTTGAAGCGCTTGAAGCCGCGCCGCGGCCTCGCTGCGATGCTTGTGGTCTGCATCTTTGGTTGCTTGCAACTTTTTCTTTAGCGACTGGATTTCATTTATATATTCAGCGGCTTCGTTGGTTCGTTCTGACATGAATTCTTCATATTCAGCCTTCCGCGTCTTTATGAGGGTCTCAAGGTGGTCCCGATGCTCTGTCAACCGCAAAAGCTTGTGTTTCAACTCATCAAGAGCAACTTTTTCCTCGTCCCTTTTTCGCAGATCGGCGTTGAGAGCCCGAATAGTATCTTGATTTTCTTGGCATAGCATCTCCAATCTGGTACATTGTGTTTGCACGCGATCCATACCTTCCTCTTTGGAACGAAGCTCCTCGGTGATTCTCGACACCTTGTCTTCGTAAGATTGAATCTGGTCCATGGCATCTTCTTTTTGATTCCGCTCTACGGTCAGTTCAGCCTTGAGATTGGCAATTTCTTCATGCTGAGCCGTGTGCTTAGTTTTATATTCAACGATTTCAGCATCCCGGTCTCTGAGCGTGTCCGCATACTCGGATTGCCGGCGAGCCATCAATTTTTCTAAATGATCCTTGCTTTGCTTCAATCGTAGCAGTTCGTTCTTTAGATGCTCTACGTCAAATCGCTCAGATTCCTTCTTCCTTACATCCGCCGTCAATTTGAAAATGACATCTTGGTCTTCACGACGCATTTTTTCAAGCCTTGTGTTAGTAACACGATAACTTGTCAGCTCACCTTCGACAATTTGAAGCCTCCTTTCCAGATCATCGTTTGAAAATCGAATTTCATCTGCTGCCTTTTCTGCAGCAAGTTTTTCGCTGAGAGCCTTGTCAAGTTTCAAATGCAATTGTTGTATTTCTTCTTTGAATCCCCGAAGATGGTCGCTGTGTTCACCCGATACTTTTTTAGCATTCCCTTGGAAGGAACTTAGCGATGTGATGAGTTGGTCTCGCTCTGCCATCAGAGCTCTAACTTTCTCAGTCTGTGATTCCAGTGCAATTCTTGCTTCATCGGCCGCCATCTGAACACTTCTTTTTTCGTCCATTGTCGTTTCTAATTTCTGGTGAAGGTCCCTTATCTCTCGATGATATCTCTGGATGTGGGTCGAGTTTTCTTCCAAGGTTTCGTTTAAATTCGACTGCAACATTTCGAAATTCGACTGCAGTGCATCTCGCTCCTCTGAAATTACCCTAGTCTCCTCCATCTGTGCTTCGTGGGCTGCCACTGCGTCGTCGGCGATTTTCTCCAAGACACGCTGTGCCTCGACAGCTGATTCGATCTCTTGTTGGTATCGTTGAAGTTGCTCATCGTGAGTTTTGGATAGATTTTCCATACTATCACGTAGAGACTCGACGGTAGAACGCAATTCCTCCCGCTCCGCATTGAACGTGATGACCTCCTCCTCATATGATGCTTGGGTATTAATTGCCTCGTTTGCCAGTCGCTCGATCTCTAGCCGTTCATCAAGAGCCTCCTCGAGTCTGGCTCGGAGATCCTGCACTTCTTCCTCGTATTGTTGCAAATGTTCACTGTGCTCTTCCGACGCACGTCTTAGATTATGTTGCAACGCCTCCACCGTTGAATTCAAGTGTTTTCGTTCTCGGGAAAGAACATCATTTCCTTTTGTTCGTGACGAACTCGTGAAAGAGGGTTTGTAAGGAGAAAATGTTGAAAAGGCGGATCGCTTCCTTTCCGGACTTGTTAATTGGACATCGCTTGAAACTTTTTCGACAATAGCTTGAGGTGAAACGTCGCTGATCAATGATTCGTTCATTGATAGAGGTTGCTGCGGTAGGTCGTATTCCGTTTCTACATCATCGTTGGTGCGAAACTCCGGCATCTTCGCTTGATGATCAACCTCAACGTATGATCGATGTGTTGCAACATTATCGTCGCTATCAACAAAATTCTCTTCTCTGTCCAGCAGCAGTGCTGCACCTTCGTGTAGATGAGGTGGACTTCGTTCATTCGCCTGGTAGTTTTGCTGCCAACCTTCGACAGGAGTGTATGTTTCGTCCTGCTCCAATTCTTCGACGCCATCGAGGTATTGGTGGTCGTAGGCCCGATCACGAATCATAATGTCACTCGTAAGTGACGTTAGTCCAAGCGTAGCATCGTCTTCCCCGTCCTCGTCAAGAGCCATCTCCATTGCCCGATTATCGGCATCATCCAAGTCCAGACTTCTATCAGAAACACTGCTCAGGCCTCGTTCATTGTGTGCTCGTTCCCGAAAATTCGTGTCTGATGTAGAATTTGGGAAATGTCCTTCGAAAGATCGATCTTCTTGAGTCTTTGAGACAATGTCCTCAAAATCTGAATGCAAATTTTCCTTTCCATTGTAGCCCTCGTCATCGACGACGAGGAAGAGATCTTCGGTACCATTCTCGATGGGAAACTCAGGGCCATCGGTGACGTGATCCACAGAGCTAACGTCGTCTTCATCGCTAAAATCTTCTTCAGGGTACAGCGAGTGAAAAACACCTTCAATTTCGTCTTGAAGTGCCTGTTCAACTTCCTCTTCTGATGCCCACTCTGCTCCCTTGTCAACTTGGGTATCATTTTGTGGCTTGAGGCGGTGTTCTTCGCTTGTTCGGATCAGCTGAGGGGTGGGGTTCATCTCATCACCGCGGGTTTCAGCGATAGTACGAGGCGGGCCTCCGTCATGCGACAATTGATTTCCTCTTTGCTCAAAATTAATTCTGGAATCCAAGGATGCTGGAACTTCGTTCATGTAATTTGTTGGTCGGTAATTGTGGCTGCTACCGTTGCTCAAAAAGTCTTCCTCATCGTCCTTGTCGTAACTGCTCCGAGATTCAAACATTGTTGGCATTGGCTTACGAGCGGGTGACGTCTTCAAGATCTTTGCAAGGCGCTGTCTTGGGTCCGCAACGAGACTTTCGAGGACACCCTTTTGCTGCGCGAGTTCTTGCAGTCGTTCGTCGTTCCTGCGAGAACTGAAAGCTGAGACATCGGCTTGTGTGGCAGCTTTGCTGGACAGAGTTGATGCAAAGGAGATGTTACCGACTCCTTCCCCGTCTTGATGATGCTTTGATGGTTTAAAAGGAGAGGAGACAGTCTTTCCCGGTTGAACGAGCAGCCGTCGCAAATAGTTTAGTGTCGTGATGGTTTGTTCATAGTCCTTGGAGAGAGGAGAGATGGAAGCCACTAGACATATCTTGGAGCTCTCCATGGCTCGCTGGAGTACCTTGGTCAAAGTTGTTTCCCGGAATGACACTGCTGGTAAATTTGCGCCAGCTCCCAGTGGAGTAGTGCCGCTGTTTGTGTTTGTTTCTGCTGGTTTGGCTTTCGGTGTGCCGGACGACCGCAAAAGCAATTGACGGAGTGCTTGGCCCAAGCTCACGGTACTCTTTCGATGAATGATCGATTCTGCTTTGTTCGAGTGTCCGTTCGACAATTCCACGCAAGTGATTTGGGAACATGGTTGTCTGTTCAACTCAAACGATACGGCCGAGTCCCAATACTTCAGAATTCCGATAACTGCCGTACTAGCAGAAACTGCTTTGTTGCGTCGTCTTCGACGACGAGCCAATGATTCTAAAAGGGCTGGCATGCTATCAATCGGTACCTCCGTCAATCCCTCCAAGACGGCCCCATTCATGTCTGGATGTCTCAACGTAATGATAGGTTTTTCGAATGATGCTTCTTGACGGTCTGTATTGTTAGGATCGTCTTGCTGTTGTTGTTGTTGTTGTTGTTGTTGATGATGATGATGATGATGATGATGCCTGTGCGAATGAAAAAGTAAATCACGAAAGGAATCTGGCTTATCTTCCAAAACTTCAACCATGCTGAGCCTCAACATTCCTTTTGTTTCGACGAGTGCATGACATTGGTTCAAAATCATTGTCCACAACCCAAGTTGTTCGGCATCACTGTCGGTACCAATACAACTAGCCTCTTGACCGAGGCTGATCAGAAGAGACGATTGGTGTTCCACCAGGGCGTCTTGGGAGACGGCCCTACTAAGTGCATCCATTGTGTTGTATTGAGACTGGACTTTTTTGGATGTGGAAGAACCGTTGGTAACATCATTATTTTTGCTTTCGAGAGGTGTTGATGTCGATGGCCACATGACATGATGAAATTCGTACAAACGCGCCCAATCTTCGGAGGAAATATGAGCCACTTGTGCAACAAGCTTGGCCGTTTCCATTGTGACTTGACTTGGGATATACTTTCCAAAGGCTGTCGGATTGACAACCACCATGTCTCTTGGAATTACGACTCGTTTGGACGATGCATCGTATTCGAATGTATCATCATCTCCTCCTTCTTTCAAGTTTGTAGTTTGATTGGTCACATATGCGCTTCCATGGTCTTCTTCATCGTCTTTGTAGTGAGGAAATACACAACGTTGGATTGATCGGCCGTCTGCATCGTGGTCATCTCCCTCTGGAACGGACAACACTCGGACGACAACGGACACTTTTCGGCATGGCTGCAAGGAAACAAATTGCATACATTCCGTCCTATCTTCTGCTGGTAAGTTTTCTTTGACTAAGATTGGAGAAAAGGGTGACAACAATCCGTTGACAAAAGACTTGGCTTCGGATATTGCCGTTGCTGCTGACGGTGTTGTTGCTGGATATGGACTACTCCAGGCTGCATAGTCCGGACCATAGTTTGTTCCAAAAGCAGGCGTATCCGGAGACGTAAGGCCGCCAGTAGAATGATGCAGCTGTAATCCCCCGCTGCCGTTAATTTCATTTCTTACTGTACCAGTACCAGTGATGTCAGTTGGATCACGATCCCTGTCGGTAGAATTCGTGCTCGACCATGCAGCAGCAGCTGCCTGCTTACCCGGACTCGTATTATCGAACGGAAGACAAGCCGAAACAGCGGAAGCAGCAGAATAGAACAATTCGGTGGAATCGTTGAGAATCTGTTGTTGGTGATGAAGCACTTTTTCGTCCCTGATACTACTAGTAGTAGTAGCATTCACTATTTCTGTCTCCTCTTCATTGATTGCAGCAATGTCCAACTGACTGTGATTATAGAATGAAGTGGACATATTGCGCAGATCATCATCATCATCGTCTTCGTCATCACCACTGCCGTCCAAATTGAGAGGAGAGGCAGCCTCTTGAAGGTAATCAAAGATGGATTCGGTAATTTCCGCCATTTTTTCTTGTTGCCCTGTTGCCTGTTGTATCAAATTTTATCTACTAGTAGCCAGAGTGACGGTGTTTCGGAAGACTGGATTACAACAACCTCACACCTAGCTAGATAAAGCAAAGCTATCCCTTTCTGATTCTGTTTGAACCTTGTACAGCCTTCGTTCAATCACAGACCGCTTGAGACTTCATCGTCACGGTCTTGTCTCTCACACAAACAAAAATCAAAAACACAACATGATGATGAGAAGGAGTGTGATTTGAAACGCTCCCTGCCGCCAAAATTATGATCCGCCGACGCGCGCCAGAGATTTTTCCTCCACTTTGGTGGTTCCATTTTGATCGTGTAGGTCAACACGCCAAACCCTCACGTCTGAGGCAAAAAAAAAGTCGGGTCAGTCGACTCTCACGAAACCATCTACTGTCGTATGAAACATATGATACACTACGGCCAGACGAGAAGGAAACATCCCTATGAAGTTTCAAGACTACTACGACGTATGATACTGGCTGGACAAGGGACACTATTCGTCATAGGTAGAGAGACTACATACCAGTATCATCATTTTGATTTCCCTGCCCTACCGATCGAGGTCAAGCGTCCAACCCAAACTGTGTCTTCAGATTATCTTTTTACTGTTAAATTCAGTAGTTTGATTCATTTCCAATCGGTCTATTGTTCATTGCACGAGGCTCGCAGCATCGACCATCAACATCAACCGTGGTTTATTTTACGCCTCAACAACAACAACAAACTCCCTTTCTCACTGGGCCCTGCATCACCTCTCTCTCAAAGCAACAATCTCTCTCGGGTGTTGTCTATTTCATACTCTCAGCTTTCCCTCATACCTTACGATATATTATTGTCATCACTGTTAGTGCCGACCTTCTTACGTCCCAAGTACCATAAAACAGAATCACGACAACAACAACAATGACGACGCATCATTCTTGGAGTATTCCAACCACTGTTGTGGTCATACTCAACCTCATCTTGGCATTTGATTGTATTCACAATGTTAGTGCCTCCTATGTCGTATCGGTCGAACCGTCCAGTAAACAATGTTTCCGATTTCGAACTCCCCAGGGTTCTGCAACACAGTGGACGATATCGTGAGTTTTCTCTAATTTTTTTGGTTGTATACCCCGTTGATCGATCGATGCCTTGAAACTGAATCTTGAACGAACAATGACTGCCATGTCAAAATAATATTATGCTTGCTCACACGTTTGTCTGTCTACATACACACAAAAACCTTTCCCCTTTTTTTCCACCTCGCATGACGCTGGATTCGACACTGAAAACCACTCCTTGATTCGAAACTGACCCGAAACAAAAATATTTTATTTATATAAGTGGTTCATTTGAAGTATTGCACGACGACGTCGACTCGGAAGAACTAAGCGTACGAGTTTCCAACATTGATACAGGGGATACCTTGTATGAAAAACCCTCTGGAACTTTGGAGGGCGATTTTGAATTATACGGCTTGAAAGGAAACAAGCACTACCAGATATGCTTCCAAAGCAACGTCGATGGGTCGAATCATAACGAGGCATTCGATGTCGGCTTCAACCTGCGATTTCATTACCCTCCCCGAACGTTGGACGACAAAGAAAGTGGTCCCGATGGTGAAAGAGCCTCCAAATTGGTGGAAAAGGCTGCCAAAATCCATCAAGATTGGGACACGCTTCAAGATCATTTCGACTTCTTGAGGAACCGAGAGGCCATACACGAAGAAATGAATGATGCCATTGTCAGTCGACTCACCAAATGGACGTACGTCGAAGCGTTTCTTGTTGTTGGAATGGCTACGGGACAGGTCATGTACTGGAAGAAGTTCTTTGAAAAAAGAAGATACTTGTAGTAATCAACCATTTATATTTTCTTTTTTATCACACAGAACTAAAAGTTTTGTCATCTACGTCGTACTCTTGGAAAATGCAAGAGCGAACGGCACCCAACCAACAACAACAAAAAACTCAAAAAGCATTCGGATCATCAGAACATAGATCGACGAAAAAACGAAACAGAACAAGACGCAATCGACCCCCTTTCTTACAGTTACCGGTAATATAAAGGGCCGTCCGCCTTCCGAAGGGCCAAAGAAACAACCTTGCCGTCAAACAGATCGTAAACCCGTCCATCTCACAAAATCCAACCAAGAGTAAACAACAATGTCGACACCAACTTCTAGCATTGTGATATAAGATTGTTGTCAAGTTGTTTCCGTTGGCAGTGTGTGGGGGTATGAATTGTGAGAGAAACCCAAGCCTCTATACCCATCAAGGGCTTATCTTGATACCAAGGGCTCCAACCTTTGGCATCATCGACAGCACATTTGCAAGAGAGGGCCAAGTTCACGAGGGTCGCACAAGGCTGGAAGGCTGACCTTATCTAAAAACCAAACACAACAGCAATGAATCGGGTGTGACCCCATCGTGGACCCTCCAATCGAGCTCCTGGTCGTGCGGGTCGCATGGACAAAAGCTAGACCAGGAATAGAAAGTATCCACTCACAATATAATGGTGGAACTTGCTTAACTGTAAATGCAGATGAAGAATGCAGTAATGGAATTTTATCCGGCACAAAGCAACGTCGACGGGTTCACAATGAGGGTTTTGTTGTACTAGGCTTTACCTGAGATTTCATTATCCAACAATACTTACAGTCAAAAAGTTGATTCTGCTGCCTGCCGGCTCGAAGATTTCCGCTGTCCTTTACACCACACCCTGCCTGGCAAAGTTTTTGGTTTCCCATTCCTTGTAGCTGCGTCCCCCTTTGAAGTCGAGTAATGCTACTGGTAGACGACGAGGGTTGAACCTCATCACTGTTCCTGCAGCGTAGGCACCTGAGCTGATGCGAGGTCCAGTGTTTTGAACACCTGCCCAGGATAAGATTTGCCATCCTGTTGATTACAATGGCGACCGTCGTATTCAAGGTAGGATGAGTGGTACACCGAGTAACATGTTCTCCGGAGTACCGGTACATCTGTGGCCGTTTCCTTGCATGATGGACTGACTGTAAATTTTACTGCCCCGCGGACGATTGAATGGTGAAAACCTACGAAAACTACGCCTAACTGTAAATGTACTACTGTAGATAATGTTATCATTATATTTTAACTTGAAACAACATTGAACAATGTGAAGGAAAAGTATCGGTACGAGTTATACCGACCTCATGTCGCACCACCATCCCGTTGAGGTTCAAACCTTGCAAGAGAAGGCCTTACAAAACCAATGGTGAAATGACGGAATTCACGCTACCAGAACAGTTTCTCCAGTAGTAGTGGTAGTAAAGAAGTTTCACCAAAGCCCTCCTCTGGAAATGGGTTTCACAAAAAAGAAGTTTATTTTTGTGGCTTTTCTGGGGCTTCGTATTCACTCGCAGGTTCGTCTTCAGCCTCTGTCTTTTGGAATGACCAGAGATCACGGTTCTTGGAAGGATGAGGTGTGTTGACCAACAACCATCCTGCAAGCCAGAAGTGGGTAATGAGAGCAGGTGCCAACAGAATGAAGGTGACGGTTCCATCGTATCCAGGCCAGAACAAGAAAAGACTTGAATTTAGGATGTAGCAGAAGCCAGCGAGAGACATGATGTATCCCATCCAGCGAGGGAAGACACCCCACAAGACAATAGTGAAGCCAAGCAATCCAAAGAAGACACCGCCAAAGACTGGATAATGTTAAAATACAAACGAAATAAATTAACAGTAAGTAAGTGATGAAAGTGGATGGAAGCAACAAATCAATCCAAACGTTTTTCTCTTCAAGCGACAGCTCAACTTACTCTGCATGAAGTAGTGTCCGTATTGGTTAAGCATCAAGAACATGTATGCGATTTGGGTTCCAATAGGAGGCATGTTGTCTGAGTAAAAGTACTTTTGAACGACTTCGTAGATAGGAAGGTTTTCATCCAACATGAGACCTGCAGCAATGGAGAAGAGCACGTTCGCTCCGTTGATGGCTTGTTGGATAAGCTTGAAGGCGATGAGTATGGACGAAGTGGCAGGGTTGACTCCGGCCCCAATCAAGATCAAACCGAGCAAAACACCGACCAAGGTATCGCTGATAACGACAACGATGTCTCCGATGATGCCAAATTTGTACATGGGCATGCTCTCAGAGATTTCGTAGGCAGTCTTCTCAGGCTGCTGCCATTCGATAAGGACCCATCGGACAGCAATGGTGGTGTAGATGGTGCAGATGATAGAAACAACGGAGAAGATTCCAGCAGTCAAGGCAGCACGACGAAGACGCTTTCCTCGCTTTTCCAACTTTTGCACCTCTTCTTGATACATGGCTTCTTCATCCGACATTTGGACGAATTGTTGAGACGATTGAGCTTCAGTCATGGTGAATGTAACTACAAATCGAAGGTAATCAAATAAAGAAGCAGTTGGCTACTGTTGTATCTCCAAATGAACTATGGACACTTGACCTCAGGTAGAGTATCTCTTGGTTGTGTGACAGCTTCTGCAAGCGTTTTTTCGGAGTGATGTTGGGGAGTGGAAGCAGTGGACGAGCCTTTGCCCAAACAAATTTGAACTCGCCACTCAAGGTAGATACTTAGAAGTCGGCGAGCACGTCGCGACAGATTCACATTTCACAATATACCGATCTGTAGATTTGAACATTGATTTATTCGAAGATCGCGTCGGCCCGTTCATGATTAATGAAAATCAAATCCTACTGAAGTAGTCTACTGTAAGTACCCTCATTAACAGTAGCAGTGCTACCGTTTATTACGTACTACTGTTATACCGGTATACCGGTATTACCGGTACCTAATACGATACTACGTACTCCGAGTAGTACGTATTTTTTAATGACCGTAGTAGTGCTGAAGTAATTCACAGTCATACTGTAGTACGTAGTAATTCGTTAGGTAGGGTAGTACTGTTACTTCGTACTAACTGTAAGTACCGTACCGGTATTATTGGAGTACCGTAACGTACCGGTACGTCGTACGCACTGGATTTGTGGTAACAGTAACCTACGTAGTACTAACGTAACACATTGACGTGAATGTCTCCACAATCCATCCTATATTCTATAAGAGCTCTAACAGTTACAGTTAGGCTCCTGATTCAAAAAAGATGTTTTGTAATCGTTCCAAAAGAATGCTGTATCGTCCATACGACTTTGCAAGATACGTATGTCGCCTAACATATTCAACAAGGGTGTTTTTGACTGTCCACCGCCAGGATATACGACGCCAAAATGGATGTACCTTCGCCGTTTTTCGAGCTGACTTGTTCATAATACAAGCAAACGTTCGCGTAATGGTATACAAAGGGAACGGCATCGTCCATATCACTTTGAACGGTGCGTATGTCGCCTGACAGAGGCAAAAAGGGTGTTTTAGACTGTCTGCCAAACGTTTTCATGACGACTAAAAGACGTCTTTCTCTACCATTTTTCGAGATGGTTGTTTATCAATACGACGCAGCGTTTGCGTAATGATTGCAAAAGGAGATCACATCGTCTGTTGCTTGTAATCACGTAGGTATGCCGCCTGCCAGAGGCACAAAGGGTGTTCTTGATGTTGAATTCCCGTGACCGGGCCATACACGCGCCCTAAGGCGACGAGCCCGGTCGGAAACTTAGTATACTTGAGCAGTGTTTTACTCTTTCACTATTTTGATTTTCAAGAGAAAGTGAGCTTACTCCCTTTCTCTGAGTTACTAAAACTACATCGGCATATGATCGATTCTTTCCCAATTCTGCATGGTATGACGATGCTCTAGAGAGATTCCACAAGATGATCTTCAATATCGTTGACGTGGTTAAAATTGACTTGTTGATTGATCATCTCGTGACTTATCAGTCCCGTTACGACAAATTCGAGTTTCTCCAGCATCGTTTCCTCCAACACACTCCTGTGGGGATGAGTCGATTACAGCATCGCCGATGTTCGAAGTTCAAAATTCGCCATACGACAAAGGTATGATGTCAACTGTGAATTCCTTTCACAAACTATAATTGCACCCTGAGGCGACAATTTTGTTTCAGAGACTTCCATCATCATATAGCCTGCGTCGATTAGCCGGTGGAGAAATCAAAATTCTCAGGTGAACTTATCATTGGTGTGGTTCCCTTTGGGCGACGAATTCGCGTCCAAATGAATTTTTCAAAAAACTATACTCGCACCGTTTAGGCGACGAGTTCGTTTCAGAAACTTCAACATCATTTCCAAAAACTATACTCGCACCGTTAAGGCGACGAGCTTGTTTCAGAAAACTCCAATATCATGCTGGCTGCGTCAGGCGTGATTGTGGAGGAAATCTTCGAGAGGCTTCATCACAAGTTCAGCATTCGCTGGTGACAACATCTCAACATTCTGGTTCATTTCAAATGAGAAGTTAGCAGCGGTCGAATTTCTACCACAAACTATACTCGCACCCTTTAGGCGACGAGTTTGTTTTTGAGAAAACTTTGTGAATTGCACCCTCTCGTCGTATGTAGAACCAACCTTTGTGCCCATTAGTTCTTGGCCGTTCCTCGTATATTACGGGCAACGACGCCTTGTCTTCATGATTAACTTGTCCGCTATGCATGCGTCATCGTAGGGCTTCGTTTGGAGAAGAACTTCAAGGATTGTTAAGTCAAGTTTGTATTGAAGTAATCCGTCCGTCTCCGCTTGCATTAACACCCCAGGGATGTCGCTGGTTAGCATACATCAAGCTTGTAGCTTCAAGGCCATGCTGTTTGGCGGTAAGGAATTGGTCGTGTAGCACATCGTTAGCACTCCTGTTCTTTGAGGGGATGTATCGTCGAGTGACGCCCACTCCTGTGCTTTACGACGTTTCTTCGTTGTATAATTTAGATCATAAGTTAGGGGTGCCACTCCTGTGGCATCAGGAAACGATGCGTCGGGTCATGGTGCCAACATCGTACCTGGCTCTTCAGCATTAGTGGTGGAAACGGACCCCGTGGTGGAGTAATCGTCTTCAGCAACGTTGGGGGTAAGTCATAAGCACTGGCAGAGTCACACGAGCACATGTTGTCTTTGATAGAAAACATCGCATCGTCAATCAAAGTCAAAACATGGTCATGAGTTTCTGTTTCTTGTCTTCATAAGGTGAGGGTACGCTTTGCTGATCACGAGTGAGTTCTTGGTGACAGAACTCCTTTTCAATTGCCTGTTCGCCAATAACTCCAAAAACTCCAAAACCTTCACTCCTTTGTTAGCAGTCATTTGGGCTGTAAAGAGACAGAAAAGTTTGCGATGAGCAGCCGGATTGAATGTATCCAGAATGGCAGTAAGTAGCGTGTGACTGTTGCGTGGTCCCAGTCCTCGTCTATTCCTTGAATGCGTATTCGGGACTGTATTCTTGGAAATTACTGCCGCCTCTCGGCCTTCTTGCTCGGCCTGACGGAACTCCTTGCTCAGTGTGTGCATCTCCACTCCTGTTTTTTTGGTGTAGTCAGCATTATTCGCTCCTGTGCTTTCGCCTATTTCTGTCACGTTGTCCTCTCCTTGTATTGTCAATCACTCCAGTGCTGTCGTGATTGTCCACTTTGTATTTCTCTTCATCCTCATCTTCTTCATCATACTTTTATTACTTTCTTCATCAGCATCTTCGTGACTTTCGAGCTCATGATTTTCCATGTGATTTTCGATGAGATCGTCGATCATGACCGTCGCATTGTTTAGATCTTTATCTAGTTCAGTCACTCCTGTGGCAGCGGGAAACGTGGGAGCGGAGCCAGCGGGCATATCCGGGCTGGAAACGGTGGAAGCATCATAAGAAATGTTGTCGTAAGGGATGGACTCGTTGTCACCAGACGTGGATGCTTAAGAATAATCACTGTCATTGTCTGAAACGTCAGGGTGATAGTCTTCGATCGAATCGGCAACCACACCTCTGATGGCCTTCTTTGGAATGGGAGAGGGTAAATCTCCTCAAACCTGAGCTAGAAACTATACTCCCACCCTGAGGCGACGAGTTTGTTTCAGAGACTCGGATCTTCCGGTTGAACTGGCTTGTTCCAACACAAACATGAGTATGACCCTTCTTGCTGCTGTTTCAAACGCAATTGGCCCGCACATCGGCAGTGTCACGTAGACACTGGGAATGCGGTCTTTGATGGTTCCGAACATGGGCCCGAAGCTGAATCTTTGAAACGATCTATAATCGCACCCTGAGGCGACGAATTCATCTCTAAGACTCCGAAAATGCCTTCATGTTAAGATAAGTTCTCTTGCAGAGCACCATACTCAGGCCCGTTCTTATCCGGATAAAATATTCCCTTAGGCTATCTCCAGACCGACGCCGCTAAACCGTTTTTACCGGATAGCGGTCTTTACCCATCTCCAGACACAGAGATTTCGGATCGTTTTACCGGCCTGACCGGTAAAGGCCAAAAATCCCGCTAAAACAGGTACCGTATAGAGGAAAAAAAACGCTTTACCGGAGCACATTGTGATCGCGCCGGTAAACCCACTTTCATTAAATATCATCCCCACGCATTAATTAATTTTTTCAAGTAGATGTCCAAAAGACCCAACAGACGATTTCCAACACTCTTTTGTCTTCCCTCGCTGTCGTCTCTCTCTCTTTACACGTTTCCGTGTTTCCCTCCTTGTGTTCAAACCGATCTCCTTGGCTCCCAAGCTGTTGGTCGATCGTTTGACAGTGTTTAATGTTTGATGAATCCATGGATGCGCAACTGCCGAGGCTGTCGATTCCCGCCCTTTTCTGGTTGATTTAGCCGCTTTTCCATTCTTTCCTCGATTCGTTCGTGGTGGTCTCCTATGTTGACAACATGCCATCAGCGATTACTCATTTTTCAGAAGTGCACTTGCTGTTCGGAGGAGCGACTTCTGTATAGCAAGAATGCCTCACGGGAAGAAATGGACGGCAGACGAATGCACCGTTGCTGCAAAAGCCTATGTTTGGTCGTTTTGGTCGGCTGGAGAGAATGTTGAGAGAGTACGGTCCCGAAAACCGTATTTCGGTCCACCCCGTACCGTATTCTCTCCAAACTCTCTTTTGCTCTCAACCACCCGTTTCACTTTCCTTCTCCAGAAACTATTCTACTCGGAGTACGTAGTGCTTGATCCCGAAACTATGCTACTTGACTTTTCTTCACAGTCAAACATCATCATCTCCCTGCTACCGGTAGTAGGATAGTCCTATCTTCGAAGTCACAACATCGATTCTACTACTGTATCATTTTCTCCTTCACAGCATCATGAATAGTGCCGTTGAAAACAGCGCCGTTGAAAACACAGGTGCAGAGGAGGACAGTGAAAGTCCTCTTGCAAAAAGGGCCAAGACTTCTTCCCGGGATGATACACTCCCGCCGGAACTTGACGGTCTAACAGAAAAAGATTATCATCGGATTACCAGTGCAGAGGTCGTTCTCGACAAAGACCACTCTGCTCACGGTTTTGAAAAGGGGGAAAGATATAGCATGGCTATGTCTATAGCCTCTGAAGATGGCGATCAACCTGCTATTGATATTACAAAGCTTCATCTCTCAAAGCTACGAAAGCTTGGAAAGAATTTTGGGATCAAGATGATCTCAAAAATGCCGTCAGCTGTCATTCGAATCCATCTGGCCAGGAATTCACATATTGGTTCAATTCTTGATAATGGTACCAACCTGAGACCCCCGGCTCCCCCAGAAAAAATTAAGCAGAACACAATAGTCCGTCTGGTAAATGTTATATTCAGTCAGGGCTTTATTCAAGGATTGATGGAATGGAACAACCATCGTAAACGGGCTGACCACGAAACTGGTGTCGGTGGCACCATGGATAGATTTTTCGTTCAGGTACGCACTGCCATGTACGGTCTTGATGACGGTGGCGAAGAGAACATCGCTGACGTTGATGACAGCCACGAACAGAGGAGCCTTGACAGTTTGGACACCGGTGACGAGGATGACAACTTTGGATTGCAACGCGATGATTTGTTACTGGAACGTACAACAGGTGCCAATGACCCGTACGCATCGTTGAGTCGCTTTGAGGAGCGAACGGATCTTGACCCAGGGAAGTACATGAAGATGCCATCACAAACACTGCATTCTTGGACCAAAGATTTATTGCGTGCCCGCAAGAAATTGCTGGAAAACATGAAGAAGTCTGGGGAACACGATTCCGACATGTACAGCTTTGTTCGGATCGCCTTGAAAGGAACAAATCTTGTCAAGACAATTGGAGAGTTTACCTTGTACTATTTTTGTTTGAAGGCGAGCCAATAAAGATAAATCGGCAGTGTGCATCGCACGCGGCTTGCACATTCACTCCATTGGTTTGGTAATGACCAGAAAAATATGAACGAACATTGCCAACCTCGCTGGCGGATGGTGTCTGGATCCGGAGGAGATATCCGTCGTGTACGGAGACGCAGTTTGTGACAGCGCTTCCACGGCTGATTGCCAGGAACTCACCAGCCGCTTCTTCACATTCTTGCCTTGTCTTAGGAAAACGAATGTTATCCAAGGCTGGTTTGCTGCTAGTGGCGATTGCATGGATGGTTTTGTCTATAATCTGGTAAAGCCGACTCGACGACACCCCAACCAGTCCTGCAATGTCGAGGTACGATCCACCTGCAAGCCACCGAATGGTACAAAAAAGCCGAAGCTCAGGTTGGATGTGATCACCTCTTCGACGTCCTTGTTTTTCGTCAATATTCAGAGCATCCCCGAGGGTGTCTACAAGATTTGTAAATGATTCAACACTCATTCGAAGTGATCGTTGGACAAAAAATGGATGTCGGAGGCAGTATTCATCCCAATTCAATCGTCGCAAACGTCTTGCTGCTTGGCGCCGCTTCTTCGCATTCGTCCTTGCGACGCAGACATTCATCAGCGTCCCGACAAAATATAGAATGTCGGGTTGAATCATTGTCTCAGAAATATGTAGAGGTGATTATGAAGATAATGATAGATGATTTTATGATATATAGCGAAGTGTAATAATTTTTTTGGTTATTCTTCGTGGAATTGAGGGAGGCAAAAGATGCCGCCGACAAAGCGAATGTTTTGATTGGCTACTTTCACATACGTCAGCGTGAGAGAGTAAGAGAGATACTACAACTGGATAAGAATGAATTTTTTTTTTTCTCGCAATGCACGAGAAAAGGGGAATACGGGAATATTTTATCCGGATAAGAACGGGCCTCAAGGGTGAACCACTTCCTGCTATTGGCCAAGGAAGTCTCCGTCGATCGTTCGGAAGAGAGTGACCACTTAATCGCCAGACATTGGACGTTGCGTTTTATTTTGTTCGCTAGTAGATTTCACATCAGTTGGGTTATCTTTCCTTGCCTATCCGGTGTGGGTTTCTATTCCTTGGTTTCACACTCCTGGGCTTCGCTATCGTTGTTGGTTGAGAGAACCAAAACATGTGACATGTTCGCATGTGATATGTTATTGATCAATGCTAAGCAATTTCAGCACAGTTGCGGTTGGAGAAAAGAGTGTGGGGAGACTTCATTGTCCTAGCGTTGGACGTTGCTGTTAGGGAGAAGAGCAACTTTACTATCCTGGCGTCGGACGTCACGTCCAATCTCATACTCCTGTGCTTCTGATTCGAAATTGGATTCTCTATGCGTCGGCATGTTCTTTGATGCAGACAAGATCAGCACGAAATATCTTTCGAAGAAAAGTTTTAGGTAATCCTGTACCGCATTTATCCTCGCACCTCTTAGGCGACGAGGACGCTATGCAGGTAACGACGATCGTATGGATCGCGGCAGTCGAGATCGAGAAACGGATGACTAGTTTGCTTCTCGACGTTCTTGTTGGAGGAGGGGGCGTCGCCGCCATCACCTCCAGACTCTTCATTGAGTCCTTTCTCTTGAAAATGTTGAATTCCCGTGACCGGGCCATACACGCGCCCTAAGGCGACGAGCCCGGTCGGAAACTTAGTATATTTGAGCAGTGTTTTACTCTTTCACTATTTTGATTTTCAAGAGAAAGTGAGCTTACTCCCTTTCTCTGAGTTACTAAAACTACATCGGCATATGATCGATTCTTTCCCAATTCTGCATGGTATGACGATGCTCTAGAGAGATTCCACAAGATGATCTTCAATATCGTTGACGTGGTTAAAATTGACTTGTTGATTGATCATCTCGTGACTTATCAGTCCCGTTACGACAAATTCGAGTTTCTCCAGCATCGTTTCCTCCAACACTTGACTCCCTCCCAAACGTTTTCGTGACGTCCCATAGACATGTATCTCCGCCGTTTTTTGATTTTGAGATGGTCGTTTATCAATACGATAAAACGTTTCCATAAAGGTAATAGAAGGAAATTAGATCGTCCGTTCCATGCAATCTCGTAGGTATGTGGCCTAACCTATGCTGAAAGGGTGTTTTCTACCGCCTTCCAAGGGTTTTCATGACGACCCAAAGACGGCTTTCTCCACCGTTTTTCGAGATGGTTGTTTATCGATACGATACAGCGTTTCCGTAAGGATAGTAGAAGGAACTTCGATCGTCCGTTCCATGTAATCTTGTAGATAAGTCGCTTGATAGAGGCACAAAGGGTGTTGTTCACGCTCTCTCAAACCTTTTCGTTACATCCAAAAGAAATATATCTCCACCATTTTCGAGATGATTATTTCTCAACAGGGCATAATGTTTTGAAAATTGGTTGGAGAAGAAGATTGCGTCGTCCATTGGATGATATCTCGTAACTACCTCACCTAACCGAGACAGATAGGATGTTTTTGCATGCCTTCAAAGCGTTTTCATGACGAACAAGAGACGTTTATCATCACTGATTTGAATATGGATGTTTCCCAATGCGGTATTATGTGTCAGTATTGGTAATTGGTAATAAAAGAGAACTGCATCGACCGTTCCATGTGAATTTGAATGTATGTCGCCTGACAGAAACAGAAAGACCGATGCGAGTGCTGCAAAAGTTCGGATACTTGCACTCAGAAACCGGTTGCTACATCCTTTCCAGGGACGATTATTTTTGATTTGACACAACCTTGATATTAAGGATACGGAAAAGGTAATCGCATAGTCCATTTCATGACGCAGAGCACACTTGCTGTCTCTGTACGTAGCTGTGGAGGATGTTTGATTGTGTTGTTTTGTTTCAACTTATTACACCGTTTTTGTCGCTGCCCTGTCGAAGTCTACGGTAGAAATCCTGTCTGGCAAATGGGTGATTGTTGAGACAAGGCAACATGACCAGTTCGCCATGGTATTTAATCAACTGGACGTCTATCTAACGTTTTTTAACCGCTTCGGGAAACCACTTCCAACAACTCTCTACGTCTACTCAAGTAGAGTAGCTAGATTGTGGCACAGGGTGTGCAGTCGACCAAGCTGCAGAATTATTATTGAAAATAATTTTCCTGATGTTTTTTAATAAAAAAAAAGGGCTCTCAAATCATTGTCGTGAGACCTTTTAAAGCGGAGGCCCTAATTGAGGTGTGTAAAAGGTCTGTCGCAGTCGTTATTTGGTTTTGTTTGCGCAAGTAGAGACGGATGTCTGCCGAATCGAAGACGTGTTGTGACTTTTTAAAAAGCCAGTTAACGACGGCCGTCTGGCGAATCGGGAAACCCTAATTGCCGTTTAGAAGGTCAGTATCGATGAAATAGGAAATAATTGTGGCTTTAAAAGGTCTGTCGCAGTCGTTATTTGGTTTTGTTTGCTCAAGTAGAGACGGATGTCTGCCGAATCGAAGACAACATTATGCGACTTTTTAAAAAGTCAGTTAACGACGGCCGTCTGGCGAATCAGGAAATCCTAATTGCCGTTTAAAAGGTCATCAGTATCGCTGAAATAGGAACTGACGAACCAAGAAACCTTTAATTGTGGCTTTAAAAGGTCTGTCGTAGTCGTTATTCGGTTTTGTTTGCTCAAGTAGAGACGGATGTCTGCCGAATCGAAGATCATAAGTGACTTTTAAAAAAGTCAGTTAATGACGGTTGTGCACTCATGGGAGCCTTTCTGGAGTGGGATCCCTCTCATGGGATACCATTGCTTAGGTGCTGCCAGGGTACCAACCTTGTTGAGTGTGTGCACCGACAGTACAATACAACTTTCAGGCACAAGGCTGGTATTGAAATGGGAGATGCCCAAATAAGTGAGCGCAGGCACTGACATAACCTTGACATGGCTCAGCAGGTATACCGAGATTTTCCCAAGGTTGGACATTATGACACTTGGAAGATTGACGTACTCCAGAAGCTGGTGGGACAGATCATTGGGAAATTGCTTTACCCGGGATGGACGTGTGTAAGTGATTGTTTGGAAACTGATGAGAGCTTCGTTATAGTTCTATTGCATACCAGCGATCTACATGATAAACTTCTGAATAGGGTTCAGCAGCTCCAAGAAGCCGATGATTACAATCCAAAACTTAGTAGGGATGTCAAGTTTAGCTGCAACTCGTGGGGGGTTCCCTTGCCATTTTTGCCAGTCATGAGACGTGTTGAGTACCGGCTCTTCAGCCAGCAGCTAATGCTCAATGACTTGCAAAAATTTGATGAAAACAGGATGTCACACTTGTGGATCGCGCATGTCAATGGGCAAGGTATATTTCCAAAACTTCCAGTACAATTAAAAAAGTATCATCAACACTGGGAGAGAAACAGGAGGATCCAGGATGCAATGGAGCGAGCTAAAAGTGAAATTGAGCTCATGAACTCGTACTTGGCAAAAATGGTGCCAATGGAATTCAAGGATGGCTCCAACACTGTTGAAGGTGCATTTGCAGAAACAGATGAGGAAGTTGAGCTTGTTGACGGGGAACCTGGTATTGGATTGGGCATAGAGCTACAGCATGATGACATTACACCGCCAGCACAACAAGGCAATGTTGTTGGAAACGTCAATAGGGTCCACTTCAATCCTCAAGCAGACAGTAGCAATGCTCCTCTTCCTACTGGTACCAAAAAAATTAAGATAACAGTAAGTGAAAAAAGCGGAGAAAGTACTTTGAAACGAAACGTCACTCTTTTTTATGAATAGCTAACTGTAATAACTATTTACAGTTAATACGTCGTAAACCAAAAACGTCTACGAGTCGTAGAACTTTTTTGTCTACGAGTCGTGGACCTTTTTGGAAAAACGTCTACGAGTCGTAGACCTTTTTGAAATTCGGGGGGTCGCGTTTTCCTTTTGGGGACTGTTGATCCGTCTGTGATTCTGAAACCTTAAATAAAAAATCCCGCCTACAACGTACTTATGACAAATATGGTTTAAACCATAAGAAAGATCTCAGAATAAGCTATCTATCGATGAATATATTATTTATATATTAAGAATTCTTAAGTCTTTGACTCCGTTGAGGCATTCAAAATCAGCAAGTCGTGCAAAGTTCCTCTTTTCCTTTACGGTTCTCAGCAACTACAGGGAACTGGAAAATGACACAATAACACTTTTTGTTTTTCGAAGTACAATGAACAACTTTTAAAATGGCGACAACACGAAAAAAGCGAGTGGCGATGACGAAACAGCTGAAAAAGGTAGTGTTCATGGCGTGTTTGTTGCGGGTGTCGCGAGGAATTACAGTCGAGATACTACTAGACATCTCCAACGAATGCAATCCAGTTGATTGAAATGGTGGAAGAAACTTACAAGAACTATCCACCGAATAAACTCAATCGGATTTGGATAACATTGCAGGACGTCATGAACGAGATAATCAAAAGTGGAGGTAAACACTACCGTAGTACGTAGCTAGGTACTACTACGTAGTACTACGTATTAAACGGTGAGAAGGACCACTACTCGTACAAATTACCGTACGAACTACAGTACTTTGGTCGTTTTTCTACTATTTGTTTATTTTTGTTTGATCATCACTTGTACCCTTCGTGCAAAACAATACAAGAGAATGACAAGTCGAAACGGCAGCAGTAGTGAAGTAGAGTCTTGGCGAAAAAGCAAAGCTAAGGCTTTTGTGAAGGAGCTTTTGCAGAATAACAATGAAATGTACATGGATATGCCTGAAGCCCAGTTGTATCGATTGTATCCACAACATTTTGGTCAATTCTCTCAAAATCGATTTATTTGCAATGTCAAGACCTTAAAGAAGACTATCAGAGAAGTTCGGGAGGCGAACGCTCTTAAACAGTCATGTCCGGGTGGTGAAAACTACAAGAGAAAACAATCCGAGACCTTCTTGGAAAAAGGTCTACGAAAAAGGTCTACGAGTCGTAGACGTTTTGCAACCCTAATGGAGTTGAAACAAACCGTCACCAGTCAGTCTTGTTAGGGTGGTCGTGCGAGCCATCCATCTCATTTAATTAACGGAGCGGAAGCATCGTGGTCTTTTTCACCGGATCTTCCAGTTCTATTCAACAGTAATTTCCTCCGCGCTCTAAATGTCATTTACATTTATTTCCCTTCAATACTTTTATTGCTACGTAAGTTTCATAATATAATTTTTATTCTGCAGCTTGGTCGACTGCACACCCTCGAAGGGGAGATATTTAAAACAGGTGTGACGATCGAATCTTTGGAAAAAATTGTTATTGATGGATACCATGTTTACAGTTAGTGTGCACATGTCTCTCAGTTGGAGAGTATCAAGCTCAAAATTTTAGATGGATTGAAAACTCCAGACGAGATTCGATTTACGTTTTTGAAGCCACAAAATATCACTGCCAAAACTTTGTTTCCGATCCCTATTTATCCAGATATTAACAAAGGAACTATTCGTATGTGGAGATAATGAAAATGCGTCAGTTTCCTATCAACTGTGCGAACGCGCGAACGATTCAGAAGTTACAGGGTCGTTCGATCGACAAACTCTTAATCAATAGTTGGGACTACACAGGCAATTGGATATATGTTGCTTCATCAAGAGTCCGTGAATTGAATGGCTTGTAGTGGAATGTCTACGCGTCTTTATGGAACGAATTCGGCTTCTGTAAAAGTAAGAAGATGAATGAAAAGGATTTTTATTTCTTTTCATTTTAGTATATAATACACAGTAAAGTGGTCACAAAGATTGACGCATTATTAATGTAAATCTGTATTGTCAACTTCCAAGTCTGTCGACTCACTACTGGTAGCTCCTACCGTAGTCGACACACTGTCAACATAGCATAGCAAAGCACGGCCATTATTAAGAACAGCTTACGGTAGCAGTAGACAGTCGAACCGTAGTCGAAACACCGTCAACGTACCTACCAGAGCAAGAGCAAGGTCAACATAGCATAGCAAAGCACGGCCATTATTAAGAACAGCTTACGGTAGCAGTAGACAGTCGAACCGTAGTACCAGTCGAAACACCGTCAACATACCAGAGCAAGAGCAGGGCCGTTAGAGCAGCTTAAATAGTCGAATTGCGTTTACAGTTGCAGTTAATTACTTTACAGTGGTTCGCGCTTGGTAAGAGATTATTACATAAATGTTTGGACTTCATCAAATATTCATCGGTCAAGGTTTTTGGAATGATAGCCCGAGGATGCCGGAGGATGATTTTCATTTCTTTTCACTATAGTAACTTGATCGCGAATGAGGACCCATTTTCAAACATCTGCACCCTCAAACTCCCATGCTATCACTATCTATTCGACTATATCGACTATATCGACTATATCGACTCAACTCTAAACATGTCTATCGACTCACTCGACACGCTGCTAGAATATGAAGAATGAGGCCGAACACTCAGAGCAGCTTAGCCGAACTTATCCGGAGTATGATCCCCTCGTGGGAACAGACGATGGTGGGTATTTGGATCCCAAGAAGATGATCTGCGCTACTTCGAAGTGTTGTGAGTTGTGAGAGATCGTTCTCGGAAGGAAAGCACGTCATGGTTCCTTATTGGTGTTTGAAGCTATTGCTGCTTGTTTGAAGAAAAACGAAAGGTTCTGGAATACGAGTACTAGACGTATATGATAGCTACAGCCAGTTGCTTGCTCAAGCCATGCGCATGCCAATTGCAAATAGCAGTAAGAGATAGATGTTGACATGCGCTATGAAAATGAGAATAAACTGACCATACAACACGATAAATTATACTACTGTATATTTTATGACGACGGTATAGTTCGTGTGACACTGATGGATATATTGACCAATAGTATTGACGATCAATAAACTGGACAATATATTGTAACAATGTATTGTTCAATGTATTCTGGGAACAATAATCAATACGTATTGGGTATTGTGGATTTGGGAATTGATTGTATTGTCTTTCTGGTTTCCGGCATTGTATTGGCAATACTCACCAATACCCAATACGTGTATTGTATACAATGTATCATCAATCACTACCGGTAGTATTACCTACCAGTAGGTCTGGTCCCTAGTCTCTACCCATTGGTGCCTGCGGTGATCATTTACTGCGTACCACGAGTGCGCATGGTAGTATTACTTCTGCGTACTACTAACGTGTATCATAAGTTCAAGACAGTATCTTTTATACCGGTGGTTGTATTTGGGACAATTATCAATCCATAGCTACTTGAGTCGACCGGTGGTGAGAACGATTTTGACGTTAAGATTCCGTCTTCTTCCTTGTCGTCCATCTCCTACAACCCTACTAGGTAGAGTTCAGCTTTTTGGTACTCTACTACGACGTAGATCGTATGATAGTGCGGTAGTGCTTCGAGAGAACGATGTTCTTGGAGTACAAGCGAAATCTAGAGTTTCTCTTTTAGAGAAGTGGTCTCGAAAAAGTTCTCTGTCCTAACTGTAAATTCCGTAAGCTATACAATTAGTCGTCGCTGTGTTGAAGGGCTACACAACAACTTGTAACAACGTCACCAAACAAATCCGCTCGTCTGTCAACTTCTTTTGTACCAACCGGTACGAAGAACCTTTCCTTTTGGGGTTGTTGTGGGAAATTCATCCCTTGAGTTGAACAAAGAGGACAAGAACACTTGCACTACGCATATTTGTAGTGGGAATGTTGGTTTCCACCCGAAAGTTGCGTTTTGCAGGTATAGGACAGAGAAATATTGAATCTTTTCTCTCTCCCCGACTGCTTTTATCCTTTTAGGAGGAGTCACAACTGGATGGGGCCAACTCGACATCGTAGCCAGGTCGTCGCAAAAGGTTTTCCCTCTCTTCATTTTTGGGGGATGTAACAGCAAAATCTTTCTCAAAGGAACCGTTGCTACTGGAAGAAGCAGTCGGTGTCTTTGAATGTGTTGGCGAGATAGCAGATGATGCAGCAGGGGTTGGTGGAAGAGCGGGTGGCGTAGCGTCGAAACTATAGTTACAAATGGCGATGATCACTTGCAAACCAGCGATAATCATGGATGGTGTCAATGGGCCACCCAACAAGAGATGATCAAGCAATCCCGTCAGGACGATAGCACCAGTAGTTGCCAGTGTTTTCATAATCGAGTCACCATACTTGATACTGAGCGCCACAAGCAGACCACCAGCAGCTCCTAATAGTGACAGCAGCAATGCCAAAAGCGACCATCCACCGAAAAATCCAGCTTGGCCACCACCATCGGCAACAATGAATAAAATGTAGACAGGAAATGATCCCAAAGCAAGTTGAAAATTGCGTTCCCAAATTCCCAGTTGAAGTGGATCTGTCTTGATTACTTTTTCAAAGTAGATTGAAGCGAACCCGCTGAGCGTAATTTCGATCAAAACTGCCGCTGTTCCTAAGGCTTGGTTAGCATCCTTCGATGACACCTTTTGCTTTTCAGGATCACCCCAAATCGGCTCACTGAATAGTAAAACTCCCAACATGAGAGCAATCAGAGCTCTCCATTGTGTCCAAGAATACTGACGTTTGAGGATGATGGTGGAGAAAGTAGCGGTTGAAATGATCTTCAATTGTGCAAAGATGGTGAACATTCCCGCCGAAATGTTTCGAAGACTGATGAACGACAAGATATTCATGGCGCCATAAATGAACGCCAACGCCAACATCTTTCGAGATGTCTCGACTAAATATAGCAGCTGTTGATTGAGATTTTTTCCTTCCGGTAACGCTTTCGATATCATCCATGAGGAGTACAAAATTTTTATGACTTCTGATACCAATAGGAGTTCATGCTACGAATACGTCGTAATAAGAAAGAATCAAGAATAGATGGCAGTGTTAGACGACCGGTATGAGAATAAAAAGAAGAAAAAAAAACAACTTCCCTGATCTTTACTTACTTTCGAATATACTTCTTGCAATACTCCCTGGCTATATCTCCTCAAAACCGTGAACAATGAATTTTGTAAGCACAGCACTACCAGAACCATCAGACGAGTGCTGTTCATGTACTGGCAAGCAGCCTTCCACATGACTGTAGATTGCCGTTTTTTGTTGTCGTGGTCGTTAGGATGTTGGTCGGTACACTTCGTCTCGTCGTTGTTGTTGTTTACGTCGGACGAATCGAAATCTTGCGCTGTAAGCCCTTCTTCTGCCAGCTGATGATGATGATGAGCTGTCGATCGACGTTTTCGATGGGGATGAGTTGCAGACACAGAAGACGAGATCGGTATGCTACTCTCTGGACCGTGATGATGTCCACTGGACTGTAAGGACTGGTGGTTTGGATTGTTTTGTACTAGTAGTTGTGTTTGCTGATGGCCGTCGGTTTCTGTTGATGCTAACAAGCCCTTGTCGCTGCTTGACGTTCTTCTAAACATACTCTTCCCCTCGGAATAAATCTTGGACAAAAACGATGTGATACAACGCTGGAATGTTCTTTTATTATTACTACAAGTATTATACACTCTAGTAATATTCTCAACTGAGACGAACGATCTTGTCTACGGAAGTGTTCGCTACTCGTTACTTGCTACTGTCGACAATAGAATAAGATTGACTGTGGAGTGAATCAAAGTACCAGTGACAAACCCTGGTTAAAATATAATAATATCGGGAGTATATTATAATAACAGTTACAATATTCTAACGACCTCGTGTTACATACACGTAAAAAAGAGGCTGTAGTACTGTAATCACCCTATCGGTACCTACCGTGCTGTTTCTACCATGACTACCGTACCCTACATGACTACCGGTACAGGTATGTACCAATCGTCGATGGTGATAGTTATTGAAAATGACCCCTCCATTTTCTCTTTTATTATACGTCGTACGACGCACCGGTACCAAATTGGTACCCTCGAAGGGTACCGTACCTAACATAGTACCAGTAGTTCGATTCTACAGTTTTACTACCGTCATCACAGTATGAATGTTGCATTCACGGAAGTAATACCGTGTAATCAACCTGCGGCAGCGTTGCAGCTCGTCGTACTACCGATGCGTACCCCGTAGTACTATGATACGACGTACTCCGTAGTACGCAGGTACTAGGTAACTGTAAGAGTAAGTCGTAACTCTCTCTTTCTGAAGTTTCGATTCTCTAGAGTAGCTAGCTAGCAAACAGTGTACAGTGTGGCACTAATAACACATCATTTTATGCTCTCTGCTACAAAAGTAAAAGCCGTATGTAATAATAAAGGCACCGACAATGATCAAAGATTCATTGATTCCTTCTGATGGGAAAAGACCATATCGCCTACAACATCTATGTTGTCGTGGAAAAAACGGGCGATTTCACCAGCATTCCAAGCTCTACCAATCTCGATGCAACCCGTACGTTCAACGAATTTCCAATTACCTTCCATTCTTGTTTCGTGGAGGTGCCGGGTGGGAAACTAAATCTGCTCCAAAACCCGAATAGACGCGTAAGCTCTTGACCCGAGAAGTAACGCAACTTGGTCGTGTCGAGATCTTTCGTCCAATCCGCTTGAAATTCACGGTCTTCCGGTGCTTGCAATTCGATTGGGCCGTAATTCGCGGGGATTGAATTTTTCTCATCTTCGTACACTTCGTACAGGATACTTCCCGTGCCACGAATGAATCGCCCATACGACTGTGTAAAGCAAGCGCTTCGACGATCGAGAGGGGACACGATGTCAAAACACCAAGAGGAAGTCTTCTCTAGGATTTTTGCTGGAACTTGTAGTGACTCGTCGTTCGACACATTATACGATAATGATGTCGATGGATTGGCATCAAGAAAGGAACCGATGGGTTCAACAGCAAGCTCCTTCCTGATGTCGCCTTCCTGCAATTCGGCAACTCCAAGCTCGGGAATGGCGTTTGAAATGGGTGGAGACGACATACAATTCGTGGAGTCGTCATTCGACAATGGTACTTCTTTGGAGAAGTAAGAGTTCAATTTAGACCGAATGCCAGTACTGTCGATCGCCGAGGGGAGTGTATCCGATGAGCCGTCCAATGGTGTGTTTGTGTCACTTCTGGATTTTGTATCGATATTTCTCACAGCTACACAAAAGTACCTTGGTCGGTCATTTGGCAATCCAACTTGGGTTGGTGTCAGGTGAAAATGCCCTACGTTGTATCCTCGTCTGCTCAAAACATCACGCCATCGTTGGCAGCTGTTGGAGGTTTCAAATCCAATAACGTTTTCCAAAAAGATGTGCGTAGGAAGTGATACTGATTTCATCGTCTCTAATAGGTTGCATATGTGTAGGAAACTGGAAGATCGTGGATCCAAAAGATCGTGCAGTTGATTTTCGTGTTGTCGTGTGTGAGGTTGACACGGCGGAGACATGAGCCATACGTCTGCCGCCCAAGTTTCCATTTGACGAACGGAAAGTCGTTCAATGGAAGTTGTTGCCATAGGTCCTTTTGTAGTCTTTGATTGGAGTGGTGGTCCAAAGTTGTATTCATATATGCGATTGCAAAGATCAGAATGGTCCAATGCTGCTAGTCGTTTCAATGTATGTTTCGGTTGTGGAGTCTTTCCGTCGCAATCTCCACCATAAGATGATGCGGACAACCGTTCTAGAGCTTCGTGCAGCGCCATCGTCCAACCTCCAACTCCTGAATAAAATTCAACGTATGTGATGACATTGTTATTCTTGTGACCAGAAGAACCCTCTGACAATTTCAAGTCGGTACACGGCAAGGAGGTTTCGTCGTTCGTGCTGGAGGACTGCAAGATGGAGATGCTGCTGTCTGGCGGTGTCCTTATAGTCGACTGAGGATTCAGAAGGCCATTCGGTTGCTTCCTCTTTTTTGCAAAAGAAGATGACCGATCGCCTGACATTGATATCCCAATCTTTGTAATCTCAAAATACAAGCAAACCTTCCACGTACAAATAATGGAGATCGTGAAACAGAGGTAAAATCTGAATGGACTGACTGGCCACGATGATCAACCCTCTAGCTAGTGTTTCCACTGTCGCACAACAGAGGAGATTCGACTACGTTGTACGACCTAAAGTCACACCCGTTGATTACGGGATATCAAGCTAACTAAAGAGTAATCAGATTGACCGCTGGATTATCCAACCAGCCTGTCCGAGCAACAGCCGCTCTCTTGATTGGAGTACGACATGAAAGTATGAAACCGGTATTTGACAATTGGTTGGGGCGATTTTGGAGAAAGGAGATAGGGAGACATACCATACGTAGTCGTCCCGTAACATGCTAGCTCCTATTGGGTGTGCATGCGCACGCCGGGCAGTGTCAAAATTGATGTCGGTTGATTACTAGTCGTATTGTCCTGCTGCAACCACGTACTGCCCGATTGGTCTTCGCTTTCTCTAGCTCTAGAGAGTAAAGCAGCGAAAGGTGTCTTCTCTGAAGCTCCCGACGAATCAGAATGATAATGGAGTTTTATTTCCAGTGGGGGACAATTATTTGTCGTTGTGATGTCGCCTTGCCTGGAGAAGAAAAATCAGGATGATATGTTTTCTATTGTGGAACAACGGCCCATTGGCCGAGACCCACCGTGGAATAACTTATAACTGCAGCTTTAGTATACTTAGTAGATTATTATATCGAGCTCGTTTACCTTCAATAGCCAAAAATCCACACTCCATTGTTAGATCAGCCACTCACGTCTATCAAAGATGAAATAGAAGAGATGCTCGCAGCTCCGGCACGTAGTTTCAAACGAAATTTTGGACAGTATTTCCTGCCTGATCATCTGACCAGTTGTCATAGCCAGTTTGATCCGAGTGAGCTTCACCAACAGCCGCATCAACAAATTTCAACTTGGGCGCCGGGTCATCTCCCTCGTTTGCCTTCACCCAGCCAGACAGGGGCGGCAATTCATGACAATCACGTGTTACGGGAGCCGAGTAAAAGTCAATGTCGGCGCTCGTTCCTGGAGGGTTCCCATGCGGCACAATGGATATGTACCAGTGCTTCGTATTATTGCTGACGTTGCATCTGAATATGGAAAAAATTGTTTTGTTTCCTTGATAAACTCCTGGTTTGCTGTACTTGAATGCCCGCTCGAAGCTGCCATCTCTGGTGTAAGTGCCATTTACCACTCCTTTACCAGCTCCACTGATCACAATTCGAGATGGAGTAGTATCCTGATAGAGTTCCATGTCCTCCATGCGAGAGTCTTCGTCGTCTTCTTCTGAGTCATGAATGCCCGGCATGCCATCCGAGTCTGAATGATTTTGATGGTCCAGCGGAATCCCGCTATCATCAGGTTCACGTGTTACAGAGTAATCATTTCTCGATTGGCCGCGCCCTCTCTGGTGACGAGTCTCAAAAAGATCTCCTTCCATCCACGACCAAAAACTGCGGTTTTCGTTCATCCATTTGCACACGCTATGAAGTCCCAGTAATTCTTTAATAAATCCAACGTACCGCTCGTATGCAAATGGCAGGTCTTGAGGATATGTCTGGTGCGATCTATTTTCGTATAAGTGCCTTGCCGCGGTAATGAGACCAAAGTGCTTGTTCCCACCTGACTGCGGAAGATCACCTTCGTCCCACATCATAATTTCGTGGATTCTTGCATCCTGGAAATCGTCTGGAATCGATGACAATATTCTCAAAATAGTCATCGTGGCATTCACGACATCGCTACCTGTCCAACCAGCGGTTGCTTGAAAAGTTGATTTCAAAGCACCACGGATTATGGGCTTTGACGCCTCCAAATCTCTCCAAAGACAAGATCCGGCCAACAAATACTCACCAAGCTGATCACTAGCGGAACACGCAACTTCGTAGAAACGGAAAGAAGACAATCCGAGATCATTCACGCGGCCCAACGAGGGAGGAGTTTCGTTGAAGATGGATAGGACATCCATTGCTACGCTTTCACAGCTAGAAAAGGAGAATTCCTGGTCATCTTCACAGCGGATTCTAACATCTCTCGGACGACGGGAGAGATCTGGTCGAAATCCAAAAGTATGCATATCACGACGAACCTACCAATGGTGTCACAAGCACGGAAAACACTGGTTAGTAAAAATAAGCAAAAATGTAATTCACAAAGCCAATGTCGAATTCACACCTTTGCTTCATTTGTTTGGGAAAAATCTCTGTAATACGCCAGGAAACCCTCGAGACTGAGAAAATTCGATCCCTTTGAACCATTTCCACCTTGAGTTGTCGGGTATTTTGCCATCATGTCGATTATCTTCTGTGATGAAATGTTATCGACGCCAGATCGGCGAAGATATGACTCAATTTCTCTCTGTCCCATCCCAGGCGCAGTCTCATCACAATTCTCTTGAAAGACCTCACGGAGAGCATGTGTTGCAGCATCTGTCAGTACGATCCTTTGGCGTCCCCTCCCCTGGTCATCTTGCTCGACAATCAGCGGGGCTTGAACAATTCCGGGGATACCCATTAGACAACCAAGGGTTTCAAAGAGATAAATGTAGTCAAAAGCACTAGTGCCACCTCGATAATTTATCTCCGGAGATGACACCCCATGGCTGCCACTCAACGGCATCATTGGATGAGAGTGCGCGTTCTGCTCTGGTCGGATCTGAGTATCTGCGATTTCAGTTCGCATGGATGCAGCGGGAAAATATGCTCTCAAGGTTGCGTGCACCCTTTGTCTGGTTATGATACAGATCATTCGAGCTGGTAAAAGACAACTTGCGAGAGCCTTACGTATGAGATCACCACTTGAAGGGCCGACAGATGAAAGGTTGCGTAGAAATAAAAAAAGCTCAGGACTGAATCTCCAACTTCTCGGGATTGCATCGACTAAATCATTCATGAAGGAAATCATTGCTCCAATCGATGAGGCGAATGACGGATCCTCAGCTAGATTTTCGAATTTCTGGTAAACATTCTCCAACCGGGACGGCATTTGACCAGTCCTGCTAGTGCCTTCAACCTTGGCAACCTGTTCCTTCCATGCTTCCACCCATCTGAAAAGTTTCTCTCGTTCCTCATGCGAAGTCAAGGATGATTCGATCGCCTTAGAGAAAATTCTAACTCCAGCGTATCGAGCCATTTGGTCTGGGCACTCTAGCAAATATGTCCTCAGCCAGTTGCTACTGACCTCTGAAGCTTTGATCCCCAATTTCATTACAAAATCTTGCGCGCTTCCGATGTCAGAACTCATGATTTGCTCGATTTTTTGTATCCAGTCATTCAGGGCTGGTCTATCATTGGAATACAAAAGGACGTCAAAAAGAAAGGAGGAGAGCATCTCGACTATTCTCTTCCTGCAATGCATCGACAAGGACTTAGCCCTTGCGACCTGTACGGAGGAAGTGTCCATCTCTGGTTCCCTAGTCAGATCAGGGCTGGATAGACCGCATAGTCCAAGAAGACCCTTCAAAAAATTCTGAAACTCAGCGTCAAACAGAAAAGATTGCCATCGATGAATGTCATTCGATCGTCGAACGTCCGGCTCAAAAACATCGTAGCCACTTGACATTTTGATTTCAGCGAAATCCGGCATTTTATCAGTCTCAACGGGCTGAGATGGAAGCTGTGGTTGTTCCTTTTGCTTCACTTTTTCATAGAAAAGCATCAGAGCGTTTGCGTACTGCTCGCTTTCAACAGTGTGGACTTGTCCATTTGGCCACTTTGTTTCCTTCTTCACTTTTCCTCCAAAACATTCAACTTCAATTGACTCAGGATCAAAGGGAGTCACATCCTCGTCATCAAAACGATACCATTTTTGATCTGATCGGTCTTTGATGAAGCTGTAGTAGTGCCCGCCTTGCGCGACACCGGCATGGACCAAAACACCCGCCAATTCATATTCGTAATCTTCATCGGGAAGTTGTTTCAAAGCGCTTTTTCCACTTCCTGGCTCCATCGTATCACTGTCATTTTGATGGTCTGCCTGTTCCAGAGCCTCGACACCCTCAAGGGTGTATCTTTTCATATTCAAGGTCTGGCCAAACGCACACCTACTATTCAACTTCACTGTTTCAAAGGTGGTGTAGTCCAAATCAAAGCGCTTCAAAGACAAGATCATCATGTTTGGCAACTCTGAAATGGTGTTTCTGAGGATGGTATCGGTATTTTTCTTGCAGTTGTCGCAAAAGACTTGATTGTTGCCTTCCATTATTTCTGTTTCACACATTGCTGCAAGCGCCTCTTGAATGTCAGACTTTCCTCTAATTTGACAGTCAATGTTCATGTGCTTCTCTTCGCGATTCGTCTGCGCGCAATGAGACATTGTTCATCAGTCTTCAAGCCCACACCAACAGAGAGTTTACCTGCAAATATCATAACGTACCTTAAGTCCACACTCTTTGCATATCTTCTGCTTGGTTTGTTTCAATCCAAATGTGTGGTGCATGTAGTGGAAGTGCTCAGGAGCCCACTTCTTCAGCGAAATCTCCAGCCGGTCAAGAAGCTTTGTTGCAAATTCAGATGCATCATTCTGCTGCCAAACATCAAATTCCAGCTTCAAACACGCACAGGCCTCGACAAGCGCTCGTGGATCAAAGCAGCGCCCTCTCGATCCCTCTTCAAGGTGTATGAAGGTGCGCTGGACCTCTTCCATCAGGTGCCGCGAATTGGCTTCGTCTTCGGTCTCCTCTACTTCTCGTCTCCTCTTTTCCTGGGCAATAACCCCACTCTTATCTGAGCCATCTTGAGCAACAACTTCAAAAACGCCAGTCTCTTTACCAGGCCTTCCTTCAGAGAGGAAAAATTCGTCTGGAAGGAGAGGGGGCAAGACGGAGATGTCATCTGGGCTGGGCAGCTGGTGATTCGATCCTCCAACTGTAGCTAGGAGGATTGGTTCGTACCTAATGACATGCATTCCAGTCGCATCATCGAAACCTTCGACAATCGCGTCATAAGAATGACCATTCTCCCATTGCATGGTTATTTTCTTTCCTACAAGTTCGACTCCCCTTCCAGAGACGACACCGCAAGAGGCTCTGACACTTGCAGGCAAGGTCGCGGAGCATAAGGATTTGCGAAGCTCAGACATCATAAACATTTGTTGTAAGAATGAATTCATGTAGCACGTGCATCCTTGATTTCGAAGACCAGAGTACTTGGAGGTATTTCTTCCATGTCTGGAGCTATGTTCTCCGCTTCCACCAGCCTGCCCCCATTTGTGCTTTAGATAAGGAGCGGCTGAAGATATCAATTCATTGATCCGCTGTACGAGACCCATATAACCCATTCCACTCTTACAATGCCGGGCTGCAGACACAACAACTTCAAAGCCATGTTGCCGCGATGCCTTGTCACAGCAGATTGCGACAACAGAGGTAGCACCGCCGGGAGAAAGAAATGCATCAAAGATGACACCCATGAGATCAATTAGTGACACTTCCTCTTCCTCGAGGGTGAAATCAGAATGAATTAAACTCGACCATGGGGTGGCCTGGAACTCTTTGATGAGGATATTTGTGCCCTCAGACACGACGCATACTTGGGTAAACTCAATCAGAGCTCGAAGAAGCGAGAGACATCCACACAAGACACCAGTGGAAAAGTCAATCGCAGCAATGGCTTCATTCGCTGGTCTGGGACACGAGGCAAGTTTCCTACACACAGCAGTGCTCAGTGAAGCCATTTCCATTCTTGTTATTGGTTCTGCTCCAAAAGTGCTTTTTGTAACCAGCCGCTCCATTAAGTCGAAATACTCAGTAGTGCATTCAGAAGTAACTTCTACCAAATCAATGGCGTTCTTCAGCCATGAAAAGGCATGTGATGAAAGAACTGGTGTCGACAAAACAAGATCGTGTGTATTTTTTCGAATTTTGGCAGCAGAACTGATGACTGACCTTGAACTGTCCAAGCCCCCGTCCCAAAGCAGCAGCGCAATGAGAAATCGTTCTGATATCTTGTTTGGGAGAGAAATGAACATCCGCGCTGTCACCTCATTCTTCAACAACAGATGCAAAAGTTTAAGAATGTCTGATATCGCTGAGCTTGAAATGCCACTGTCAGCCACAACCATGGAAGTTAAGCCCTTGAGCAAACCCTGCGCATCAACAAGAGAGTGAAGCAGTTTTGTTCCCGCTTCGTCTAGTTCAGTGGAAGAAGCTTCTACTTGACGAGCAAATTGTCGATCACCGAACAAGCAGCACTTTAAGATTCGAAGTGCTACAGCATTTCCCATTCTTTTCATGCTCTGACTCATTTCTGCGTTGTCCTCTGTCAAAGAAAAGAATTCGACCACAGCGGCAAAGCCTCCTGATTCAATGAATCCTTTCCGAAAGACAGTTGAATCGTCGTGTGTCTCTTTCTCTAATTTGAGTCGTTGTTCCTGAGGCAGGGAAGATAGTACTTCTACTGCAGGTTGTAAGGATGCATCGATTGCCAAGAGGACATAGACAGAACGATGAAAGTTCTTCACATCAAGCAACTTTGCCCATTGCTGTGATTGATGGGTGTCAATATCCATAGCGTCCTCTATTGGTGATGCATGACAACCGTCAGCGGAGTTTGAAGAAAACAATACCTGAGCAGCAACAGATGCGTTCGTTGGCATAGCCAGTAAGAGATCCCAGACAAGTTCGTGAGTGCCGGAAGTAGTGCTTGATACATCATTGGATGGTTCAGTTTCTCTCCATGGCAATGATTCCAATATACCTAGAAGAGTCTCGAAGAGCCGATCCACAAACCCATCACTGTCATCGCAGAAAATTTCACTCAATGACCCTGTTTGGGTGTTTCGATGAGTCTTGAGGTTAACTTGGTTGGGGCTCTGTTGTGCATTCTGTCTGTCAGCCAAGAAAAAGACAAGTTCGCTTCCTTGAAGGATCCCAAGCTCATCAACAACTGAATTGTCAGGCGCAACATTAAGACTTCCTTCAAATCGGGCTCCGGTGTTTGAGGCCCGGCCAGTTATACTAACAGGCTTCACAGAAGAATTAGGACATTTGCATTTGGTCCCAACTTTTGCCTTGACAGATGCCAGAGTTTCTAACGGATGAACATCTAGACTGAACCGATATGTAGCCCCTTTGAGTTGGCCCAATGCAGCTTGATCACGTTCTTGATACGATGCCAGACCCTGGCCTTGTAGCGCGGTTTTCTTGACCATGATGCCTACCTTTCTGTAGCAAGCCTGGCCACGCATCCCGTGGGGTAGCATCTTGACAATTTGTTCCATTCCACTTTCTGGTGAAACACGGGAAAGCCGATCCAACGAAGAAGTAGTCATTGAAATTGAAGAATCACCATATCCGACTGCAGTTTTCAATATTCGTAAACACCTCTCTGCAGCTAATTCTGCTGAGGCTTCTTTTCTATCAAGCGATTCCTTAACGGAAGACAAACAATCAAAGACTCTTCTGCCAAAATCCTCTCCTGTTGTCTGCAAGGGGTCGACATTCATCGTATTTGAGCCAGACGAAGAGCCATTGTAGATGCTCAAGAGATCCTTCATAGCTTGAGATGCCACAGTGTCATTTTTGGCAATTAATGAAATTCGCCATAATGCGTCCAAAGCAGCATTTGTTGCCTCTTGTCCGTGTGCAGGAGACTCCTGTAATTTCCTGTACATTAAGCGGAAGCTCTGGTAAGCATTTTCGCCCAAGACTTCAAAGCTTAGAGTCGGTGCGCAAAAAAGTGTTAAAAATGCACCTGCGCAAACATCTTCAGAAAAGGCTGCAGAAAGGAAGTCATCTGAAGCAACAGCTGTTCCCGCAGGTTGCGGTAATGGTACAAACTGCTGCGGGTTTGCTGTCTGATTGAAGTTCAGAGGTATTCGGTGGTTACTGGTACCTGAAGCACTGGCAATAAAAACCATTAGCTCTTCTCGATCAGAAGGGGCTGTACACATATGCCACAGCTGCTCAAGTTGAGAACTGATCATCTGAATTCTAGCATCCAAACCAAACACAAAACGAATAATATTCAGCCGTCCGGAAAGAGCGTTGAGATCAAGAACAGCTGAAGATAGCTACATTCACAGAACATACAGTGCAATGGAAACAACATGGAAGGTCAGCTTGGAAGCAAATGGAAACCATGGACCACTTTTCCACCTCGTACATGTGCCTACCTTTCGTGAGGCTGTTTGAGAAGGAACGCCATGTTGACGTCTCTTCAAAAAGGAGATCAATTCATCCAGAAGTAAGGAAGGAATTGCTTCACCGTCACTCATCACCAAACTTGTAGCTTGTTCGCGTGCACAAGCCTGCAATACAAAATGTGTCAGTTCCACCATTTTTAGACATTCATTTTCGTCAATTGATCCAGGCATAATTTGTTTGGAATTCTCTCTCAGGACCTGAAGGCACAACAAGAGATATTTTTCTCTGTGCTTAGTTCCTTCCGGCTCCACACGAAGCTCGAACGTCACGTATCGCTTTAACGTATCGTAACTCTTTAGACCAGATGCCTCCGGGTGCATAAGAACTTGCCATAACAGGTCCAAAATTTCAGCGCGCACATCTGTTGAAAGAACAACAGTGTGCGCCTTTGTATTGTCCAAGGGAGTAGCAATTGCTAATGCGGTACAAAACTCAGCAACCTCCGCAAGGTTACCCTGTTTTTCATTGTCTTGTTGTACAAGTGAGTCTCTAATTTCTCTCAAGAGGGGGATTGCAATTCTGCTCGGGCATGATGGAAGGATGGACACCAACAACTGGTATATCTGTGCTGAGACAGCCGCATCAATTTTGCGCGTACAGTTGCTCCACGCCAAAAGAAGATGCGAAATATTCAGACAATAAAAGTTTGGTGTTCCATTAGGTCCTCCGTCTACCCCATCATCACGCTCGCACATTGAAGCCAGGAATTTGATCAAAGACGTCGATCTCGCGACGATCTCCCTGTGAACAGAATCGCCCAAGACGAATCCGATTATGTCATTTTCGATCGCCCATTTTGCCAATTGATGCTCAAGTGTATTGAATTCTTCCCCGGGTGGAACCATTCTTCCCTTCTTTTGCAGTTTGGGAGACGGGTCAACACCGGCATTGCGACAAGTGATCCAACCGTCGTAGGGAGGCTCCATCTCTTCATGCTCTTTCGATTTGTGTTGATAGTAATCAATATCACGGTCTGTACCAGGTTGCTCTTCATCTGCTTCCGAGAGAAACCACCACTTTTGTTGCGACCTCATTGTGCACCGAAATAACGTAAGCTTCTTCCCAGTGCCGTCTTCCGCATCAAGAGGGATTACTCGTTCGTAACTAACATCTGATCCTCCGAGTGCAAAGCCATCGGGGGTTGCTGCACCACTATAAAAATACTCGCCATTTACAAAAGAGCACCCAGCTCCCTCTGCAAGGAAGGATCGGGGTGGAGGACGCTGCATGCTGCTGGCAAGGAGAATTTCGTCTACTTGCTGCCATCCAAAAAGCTTCAGAGGTAACGATTTCGACGTGATGAGCTTCCATACCAATGATCTCCAAAACGCATAAAATTCATAGGTATTTTTTCGTCGATTCACGACTAGCCGGTCGAAAATTTTCTGCAAGGCAGATAGAACTTGGGCAAGTTGGTCTGTGGGGACCTTCTTGAGAGACTCTTCGCTGCAGTTGCTGATATACTTCATCGTTGCCTTCGATATTTCGATTGCGCCATCCTCCATGTCTTTCAGCTGTGCTGACGGCTGCTGCTGCTGTTTTGGATCGCTTCTATTATTTCCTGCGGCCGTAGCAGCAGCATTTCGAGCACTGGGTATGCTGTCCCCCAGAGCCACAAGAATATGATACAATTGATCGATGGTTGGAAATCCACGGCGCAAAGATGATTTTTCTGCCTCTTCTTCTTTTCGTTTTCCTGTCAAAGACGATTGGTCTGACGCATAAATTGTGGAATCGGAAGGCGGCGAGGGAGTCGGTTGGATATCCATCGTCAAGTCGCCGTTACCATCATCGTTTGTCGGGGTTCCCTCAGTTTTCAGTGGTTCACTATCCATACGCTGCACCATATATTTGTATAATCGATGGAAGCCAAGATCCTGTCGAAAGAGCTCGATCATCGTCATTCGAACCTCGGGCAACCCATTGTAATGATTGACATTCCAATTACCTTTGTGACCCTTGTAGTAAACTTTCTTTTTGTTAAACACGGTAGCAAGAACCTCCAATGTCACGCATACGGCAGCAGGACCTCGCTCGCATTGAATCTCTATATCTTTTGATATGATGGTAATTGCTTCCGCGAGACTTTCTTGGACACATTTGCGCTCATGAGGACCAATTTTGGTGGGTTGCTGCTCCACAAGAATACTAATGATTTGGTTCATATATTTTTCCATAAAATCTCGGGCATCTTTCGATGATCTCAAGTGTGCATTTACAAGAGCAAGAGACCTCACTGCACTCGTCCATACGACTGTGTTTTCAACAAAGAATTTAAACCGATTTGAACAACCGTTAGTCGTTGTTGTCGATGCAATAGAATAAGATAGCAGCCACGGAAGGGCGTTTATTGTGTCCAACAGTGTCAGCACAGAAACGGGGAGGATGGAAAAATTGCGGGTCAAAGACGTCGCACTGTTGTTGACGGCCCTACACAAATCACGATCAAGACATAAAACCAATACCGAATCCCCCTGATATAAAAGGAGGTTGAAATACAAAAATACAGCGGTTTTTATCCCCCGAAACATCCCCGAGAGTGAAGATCCACACGACGAAAAGACCCACTTACCGGTCTGTTGCTTCTCCAGCTGGTCTGCCACTTCTTGCCATAGCCTCAAGTCTCCATCGCTCGGAAGAGGGGAATTTTCCCACATGTATGGAGGTTCAGGAATTTCTTCCGAGGAGGAAGCTTGTATTGAGGACGCCATGGTTGCTCTTTGTACGATGGACGAGGGAGTTTTGTCGATGGTGAAAAGAAGGAAGGAAGGACTCCGAAAATGGCTGACTGTGAGTCGAGTCGAGTCGAGTCGTCAAGGTGGCTGTCGCGAAGCGCGACCTAAACCATTGAATCGCGCACAAATCCTGAACCTTGTTTTTGAAATTGCTTTGATTTCGGCGTATTTACAGTTATGTACAAGAAATGCTACAAGGCAACGCAAAGCAGTGGTTCATCATGCTTTTATTTATTTTACAGTTAGCCAACATCTATTTGCTACTGTAGTGTAGTATATCCTTTTTCTTCGTGAATTTGGGAACAACTCTACTCTACTAGCTAAGACTACTACTCTTGCGCGTCACAACTCAATGACTTTTACATTTTTCGACATCCGGACTATTATTTTGTGGATCTTGCGAGCATAGCAGCAAGGTCTTTGGTGCCAAATCCCTTACCTCTTGCTCCTCGACCAATCCCCAGCCCGGTTCCTTCGACTTCTTCTCCATTTGGACCATCTACATCGAGCTTCACAGCTTCTGCCTTACGTGAAAGATTGTTTCCATCACATTCCACTTCAGCTCCTGTCTCCCTCAATCGGTCATCACTCTTTCCATTTGATCTACCAGTCGTGGAATCAGCTTCTTTTACATCGGAATCATCCTTCGATATTTCCATATCAACGTTGTCCTTTTCATCTCCCTGTGCATCCCCCCCACCTGCTAATGCATCGGAACCTTTCACTTCCTTCGTGTCTGATGAACGAGCCATCATGGCTGCAAGGTTCTTTGCTCCTCTGCCCACACCAGCGAGTTGCTTCTGTCGTGCCTGCCTATCATCCACCATAACAGTGTTCTCAACATATTCTTGGCCAGCCTGAAAGTCGTTAGATGCCGAAGTCTGCACTGGTGAAGAATGGTCGGATGTTGAATGTCCAAATTTTGGGCCCGACGATCTTTCTTCGCTGGACAACGAGTGTGAAGTAGAATTTTTTTGGCTCGTTGACTTTTCTGGATTTATACTCGATACAATTTCTTTGTTCGACTTTGCTGCTATCACTCTCTCGCCCTGCTCCGAGTCCTTGGCTGTTTGGGTGAACATTTCGCCATCTTTATTGTGGAGAGGACTTTCTGACTGTCCCAACTTGGGCTTCGAATTCTCCTGCTCCGACTTGTCTGTAGTGCCACGAATCTCCGATGCAAGAAACTCGTGCAATTGCTTGAAAAATTCCCCTGGTACAAATGGTGGCAGTGATTGCATTGAGGAGTGAAAAGAATGCTCCAGTGAATGCCGAGAAATGGCGCCCCCCACTGAGCCAATCTGGCCGATCGGGAGCCTCCGTGCGGCGGAGTAAACATCAAACGCGCGTATTCGTATTTTGCGCCCCTCAGCCAGCAACGGTGGCGTTGATACAGGGCGTTGCTTTCCGTCTTTCTTTGATGACTGTGAATTCGAAGCCAAAATGTTGGGGTATCGCACGATTTGGGGATGGATTTCGCCCCTTTTCATTCCTTTTTTGTGCAGTATTGATGCTTTTAAAATTTTCTTCGTGTACTCTCGTAGTGCCAGAGTCAAAAGCCACGTTGCGCTATCAGAATGTTGCAGACCCTTCTCTTCAGAAGCTTGTTGAAGCAGCGGTTCAACAGCCAACGCTCCTGGAATGCTGGAAGAAATTGTTTCCATGGATGCTGATAACGCCGGGCTGACAGTTAAAGTCTGTCGATTGTCGCCTTCAGCCTGCCACGACCATTTGTACGGCAAACCTTTCTCTGGATGCGGCACGTCAGATATCCTCAGGAAATCCATTTCAAGCGACCTCGTCTCCGGGCTTTGATTGACAACACGCTGGGCTCCAGTGGACTTGACGGACTTCACATTCACGCGGGCTCTCCATTTTGTGGGTAGGTGATCTTCAATCTCGGAACGACGTACAAAAACATCGATGGATTTCCTTATTATGCCTAAGAGCAGTATTTCGCGATGCTGTCAGAGTTCCTCGGAAATATTCTGACAGTGAATAGCAATCTAAAAAAAACTTACCCTTGATGAAGTGGTTGTGGATTCTGCGCAACTTCTTCGAAACAAGAAAAGATGCGATTGCTTCATCGCAACTCGCGGTGATGTGTTTATTTTGACGAGCCGAAAGCCGAAGCCGAACGGCATCCCAGTACCGAGAGAAGATATTTTCAAATTCACGACTACGATGAACGTCACTCCCTACCGAAAAAAGAAGCATCTTCACCCGCCGAAGTTTTGTTGCGTCGAATTGACTCGGTTTATGGGCCACTTTCGATTTCTCTTGGGTACACAACGGCATTGTTCTCCAAATTACTTTTCTGGAAACTTCAGAAATGTGGGTTGAAGGATCGCCCAGGTCTTCCTTCAACTCACCTTTTTCGATAGACCCATTATGCTCACCCAGCAATGTGCATTCTTTCACAATGTCATCTGGCTTTCCATCCGAGACTGCGATCTCCGAGTTAGTGTTGACAATCGTGGACAATCCAGCAAAATCACCCAAGTGGTCTTCCTGTCCCTTCGCTGGATCTTGTGTACTGTCCATTAGAGCAGAAACGCCTATATTTTTCGTCGCCGAGATGTAATTCTTTTGATCCAATGAAGTGTAGTCCGCAACTCCTTTTTCAAGCCCGTCGTTCGAATCTCTTCCAGGCATCCCCGCCCCATCTGCCGGCGCAATGCTCAGGATAACGCGATGTTTTGATTCCGTGCCCTCTTCGTCCAACTTAGTAGATGGGCTGTATGCATTTGAAGGTAGGGTACCCACTTCATGTGGCGCATTGATAGTGGTAGAATCTAAACCGTGCGGCATCTCGGGATTTTCACAGAGTGGCAAATCAGCTGGGGAGCTCTTTGTTTGAACGTTAGGCGAGCCCCTTCTTTTGGGCAAGAGTTGGGACTCAGTGGTGGATTCCTTCATTTGCAGATCATTAGTTGTATGGCTGGAAAATGTTGAATGATCTTGCACCTGTGCGACCTTCTCTTTTTCATTTTCAATTATGTGAGGAGAAATCATGGTTGCATCATCAACGACGGCGGTCGTCGACTGTTCTTTGGTCGTTGATGCTTTTGAATCGGTGCCTGCCTCCTCATGATATTGGCCGTTAGTTTTCTCTATTTCAGCTGCCGTAGAAGCTGGGGCACTGTCTATTTCCGTATTTGATATGGATAGTCGTACTTGGCAGTTTTTCGAATCAGAAGGTACTACTTGATCTCCATCTTGCTCCAAAGGCATCGTCCTGGGATATTCGCTGTTTCTAGTCTCCGGCACAAGAGGGCTCTGTTCCGCCTGATCCTGTGGGTCATTTTTCGAGTGAGAACGAAGTGCCAAATCAATGGACTTCCGAGTTGGGCTCAAAGATCCTTCGGTGATCGAAACGTCTTTTGTGCCATCGTCTGCTCTTTCAACCACTTTACAGGCAAACGAGTTTTCCGTATCCGTAAAAAGACGCAGTTTGGAGGGATTCATTCGTCGGACTGACAATGTGTCCTCCGCATCAGTTAAAGATTTTTCTTTCTTGTCCTCTCTAAATACTTCTCTGTCAGTAGGCTCTTGTTGGTCACTTAGGTCCTTTTTTTTTGTATCTTCACGATAACGGGGTTTCTTCGTAATCTTCTCCACTTCAATGCTCCTACTTCTGGTAGCATCCTCAGGGGACGACACCTTCCTTTTCGAACTACTATCGTCATGTTCTCCTCCAGAATGTTTTCCGATTTCATCGTCAGGAGGCATTCTTTGTTTACTCCCATCATTTGTCAAATTTGTTTCAAGGCTATTGTCGTGGGGATGACTCAATGTCGAATCACCGTTCTCTAAAGTTTCTTCTTTCGAGTGATTTCCTTTGTTGTCACTATGTCCTGCAGTTTCTTTCTCTCTTTCTGTCCCTTCTGTGTCAGTGTCTTTTGGGTCACCAAAGCCGTCAATCGTACATTTGGTAGGTGACATTGTCCTTTGAGCTTTTGATATTGGGGTTTCGTTCTCCCTGGAGTCTGTTGCAATCACGAAGTCGTTCGACCTTGATTGGCCTTCCTGGCTAGCGAATCGTCCCAAATGTCCCAATGATAAATCCGGCTGGTGCTTTGTGCCTTCTTCCTGTTCAACAACAGCATTCTTTGCACCTTTGTCGCTCCCTTCCTTTGAAATGACCTGAGAAGACGACCGTGCTTCTTGTGTTGACTTGGGCTCTTCATCCTCCGATGACGAAGAGTCTTCCCCATCAGTTTGGGATTGAGAGTGTTTGCTTTCCGAGTCGTCGGACATCTCTTCTTCTCCTTTCTTCTCTAGCGACCTTTTCTTTTGCGTGGCAGACGCCCTGGTTTTTCTGGCCGGTAAACTTTTCTTCTTTGTCACTAGTCTCGTTTTCCTCATCGATGTTTCGGTTTCTTTTGTTTCGGTATCCACGGACGGAGCCTCTACTGATGAGATTTGAACTTTCTCTTCTATCGCATGACGGCGAGTGCGCCTCTGACGCCTCGGTTCAGTGACCTCATGTGGTGATTTGCGTTGTGATTTCGTTCTGTGAGAATCTCGGGGAGTAAGTGAATCCTTGACCGATGCTTTCTCTTCCCCTCCGGTTTCACTGTCGTCCTCCCCATTGTTGGTGGTATCTTCAGAATCGTTTTCATTTTCACTGTTGTATAGGCAACCACTGGCATTTCTTGAAGATTCCGAGTCAGACTTGATTTTCTCCTTGTCTTCAGCTGTACGCCGGGTCTGTCTTCGTTTCCCTTGTCGAGCATTATTTTGTGTCTTAGTAGCATTATCATTTTGAATCTGCGTGCCACCTGCTCCTGTTGAAACCCTTTTTCTCTTGTTAGCTCGAGAAGTACCCACAGCTACAGCTGCATCCGTCTTGGGATCGTTTTTGCCATGCTCGTCCACCTCTTGTTCTTCATCCGATTTTGGAGGGACGATTTCGGGCCGTTCTCCTCTTGTTCGACGGCTTCTTCGAGTCGGAGCAGAAGACATGGGTAGACAAGACTCTTCTGATGAGTAGGAATCAACCGATAGACAATTCGATGAATATTTTGAAGCCTAAAAGCACGAAAAGGCAGAACAAAAGTGAGGATTCGGGGGAAGGAACAACCAGTGTCGAACTGTTTCAAAAGCAGGCCATTACAGCCTGGCATCGCTTTCTAAACAAAGTCAGAAAACACAATCTACTAGTACGTATGAACAATATGGCGAATCAAACGAGAAAGAGAAAACATAGAAGTACAGCCGATCGCACGCACATCCGGTCCGTTCGGACACAACATGAATTGCGCAATCGTCACATCAACTGCAGTGAGGTGAGTCACTTACTTTCTTGTTTGCTTAGAATTTTAGTCATTCAATCCCAGAAGGTCTTTGCTACCTCTTTCGGCGTACTTGTTTTAGCGGGTCTTATGGATGCCAAACACAGTCGGTCGATTTGGAAACGACGGGGGTTGGGTCGAGAGGTGATCATTTACAGGCAACGACTTGCCACTACCGGTATAAACTTACCATACGACCGCTCCACCAAGTTCAAAAGTGTTGTTGTACATCACGGTGGATGGGGAGATAGAAGCCCCTAAAAAAGGTTATTTGGGGGTATGATGAAGTGTGAATTTGCTGTCAAGTTTTCCATTTATAATAAAATTTGAAAAAGTTATTAAGTGTAATTTCTCTTAGAAACCAAATTAATGCGGTCCCGAAAATGAAAGCAGGGTCTCACAGGAAGTCTTGTGGTGACGGCTGTGAGCGAGATACGACTTCATCGTTCGGTACTTTCGCTGTCAATACGACAGAAAATACCAAAATGTTAGGTTTCCTAAAGATTTTCTCCATGAAAATGTACAGTTTTGCATTGTTTTTTGTCTCTCAAACTCTTCACAAAAGACTTTACCTCCTCTGACATACCCTTGGTCATGTTTGGATTTAATGGTTCACGTAAAAAAGACCACGTTGAGTTGTGCACCTGGACAAACAAACATAAGTCCAATTGCCTGTATAATCCCATGCACTTACGACAAGATTTTTTATGGACCGTCCTTGCAACTTTTGAACTGTTCTTACATTGGCACAATTAACTGGAAATTGTTCAAAACTGATTGTTCTTGAAACTCTCATGCTTTTCTTTGTGATTGGTCCAACGCATGGAACAGGAAACCTAGCTGATGTATAAAAATAGTTTTTGGCTTCAGTTCGATTAAATGTTCTTCGTCTCCTCCTGTCCCATCCAACATCTTTAGCCATCAATTAGAATCGTTTCAAAATCAGCTATTGAAACACCTGGTTTCAATTTCACGCCTCTGAATTCACACATGGCACCATTAGCAATGCGCCTTGAAACATCCTCGTTTTGATTAATGAACAGTGGGCGCCCATGATACAATTTCAACAGCGGATCATGGTACTTCTTGGTTTTGTCTTGTACATGAGCTTCTCCCACAGATGCAAAAATAATATCCTATGCTTTTTTCTCCATTGCATGGTATTCTTTTCTTGTTCCCCTGACATGAAACCTCAAGTTACCTGCTTTAATACATAGTGTATGCATTCTAAATGGCTGTACGTTTGCATCAGTTTAATGTGTTTTCTCCAAATGTTTTACAAAAATGGCATCATTTATGGCCATTCTATCGACATTTGTCTTGGTGGCATATACCGCATCTGGGGGACCCTTACGTGAACCAACAACTCTGCTATTTATTACAGCAACTTCATCAGTGGTTGGGCTCCTATCACGAAACCTTTCAAGCAGTTTTCCCCAACCGGGGTCTTTCTCAAACCTATGAGTGACTTTTAGCTCCATAAAAACATTTATAAGTTGCTTCCATGTAACGCAGTCATCACATTTGTAAGGAGGGACCCCTCCCACAGGGGACAACTGTGTGAAATCACCAGAGAATACAATAGGAACACCTCCAAAAGGTTCCACTGGTCTGTCCAATATCTCCTTCATTTTTTTCTTCGCTTCGCCATCATTGCATATAATTCATTCTCATTTTCCCGAAATGATTTCCGTTGCGCTTGAGTCTGAACTCTCCACCTCCTCACAAAGTCTGTTCTTCTTGTCATTTTTTATTATCGTCCTTAGCAACTTGGCACCTTGGAACTTGGCAATCTCGCACCATTTCATCATTTTTGTACCATGTCGTCAATCAAAATCAGTGGAAAGGAACTGACTACTGCGACACCCAGTGGGAGTGTTTGGTTGTGTTAATACTTTGAAGTGTTAGAATTATTTTATTTTTCAAGCAGTAAAAATATTATTATTTTGAGCATGTCTGGTCTACCGTCTGTCATACTCATTCGTACCCGTAGTAGACGGTACATGAAAGCAATACCGGTAACACGTTCGACGTACCTAAAACACCTGCACGTGGTACTAGTCGTAGGTGGTAGGTACCGTAGGGTACGGTAGTAAGGGTACATCGTGTTACAGTACCTACGACTACCAGTCGTAGAGTGTCATCAGTCATGTATTAGATCGGTCGTGACGTCGTGACTGACCTCACAATCGAAACTTCAACATCGCGACCTTTTGATCGATTCTTTGTTTCATTTTTTTTCTCTTTGATAGACGGTGTACACGGTGTATCTCTCTTCGACGATGGTATAAACAGAAGAACTGAATTTCCTGCCGACATTGAGTGGTACCCTTGTCAATTCGAAGAGAAAGGATAATATAATTATAATCTCTCCGATTCGGAAGCATTCTTTGGGATTCAATATCCAATGATGACGACATCCAGAATTTTGATCCAGTGGGCCATGTGGTTCGTTGCATTTTGGATGATCCATCTGCCAACATCGGAGGCCTTTTCGCTTGGAGCGCCATTCCAAAAGGCTGTGGCAACATTTAGAGACGCCGTTAACCAAGTCAATACAAATGCAAAAGAAATAACAGTAGAGGTGGCTCAGATACCAGAAGATCTACCGGGAATTCGAGACTGCCGTTCCACTGTCGACTTTGCCCAACAAACCAACTTGTTGGCCTCACAAAAAAGTTTTCTGAAGGCTACAGCCTTGACGGATCCCAAACTCAATGCCATTTGTGTGATAGCTCGAAATGCTCAGGGTATTATTGTCGGGACGACTGACTGTCGCGTTGGAAAATCCGAAGTCGTCGTCAACAATGTTCTGGTGAGGCCGGATCAGCGCGGCCAGGGAATTGGAGAAAAGATGATGGTGGGTGTTGAAGAGTTGATCATGCCTAGTGCATCGACTACCAAACTGACTTTAAATGTATATACCGACAATAAACCCGCAGTTCGGCTTTATGAAAAATGTGGATTTGCTATCACCGATCCGGCCAATGCAGCAGTCTTTGGTCTATCGAAGCTCACGGGAGCTAACTTGCAGGTGGCCATGTCCAAGACAATAAAACGATAAAAGTGATGTACAATTGATGTGATTTTACAACAATATTATGGGTGCAAGCTTGCTACGCATCGTAGTATTTAATAACTATAAATGCACAGAAAAACGAAAGGATGCTTTTTACTGTTGTTAGGAATGATCAGAATGGTATACTCATACCTCCACAGCATATCCTTTTACCGTACACACGTACACAAAAGTTCGTTCCGATGATGATTATTTTGATCGGGGATCGTGCTGACCATGGTATTATTGATGATGCAACTTTTATGATGACGAGTTGGGAATGACAACGAAGTTGATAAAGAAGACAAAGCTGTCCTCTGAAGCTTCCATGTTTACACAATTTATAGTTAAACGAGCATAACCAAAAATAATGATTGCGACAACATATTTCCTCCTCGTTGCTCCACTTTTTTCTTTATCGAATCATCGCAGCGTCGTTGTTGATGGATTCTCAATCGTTCCAAAACCCTTATCCAGAACAACAATTTCGACGCAATTGTTTGGATCAGCGCCAGATGTCTTAGAGGACGTCCAATTGGATGATTTCAGAAATGATTCACAACAAGAGCAGCAGCAACAGCCGGTTGGACCCGTGCGAGCACCCCTGAAGTTGCTTGGGCCTTACATCGGACTTGGATTGACGTTCCCCAATTTGGCGACGTCGTCCCAACGCGCTCGCAATATCTCAGGTATTGCTCTGGATTTTGTCTTGGATACCGCTGCAAACATTAACACACTGAATGCGCAAGTGGCCCAGGAGCTCAACTTGGAAGTGGTGGCTGAAGCGCCAGCAGGTGTCAGTGCGAGTGGGCCGATTGCGGGGGGAGCGACGTATTTATTAGGAGATTGTGAACTGGAGGGATTGCCGGAAGAGGACCAATTCACATTCATGGAGAATTTGACGGCTTCGGCGTTGCCCGTGGCCAGTCCTGCGGCAGCGGGACTGCTGAGCATGCCGTTCTTTCATTGCTTTGAAGGTGGAGTCGAATTTGATTGGTATGGACAACAACAAGGCGAAAATGACGAGAAATTGCCACCGTTCATTACCTTTTATGGAAGTATGGAAGAAAGCTCACATCTAGTAAAAGAGATGAAAGGAGTGCCAATCAAGGAGCTGCCTGTCACTCGATTGCCCACTGTCAAGCTCAATATCAATGGCGTCGAAATTCCTGCTTTATTTGATACGGGATCGCCTATTACAGTATTGAATTCGCAGGCGGCGGAACAAGCTGGTGTCAATACTGCAAAGATTGATAGCAACAACGGAAAAAAGAACAGCAATCTCCTAGCTGGACTGGTCAATAAGGTTCAGCAAGCCCAAGCTATGGCTCAAGCTGCTGCCCGAGGCGACGTCCTCACTATTGCTGGCAGCACTGGAGAGCGAATCAACTTGATCAAATCAGAATCTCCCGTACAAGTGAGCCTTTCTCCTTCGGATGGTTATTCAGAAGTAAGCTTTGGAGAACGAAGCATCTATGTTGGCAATATTCCTGGCTTGGCCGCCCTTAATGGGTTGGGAGATGACTCTCCTCCCGCTGCGGTTTTGGGAATGGATGTATTGCGATCGAAACCCAAAATGCTGTTGATTGCAAGCAACCATGAAGTTTACTTTTAGGGTGGAAAATTGTGGAATCGCTACAGAAATAACTGATAAGAACAGATAAAATATCCGTAAATTACGACTGAATTGTTCACTCTGGGGGTTAATGTTCCTCCCGATTCGACGGCCAGGCAGGATTCTCGACCAACTGACCAGACGTACCGGTAACGGTGTACGACGTACTATGTGTGCAGTAGGATTCCGATCGATAACATCATCACCATCGTTTTGCTGCCGGTACTGCTACGTACCGTACTCCATAGTACGGTAGATACGTCGTATATTTTTCACTTCCACAGCTCCGCAGTGAGTGTACCTATTCGTTTCAAGTGTTACGACATCGTTATACTACCAACACGGTCGTTAGCTAACAGTAAACACAACACGCACAATACGACAGCAAGATTCGCCATCAGTGACAAGAAACCATGGTCCGCGTCTTTTTGAAGGGTGGAGTATGGAAGAACTCGGAAGATGAAATCCTCAAGGCGGCCGTCCAAAAGTATGGACTTCAAAATTGGGCTCGAGTGGCCTCCTTGTTGAATCGCAAGAGTGCCAAGCAGTGTAAGGCCCGATGGTTTGAGTGGTTGGATCCATCTGTTCGCAAAGTTGAATGGAGTCGAGAAGAAGAAGAGAAACTGTTGCATCTGGCAAAATTAATGCCGGCGCAATGGAAGACGATTGGACCGTTAGTTGGTCGAACCGCCACACAATGCCAAGAACATTACGAAAAATTGTTGGACGAAGCAGCTGCGTCGGCTGCTGCTGGAAAGGAGGGCGGTGAAGATGGAGGTGAAGGTGGCACGGACCTGCGCCATCAACCTCTGCGAGTAGGACAGATTGATTCGCATCCAGAAACCAAACCTGCCCGTCCTGATCCGATTGATATGGACGAAGACGAGATTGAAATGTTGCAGGAAGCAAGAGCTCGTTTGGCCAACACTCAGGGAAAGAAAGCCAAACGCAAAGCCAGAGAAAAAATGCTTGCACAAGCCAAGCGTCTGGCGGAACTTCAGAAGCGTCGAGAACTCAAGCAGGCAGGCTTGCTGTCGAGTCAAGCCAAGAAAAGGGCCTCCAAACGAAACAGGGATATCGATTTGGGTGTCGAAATTCCTTTCCACAAGCCAGCTCCAGCGGGTTTCCATGACGTTTCTAATGAAGTGGCCCGAAGTGAGACACTTCGAGCCAAACAATTGAAGCAGGTGGATTTTCACAAGTTAAATGAACAACAGTATCGATCCCGTGATGCCGAGGCACAACGGGCTAAGAAGCGAGAAGAAGCGAGAATGAGGGCCTTGGAGAGATCCAACATGCAATACGTCGTAGCGCAAGTCAGCAAAACCAATGATCCGCTGAATATCCGCAAACGAGGACCGCTGGAGCTCCCGGAACCGTCGGTGACGGATCAAGAATTGCAAAGCATGGCCAAACTGGAATCGGCAGCAGCTGCTATCCCCGCCCTGGCCGCTGCTGCCAGTGGCAGCGGTGCCACATCTGCTTTGTTAGCCGACTATTCCGACCGGCCGTTGCCCACGCCCATGAGGACTCCCATGACTGGCTATGGCAGCGCGGTGGAGACGAAGCAACAAAGCATCATGAGGGAAGCCAGCAATCTGAGGATGTTGGAACAAGGACAAACCCCACTATTGGGTGGAGACGATCCTATCTTGGAAGGACAGCCTGAAAATGACGATGGCGACTCCAAACCACCGGCTCGTCCCACTACCCCTGGTGGACCGGTTTTGAAAACGAGGGATCATTTTGGGCTCAATCGTCCTCAGTCAGAACTAAGAGGTTCGATGGACGACAATACCTCCGTGGGTGCCTCGACATTTGCTACTGCTACGACAGTAGGAGGCACGACAATTCGGGAATTAGCTCAGGCAGAGCGACGAGCGGCCAAGCAGGCCCGGAAAGAGTTGGAAGAAGCTCTTGCTGCCCTGCCGGCTCCGCAATTCGAATATGAATTGGAAGCTCCAATGGACATTGATGGTGACGATAACGAAGCAAAAAATCAAACCGTCGTGGAGGAAGACATGGCGGATGTGGAAGCAGAGGAACGCCGTCGCCTCCGCTTGGAAGCCGAAAAATTGTATGAGGCTCGCTCCAGTGTTGTCAAGCGAAAAGATTTGCCCCGTCCGGTCGGAGCAATCCCAGACCTCTTGGCAAGCCGTGGTGACATGGATCGGTTTGAAACATTGATTGACGAAGAACGGTGGACGTTGTTAAATCATGACGCATATTCTTTTCCTGTAGAAGCACCTCCGTCGTTGCTCGAGAACAGTGGATCTAAAAAGAAAAAGAAGAAAAAGCAAGGCACCAACGAGAATCCCTCCTCCCTTCCTCTAGAAACAATTTTGGACGTCATTCCGGAAGAATCTCTGGACACGGCCAAGGAGATGATTCGGACAGAGTACAAACAGCTGGTTGTAGAAAAGACACAGCCTATCATCACGCACGGAAAATCGCTGGAAGAAGCCACGAAATTGATCATGGAAGAAACTACGAAAGCAACAAAAGGCAGCGCAGCTGTCGACGAAGTCTTTGTCAGAGGATCGTGGATCGATCCACAGGGAGATTCCAAGCTCTTGGTAGAAAGTTATGCGCAAGAGTTTGATACTCTCCAAGAAGCCGCTTCGACACTTCACAAGAAGAATGAAAAATCAGAATCCAAGCTCGCATTATTGACAGGAGGGTTGGTCAAAAGAGCTGGGAATACCATAGTGGAGATTACGCAACTTTATCAAGGTGTTCAAAATGCCAGCATCGAAGAAACTGTTTACCAAAAGCTTCGACAACACGAGGATCGTGGAGGGGTTGCAAGGATTGAGCAACTGCGAAACGGCATTTATCGTCTCCAGGAGGACGAGGTCTGTTTGCAAGCAGTCTACAATGAATTGGTGGCTCAGCAGGCCGCTCCAGGGAGGTAGATGTTCGAAAGTAGGATTTCACAGAGTTCACGTGCACCGGCAAGAATGGATGGACACGCAAATGGCGGTCCTCTGCCATCAAGACTTGTAGACAATCATAAGCCGAATTTGTATCCTCTTTGCAAGCCTCTACCACAGGGATTCTGACATCGCATTTGTCAGTGGTCAAAGAACCAACTCGGAGCGCGAAGGCTAGGCAGAGAGCCAACTAACTCCGTCGAAATGTTTTTCATCCTTTCATTCTCCTTACGGGAGGGGTTCGAAGCAATACCAGAAAATGCAAGATTAGCCATGACAACAGCCAAAAGATGGCAAGATGGATCTTCAAGCAAGAGGCGCCCCAATAGTCCAGAGCGACGGCCTGACAAACATGACAACGAAGAAGCAAGAGGTAAGTATGGATCGCAGTCACATCCCATAGCATGCCATGCATTTCTTGGACCCTTCCACGGTCACAGCTTTCAACGTACTTGCTTATTCTCCTGCGGGACACTTAAATTGTTCAAAACCAGCAGCTTGAGATGCTGTTCGCTGCTGTTGCACTGGCATCGCTTCAAGAATCCAAGAAGTGCCGGGATCAAACCTCCAGTATTCAATGATTCCTGGTCTTCTAATTGTAGAGTCAAACTCTTAGGACTAAACCTTTGTACCATTTCGATGCGATTGGGATTGGGATTCCCTCCCTCGATGCTGCCGGAGCACTCGGAAAACAGAAATAGCTTTCGAAGAGCTTCTGCAGGACGTTCAGCACTTGTTTCAACTGCTGATTCCAAATCCAAAATCAAATCTGGGACATAATTTACTGTTAGTGTGACATCCCTTCCCCACTGCGATCCGGACCATTTCGTTGGACCGATCAAGACAGTAAGGGGAGATTTGCTTTCACAGGGATACTCATGCGGTGCACACAACGGACTAAAACTTCCTCTTGCTGGTACCTGAACATCACTACACTTAGTATCAGGAATGTCCCGATCCTCGTTGCACTCTACATTCGTTGGAGAAAAGTCTATCGTGTTATCTATCGCAACGTCGCATTCGTTACCAACGACGTCCGGGGAAGGGGGGGGGGGGTGTTTCGAGACTTGCAATGATATCCATGCTTTCTCGTTACAAATATTTCTCCCAAATAAAAATAAATCCAGAGAAGAGTCCAATGTTATCCTTAAAGCGGGGGTCTGAGAGTTCACAAGGATGTTGCAGCCAACTGGAACCCATTTCCGATTCAAAATTATGCTGGGAACTCCTGCCAGGACGGTTCATGACTCCTTCTGCTTGTATAGAATCCGAAACGCAATCTTGCTACATGTTAGGCCAACGATCGTCACGCTGCCCCCAGTGTTGCATGAGAAGGATGGGCTCTCAACAACAGAAAAGAGAAGTCAAACATCCCGACTCAAAACACTACCTTAGTCTAACGGCGGACAAACTCGAGCATGCAGGCAACAACAATGATATGTGCACTTCTAGTATTGCCTGCACGCCTAGTAGGCTTTGACATAGCTAGTCTAATGTGTGTTTTCTTGAAGAACTGATGATGATGTATCTACCGGTAGATGATTGGTATCGGTATGAGGGTACCGGTACCGTATCTCTAGTAGCTATCGGTACTGGTAGACCTGCCGGTACGACGGTACGGTACGTGTTCGACTACCGGCCCGAGTGGGTCATGCTTTTATGTACAGTTACGACTACCTAGTACGGCAGACTACCGTAAAACAGTTCTACAATACTCCCGTACGGTATCAGACGTTAAGAAAGTAATCTCATGGCTTGCTGCGATGATACTTTGCACTTCCCAGCATAATACTTTGCACTACCAATCAATCTACTACCGGTAGAGTCCTGATGTAACTGTAAGTTTTATTATACACCACCTCTCTACTCTAGCTAGTAGAGTCTACTCCAGGTACGAAGAAGTATTATTATAATACTTCGAAGTATTTATTTAAGTGGGGTGCGTCAAGCATAGACCGCTAGAACATATCGAGCTACAACAGCTTTCACTGTCTCGACAAAAGTGTCCAGTTGCGATGCATAGTTGTCCACTGTCGTTAGAGAACTTATTCTCTTCTCTACTCGGGTCATTCGATGACACCACAGTTGAAAGAATAGAAGGAACAGTTGACGGTACATGGGTGGGAATGCTGGTGGGCGAAACTGTTTTTTGTTCGCTACTGGTGAGTGTTTGGCTGTCTTCGTGAAGGTACGGCGCTGAGAAGGTCTCATGTTGCTCCTGTCCGATGAAGCGGGTGGCCGAAACAATCATATTTTTCTCGGTATCACTCTCCCTTCCATATGCATATATCTGGTAGAATCCACCGCATGTGATCCCATCGCCGTATATATCCTTGATGGTAAAGGTATAGACGTGTCCAGGACGTACTAAAACTGTTTCACTAACATCATTCTCGTGTTTGTAGAAACCGTATGGACGTTGGTCTATGATTTCTCCCGTATCGAAATCTATCAATGCCCAAGCAATTTCTTCCGCGTAAACGTCGCTGTTGTAACGGAAAGGAAACAAAGTCAAAAAAATGGTAAGTGATATCGAATCTGTAATCCATTTGATTGAAAACTCTTGCATTATCCTACAACTCACAAATGAATATTTACTATAATGGGAACCACGTCCATGGTTGGAGCTGGCGAAGTCGTCGGTGTTGTGGGTGCGGACATGGGTGCAGGCGAGAAGGTAGCGTTTTGTTTGCATTCAAAATAGGTTGGAGTGTCTTCGTTGTCACCATCCAATGCACACACCCATTGTTGGATCCAATTGTAGCCAAAACTCACTCGAGCAGCTACACCAGGGAAAATTGGATCTGCACAGTCTTCCCCCCTGTTTTTGATACGAGCGTATATATCGGGAATGAGACAGAGCGAACTGTATAATCAATGGATAAATCCACCTAAACACCGTTTCAGATGACGTACCACGAGATAATTCCAACTTGAACATCCTCTTCTGGTGTAGCTCCAGGTAAAATGACTGGACCTCCGCTATCACCTACAAGGATGAACCGACGGAGATATATTAGAGACGATCTTAACCGCACAGAATTTGGACTCTCTCACGCCGGAACGTACCATAGCAAGCGTCTCTGTTGGCGGCAAAAGTGCACATCATCTCTTCAAATATGCGGTCCTCATACGTTAGCCACAATCCCTCTTGAGCTTGCGAGCATTCCTGATTCGATACCAATCCTAGTCCAGCTTGTTGCAAATATTCGGATGAGAGCCCAGCCCCGACGCGACCAGTTTCGGTATGCCCCCAACCCAAAGCCAATAGCGTGTTATCATTGAGCGGAAATTCTTCACTCGAGGCTGTGTGATTCAGCTCATGGCGATCGATTGTTCGTGATACTGTAGGTAATGGTGTAGTGGCATTATTTTTCTCAATCGTCCATAGCGTATCACCTCTATCCAATCGCATATAAGGAGAAGCTTCTCTGCTGTCATTATCATCATCCAGAATCAATAAGGTTGGTGCATGATCCAGCTGTAGCAGCATGATATCATAGCGCAGAGACGACGAGTCATAGAGGGGATGCTTCAACTCTTTCTTGACGCGAATTCGTTCACTCCTAAACAATCGGTGCCTAATAAAGGAATCTTCTGTATGCTGCGTGTTGTTGGAATCCAGAAGATCCGGTTGCTCTTCCCATGTAGTGTTGGTGTTTTCATTACTGTCTCTTGCGATCACCACATCAATTACCAATGAGCTGGAGGTTCGAGAAGTAGGATCATCAAACACAAAATTAGACGTGAGTTGAAATTGAATAAAAGGATTGTCTCAGTCTACCTAAAGTCAGATCAAAGTACATACATTTCACAATGTGCTGCCGTCAGCACAAGTGTTGGACTAATAAGGGTACCCCCACAGCTCAAATCACCATTACGATCTGAAAGAAAGACAATCGATGGGAACCTGTTCTGATCTGCTCTAATTCCTCCAACGATGGCTCTTCTATGATCATTTCTAAAGGAACGCGATGGTATTACAGATGATTCCAGTTCCATTTGTGATTGTTTTCTGTGGCTGCCGTAATTTTTGGCGATGGTATTTTCCCTTGTGGTGCCGATAGATCGTGGTGTTTTTCGTCTGCTTGACTGTGCTCTTAAAAAATGTCGATTGTCCGGAGATGTTTCGGCAATAACAGGATCGCTGAGTAGAATTATCATGACGAGGAATAATGAAAGGACCAGCTTTAAACAACATCGTCTTGCAATGCAAGTATTCCAACGCACTTCGTTGGATGATGGTTGTTGGGGTTTCTGTTTTCGCCTCAATCTCAACGTCTTGCAAGTGTACCAAACAAAAACCATGCTTGTTGTTCGTTTCTCGTAATCGAAGATACAATTCTTTATCTTTCTTTACAATGCACCCAATGGTTACGAAAGCTAGACAGTGGGAACGGAGAAAAAGTTGACTAAGGATAGTAGCGGATATCTCGTCGAGAGAATGATTGTCATGTCCTACGTCGTTATCTCACGTCCCTCCTCCTTTGCGTAGTCTTCCCTGTACGGAGTTCCTCGATTCCTTCATTTACATATGTTAGAACTGCAAGGCCGCCGACAAGTGGCAGTTGATCCGGTATCTGGAGGTACAACTAGCTAGTCGGAACGAAAAAGGGTGAAGGGAGGTGCTCGGCGACTTCATAGGATGGTTGTAGTTTGTGACAATTGTAGCATCGCCTGCAGAAGATAAGGATATTCATGGCTGTAGATATTGCTTAGTACATTAGACGCACACACAATCCGTTGAACTGGAGGATGAGGATCGCCCATCGGTCGTTGCCAATGTTGGTCGCGAAACGCCGTCATTTGCAACAGTTGTTAAGTGCGAGTTGGTCACATGAAGATGATAAACGACTCGATAAAAAAAGAGCTGTGAGTCTCTATCAACGAGAGAGAAGAGGAACGAAAAAATATTCCGCTATCCTCGGATTATTAGTTGTATGTACTCATCCTCTCTGCTCTAACAGACAACAGCCTAAGTCGTGAAAAACATACACCTCTACGGGAAGAGACGAGACAACAAGATAGTTCACTCAACCCACACACACACATACATCCGTCGAGCAGACGGAATCGTCATTGATGGAAGTAGGAAGAGGTGGAGTATCTGCAGGAAGAAAAAGTGGCTTTGATCTACGTTCCTCCGACATCCATCATCAACTACAAAGTTACAACAATACGCATCCTTGTCGGTACTCGAAACTCGAGGATTTTTCCTTATTTCACACTGTGTTTCGTCTCCAAATTGTCGAGTCAAAAAGGGACGTATTGCTCTTACGCTGTATAGAACGACAAAGGAAGATCTTGCTACACCATCCCCTTTAGTGTTTTGTTCCGTCAAAGACCTTTGTTAATCTTTTTTCATCCCTGCACAAGACAATATACAAATACAACCTTGATCCAAATAGAGACGATAAAACATCATGGTCAGTCGTCTGTTTGGCTCCCCATCGGGTCAAGGAGGAAATGCAATTCCCGTTCAACCGTTAAATACCCCCAAGTCGTCTCAATCAAGACGAGAATGTATCGAGCAGGCTCGTCAAGATCGTTCCAGAAGACGGAACTTTGGGTTTCTAAAGGCAGGAAACAATGAAAAGAAAGTCGAATCAACGACAACATTGACAAGAAGAAGAGAACACGCCAAACAACTCGCAAATCTAGCCTACTCCGTGGACCCTTTGGCCAGCACAGACTTCCAGAAGAACCACGACAAACTGACGCCTACCTCACGATCCGCTCAACAAAAGCTCCTCTCTTCCTATGACGTGGATTCGCCGCAAAACGCCATACATGCTCCTTTGGATCCATTTTCGTCTACTACCACTACCAAGGTGGGTCAAGAGAACAATTTTAGAACAAGTAATCCTCTTTTTTTCGATCCCCACAATGTCGTCGCCTCTAGCTCAACTGGAGTACCTACTGTTCGAGAGCCAACTGCTTCGACTGTTGACACGTTCGATAATTCCAGCTTTGGGTCGGCAGCCTTTGATATGGACTTTCTGTCGACCAACCTTCCTGCCTCAACGACCTATCAATCACCCATGGCTTCATCGGCGAGGAGTGCCACAAGTCACAATGCTAGCGATTTCTCGGCGAGTCGTCAGCGCAGCAGCAGCAACAACGGCAACAGCAAAATGACACTTGATAATTTCTTTGTGGAATCTAGTGAAAGGAACTTTGCCAGTATGCCTACCATCCCCACCAATTCTACTATGCAAGCTAACTATCACCGACACCCCAATGGTGCGTTGATTCAGGAAGACAGAACGTTTACAGGGACACCATCCGGTGGGAGCGTGAGTAGTGCCCAAAGCAGCAGCAACAATAGCAGTATAGGAGCTGCAGCAAGGAGACGGATGCGATCCCATATGAAAAGTCAGGGTGGGGGGAGTGTCATTAGCAGTGCAGGTGTGGGATCGTCCGCCGAAGCACATTCTAGAGAGACAAATGATTTGTCATCATTTGCGCCTGAATCTCCGTCAAACAATACCAGAAGCACTTCATTTCAACGCAGCCTCAGTAGTATTTCGGCTTCCAAAAATAGATTGACAGCATATCAACAACGCAGTCAAAACAACAATTTTCACCAACGATCGCCATCTTTTGTGTCAGCTGGTGGAACTAGTGTTGCCAGTTCTAACAACAGCGCTTCGTCACCCGGGCTGTTTGATTCAGACCATGTGGATGGTGGATTCACCTTTGATGCCTTTGGTTTGGACCAATCACAAGTAGAACGGGAAGTGAACGAGGCAATGCAAGACTTGGCGGGGCAGGGAATTTCGGGGTTTTCAATGTTCGTGGATAAGCATGTATCTTCGAGTAAAGCGGGAACATATGGACAGAACAGAGATTCTTTTGCGAATCAAAGCGACGACGATACTTTCATTCCGCAGAATTGGGATTCTTCTCCGATGTCTAGCCGAAATGCTTCACCAGTTCCGTCTCATTATCACTCCAACAGCGACGGTGGCGAGAGTTTTGTTGATGGTTTTCGTGTGAAATCAATGTCGCAGCAAGTCCGAAACGCAGACAATTCCTCAGCTGCACCGTCCTCCTTCGCTTCACCCAGTAGAGGTGCGCCCGTGACACGTAGATTACAACGGAGCAGGAATTGGGGCGGGTTGCAGGAGAACCAAAACGTCCAGCAGCATGCACGCACAGAAAAGGTGAACGAGTCAAAATACCCTCCAAAAAAGCGAGAATCTCCGCAGCAATTTGACTCGACTCTTTCTTTATCTGCGAAAAAATCCATCGAATCCCCTCATATGTCTTTCTTCCATGATCCGGTTGTTACAAATCCTTGGAAAGAAGATCCTTGGGCTTCCGATGATGGTAATGGAGGCGACGACACCAACTTGTTTTTTGCTGGAGACACGCAATCTGATGTTCAAGACTACCGTGGATCGTACGAAAGTGCGGCCACCAGGGGTAGTGATCGGCGTTTGACTTCTTACTCGGACGTCAAATCAGAAGTTGGTGTTTCTACGGCATTAAGCCATGCGAGCTTCTACCGATTGCCACCGGAGGAACTCCACCCACCCAAGAGTAGTGGCGGTGCTGGATACGGTGACGAGGATAGCGACGATAGCGACGACAGTGACGCTATCAGCCAAATGCAAGAAGACATGACACGGGAATTTGCGATGGACCTGATGCGTAGAGTGTCACCTGCCAACAGAGGAAATCATTCAGGCGGAAGAAAGCCGCAGGTACATGTAAATTCGCCTTCCAGCTCGAAGAATGAATCACAACAGAAAAATCAACCCGAAGAGCCGGAAACTCCATCTATCCGCTCACGCCATTCATTTAGGACCAGACTCTTTCGAGACTCATTGCATCGGTCCAGTAATGCGGCAAATGCACCTCCCTCTGAAACGACTCCAGTCTCCACACATCTTCACAACAACAAGACCTCAGAAAACCATCGACAAAATTCCTCAAGCAAATCGCGATTCACTAGTTTTCGTTCTAATTACGACTCGCAAGCACGGGGTAACGTCGTCGGTAATCACGAGACCGCGAGTGTCCCAAAATCGTCAAGTTCCACATTACATCAGGAATGCTACGACAACAATGCCACTGAAGCACCGGAGACTCCTTCATCGTCAAGAACTGCCAATTGCATCACCAAGCCACACGTGACTTCTTCGGCCTCGGATCTCGATACGAAACATTCTCCAAAACCCAAAATAGATCCTCAACGGTCTTCACGTTGCTTTGAAGATTCATATAATTCTCCCACAACATCCAACAGGAGCCAGTCGCAAGTTCATCTACCTACGACGCAGCCAGAGAATGCTGGACGCGACGACAGTTCCGAGGAAAAGAAGGAAGAAGACGAGACGGGGCCCAGTGCTTCGTCATGTACACTTAAAGTTGGAAGTTTGAAGGCGAGGTGGGAGGCTCAGTCAAGAGTAAGAACACCTTCGGAGGTCGAGCCTGTCAAGTCACATGAGTTCGTACCACCCTCAGGCAAAGCCAGGGAAGGCATCGGGAAAATGGACAATGCATTCGAAATGCTTACTCCTGCCATTGTTGAGGCACGACGTCTAGAAAAACAAAGAAACAGGTCTGCGGATCTTAGGAAATCTTTGGGTGTTGTTGACGAGAAAAAATTTCCATCGTCGAAGTCGGAAGCTGGTGTTTCTTACGCCACAACTGTTGCAGAACGGATCTTGAACCAAGTCCGAGGGGTTTCGACCAGGGAATCACCGTCTCCGAGGCAACAGGATGATACGAAATCTGACGGAGGTTCTACGCCCTCATTCTTAGCCGGTGTCAAACTTCGAAAGGTTACTTCTGCTGCAGCTTGCGCCAAGGACGAAAGCCAAGAAGAGGGAAGTCCATTTTCGCAGCACATATCCAATTCTCTTGCTTACAGTGAAAATCGCAATCTAGCCGCCAGTGAGAAAGATGCTAGTCGTATAAACCAAGACCAAGTAGAGGAAAGTACGGGGGGACCGATAGAGCGAAAAATGACGTACCGCGAACGACGAGAAATGGAGTTGCAACACGAAAAGCAGGAGAAAGATCGACTTGATTCTGCGTCCACAGAGACACCAAAAAAGGACGTTGCTTCACTGATCCGAAAGCGAATAGCCGCAAACAAGCAAAGAAACGTGACAACCCAGCGCGAGACTTCCTCGGAGGACTTGACCAACATTCGTGGCCGCCTAAAATGTATTGATGAAGACAATGGATACCATCATACCAGCCGTAAACTTTCGAATGCAGCTGCTGATGTGGTCGAGAGAACTTTCGTCGAGAAAAGCCGCAACTTCGAGTCAAACCTTCACTCAGATCCCCAAGGTTTGATTCCTTCGTCCCGCGAGCCTTCGATTCACGCTGTCTTTCCATCTCTTCCAACAAGCAATAGAACTACTGGTGTTGCTGATGATGGATTCACAAATACCAAGAAGGCTGATATCAGATTGTTACCGAAGGGATCCCCTTTAAACAAAGCGGAGCCATTTCTTGCCGGAAAATCCGTCCCACCACAAACGAAAATTCCAGATTCATCGTCCCCTCCTGTTGCGGTACCTGTTCCAGACGTGCCTCGGAAGGTAGACGTACCCGATGACATCTCACAGGCTGATGTGAAGTCCATGCTATCGAGTTTCCTTGGTAGTCGAGCCCCTCCGGCGCTGCCTCTTCCATCAAAGGAAGATGATACTGAGGCTCTTAAGAAACATCATGTCAAATCTCCAACAAGTACTTCTCCAAAGCAGAAAGAAGAATCTCCGCCTCCGCCTCCGCCTCCCTCTTACAATGCATCTGGGAGTCGGCCCGCTTTGAAAGACGATCCGAAGTTTGAGCGTTACTTCAGGATGCTAAAAATGGGGCTTCCGCTTGAGGTGGCTAAACATGCGATGGAACGCGACGGTTTGGATCCCACAGTGTTAGACCTCGATCACGAAAAGCCCATTGGTATTCCTCTAAAGGAGGATCCGAAATTCGATAAATATTTCAAGATGTTGAAGATTGGCATATCCATGGATCAGGTGAAGCATGCGATGGAAAGAGACGGTTTGAATCCCAACATTATGGATCAGGATCACTCCCTGCCTGTTTTGACCATAGAAAAGCGCCATGAGAAGAAGCAAAAGGAGACTCATAGAAGGGCTAGGTTGCACTGGAAAACGATCGGAAACGTTGTTCGTAATTCCCTTTGGGCCAAAGTGGAATCGGAAATCTCTGACATCGATATCGATGAGGAAGAGTTCAATGAGTTATTCAAAGCCGACTTGAAGGGAGAATCGAATGGGAATAAAGCCGTAAGCAACAGCAGAAAAAAGGGTGCCGCTGTTCGCGTCATTGATGCCAAAAGGGCAAATAACGGAGGAATCATCCTTGCTCGATTAAAAATGACACATGACGAGATGGCAGATGCCGTCGATCGTATTGACTCAGATGTTCTTACAGCAGAACAAATCGAGAACATCGTGGAGTATCTGCCAACAAAGGAAGAAAGAGAAGCGTTGGAGCAATACATGCTGGAAGGTGGCCAAGACGCAGCTGAGAAATTCGACGGTCTATGTGAATGTGAGAAATTCATGGTATCCATGATGACGGTAAAACACGCGAAGCGTAAGATTCGTGCTCTTTTATTCAAACTTCAATTTATGAGCTGCATGGAATCGATTGCAGAAGACGCCCAAACCATAGACAACGCATGTGACGAATTGAGCCATTCAAACCGTCTTCGACAGCTGCTTGGTATCATTCTGCAATTTGGCAATCGTTTAAATACTGCTGGGGTCAACAGCAAGAGCAAGGCCGGTGCTTTTACGCTCGATTCTCTTCTGAAGCTCAAAGAAGCGAAAGCATTTGACAAGAAAACCACTTTCCTCCACTACATTATTTTGATTGTCCAGCGGAACAACGAGCTGCTTCTGAAGTACTATGACGACCTTCCGACCGTTTTAAAAGCTGATAAAGTCTTTTGGGACCAATGCCTGCAGGATCTTGAAGAGGTCGAAAATCAGCTTGAGAACGTTCGCCGTATTTCACTATATGAGGCCAAATTGAAAAAACAGTACAAGCTGAAAAAGTCAAATGACGCTCACAGTGACGAAGATAGTCTTGGCGATATGGAATTGAGTTTGGAAGAAGAGGTAGATTCATTGCGAGGAACGCCGAGTGGTGTCTTCACTCTGGGCGCGATCAAGCAAGTGTCTGCTTTGAGGGATAAAATCGACCGCACCAAAGCTAAATTTGCTCGCGTACTAGAGTATTTCGGAGAAGATTCGAGGAAGATGCAACCTCACGAGCTGTTCACTATTATCTCTGCGTTTACTCGAGACTTTCAAAAGGCAAAGGAAGAAGTGTTCTCCACTGTCCACAAGAGATTGCGAGAAGACAGAAAGAAGGCACGCAACAAAACGCCAACTAAACAGAACGGGCTCCCCCCTCCGGGTCCAGACCGTGCTACAAAACCCATGTTGAGAAGTTCTGATCATCAACCAAACATGAGTGTACTGTTCAATGAAATGCAGCAACGAGGGTCCTCGCCTCCATCTACGACGCCTCCATCTACGAAGCCGATCGATGGTAACGTGTCGTCGATGTCGTCAAGAGCTGAATCGACCGCTCCTCAATCGTACAGAAACATGTCCCGCAAACAAGAAATTCCAGAAGGGGCCGCTCAATCTCCGTCGATGCGACCTTACAGTCACCACCACCTTGATGGCGAAGGAAAATCCGAATCAGGCGGATACCGTAACGTTGCACTTGCGCCGCAGATTTCTTCACGAATACAACATAGTGAATCTAATCGTGATGATCCAGTCATCGGCGCGCTGCCACCGCAAGCCACGGCTCGATCCCCTCGTGATGCTTTGAGGAATCGTCGACGTGTGGAAGCGATGAGAGCAAGAAGCGCTAGGCATGTTCCAACGACTTAGTATGGCACTGTGTCTATTTCAAATTTTTCTGAAGTGACGGGATAATAAGGGAGCGATTCGATGTGAATGTAATAAAAGCATGTTCTTGCGTCATTTCTGTACCGTAAGCTTAGACATCAACAACATACTGTAATCGGGAACAGACTCGACTCGGTCCAAGCGAGAGAGATAAAACTAGTTCGCTGCCAAAATTCGAATACAGTACTCTGAAGGATGCCACAGAACAGTGCTCCTACAGTACTACTACCGGTAGAAGTACGATACGGTATCTTACCTACCGGTATACGGTACCGTACATTCAGTGGTACCCAGACTTCCGGTACCTCCTCCGAGTATGATACCGTACCGTTGACTACAGGTACCGTACCGTATGATACGGTAGTAGGTACTCCGTACTACGGTAGAGGAGAAGTACCTACTAGGTACCGTAGGTAGGTAACCGTAAGCTACCGTAGATACGTAGACTACCGGTAGCATACCGTATTACGGTAGGTATTATGGCTGCGGTAGTATTATAATACCAGTACTGCATTACTTCACGCAATCAATGGAATTCTACACCAGTGACTTGTGAGAGATTGACTGTGATGAGAACACAGAACACGCAAGGAATTTCGCGGTGGAGCCCTTGCACTTGTGTTTTACAACGAAAGAAGATTCGAACACTCTGTCACATCGTGTCGGATTGACTGTGCAGATCTCTTGCTCCGTCAAAACACAAAAACACACTCCAGTCGATGTTCCCCTCCTGATCTTTTTTTTGGGGGGAATCACATTCGCAACACTGATAGCTGTTAAGGAGCTCGAGAACATAACCGAGCCTACCAGGAAAGGATTCGAAGATCCAGCCTTTGTTTCAAGCATCGAAGGCAACGGCGAGCACGTCTGAAGAACGATCCGAACGTCTAGCCATAGAAGATAGAAGCAGATGAAGGACAAACGAATTTTGAATAGCACTGGTGTGCGGAGACTACACATTCCGTCCGAGTTGTTGGTGATGGAAAGCGAAGAAAGTAGCCTAGAACAGTTTGAAGACGAGGCGTCGGAACACGACCCTTCACTTCATCTACCAACATTCGATACATTACCGACGTCGGACGACGGCGCTTTCTCGATTCCCACACCAGGAGGTTCAGATCTCATTGATATCAGCGAAGCTTCTCACACTAGCAAAGGCTCTTTCAATGTTTCGTCACCAAAGGGGAGTTTTGAGATATCTGACGGCCCTTGGAAACATTTGTCCGCTCGAACGGTCCAAAATAGTGTTCGAAACGTCTTGGGTCGTTCCAGAAACGTTTCGAATTACATAACTGATAACAATTACGACAAGGATGGCGATGACGATGACAATGTTGCGATGGAACAATTCATGCCTCTTCATATAGCAAGGCCACAACCCATATCAGAAAATGATCGGTGCATAACTCCCCAGTCATGGAAAACGGCGGAAGCCATGACATTGCCACTTACTCCAAATCGTGGATTTGGAAAAAAGTTTCCCAGCGCCCCTGTATCTCCCATGTCACCAATGTCAAAGGTATCTCTTCGAACAGCAAGATCAGAGACATACTTTCACACGTATAAAGCAGACCCCATGATTCCTCCAAACCCAGTTCCTCCATTTGTGGTGGTACACAGTACGGGCCATGCCTTTGTGAAGGTTACTCCAAAAGGCAACAACCTTTCGGATGGCTTTTTCGACGAAGATCAACGGAGTACATCTTCTTCAACTGTATCATGGAGATCATGTTTACAACCAATCGCAATGCTGGTGACAGGCGGGATTTTGTTTTTGGCTGTAGTCACGGTTGCAGCAGGGTTAATCAAGGCAAGACAAGATGAATCAAGAGAGGCCGACCACCCGTCTGCAACACCAGCGGTGTTTTCAAATGTGGAATTCCCTACCGCGGAGCCGTTCTCTATACCGACAGGAGTGGGTAACGATGGGAAGGAGGTGATTAAAATACCTTATGAAGAAACGTTTGTTCCAACCGAAGCTACGACTCGACCCCCAAGAACGTTTCCTCCAACCAGGATTGAATCGGGAGAAAGCTACCCCACAATATATCCAACATCCCTGCCGGACAATTTTTTGTCAAGTCTAGCCCCTTCACTGGAAGAGAATGCTCCATGGAACAACTATGTTCTTGGTCTCTTGGCCCAGTTTTCTCCCGACACCTTTGAGGAACTTGATGATCCAGACAGCCCACAATTCAAAGCTCTGAAATTCTTATCTATAGAAATGGCACAAGAAGATCCAACGTTCTATAGTCAGGACAGCAGTCTACAACGTTTTGCTTTGCTTTGCTTTTGGTTTGCCACAGGAGGAAACGACTGGAAAAATAATGCGAGTTGGCTAGATGCTGGAAGCAGTGAATGCACTTGGGAAGGAATTACATGCGACGGTGAAAATTATGTTACAGATCTATATTTTGCTGAAAACGATCTGATTGGATCTATCCCACCAGAGATTAAATTACTGAAAAACTTGCAGACCTTGTCGTTACCTGGAAACCTCCTTGGAGGAAGGCTACCAGCAGCGCTAGCCGAAAGCAAGGAACTTCTGGAGTTGAATGTCTCAAGAAACTCTCTCACCGGCTCCTTACCAGAGCAGTTCGGGAGCTTGGACCTTCTCAGGACATTGGATGTGAGTCAAAATAGTCTCACCGGAACTGTTCCAACCACACTTGGCCAAATGATTAATCTGGAAGTCTTGAATCTTTGCGCCAATGATTTTTCCGGCAGCATTCCGTCTCAGATAGGATCATTGTCCTTTCTGCAGTCACTAAATGTGGGAGAAAACCAGGGAATGACCGGTGTCGTTCCAGAAGCAATTTGCGATCTAGGCAGCTTGGTTGCGAGAGGTAACCCGCCAGATGTAGTGGTTGATTGTTCAGTGCAATGCGAATGCTGCGCCCCGTGCTGTGGCGATTCCAACCAATCTCAATCTTTACAGTCATGCTGCGAGCCATAGACATCTCGTTGGCGAGTAGTTTCTATTTTTGACGGCATGGCAGGGCTCTGATCCAAACGGGATCTTTATCCAATTATAACTTGTTTTGAGTTGTGTGATCTTCTCAAGTGAGAGGTTTCAATAGGCCTAAGTGATTATTCATTACTTATGCGACTATATTGCACCAGAGCGCTGGTGTCTGCTTGATGTAAAAACCACCAAAGTTGTTCTGGTGGATGTCTTTCGACAAAGTAATGACAACCCTTCCTTTGTTGAATGACACCGAAGAGACCCTTACCTGGCCCAAAGTAATCTGTTGATCATGTTTAAGGCGCCGATAGCATCGTGCTCATCCGTAATACGTTTCAGTTCGGATGGATCAATCGAGCAGGCAGCATTCCAGAATCGTTTTGCCTGGAGAATATTGTATTCGGCTTCTGTAACGGGGTCACTTCGTTGAGGAAACGTATCAAAGTATATGTGACCACAAAAGTTTGTCATCCGCAATTGATACATAATTTCTAGTGCCATTGATGGGTGTACACTTCCAAACATGAGACCATCCTCGGCGGCAAGCCTAGTAAATCCATCGTTTAGTTGTATGCCAAACAGTTTCTTTCTCCGGCCAACCATGGCAATCGACTGACCTGGATTCTCTCCAGCCATGAGCATGTGACCAACATCCAGAGTCAACCCCATGTTTGGACGATTCACTTCTTCCACAAACAACAAAGCAGCACCAGTTGTTGGCACCGTAAAGAACCGTGTATTCTCATCGGTTGGTTTGAATTCAAGCGAAAATTTGATCGAAGGGTACTCGTCACATAGTTCTTGAAAGGTAGACACCAACTGATCCCATTTTTCACCATATTCTACCTGAAATGGATAGTCGTAACCATCAAAGGCACTCCAAATAACCACCTCATTAGTCCCAAGTTCCATTGCAACCTCTGCGGCTTCTTTCGTGAGTTTGATGGCTTTTTGTCTCATGCTGAGTGATGGGTGATTCATAGCGCCGCGTGCAAAACTAGAAGGATATCTCAAGCAAACAGCTCCAGCTACAAGTCCTGCTTTCTGTAAAGTTGCTTTTGCTTCTGCACTGGTCCAGTGGGTCGCGGCAAAATGTTGAGGATAGTTGAAGTCGACACAAGTGAGGCCTTCGACAGATGCTTGCCTCTCGACATAATCCTTAGGATTCTCCAGCGGTTTCCCCTCCCAGAGATCTGGACGGTCTTTCATAGAATTGAGACGAGATCCAAATAAAAAGGGGAAACGATTCTCTTTCTTGTCAGGGTGATTATCCTTGAGATTCTCCGTTTCACCTACTTCTACATTGTCGGAATGTTTTGTTCCTCCGTTTGCTTCAGAAGACTGTTGCTGTCCGTCTCCTCGTGGAATGTCCAACATGACACCGTCCGCCATCCGATCCAGTACCCGTGAACGGCTGGGTGTTGATGGAACAGCACCGTTGACCTCCACTGAACACGACCCTGCCGAACTCGCGAAAAGCATACATTGCGATGGATCATGACCTTCCATTAGTGCCACACAAAATGCCGCTCGGAAGCAATCTCCTGCACCTGTCTCATCGATGACGGTTGCAGATGACGGCACAGGAATGGCTTTTTGGTTGTGAATTTGGCCATCTTTATCGACGAGGAAAGAACCACGAGAACCTTGAGTGACGAGGACATTGGACGCCCCGATTCGTTGCAAAGCTTGGGCATATTCCAAGATATCACGTCCACTACTCTGTCGACGATGCGACTCATCGAGGTGATGCATGTCAGAACTGGACAGGACTAACCTAATCAGTTCACTTTCGTTTGGCACCACATAGTCGCAGAGGTCCAACATTTGTTTCGAGATTGGCCGGTCCTCTCCCCCAATATCTTGGATGACCACAATAGTGGGGTCGATCTGTTTGGCTCGGCTTGCAATGAGTAAATTGACGTATTCGGGAACTTCTCGCTGGAGCATGATGCACTTCACACCACTCAAAATCTGATCCAGTTCTTGTTCAATATCGGTGTCTGGGTTTTCCCATGCGTCTTTCCATCGACTCCATCCATATTGATTGCTTCCACCGCTTACGACAGCCGATACTGATCCTGATTGGGTCCAAAATACATATCCCCGTCCACTTGGAAGATCTTTGTGGAAACCGCAATGAGAATAATCAATGTGATGTTGGTCGAGAGTGTCACTCAGTACCTGGGCCGCTTTTTCATCTTCCATTCCTAGTTGCCCCACAAACCTAACAACCCATTCATCGCTGCATGAACTTTCCACCACCAATTTGGAAGCCGCAACTGCCTGTGTGCATCCTTTTCCTCCAGGAACATCCACGATTGGAGGCCTTTGAGTCGTCAAGTTTTCTCCTTCGCTAGGTAACCTGGAAACGGGTAAAAACGTGTCCACATTGGCACTGCCAACGACCAAAATCACTTTTGACTTCGTACAGACGTTCTCGTTTTCAATGAGATGAGATTTCACAGTCAGTGGAGGTTGCAATGATGACAACGACGAGGCTGCGACGAGACTTCCAGCCGGCAGACAACCAAGACGAAAAGCAGCACAAAAGAGCAACAACAACGACAGCAGCACGGAGACTGCTGGTTTTGTTTTCTTTGTCATCTCAGGTCAGTCAAGAACAAGTTCTGGAACACCCTGTAGTATTGGGAGGTTCCAGAGGAGTCAGTGATCTTGTTGAATGGGTGAAGCGATGATCAAGGCGGGATGGGTTGATATTGCTATGTATCATAACGTGTGCGATCATGTAGTCTGCTCCTACTATTATTACTGAATGTAAGTATGAAGAATACGTACTAACAGGAACGTAGAGGGGACTCTGTCGTGTATGCCGTGCACGATACTCTAGCTAGAGGTATGATACCCTCTACCGTACCGGTATCTTCGTACCATACACTCCGTGGAAATACCCTTAATCATCACGTGCACAAAAGAGTTAAGGGACTCATCCGACTAGTTCGATTTGATCGAAAAATTTGAATTTTTTCTGTTTCGTTGATAGAATAGCAGTCTTGGTTGCTACAATTGCATCTCAAACTACATTTTCCCCCATTATCCTTGTATCAAGAGCGCTCTCTTATCACAACGAATCCGAAAGATCGATACAGCGTAACTTTTTACGACAGTTATATGCATCATGCTGCCCAACCAGAGCTTGGACGAGATGATTGTTGCATGGCTCGAAGAACACGAACACCTGCATTGCGGTGGTGATATCCGACGCCATGCTCGAAAACTCGAACGATTCATGTCTATTGAATATGGGAGATGTGTGCAGGAAGTCCTTTCAAACATTATTGAGAAAGAGAAGAAGCCAAGATCCTGGTGCAAAAAGTTGAAGTCCAAAATTGCGATCGTCATTCGTCCAGTCGCTCCATTTCCATGCTCTCGGAAAACCTCGCCATGGCCTTTCACACGTTTGGTCAACGAGTCCTTTCCTACGTCGTTTTCGTTTCGTCGCTGCTCATCGAGCGCTCCATAATCTTACTGTTTGGAAACGTACAAACAACATCGAAGATGCAAGCTTGGCGTATAAATCTCTCCTCTCTGCAGAAATCGATGTCGACCTCATCATATGCAGTGAATTTCTTGGAGCTGCGAACAGAAGTGAGAGTGATCCCATTTATTACCCATAAAAGTTGCAGCAAAAACGGAATCGAATCGAGGGCTCTCATTGGGAGTTGCGACAGCGGAATTGGAAATATACTCAACGAAAGTCTGAAAAAATGCACCATCGGAAACGAATTTATCCCCACAACTTTGAGCCTTGGTGGAAAGGGAGATACGTCCAGCGGTAAGACAAGCGGCGAATGTGCACTACTCTCGAATACTAGAAGTTGGAAGACTAATGGGAATGACGAATCAGGTGTTCTCAGTTTTAGCAGTGACGGTACCACTATGGGAGAAAGTGCACCTTCGTCGACAGCTGGCATTGCCATCCTTTTGAATACAGTTTCATGCAAAGGTGATACTGCAGGAAACCGTGGCTTGTGCTCTGTAGAACATCCCGATGAATGCTCTCCCAATAACGAGAAGAACAGTGTCTGTGGCAATGGTGGATTCATGTCTTTTCGAGTCTCTTCTGAAAATGGAAATCGATGCTTCGCTTCGAACACAACTTCACCATTTGCACGATGGGTAGAAAACCATCGATGGTGGATCATTGCAGTCATTATTTTCATTCCAGTTATCATGTATTTTGGATAGATCAATCTGAAGCTATCAAAATGGACGAGAACACTAGCCCTCGAAACACGGGACAAATCCGATACCTCCAAGCGATTGGGAACATATCTGCTTGCCTCGTTGTGCGCATGGCATTTATTTGCTAAGTGGTGTGGCACCTACCGTAGCTAGACTAATAAAACCTACTAAATTACTTATTGGAAAAGATCTACTACTACTTGAAAAAAAGTATGTTTTAGATCATACCACAACAAGACTCAAGATTGCGTCATTCCATAGACGACAGAGCATGGCGATCTTGTGCATACCTTTCACACCGAAATTACATACAGTCGTTGGCATAACACACAATGTTTGATTCGAAAGCTCGATAGGGAGCAAGCAAGGAAACTCTTAAGGATAGAAGCTGCCAAAGGAGGACAGGTTGCGCCAGATCATCAGGCAGAGTATCCAGTGCAGTTGTTCAGGCGAGGCATGCCGGCAGCAAAGAATGGGTGTAATAGTACAAGCTCCATGACATGGAATAGATATGGGGGGATATAATTGAGGCAAGGTAGAGCATGGATCGACCAATCAAGACGCTGGCAAGACCCAGAGTCCTGACGGAGGGAAAAGGGTGGAGCAGGAAGCACTCGGAGAGGACCATGGGTATCTACGGAAGCACCTATGGATAGTAAAACAACATCCAGAGGCGTCCAAAGACCAGGACAAAACCAAGAGAGAAAAGTCAACATCGGTGATTGCTGACGGATGTAACACCTAGGCGCAGAGATGAAAATCATCAGGGAGGACCAGGAGTCAAAATGTAAAACAAAGGAGTGATTCCATGGCGGAGCAAGAGGAGAACGGAAAAGAAAGACCAGGGAAGGAAAAAGGGTCACAGGTGGGAGCTTGACAAAAAGAGGAAAATATGTGGAAGGGTCCTGAAAATGCTGGGATTGACAGGGCAGTTTGCAAGGGCAAAGTGACCAAACTCAGAAGGTAACTGAAGGTCAGAGAAGTGATTGATGCAAGGCTCAATTTAGTATCTGGTACCTGGAGTCGAGGGTTGGCGATGCTAAGCCGGAGAGGGAAGCAACGCCAGAGAGAGGACAAGCATGATGCTTGACAGTCTGGACGTCAGAATCCCGTAGTAAGCGAGACGTTTCGTCTCGTTACCTGACGAGACGAGATGAGATGATAGGGAACATGATGATGATGAGATAGAAAGAAAATAAGAATTGTCAGATGTATCAAAGGCAATGGAACTTTTTTCGTCAAGTCCAGTAATTACCTTCGACTCTCCATTCGAACCAACCTCAATTTCTGTTTTTTTCGTATGCAAGGTCAATTTCCTGGCATTTCCGACCACGGATAAAGTCTCTTTGTTTCATCCCAGCATGGGAGGTACTACCTTTTGGTGCCTACAACAACGTACATTGATAAGCAACGAAACAAAGATAAAACAAGAGCTAGTATTTAATAGCTATTCCAGAACAACCGGATCCAATCCTACTCATTTCATACTTACATTATTCTAGACAGTACCGCTCTTGGTACGTACGGTATTCGGAGTACTGGTAATACGGTACATTACTGGTTTGTAGTACCGTACTCTACGACCTACGACTGGTATGATAGATTACAATAGAGTTGTACGTGGTGCCATTTAAGGAAGGCATGCGCGCGTAGAATTCTTCATTTTTCCTCCGATTTTTCGACTTTGATGATGCCGCGACACCGGAGCACTCACGTCACACGCATGATACGACACGACGTGTACTGTCGTATCCTCTGTCCTCTCAATGTCAGCATCGTCGTCACCATGATGATGTTGTTGTCATAACGACTTCGTAGTTTCAAATCTCAATCCTCGGGTCCAGTCGACAACAACCAACTTGAACAACGGGGTACAAACACGAACACCCTCTTTTCATCGGCATATCATAGTGTCCAAATCTAACAAATCTACGATTATCTTGTTGCTCCCACAACCCTCAGCTCAGGCAATTCAGCGTTTAGTTTACGACACACAAAGACTGTTTGGCTCTCTGAACCCCAACTCAATAAGACGTGGTCTAGGACGCAATAGTCAATTTATTGTATTCGTCAGACAAGTTGCGACTTTTCTTCTTTGAGAAATCAACGGCGCAGTCTAGAGAGAGAGACCATTTCACTACGCATTCAAAGAAAAGAATTGCTATCAACATCACATCCGTTATGGAAAATTATCACTGTGAGTTCTGACATGTTGTGTTTTGCTCACGCAACAATCGGCAGTCATTAAGTGACTCACGGTCTTTCCCGTGGACACACTTTTTTCCTTTTACTGGTACACGTTCTAACGACACCTTGACTCATTCATGAAACGGCACTCGTTTGTTGTGTGTATGGAGACAGCTGGTCGCGACCTTAAGTCGCTGGTGCTGAACATTGCCAGCTGTGCGCTCTTCCTACTGCCATTGACAATGTTCTTTTATCCACAATTCATGAAGCTGGAGGTTGGGGCTGTAGTTCTTTTCATGATTCTTGCATTACTGGTTCCTCCCATGGGGTGGATGAGACCACATCCATACTCGGACATGCCGGGAAATCGACCCTACCCACGAAAAGATTGAATCAATCAACGGAAGTTGAAGTTGGTTTGAATGGCAAGTGTAAAGTAATACTGAAGTCCAATTTTGCACCTGCATTACATCCAGTCACGTTCACATTGTAAATGAGTCAAGCTTCGAACGGATAGCTTGTATCGCCCTTGCCTATTAAATCATGGAAAGAGATGAATTTCATTCAAACCACTTGGATAGGTCGTATCGCTATGTGCTCATAGACATGAAGGACGTTTTTCCCGACGTTTCCTTTGCCTCTCTTCTCATTTGGCGAGTCTCAAAGATCCGTATAAAAAGTATTACTGTTTACTGTTAGTACCGCAGTAGATGATTAGACCTCAACTACCATGTGCGAACGATCAATTTCATTTACTATCCAAATCCAATGAGTTCCCCCTTAAAGTTATACAGTTGCATCTCTCCCAATTGATCGTGAAATGTATGTCGTGTCAGTCAGTTCAATTAGACTCTGTGGAAGAAGCCTCAAAAACTCAATAACTGCCGTCGCTTTCGTCTTTCGTGGCTACTTCCCGACGTCCTTGACAGGAATGCATAGCTACTTGGAAAAAACAAAAAAACGGAGAAACATCCTAGGCAATTTATTCCTCGTCCATGATGTCACAAGTATAACAATTCATGCTGCACATGTCGTACGGGAAGATCATGGCATTCTCGAACTCTTGGTTAGTTGCGACGAAGGTGGTCCCAAAAGGGACCATGGCCACAGCAGAGATCATCCAGTTGAAGATACCCGTGCAGTCGGTGAAGAAAGCGAAAGCCACAGTTTTGACAAATGGAGATGAGATAGGAGCCAAAAAATTGATGCACAAAGAGCAACTACGATGGCAAGGCTTTCAAGCTCCGTGATAGCTTTTTGCTGGTCGTTTCGAACATTTTTAGCATCTGCTTCCGCATCATCCAACTCTTTCTTGAGATTAGCCAACTTTACTTTGTGATAGTTCACCTCCATTTCGGATGCTGCTACATCTATCTGTAAATGTTCAATGATTTTCACTGCAGCCTCCTCCGTAAGCTCCGCCTTAGGCTTTCTTTTTGTTTTTTTGCCCGATTGTTCGGTGATTTTACTCCGGGCCTTGACGGCAGCATCTCTTGTTGGACCAGCACGACAGCTTCCACCACTTGCAACACTTTTAATCTCGACGCCACCGCCGTCCTTCTGAAGTTCGTTGATTGTTTGTTCGAGCAACTTTTTAGGGTCGCCCTTCTTGTAATCCATCTCAACCTGTTTGGCGTCTTGGATAACGAAATCAATGTTGTCAATGAGATATTCCGACATAGCCTATGGCAATAAGAGAAGGCGAGATGAATGAAATAAGGAGTAAGAAAACAATGTGAAACAAGCAGCGTCGCCACAAAAAATCTAGTAATGAATCAGACGGAGCAAGGCAGGGCGTCAACAACTGTCGAGTGTTGTGATGTAGTTGCGAATCGTCAGGCGTGGGCGACGACGCGATCCTTTGGTTCTACAACACATTTCAGTGCAATCAAGATGCTCTTGCTGTCGAGAAATGATTGCCGAGGTAGGATTGCTGACGTATACGTTGAGTACTTCATGGTTGACGATTACTGTCATATGTCTCCAAGTCACGAAGAAGTATGGCGAAACCGACGAGTCACTGTCACCGTGAAGGAGAGATAGACGGACGCAACGTGTTGTGGCCGAAGAGGACGAAATATCGCGAAGCCGATTGATGGATGAATGGATCTCTTTCATCGCGAGAGGAGGCTGTCCGGAGTGGACTGGACTGTTCTCGACACGGTTGAGAACGATAGTTGGGAAAGTTGGCTTGTTGGTTGGGTGTATGCGTCGATAATGACGTCATTGTCATTTTCGGTGCCACGATCATTGCCGCTTGTTGTCGTTGGCCCCTTACGATCTCCGCTTCTGTTCTTCTTATTCGATGTCACCATTCAATACGACGCACTGCGACGAGGCTCTTCACTTCCCAGAAAAAAACAAAATGACATCATAAGGATACGTACTCGTAATAACAGATTGAAGATTCTGGAGAGGGATAAAAAGACGAAGCGGAAGAGAAGCGCATAGTCGCTGTGAGTCGTGTGGATGAAGTTGTGGACGATACTTGCACCGGATCGATCTTTCGTCATCGTCGCCGATCTACTGGTCCCATCCACATCACCGTTCTTTCCTTTGGTGGTGCTGATTATCAATGAAAAAAAGCAGCTGGTGCGACCACCACAAACAAGCGGCAGTGAAGAAGCTAGAATAAAGTTGCTTTTGATGAAGCAACCCTGTTTGAGTAATGAGAAGGGAGGAGATGCTTGTAACGGCGATTTCTGGCGCTGCTGCACTAACAGTTTACGCCGTATGGGCAGAATCCAGAGCCGACATCATTTTGAAATGAGAGGACAGACAGAAAGACCAATAACCTGTAACCCTAAAAACCATGAACCGCTTTTTTGGGCGGAATGATGTTCTTTGTGTGTATTGTTTCGAAACCAGTTGACGATTTACCTCATCGGCCGGCACGGTCTTGTACGATTCCATCGGCTAGCTAGTATGACCTTTGCTTAGTTTTCTCTCTTGTAAACTTTCGTTCTTTTTTTCTGTGCTGTTTTTGATGAAGAACTCTGTAGTACCGTACTACCGATACGTAGCGAGTACCGTACCATTTCAGTGCGGCATACAGAAGAAGGGACCGCAGAGGATAAAGGAAGGGGTTGAATGGGAGATGATTTCCCTAACACCAGTCGACGGGCATGATGGGTTGATGGTTGATGGATCCTGGAATATGACAAAGCACGATGTCACCAGCTTCTCTCCAATCTGGATGGCAATTTTTTGATGTCAACATGACGAGATCGTTTACGACGTAGCTAGCTAGTGGGGTCATCTTCATGGCGAGACACGTTGTCTTCATAGATCATAGATTGTTGGTGCAAGATGACTTCTTGGAGGCCAAGGTCGGTGAGCTTGCTTTGGCAGTGGTGACAGCAGGAAGGAATTATGCTTCAGTGGAGCTAGTTGCAGTGGTAGACTGTATATTGGAACTACAAGCAACTTCCGTAGCGTCAGCAAGGGGATAGTCATATCCAATATTCACTGGTAGACAGGCGATCTCTTTTGTCATTGGCATTAGCAGCATCAACAAATGCAGTGAGCTTCTCTGGATCTATGCTTCGGAAGGCTGGAAGGCCAATTTCAACAGGGTGGGGTGGGAGATCAAGTGATATGGCAAAGTGGCATCGACACATGGTTTGTGGAAGTGTGGTTTCCAGTGAATGATCTGTCGAAGGTATTTGGCAATGCACTTTAGATAATGTTAGTGTAAGGCAGATGGAGATGAAGCAAACATTGATAGAGTGGTGACAAGGTATGCAATGTCAGAGTGGGCGGGAAAATATACAGAAAGTAGATCCCCAAGGACAGTGCGATAGTGGAATTTCTGGGTGTCGAGTAGGCCAGATGTTTCGGTATACATTGTATCGTCAAGTGGACCAGGTGGTTCATACGTCTCATTGAGAGCACCAGGAGGTAACATCTTGGCATTGTAATCTTTATACTAGGATCGTTATGGAGAACATCGTCTTCCGAGTGTCGTTCGTCGTACTTTACGACGTCGAACCATAGCAGTGGAGCAGTATAACATCTTTTATGTTAGCACAGCACCACGAACCACATCATTGCTTGCACAGGTAGTCACTGCGTGAACGGGAGAGAGGATCCTTTATTAACATTTGCGATATCTCCTACTGCAATGGTTGTCAAATAGGAATTTACATTCGATCTTTCGCATGTCCTTCAAGCGACATCACATCCGCAAGATGAACTACACAAGCTACCACAGAGAAAGAAAGATTGGGGATTATGAAATAAAATGAGTAGTGTAGACAAGCGTCTTTATTATCATTATTATGGAGAGCAATAATTCTCTCTTCCTCTGCTCCGAGCATTGCACATTTTGGCCAACAAAATGTATGGGAGACCCATTGACTAATAATTCATAGTATTTTTCAGATTGTTTTCAATCATGATTATTGTGTCGATCAATCCAAAGAAGCACGTTTGTTTCGCACTTTCAAAGCCGTCGTGGCATGACTGCCGATGCGAAACAACGGTCCGACTTCCTCAATAAAATGGAGGCGACAAATGCAGCAGACCGATCATATTAAAGCTGAAATGAATCATTCATCTTTAGATATTTTCCTTGTCCAAGTCGTCAAAGTAGGGATGATTCAAAGAGTCCTTTGCAGTGACGCGATCCTTTGGACTGTACATCATGAAGCGTTCAAGTAGGTCCATTCCGAGGTTGTCGAGATGATCAGTAACGTTCTTTGCGTACGGAGCCTTTTTCCACAAGGGAAAGGCCGGATTCCAATCTTGGAGTTGAGTGACTCCAGGCCAAACTTCCTCAAACGGCGTTCCTAACTGTCGGAAGATCTTGAAAAGTTGGTCGATCTCCGAGTCACCGGGAAACAGAGGGCGCTTGGTAACCATCTCAACAAAGATGGTACCAATGGCCCATACATCGACTGGAGGTGCATACGTTTGGCTCCCGAGAAGGATTTCCGGTGGACGGTACCAAAGCGTGACGACCTCGTGAGTCAGAGGGCGGATGGGAGGGCAAAAGGCTCGAGCCAATCCGAAATCAGCGAGCTTGAGTCGACCGTCCTTTACCAAAAGGTTTTGCGGCTTTAAATCACGATGCATGACCCCACGAGCATGACAAAATGCAAGACCTCGACAACATTGAAAGAGAAAGGATTTAACCTGCATTGGATCTAACAAACCGCTGACAGACTCCATGTACTTCTTCAAGTCCTTGTCTAGAAATTCAAAGACAAGGTACAATTTTCCATCCTCCTGCACACAGTTCTTGAGTTCAACGACGTTTTCATGAGTCAATTCCCGCAACAAGCTGATTTCACGAAGGGCAGTAGAAGGAATTCCTTCATCCTCCACCTCTAGGCGGATTCGTTTCAAGGCGACAATTTCGTTGGTTTGACGGTCACGTGCCTTGTAGACAACCCCATAGGTCCCCTCTCCCAGCGCAGAGTCTGGCTTTTCAATCTTTTGGTAGCTACGAGACACATTAGTAAATAAAAGGATGTTAAATCAAGTAGCGACAGAAAAAAATTGTGGCCATAGATAGACGATGGTGGAATGCCAACATTTCATTGCAACACGACAATCGGGTGTAAACTTGCACAAACGTAGAAACCCCTGGTAAACGTCGAAAATAACCACAATGAAGCCAGAAAACCCAATGGTAGCTGGCATCTGCATCAAATCCAACCGAGCAGTCTGAAGTCCAACCAATGTCGGCATTGGCCATAAATCTTCACAGCACTTTCTACCAGGAGGTCACTTACCGTTCCATGGTGTTAAGTCCACTTCGACCTTCAATTTTTCAGTTCGTATCGGCAAGTTTTGGGCAACACAGCAACAGTTTGGAATTCCAAGCCCAGTAGTCAGATCAGCATTTCAAAAACAAGAGGATGATTAACGATGGTTATTAATAACTCGATGTGAGTGGGGGAAACAGATCAGATTTTTTGCCATTACAACGGCGACGACCGTGATAGTTCCATAACTGTTTGAAGTCATGAGCGCGTCGGTCTTTTTCATGGTGGCGCGAGGATGACGAGCCAGCGACTTTGTCGAGTCCCGTTAAGAAAAACTCACAACGTACTCGAATAGGTACCCTTGTGGTACCGTATCATACATGCATCGTATGTTGTAAGCAATTGGTGTCCACCATGAAAAACACCATTCCTTATTTCCTCACCTACTCTTTGTACTTTCTAGGCCTGTTGGCAGTGCAACATCCTGTAACTTGGGCACCGCTGTTGTACAGATTGAGCCTAGGCTAGTACCTAAGACTGGTTCCATCTCCGACATGGTGCCTACTCTTTTTCTATTTAGTTGTCTATTGTCCATAGCTACTGAGTCAACAGGTTATGATCTCAACAACCGCATAGCGGTTTGCTGGTACTCCGAATATGAATTACACTCTCCTTCTCTTCTCTTCTGTGATGTGACCATTCTGTGCGGCCACCTGAATCCCTCCATATCCACTGCCAGAGATATCACAAACAACCCCAGGAAACCCCTTGCTGACATCTTCAAAGACATCAGAGTGCCTTTTTTAATGTTTTCAAGTGACTTGTGACGCAATTTCACCCTTTTTTCTGCTTGAATGATTTAAGATCTACCACAGGCAACCCTTCTTGTTTCATTTCGCATCGACCCTTATTCTATTATGATCTTTCAAATTATATACATACTTCACCTATACCAACACCCACCACTTCTGGGATGCCATGGAGTGAAGCGTTTGCTGGGATTGTTGCTGTTGCAAGTATTTGCATAGTTCTGAGAACAAGTCTCACCAACGTCACGGACATGGGAACCAGGAGGGGGGCAGCAACACTTAAATTAATAGGGAGTGTGGAGACAAGAGGATTTACCAATTTACCAATTTACCAACCAATTTAGCAACCAACCAACCAACCAAATAATAATTAGATTCGATATTGCTTTCGACCTAATAATTAGGTTCCTCAAACAACCAGCTGTCTCTTTTTTATCTCTACTGTGATATCAATCCCCCCTGAGTGGCTCATTTTGTTGCCGTGGTAGGGAGGTTTAACCCAGGTTTGTCAGAGCATGGGGAACGAAGATTACTTCGACGATCTATCAGTGCATCAGCAGAGATCGTCCCAGAAGAGGTACAAACTACTGATGTCTTTTGCATGGCACCATGCATAACCGGTGTCCAACCAGAAAGAATGTGTTTCTCTTATTTCGTTGGAAGAGTGACTTTGCATGAATCATAAAACAATTGTGGTGGGCACTGGTATTTCTGTGGAGGAAATGGCATCATAACTCATCCGATTGTCAAGTGCATGGGGACAGTACTAGTTCATTGGAAATCCCACTGGTGCTTGACATTGAAGGTTTCTTTACACGTACAATCCGCACATCCGCCCTATTGGGCTGCAACAGATACAAGATATCAACACACCCACCATATTGATGTGATTACTGCTGCCTTCCCAGCATTTTTTTTTGGGAAGACCACGCAATATACTGGAGTATGAAACTCACTGGTTTGGGCTTTTCCTCATTTGTGAGGTATTGTGCTTCTCCGGTTCTGAAAGTGGTGGGCAACAGAGTACTGAGCGGAAGAACAAGCTGTTAGGCGGGTGAACTAACTTTCGGATGACAGCTCTTATCATACAGTTCGTTGGTATACGTCGAAGTCTTCAAATCATCGTCATCAAGTGAGAGAATGGCACAACAAAAGACACACTACACTACTCTTTGTCAAACAGGAGTAATAATAACGTATGTTTTTTTCTTTAGACCACAAGCGATAACGATGCAAAGAAGGGGATCAAATTCCCATCGTCGAATGGATGCAATAACAGATGAGGTGATGGATGGATCGTTGACAAGCGATGACAATGCAAAGAAGGGGATCAAATTCCCATCGTCGAATGGATGCAATAACAGAGGAGGTGACGGATGGATCTAAAACAGACGTATCCTCATGAGTGTACATGGATCATTTACAAGGTGCCTACGACTGTATTGACGTAGTACTGCTCTGTACAAATTTCATGTCATCATGATCTTTAATGTACGCAAATGTTTGTTGCTGTCTTGCTGAAACAGTATACACCGTATACCTTCCTATATAGGACATTGCTAAAGACACACTTGAATTTTCAGTCGGAGATGGAAGTCATGGTGAAAGAGGTGGAGCTAGTGACAACCCACGATGTACTACGAGTAGGAAGAAGTAAGATCATTGTTCATTGCCGTTGTTTGTTGTTTTTTCTGTATTTTGGCAGTTCCCACAAGCATGCCATCAGTCCCGCAAACGGAGTCGATTTGATATTGTTCTTAGAGGTGCATTCTTTGCCTGAATTCGTAGTAGTTGGAAAATGCGTGCCAAGTCTTTAGTTTGCGAAGGCTTTCGATTAGTACCGATAGTATTTGAATTGGAAGTAACCGGATTGATCCGAAGTTCTGGACGTATCGATAACTTTTCTTCTGGGAACAAACAAGCCGTGTGAATGTCCAAACCCGTTTATATCTACTCAATCTTGACGGTGAGTTCATGACACATGGGAGGAAGACTCTGTGATTATTTGCCGTCGAGGGACGTGCAGCCACATGCAAATTGAGCCGTGGCGCATGTGGTGATGGCCTCCACGCTGCGATTGAAGTGGCTGGCCGGACCCCTTCGAAAGGGCGGAAAAATTGGATAGGAGTAATCGTCATCGACAAATTCAAAATCCGCTTGTAAAGATTTGAATGAATCGCATGTCAATTGGTTCCAAAGGACAGGAGGTGATCAAACTCCCATCGTCGAATGGATGGAGCAAGCAACAGGGGAGATTAAGGATGGATCTACAACACAACAGACACATCACCATGTTAATTTGTATCGATGGATCATTTCAAGGTGCCAATCGACGCAATGCTGCTTCAGAAATATTTTGTCATCAAGATCTTACGTATGTTGTTGTCTTGCTGGCCCGGAAGAATTGTACTCCGTATATGTTCATATATATAGCACATTGCTAACGACAAGCTGGAATTTTCAGTCGGAGATGGGACTCATGGCGAAAGAGGTGCAGCCAGTAACAATCAAAGATGTAGGAAGAGGTATGTTCATTCTTCATTGCGGTTGTTCGCTGTTGTTTCCTTCTTTTGACAGTCCGTCATCCCTATTCCCACGAGCATGCCATTAGTCCGCGGACACAAAGACAGGGAGAGACAGAGCTACCGGAAGCAATAGGATCGTGAGAAACAACACCCTGTAGAAATTCTACTGACACAGATTCCATTACAACAAAAACCTACTTTTGCCACATTCAGAAACACCACTTCTTCTTCTCTTTTTTTTGTATCAACGAAGCAACGATGTGCGATATCATACGACGGCGCCACTGCTTCGATTCGAAGATGAAGTAGAAACGGTGCCTCTACTCGCTTGCGCAACGACTACGGTAGTACTGTAGTAGTTGTAAGATTGATTGGGGTCATTAGCAGCATCGTCTGATGTGATGTGTTGGATTTCGGATCGGTAGGAAGTTACAGTTAGGCCTTGGTTCAACAGGGATGGATGGACGATAGACCGTCAAACGAACGCGTAGCCGATGTACTGGTAGTCTACCGTAGTACCGTACGTCGTAGCTATACTAATGGTACTACCGTACTCTTTGTCGAAAAGGGAGAACATTAACGCACGTTTTTCTTTGGTCGTGCGTAATTTGCCAGATTTTCACGCAGAGAGTCAAATTGATAATAATAACGTACGTTTTTCTTTGGTCGTGCGTAATTTGCAAAATTTCGATTTTACACGCAAATTTACCGCCTCATGTCCCAACCGAAATATCGAAAACCTATTTTCGCACGAATTTTGTGGCGCATGGGTGTAGGGCTGCTGGAGTTGCTCACAAATCTCACAACTCTTGCAGACAGCTCCCCTGTGTGCATGTCCTTCACCTTGGAGGGGTCCCAGCTCATACCATAAAAATCCTCGGACGCTGGTCCTCGGATACATTTCTCCTCTATATCCAGGAACAAATTACGGGTTTCTCCGCAGGACTGTCAACCCAAATGTCCTCCACACCACTCACCCTGAACGCTGCAATCAAACCAACCCTCCGCCTCCTACCTTCATAAAACCAATAGGACCGCCTTCCTCAGTGACCTCATGCCTATGCTTCTGCTTGCTTGCTACACACTTCCTTTCATCATGGGCCACACACGCATGCTCAACCATGCGTCCATATGGGGGACAGTCGTACAGTAGCTAGCATCATAAGCACCCAACCCCATAAGGGTATGGGGTAGGTCACTGAGTGAAGCCCACTACATGCACTCCTTTAGTGTCCCATCATCGTCCTTCCACAGCATGCACACAGAGGCTGTCCTGTAACCCTAGCAAAAGAAAATTCATGGCTATCGCTTTGAGATAGTCGCACGAATTTTGTGGCGCATGGGTGTAGGGCTGCTGGAGTTGCTCACAAATCTCACAACTCTTGCAGACAGCTCCCCTGTGTGCATGTCATCTTTGACCCACCCTTCCCACCCTTTCCTCTTCCTAGCACTCCGTCCTCCTCAGTCTCCGTCTGGGGGACAGTCGTACAGTAGCTAGCATCATAAGCACCCAACCCCATAAGGGTTTGGGGTAGGTCAATGAGTGAAGCCCACTACATGCACTCCTTTAGTGTCCCATCATCGTCCTTCCACAGCATGCACACAGAGGCTGTCCCGTAACCCTAGCAAAACAAAATTCATGGCTATCGCTTTGAGATAGCCGTGAAAAAGGTCACTATGAAAACCTGTTTCCGTGAACAACAAGCACGGTCTCTCCATCGACAACTGCATTTGTCGCACAAAACACCATACAAAAGCTCACAACTTTTGTTAATTTTGTCAGAACTATGTTTGAACTAGCTATCAAGATGGTGGGGAAGATGGGAGCTTTCACTTGTGGAATCTGGGGGGTTTTGGCGGTGCGGTTGGTATCAAAATCCCAACGGCTGAAAGCGACGGCGGCGGTGTTGGGAGGTGTTGCTGCTGCAGGTGAAATGGAGGCCGATGCTTTGACGTTGTCTGTTCCACGCTCAGAAGAAATCGTGAAGGAAGCTTGGATGGAAGTCGATGAGTTTCCCGCTTCAGACGACGACAATGTCACAGAATCTCATGCAAACAAGGAGCAAGGGCAGAAAGGTTGGGATGATTTGTCGATAGAGGAAAGGATCCAAATTAATCGTGCGGAATTAAATGCAAGGAAATTAGCCGAAAAATCGAAGAAATGGTGGGAGGATTATCGGGAGGCCCTGAAAATGGAGAGGGAGGAAAACTGTGGACCAGCGGTTGCCATCGACTCGCAGCCAGAGGATGATAAAGTTGCACTTGATGCTTTTCAAGGCGGGTATACAATGATGGCGCTGCAGAGAGGAAGATTCAAGCACCCGAATGGAAGACAGTTGAAGGCCTATTCTTGTGTCCCTTCTGCCAATGTCCAATCGCCCAACTCGGACACATTTCATCGAGAAATAAAAGTCACATTTTGCGACTCATCCACCATCATTCCCGTTCCAAGGTGGAACAAGTTGAAGAAGCACGAGGAGATGAAGGATGCTTTTCATCCTCACGGTGACGACAAGCATTGGCAGGTGGCTCGCATCGGCATCGAACAGGAAAAGGAGAAGGAGAAGAAGGAAAAACAAAAGTTTGCAGAGTACTTCTTCGAAAACGTTGTTAATCGGATTCCGAAGGCGTCTGTGCACTCGCTGTCCTACCGAGGCGTTCCTCATAAGGCATCTGATGTGGGTGACTTTGTGGGAGAAATGGCGACAGGCTCAATCACGGATTGTTTGGGACGCCGAAGATCAGCTCGTCTCTCTCAAGTGGCTAAGGCTAAGACACCCAAGAGAGTCTACAAAAGAAGGGCCGTAGAGAAGGAGTCTGGATTGATGACGCATTGAAACGGACGAGGCCGTCTATTTTCAACTTTTTTGGTGGGTGAGTGGATTGCGGTAATTTGGAGCGGTGCAAAGGAAATCACTTCCCTTCCATCTATTTCTCTCCAATTGCAAGCCAACTGGTACGGGTTGTCACTACTTGGTATACTCCTGAGTCGTACTCAGAGAAAATGAAGGCCTTTGCGGGTTGGATTGATTTCTGAGATAGCTGGCATTCTGGGCGGCAAGCAATTGGTTGGGAGTATGATTGAAAGGGGGGCATGATAACAACCAAACGAATGAACGAACGGTTCAGTTTGGGTATTTGGTGTGCAACATACATCGAGGCGAAGTGATCGATAGGGGGATGTGTTCAGATGTGCCCAGTGGTGTGTTTGTTTGTGTGTGTGCTGAAAGCAGCTTCGATATGAGGATGGTCAGGTACGTGTTGTTGGATGCGTTGATGCTGTGTATGCTCTTCCATAGTCTAATACGACACTGTGCGTTTTCTTCCCGTCTCCAGTTCTTGCAGCTGTGTCAAGCTGGGTTATTATGTTGTTCGTGCTTCACAGTCAATTTTTGGACAAGGTCAGCTTCCGCCCTTGTGCAATCCACATTAACTTGGCCTCTCTTGCAACGTGCTGTTGATGATGTCAATGTTGGAGCCCTTGGTATGAAGATAAGCCCGTTATGGGTGTAGAGGCTTGGGTTTCTCTACATAATTCGTATCCCCCAGTGCCAACGGAAACAACTTGATAATCCTACATCACAATGCTTGAAGACGGTGTCGAAATCGTTGTTTATACCTGGTTGGTGTTTTGTGAGATGGACAGCTTTGCGATCTGTTTGACGACAAGCTGTTTCTTTGTCTCTTTGGAAGGTGGATGGTCGTTCCTCAGTTCTTGCAGCTGTGTCAAGCTTGGTTATTGTGTTGTTTGTGCTTCACAGTCAACTTTTGGACAAGGTCAGCTTCCGCCCTTGTGCAATCCGCGTTAACTTGGCCCCTCTTGCAACGTGCTGTCGATGGTGTCAATGTTGGAGCCCTTGGTATGAAGATAAGCCCTTTATGGGTGTAGAGGCTTGGGTTTCTCTACATAATTCGTATCCCCCAGTGCCAACGGAAACAACTTGATAATCCTACATCACAATGCTTGAAGACGGTGTCGAAATCGTTGTTTATAACTGGTTGGTGTTTTGTGAGATGGACGGCTTTGCGATCTGTTTGACGACAAGCTGTTTCTTTGGCTCTTCCAAAGGTGGATGGTCCTTTATATTGAGAGGTCGATTGCGCCTTGTTCTGTTTCGTTTCTTGTCGAGCTCTTTTTGCTGCTTGAGCTTTTTGTTGTGTGCCGTCTGTATTCAATCGATGGTTTTTCAGGCCACAATACTCATGTTACAATTGGAGTCGGACCTTGATCATCTCAACCTCATTTTAATTCATCATCTGGTTTTCAGCTACTACTGGAGTACGACTTAGTAGGAAAATGATATCAGGTAATATGTTGCATGCAGGATACGAGAACAGTACTATGCCGAATATTTGGTGTATAAGAAAAATCGAACTACTATATTCTTCTTTGATATGATTCATACTATGACCTACGACAGGTATAAATTAGAAATTAATTGGAAGTCATGTAGACGATTGGCAAGGCTCATTTGTAGAAGATGCAACTGTGGGGCGGTTCCCTGCAGATAAGGTCTCGGATGGCGATGATGGAATGGATACTGGATCGTTTGATTTTTCTGTCGATGCACTTTGATGAGATCTCTTGGGCCGAGTCACAGCGGAAGTATTGGCCGAAATCTTTGCATCTACCACCGATGAAACCGAATCCGATTTGGAACGAGACGACAATGTTGAATGGTTTTGATCTGGGGTTGTCCTTTCGGCAATTACATTGCTGCCAGTCTTCTTCGCTCGCCGCGGATTGTCATCCTGATCGGATACCGTGACTTCTTCCATTTTACGCTTTCTTCCGGTAGAAAGCGAAAATGACGACGACGACGACGATGATGATGTGTTTAGTGATTTGACAGTGGTCGCTTTGATATTGTTCTTGGAGGCACATTCTTTGCCTGGATTCGTAGTTGTTGGAAAATGCTTGCAAATCTTTTGTGATTTCTGCTGCGAAGGCTTTCGATGAGTACTGACAGTATTTGAATTGGAAGTACTAACGGGATTGATCCGAAGCTCTGGACGAATCGACAACTTTTCTTCTTCGACATCCGAGTTCATGTCTGCTGAAGAATCTGACTCGTATAGAATGGTGTCCAAAGACAGTCTTGATATAAGGGAATCCACAGCACACCTGACAGCGTCTACAGACTCATCCAACCTAATTGTTTGACCAAAAGACCCCAATTCCTTTTGGAAAGCTTTGCTGACGATCAAAGCTTTCGTCGCCTCTTCCATACCCAAGCCATAACGTTTCATGACCTCAAACATCTGTAAAACCAACAAGGGAGAAGAAGAATAAAATAGGATGTTCAGTTTCGCGGATTCATAGTGTATCATACACACGGACAGTAACAGTAACATGCACGACGTCTTCTTTTTTCATTGATTTTTTTCCCCCTTCTGGACCTACCTCATCATCCGTGGGACGTATTGCTTGTACCGTACGACTCCTTGTCGAGGATCCACCAGAAGATCGTTGAAGCTCTCGCAACAAAACTAACGCAGCTCGTTCTCTAGAGTACCCACAATGATTCATTAACGCATCCATTCCTTGTTGAATGGCCGAAACAAACCTTCCCTTGCAGTCCTTTATGAAATCTGCTTTTTCAACTGTACCCGTCGTACTACTCTTCATGTTGCCTACTACCGGTAGGTGGTTTGTATATACCCTTTGTCGTTATTGCTGCGTATTGCTTCCGGAAACTGGTAGAAATCAATGTCGTTGCTGCTGCTGTTGTGGTTGTAAGATGTGTGTGTGAGGCCAAACAGATCCTCTTATTACTAATTCCTACTGTTGCCTCTCTAGTAGAGTAGTATCAAATCTGTATCGATGCTCTTCCTTCTTGTCAAGTACGAGTAGTAACAAAAAATATTGACTCTACTCTGTTGATATCGTGCTGTCTTACAGTCAATCCCGTTCGAGAAAACGTACTACTTCGTAGTAGGTTATTATATGTTATTAACTGTAAATGCGGTTCTTGTCGTTGTTTGAAAACGAGGACGATGTTGTTGTTGTTGTTGATGATTAAGTTGATGAGGAAAATCAATCACGGCTCGGTCGTTTTTTTTTCTTCTTTCTACAACAACATCATGCGATTCGGTTGGTCCGCGTGGGACGACGACACCAACAACAACAACTGACTGTGACTGTGTGAAGGCTCTCGTAGCGAGTGATTTCGAATTCTTCTCGAATTCTGTGGTCTGTCTGTCGAACACAAAAGAGTCTGCTCAACAACCCGTATCGGTTCCACGACTACCGGTACCACAACGGTACTACAATCGTACCTACGGCAGTCTACCGTAGTACTTTCGTAGGGTCTGCTGTGGTACTAGTATGACAGCAGCACCAAGCTGGTCGTTCCAGTCCCAGTCCCACCAGTGTTCTGTGTTACCGGTCAGTTGACATGTACTCCGAGTACTTCGTAACAATTAAAAAAATAATCTACCGGATACATCCCAAAAATAGTCGGTGGTCGTACTAGGTAGAAAGAAGCAAGGATAGCAGACGCAGGATTTTGGACATTTACTACCATAACCCGATCTGGGACGAGTTGAATTCCACAGTGGGAGTTTCACCGTTTGCATGCACGGGGCTGCTCCTCCTGCTGGTAGTAGGTCGTGTCACCTGTGGGATTCGGTTGTGCTGTTGATCCCAAAGGATTCCCACCAACGGGCAGCATCCCCCTCTTCTTCTCTTTTTTGCCACGGGAAGAATTTGAAGTTGGTGTCGTCGTCGATGTAGAAGTAGTGCCCTTGGACTTTGGAAAATGTACTGCTGGAACTAGACGCAAAGACAACGGATCAAGGGGAGGGAGGGGGGCACTACTCGCTTTCCTGTCTTGACGTCAAGCTCGGTCATCCAAACTGATATCTTATTGTCTTCTCTCTGGAACAAACTTCATTTGCCAAATGTCTGACGACGGACGACGACTCCCCATACAGCTACAGCGAGTTTTTAGACTGGGAAAATTTGTATCTCTTGCCGTATTTCATGATTGTACAAAGCCTGCAATTCCATCCCAGAAAAATAATCAAACTTTTCATTTCTTTATTCACTTCTTACTGTTCTTTTTCTTGTCCGAGCTTTGCTTTTCTCCTCCTCCTCCACCAATCCCAAGTTCTATTAGTCTTGTAAAAACTGATTCCAGCTCCAGATATCGCTCCTTTGCCATGGCAAATCCTTGCCGTTTCAGCTCTTTGTTGGAAAGGACGTCGTCTGTTCCGGCAAGCTCCTTCTTAGCACATGAGTTCCAGTACTCAACGGTCCGAGAGTAAAAATCCGCCAGTGCTTCACCAGGATTCGGAGTTCGGTTTTCATCGTCAAGTCCATATTGTTCATTCAGTTTTGCCACTTCATCACGAAGCCCGCTCCGCGTGTGCTTGCTTGACTTCTTGGTGGGAACAAGTGCTCTTGTATCGTCATTCTCGTCCATCACGTCGTTTTCATCATATTCTTCATCGTCCTCGTCATCGCTGTCACCTTCCTTTCCGGCACTTATGTAGCTATCGTCGTCATCGTGAATGGCACCCCTCCAAACTTGCTTGTGCATAGTTCCTGGCCAAAGACATTCCCACTTGTCTCGCTTTCGCAGGTCTAAGGACCACATATCATCCAAGGTGATTTCACGGTCACCAACCTCGAGGATGCCTCCATGCAAATACAACACGTTCCCATGAGCTACAACGGCTCCTTTGATGCGTGGTAAGGGATCGGATCGCGTGACAGGTTCGGGAACATTTGTGCTTTCATTTACCATCATGACCGAGGATGAAGTAATCTTTTTGGGAGCAGACGATGATGGATAGTCTTTTTCCAATGGCCGATTTGTCATGGGAGCACAATCGACGCCCAGTTCTTCTTCTCCTTCTGCGTCATTCTTACATTCATAATCATCGTCCTCTTCTTGCTTTTCTTCTTCTTCCTCATCTTCCTCCTCCTTGACTTCTCCTAATTCATTCTCATCTTTTCTTTTTTCTTCATCAATCTTCTCGTAAACAATGTTTCCGTCACCGTCAATGAAGGCAAACATATTCGTTCGAAGCATATCCAAGTTCCATCCCGAGTTCTCATTTCCACCATCAACAACTCCGTCGTCGTCTTCTTCCTCTAGATCCGAATCGCCATCATCTGTCTGTTGCATGTTGTCATCATTGGCCGATTCTGCTTCATTATTTTTGACATCATGGCTATCGGTAGTCTTGTCGTGCCGTCGGCGTCCTCCACCTTTGGTGCTTTTGTCCTTCACACGCAAGGGGAACCATTTGCGACGTTCAATGTCCATGGCCACCAAGTCGTTGTAAAATATACTATCAACCTTGTGATGGTGCTGTTCTTTGTCGACAACACCGCCAAACACAACCATACGATCCTTATAGGATATGCACGATGTTCCAGCACGGCCATTTGGAGAACTGGAGGATATTGTTTTGGTCGACGACATCCATCGCTCCCACGTGGGCGCTTTTTGCTGCAGTAGCGGTGCCAAGTGCAAGATCCAAGCATCTGTATGCACCTTGGTTTCGGTACTAGCATTCGATGTTTTGAGTTTGGAAAAGCCTCCATGGACAATGGCCTTATTGGTACCGTACAAAGCAACATTGCAGGCGCTTCGAGGCTCTGGTTTCACTGAAAGTCGCGACTGTGGCACGTCCATCCACATTTCTGTCTGCAAATCGAAGACATGTACATCATTGTACCACTTGGTCTCTTTCAGGGCTTCAAAGAATCCACCAATAATTACCATGAAGTGTTTCCAAACAAAGCACGCATGGCCAGAACGTGCCGACGGTGGATTCTTGGCTGCAATCTCCGTCCATCGTAGATTATTCAAATCAAATTTCCACAAATCGCGGTAATGATGGTAGGCTTCCGCAGTTGCCATCTCTCCCCCAAACACAAACAGTGATGATTTGTAGGCAACACAGGAATGGGCACATCGGGGACTTGGCCGTGGAAAGGTCAAAATTTGCTTCCACTCTTTTTTTCGACAATCAAAGCGCAGTAATTCATCTAATACAACGTTTTCGATGCCATCAAAGTATTCGCCTCCAAAGAGATATAAATAATCTCTGTTCTTGTCGTCTGCTCCGTGTTCCAGGGTTGCGTTGGCACGGGGTAGTGGAAATTCAGTCAACAAATTCTCTAACGTCGGTTTGTCCAATGCTTGTTGTATTTTGGCCTTATCCTGGTTTTTGTACGCCCGAAGGACCTGGTCGATGGCCGCTACATCTGGACCCACTTCCTCATTGTCACTTCCATCATGATTTGCAGGTTGTGACTGTTTCAACAAGCGCTTTTGAGCCGCCTTTTCTTGTTTGGCCTCCTTTTTTGCTTGTAAGGCCGCCTTCTTTTCCTCGTCCACTTTCTTGCCTTTTTTCTTTCCCATGATATGGATAATAAACTGTGATGTTGTCTGAGGAGGCCTGTGAAGAGAAAAGGAACTGCAGGAAGTACAAGAGCGATTCTTTCTCGAACTTGATGATGAATGATGCATCAAGATCACAGGTCAACAGATCGAATGGACCATGAAGGGTTGCGTTGGTGGCACTTCATCGTCTGTGACGTCATCATTATCTACGCCCAAGCACTTTTGACTGATGGAATGAGAAAGAACATTCTGGGAAGCTTCAAGTTTCCATTCGACAACAACCAAGAATACCGCCCATCCTTCCCATTCCCTCTCTGTCGGGATCATAAAAGCTAACCTACTCCACACAAAAAAGCAGGATATCATCAATTCATAAACCAATAACAAAGAAGCAATCCCTGCCTCATCTTGAATCTGGATCTACCATCGCCGCGGACTTTCGACAAAGTGAAGTCGTTCATGAACGGTAATCCCGTCGACAATCGCACCAAAAGGGAATCAACTATCCCTTCCGAACAACAACTGCGGCGACATCCCACCATAAGTGTTTCCAATGAATACCTTCTTGATCGACGGCATCGACCAGGGATGTACACTGGAGCCATTGATACCACCTTGAGAGTTCCGCATGGAAAGGGAACAATGTACTACTCTGACGGCGGTGAATACAACGGAAATTGGTTTCAGGGAGTATGGTCCGGATTCGGAACGTACAGCTGCCCACATACCAGAGCTTCGTTCCAAGGAAACTTTCTGGACGACATCAAGAATGGCTTGTTTGTCGTAACTTATCAAGATGGAAGGTTGTACGATGGCGAATATCAAATGGACGTCATGGGAAAGGGCGTGATGAAATTGCCCCAAGGCACCTATTGGGGATATTTTGATCGTGACGGGCGGCCGAACGGAAGGGGGAAATTAAGGATGCACGACGGGTGTGAATACGATGGGGAATGGGTTCATGGAATCATGGAAGGGCATGGTCGGATGTCCTATTCCAAACAATATGGTGACAACGACGGCTACACGTTCTATTTGGGTTCGTTTTCGAACGACATGCGCTGCGGGCATGGCATCCTTGTTGTGAACGAAACTCTCATACATGATGGACTGTGGTACAAGGACGAGCCGGTTGAAGGCAGCAGCGTTCTTTCCACCAAGTGCTTGGATGTAACCCCACCGAATGGCAGCTCCCAGAGGCTTCTTGGGCGCATCCCCAAAACTCTTTCGCCATGCAGTCGCTTCACAAAGAAATTGTTGTCGAGAAACAAATGAAGATAACAACTATCTTCGCTCATGCCATCTTCGAAGACAATGAACATGCAAGGCTAAAACCTTTTCAATGGGTGGCATTAGAAAGCCATTCGTGCGGTACATCAAGTCCGCAGTCGCACTCAACCTCATCAATATTTCATAAATTTCTCCATCGACACATAGCGTAAGAAACACATACCTAGTAACGTACTGCTATGTGCATACCTTTAAAAGATCTAGCTACGACAGTTAGTATTCCTTCACCAACACGCCATTTTCCTCACCCTGACAGATGAATATGATTTTAGATATACCGGAGAAAATGGCAAGTGATAAGCATTTGGCTACAATACTACTACATACTCCGGAGTCCGGAGTAGTACAAAATAGATGCAATCGTGCATGCAAGAAGTTACTGGTCGGCAGTAGTAGATGAGGTAGAACGGAGGATACTACTACGTTTGAGCTTCCCCTGTCTTCTGGCGATCCAAAGTTAACCTGAACTCTAGGTGATCCTAGTCCCGTTTTGAAAGGTCCAGTGAGTCGATGAACTCTCCAACCAACCTTCCTCCACCGTACACGTACCGTACTATCATACGCTTGCGGTAGTCGACTCCATCATTCGATCATCGTCCACAACATCGTACTCCGTAAAAAGATGTATGGTTCCTCCGTTCCTCCTTTTATTCTCGATAACGCAAGACAACTCGACATGCAAAGTGCTTCCATTCACACAGAACCGCCAACCATAAACTGCAAAAATGTCGGACAGCGCTACCATTGAAAAGAAAATAGAGGAGCTGGAGGCCGAAATGGCCCGGACGCAGAAAAACAAGGCGACTAACTACCATCTTGTAAGTATAATCTTCTTCTGTTTTTCTGGCTGCAGGATGTCTTTCATATTCATCTGAACCACTCTCCTAAATTTACCCAGGGAACTCTCAAAGCGAAAATCGCCAAGCTGAAAAGTGAGCTGCTTCACGGGTCCGGTGGAAAGTCTGCTGGAACAAAAAATGCAGAACGTGGCTTTGATGTGACCAAAAGCGGAGACACTCGTATTGGGCTTGTTGGTTTTCCCTCAGTTGGAAAGAGTACTCTACTAACGTCACTTACAGGAACCCGGAGTGAAGCAGCAGCCTACGAGTTTACCACATTGACGTGCATCCCTGGAACAATGAAATGTGAGTGTCGCGATTTCTGAAATTCTCCCCGTTGTCGTTTCGATCTTCTTATTGATCCAACCCTCTCCCATGCAACAGACAAGGGCGCTAGAATCCAAGTGTTGGATCTTCCTGGAATCATTGAAGGAGCTGCTGGTGGAAGAGGACGTGGTCGACAGGTCATTTCCACAGCACGCACTTGCAACCTCATCTTGGTTGTATTGGACAGTGCCAAGCCTGTTACCCACAAAAAGATCATCGAACAAGAACTCTTCAGCTTTGGAATCCGCATCAACCAGGAACCCCCCGATATTAAGTTTTTTAAGAAGGAGCAAGGAGGCATCGGTTATCAGGAAGTTGTGCTTCAAACCAAGGGAATGAATGCAGATGTGGCTAGATTAGTTTGCAAAGAGTACAAAATTTCATGTGCTGAAATAATCCTTAGAGAAGATGTGACGGTGGACCAGTTCATTGACGTCATTGAAGGAAATCGAGCTTACATCCCCGTTCTATATGTTTTCAACAAGATCGATGCCATTACAATTGAAGAACTAGACATTTTGGATCAAATGCCGGTGAGTGGAACTGGAGAGAAGAAACGACCGTATCTAGTCAGCATTAAAGTTTTTTGTGCTCGTGTCACACACATCGATAGCCCCAGCCTCACCACCACCCCACCCCCCACTCATATACCAGAACTATGTTCCGATATCATCACAGCACAAATGGAATCTTGAAGTGAGTTTTTTTTTGGAAATAGATTTCCTCCGTTTATGAAATGGAGGAAGTGTCAATTCTCTCTGGCCACTTGCTCATTACCTTGTTGCCGGGTTTTCACCACAGGAATTAATGGAAGAGATTTGGCATCGATGTAACATGATTCGAATATACACCAAGCCACAAGGGCAGATCCCAGATTATGACGAGCCAGTCATTTTGCATTCCACCAATCCAACGATTGAAGAATTTTGCAACCGCTTGCATAGAGGAATCATGTCGGAGTTCAACTATGGTAGGTTGTGTGTTCTTTTGTACCCTCACGCCTTCTTTTAAAGTTTGGCAATATAAGGTGGCCACAGTGGCACAAGTACACAGCATCTCACTCATTTCGATTACTTTGAAATACGGTTCCTACAGCCTGGGTGTGGGGAAAGTCTGCAAAGCACCAACCTCAACGTTGTGGTAAGGAGCACATGCTATGCGACGAGGACATTGTTCAAATCGTGAAGAAAGTGTAGCTTTTGGACAATCAAGGATGAGGACCTGAAACACATGCAATGGAAAAAACGTGTTCCGAATGTAATTTTTCAAAACGAGCATGCCGCTGACAAGGTAGCTACTTCCTTAGTATGACGTAGTAGTTGTAGCTAGATAATAATATTTAGCTAAAAGAATATTGTCTCAATTTTTCGCTTACTTGTTGCAGATGCGTTTTGGGGTAAGACTAGACTAGTAATGATTGCCGAAGCCCTTCACCGCTGAACAAAAGATACGCCGATCATCTTTTTGGTATGCGAAGCAAGAACCGCAGGAGCAAATGCAAAAATTGACACAGTGACTTGCAACATGATGTAACTGATTCGCATTTTGGACAGAGGACAGAATACAAGTGACATCCTCCGTCGTCAAAGCTGCATCACTGTCAATAGTGGCCCGACCACGCACTACTAGCCCGACCTGTCGCTGCGGATCTTTTTTGGACAAAAAAACTTCATTATCCTTATTTTGCGACCACATCATCACGACGTGACTTAACGCCGGTTGACTGCGTAACTTCATCGTTGGTGTCAGCCTGGCACCCTGGACAACGATCTACCACTCTCTATCACCTTTGCAATGCAATTATTTGGAAGATCAAAGGGTTTGCTTCGCTTCATTTTTTTGACAAAATTTTAGTTGAGGTGGCGGTGAATTTTCATTTTGGATGCGCTGTAAAGATACGTATCTTTTTCAATGCGCTGCCGAAACCGAAGTCAAGTACGGGCAGTCGATCGTGAAGGATGTCAAGGGTTGAAATGTTGATGCTTGAGCGGTGACACCCACATGTCTCGAAACGCGTCAAAATCAACAACGATTTCTTTATCCTCTCTGTGTGTCGGTCTTCTTACCCTCATCCAACATAATCTTTCTCAATTTTCTCATACTTTTAAGGTAGACAACTAGCAAGCTACCCTACTCCTATCGAACTATTTCGACTGTATCATTCATTTTTCAATACCTGCATACAGTTACAACATCTTTGATAACCTCCACCATGGCTCCCAATGCAAGACCTGTTGGTATCATTGTTGCGGAACGTGTTGGTGCCAATGACCAAGCTCTAACGGAGCTACTTGATCGCCAGGCGGATACAGATGGCCTCAAGAACGTCAGCGAAACAGGAGAGGACTGGACCGACGTCAAGCACTCGGAACGTAAGAAGCGCGATCGCCTCCTCGACGATGGAGTCTTGATCGGCCTCATGAAGAAGTCAGATTACGAGGGCTTCAAAAGGCTTTTCACCAACTTATCTATTTTGGGGTTGACTGCCTACTCGATCTATAGGCTTCAGGTGTTTCCTTTTTCAACGGAAAACATGACCATTGACAAGCTTGCCGTCTTTTTCCCGCTGTATTTCTTTTATGGCTTCCAATTTCAATGCTTTGCATTCGCAGGCCAACATGAGTTCCTTCACCGCAATGCTTTCAAGTCCAAATGGATCAATGACTTGTGTCTATTCTACACTGGAGTATTCTGCTTTGAATTCGGGAAGCATGAACGAGTCATGCACAAACAACACCACACCTTCACCAACAACATTGACAAGGACCCAGAGCTCACCAGCTACTATGATCGTGAAACGCTGGAAAATGAAGGTTTTCGAAACATCCCCCTCTCACCTTGGGGATACATCCGTCAGTTTTTAGATATTCCCTACACTTTCAAGTGTCGCCTCGGCCGTATCTTCTTCTCGGCTTGTGGCATCGCTGTAGACTACAGCGGCACCAGTTGGTCTCTCAAGGAGTGGTCGTACAGCGAAGAATCTGGAATCATGCGGGACCTCCAGCGGACTGCCATCACTCAAATCCTGCATTATGTTGCATTTTGTGCAGTGTTTGGCCGAACGGCTGAAGGTCGCCAAGCAATGCTCTTCTATTGGATTGTCCCTGTCTTGCTTGGATACCCCGTTGTCAACTTCTTTCGCAACTTGGAGCACGCCGACTGTGAGGTATCAAAGGAACCAAACTGTCTCCGTAACACACGTAGTGTCCGCTCAAATGCACTGGTTCGACTTTTGCTCTGGGATACTGGTTTCCACTGTGAGCATCATTGCTACCCCATGGTTCCGTTTTATAACCTACATAAGCTCAATGAGTTGATGTACGATAGCATGCTTCACAACGAAAAAGATCACTTCACCGCTCAGAATTTGGAGTGCTTACGCCCTGGAGGCTGGATTGACCAGCAAAATGCTGATATGGCAGCATACAAAGAAAAGAAGATGAAAGCAAAGGCGGAATGATGACCCAGCCTCTTCTTACCGTTTTGCCTGCTGCGCGCCCCACCACACATTTCTCCATTTTGCCCCAAATTTGCTATCAATGGGGTACTCACTTACACACTACAGTACAATAAAACAACTACTGTAAGCTTCAATTCATGTTTAAACAAATAGACCTACTCCAAGTAGGCCGAAAGACAGATAGTACTTTGGTAGCATTACTAGCGAAGAACTCCTCCATTTATTTGTACTATAGTAGAAGCCAAAAGTTTCAAATCCAGATTCTTTGCGGGTAATGGGTATCGCCTTGATCTAGGTATTTGTTCGGCTACGTATGCTGTAACGGAGAACTTTTCCTTGCAAAGTGTCGTCGATTGATCGCAACGATGCCGGCAACTGCATAAAAAAGTGAAATCGTGATCTTCCTAATGCCGTGAAAGAACCTACCCGTTTCCGATTCACCACTCTTGCAGAAAGGTTGTGATCAATCACACTACCGAATACTACTCACTTTCAGTTTGAAATGAAAAGCAATACGGCTTTCTCTACGTAGCTACGGCACTTTTTCAGCGCTTACCAGAACGACTTGCCCTTTCCTTCAACTACATGAGGAGAATGGGGGCATGGTACTTTAGACGGTTTGTCCTTGTAATGACACGTGATGTTTGGCTGAGGAAGGCAACAGTCCAGTCCGACGCAGGATTCTACATCTTCCATAGCATACCATTCACCCAACTGCTCGAAATATTTCTTCTTGTTTTCTTTGTTCTCAGTCCAACTCATGTGGAAAATGAAAGGCTTCCTTTTCCCCAGAATCATCTCGCGCATGAAATCTTTGCTATTGTGAAATTCGCTCCCTCCAGGAAAATTATTGTTCATACCTTTCTTCACTACCTTCACTCGAAGGCCGTGTGTGGACGTAAACTCATTGAGAAGACTTGTGACGACTTCTTGATGGCTTTTTGCTTGCAATAAAACGTCGCCCTTACGAAGGAACGTTGCAAAGAACAAGAGTGTTTTATCATTTCTGCGGACGTAGTAAAATCCTGTTCATTGATTCGCAAAAGAAATGCAAGAAGGACCAATTTTTTTGAGAACTTTGAGACCCTCGATGCTTCGAGAGGAGTACATTTCACTTACCACTATTTGGTGAATAAGGACTGAATCTGGCTTGCCTCGATCCGTCGTCTTGAAATACCATATCGAATTCAGAAAATGTGTCGGATTCCAAATACGGTAACGGGTTTTTGTACCACACGACATCCACGTCTTGAAAAAGAACTGAGTAACCACTGGTCAAGGCAAGATGCACACAATATATTTTTGCCATCATCATGCGTGTGAATATCATGTCTGCGTATCTGTTGGCAGCTTGCTCTGGCATGTCTCCGAAGATACTTTCGTCGTAGTACGACGAGATGCCCAATTCCTGGCTGAGTTTGTGAGTATCCAAATCAGTTGCGAACATGACGACATGGGATAAATTGAGTCCCTTCGCCCTGGCGTTGCACACAAAGTTTCGAAAAAGCTCGCTCTGTCCCTTGTTACAAGTCAAGACGACAATAATTCTTGATTTATCTTTCTTCACATTCATGGCACCTTGGAAAAGAGGTTTCAGCTCTTCGAGGATCCGATCATAGTTTTGAAGATACTCCACCAGTCCCTTATAGCTTGGTTGAGTGTGTATTTTCATTTTAGGGATCCCTTCAAAACTGCCCTCCTCTTTTTGAGATCTTGGTACGTAAGTAAACGGCTCGGATAGATCTGCTGGCGACCCAAGACTCTTCACGCGCATGAATTTGTGCACTATGAACGATTCCCATTGGGGAACAATAGCAATGCATTGGCTGTATTTCTGTTGTCTGTTGCTGGGAGCATGCAGCAGCACCTTTACTGTGTGACAGTTCTCCATGGCCTTTTGAGGATCCATACTGATCTTATCGTCACTCAACCCCGTGCCGTTGGGCAAACTTTTCGGATTTGTATACAGGAGAAGAACATCTTCTGAACCGGGCACTGTGTCATCATATGGTACACCGACGTCTATTAGTTCGTTGAAAGAATCTCTCGGTATCGTAGCAAAGTCATAGACGAGCTTTGATATTTTATTGGGGAAGGGCGACGTTCGTGACAACTTTTCGTGCTGTGAGTCGACGTTTCGTTTTGAAGGAACAGACGGTATAACAACCGTGTCAGTAGATGTTTCTATGGTAGATCCACTGCATTCGCTTGTGACTCTTGTATTTTGAATGGTTCCTACACCGTAACCAAGATACAAACACAGTATTCCAACGAGAGCATGCGAAATGACTGTCTGCAACATTGGGATTGCAGATGTTCGTCTCGTTTTCACTCGAAGACTGTGACCTGATCTTGGAAAAGCTACTGGTAGAGTCATGTTGTTGATTGTTTCTGGTGAGGGAGCAAATCGAACATAATATATTGTATATTGTACTATCCAACGTGCAATGAGAGAGCAGAATCAGAATTAACTGTAACATTATTTTTTGATGATGATGATTGATAGTGGTGACAGCAGCAGAGAGAGTACTCCATCGGTAGTATTGCAAAATCTACTACGTAGGTCTAGTAGAAATCGCAAATCGGAAGATGATACCTCCCGATCATGCAGGTCGGCAGGCGTCGAGGAATTCAAATCGTGTCCGACTATGATACTAGCGCCTGCTCGACTTGGTACGACAGTACCCCCATTTACAGGAACATAGTACTTTACTACCATACTAACAGTAAGTACGACTAAATTAGCTGGTACGTATGTAGTACTAACGTAGTACCGTACTCCTACTGTCGTACGACGTACTGGCAACGCATCATAGCAGGATCCACTACGAACGGTAGCATCTTGCGAAATGCCACTTCCAGCTCGGTGTAGTAACAGTAAAGCCACACCCATTCTCCAATATGACTCATTTTCCGGAATACTCTTGGGTAACAGCAAGTAACCTCGCTTATTAGATAGCTCCAGGATCTAGAGTACATTTGAACGATACGGACAGAAACTTGCTTGTTGGCCTGGCTGAGATGGTTGGTGTTTTGTGGTGCTGGTAGTATCCCTTCGTACCTGTTAGTCTACTAGTTTGTGGTTCGTATGCATTGTTTATTACTACTTGTTCGGTATGAAACATCCTAGCTAGCAATAATAATCAGCCACCGACCCAAATTTCAAACGACAAAAAAAGGTGGTTGATTTTTTTTCTTCTTTTCTTTTCAACAAGAACAATTTTCATTTCTACTGTCAGGCCCAGTCGCTTCTGATCCACAAGTTACGATCCGTTTTTGTTGTTTCTCGCACAACGTGCCGGTATTGTTGTCACAGCGGACGTAGCTACGGACGTTTCCATTTCGTTGTATTTGCTGCTAAGAGTAAACTCATCATGAGTAATAACAACATCCATTATCAGTATATTTTAGTATGTTGTTTCCTATAAACCGATCCAGTACGTACCTTTTGTGATGATAGTAAAACGAACAGTATGTCATATTTTGAATATGGCGTAATATATACGTCGTATTTTGAATTAAAAGTCCATTATTTCTTCTCCGTCATACAATTGTACGATCCCGTTCCGCAAGAAGTCTTGGACGTCGACACGTTCCAAGAACAGACATGCGCCCTTTGTCAGGTTGACGTTGCGTCCACTTTCCGGCAAGACGACCTGTCCGACGTCCTTCAAAACTCGGACTTGGACCATATGAGACGTGGGTGGTGGCATGTTCAATTCAAACACGTTGGTGGAGTAGTCGTTCCGCAATCGGGCATAGGCACGAGCGAACTCGACTTCGTGCTTGTTGGCGGACACGGAAACATCTTCAGATGTCCTTGTTGTGCCGCCATGATCACCACCACCGCTACCACCTTCATTATAACCACCACCATCGTCATCATGGTCGTCACTCTTGAGACGTTGAATTTCTTTGATGATTTCCATCCGTTGATAGTGATAGGCCAAAAGACAACGCTTGTATCGTTCGATGCTTTCACTGTGTAGCAAAATGACCGGACGAGAGGACATGCTAAAGTTGGACTTTCCTTTGGCCCGTGTACTTTTGGTGGCGTCATTGTTGTTGTTATCGTCGTCTCCGTCGTCTTCTTTTTCGTCGTCAAAATTGGAACGATCCAAAGCACGAATGGCCAAGTTCAGTTCTTGTACCGAGTTGTGTAAATCCTGAAAACATGCCTGGACCAATTTGCTATTGTAGGTGGGCAAAACGGGGATCTTGTTCTGAGAGCTGGATGCCGACGACGACGACGATGCTGTACCGGTTGTGCCTCCTCGACCGGTAGCTTGGACGCTTCGTTTCAAATCCAACAAAAGTTCACGACCCGAAGAAGGAAACAACGGGCGTTGTTGTTGTTGTTGTTGTTGTGATTTTGATGATGATGACATTATGGTCGGTCAAAGTGGGAAAATAATATAATGTTGTGCAGATGCAACAAGTTTTGTCTTGGTTATTACTATGATTCGACAGCCGTGTGATAACTGGTCTTGGGGGGGACAGACAGAGGGAAGATTGAAAGTTGGCGCGGAAACGCCACACCGGTGTGTTGTTGACTGTGTGAAACTCGAAAATAATGTTGAAATTGTTGACACAATCAACACAACATGTGTGTGAAAGGATGTTGTGTCATTGATAAACTCCATCTCTTACAGAGACTTTCGTCATCCCAAAAATTGCACGGCCTGCTCGCGCCAGTTTTGAGTTCGTTGTGATGAGGAGTGAGAAATATCATACCTGACTGTGAATCTCACATGACACGAAACACGAACTGACTGTGATGTTGTGTACGACTACCTAGTACTCGTAGTATACAATCCGCAACATGAAGTCTTGGTTCAACGGATAGGCAAAAGATAGGTCCCAACTTTACCGGTATTATACTACGAAATTGGTTCTTTTTGAACATACCAATTCACTGTCAGCAACAAGTCTTGTATGTCGTGGTGTGATTCCTTGCTCCATTGCCCCATTGCTACAGTAGTAGTGTATCATATCCGAAACGGAACGGAACGGTCAGGAGTTGTCTGTCTGATTTTTTTTCGAAGTAGTCGTAGTACAACGACGTCGTACTCTCCACAAAACTTCCTTGACAACACCTATTTGGCAGTTGCAAAGTACAACAATAAACAACACCTGGTGTCATTACTTGTCTTTCAGTCATACTATTATTAGTATTGGTAGTATCATTGTGTGTTTGATACACAGAGATATACAAGACAGATAACAAACACCACCATCATGTCGTCGTCTTCTTCTACTTCGCCGTCGCCAAGTGCATCAAGACGTCAAGCGTTGAAAACTGCCGATGCTTGCAATCAACTTCGAGTTTTGGATAATTATCCACTTCACAAGTACATGGATATCGCCGATCGTCTGTTGGAACGGTTCCAAACGGCGATCGATCAGCGACATTTGGACGATGCATACGTGTATGGGCATCGGTTCGCCCTGTTTGCGGTGGAACGCTTGCCACAACATCAAGAATGGAAACGCAGCCAAAATCATAACAACAATAATAATAACGGCGTCCCGTCCGTTGATGCAAAAAGAAAGAAACGACTGAATGCACAAGTGGAAAAGGTCCTCTCCATGATGGAAGTCGTTGTACAACGGATGGACGCCGAAGAACTCATCAAAGAGAGACAACGGAGGAAACAATTGGAAGAGGAGGAAGCATTAGAAAGGGACCGTGTAGACTCGCAGCGACGAAAAGAAAAAGAACAACGGGATGCCCTCGAAGAAGAACGACAAAAATTCCTCTCTGATCAAAAGAAAATAGACCTGGAAAATAAGAAGAAACATATCGAACAAAGCGCCATGGCCAAGCTGTACGCCCTGAATGCTGCAGCATCAGTAAATACAAAGTCAAAGGCAGCAGCAACAGCAACAACAACAACAATAACAGCACCCAAAACAACAACCAAAACGACAACAACAACAACAACACAAAAGGGAGCTGACGCAACAAGAGTCACACCTGTGCATGCAACAAAGCAACCACAGGCAATCACAACTACCAATTCGAACGAACGAAAGGAGAAACCTGTCGCATCGTTTAGACAAGCATCTGTTCGAAATGACAAATCTGACAAATCTAATAGTGTTCATACGAGTCAACCTACAAAGACGGCGGAAAACATGCGACATCCTAAGAAAAAGTCTACAAGTTCGAGTAGACCGAATGAACCAAAGGAGTCGAAGGTCGCGAAAAACGTCAAGCCGACACCCCAGCCCAAAGCTGAGACCCCAGCACCGGACCTTCATCAAAACTCGAAAGCACACAGTAATCACACCGACGATGCAAAAAGTCATGTCACAACAAAGACAAAAAAGAAAGACAACAAGCCAACATCAGCATCAGTCGTCGTCGCCATAAATACCGACGAGACTGATCAAATCTTGCAAACCACAGACTCTCACAAACAGCAACAAATGATACCCGATCAACAAGTGAACAAGGTGGAAGATACCATGACAAACACAACATCAACACGGAAAATTGGAACGGTGGTGTTGTCAGAGAAGCGTCCCGGTGAGATCGAAACACAGCTTCGAGATAACGAGCCGTCGTCAGATTTAGATACAAACCTGGGCAAACCAATCATTCTGTCGCCTTGGAGCACCAAGGAACAGCGGACCATCGAGCTGCTTCAGAAAAATATCGAGGTACAGGAACGTCGTCTAGAAGACATTGAAGAGAACCAAATTCCGTACCTGCTATCTGCAGCCAAACAACACTTGAAGGAAAACAACAAGAAGGAGGCTCTGAAATGCGTAGCACACAAAAAGCGTCTAGAACAGCAAGTGGACGTCATCAAAGGCGCAATCTTCAACATGGAAACACAAATGTTTATGCTGGAGAATGCCATGGAAGATCGCCACGTCAAGAGAGCATTGGATGAGGCAGCCTCGGCGCTTTCCGGCTTGCAACAAGCCATTGGCGATCCCGATGCTACCAGAATCGATTTGACGAACATGAATATGAATCTATCGACTGAAGACGTAACATTGGATGACACTGATGAAGAGTTGATGGAAGAATTAGAAGATTGGGTAGCTCCGAACAAGCGAGGGAAAGGAAGACCAGAGGAAAACGAGAACATTTCCATCTTGTCTCTTCCTTCTGTACCATCTACCACACCATTACCGAATGGATCTGTTCGACAAATTCTAAGTGCAGTCCTTGGATCCTGACGTGAATATCTGTGGAAACAACAACTAGGGAATCTCTATCTTTTGTTCCAACGAGAAGTTGTGCAGGTTCGATAGTGACACCATCATGAGAAAAACGGCATTACCCACACTACACCACCAACGAGACGTTCTCCATCATAGATAGCGACGACTCCATTGACCACAGAGCGATCTCCAGTTTAGATAGATCCAACAACGACGATGCAACCATCATTTATTTCTTCAATCTACTAAATGGAGGCCATCACACAATCTTACTGCATAGTAGAAAGGTTTTGTATTGTGTCATCCAGTTGGGAAGCTCGTCTCCCAGTATGACCCTGAGCTGGTGATCGTCCGTCGTGCAATGAGCCTTTTGAGGATGCCCACCACTTTCCAAATTCAGAACGTTGGAACGTCAAAGATACGAGACTCTCGATATAGATACCAATTTTGGTTATAAGCTAATCCACCAATTGCCTCGCCCTTTTGTGTTAGAGATGTTTCTCCATTGTCCGAGAGGTGTCTATGAAACAGAAAGAAAAGAGAGTTGTCTGTGAGAATGCAGTGGGTAGATTACCGTAGTTCCCGGTAGGTAGGTACGGTACTCATGTTGTCGTACTACCGGTACATTAGTACTATGTACGTCGTACAAATGATGTGTATCAGAATAAGATAGGGATGGAGTTATTCTTAGCGACGCATGCAAAGATGCCTCTACGACAAGCCAGAAGCGTGCAGGCAAGGGAAGTGCATAATATCATTGCCTGCATGCTCAGGTCTTGTCCGCCGTTGGACTAGTGTTTGGAGTCGGGATTCGAGCAGTAGACGGGCGGAGGACAGACACAAGACCAGAGTTGCAGGCATCACACATATCCAAGCACACAATTCCTGCAACGCTGCAATCCCCATCGCTATGAGATAGCAATGGAGATTCCGTGTTTTTTCAAAGCAGGATACGGTAACAATGAGAGTTGATTGGCGTGTTAGCCCTATGCTACACAGTGCTGGTGCGTCACGTCCGCCGCACAGTCGATCTCTCATTGTTTTTCACTATAGCCTGGTGTGTTAGCTGCCCGCTACACTGTGCTGGTGCGTCACGTCCGCCGCACAACCAATGGCATTGCATTTTTTACTTTCAATCGTCTTGTTTGCTGCCTATCGCTTGTCATGGCGTTTCCCTCAAAATCGGTTCTGCCCCAACCTGCGAGGATGTCGGCCTTTCATGGCCTTGCTATCGCCTTTCATGGCATTTCCCTCAAAATCGGTTCTGCCCCAACCTGAGAGGATGTCGGCCTTTCATGGCCTTGCTATCGCCTTTCATGGCATTTCCCTCAAAATCGGTTCTGCCCCAACCTGAGAGGATGTCGGCCTTTCATGGCCTTGCTATCGCCTTTCATGGCATTTCCCTCAAAATCGGTTCTGCCCCAACCTGAGAGGATGTCGGCCTTTCATGGCCTTGCTATCGCCTTTCATGGCATTTCCCTCAAAATCGGTTCTGCCCCAACCTGCGAGGATGTCGGCCTTTCATGGCCTTGCTATCGCCTTTCATGGCATTTCCCTCAAAATCGGTTCTGCCCCAACCTGAGAGGATGTCGGCCTTTCATGGCCTTGCTATCGCCTTTCATGGCATTTCCCTCAAAATCGGTTCTGCCCCAACCTGAGAGGATGTCGGCCTTTCATGGCCTTGCTATCGCCTTTCATGGCATTTCCCTCAAAATCGGTTCTGCCCCAACCTGAGAGGATGTCGGCCTTTCATGGCCTTGCTTTCGCCTGTCATGGCATTTCCCTCAAAATCGGTTCTGCCCCAACCTGCGAGGATGTCGGCCTTTCATGGCCTTGCTATCGCCTTTCATGGCATTTCCCTCAAAATCGGTTCTGCCCCAACCTGAGAGGATGTCGGCCTTTCATGGCCTTGCTATCGCCTTTCATGGCATTTCCCTCAAAATCGCCATTGCCATCTACGGCAACCATCTGTGTTTTATGTGCTCCAGCCGACCCTAGCGCCATTGTCTTGCTCAATTTCCGTCCCTCAGTGATTACCCGGACCCAGGCGACGTTGCTCGCGCCGGGCCGACACACTATTTGTCTTGTCTATTTGAGTCCCGGCTGCATTCCCACCCGGTCGGCACACGCCCGCGCTGGACACTGGTTGATGTTCACCGCCTGTCCCCACCCTCCCCATTTCTACCGTTCTCCTGATTCCCTCATGTACGAATCTCCCTCTGGCGTGCGCCCATCCTGACCGTTGGGTCCCGTTCATCCTCACTTATTTCCCATAAGGGTATTACGAAAGTCGACCCGTTCTTTGTTCTTGTTTCTTTCCCTTTTCTGCCCACATCGAACCCCGACTACCTGCCGCTTCTGTTGCTATCCCCTAATCCCGTCACTGCTAGGAGCATTGGATCCAACACGGCAGTCGTGGAATTTCCATTGGAGCCACTCGAACATTCCCACCGGCGCCTATTACAAAATTTTCATTGGCGCCAATCGGATATTCCCACCAGCGCCCGTCCATCCAAGATAGCGGTTGAATATGGCAGTTGCAGCTTTTCCACTGGCTCTACTTGGACATTCCCTCCGACGCCCATGGCTTCAATATGGCAGTTGAAGAATTTCCATTGGCACCACCCAGACACCTTACTGGCGCCCACTTGCAACACATCCCCATTCAGATGACGGTTGAATTTAGCAGTTGCAGCCTGTCCTCTGGCTCTACTTAGACATCCCCTCCGTGGATCCAATTTGGCAGTCGCAGACTTTCCATTGGCGCCCATCGGACATCCCAACTGGTGACTACTCACCAGAGGCACGTGGTGATCCCTACACATACCTATTCCGATCTCCACTTTAGTTCCACAATCCGGTTGCTTCACTTTCCACCTCCGATTGCGCTCACAATTCGAGCTGCTTTGATCGCTTTCAGCCTCTTTCATCTTGCGTCACCATGGCACCATTGACCCTTTCCCCCCTCGCCTTTTCCAAGTTCCTCGCCAACCACCGTGGCTATGGCACCTTTTCCAACTTGGATGCCCGCGACCAACCCCTCGAGCAACTTTGCCAGGCCTACCTGTCGTCCGTTGGATCCGCCACCCATCAGGCCCTCGGTAGCCAGATCATCCACGACCCGAAGATGCGCTTTGTGTACTGGTGCAACGGCCGCCTTGCCCTTATCCATTCCGTCGTTTCTTACCGCCTCGACGGTCAACCGTGCTACCTCGCCGTCGCCTCGGACACCATCGGTAGCTACCCCCTGGTCTCGTCTCACGATCTCCACATGTTCGATCGGTACTTCCTCGGCATGATGGCCGCCAACGATGCCAAGACATCCCATTTCCCCACCGTCGATGCTTTCCGACCTGTTGAAGTCCCCAAACATGGGGATGACGATGCTGAGACCAATACCCTGACCGAACTTGGTTTCTCCGACGCAGTAGAGGAGACGATTCCCGTCTTTACTCTTTTGCCACAAGTGTTGCCCATTCCCCCCAGTTTTTCGGTCCCCGTTGGACTACAAGTTAACCAACCACTTCCCCAAGGCCGGACCTATTATCCCGCTTTCGAGGCCTGGTGTGCTGCCATCCGCCATTGCCATTCCTACAACGATGGAAGGCCTTTGAATACTCCCACCGGAAATCGGCTCTTCCAGGCAACTTCCTTTGCCGACTGGGAGGAGCTCAACGCGGCTGACAACAATGACCCGAACTCCGTCGAGGTGAACACCGCCCCCACCCCTGTCCCGGAATACTCGGCCACAGCCCTCGCCATTTGCGACCGTATTACGGCAATCAGCGAGGCGAGCCTGCTTTATTGGTACCAAGACGCCCAACTGTCTGCCGAAGAGTCGCTGTTCCTCCACCCGGCGGGACCTCAGCAACAGGCCCAGCCCCCATCCTTGTCCAGCGATGTTTTCCTTACTTTAGCTAAGAGTCTGACGGATGCAAAATCTTCGAAGGACCATATTGATTCACAAGACTTCGACGCTCTCCTAATTAAGTACCGCCTTCTACTCTCATACACCCCCGACGGTGCCTCTCTCACATACGCTGAACTCGCCCCGGCTGTCAAAGCCGCCTTTCGTCTTCGGAACAATGTCACCCGTGCGAACCAAGTCCGCCAAGCTTATAAGAATTTCGTCGATCTCCAAGAAGCTCGTGTCGACAGCTGCTACCAATTTGCTCACTTTTTGGTTGACCAGATAGACACTCCTTTCGTGAATGCCCTTGTGGCGTTCAATTGGTTCGATGCCCCGTTATATCTTCACAGACTGTCGATCGACCGGCTCATCTCACTTTTCCAGTTCCTTCCCGTCAGCGCGCAGAACGCCTCCTTTACCTCCCGCGTGGCCACTGAGAATGCGGTCTACGACGAAGAACTCGCCGATGAAGACACGACCCGACGTACCAAACGGAGTACCCACTTGTTCATTCATGGCGACCAACAAACTGTCAATGACATCATTCGCGGTGCCAACAATTTCCTCTTCTTTCTTGAGTTTTTATCCCCGGATGCGACCAAGACTTTCCTCTATGTGGGTGTCCGGAATTACCTACAAGTTCTTTACTCGTCCCCCGGCAAGACTTGGTTGGCGGTGTACGAGCAACGTTTTCCCCACCTTGCCCACAATCTCCTCATGGAGGTTCAAGATATCCTGCTCCCGTTTGCTTCCATCGCCAAAGACGCCCCTACCGTGACGGGACTCCTTCAGAATCTGGATATGGATACCTCTCCTGTCCTTAAGGCCCTAGAAGGTGCTGCCACCGCTGCGAAAGATCGGCGGAACGTCCTCCTACTCGCCATACAATCGCACGACGACATCCGTTACAGCTCCCCCCGCCCAACTTGGGCATGGTTCACGCCACCCTCTGCACGACGTCCGCAGTTACCCCGTACTGACGACCGGCCTGATCGCCGACCCCCCGCCAAGAAAACACGCACCACATTCAGTGCTCCCAGTCGACCTACTGACGACGCCCGTCCGAAACAACCGGGCATGTTGATCTGCCACCAGGGTCGGCTTCCCCGTTGCGAGATGTTGTTTCCATTGACCGACGTAGAGAAGGCACCACTTTGCTTTGGTTGGACGTTTGTCGGCTATTCCTGCCGCGCCCTTGCTTCCGGGAAACGATGCAAATTCTTCCATGCCAGCTCCGTCCAGGATATCCCCGATAAGCAACGCCAACGATTTATTGATTGGGTGTCCACCACCCCTAGCATTTCGTTCGCACCCGGCAAGGGCCCATCGCCCGAAGGTACGGAATCCGGGTAACCTATTTATTTCTTCTAGTCGGTCCCTCTCCACGGAGCGACATAAACTATAGCTGCCTTTCTTTGTGCGTTTAAGCTTCGAGATATCATGCCTCACACCTTCGCAGTGTGTGTCCCCTCGTACCCTTTGACATCACAGGACCTCTCTGCAGTCGCTGTCCTGTCCAGTAGATCTCACTTATCCCCTGTACTATCACTTTGTCCTCCTGGGCAAACTTCCCCCTCCCCGGCTTCCCCCCCATCTCTACCCATCCATTCCAAGTTCCTCCCCACGCCTCACGATCCGCATCTTCTCCAACATCCCCCAATGGACCTTCCGTCCAGTGAACGTGATCGTCTGGTCATGTCTTTGGACCCTACGGTTCAAGACGCCATTAATTGTAAATATGGTAAGCCCACCACGTCTATATATTTCTGTTCCGAATACGTTTTCCGCCACGTCATCCCGCACCTTTTCGCATCTACATTCCTTGATGAAACCTCGACCGAGTCCCTTCGAGCCGCTTGCCCGCTTTACCGCCTATACGAAGAATTAGTCAACGAATTCAGCCCTTTTGACCCTCATTTGGCCCGAGGGTACACCCCGTATCTTGGTTTCCGAGACGAGACCGAGATCAACCTCTCCCGAGTGCACCACGTCTCTGCAGCTCTTATACACCTGGGCATGAACGTTCCACGCCTTGTCCGTTGGATTGGGGGACCACACCTTGCCACACACCGTAATGTTCCCAGGATTATTTCCTCTCTCCGAGATAGCGTCGACTCGCAGACACTTCAGGATTTGGAGCGTGTGTTCACTATTGGTTCCCCACGACTATGCCAGGCGGCGTCTACCGAAGCAAATTTCCTCTCTTTCATGCGTTATGGCAACCACGCGTCTGCTCGGGATAACCCCGACAAACTGATGCAAGTCTTTGTTAAAGATGCCAAGAGGGGATTCACCCTGGTGGTAGACGACCGCTTACTCCCTTTTATTCGCGATACACATCTCACTCCGATTGGCATTGTAGACCTGGACAACCCCTGGAAAAGTGAGCGCCCAGTCTTCGACTCAACGTTCCGACCAGAGCCATGGTGTTTCGCCATCAATGATTGGACCGATAAACGCAACGAACCTGACCTCCAATTTCCCGGCTCGTTTCGATGCCTATTAACCTGGATTTGGAATTTACGCATTTCCTATCCGGACGAGCCCATCCTTATCGGCGATAACGATATCTGTGGCGCTTTCCGCCTCGTCAAATTCAACCCCGAAGTTGTACCCATGCACGGCTACCGCGTTGGCCCCTACCTCGGGTTCGCTACCGGCCAGACATTTGGCGATAATGTCTCTGCTGCCAACTTTGAAGTCTGCGCCATTGCCCGCCAGCAACATGCATCTTACCTATGGAAACATTCCCCCGACATCGTTTTTCGCCGAGCCGCGGCATATGTCCAACGCATGAAGTTTCCCCCTCTTTCAGAACACCCTCCCACGTTTGCAGCTGCGAACGCCGACAGTCAGAACCACGGTGTCTTCCTTCCCAATGGCGACCGTATGGCACCACCTTACCCACACCAAGTCGACGACTGCATGTTCGCCGACATCCGCCACTACTTCCCGTTGACATCTGCTGCGAGCATTATTGCATTAGAAGATGTATTTGGATCCACTCATCCTTGCCAAGAGCACGTCCTCTCGATGGACAAACTCGAACTGGAATATACCGAGTCCCGCCTCGTCGTCGGTCATGTACCCAATTCCCGCCGTATGGTTGTGGAGATATCCCCTCGCCGCCGTTCTAAACTTATTACATATTTGAGTCAGGAGAAGTGGCTCCAACCACGTACGGCAACCTTGGTGGAGATCGCCACCGTGGTTGGCATGATCGACAGCGCAGCAGAGTTTTTCCCCTGGGCACGAGTCCAAGTCCTTGTGTTGCAAGATCTGCTCCGCGATTGCATCCGCCAGGAATACCGTCGGGCTATCAAGTCCCACACACTTGTTACCCAGCTACGAGACTTCCGACGACTACTCCCACACTCCCTCTCTAACCGTTTTGAACAACTTCGGTGTCGCAAACTCGCTGAGTTTGTTTGGCGCAGCCGGCGGCATGTCCAAATTAGCCGTGCCTGTACCTCCGCCCAACGAGAAGTTGTGCAGGTTCGACAGTGACACCATCATGAGAAAAACGGCATTACCCACACTACACCACCAACGAGACGTTCTCCATCATAGATAGCGACGACTCCATTGACCACAGAGCGATCTCCAGTTTAGATAGATCCAACAACGACGATGCAACCATCATTTATTTCTTCAATCTACTAAATGGAGGCCATCACACAATCTTACTGCATAGTAGAAAGGTTTTGTATTGTGTCATCCAGTTGGGAAGCTCGTCTCCCAGTATGACCCTGAGCTGGTGATCGTCCGTCGTGCAACGAGCCTTTTGAGGATGCCCACCACTTTCCAAATTCAGAACGTTGGAACGTCAAAGATACGAGACTCTCGATATAGATACCAATTTTGGTTATAAGCTAATCCACCAATTGCCTCGCCCTTTTGTGTTAGAGATGTTTCTCCATTGTCCGAGAGGTGTCTATGAAACAGAAAGAAAAGAGAGTTGTCTGTGAGAATGCAGTGGGTAGATTACCGTAGTTCCCGGTAGGTAGGTACGGTACTCATGTTGTCGTACTACCGGTACCTTACTACGATGTACGTCGTACAAATGATGTGTATCAGAATAAGATAGGGATGGAGTTATTCTTAGCGACGCATGCAAAGATGCCCGTTTGTGAGGCTTGAGTGTGGATTGATGGAATTGACGATTCTTCTTGCAATTTTTCGTCATCTTGTCACCATCATCTTCAATCATACAGTCCACCATCTTGTGAGTTGTTGTTGTGTCCAAGTCCACTTTGTCCTTTTATCCTTGCAGACGAATGATAAGGCACACAATGAGAAACGCAGCCATCATTACGCTTTTCCTGACAATAGCCTTTCGATTGGATGAAGCGTTTCTGATTGGCAACAACAACAACAACCACCACAACAACAAGAACAACAACTGCAAGTGTTCTTTATTGTCTGGTAGGGGTCGCATAATATCACTATTATCTTTTGACAATGTCCGTCCATCTACAACGTCGTCTCTGTATCGTCATCGGTTCAATGGAGGATACGATCCGTCATTCCCTTTGACGTGGACACCGAAACAAGCTGCAGAATTCACAATTTACCATCACGGGGAACCAAAGTACATCGGATTACAATTGAAGATGGCCATTCAACATTGGACGGGGTCGGACCTGGCGGAGTTTTTGACCCGTCTCTATTTGGGTCAAGTGACTGACGCAAAAGTGAGAACCGTATCGGACTCGTCTTCCAGTTATCGGACGTCGACGACATCGTACACATCATTTGGAGAGGAAAGTAGAAACCAAGAAGTACGAACGACGATCATTTACGAGCCGCAGAATGTTCGAATTCCGCAATGGAAGGGATTGGAAACGCGAGAAGGTGTCTTGGCTCTTCTTGACTTGTTGAAAGAGGCATTGTCACCTGCAACGTTAGACTCACAGGAGATTGCTCGATTTGCCGAGGCATTCCTCCTGAAAGAGTACAAGTGGCCGAGTAGAAAAAGAAGTGCAACAGGAACGAAGAAAGTCGAGTTGATCTCGAACAAGGATGAATCCATCCAGAGGGAGACAGTTGTGTCTGGCACCGATATTGTATTTGAGCAAGACAGTTTTTGTACTTGTGGTCATTCTAAAACGTTGGCACGCATCCTGTGGTGGATTCGAAAGGAGAAATCAAAATGTTTGACGTGGGATGACTTTGCGGGAATGTTGACACTACCCGAATGCGAGAGGAAAGAGGTTGTGCCGATGCAACTCACCGAATTTTACCAAACGCTTCTGTCTCTCACTCCCCTGTCGACCAGTGAAAGGACATTATTGGTCGGACGAATGGCTTTGGGAGGGTGGAACCCATCCGAAATCCCGAAATTCTTGTCTCGGATCTTCCCTGACAACAATGAAACAACATCGTCGAAGTTGTCACTGGACGATGACGGTACGTTTCTGGACATTCCATCTGCTTCAGAACTCATCCCATCGGGTGGTAAGAAGGAAGACGAGGACCAGAAAAATGAAGCTTTACAAGACGACCAAAGCATTCTTGATACGATTGAAGAGCAAGTGCTTTTGGTTACTACACTTAAAAGGGCCACGCTTTCTATACGATCCGAGTACGATCAACTTGTCCAGTCGTACTGGAAACAAGTCGAGATTCCAACTTCAAAAAAATCCCCGAGTAATAATGACAAGAAAAAAGAAAAGTCATCCTCTACGAACACCAGCAAGGGTGTCAAGAAATGTTCGGTGGATGTGAATTGAGCTAGGATGCCAAAATCTACTATCAGCTCACCTTGACTTTTTTTTTGTGTGTGGAAGGGGTTCAGTTCTATCATCATCTTTTTGGTGTTGTGTGACAGCAATAATATCGTTAATTCTGTTCTACCAATGAGGAAATAAGAAATCATCTGTATTGTTTTAGAGTAGTATATCGATCATACCCAGAGTTGTACAAAAAAAATACTCTACTAGTAGAGAGCTAGTATAATAGAATTTTGTCATGTAAAGGTAGGATCGCGATTTTGTTTGGGTAGGCTATGTACTCCGAGTACGAGTATGTGGTTGTTGTTCAAAATCTACGGTATTCTACCGGTAGCGTAGTACCGTACTACCCCCTCGAAGTACGGTACCGGTAGGTACGGTACGTTTTACTACCGGTATGTATTTTACTCGTACGGAGTACGGTAGTATATTTTTTTGTTTTTTTTGTCGATTCGTGAGAGTGGCCTGCTCGCGCTAGATGTGCTACGTGCATCCTCGGGTGCATGCCGAAAATTGACTGTGAAGAGAATGTGATTGTGAGAGAGAGTATGGTATGTGTAGACTCTATCGGTAGTCTGCAGGAAGAAAAAAGAACGAGGAGGCGAGTTCAGATGCAAACAAACTTGCTTGTTGTTTGGAAAGTCTCTCTCATTGCAACATCCGTTGTCACAACAACAACATCATCATTATCATAGTGTCGTAAGTTTTTTCACTACACACTACACACTACCCTTCCCTTCCCTTCCCAACACTACAATTACTACTGTATTATTGCTTCTTCCTTGTTGTAATGTCGGTAGAAGAGTCGTCTTCTGCTGTAGCAGCAGCACCGACGACGACGAGAGAAAGACAACCTCTCCACGATGAATTTCACAATCTTGATCCGAGTCGCTCAGCGTCGTCCCATTCACTGTTGTCACTCCACGATACTGATAATGACACTGATACAGAAACAGAAACAGAGACAGAACCACCCTTTCGATCCAAAGACTATGCTCCATCTCCGTCTGTACAATCGACAGTATTTCGAACTCCATCGTCGTCCAATCGACGGTCTCAATCCTCTCAATTATTATGGAACGTGAACGAAAGGTTTACTGCTACGTCTGGTAGTAGGACAACTGGTTTATCATCACAACATCATCCAGCATTGAATTCGTTCGGCTCGCCATTTACATCTCCTCCACTTGACACTGCCGTTGCTGGAAAACGAAGGTCCAGGACGACCAAAGCATCATCATCATCACAAATGGCCATGTATCCCACAATCAAATACGATTTTCCCTTTTTATCACCTCTATCAGATAGGCACCGTAACAACAACAACGGCAGTGACCTTCCTTCTACCACAAGGCGGGAGAGACCAGAACCTTTGATTCTGGATCCGTCAGCACGGTCTACTTCTTCCACCACTGCCACATCATCCATGGGATACTCCTGCTCATCATCTCACTCAAGATCATCACACATCTATAAACCGCTGTCTGTGAAACAACAGCAACAACAACAACGCCATTATCACGATCCTTCTTCGACACACTCTTCCAGATCTGTTGGTGAAATCGCTAGATCCGGTATCCCATCCGTTCAACAGTTGTTTCAAGTGGCCACCCAAGGCATTCGTGACCACCATGCCACTGCTGCTGCCGTCGTCGCGTACAATCAAAATGATGACGGACTTCTACATCATGCTACTCCTAGTATCCAGGGGATCAACAACAATTATAGGACGACGACTGCTTCCTCCATTGCGGCACAACAGTCCTCTCATGCCGGCTTTTTACAAAAGTTGGGTCGGAACATTCCCGAATTCAAACGACGGTTCTTTGTCCTCAAACCCGAATCGAATTTGTACTATTATATCTCACCAAACGACGTAGAACCGCGGGGTAAGATTGATCTAGAAGGATCGATCATTGAAGCTTGGAATGACAACAACAACAACAACAGCAATGATGATGATGATGATAATGATGACAATGAGGATGGTCCAAACGATCATTCCAACAACAACAACAACGGCGACAGGTACCGGTTTGTCATTTCCTGGCCGAACAGTTCTGCAGAACAACATCACGGCGACCATCCGTACCAAGACAGCAATCGCAATAGTATGGCCATCCAAGAGAGACCACGCCGAATAGTACTGGAAGCACGATCCAAAGAAATTGCCCAAGAATGGATCGAACGAATGAAACAAGATCGGGTATCCACGCTCAAAGAACAAGTCTCAACGTTAACCAACGAGACGACGGCACAAAGGAACAGGATCATCGACCTGGAACGACAAATCGAACATTTTTGTATGGTAGAAAGGGACCGAGACGGGGCTCTGGAAGATGCACGAAACTGGAGGAGTAAATTTGAAAAGCTAGACGAAGCCCTACGATTGTTGACACAACAACTTCGAAATCCACCGGGATCTACAAAAACTGGGGAAGGACACAAGGATAACATCATAGAATCAGTCTCCATAGAGGGGAAAGGAGAAGAGAAAAAGGAAGAAGGGGTTGATATCGACGGAAAGAACAACAACAACAACGACAGCATATCAACATCGACAGAACCGAAATTGAATTCAGGGATGGATATTTCCAATGACACTGATACAACGCCCACGCAAAGCAACCAAAAGGGTGCCGTCTTACTCGATAATTTTGCGCAACAGGAAATGAATGTAGAAGAGATGTTGGATGTTCCCGGAACCTACTTTTCGGCTTTGTCCAATGCTTGTCGCCAACAGAGGGAGTCTCTACGTCTCGCATCCATCGAAGCCACAACCGCGGTTCAAGATGTCATTGAAGCGAATGAACGAGTGGAGACCATTCAAAAGAGAATGGAAAAAGCAGAGAAGCAATTACTGAAACTATGGGAAGAGAATTGTAGTGTCAGAAAGACGCTGAAGCAAAAGAAGCGAGAACGACGAGTTCTAGTTAACGAAGTGAAGCAACTCCAATCGAAAGTCCAGAAAATGCAGGAGGAAGCAGAAGCACGAAATCATCTTCTTCGCTTTTCCACAAAATTATCCGACGGGGATGCTCAAATGGCCGACACCATTATAGGAAGTGACGAAGAACGATTAATTGACGAGCTTGAAGAACATGTCGCCTCTAGCATCCAGCTTCACGAACGACTCTTGTCAGGGACGGAATTCGATCGATGCTTGGACACCGATTTGAACAGCAGCTTGGATCAGAGCACGTCAACTAATCACTCATCCAATCTGTGGGGTACTAGGGACCAGAGAAGTACCATTTCAGGCATGAAAAGTAAGGAAGGTCCGTCGAAAGAGAGTTTCCATTGGGGTGACCAGAAAAACAATAAAGTTGATCATCCTAAGCTGCTATCGCTTCTGGACGACGATTCCGACACTGATAGTAGCGTCGAGGATCAGGAACGGGAATCTCGCCTATCAGGGAAAATCCCGGAGGAACTCGTATCTGTTGCTCCATCACTTTCTTCGACAAGGGCTGAAATGGGAGATGGCGAAAGTCATTGCGTGGAATCAGTCGCAAGTATCGATGTGATGCGTTCCAATAGTTCAACCGGGACCGCTCACAGCACTCCGGAACGACCAAACCCTGTTTTGGAGCTGGATAAGGTTGATTCGACGAACGAATATGATACGAGCGCTACCTTACAAATTCCAGCTACTCGCGTAACTGAAAGTGGAAGGGCAACAGCTCGCCTCGCTTGCCCATTGGCTGATGTTGCATGTACGACGAAGAACACATCTTCCTTTGAAAGCCATAACAATAATGAGGAGTTGCGAGTGCATCATTTGACATTTTACTCCAAAAAAATCGGAATACAATTTCAGAAGGCTCCTCCGGCGCCAGTCAAACCGCGAGGGCTACTAAACGATGCAATCTCCGCAGATTTGAAGGGAGAATGGAATGGTAGTCTCAAAACTGCCGCGGAATTGCGAGGAGTCGCCTCGATTGCTTCTTTAGCCACGGGTGGAGATCGAAATAATGGCAAGGAACATTGTCCATTAGCTTCACCAGAAGACATTGTTCTAGTTTGTGGTTTCCAAGGATTTGACGACTCGGGGACGAATCAGCGTCCAAGGCTGGGAGCTCGACTGATCGCGTTTGACGGAGTTTCAGTGGAAGTCGGCAAATGGACATTTGACAGTATCCGAAACGCCATCAAGGCAAGGGGGAGACCACTAACGCTTAGCTTCAGAAACGACTTTTTGACGACCGAGCAGAGGGCGGTATTGACAAAGGCAGTGATGGAAGTTGATGCAAAGCGTCAACCGGCAAGTATGACAGTACCTCGTGGGAATCATACTGCTTCCGCTGCACCATCGATTCCAAATGCGTTGTCTGCGGAATCAGAACATGCAAAAAAGAACATCCAAAACAGACCCAACTATACCTCTCGGGCAGATGTGGCTGGTGACAGAATTATTGAGAGGATGGGATGGCACAACTTTCCACCATCGTCTTCGAACAGTAGTCTTTCAAGCGGGTACCATGATCAACCTATTCGCCGGCTTTCGTCAACCAGCATATCCACGCACAAAAGCAACAATTTTCGCTCTTTCAGTGACACTGGCTCCAGTGTAATTTCATCCTCCTTTGCACCCTTGATGACAAATCTTTTGAAGGGGGTAGCCATCAACTCAACGGAGCATGAGAGAGAAGCGACAACTAATCGCTTCGAGCCAGATTACCTCCACAGGCAACCTCAAAGATCAGAGTCAACTCCTCAACATCAAGATTTTAGGTCGAATTTGCTCTAGAGAAATTCCATGGAAATTATGAAATTTATCGTGACTTTTTATTTACAGTTATTCAAACGCGTTTAGGATCGTGAAGGCTGTGAAAAGTAGGAAACCTATCATGACCAGAATTTCTTCCCTTTGAACCCTGCAGCCACTGGAGCATCTGGACAAGGGCGCATAGAGGGTTTATCTCCGTAATGGCAAAGAAAGTTTGGTTCTTCCAAGCAGCAGTCAAGACCAGTGCAACTATCGGTAGAGTTTGGAAGATACCACATTCCGAGCTGTTGATAGTGCTTGATCTTGTCATCCATGTTTTCAGTCCATGACATGTGGAAGATGTATGGGTAGGAGTTATTATTGATCATGCGCCGGAACAAATCCCATGAGGTGTGTCGATGGAATTCTACTCCACCGGGGAAGGGATTGTCAGGGCCATTTCGATACACTTTCGCTCTTAATCCCTTCCAACTTGCAAACTCGTTCAAAAAGGACACGAGTGCGGACTGGTGGGAGTGATCCGAAGTCATCACATCACCCATCCGCAACAAGGTTGAGAAGAAGAACCTCGTAATGTCGTTGTTTCTAACGAAGTAAAATCCTGAATTGGCCGAGTAAGGGCGGAAGCGAGTTTGCCGTGAACCATCGTCTAAAGCCCAGAAGACGATATTGCTACAAGTGAGGCAAAGTGTCTACCAAGATGTTTGACAGTGGTTGATCGCCTTACCTTGAAAGATCATGTCCCATTCTTCAAGCTCGGGGGACTGCAAAAACTCCAATGGATTCTATCCGTCCATGAATCAAATAAAAGACAACTTTCATGAGAATCAAACATCCGAAATAATCCCTTTCAGTATCATAGCCTTTGAAGCTTCTTACCTTAAACCACAGGACATCCACATCTTGAAATAGAACGTTGTAATTTGAATACAGGATGAGGTGTACACAAATAACCTTTGCTATCATCATTTTTGCAAACGTTGCGTCTCCGTATAACTTTGCCGCATGTTCGGGAAATTTTCCGTATACGGACTCGTCGTAGAATGCCGGAATACCCAGATCACGACATAGTTGAAGTGCCGTTTTGTCTGTTGCGAACATAATAATATGAGACAGGTCGATCCCTCTCTTTCGTGAATGACAAACAAAATTATGAAAGAGCACACTCTGTCCCTTGTTGACGGTCATGACGACGAGAGTTTGCTTCTTGTTCATAGTTGTCGTTTCGTCCTTTATCTTAATATTGGCTTTGATGAACGTTTGAACCTTACCAAGGACCCGATCAAAATTTTGAAGATATCCGGCAAGGACCTTGTAGAAAGGACGAGTGTACCAGTCCCCTCGCGGTACAGTCTCAAAAGTCTTTCCATCGTCGTCGTGATTGCGTGATGTGTACCGTAGTGGGAGATTATCGTTTACAGGTTCTCCTGGAACAGTGAGTCTTTCACCAGTGATATTGATTGCTGACTCTTGCTTTCGAAGTCTCTGAAAATTATGGACATAAAAGGAGTCCCAATTTGGAACGAGAGCGATACATTGCTTGACATGCTTTCTTCGATGATCGTGACGCTTTTGCAGGATTACTTTGACGACGTTGCAATTTTCTATTGCTTTCGTGGCGTTGAGGCCAAATCTGTTGCCCTTGTGGTGTACAGCTGGCACCGCTCCAGGTGTTGTGTATAGCAAAAGAACTTCTTCTCCACCCTTGGTTGTTAGGTCGTACGGTACTCCAATATCCAAAATTTGATTGAAGTCATCCCTTGAGACTGTCGCGTAATCCACCACAAGCTGTTTCACTGTTTGAGGAAATAGAGGTAAATCATTGTTTCCTGTCTTGTATGGTGTGGGTACGTTCGACGCTTTGCGTAGATTTTGCACTTGGCGATGAAGTTGTTCCACTTGCTGTTCCAAGGCTTGAGATTGATTCTGCTGCTGTTTGAGTTGCCGTACGAGCTGTTCAAAGTCTTTGTGCTGGTTTTGTTGTTGTTGTTCTTTGATCTGACGGTTCTTTTCTACAGTTTCGTTAAACTTTTTCCATCCAAGAGATGACGCAGACTGTGAAGCGGGAGGACCAAGTTGGGCAGGAGGATCCCATTGGACAGAAAGAGTCGCTGATATCGATTGACTGGACAGTATTCCTGTGATCACCCCGGCGATGTATGCAAGGACACCAACCAGTATAATCAACGAGCGATCGACACGGTTTCGCGATATCTTTTGTTGAGACGATGACCGTTCAACAATTCCCGACGTTGGAGGCGCTGCATGACGTTGGGAATACATTTCTGTCGATTGTTATTTACAGTTATCAGGCAACCCGCAGTCTACGATGGAAGCAGGAATACCGTAGGGAGTAGTAGTGAGGAGCGAGTAGTAGAGTAGCAACAAAAAGGAAGAATGGTAGAAAGCCAGTAAGATTATTTGGGAAGCAACAAAATGAGTGTTTTGTGTCTTGCCAGATTTTACAGTAACGAGAACGGTAGTTCTCACCAATATATCAGTCCACTCCCTTTGACGATTGTCTTGTTTGTCGAGTGTTGAATGTTGAAAGGACACTACCGGTAGTCTTATATTTTTACTACGACTACCGGTAGCTCTAGCTAGTATGAGGTAAAGGAAGTACTCGTAAAACTGCCTTTCGAAAAATTGTCGCAAACGGCTAAAATGACAAAATGACCCTCATGGTTCACGGTTCTACTACCGGTAGTAGGTACCGGTACCTACCGGTAGTCCACAGTCGTACTAGGTATGCACTACCCGGTAATGATCACAGATACCCAAGTGATACCCATAGACCACCGGACGTAGAGGTATCATAGATTTCCTAACAAAAAATAAAATAATAATGTTCAAATTACAGTACAACGTTTTACTTAGGGTTTGAAGGTACGGTAGTACCGGTAGTGTAGACAAGCAGAATGTTGGAGAATGAATTAACCTATTATTATTAATTGCAGTTACGGTATAATAGTAAATACATCGTATTACTTCAGCGTTTTTTTCTTGAATTCGCCGTATGGACGTCGCATATGTGTAAATTGGCTGTGAGAATGTGGAACGAAGGGACCGTATTTACTGTTACTATGATAATAACTGTAAACTCCATCCCGGCGCGACGAGGGAAAACGATACGCGCGATCGAAAAAATAAAATGACATTGCACAAATGCCTCTGAGAACACGGTAAAAAATACTGGTACTACTACAGGTACCTACCGGTAGTCGTCGAGCTATTAGAGCTTCACATGCGAAGAAACAAGCAGAATTTCATGAAATGGATACTACTCTAGCTAGCTCCAGTTAGTAATAGATTAAAAGACTCGAATGTTCGCTTTAATGGCCCTTAACGTGTCTTCAACATCTTGTCTTACATCGGAGTGGGAAATCCAGGAAGGTATTGTCTCATTTGCTGTTTATTACCTCTTTGGGTATTTTGTGCAGAGGACAAATAATCCTGTTGATATGGTTCAGTTTGGAAGCTCATTCGAAAGCGATTGTGATGCTTTCCATGTCTCTTCTGCGGGAAACTTCAAGCAAAAATGATTGTCGACGGTCCATCGAGATATGGAGATTGTTTGCGTATGGCATTTGTCGTGTAGCGAAAGAAGCCCAGCTTCAAGCAATCAGAACCATTCTCAATATTTTCTTCCAAGGCGAAGCTACTGAAGAACTTAACATGTGTTGCTATCTGCTTCCTGGAAAGCAATGGAAAAAGTCCTTGGGCATAGAGACAGTAGCTGTCTAGGGATGACGGGATGACAGACTTATATAATTGTTGCATGAGAGCACCAGCAATTGATCAGACTCTCCAGCTGCTTGTAACTCTTCCGAGGAATGTCTCTGGAGAGTTTGATGATTCTGCGTTGTATGATATGTGTGGCTGAAGAGCAAGGTTCGATATTCTCTTGGCTCCCAACAAGGATTCGTCTTGTCTGGTCGTTTTGTGACTTCAGACTTCCAATCAACTTTTGAACCTGTCTATGCTCGATGCTCGATATTCCTTTTTTCTACACACAAACACATCTCCATATATAAAGTGCTCGTCCTCTTTCTTCATTTGATTCCTTCGTATTCAAACATAATGTTTCGTTACAGACAACAATCAAGAGGCAGTCTCATAGCATCCGATTGGAGTTCCTTGATGTGTCTGCAGTTCTGGACAGGCAGATTGTTGTGTGGCAGATTTTGATGTACGATTGGGATGGTTCGCTTTCGACTCTTGTGCATGGCTCTTTCCAATATCCAAATCACAAGTGGAAGTAGGAAAGAGAGATTGCCTTTGTTGTCTTTGTATCCAACATTGCGTATTGGTATCGGTCTTGTCAATTGCCTCAATCGGCATTGGCCATCATTTTTCATGTTCCAAACACTTCAGCATTGACTCCTCACCCTGACTGCATTTTTTTACCACATCTCATGCCACTTTGGTCGGTGCAGAACCACTACAAGTACTACCCACTACATGTTACTACGTAGTATATCAGGCCCATAATTCATTTCAAAATCTTTGGACTCTCCAGATGATGGAACCAACCGTGCCGATCAAATATCTGAAGGCACCGTTATCAATGACAAGGGAGATGCTCTTGTACAAGTGAGTGACCTCGTAGGAACCATCTTCCTCATGGATCCCAAACCTGATGGGCAACTCTTCCAAGCCAGAGTTGTTGATGAGAGGATTGACAACAACCAACTAACATGACAACAACGTTGAGTCAAATCTTGACAGGGTCAAATTCCTTACCAAAATGGACAAAGACGGGATAGAAGATCTCATGACCTACAACCAGCTCATTGATGACCTCACCAACAGAGATATGGAGAAACCAGTATTGCGGAAATACAAAAGAATTGTATTGCACAAGACCAACATCGCGTACCATCCTCATCTCGGCTGAAGTGCATTCCCAAGTGATGAGAAATCTTCCCGGTACCTTTCAACTTGAATTCAAAAGGTTTCGAAGTCAATCGATGCAGGAGTTCCTGGGGATGCTGCATGACGATTGCTAAATCATCAACATCTACAGCAATATATTCCCAAACTTGAAGCTTCCCATTCATTCTCATCCAGATGTCAGGTTCTGCTTTGCATGGGGACCATCCCAGTTCCACAAGGTAACCATACATTTTGTCATGCCATCTTTATTTTAGGCCATAAAGGGCTTTCGAGATTATGAGAATAATAATATGGTCTTTTTCATCCTTGAACTGGTTTAACAGTTCGCACGAATTTTGTGGCGCATGGGTGTAGGGCTGCTGGAGTTGCTCACAAAACTCACAACTCTTGCAGACAGCTCCCCTGTGTGCATGTCATCCGACATCACCACAGCACTCAAAAATACCGTCCAAGTCCTGGGATTATCGCAATAAACCATCACTCCAGCTGACATCTCTAGTCACTCACTGCGCACCGGCGGTGCAATGGCCCTTCACCTTGGAGGGGTCCCAGCTCATACCATAAAAATCCTCGGACGCTAGTCCTCAGATACATTTCTCCTGTATATCCAGGAACAAATAACGGGTTTCTCCGCAGGACTGTCAACCCAAATGTCCTCCACACCACTCACTCTGAACGCTGCAATCAAACCAACCGTCCGCCTCCTAACTTCATAAACCCAAGAGGACCGCCTTCCTCAGTGACCTCCTGCCTATGCTTCTGCTTGCTTGCTACACACTTCCTTTCATCATGGGCCACACACGCATGCTCAACCATGCGTCCATATGGGGGACAGTCGTACAGTAGCATCACAAGCACCCAACCCCATAAGGGTATGGGGTAGGTCACTGAGTGAAGCCCACTACATGCACTACCTTAGTGTCCCATCATCGTCCTTCCACAGCATGCACACAGAGGCTGTCCCGTAACCCTAGCAAAACAAAATTCATGGCTATCGCTTTGAGATAGACCGCTACTATGTTCTTTTCTTTATAAATACCGGTACGGTAAAGTAGAGCCAATTTTCAACTTTCCCCTAACCCAGACGACAACTACAGAGCTCGTCCAAGCCAATTCCTTCACAAAATTCTCTTGAAAATCACGGTGAAGTAATACCGAATCTACCGTACTTCCATTTCTGGGAGACTTTCCGGATCATACATTGTGATCTTTCACGGGCACAATTTTTTATATCCTGAAATTGCATGAAGTGCCGTGTCAATCTACCGGTAGCTAGACTCCTCCGTAGTGGATAATTGGCAAAGGAGGAAAAAGGGGGGAACAGATGTCAATATCATGATCTATTTTTCCGTGATTTGCTTCATTATCCAGTAGTGGAACGCCTGTGTCTTACTCGTTACTGGTTCTTCACTCGCCGCTGCTCCCGACGTTCTCTGCGGGTGGTACCTGCAGCAGTCTGATCTTCTGACGATCCCGTCAGCTCCCCAAACATTTGCGAAAACATCTGCGTTGGGTCCTTTTGCGCCTCCATCTGTTGTTTCATTCTCGCTTTTTCCTCCGGATCCATCCCTTCCATCAATTTGGGCATTATCACCATCATTCCAACAGAAAATAGCATCATCAGTACCATAGGATTTTTTAGCATGCCAAAGATAGAAACCCCCTTTTTGGTTTCGAAGTACTCATACGTCCCCTTGGCGTAGATCACCAGCGGATACTTGACGACCCTCTTGGGAGCTCCAGGATAGGCGTATTCTAGACATTTTGGTGAATCCATGGACTCTTCCAGTAGTTGAATTTTGATTTGTCCAAAGTGATAGGCTTTGGAATCGATATCGAGTTGGTGCACACCTGGTGGGACGTCGTAAATGATGAAAGACCCGTCCTTTCTGGAATATGTCGTATATTCTCCACTGTTCAAGGTAATTTTAGTTGTAATGTTGAAAGGAGTTTTATTCGGAAATGCTAGTCTACCTTCCAGCGAAGTCGTGATGTGCTGGGCATGACTAGCAGTAGGCAGGTAGTGAAAGGATTGAGAACAAAAAGAAAACAAAGAGACTGACCGACGAATTCACAAGTACTCCAAGCCGCCTGCATCACAAAAATTGACCTACCATACGTGAAATAACCCAAGGACAAGGAAAATATATGATGTAAAGACGTTTTGCAAGAACATGATGTACAATGGATGTCGTTTTCGTAACAAAACTTGGTGACTTTACAGCGACTGTGTTGGGAGCAAACTTAGGTCGGCTGTTGAGGTGTATCGGTGTCCTTTGAGAGTCAGTCCCGTGATATCTTTGATTCACGATCTCTTTACCTCTTTACTTCAGATCCATCTCTTACGTCACCTCTTACGTCATTCGGTCAGATTTCATCTTTTGGTTTTTCATGTTGTTTTTCTCCATCATTTGCACTAGAAATGTAAATTCCTATAATCTGGATTATCATCATCTACATTTCTCTTCTTTTCAGGTTACGAGCCCAAGCATTACGCTTGATCTTTTGTTCTTCTCGGTGTTGCTCCACACCCTGCCTGCAGCAGTTAAGCGTCTCGCGAACGCTTTCTGTGTAGACCAAGTATCGGAATCAAGTTGGGCCGGGCACCGCTCAACCTTTCTGATCTTTGTCCCCGACTTCGATTGACAGAAAGCTTGTGCTGAAGGAGTTGTGCCCTGACTCTGACAGCCGGCCCGGTTTCATCGATAGGCGAAGAAATTGCGACTATGAATCCTACGTACGCGGATGATTTTCGAGGGCCACCGGCCCTGAACTCCCGCGTCGATGCTGATTCCGGCTCTGGTTTTGTCCGCATCGCACCCACCTCTTCGGCCAACCGTCGCAGCCTTCCCGACAACTGTGCCATCCTCACTGACATACCCACTTCTGAACCCTCTGCTCCCACTGACTCTCCTGCTCCAGCTCCGACTATGTGTTCTCATGGTTCCACACTTCGAGTCGGCCACCGGCCCTGAACTCCCGCGTCGATGCTGATTCCGACTCTGGTTTTGTCCGCATCGCACCCACCTCTTCGGCCAACCGTCGCAGCCTTCCCGACAACTGTGCCATCCTCACTGACATACCCACTTCTGAACCCTCTGCTCCCACTGACTCTCCTGCTCCAGCTCCGACCATGTGTTCTCATGGTTCCACACTTCGAGTCTCTACTGCATCCACCTATGGCGATGACGTTCATGCCTCCATTGGCTGCGACGTCCCCTTTGCTTTATCTGCCATCCCCCCTACTGGCGATGGAGATCTACGAGCCGCACTCGAAGCAGTGTCCTTGTTTGCCTCCAACATCCTTGCTTGCTACTCTCTGGTCCCAGAGGGAGCATCTCCTTGTTGCTCCTCCTTGGCCGTCCACTGCTGGACTTGTGCTACAGAGGGAGCATGTTCCTACTGTTGCTCCTCCATGGCTATCTCCTTTAAGCTTCATCCCTCCAAAATACTTGCCCCTCACTCAGCTTCTGTTCCAGAGGGAGCATTCTTTGCTTCCTCCTCTACTGCTGTTCTTGGGTCCTGTCTCTGCTCATTGGCAGGAACTTTCTTTTGGTTTTATTCTACCCTCTCTGCGAGAATGTTCACGTCAACCTTCTCCTTCAGCATTGCTCCTCCAAGAACCGCCATGTTTTTGGCCATTTGACGATCCTCTGTTTTCTGGGATCACCTACCCCATACTTCTTGCTACTGCAGTCAACGATTACCTTTGCCCCCATGACATATCTGCTTCTTTGGTCGACCCTCCTCTTGCGTTAGTTGCCCCCTGTGTGCCTATGCCCTTTTGGCCTGCCCTGCTCCTTTTTCTTGCTTTTGCTTCACTGCAAGCTTGCTACAGCAGGACTTTTTCCTATCACGCTACAGTTCTACCATCTTTCACTACCTTTCTTTTTCTGCTTCCATGCCATCTTTTGGTAGCAGTTTTTCTGGTGGTGATTGTCTCAGTCCTTCTGCATCTACGCTTGAGAGGGAGTGTTGAGGTGTATCGTTGTCCTTTGAGAGTCAGTCCCGTGATATCTTTGATTCACGATCTCTTTACCTCTTTACTTCAGATCCACCTCTTACGTCACCTCTTACGTCATTCGGTCAGATTTCATCTTTTGGTTTTTCATGTTGTTTTTCTCCATCATTTGCACTAGAAATGTAAATTCCTATAATCTGGATTATCATCATCTACATTTCTCTTCTTTTCATCGGCGGGTCAATTGTCTCAAGTTGAACAAGAAAGGGGATTCACAACACGTTCCTGTCTTCCAGCGGCTCCTGCGGTTGAGTTCTCCTTCTTCTCTTTATGTCGGATAGAACCGGCTCGATCTATTTTCAGCACAGGGTGGTTGCAGGTAGTAGTGGTATTTGGATAAAAAACTTTACTACATACAACGTCTGATACATTGCAGCATCAAGATTCACAGTCAATCGACACAACGGCGACTGCCGGTACAATTATTTATCGTACTCGGTACGCGTTACGAAAAGATGCGGTGAGACGTGAGAGACGACGGTGTGATAAGAATCGAACGAATCGAAGATGAAGAAGGGGGTTTCCTTGATTACCCTGCGCGCGCCGATCGATGTCTTTGCTTCTGCAACCCAAATCAATTCAATTCCTCACAGTCAATTCGTCGCTTGTCGTAGTGTCGGTCGTTTTCGCCTACACAATGACGAGGCTGATAACAATCACTACGACGGAATGCAGTAGTGATAATGATGGAAAGACCGTCGACCTTGCCCTTTGGTCTTCAAACCGAGCTTCGGAGAATCCTCCACGAGAAGCAGCATTGCCGTCATTGGGAGTGGCGAATCGATGGTGTGCACCACGATATCTGCCTCTGCCTTGATGAAGAATCATAGTAACTCGTCAAGTTTCCGACGAAGTTTTGCGGTCTGGAAGTTAGCTGCCCGTTCTTGCGGTTTTCGTCTTGTCACTGCAAATACAAAGACACAGTCCATCAATATTTGCAAAGAAAAGGACGGCAAGCGCTGGAGCAAGGAGCGTAGCACTGGCAAAAGCAAAAGCAGAGGACCCCCCCCCCCCCCCGGATGTCTCCACACATGAACGACATGAAATTGTCTATCAACGTTTGTACAAAGGTGTCTAGAAATGAGTCAGGCTGCCAAGTTCCCCAAAAGGTTTTCATCTCATGCTCGGGTTCGACCATTCTGCGTCACCATCTACATGATCAGTGAGAAATCTGGAAGGTACATGGAACCGATCAAAGCTGAATCACGTGAAGGACGTCTGTCTTGAGTGTAGTAAGAGGAGAGTTTTTGGCAACGATGTTGTGCTACCTGGAGATAATACCTACGCCAACACACTCAGAATTACAGCTCCTTCCAGCCAAGGCTGTTTTTTGGTGAATACAAGGATGAATTGAATTTCTGTGGGGTTGTTTAGTTCAGAAAACCAATGGCCGTAACCCTAAGTATAACGAAGGTCAGCTACAAAACGCCTGCATTGACTTCGACAGCTTGACGGCAACAGGGGAATTTTGAGTGATCGTCGTTCGGGTGAAGTAATTGCAAGATATTTTTGGCTTTTCAGCTTTGTAGTGCTTGCAATCATATCGAAAAAGCTCGTCGTACAAGGCTTTCCTATTGGGAGAGGGGTGTTCATATTTTACAGCAGATTCTGGCTACGTTCAAGAAGTTGGAGGAGCTTTCACAGTCAGTTCATCATTTGATGGACTAAAAAGGAAATTTTCTTTGCATGTTAGGGAAAGGACTCACCTAAAATTGACGATGATGTCCGTGCCTGGATTTTCTTGGATATTTTCATCGCATCAGCTGCATCTCTCCGTGGAGGCTGCAGCTTTCAACTAAGGATTCAGCTAGAAGTATTCACAGACCATCAGGATTCGCCACAGTTGAAAACATTTTCTACGTTATCTCACATAACAAAAATAATTATTTACTGTTACCAAATGTTGATCTGACTCCAAATAGTTTTACATTCCTTCACGAATTCTCTCCAACAAAGAATTTTGGATAGGTGGATGTCTCCATTGGAAATTTCAATCACCGACGGCATGCAAAAGAAACAACAAAGACACTGCGAAACCGATCTTGCCTCGGTATTCCTAGGAATGAAACGGAATCATTGGATGGACTGTGGCACTTGGCGAATGCACATTCTGTGATGTATGAAAAATGGCTTTCTGAAACAATTTTGTTATGACGTAGCGTATATTACTTCGTAGTAGTTTCAGCCTTCAGAGCACTTAGAGGCAAGTAAACACTTCAATGCTTGTATTTCCCCAGCTGTAGCACCAGTTGCGATTGTTGCCCAGTACTACATCCAAATTCGTCATTTGAGGGAATGGAATTGGACATGGTTTGTCCAGGTCATTCGTAGGTGAAGTTGAGTGGAGACCAATAAGAGCAAGATGGCGTGCTAGCTAGCCAAGGTTTGTCCTTCTTCTCATCTTCGCCGTTTTGCTCGACCCTGTTATGATTCGTCCAGATTCCTCTTCGTGCTGGCGATCCTTTTCAGTTTATTCCTCTTCTCCCCCGCCTCTTCCAGGGATGATCTCCTCCTCCATCTGTCAAAATTTGTTTTTGGGACGTTTCCCATCATTCCTCCGCCTTCTCTTCCTCCGCCGTCACATGCTGTTCCGGGTGTGATTCTGGCTCGTTCAATGCCCGTCTAATCCTTCTTCTTCGCGGCTTTTTGCCCTGTGATCGGCCGAGACATGTGGGACAGATGGAAATGTATGTGTCGATCATATTTCGTGTAATATTTCCGTACTTTTGTTTGACAGAATTAACTGTTGCTTGCCTTCTGTGGTTGCAGCTCCCAACATGAAAGTCGTGGATGGCACGAAAAACCTCCCTCTGCCTGATCATTGGTCGTCCTTTGCGCAGGAGTGTTGTCACCTCCTCCCCATTGGGAAGCGTACGGACATTTACGCTATAGTTCCTGCTTACGTCGTAATACTTCGATCCGTACTTTTCCCTGATTACCGCATGAAATTCCTGGTCCTCAGAAGTGTGGGCATGGCAAATTTCGACATGTTCGTCAAAGTCTTGGTTGGTCAGCTGTTGACTCGCTCTGGGTTTTCCCGGATTACCCTCGTCTAAGAAATTTCCGTCCAAATCAATGTTGAACATTCTGCGGTTGAATTCTTCATTTAAAGCTCTCGTCTCTGCTTCGTCTTCGGCAGTCGGAGGGAAAGTTGCTTCTTCTTCGACCTCGGATCCTCTCCTGGTCATCGGTGTCTGTTCCTCGTGAAGCAAACCACCACTCGGTTGGGGGGACCCGTCGATTGGGGGAGTGGTGGGACGATCCGATGAACGCGTTCGGTTCCCACTCGCAGCGGGTAAATGGCTGGTAGCATGCCTGACAGCTGTATCATTGGCAACTGGCGAAGCAACGGCTGGTGTAGCCATCTGTCGTGTTGGCGAATGCCGGAAGGGAAATGCTGCTGCTGCAGCAGCAACACCGGCAGCGGTAGGTGGAGAGGTTGGACGAGTAGCAGGAGCGACTGATGCAGCACCGGCAAGTGCAGTCTGAACTATTGGTAGTATCTCGGGAGGCATTCCTTGGATGTATATGTTGTAGTTGTAGGTCTTGTAGACCTTGTAGATCTTTCTTCTCTTGTGGGTCCTCACATTTCTGACTGCTGGTGTTCCTTCATTCCGATTTCCGTGAGTGGCCGCTCTCGAAGGCGAGGCACTATTCGCATGACGGGAGACAAAGTCTTGCAAGCGGGTTTCGTTTGCAGAATCCTTGCTTGTAATGGACGAGGATGCAGAGTCGTCGGAGGATTTGGAAGACGGAGACATGGAGGTGACAGTAGGGTCAATACAATAATGATGATGTCGTGAATTCTAAAATGCGAGGATTATTTTGCCACTCTCTACTAAAGTAGCAGCATCACACACAACCAACTGCTGTTGGAATGGGGTCAAGATCACGGGCAGTACTAACGATTAACGATGTGTTTGACAGAGAGATTGGAGATTGATAAAAAGATAAGTAATGCGTAGTACCTGCAACATGCAGTGACTGACTGTGAGTAAAACAAAAATAAATGATGAAACAAACCTCGAAAACAGAGACAGGATCACAATTCACAGACAGATCACAATTCACAGACAGAACAATCGATATATCATACGAGCACACGAGCATCTCACTCACAGGCACTGACTGTGAATTTTGATTTGAAACAATTATTAGGAGTGTATGGGTATGTAGGTTACGGTAGTTGCAGCAGTTGACGACTTGGAACTTTGTCGACGAACAGATTTTCAAACAGCGTTTCACGCAGCAGTAAAAGAAGGAAGATGCTCCGGACATTCGGTCAAACGATGCAACCCGCCGAATTATACGAGAATTGACAGTAGAAGTGATGAGAATGGCAAAATACAACTACTCGTACGACAGACAGACAGACAGACAGACAGACACCTCGACTCACATCATTGACTGTGATCATGATCATACTCATATTTCATACACACACACCCTGTACAGGCGTTGTTGCGAGAGGTGTTTGGGAAGGATTGCTTGAAAGACGTTGCCGGTGTGAACTACCATCGTAGCTAGCTAGACTACAAGTACTCCGGATAAAACAGTAGTGTACTTCTTTTGATATCGGTTCACTGCACAGTGCGATATCTTCTAGAGGAGTTGGATCCGTATTTGATTATTTAGTAGAAATAGCTACAGCCAATCAAAGAATGGCCTTTTCTTTCAATCCAAGTAATAACAACACCGCCGGAGCCGGGAACGCGACTGGAACAACACCAGCACCGTCGTTCAGTTTTGGCGGTGGAACACCGGCACCAGGTCCATCATCTGGGGCGGCTCCGGCAACCTCTTTGTTTGGTGGTATGTCTTCCACGGCTTCAGCAGGAACTCCTGCTGCGTTCGGAACTTCCAGCAGTGGATCGTCTGCACCATCTGCCCCTTCGTTTTCATTCGGTTCCACGGGTAACAACAACAACAACAAGGATGCATCGTCGTCCACAGCCGCTCCTGCGGCCTTTAGTTTTGGAACAACTTCTGCCCCAACAACGAATTCGGCTGGGGAAACTAAACCCGCAGCCACTACGGGAGGATTCTCCTTCGGTGGTACGTCGGCTCCGGCACCATCTGACAGTTCATCCTCCAAGTCTCCGGCGTTCAGTTTTGGTGGTGGAACACCGGCCGCAGCCCCTCCTTCACAAGCTCCTGCCCCAACTGGAGCGTCCACCGATTCCTCCAAGGATTCAAAGAGAGGCGGCTTCAGTTTCGGTGGGATTGGAGCCCCAGCTGCTCCCTCTGAGGACGTTACTGGGGGAGATGCGAAGCGACGGGCACCCTCCATCAGCTTTGGTGCTTCTGCACCGGCAGCAAATGACGGGGACAAGAAAGAAGCGACACCGGCAGCTCAGGGATTCTCTTTTGGGGGTGGTTCCGGCATAAATAGCGGTACGGCAGGAACATCGGGTGGTACAACTCCCGCACCTGGGGGGTTCAGTTTCGGTGGAGTGACCCCCGTCAAAGATGCGGCGTCCTCGACGCCAGCGACTCCAGCCACGCCAGCTGCTCCGGCTCCAGTAGATACCCCAAAGGTCGGTTTCTCGGCATCGTTCGCAGGTAATACACCGGGACCAAGTGCACCCTTGGCAGCTCCATCACCGGCCGCGACCACTTCCTCGCAAAAGGAACCACCTGCGATCGAGTACCAGACCTTGACAGTCGAACAAATCCTCAACAAGTTTCAAAAGCAGCTCGAAGAGGATTCGTTGGCCTTTGTCGAAGAAGCAAAACGTGTTTGCGAATACGACGCCATCTTGCGTGATGGAAAAAGAGATCTCGGCAAGCTTATCACGGAAGCCCAACGTCTGATGGCAGAGCAGGATCAAACCGAAAATCAAATACAGAGTATCGGCGTCTTTCAGGATCAAATTGAAAAGACATTGAATCAGGTGGAAGACCAGATCGATCTCATCTTCCAAAACCAGTCGCATTTGACTCTGCAAGATGCTGATCGCGAGCGCGAATCTGCTTACAACACAGCCAAGGCTGTCGAAGATCGATTGGAGGAAATCAAAGAATCTTTGTCCTCGACCTTTGATCAACTTTCAATGGCAAACACACAAGCATTCGGCAGTCAAACTGCGGAAATTTTGAAGATCCTTAACAAGCACGAAGACAGCTTGAACGAGTTGGAAGCAGTGGCTCAAAAGTTAGACGTGGACTGCAACGAAGTCACTCGAATGTTGCAGGGTTACCGACGCTGAATTGATTCTCCCGGTCGTGCAAAGTAGACTACTATGTAGTACCAATATGCAAAGAAAAAGTTACGTGTTGCAGTGGGTGCGTAGTTTGAAGATCGAGGTACTTGTCAAAACGACAACGGCAAAGGAACCACAGGTCAAAGGCAAGAGGTGTCCCCAACACGTCAATAAATTTAAAGTTGCACACTAAAAGAAAAAGGGACGCAATTCGGGACAGGAACTGCGATAGTACCAATAAATATCATCCTATTATTTGTAGCAGACTGCGTTGATTGAAATCTTTCATTGATTTATTTACCAAAACGATGGACGACCATCATCGATCGGAGGACTATCTTTACACGGGTGCTTGCTAGGTTTATCCCGATAGTGGCACTTGAACGTAGGTTCCCTCAAACAGCATTCATTCGCATAGCCCTTTTCCTGGTCAGAGGCGATCCCAGCAATTTCTCCTACCTTTTTGTGTAAGCACGCTTCTTTCACGTACCATTCTCCCAATTGCTCAAAGAAACGCTGCAGCGGTACGAAGAAGAAAAAAGTCGAGGTTACAGTTAGTCCCATGATACATCGAAAAATTTGGTAAAATCGCGTATCCCGAAAAGCTGTACGTAAAAACGATCACTCACAAGCTTGTTGTCCTTGTTCTTTGTCCAAGACATGTGGAACAAATAAGGGTCCTTCTTTCCTTCAAACAATTCCCTCATGTACTTGCCGGATTTCATATGGAACTGATACCCGCCGGGAAATTCGTCTTCATCGCGAGAAAATACCTTGACTCGCAAGCCGAAGAGGGAAACATGCTCCGACATCAATGCAATCAAGGCTTGTTGGTGCGAATCCGTTTTGAAGATAAGATCGCCAGATAGGAGTAATGCAGAAAAGAAATGTTCTGTTTTCGCATTGTGCCTGACGTAGTAGAACCCGGTGTTGGCCGAGTACGGGCTGTACCGAACGGAATGGCCACCGTCGTCTTGAAACATCATATCGAATTCCATAAGGGGAGAATCTTTATCTTCGAATATCTCAATGGGGTTTTTGTAATAGATCATATCCACGTCGGAGAAGAGAATGTTATATCCCAGAGAGCTGACCATCTGTACGCACAAAACCTTGGACAACATCATGGCCGTGAATTTCTTGTCTCCATACTGTCCCGCTGCTTCCGAAGGCATCTCTCCAAAATTCTTTGATGAACGGAGGAGAGGAAAAGTTTCGTTGTTTACCGTTAGCCAGCAAGTGGGAAATCAACAATGCCCTTTTTGTGCATACGTTTTTTATTTTTATTACTATTGGAACAACGCACAATTTCGAAAAATGATGAAAAAAGAGTACTTACGCGTTCGTCGTAAAAGGCTGTCAATCCCAGTCCTTCAGCGATTTCTTTGGTCTCTGGATCGGTTGCAAATACCAGTACAGAAGAAATGTCAACGTTTCGAGCCCGTGCGGAACAAGCAAAGTTGGCCAACAGCTCCGATTGTCCAAAATTGCACACCATGACCGTAACAGTCCGACCGGGAGTGGCAACCTTTTCGACCAACGGTTTCAGTTCTGCCATGACATCGGGAAAGGCGGTGAAGTATTGCGACAGCATATCCCAGCTCTTTTTGATATGGGCTTTTTGGGGCGGATCGAAATTGTTGCGTCCATTGGATTGATATCCACGTCCCACAAGTTTCAGTGGTTGTGTGCTATCGAGTCCCTGCTTTCCGGTGCGCATCCATTTTTGTATATGGTAGGATTCGTATTGAGGGACGAGTGCTATACATTGATGACGTGTGGTGCTATGATCCGTAAGAACAACGTTGACGTAATCGCAATTTTGTACCGCGTGTTGTATATCGATGGCGGGGACGTTGGTGCTGCTATCTATGTTTGTAGCGTGTTCATATCCTGATGGTAGCGTCTTTTTGGTGCTGTACAGTAGTAGAACATCCGACTCTCCTTCGTTGGGAATATCCATGGGAACGCCAATATCAAACTGACGAAAAAAGTCAATCTTGGAGGTTCGAGCCATTCCCACCGCATATCGCTTTGTTGATTTGGGGAAGTTAACATGTGTTGATGATGTGGATGAAGACGTTACAGATGAAGATGCAGAAGACGTATCGGAGGCCGGTTTTTTATCTTGGCAAAGAGGCGACGACTTTTGTAATTCTGTGTGTAGTATAAAGTATAAAAATATGGTGGTTGTCGATGACATGTCATATAGATACAGAGATAAACAGATGGAGAGAGAGACCATGAGAATCCCAAAGGTAAAAAAGCAAATAACAGAAAAAAAGGCGAATCAGTGTGGTTGGCAAGCAAGGCAGCACTTGAAGATGATACAGATACGATGGACAATGAAGATAGTCAGCCAACTTTGAAATGAGAAGTGTTTTGGAAATGGATTCCCTGCCTACCACCACCCGAATGATTTTACACACACAAACACACAACAACAAACAACAAACAACAACAACAACAACAACAACAACAACAAACATGACGGACCTAACAATCGTTTTTGTGCCAATTCTTCCACCTTGGCATTCCATTGAAAATGTCCACCACCACCATTTGCTTCACTGTTGCTGCTGATACTGTTGGCGTCACCTCCCATAAGACATGATCCCAGATGAAGATGTGCCGTCAAGACGGTCCCCGCAAAGAAACTGACAATCGCCACTGCTATCAGTAACACCCGTGGAGATTCGTTGCCACTGCGGCCACCATTCAGTCGCCCTCCAGAAGACGATCCACCACCACCACGATGTGATTGTGATATCATGGGTGATGTGAAAGAAGGTAAAGGATACTTCAGTAATAATAAATAGCAGGTCTTCTACTGTTGTAGAGAGACGGATTGATGATTTCTACCAGTAGACGATAGGCCCGTTCCCTTTACGAGGTAGTATTTGTGGAAAGCAATTACTTATTAGTAGTACTTCTTGTATTTCCTCTTTCGAGAGAGGCACCAACAAGATTTTCTATCCCTCTTTCGTCTTGTTTTTTGGGATGCCAAGTTCATGTGAGTGTGAAGTCATGGATGTACGACTACATCTACCGTAGTTAACAGTACTACCGGTAGCTACCGAGGGTCGTATGTCGATCCCGTTTGGAACTCAATCCGTGACCAACAAGGATGGGACACACGGTCACATGACAGACAGAAGTAGCAGCGGTAGGCGACGAAAGTGAACAGTAAAGAGATGGTGAAACCAAACTCTCTTGTTTGTGTCTACACCAACAGGAATTCAACGATTATCAGTTCTTATCGTCACTCTTCCTACTGCTCTCTTTATACCATTGCATTTGTCCATCGATTCTGGCAAGTTTCGGAAATACCACACATCAAAAAGCATCAGGACTGTTCAAAGAATCGTTTCTATCGAGCAGTGAAGAGAAGAGAAATATCAACGTCGCGGATTGGTTCTGTTTTATTTTTTTGTGTGTGTGTGTGTGCTGACAACAACAAGACCACTACTTCATATAACTATCATTTTATCACTACAACTTTTTCAAACTCCCACACAAAAAAAAAACGACAGTCTTCAGAATCATTACAAGGCAGGCAGGGCGTCATAGCAAGTGGATACTCCAAATTCCACTGTGTCAAAGAAAAACGACGAGACTGTTCTCTTTCTCTTGTTTACTGTTAGTGCTTTTCAACCCGTTTTCAAAAGTCAAAAGTCAACACCACTACCACTACTACTACCAACACTGCTGTTGTGTTGCGACTTATTCTAATATTGTTGAAATCGATTTTCATCATTAACTCCCACATTTGCGCGAGTTATTATTCGGGTGCTTCTTCCCCTTATCTCTCCTGTACGAAGAAAAAATGTCTCTTGAACCCACGAATGCAGATGTCTCCATTTCCAAGACTACAGCGGTTACCAATGATACGAGTACAGATACTTCCATGATACCAGCAGTAATCGATGATGAGTCGTTAGAAGAAGCCGCCCTGAAGGGAGGGGATGACGATAACAACGACGATAACGATTCCGATGCGGCAGCCGCTGGAGATGCATCCATTGGTATCTTTGATGACGACCTTCCTGACTATACCCCTCCGCTTCGGATCCATTCGATCCGTGGAACGTCGGAACAACCGCGATTGACAGGATCGAACTCACAACTGCAAGGATTGCCGGCACTACACCACCACCACAAGACCCGTCGTAGAAGTCACGACGGCGGTAATTCCTCACGACCTGGAAGTCGTTCTGGCAGCGAATCGCCCTCGGGAGGATCCAGAGGAAGCCGTCCCAAATACGGTCATTTTGATGGCGGGTCGTCCATTTCCAGTTTGGAGGATGCTGGTATCGATATTGACATTCTAACGGACAAAATGGGTGTACTCGAATTGGATTTGAAAACTCAACAAGAAATCGCTCACACGCTCAACAAGAGTCTGTCGAATCTTCCCGCTGTCAACGAACGATTGTGCGATGAAACCTTGGAAGATGTTCATGCATTTTCCGATGTCAAAGGACGAGAACAAACCGGCACCTTGTCACGAGGAGGATCTATCACCACGGGTGGAGAGGTCAGCTCCAACGTGTTGGAACCACTGGAGGAAATCGAAGAACATGACGATGACAGTGCCGAAGGAGCCGTCAAAATAACTAACCTCGCCGAGATTTTGGAAGCTCCGGATGAAGGCTGAGAAAAAACAAATCGATGGTTCCACCACGGTGTTGGTGTCGATTTGTTGTATGATGATAATGATAGTACAATTAAAAACGATTCAATTTTTTCAGTGTATATTCGATCCATCTGGACATGCTCAACCGTTGAGGTTATATTCGAAGCTGTGGCTTAGGAATTGGGACTGTAGGATGCTCCTGCATGTGGAGGGGGGGGGGGGGGATTTAGTTTTCTTCCATGTGTCGCAATCACGCAAGGGATGATCCTCTAGGTAGAGTAGTAGTAGCAGCAACAAAGAAAATCCCGGAACTTCGATTTTCAAAAGAATGTGCTACCGTGTATCATAGTAGCAAGCTATGGAATTAGCTACGGCCAGATACTGCAGAGACAGCTTCCGGTACTCTCTATCTATCTAGCTACGGTAGCTACGGTAGCTACCGCACTGACAGTTGCTCGAACCACGATTTGGAGGAATTCATGATCGAGTCTTGCGTACTTTGACTCGTCCGACCATTTTCGTTCAGTGAATATTGACTCTATTATGTGAGTCAGTCGGACATGTGATGAGCAGACCGAAAGACAGACCTCTCATCATCAACGAACATTTCCGACTTCCACCAACGCTTTTCCGCATTTTACAGTTAGTTCATGTGCTATTTTTATAACTGTAAGATGATGACTAGCGAGCTAGTTACAGTTACTGTCGTAGGTACAACGGACGAACAACCAATCAACTAATCGGCGCTCTAAATTCTGAAGTTGGTTAGGTGGTGAAATATCAAACCATTTAAGTTATGCGGTTCAATTGCAGCTTGCCTTGTACTACAGAGAAGAGGCGTGCAATGGATTTTACTGTTACTTTCTTCACAGGGGTAGATTGCGTTCATCGAGCATAGAATACTTATGATTACATTTAATTTGTCATGTCCGTGGTGTCAGTTCAAAGATATCTCATTATCAAAATTAGCTCTCGTAGGCTAGGTAAAAGAAAAAGCTTCTACGTGGCAGCAATCTCAGATATCACTTTTTGATCTTAGTCGTCAGTTTCAACAGTCACAGTAGTTCTTTGTCGAACACATCTATCCGGTGCGGTGCATTCGGAAGATAGTTCCTCTGTATCTGGTGTCTTTCGTTTGTGGTTGCTGTGGCTATCATTTGTGTGGGTACTGTATAGTGGATCGCTGAAGAAAAAATCGTTGTAGTTTTCCTCTTCACTTCCAAAGAGGGATGCCAACGGATCGTGCACAGCACAATAGTCCTTGAATCCCTGCTGGATGGCAGTCTCTCGGGCCCAACCACTGCACCGTTTTGCTACCCGTCGAATGAAATCTTCACCTTGGCGTTGCTTCTGAGCCATGAGAACATAGTGTATAGCGCTGCGTTTCCATAGTGCCCGTTGGCTATCGAATCGTTCCAGTCCTATTAATTCCTCAGAAGTGGCATTTTGACGATTTAGTACCACACGTTTGGCATCTTGTTTCATGGCATTAATTTCGGGCTTTTGGTACCACAAGACGTGACAAAGTTCGTCTGTGAGTTTGTGTTCGAGCGGCAGGATATATGAATTTCCTTGACCGTCATTGCTGTCGCTTTTGTCGACAAGCATGAATCTCACATTTTTTCGAGTGGATGTCTTACTTTCCTCTTCCGGAATCCTGTGGACGACGAGACTGGAACGCCGCTTGGGTGTCAAGGCCGTCTCCTGTTCTGGATTGGACATGGACACCGTCACGTTGTCAACTAGCATGGCGTCGAGGCGTTCTTGCAAAACGGAAGTATCGCTCATTGTATCGTTGCTGCTGATGTCGTTCTTGTCTTTGTTTACCATTTTAGAGTCGTGTGAATTAGCTTTCGATCGAATTACTACATAAAATTGTTACCTATTGTGTTTTGTGAGGTGTTGCCGTGTACGTGGTTATTATTGCGACTGTTGTGTTGGACACAAAAGTTTGGACTGTGCTTCTGGGGTATTCTTCAATGGCCTTCTTCTCCGACCGAAACCCGAAGAGAATACACGACCACGAGTGTCCGAGAAACGACCGTACTTTTGTCTTGATTAGTACGACCACAAAAATGAAGAGACTGCAATCGCGGAGAATTCTTAAACAGTCCGTTCATTTAACAGAAAACATCACGAGAATATATTTGCCCTGTTGAAGTGTCACCCGTCAATACATTGTAGCTATGCTCCGGCCGCCAGAGTAGGAACTATGAAGGGGGGAACACAAGTCGTCTTGACGTCGTGACGCAATACTTATAAATTTGTAGAAGACCTGTGATGGAGTGGTTCATAGTTTCAAGTAACTTCACATCACAAATACTACGGTAACTAGCTACCGGTAGAGCACAGCACGTACAGTACGAACTGTATCCAGGTGATTTACAGTTAATCGCTCAGGAGACAAGGACCTATGCGCCGAATCGAAATCATGACACTGACTGTGAATGGAATCGCGAAGTTAGGCGGATTGCTTTATCTTTTTTCCAGAGTTTGAGTGTCGAAGGCGCTTCTCTCTGTCATCAGCCCCAGAAACCTTGACGGATTCGGCTCCTACAGCTCGCCGCCCAAGAATCTATCATAAAGGTATCTACTTATGGTGGTATCAGTATGGAGGTGAAACGACAGAGGAAAAAGCAGATACCGTATCACCCATGGCAGTGATTTCAGGAACCCTTCTGCAACCTGGTACGAAACGTTGCTCATGGACTAAGTTGCACGACGACCAGCAAAACATCAATAGGTTCTTGCAACAGTTTGGTTATGAAAGTGAAGACTGCTTGCGGCAGATCTCGAGGGTCTTGCTGAAGAAGAGAAGAACATAAATAGAGATGCAGCCTCGCAGCATTAATAATTTTGCTACGTCGCACAGTAGTCGTACTAAGTCGAGTATCGTACCTAGGATATAATGCAATCTCTCTCTATTCTTTGTATTCGTAGCATTCGCTTCATTCAACAATCTGTTCGCAGGGAGTATATTCCGAACTAAGCATAGCCATAAATAAGTTTTTACTTTTACAGTTAGTCCCATCATTCCTCATTATTTCCTTAGATAAATTGGATGTTTGCAAACAAAATAATGCTATGCCCCCACAGTAACAGAACTGGAACAGTCGTCGACAAACGATGAAGTCAATAATAACAGAAATCAGGAATGCTTCTCGAAGCCTGGATCATGCTGGGGAATTGCCATAGGATTCGATTGACTTGCAAAAACTGCACAACTCGAATTATTCATTTTCGTAGCGACGCAACAAGCGGAAAACAAGACACACCAACGCGTGAATGCGGCTACAATAAGGCCTCTCTTGACGGCAAATGTTTGGTTTCTAGCCGTCCATATTCACAGTTAGTTTCTGCATCGGCGTCCTAGACTACCCGAGCAGAGTTTTCAGCTTTCACCTTCAATTCCACTTGAGCATCGGAACAAGTGGCATCACCCGTACGGCGCTTGATCACTTTTTGCGAATGTCTTCGTCTCCATTTGCGTAAAAGGCGCACAAGGAACAAATTAACAAGGATTCTATCATGGTCAACCCTGCGCCGACTCTTCGTTCAAACAACCCCGATCACCCTAGAGACGTCGCTTTTCAACTTCCTCCCGCATTTTCTCCGTTACCATATTCCGTACTAATTGGACGTGGAAAAGCCTGTACCGAAGCAACAGGCAACAAGCGATTGAAAGTGATTGTAAGTACATTTCTAGAAGAATATTCCAAAGCAGCTAATCGCATTGAAAAATCTATCATTGTCAGCAAAATCGTTGACATGGTCCGTGAAGCTTGTCCGGTAGGTGCATTCATCAAGCAGGAAAACGGTCATTGGTGGGAAGTGTCTGATCACATGGCAAGAGAACGAGTTGGATCGATGTTGCGAGATTCCTTACATGAGCAATACAAATCAAGTAGTAAGTCCAAACTTGCAAGGCGAAGAAACAACAAATCATCATCTAATGGTATAGGAATCGAGAAAGGCACAGTGGCACCAAAAAGAAGACCATCTCCGAAACCAGATTCTGTTCAGTCGTCAACAAAAGTGTCGGATCGGTCTTCACACGAAGGAAAAGGTCACAGCTCGCTTAGTCGTTCAATAGCCTTTCATCCTCGATTCGATGATGATGAGCGATCGAGAATCGGTACATCGGATTTTGTACCGAGTCAGCTGCCTCAACACACTACTTCTACACAACAATCAATAAACAAAAGCAAAATGGAAAGGACCGCTCAAACGATAGGCAGCAACCACAGCATAAGAAATTGGGCTGGCTCCAACAATATATCTGGATCAGCATCACATAATAGCTGCTCGATTAGAGATATATCCTGCGATGCATCGAAGATACTCGCAGAACAACAACGGCTGTTGGAAATGGGTGTACATAGAAATCAACAACGGGAATGGGAGCAACAAAACATACACAATCACCAGCAATCGCCCCGACATCGTCGAAGACAATCTTTCGGCCACGCGTATGAATTTCTTCCTAACACAGCAGATATACGGGGTTCCTCCCTAGACATGCTACGGGAAAATGATGTCTTTCCAACGGAAATCCTGCAAGCAGCTTCGAGCTGTCTTGATCATTCGGCGCCTAATCCTGCAATGGCTGCACCTACCACGGGTATGAACAATGCGGCCTATTGCGAGACGTCATCACGGTCGACTCAAATGCAGTATTTCGACGGCCATAAAAAGAGAAGTAGCTCCGGAAGAACTTGACTGTGAATGCAATTACGACTGCAACCTTCACCATGTACATAGAAAATCGGATCAAGCATTCTAGAGTTAATGTGCTAAGACTATTCCGTGTGATCTCACACTGACATACGTTTATAGACGTTTTAGCGCGTCCTTTCATTTTCTTTTCTAGTGCATTCATTCTTCTCCGGGATCGGCGTATGAGGGTCCACACACATAGAACTAGCAGAAAGAGAAAGTCGTGATACGGCAACATTCAAGCCACAACGTGATTCGTGGCGCTTTCCGAGACTTCTCGTGGTTGTTCGATAAAAAAGTACTACCTATCATATTTAAAGCGTGGTTCTTTGTCCGTGGTCTATGCGAGAAACACTGCTCGCATCTTCCGTTCCAGTCGTTAAAGAGCAACAGCTCAACCGTGAATGCCTACACTTTGGACTTGCTGGTTCGAAGGGACCAAGATTCTTCTACACTTATTGGCACAGTGATTCCGTCGAAAGAGGGATTCGAGCATAGCTCCGAATCGAATTCCAGTTCAGACGTTTTCTCCGTTCGCACGGGCTTTTCGGTATCCTCAGGAAACAGTGGTTTTCCGCAGTATTTGACTAGCCATGGATGCAACATGGCCTGTCGCGCTGACGGTCTATTGGCAGGGTCCTTTTGTAGTAAATATTTACAAAACTCAATTGCCATCGGGTCCACATTCTTCCATTTGGACTCTGGGAACTTTGGGAGAAGTTCCGATTGTGTCATCAGTAGCTTGACTGTTTCCCGTTCATCGGCCTCTTGAAACGGCAAGGATGCTGAGAGGATCAAGTAGGCAATCACTCCCACACTCCATATGTCACACTTATTGGTGTATCCCATGGTATCATGGGTCAGCACCTCCGGAGCAACATAGTAGACTGTGCCGACACATTCCTTTAGAACTCCCATGGTGGAAGACTCTTCGGTTTGCACATCGCCATTGTCAGTCGATATTGGCGCGGCATGCCTCGACAAACCGAAATCGATGATCTTGATTGATCTAGGATCATCAGGTCTCGCAAATAAAAAATTGGAGGCTTTCAAATCTCGATGAGCAATATGACAGTCTTCGTGCAGGTACCGAATCGCATCCAGAATGTTCCGTACCATCCAGGCGGCATCCTGAGATGAAAACGTTTCTGGCGGTGTGCGCTGTGACATGGAAATCACCTGCTGGTACAATTCTCCTCCTGTCAATAATTCAGTCACAATATGAATGTTTTTCCGATCCTCAAAGACGTCCACCAATTGCACCAAATGCAAATGCCCTTGGGCGCGTTCCAGATTGTTCACCTCTTGTTTCAGAATCTCCCTTTCCTCAGCTGGAACTTGAGCCTTGTTGATGGTCTTTACAGCGAAACATTTTTTGGTCTCTCTGTGTTGACATTTCCGTACGATACCCCACGAGCCTCTCCCAATCACCTCTTTCAAAACATACGTCGATCTGATACTCCTTTTTGTTTCTGGGTGGAGGACGAATGGGATGCTAGTCGTTGTGTTCTCATCGAAACTGCTGTCCCTGCGGCTCAGACTAGACATTTTCTTGATAAGGAAAGCCATGGCAACGTTGACGACGGTGATGAAATTGGAGTCGGGTGTCTGTCTACACTTGTGCAGATGTTGCTGGTTCTTTTCGTCGTGTATCGAAATATTTTCACTACGACGTAGCTTGTATTTATGGAGAAAACGAAAAAACAACAGACATGACCGACAACATCATGATGTCCACAAGTGCCATGTAGGTCTACCGGTAGTCTACTCCGAACTCCGAACGAGCTTGAACTGAGTACGGTTGTCCACGACGGTATACGTACCGTACGTCGCAACAACTACCGGTAGAGTCGTAATCGGAGTAAAAGTAGACTACCTAGTAAAATAACGAAGAACAAAGTGTACCGGTACTTCAGTACTACGTCGTCGTACGTTCGTCGTGATGGACCTGTTCTACTTTACAGTTACGACTACGGTAGTACAGTTAATACAGAGGGGATAGAAGTGCCGTGTCGGTCCTCCGTTGTTTCGTAGAAACTCGATTTTTCAATCGTTTTAACGAGTACTACGTATACGACGTACGAGTACGGTACCGGACGTTGTTTCGTCGACTTTTTCGTGTCGGGTTTTATTGTTAATAACTGGGTTACTTCAAATTGACTCTGAGTCGTGAAATGTGAAGTAGCCTCTGATGAACTCTTATTTACTGTTAATAATTAGTAAAACTACGACCAAAAACAGTTGCTCGGTGGACGTCGCAAGTCGCAAATCGCGCAAGTCGGACTACGTAAAATCATCACAAGAGTACTATGCCGTTGTGCAGTTCGAATTCCCCTCTATGATTTATTCGATCGAAATCGAATAGTGGCAGGAGTGTGATAGCAATGAAATCAACATAGGTCAAGATTTATCTTCTCCACATTGTAAACCTTAAGTGTGCCTTTGTAGCCACGTCTTCCCCATCCGCGGATGCATTCAAAGATTCTCCATTTCTCCTGCTGGTGCTGTCTTCGTCCAGTCGAACTTTCAATGGAGGACTGGCAGCTAATATCTGGTGGGGCGGAAATTTTTTTTTGACACTCTCTCCCCGAAATGGCCTCACGTATATCAAAAGAGCTTGCAGGATAGTTTGCCTTGGCTCTTTGTGACGGAGGACCGATGTTGGATCAACTGCGTGCTGCAAACATTCGAATGGAGTTTTGATCGTCGTGTGATCGGAAAATCGCCGCGATGAGAAAGAGAAGCGAAAACAGTTGGATGGAAAAGAATCTTCATAAAGATGAGTGTGGCGTCTTTGGGAGGCAGTACAAGGACGTCACCCCAGTTGGTGTCAGAGAACTTGTTGTCGTCCGACTTATCCGCAAACTCGTCGTTGATTTTATCTGGCAGCTATGAACAAGGAACAATGCATAGATGCACAACGCAGTAGATGCGTTGAAATGTGCGTCGCGAGAGCGGACGATAGTGGAGTGGATTTTTGTTGCTATGTGAACGACTGCTGAGTTGGAAACGCCATCGCGGACACAAGTATGTTCAAGTGTGATGAACTGGCTATGAATCGGGTCTGAATCAACAGGGCTGGTGAGTTTCTGTAGCTTTCTTTTGCCCAATCACAATATTGCAATATTGTCAATCTAGAAGGGCTGCACTTCTCTCTCTGACGGTATGATGACAGTAATTTGCACACTGACCGACCCCTCTGAGATCCATGATTTGAGGAGGTGAAGCGGAAGCAAGAGCAGCCAAATTAGATACCGGCGCTTGACGATACCATTAGCCGGCGAATTCACGGCACAAAAATGTTATTGAAATGTGAGATGGCTGTGGATCCGCGATGTGAAATTACGTAGGATGGTTAACACGTCGATTTTTGTCTGCATTGTTTACAGTTAATGATTGCACCCGACCATCGCCGAGCAATTGCAAAACTTTGATCCTTTTTGCTTTCGAGCTTTTCTTTTAAACAGTCTTGTGGTAAATCAAGTAGTTGAGAGTGATATTACGGCTTAACTGTAAGTATTTAGCCTATACTATCAAGCAGTCCTGGAACTTTCACCATGCCCTTTTCTTGCCATTCCATGGTCCTCCACATTCGTTCGATTTCTTCTTCAGGCCCCTGTACAATCATTGAATTTTCGGTTTCATCATCATTCGCTTCCAATTTGATGGAACATTCATCCACCCGGTCACCTGCTCTCCAATAGTACAACCCTGCGTAGGGGGAAAGCAATGTCAACAAGAACCAATTTGGTTGTCCGATGCCTGGCAACTCTGCAAAGGACCCAAATTTCCAAAAATTGTTGACGTTGTTGGTGAGTAGAGTCGACGACAACATTAAGAAGCAACAAGGGTTTCCTATTGTTGTTACGTACCGAAATTTTGAAACTGAATTTGCAAGACCAATGCCAATGATGCTAGACCCACTGCAGCACAAAAGACGAGGAAAAATGCTTGGGATGTGCTACGTTGGACGATTCCCCGGAAGGTAATGGTTTCACCCGCGTCGACCACTTCGTAGTTGTTGGCTTTCATGTAGGCCATGATTTCTCCGGCTTGTTCTCTCAAACTTTTTCCACCACCGTCCGCCTTTTCTCCCTTGCTCACGTAGGTCTTTCTCTTGACTTTGGCAGTAGTGGACCGCTTGATGACACTCCACAGTCCGGGGAACGATGTCAAGTACAGGCCGAGGATGACGTAATAGGATGCTCGACTGTAGGAGACCTCCCCCGAAGTTCCAGGAATGTAATCTGGCGAGGCTGTCGTTGTTGTTGCATCAGCAAGGAGTTGAGAGGTGGCATCGAAGAAATCTACTGGCGAAAGTCTTGTGACGAAAGACGATTTGGAGAATTGAGAGCCGACACGACGATGGATATCGAAGGAAGACGGAGATTTCAACGAGAAGGCATGGCAGCAGCTGCTTTGACGCATCATCGCAAGCAAGACCAATGGAAGAATAGCGAAAAAACCGCGATTGTGGTTTGTCATGGTCACCATTGTTTGGATTTCTGGCTTGCTGTGGAAGTAGAGTTTAGTTGTATCATAGGATGCCGTCGTTCTGACGCTTCCCCGACAGATAGGATTTTGATTCACTGTCAGGATTGGTCGTTCCGAGGTTTCGACGTTTTCATGCTGTGATGATGACAGTGACAGTGAATGACGAACGCGTCGTAACTTTACTTACAGTTAAACATCAACGTTGACGGGATTCATCGAGTCCTGTCTTTTTGTCTACTGCCGTCTGCCGTGTTATACTGTATGATAAGTGTATTGCGTTCCACTGTATTGACGGGGTAAATTCGATTCACCGTACGTAAAAGTACGGTAGTATGGAATCTACGACTACCGGTAGTACTATGAATGATACATCTCATCAACTCCCTCCAAATTCAAACCGCCTCCATTCCCATTCACAGTCAGTCCAGTCCAGTTCAGTCCAGTCCAGCAGCTGCAACCATGGGAACAACGACGACGATAGAAGAGTTTTATCGTCGACAAAATAAAAGTTCCTCAAGAGAGTATCAAGAGCAACGGCAATGCCAAAGACGTCCATTGTCACAATCGTCCATATCCGTGAATGTCCAAGCACGGTCTGAAAACACTTCTGCTCCAGCGGACAGTATCAGAAACAGAAGTAGAAACCCCTACTGGAATCCATTTTTCTCGTTGCTTTCTTTGGAGAAAAAAGCTCTATCTTCCGATGACGATGTTGGTGATGATGATGATGATGAAGCGGATCAACTAGAAGACGAAATTGATCAAGAATCACTCTTGCAGCAACGACACTATTCATCATCTCAACAGTCGTCGAAGCAATCTCGTGGGGAGTCCATTATTTCTCTTTACACTTCTTCGGATAGTCAAGCGACTTTTATTGAAGCAAATACACAAGCAAAACACTCGGAAGTGATTCAGTTTAGGGCAATACAACCCAAAGATCGGATCCAAATACAACAACTTCATGAACAATGGTTCCCTGTCGAATACCAACAAGAATTTTATGACGATCTCTGTTTACATCAACGCATGTGCCATTCCGGCCATGAACTGTATACCATGGTGGCAACAATCCCCAAGACCAAAAGTGACCTAAAAGACGGCAATACAGATGATCAGTCAAACGAGAATATGAACAAAAACGACGACGGTCAGGTCCAATACACCGAGGAGGAAGAAGAAGATCCCTTCAACTGTTCATCATCTGACGAACGTATCATCGCCTGTTTGGTTGGTTGTGTTCTCGGTGCCCACAAAATCAATTCAAATAGTCGGAAATTGCTTGTTCCAGCCTTTCCACAGAAACATTCCAAACTTTTTTACATCATGACATTGGGGACAGTTTCCGAGTATCGACACTTGGGATTGGCCACACAACTTGTCCAAAACGTCATCCAAAAGATTGTCCAACGGGATGCTGAAATAGGGACCATCTATTTGCATGTCATTACCTACAATGAAGCAGCTATTCGATTCTATGAAGACAAGTTGGGCTTCTGGAAAGTTCAAGAAATCCCACAGTATTACTCTATTGACGGGAATACATACAACTGTTATCTCTATGCCAAATACTTTCATGGTAAGCATTTTGCTACATTTGATTTCGATATTGCTATTACAAGAAATCCAATCAAAATAATGATTCCCAATACAATTGCTTTTTTTTCCCTCCACAACAGGCAACAGAGGGCATTTGGATTTCCTAAAGGTCGTCACAAGATGGTTGACTTCTCTTTGGGCATCCATTTCATCCCAAGTCATGTTCAAGAGCAGAAACTAATTATTACAAAGTCTTCCTCGCAAGGCAAGTATCACACACTCATAACCGTTCTCATATGATGTATTTCCGGCTGGATGCAGACGGGATTCAATATTCTATTGCTCAATCTTGCTTTGGTTGTGCCACCTTTCGACCCCTGTAAGATTATAAACTAAAGTATCCGGGGAAAGGAACTTTTCCTCGGTCCTTTCGTTAGCCCTCAACTACCATCTGCGCATGGCAAGCCTTTTCTTGGATCCAGCAGCTGATTGGAAAATCCTTCTCTGTTGCTGAGCACAAACAAACCTGCCACTACGACATCTGAAACTGCCCTCTTGCCTTTCTCTCGGGCAGTCCAGGCCGCCACAAATTCGGTGCTTGAAATTTAGAAACACCTACTGCCCTCGATACTAAAAAGTCGATTTCTTTCACTTCGTGGAAACGTTCCTTTCCAGCCGACGATTCTCTCCATATATTTACCTTCAAACCACAGCATGGTTAAGCTGGAAGCCACCACATTAATGGCGCTTTTCGGCGGGGAGATACTACACTGGCATGGGTTGCAAGTGCTCTGCTGGAATTCATCCATCACCGATCGTCGAGGATGACTGTCTCAACTTTGAGGAAGCGTCCATGCAAATTGGGATGCGATATTTGAACCGGAAAAGTCTACTTTGCCAACTTCCGATCCCTGTATGGTTAGCAAGGATCTGGGGAAATGGAACTTGTCCTCAGTCCTTTCGTTTGTCATCAACTGTGATCAACGACCATCTGTGCACATTTGATTGTCGGGGAGAGCTGATCTTGTATATCTGGAAACATCTTCTTTCCTTTCTCTCGAACATTCCGCGGTGCGTCACAAGCTCGAAGTTTGAATCCTATTATACTTACTGCACCCAAAACTAAAGTGTCGGTTTCTTTCACTTGATGGAAACGCTAACTTTCAGCCGACATTTCTCTCCACAAACCAAGCAAATCAACTGTTACCACATTTGTCTTTAGGCGCGCATCATCGCTCAGCTTTCTAGTGATCATGCTTTTCGGTGACGGGTTGATTCTACGATGAGTTGGATTACACAAGTGCTAACTGTCTGGACGTTGCGGAAGCGTCCATAAATCTTGTGGTCCGACGCAAGGCTGCAGCGTCTTTGGGTGTGCAGCCGATCCAAATTCGGAAGTGGACTCACAACCGACCAGTAATGCAACAATGCCCACGAAAGAAAAAGTCCATTTGCAAAGGAAGGTTGTCAGCACTCAAGCATCTTGAACAACCCTTAATTGGTTGGTGCCTCGATCAACGAGCCGAGGGCATTCCTGTCACCTATGCCTTGCTACAAATCAGGGCAGGACAACTTGACGAGGAGTTCAGACAAAGACCAGAAAAATCTCAATACCACATGATCCGCGCCCTTTGCCGTGCAAACGAGATTGTTCTGAGATGTGTCACACACCAATCTCAACGGCGACCACAAGATGTTGCTGATGAGGCTTTGGAGTTCCTAGTAGTTGAGAGACCAATCGTTGGTGCCCCTGGAGTCAACCTTGATGTGGTCCTCAACATGGACCAGACTCCTGTCTTTCTCTCCATGCAACCAAAGCGAACACTCAATTTGAGAGGAGAAACGACAGTCAATGGAAGGAAGACATCAAACTCCACCAACCGAGTTACAGCGTCATTAGCTGTGTCAGCAAGTGGCCTGAAATTAAAGCCCATGCTTATATTCAAGGGCACTCCTAACGGACATATCGCCAGGAGGGAACTTCCGGCACTCCCACAACGTAACGAGCTCGTTATGGTGTGTCAGGAAGCTGCATGGCAAGATGACAACAACATGGCCAAGTGGATTGACCTGTGCCTCGTCCCATACCTGCAAGAGTATGGCCAAGGCGCTGCAGCAATCCTGTACCTTGATGCATTCACTGCCCATTTCAGCGCATCTACAAAGGCAAAACTGGAGACACAGGGCGTCCAGTTGAGAGCGATCCCTCCAGGATGCACTGGACTCGTTCAACCCATTGATGTCGGCGTTGGAAAGCCATTCAAAGATCGGGTGAGACAGAAATGGATCGAGTGGATGATGCGACAAGACGCAGAGGCACCAGTCATGACCAACGCCTCACGCGCCGACTGTGCCGCTTGGGTGGCGGAAAGTTGGAGGAACCTTCCGCAGAGCATTCTTAAAAACAGCTGGAGAAAGAGTGGATTCAGTTGGTTTCCTGCTGATGTTGACGATTCCGAGGACGCCGATGCTGAGATTGCTGATGTTGATTTTGCCGATGCTGAGGACGCTGAGGTTGCTGATGTTCCTGATGTTGCTGTTGCTGATGCGGCTGAATAGACGATCAACCAAAACAAAATAATTATTGAGATGGAAAAACAAACATCCATTTATTTATGTATCTAGAGTAAAATTTCTAGTTACTTTCTTCATCGGAATCACATCTCTCAACGAATGCATTCAATACATCATCGCCTACCATATACTTGTCGATAATTTGAGCAACAACGACACCTTTGTGCTGGGTCGAATATTTGTTCTTGGCCTTGTGACTGGTTCCCCAAAAAATGTCGGTAACTTGACAAAGACGCCCTTCCAACCTCTCTGAGTGCTTCATGGCAGCAGGGTTCACACGTCCAACAATACATCGGTCAATGCCTTCAGTCACCCACACAGCAGCAATGATAGTAGCGTATCCCCCCGAAGCTAAAATGCAGAAGGACAGGACGATAGTGATGTGATGAAAAAAATGAAAAAAAATGGACAACAAATTAAGGGACAACAAATTGGACGTACTAGATTCGACAACAGTCTTTTTCAACCGGACAACAGTATCATAGTCAATGTTAGATCCGCAGCTTGAATGGTGTTCGCAAGAGCAACCAAAATCGGGGCTGCTAACACCAAAAATGGCAACAGAAGCACTGGAGGAAGTTGTTGTTGTCATGGCATTCGAAATAAAAAAATAATAATAATATTTTATTGTAAAGTTTCAGTTTTTCCCATAAGGTGCAGCTTGTGGTGACGCCGATCGTCGAACTATGACCGGCGCGGAGCGCTCGGACGGAATCCTGAAAATTGTTTTTTGGTAACACGATTCGGAAGTGTGAGATTATTATTTTTGGGAACTGGTACATTTTGTACATACGTAGGGGGGGGGGTACTATTAGGCCCGGATACTATCCTCCTTGCTCTACGGTACCCACGACGTATTTACTACTCCGGAGTACGTCGTAACTACCGTAGTCGTACGTCGTATGCATGCATAGTGAGACGTGAGACTCGTGTCTCGCATTTTTTCCAGGTTCTTTCACATAATTCTCCCTTCACAAAACAAAGTCATCTCCATGGACGTCGTTTGGTTAAAGCGGGATGTTCGACTCCACGACCATGGCCCTTTAGCAGAGGTCGCTCAGTCAAGGAATCCGTTTGTGCTGTTGTACCTCTATGAGCCAGATCAGCTCCGGGAACCCACTGTTCATGGATCCCATCTTCGATTCGTCCACGAGGGATTGTTAGATCTGGAACGACGGTGGAAAAATGAATGCCCATTATCCGGGAATACACTCAAGACAGGTGGCAACGAACAAGCCGTGACATCATCCCATGCAACCTTCGAGTACCTCACTATTTGTCACAATACCGCCATTGCTACTTTGGAAGCAATACATCGGACGCATCCGATAGGTCGTCTTTTATCTCACGAAGAAACCGGACACTGGCAATCCTACATGAGAGATCGTGCCGTTCGAAAGTGGTGCCGATCAAACAAGGTTAAGTTTGTGGAGTTTAATCAAACAGGAGTCACGCGAAATCTAAAATGTAGGGACGACTACAACATATTGTTTAATGCATTCATGGCAAAACCAAGACATCCCACACCCAATGTGGAATCGTTGCAAAGTAGAGTCGTCCAGCTTCGGAATTTACCGGGATTCATCGGGAACCTAGAAACCAATAACATCACCCAATGGGACTCTATCTTTACTGAGATTCCAGCCGATCATCGGCATGACCGACATGGGCGCCAACAGTTCGGAGGAGAAACAAAGGCGCTTGCAACAATGGACTCATTTTTGCAGGAACGAGGATCCAAATTTTCACAAGATATTTCCTCACCCAACACAGCTTGGAATTCCTGCAGTCGGTTGTCGCCGTATTTGGCATGGGGCCATATCAGTTTGAGGTTTGTCGTGCACTCATTGCAACATCGACAAGAGGCGCTGAAGAGAATGAAAGCACAAGGGAGGAATACCGGTACTTGGCTTCGTTCCTTACAGGCCTTCTCGTCTCGGTTGCATTGGCGAAGCCACTTCATCCAAAAGCTTGAAAGCGAGCCTGTCTTGGAGCTCCGTGACCTCTGTCCTGCATTCCAACATCTGCGACGGCAAGATGACGACTGGGTTGAAGCGCGTTACGTTGCTTGGTCGACGGGAACAACCGGGTTTCCTTTCGTTGACGCTTGTATGCGATGTTTGCTCGAACATGGTTGGATAAATTTTCGCATGCGAGCCATGCTGGTTTCTTTTGCTTGTTATAACTTGTGGTTGGATTGGAAACGAATCGCACCTCATTTGGCAAGGGTCTTTTTGGATTTTGAACCTGGTATTCACTATCCTCAGCTGCAGATGCAAGCTGGAACGACCGGAATCAATGCCATGCGTGTGTACAGCGTCACTAAACAGGGAAAAGACCAAGACCCCACTGGAAAATTCATTCGACGCCACGTCCTGGAGATGGAACGAGTGCCAGATCAGTACATACACGAACCATGGAAGATGCCTCAATCCTTACAAGAAGAAATTCAGTTGACAATCACCAGTCGTGAAAGAGCAGACCAAGAAGTATCACTCATAGAATGTGCAACTTACCCAGAGCCCATTGTCAACGAGCAAGAATCTGCCAAGATTGCCAAGGCTCGAATGTCCGATGTGCGAAAACAAGAGTCCACCAAAAATATGGCAAAGGAGGTGTTCGTGAAACATGGTAGCCGGAACAACAGAAGCCACGTGATGAACAAACCGAAGAGTGGAACTGGAGTTTACACGTTGGGTAAACAGCCAATTTCACTTCAGGACAATCAACCTAAAATCTCTGACGTCTTTGGGGAAATGATTGGCGATTCCAAGAAGAAACCCAAACAAAATAGAAGCGGCGAAACCAAACGTTCATCTAATACAATCACCCAAGAAAGTGAATTATTGCAGAGCAGTTCTACACATATACGACAACCCAAGAAATCAAAAACAACCACCGGTACAATGGAGGGAACGGGAGGGAACGCGTTTCTATCTGCAAATGCGATTTCCTGGAATTGCCTGGCTTGCACTTTTCGAAATGAAAATAAGCCATTTGCATTGGTATGTGAGATTTGTGGCACGAACAGAGGAGAAAAGAGTAGCTAGCTCGAAAACCATAAAACGTTAGTTCAATTTGGAGAAAGAATAATATTATTCATCAGCATTCTTGTGTCGACCATCCACTCCTTCGTGGTCGAGACCACCTCCTCGTATCCGCCCTTCTTTTTGTCTCGACTTGTTGGCCACTGAATCTTTGTTCAGGACGAATGTAGATCGTCTCTTGGTGTGCTCCAAACCACTGTCATCGCCATCACGAAGAGCACAGATCTCGCGGCGTAGGATTTTGTATATGGAATCCATGGATGGTCGGACCAAGGGATCTGGCTCCCATGCACGCTTCATGAGGATTCGCAAGGGGGTACTCCACGACGAATCTAATTGTGGCCGCTCATTTCCATGTACAACTAACTCGGAGTGATCCTGACGGTTCATTCCATCATAGGGGAGATCAAGTGAGCAAATCTGCCAAAGAAGTAGCCCAAACGAGTAGACGTCGGCGGAAAGATTGTATGGCTCGCTTCTAGCCACTTCTGGAGCCATGTAACGGAGAGAACCAGTGTTCCCCGACAATTCATACAAGTCGCTGCATCCACTCTTCAAAGATGGATCCAACTCCTTTGCCAAACCAAAATCGAAGAGCTTCACATCGCCTGTTATTTGCGCACAAGAATTCAACAAGAGGAATCATCGGTGAGGAAGACAGTGCAGGCTTCCTTATGTCGATTGAACATGCTTCGTTTCTTTTGACGTACCGCGAATATCAAAGCCAATGTTGTCCGGCTTAAGATCTCTGTAAATAATTTGATTAGCGTGCAGATAATCCAGGGCAGCGCAAACATCAAAGGCGACGTGCAATCGTTCTGCCAGAAAGTATCGCCGTTTCTTCCCGACGCGGTCCACACTCAAGGATTTGTCGTAGTCACGCCACAGGTCAATTTTATCCTCCAAGGTGCATTGCAATCGATCCAGCAAGAGAAAATATCCACGTTCTTCCATTCCGGCAAAGCCTGATGTCCCAGCAGCAGCCATACCACGAAGCTTGATAATGTTGGGGTGCTCCAAGGATGCCAAAAACTTGGCCTCCTAAAAGGCGAATGGAAAGTCCGAACGTAATGTTAGATGAAAAGAACAATGGTCATTGCAAGTCGCAAATTTTGATTTTTTTAGTGACGCACCACTACCAAATCGGCTGCACCGGTACAGAATCGCGACGGATCGCTAATGGTGTCCATGGAAAGGAATTTCATGGCATAGCGACAATTTTGGGAGGATTCTCGAAAGACATGCTTAGCAATGAAAGCACGGTGTTCCTGTTGCAATGGCGAGGCGATTTTCTTGGCGTGTTCCGCTTCCTCTAGGCTTTGTACCAAGTCGATACGTTTGATTTCATAGACATCGTTGAAGCCGCCCGAACCTAAGAATTCACCAAGAATAACTTCGTTCCGTTCGAACCTGGGAATACACTTTTCCAGCGATGGATTGACGATTCGAGAATGTTTACTCATGTGCTTCGCAGCACGACTGGCGGCTTTCCAAGCTCGTTTGCCGATTTCAGTTGGATCCATTTGATCGTAGGCGCTCATGATGACGAAGACGTGTTGTTGCAGGAGTATTCTTATGTTTGGAAAGCAGTGAAGGTTGGAAGAGAGGACGAAATATCGTTTGGAACGATCGAAACGTCAAACAGCGATGGATTAATTGTGCTCGGTCAGTTGATGGATGACCAGTGCAACAAACTATGTGTTCTGTGTTGAGGGTGAGTAGTAAGAGGCATTAATAATAAGAGATCGAGAGGGATGGTAAAAGCTACAAAGATGCCACTTTTGCTTGGTGGGTCTTTGGTTCCTATCTTCCGATCCGTAAATATGACTCTGTCTATGACTTTTTACGAAGTCTTGGCATCCGACACTCATTAACTGTTGTACGACGTACATAAGGCCTAACTGTAAATACAACGTACGGTAGTTACGACTTACAGAAAACGGAGTCCTACGGACGACATCTTGAGGCATACCTTGATACGCAGCACTACTACCGGTACTATCATACACGTACGATACTACCGTAGGTAGGTATGCCCGTAGGTATAGGTAATTCGAAGTATGAGACGTATGATACCTTATTACAGTTAGCTACCTTCGGTAGTTTTCTGTAAAACTATTATTATTATATTATACGGGTATTCGGACGTCGTATAATAAAATACTCTACTCCTGTATTCTAATTCCAAATCTGCAGTTGGTTGGAATATGTGTATGATGATAGAGGTAAAAACCAGCTCAACGCTGCTGCCCCTACTTTTCGATACAACTTTGCACTCCGAATTCCGAGGCAGTCGTACATTCGATCATCATTTTCAGAACTGTAAATTACTAACAGTAAAATTACAGTTACCGGTAGTACCGGTATCATTCTACCACATGGTAAAAATTGCGCTTTAATGATGATCATTGCAAGATGCCAATCAGGAAGTAAAATCGAGCATCAGCATCATCATTCCCATCTGCTCTACTGCTAACTACTAGAGACCGTTTTCTTGTGTGAGCGTCAGAATCGCACCCTTGTCGTCATCAGAGAACGACGCGACATTTACTCGTTCTTTATTGATCGTAATCAAAAGAGAAAGTAATATTTTCTCCTTCAAAGAGAAGCGAAACTCCGTTTTTCGACTTCTTGTTGTCGACCGTTATGGACATGATATCCTCAAAACAGATTCTTCCTACTACTCCCACCACCAATCCTCAGCACACGACCGTGGCATCAACAATCGGTACACCGAATGCATCCTCCAACCATCGGCAGGATTTTGAAATAGATTGGATTCGTCGCAGTAACAGCAACAGTCACTTGGACAATGAAAAGATTATGGCCCAATGTTGGACAATTATCGGGGATGTGCCGTTGGATTTAGTGGGAGTGGTTGTGGTATGGTACTTTATTGGTGTTGCAAGTATTTGCACAACCAAAATTTTGGCCGATCAAGGGGTTCCACCGTTAGTTTTGACTTTTCAACAACTTTTTCTTGGGAGTATCCTCTTACGGATACATTTGGGGACAACGGGAGAGTTGCAGCCGGTGCCAAAAGCTGTGAAAGACAAAGTTCGGTCTTTCTTTGCAAGGACACGAAGAAAAGAAACGACCAAGTTGTCCGTAGAAAATGATCAAAACGATGAAGAAAATCCAGAAACGACAATCACCTCCCCTTCCAAAACCAACAACAAGGATGCAACTATGATTCAAAGCAATGATGACGCGCTGTTCATTCATTTTGGATTGATGGGGATCTTTGATGGGCTCGATTTCTTGTCAACTGCTATTGGATTCACCATGGCCAATGCTTCATTTGTCGAAACGGTCAAATCCAGTCAACCAATTACCACCACCGCGGTGGCCTTGATTTTTGGTATAGATACGCTCCAACGAACAGAGGCAGCGGCCATGGCTGTCATCGTCGCGGGAGTTTTCTGTTCTACTCTAGGTAACGCTCACACTCAAAATGATAATTTCGAAGAACATCGGCTATCATCATCATCATCCGATAGCAACATGACCATGGCACAATCTGTGCAGACAGCCATGATTGGCATTGCGGCCAACTTGATGTTTGCTTTGCGTGTGAATGCGCAGAAGAAGTTTCGTGCTCACCCTGAGGGACAAAAGATGAGTGATGCCAACATGCTTATGTGGATGCAGCGGATGGGATCGTTAGCCCTCGTGATTCCAATCCTGATTTGGGAGTTGCCTGGTGTCATTCAACGAACCCAAAACACACCCTTTTGGGACGAGCTGGTACCGTTTTGGATCCTCGTTCTTATCAATGCTTTCTGCTTCATATTGTACACATTAACCAATACATTTGTGCTGAGCAGGGTGAGTGTGGGGCAACATACCGGGCTCAATGCTCTTCGACGAATGTTTGTCATTGTCTTCACGGCGATTGCTTTTGGTGTCCCAATCACTCCGATGAAGGCCTTAGGAATTTTATTGTGCTTCAGTGGTTTCTCGGCATTTTCGTACTACCGCAATCAACAAGGAACGACGATTGGCACCAAGAAAGATAATAATATGGACGAAGTTGAGGAGATGGATCCCTGACGAGGAGCCTGGTGTCACCAGTGCGGCCACTTACCTAACTCCGGCAAGACCGAACCCGCGAACGCTGATGCCTAGTGTCGAAAAGTTCAATCATTGGGAGCATTATTGTGCATGAATTTGTTGCTTGATGGAAACGAGCAGTTATAATAGACTACGACTAGTAGTGACTCCGAGCTAGAATGTATCATATACGACGTAGCATGATTCACTACGACGCACCGTTCTTTTCGTTGATTAACTGTAAATGCAGTTCAGGGTTCAGATACGGGATATACCGTAGTAGTGTATGACGGTATGTATTTTAAGAAAGCTTCAATTATGTGCCATTCTACATTTCTAAAGTTTCGTTATTTTTCCTTCAACAACCGTTACAAAAGGCGGGTGTTGCTCGTTGGACAACAAAACAATAAAATTGTTCTCACATTTTGCAACCCAGTAGGAAGTTTCGACTTGTCAATTGTCTTTGTATCCCGCTTTTTCTTTTGTCTGCTGCTACGATATTACAGTAAAAATATTGCACTAATCTTCTGGCTGCACCATATCATCTCTATGAATCTGCTGTAACACCATTTTGCAGACGGAATTATAACGATGAGATTCGACGTTCGATATCACACCATGTTTTTCATTTTGGGATTTTTCACGTTCTTGTCGGCCGGGGGCAACTTTTACATGGCATTCGAACTCTCTCAGCTGTTTGGTTTGGCGGATTTCAACTCTCCGCATTCCAAAACTTCGCAAGATATGACACAAGATTCAAAGATGCTGCATGTAGTGACCACAAGATTTATGCAAAACCAACCCAACCTTTTGGCTCTTGGCAAAGCCAGGCTACGACTATTTGAAACATTTTGTTTGCCGACCGTGATCCATCAAGAAACCAGCGAATTTATGTGGTTTATCATGACGGATCCAAATTTACATCCGAATCTTTTTAGTCGGCTGAAGAGTCTCCTTGAACCATATTCAAATTTTTACTTGGTGTCCTCCAACACCAAACTTCTTACACCAGGGAATTTGACTCAAGGGATCGAAGCTGCACGAACAATTATCCATACTGGAGATTTGGAGCAGCTTTACTCCAAAATGTTTGATCAACACCGGCCATTGCTCATAGAAACGAGATTAGATGCAGATGACGGCCTCCACAAAACGGTGTTGTCAGAGATCCAACGCCTTGCCTATGAACTTCCCAAAGATGTCCGTGGGTGGCAGATCATTTGCAACCGTCTACATTTCGAATGGAGAAACAATGAAATTTTGGAAGAAACGAATCATACAATCCAATCTTCTGGAAAATTAAGGCTTGTGAGAGAGCACATCTGCACAACTCCGGGTTACTCTCTAATCAAACATAGAATCGCCCAGAGCATAGAATTTCCTCCTTGGCCAAAGATTGGGCATCACTTGATTACGCGAGAATGGCCAAACTGCCAATCAGAGGGGGGAGAGAATGTTACGCACGACTGTTGGTTGAAACTAGATCCCTATCCTGCGGCTATACGATCCAGAACAATCACTTCTGCTGGCATGTCAAGAGTCGAGCCGATGCCCGACGGGACAATGTATGAGAATCAAACGGAACTGTTTTGGCGAGTAATAGAAAAAGATTTTGGTATCTCCAGGCATGCTGCCGTCGATACATCTCAATTTCTTAAAGATAACTTGGCGGATATCGCCTTGGACAATTTGAAAGGACAATGGTGCGTTCAAAACATGGACATTTCGATGTTTTCGTTTGGAAAACCGGGGCTTCTCACTGTAGATATTCATCCGTATTTGTAACGATTTTTCAGCACATTTGGTCACAGCTGCAAAAACAGTAGCAGAGAAATTCTATTGGGATACGTTAACTCTACAGTCATGGTCAACCTATAAAGTGAACCATCGATGAACTGTTCCATGGTCCGCGGAGTTCTCATGGTCTGATGGCAGAGCCATTTGGAATGTTTGAATGCGTAAGTAGATTGCAGCTTTATTGACGAGAAATGACGCTGTTGAAGGCAGCCTGACTCAGGGTGACCTTTCCTGTTTGCTGAGCTCGCTTCTTTCCCTTCTTTTGCTTTTCAAGCAGCTTCTTCTTTCGACTTATGTCTCCTCCTCCCACCATCTTCCCTGATTTGACGAGAACGTCTTTTCTGTAAGCCCGAATTCTCTCGCTTGCAATAATTTTTCCGTCAGCTTTTGCTTGAATGACTACAACGAATTGCTGCCGAGGTAGAACTTCCTGAAGTTTCTGACAGACCACTCTAGCCTCGGCGTGTGCATTGGGCGTGTGACAGACGAACGACAAGGGCCCTACTGGATCCCCATTCAACAGAATGTCGACCTTGGAGAGTTTCGCTTCTCGTAATGGAGGATCTGCCTGTGTGGTATTCATGCTGCCATATCCTGCTGTAGATGTCTTTAACATATCATGAAAGTTGACCACCACTTCAGCCCATGGCATCTCGGCTTCGAACATCCAACTGTTTTCATCGATAGGTTTCGTTGTGAGATTAATTCCTCTCTTCTTCGTAACTAGATCCATGACCGCTCCCGCGTATTCCACTGGAGCCATTATTGTGACCTTTACCATGGGTTCCTCGACTTTGAATTTCGTGCCATATTCCGGCCAATCCTCGAGGTCTTCGACGATACAAGTTCGTGGTTCCGTGAGATTATTTTGTTTGCTGGGTAACAACGTCACGTGATACGGAACCTTTGGGGGTGTCACCACTGCTTCGATTCCAAATTCATCCTCAAGTCTCTGTCTGAAAACTTCAACATGAAGGAGTCCCTGGAAACCCACCCTTATCCCCGGACCTAGGAATGGCCCGCCACTCTCTGAACTGTTTGCTCCCAGATCAGCGGTCCGTGCCACTTCCAATCCTTTATCGTTCAGTGCCAGCCGCTCTACAGCATCACAAAGTTCCTCAAATCCATCTTCTTCCTCCGGATGAACGGACGCGTAGAGTACAGAAGTGATGGAGGAGTCACTCGTACTTGTGTTTTGCCCTGGGAGCAAAATATCGCTACCTACATCCCTGTGAAAGATCAGGATGGTTCCAGGATCTGCTTGACGCGGGTCTTTCAGACCAAATCGAACATATCCCATCTGTCCTCGATGCAATTTACCAGTTCGGAGCGTTTTGGGTAAGACGAGTCCAATTTCTTGTACGGCATAGGATTGCGCGGTCTTGGCGATGTTTTCCGTCTCGGAAGCGATTGCGATGCGATCTCCCTCATTCAAGGATCCAGAGAGAATCTGTACAATACAGTTGACTCCTCGAGAATCGTACCACGAGTCGACAACTTTGGCACGCAAGTGTTGGTTTTCACCTTTTTCGTTATCATCTGGAAGTGGTTGAGGAGGCGGGACTCTTTGACACACCGCATCCAACAAATCAGCGATACCTATTCTACTCCTTGCACTGGTCAGAACGATACTTTCTGGATCTTCCACCGACAACCACTCGGATACGGTCAAAGCCACGTCTATTGGTCTAGCGGCATCCAGATCAATTTTCGTTAGAGCTAATATGAGCTCGGGTGGATTCGTCATGGACTTAGCTGTTTCATGGACGGTCCAAGTCTGGGCCTGGGAGAAAAGGAAGAAAAAACACAATACAAGGAAGAGGGTTGGGATTGTTTTCTATTTGTGTCACTAAAGTGCATAGACGCATGGAGGATTGCCCTGTCACTCACCTGTATTCCTTGTGATGCATCGAGCAACAATACAGCTCCTTGTGCGAATTGAAGTGACCTCGCCACTTCTGAAGAAAAGTCGGAATGTCCAGGACAGTCGATACAATTGATCAACAATACTCCTTCTGGTCCGACTGCGGATGGATGGGGATAAACCATAGTGGCCGTGCTTGCTTTGACGGTAATCCCCCTTTCTCGTTCCACTGACAATGTATCCAACAATTCAATTTGTTCCTTTTCGGCTGGCATAACTTTGGGACTGGTACGACGATAGGAAGATTGTTTCGTTGTTGATTTATAAGATACATCCTTGTCCTTGGAAAAATTGTTTCCAGAAGCCGCTCGGAGCGCTTCTTTTTGCGACTCTGGTCCCAAATTTCCAGTCAGTTCCAACAATCTCGACGTGATGGACGATTTTCCATGATCAATGTGAGCAATGATACAAAAGTTTCGTACATCCTGTAATGGGATCTTGTGAATCAGATCCGGGTCTTGGAGAATCGACACCAGCCGATCGGGAATGTAAACCGGATTAATGGAGGAGCTGCCCGTTGGAGTTGCTTCGTTTCCGATGATTGTGCCATCTTTGTCATGGGAAGAAGCAGGAGAAAGCGTTACAGAATCAGTAAAAGAACGATGGAGAGATGCTATCACTTGTCGTTTCTGTTGCCATTGTTGGCCTTGACGATCGTATCGAAAGCAGCTGTTGTCGTATCTTCCCACGACGTGACCTGTAAATGACGAAAGTGCCGAAAAAGATTGACAGTGAAACGTCTTAGTCCGTAGAACTGAAAGTAAAGGACGGGCCATAGGCTGCAGTAGAGTGTTCCTTTCGGCCTGTCGAGTGTAGTAGGATGAAATGGTACTACTAACTGCAAAGTGGTTTGATAAATGAAAGGAGGCAACAACCACAACCACACAGGCACAACAATCCCGACAGTACAAACAGACTACCGGTAGTAGATTGTTTGATCGTCTCCTACCGTATCATGGCTACCGGTAAATCATACGACTACGGTACCGGTAGGAGTGGCAGTACCGCTATGTTTTGTTGGGACGACGTTCTTTACGACTAGGTACTAGGTACTACGGTAGTCTCGGTAAAATCAAAGAGTGCCATTTGCTAGTCCCATCCGCCCGGCGTGGATAACCGTTTGACTGCCGACTGCCGACCATGTCAGCCCAATGTCAAGTTCCTGTTTTTTGACTTGCCAGTGGCAAGTCAAAAAACAACAACAAAACGCATAGCAGCAACAACAACAACAGATAGGTTCCGGGCCGTTATTATAACTCTTCAGTGAAAGTCTATTTCCTCAACAAGTTCAGGGATGAACCAAGTATCCCTGTGTTTCAAACGGAGCAATGGAAGAAACTCCGCAACAGGCTCAGAGGGAAATTCCGAGAGGGAAACAGAGCATCAGGCAAACGAATGACAGAAGGTAAAACCTCCAGCACCCGTGAAGATCGTGAAGCAATGGCCACAGGATGTATTTGGCTTGGCACCGCTGAAACAGCTGAGTTTTGGCACCTCCTCAACACCAGCTACCACTGCAGTGGACGTGGTAGTTGTGAAGTATCTCTAATTACGGTACCCGAAATAACCTGTATTGCAGTCAATGAAGATGTCTATTGTCTATTGGTATGAAGTTTACCAAACCCATTCTTTCCCTGATACCCCTGCTGCGAAAACGCCTTCGCAATAACCTATATTGCAGTCAATGAAGATGTCTTTTGTCTATTGGTATGAAGTTTACCAAACCCCTTCTTTCCCTGATATCCCTGCTGCGAAAACGCCTTCGCAATTTCTCTCTCTCTCAAGATTCAGATTCGTGGCCAGAAGAAAAGATCCCTGCCACCACCAGGGGCCGGTGCCATAGCAATCGTGATAAGCTACAATGTTTCACTAATGTATTGTTTGAAGATATAATGTATTGTTGGAAGATGACACACACGAACGCTAGAACCCCAAAGTCAGAGAACTACTGGTAATGGCTTTACTTCGTCGCTATGAACAATTTCTAGACATTCTTCGAGATCCATCTCACCCGGAATATGGATAATTTCAACCGGAATACACAAATGAGGAAGACCTTGACCCTTTTCGATTCCCTGACAGGTTCAAAGACCATTTAAAGTCTGACGGATTCACCTCCATCCAAGATCACCTCTTCATTCGTCGAATTGAACGAGCCCTTGAGAAGGCAGGCGTCGACAAATCTATCTTTAACAAATGGACGTCCTGTGCCCGCAACGCTGGTGAAGACAGTGCGAAAGGGAAATTGTTGATGGACCCACGATGCTTCGTCGACCATTTCAATGCCCTCGCCTCGACAACTCAATCCACTCACGTACTCGTCCACCAGCTACGTCAACAGCTGAATGATGTAACCGATGTACTCCGACACATCATGTCAAACAACAACAACATGTATATGATGGCGAAGTCAATCCAAAGGATAGAGAATCATCTCATGGGTCCTACACTACCAACTCCCAATTTTCCTTCGAATGTCATCAAGTTCTCCAATGCACCCAAGGATCTCACCAACCGAACGTCGCTGACAGACGTAACTGGGGCCTTCTTTGTTGAAGATTATCGCGTTGGTTTTGAGTTAGATAAGAAGAGCGAGTCCCGGAATGACCTGGAACCCCCGGAGAGAAAACGCCTTCGCAACTACTTTGGCACCAACAAGCGCGCCGTCAGGATGGTCGTAATGCACGCAGACTCCTACCCCCTAGTCCCCGAAGACCCGTCAAAATACAAGGAAACAGTCAGAAGGATAGCGCTCACCAATAACGAGCCCCACTGCACCCTCACCCGTCGTATCCAACCCAAGATGACTCGTTGCCCCACCACCCTTGACGCAACAACTCGACAGTGTCGCTCATCTTCAGCTCTTGTCAACAGTGTTCTGCTGCGAAGTTCTATCCAAGGGATCAAAGAAAGTTCGCTTGTACAACAGGACTATTCATCAAGAGCTATCTTCGGTAGGTTCCACCAGCTTGAGAAGTTCAACACCTTTCGGACCAAATAATTCTTTGCTATTGTTGACATTAATGGTAATGAGATGATCATGCTCAGGGCAATTGCATTTCCCTTCCTTGCACTGTTTCTTCGTTCTGTAAACGTTATGAGGAATGGGGCCTGGGTTTGCAGACTTGGTTTTGTCCGCTGGATATTGAACCATAACTCGAACCATGTCGCGCTTTCGCTTCCTTCCTGTCATTGATACCTGGTTTTTTCCTTCAGGGGTTATGTCCACCTGCTCGATACCGAACAAATCTTCTTCGGCCTTTTTCCAAAGGCTATGCAACTGAGCGTCCTTCAGGCTCGAAGAAGGCTTGCTGTCTCTGTTCTCATGATAAAACAATGCAGGTACAACTGTTCGCAGCGCTTCGGCTTGGTTGAGCTTCAGCTTCAACTTCGCCTGTAAAGCAACAAAACGAAAATCGCTCCAATCATGGGTCCTCATCAGAAACGCTACATCTGGCCCAAACAATGTATCAGGGAAGCAGAACGGTGCAACCGCACCTTCGAAACGAGCCTTAACAGCTGCATTTATCCATGCAATGGTGGCAGCAGGCTTTTCGCCGCACCTGGTTGCAAGTACGCCGTAAGAAGACCACTCTGGTACCATGAAATCCACTAAAGAAGAATCCTGCCCAACCTGAGATCTCAGTATTTTCTGGAATCTAGTTTGGATAGAAGGGAGCAAGAATTCTTCAAATACCTTGCCCATCTCAGAAGAGGACGTGGTGCTTGCAACTTTCGTGGAGATGGAATCTTGCAGTCCGAAATAAGTAATGCTTGCCTGGACCGCAAGGGGCTCCCCAATTACAGCCTCAACAAAGTCAGAGTCCTTGTCTTGCAAATCCACCGAAGCGACACCCGCTTCAATCATGTCCGAAGCTTTCCTCTTCACCCGTTGGCGCTCCCCACCAAACGAGAAATCAAAGGTGGCTTTTCGAAATGCCTCCTGCGCTTCGAACCATTCAATGCCCTTCTTTTCAAACATCCTGCTGACAGCTGCGAAGGCCGATTTATCCTTTAAACTCCACGAAAACCGCATGGTCCCCTCCTCCTCTGGATTTGCAGTGCAAACCTCGATATAACGATTCAATGATTTAATCAGAGGTTGCTCTGCGTCCTCGAAGCTTCCCCGAGGTTCTCGTTTAGACTTTGTTTGCTTACTTTCAATATACGTCTCAATAAACGTTGCTACCCACCGTGGTCGTCCCTTCAACCAGTCACCAACATGATTGACAAGATCATCCTTCACCTTGCTTAAATCAAGGAACTTCCCAATATACTGGATCACGTCGGCTCGGGACATAGTCTTCAGTCCAACGAAATAGAAGAGGTGATCGTGTAGATTCGGTTTGACCATCAAAGAATTTGCCGCAGCTTTGTACGCCTCAATTGACATACCGGTCCCACTAAAGCAAGGATAATGGATTGTCCCTGCTGTCAATTGTAGGTTGGTCAAACCTTTGAGGAATGCAGAGTAAGCCGACCGCGGATCAGTTCCTTCTGTCGACAAGAACACGCCATTTAGTTTTTTCAAAAGCACCTGTGCCTCGTCCATGAAGCAGCTATTTTGGCGTTCCAGCTTGGGAACAGGAACCCCATCCATGGAATACTGAGACTTGTTGCTGACGATCTCCCGCAAGACATCCAGAAATATATCACATCCCAGGACATCGCTTGGAAATAGTTGGATTATAAGCCATTCGTAGCAGCTCAGGCGTCCTCCTTGTCTTGATGATAGAGCCGTATCGATCTGGCGGAATACTTCTGTCCGGACAAAGAGCAATGCCTTTAACAACGTTTGAACGTACCGAAGATTTTCTTCGCTGAGTTCTTTGCTGTTGGCACTGTCGTGGGGGATTGGGCTCATCACCTCGGAACAATGTTGGATCAAGAATACGACATCTTTTGAACCTGGATTGATGGTTTGGTCAGCCGCAGCAGACAAATAAAAGCCGTAGTTGTGGGAGAGATACTCAAATATGGTTCTCGTCTTCCCTGCGCCCGAGGTTCCGTACAAAGCGATAGGACCTATTTTCTGGGACTCGTCAATGTACTTGTAACCACTAGTTTCCTTGTGCTCCTCGTTTTGTAGGTCGTGAAGAAGTAGAGACGGTCTCGTTTTGTTCCCAATAAGAGCCGGTACACCGGTTTCGTTTCCTTTCCAATAACATCTCAAGGCGGCATCTTCGCTGATTTCGAAGGTTGGGAGCGCCGGCCGCTTGTAAGCCTTGGACCAATCTCGGAGATGTTCTGCTACCATGGCTTCAATAAGTTGCGACAACTGTGGCGCCTGCTGTTGCTGTTGCCGAGCGACAACGACGAGAGGGTTCTGCCCCGTTGTATTAGTCGGAATGGGATCGTACGGCTGAATCTCTCTGGTGCCGCAGGTGTTCGGATCAGCAACGAAAACCTCTAGCCGAGCAGCAGCAATGTCCTTCAACTCCGGCCATTTCGCCTTGATCGCATCCTTCAGATTTCTCACTTTTAAGCCTTCGGGTACATCTACAGCATCCACCTTATGATCATTTAGCTTGTACCAAACTTCCATCCTCATGGTGATGAATCGTTTGGTGCTGGTCGCCAATGAGCACTTATTACTGTTGTTTGGAATGTTGCGAGAAGCGAGCATCCATCGATCACCGTGGCCCGCCGTACTGTATCGTACCTACGCGGTAACAAATTCGAGCGACCCTCTTTAGCATGCGCGCGCCAGCCTTTATTAATAACCACTCACATTTAGGCCGAAGGAAGGATCTTGAAAATCCTTCTTCCAACGGGCCACAATCAATCCACCACGAGTCAATAGAATATTGTAGTACACGGTACTTTTCACGACTTCGGCTGCTGTCGATTGTTGACACTTCCTTCCCCATTGATATTGTTGTTTCAAGGCGAATCCAATCTTTCTATCATATTTCATCATCACTACAGGGCAACTGCTATTGAATTGATTGACTTGACCATGATGCTCCAAACATCCATCACCGCTCTAGCATTGTTGCTGCTTCCTGCAGCAAATGCCTCCTTCGACCTTGGATTCCTTCGAGGTGGAAGTACCAATTCTTTGGATCAATTCACTTGTACTTTGTCGGGTGGAAGTAAGTAGTGTACAAACGAACGGAGACGACCTGTTGGAGAGATGCAGATTTCTGAAGGTGGAATGAATGAAAAGATTGTCATGGTTTCGGGAACCTGGTACAAACTTGGCAATCATACACGGGGATGATGGTGTCATCGTAACGACAGACACGACTCAGATATTGCCTTTTTCCCGCTCTTGTCTCCCCTTCCATTGCAGCCGATCAAGACACGTGTGATGCCACCACATCGGAAGATGGAACCAAGTGTGTGTGGTGTTCGATTGCCTCTTTCGGAGTTTGTGTTTCCGAGGACATTGCCGAAAAAATTAAGGGACAAATCCCCGGATTGGAATGCGACGATGACAACAACACCGATGACGATTCGACTGCTACCGATGATATGGCACCAGCTACGGATGATACGGCACCTAATGATGACACCGTTCCTGGTACGGCACTACTTATTCTATATGTTTGTTCTGTGTGTGCACTTGAAATCTGTCACGTGATTCTAATTTTACACAACTTCGTTTTGTTCCGCAATCCAAAGATGATTACTGGAATTGCCTTAAAAAGTACGCTGATTCCACAAACTGTACCAGTCATGGATGTGCGTGGTGTGTAAGTAACAAAAACGTCGGGACCGTTGACAGAGATCAGTCTCCCAGTGCATCAAAATAAAAAGATACTGACATTTTCTACCTCTTGTCATTGCATCGGCCATGTCCGTATCCTGGGATAGGACACCAATGGTGGTTTTGGAATTTGTATGAACAAGGATGCAGCTGCCACTGCTTCCACGAGCGACTGGTTCGACTGCAAAATGCCTACGTTGATGCTCGACCAAGTCCAACAGATTGCTGATCCGTATGATCCATCTTGTATTGCGGTTACGTTGCAGGGAGATGAGTCGACCTGTAAGGCTACTGTAGATACTGATGGTAATGCCTGTGAGTGGTGCTCCATCGGTACTACAGAATTGTGCTTGAATGAAGAACAAGCCGCGCTGGCTGAACAGGTCGGAGCAAGTTGCAATGCTCAGGAAATCAACAACCACAATTTCATGGACCCCTATGATCCGTCCTGTGTTGCTGTTACTTTGCAAGGTGATGAATCTACGTGCAAGGGAACTGTTGATGCGGATGGAAACTCCTGTGAATGGTGCACAGTTGGATCGACTCAGCTCTGTCTCAACGACGAACAGGCCACAATTGCGGAACAGATTGGAGGATCTTGTGACAGCACTGAAAAGTCGGGGGGAATATTGAGTTTGTTCTTTTGAGCGGCCGTCGATAAACCCGTTGCTTGGTAAAAATGGCACAATCTAGTAGAAAAATCTTGCTTTTTCAGGTTACCCTGAAACTCTTATTCAGTACTCCCAGTAGGAGTTGTGCTATCCATTTCAGTGATCAATTGTTGAGAATCGAATGAAAACTCACAGTCAAGGATCGTTCGGCTTTCACTTTTTGAAGAAGTAGTAGCGCCTTGCGCGCGCTGGTTGGTGCAAAAACTGTTGTACGACTTGCTGTCAACCTCTCTGCGACTTTCAATGCAGTTAAATCAATTATCAAACAGTCGTAGTGAGAATTATCGCGATGACTTCACAGATTGTTGATGTGCCAGTACCGGTGATACAATTTCTCTCCGTCGCAATTATTACACTCCGCTGCTCGGAGTAGTAGTTTCTTGTTCGACACATAATGCAATGCACGAAAAATCCTGCAACTTTCCGGTCATCTTTCCCAAGACCACTTGACGTGGCTAAAAAGTACGACAATCAAAACCCGAAGTTTTCCACGTATGATAAAAAGAAGTCGCAATGAAAAATAAAAACACTGACCGGTGTGGCATCAATTGTTATGGCTTCCCACGTTCTTACTGACTGCGTACAACTTATATAGTGAAAAAACAGCAGAGACAGGTGAAAATCCGATGACAGAAGTGAAATGATGTGGATTTCAAAACCAGCGGAGATATGATGTGTCATCCATCCTGTTTTCTCGTGTGAGAAAAATAAAATACGTAGCTAGTAGTAGATAGAGGATGGAGGATACCTAATTAATTGTAACTTAATAATAAAAAATATAACGGATGCGGTCATCAACATCCCCGAGAGAAATCTACGAATAGATGGAACCGCGGTAAAATGAAATTCTCACAATATTTTTTCGTAAACAAGTGTTGATACTTTATTGGTTGCAACAGAGTCCACACTACAACTTTGACAATTCCTTTCCACTGATAACTCCTCATCCCGTCATGGCCCCGATCCAAAAGCTTGTGATTCACTCTGAGATGGAGCAAACGAGCGAAATTCAGCCGAAAAAGGCTTCTGGGGGTTTCATTCCGCGATCTTACCAAATGCCTTTAACAGGCGACCATAGGGGAGATGACGACTCCTCGTACTCTGAATCTACTTACGACAGTGACGACAGCGGTGAGTTTGATGACGAAAGCGTCACTCTTCAAGATCTCCTAGCAAAGGAGCTGTTTGGAAAGGAACATTGCTTGTACAATCCTTCAAGAGCCGCAAAACGGGGATACGGGACTCTTGAAAAGGTCAAGTCGCCTGTTTCTCTTTCCAAGACATTTCCCAAGGTGTCGTCGTCTTCCGATCTGATCGCGGCAGAGATGATGTCCACGAAAGAAGCGCATGCATCTTTCGGACGATTCCTTGCTCGCATGTCTCGCTCAATGGAGAACCTCGTTATCGACGCCGGCTTCCCTAAGTCTGGAGCAAAGGCAGCGGAAGACCTTTCGTCAGACACTCCCGTAACAAAACCCGAGGATTATCTCAAATCCCTCTTTGCCAAGCGCGGGATCGAGTATAAAACAGTGTCTGGCCCGACACTCTTCACTGAGGGATTCTTTCTTGAAATGAAGCACAAGAACTATGCTGACTACACCAACGAAGTCGCTTTTGCAGCAAGAAGAGGAGACATGGATTCACTCAAAGCTCATGTTGCTTCCGGGAAGACGGCGCAATGCTGCAATCGGCATAAGGAAAGTATCATCCACACTATCTGTCGGAAGGGACATTTCGACATGCTTCAGTATGTGATTCAAGAGGCAGGCGTTTCCATTCGAATCTGCTGCGATCAATATCGAACTCCTCTTCACGATGCAGCCTGGACTCACGAACCCAATTTCAAAATGATCAAAATGATTATTGATGCTTGCCCGGACTTGCTTTATGTTGAAGACAGCAGGGGTCATACGCCATTGGCATATGTGGCTAGTCCTCAGCATGAACAGTGGTGCAACTTCCTCAAGGAAAATCTAGATTGCATCTACCCCACTGCAATTTGATTGCCTCCCGAATCAAACTGCCTCTTTAAACTAGAATCAAAAATTAAATTTCTTTTAGCGTGCGCGCTTGGGCTTTTATACTCTATTGTATCACAACATCCTTTAGGCTTTCTGTTGTTACTGGCCCAGCGGAGCTTTGGAGTCGGTGCGATGTGCCTTGATCGTCAATCCAGACCGCTTCGCCGTTTTCATTGGCTCGCAGTGATGCCTTTACTCTGTCAAAGGCCTTCAAAGCTCCCTTACTTTTCATAATGGCATCTGGTTCGCTAGGATTCTTTCCTTCGACGTTGAGGAGTTCTCCGTTCGGAACACTTTCAGGCACATTCAACAATTCGACGACTTCCTCTTCCTTTTCATCGGACGCCGCCAGAAGCATGGCAGTACTTTCAATACCTCTCATCTTGGCCGGCTTCAAATTTGTCACTGCCACCACCTTTCGACCAACCAGCTTTTCGATAGGAATCTTTCCGGCCAGTCCAGCAACGACTGTTCGCTGCTCCGGACTGCCATCTTCTGAGACATCTCCGCAATCTACTTTACACACAAGCAAGCTATCAGCTTCTGGATGCGGCCCTGCTTCAACAATTGTAGCGACGCGGAATGCAACGCGGCAAACATCTTCCACGGGACCAACAGCGGTGTTCTGGCTGTTTTTGTTGGGTTCCCCGTCTCCTTGACCACGATTTCGTTGTTTGTTGTCGCCTTCGTCAGGCTTTGCCCCCCATGTGTCACGGAGAGTCACAACTCGATTGAAAGCGATATTGTCCTTGCCTGTAGAATCTTTGTCGATTGCAAAGTAGCCACTGCGTTCGAATTGATAAGCAAGGGACGATGGATATACACTTGGATCATTTTTCATCTTCTTCAAATGGTTTTCAACGTCAGTAGCGACACTTGGTTCGACAAGTACATCTTTCAGAACCTCAAGAGACCCTGGGTTTAAATCTTTCAGGTAGTCACCGCTCTCTTTTCCCGGTTCTTCGACCAAGAACAGCCGATCGTATTGGTTGACAGTACATCGCACAGCACTACTTCCTTCCACCCAATGTATTATTCCTTTCACCCGTTCCATGCCCTCTGGTGTATGACCAGATCGTGTGTCTGGCATATAGGTGCATTGAAGTTCAATGGGCTCCTTAGTTTCGGGATCACGAATCACCTCATCACATTGGATAACGTAGGCGTAGCGCAGCCGGACTGTCTTCCCTTCGAGCAACCGTTTGTATCCGTTTGGGACCTGTCCTCCGTTGGCCTCTCCTTCGGGACCATTCAGGTCAAAAAAGTCACTCCGTTCAATGTAAACTTCCTTACCAAAAGGAATGATTCGATTCCCCATTTCTTCCATCTTTGGATGACAAGGGACCTCGAAGTTTTCCAATTCGTCTCCGTTCCAATTGGTCAAAGTAACTTTGAGCGGTTTCAAGACACAAAATGCTCGTCGGCTTGTTTCATCCATTTCCAATCGTACACAATCTTCCAGTGCTGAAAAGGCAATGTTGGAATCGGCTTTTGAAATTCCAACCCGTTCACAAAAGAGTCGCAAGGCTGCCGGAGGAACTCCGCGTCGCCTCATTCCGGAAAGTGTCGGCATTCGTGGATCATCCCATCCATTGACATATCCTTGTTCCACAAGCTGAATTAATTTTCGTTTCGACAAGACGGTACTTTGGATATTAAGTCGACTGAATTCAATTTGCCGTGGTCGTGCTTGGATGAGACCAGTGGGGAGTAGTTTTTCAATTGTCCAGTCATAAAACGGTCGATGGTCTTCAAACTCCAATGTACACAATGAATGTGTGATCCCCTCCAATGCATCTGAAATAGGATGACTGAAATCGTACATCGGATAGATGCACCATTCATCACCCGTCTCTTGGTGGGATTCGTGTTTGATTCGATACAACGTTGGATCACGCATGTTGATATTGGGAGATGCCATATCAATCTTGGCTCTCAAGACATGTTCCCCCTCTTTGCATTCTCTGTTTTTCATCTGTCGAACATAAGCAAATACAGAAAGTTAGATTCCGCAATGATAAAGTCTCTCTCTCTGCTTCGGAATATTCCCACATTCTTCTTCAGGGGCTTACCTTTCGAAAGAGTTCCATATTTTCTTGGACACTTCTTGTTCGATAGGGACTGTCCCTCCCAGGTTCGGTCAGTGTTCCACGATACTCTCTCATTTCCTCAGCTGACAAGGAGTCGACATAGGCATCACCTTGTTGGATGAGTGCTTCGGCACATTGGTAAATGACATCAAAATAACTAGATGTTTTACGCACTGGACCGTCCCACGGCGCGTCTCCGTCGTAGAGGCCCGATTGAATCCATTTGACATCTTCCAGAATGGATTCGACGTATTCTTCGTCTTCCTTGCTGGGGTTGGTATCGTCCATGCGCATATTACAGGTTCCATGAAACATGCGTGCGACGGCGAAATTGAAAGAAATGGCTTTGGCGTGTCCCAAATGCAAATATCCGTTGGGTTCGGGAGGAAATCTTGTTACAACGGGTGGAATGGACAAGGTATTAGCAACATCGGTGGCAGCGGTATTAGTATCCCCTTCCTCACTCATGTTGAGTTGTGAGGGTGTTTGTGAAAGACCATTATTTTGTATTTTTGAGTTGCCATTGATGGCCGTATCGACTGGTTCAATGGTGCTGGCTGTCGCCACAGCCACGAAGGATGAAGGAGAGATTCCGGTATCTTCTTGAATGATTTTGGTAATGAAATTAGGAGCATAGGCAAAACCAGTGACAAAAGGAGTACCACCATTAGACTTGATTTGGTGTTGTTGTTGAAACAAAATATTGGATGCATCGTCCCACACTAACAGAAAGATCGCCGCCAACCGCCACCAGTGTGCAATGGCACTTCCTGCGAGGCGCCAAATCGGAGAAACGTTCGTCATGTTGATTCGTTCAATTTAGACTGTCAAGATTTTTGAACAAGTACACAAGAACAACAAAATTGTCCAAAACAGAGGAGCTGAATCCAAAAAAGAATTTTGTGTCGTAAGGAGAGAGAGAGGTGATGGAGCTGGTGATGAAACGTACTCCGTGTAGCAGAAGATGAAAGAGAGAAGAAGAAAAAAAGAAAAAAGTGAGGACGGGGCAAGTGCGTAGTAGATCCTTATCCTTATCTTAAAATATATGCAGCTTACGTCGTACTTCAGTAACTCACAGTCAAGTACCTCAGTACTTCCACGTGGCATAATTTTGGGCTGGTACGCTACACTATGGTATTATTACGTCGTACTACAGTCCTAAAACGTATGTATCATATGATACGAGGTGGTGGTATCTTTCATCTCTTTCATCCGTCAGGCCCCATGCGACATGCGATCGATTGATACAGATTTTCAAGATCCACCGTCGCCCATCATCCATCTTGATTTATGGCAAAACGCTCTGGTGCGACAACAGTCTTGACATACGATAGTAGGAAAAAGGAGATAATATTTCTTCCTTTGGAAAGAAACTGATTGAATCCTCATGCCATTGACTTCATCATTGCATTGATTCTTTCTCACCTTTCCAGAATGAGCGCCGCCCAAGACGCTCGAGATCCAGAGGATCCACTGGTCGAACAGACAAAGTTGATGACAGATCATTTGAATTGGACAGCCAAACAAGGATACATTTTGACGGGTGGTGGCAAAGCCGAGGAATATTATACTGCCGAGCGTGGTTTTCCTTTTGTTGAAACTGATCTGCCGCATTATCATTTGTTACAAGGTGATACCCACACAACCTTTTCCAAATGGAAATCATCCCAGCAACCGCCGTGCAAGTTGGTCTGTGGCGCTTGGAATCGGCCCCTCTTCACTGGAGGATGGAAACACTCGACTGATCAGGAGGAAGAAGTGTACAATATTCAAACTCACAATCTCTTTGTTGATTTAAGAATCCCCAAATCCCGAAACGCTGTCTTGCCCCCAGATTGTACATCGTTGCAAGAGTTGACGCCATACCAACTGCGTCTATTTGCTCGACAACACGTCTTTGCCGGCTTTACTGTTTGCAGTGAAGAAAATGGCAAACCATTAGCCACGCGTCATCATTGCATTGATTGGAATTTTGTGGGCGTGTCACGACCTCGACCCAACAAGTGGTGGATTCAGTTTCCCAAGGAAAGCAACGACAATGATAAGTCTTCTTCCGACTGCAGTAAATGGAAAGAGTTGGCCTATGCAAAGGACGATTGGGGACAACATTACTATTTTGAACGATGGGAACGATATCCCCGAGGAATTGACGATGAAGGTGGACGATTGGCGATTCGTTTGGCGTCTAGCCGCAAGCGCAAATCCACCGATGGTACGGATTCCACGGATGCCCACAGCCGTCCCTGTGATCAACCAAAAGATGGCATTTTGGTTTTGGTGGGAGATCATTTTAACTACATCACCAGTCGAGCCTTTTCTGGCAAAGAAACGGCCTACCCACCTAGTACCGTTTCTAGTTTGGTCCAGTTGGTCGATGAGGCTGTTGCGCAAGGTGATTTGGATACTGCACGGTCCTATTTAAGTGTAGAAGCAGGTCATGGCACTGTCTCGAGTGGATGGAAATTAGACTGTACCATTCCTCCGTGGAACAAAGGCCGGACCTTGTCTGAAACCATGGGTGGAGGGCCCACATTTGTGGAAGGGCCCGATCTAGCGTCATGCTCAATTCTTTGGAACGGAGAGAATTGGGAGTTGTATGACTGTAGCTTTGGTACTATTGATGAGCTCCAAAAGCTCTTTGAAGGTATATCCAAATGAAATTGAATGGTCCAATTTCGAGCATCCGTAGAACAATGGCTAGCACAAGAGCTAAATGCAATTAGTAGAGTTACACACCCGTTAAGGATTGCAATAGAGTAAGATTCCAACGGTCGGGAAGGAGCCATCCTTAACCATCTTCAGGGTTAGGATTTCATTGAAGTTCGACTTCTAAGACCCACTTTTGTGCGTCCAAACTCTCCACTGACATTCTAGACCAAGCGTTTTCTATCGGTGCACCTGTCACTGGTGGTGGTGCCCTTCCAAGTGTAATACAATATAAAGTCGTAGTTGAAGACAAGCTGTGTTGCCAGCTACCAGACCAATTTACCAGGTGACTTCAATTCTGGAGCAACTTTTGTTGGCAGAGAGCTGATAGATGGGTGAGTTGGTCTGGACGGTAGGGCTTCAACTACGACAGTAATGCTCTCAAGAAGTCCTACTAGATGGTTCCACTTGCAAGAGGGGAGGAGGAGCTGCAGCCATCAAGGGAACTTTTGTTGTTGCTGCAGGTTGTGAAAGATAGCTTTCTATTGTCTACGGAAACTGTGCTAGCTCACAGTGCAACAGAAGAGGTCGTCCCCCTGGTGGTGCAAGCTACTGCCTGTTGTCTTCTCTGCATGGCATCATGCAGTCATGCAGTACTACTGGTAGTATGGTATTAATTACTAGATTTTACAGTGAGTATGTAGTACTTCGAAGTACGATAGTATTTCCTTCCCATTTCCCCTCTACCTATCTCTCTAGCTAGCTAGTAGAGCCACCGTAGCGGCCGACGAGCCAACCAGCCGATCTAGTCGAAGGCCAGACGGCTCGGCCTGCGCAAAATCGGGTGCATATCATAGTCTGCCCTTTGTCCAGAAATGTTTACGACAGAACGTCGTACTGTTCTCCGTACGTCTTTTCCATTATCGTCACCTCCGATCATTTGGTTCCATGATGATGATACTACTAGCAGTGAATCAACTGTTGTGTGTTGGTTTTCTTATTTTCGTACTGTATGCCACAGCAGTGTAGTAGTACCGTGTCTGCTTCTATCCACATTAACATTCGTCTTGCTTGATAGCAATCCTGCCGACAACAGGTCAACGTTGAATAACTACAAACTATCGACGTGTTTACAGTTGTGAAATCCTTCGAATACCGACGTGATTTGGTTTTGATTTCGTCTGTCTGTCTGTCCGACTCTCCAGCAGCTGTAAAAGGGATCTTTATATTGTAAAAGTCATCATTTTGCTGGAAAAGAACCATGGACAGTAGCGGCGGCGGTGGCAGATCGTATTACCACCGTGGCGGTGGACGCCGTGGTGGACGAGGTCGGGGGCGTGGTGGCGGTGGTGGTCGAGGCAGAGGAGCATATCGCCACCAACCCTACGGTCGCGGCAACAACAACAGCAACAACAATCGAAATCGTAGACCAGGCAATCGTTTTGGGGGGGATCAAGTGGCTGCACAAGATCCTGAAACAGCCATGATACGACAAGTATCGTCCTTTGTCAGTCGAGTGGGGGAATTCAAGAATATTCGTGAGGAAACCATAATAACACCCGATGGAGATGAAACAATCACCACTGCAATCTCTTTGCGTCCATTGGAAGCGACGACCGCAGCCAACATTAATGATTTGGTCACCGTCTTGTGCTCGGAAGACAAAATGGAAATGCTCTTTAGATATCACATCATCGAGGACTCCCCAGAACTCAAGACCGATTCAGAGAGTTCCATGTCCGTTTTTCCTATCGCTCCCGAAGCCAAAGTAGGAAAGCTGGGACACGTCCTTATTAGTTGTGCTGCAGGTCTTCCTCTGCAAACGCCATGTTATGCCGCACTCACTCTAGCCATTCATGAAAGGATCAAAGCCACTCCGTGGCCAGGATTTGCTCATCGATGCGTCGAATATGCCATGCACCACATTTCAAAAGATTTGGATGATGCCTTGAGTAGCGGAAAGAACATAGCCCAGGAAGCCTGTCGCATCAAGTTGTTGCTACGGTTCATTGCCATTCTGGGGAAAATAGGGGTCGTCCAAGGATTTCAAAACGAACAAGCAATGAATCCCAACCAACTGACAGTCTTTGGTTTACTGTCACTGTTGGTGGAAGCAGCCAAAGCGGCACAACAACGCAATGCCGCTACGGTATCGTATCTTTTGGCGACATTGGTCTTGTCAACTATTCCGTATATTATGGAATATGTTCCACAGGAATCTATTGTAGAATGGATCTTGAAACCAATACAGACCTTGATGGGTGAGTACAAATCATCGTTCACTCCAGGCACTGGACCGTCGGCCATCCTACTGAAAGCGGAACAAGACGATGGCGATGGAAACAACGATGATGAAGAAGAAGACGAAGATGAGGAAGATGACGATACTAGTAGCCAAGTATGCGACAGTTTGCAGGATTTGTTGAGGGTGGTGGGCAAGATGCAAGAACCGTCCAGATTTCGTTTGCCAGTCGATTCCCCTTGGAAAGGGTTGACTCAAGTTGCAACTCCAAATCCTGAAAGCGGAGAGACAGAAACCACTCTAGTTACGTACACTGGTGAGTCCATTTACTTGTCCGTCGGCAACTTTCGTTCTCTCAAGCTCTTGCTGGGAGGGGAGGGCGACTTTCAGCTGGTTCCTTTTGATTTGGATGGAGTTGTGTTTGGCCGTCTCCCCATTTTTGGTCCCCCACCTAGCCCGGACGAGGAGGAGGAAGAAGAAACGGAAGATAGTTTACCACCAAATGAAAACCTTCAGGCGTTCAAGACTGGATTCGGACTGGTGGATCGATTTTTTGTTTCCGAAACACTTCGCGATTGCTTAATCAGCCACGAATCTTCAGTAAATCCAACTGGGTTACAGCATGGTAGCCCCAAGAGTGTGGCAGAAGAGGTGATGAGCTTGCACCATTTATTTGTGGGTGAAAATTCTGCTAAAGGATTAGAATACGCCATGGTTGAGACCATTTTTGGACTTGTAGCTCAATCCAGGGAACAATGTGCTCTGAAGCACACAACTGTCTCTCGGATTCTTCTGGAGTTGACAAGGCTACAACCGCAAGTTTTCTCTCCATCGTTGGCCGTTGCAATGACCAACCTCTTCGAGGACTATCTCCCTGCATTGGTTCCTCAAGCTAGGGACAACTTCAGCCAATGGTTCTCCTTTCATTTGATCAACACCGACTATCAGTGGCCCAGTGCTTACTGGAATTTATGGGAGCCATATGCTCTATCACCGAACAAATCTAGCAGAGGTGATTTTGTTCAACGAGCACTTCAATTGATGGTGGAAAATGTATCCGATCCTTCTGTCTTGGTGAGGGAGTGTCTATCGGGATCTTCATCGCTAACCAAAGAATTCTTCCCTCGAACAACAGCTACACATGTTGACCATGCAGAAGGGTCGGCGTTGGCCAGTCTCGAGACCGAGATTGAGAGAAGGGTCTGGGATGAACATGAAGATCCTGGTCTACTATCAGAATTCCTTCTGGGTGAGGAGGTTGCGAATGCCTTGCAAGATGGTGGTGGAATTTGGCTAAGGTCACAGATTCTAACAAGAGTATTGGTATCGCCTTTCATCAAGATCCACCGGAATTTGAAAGATATGCTTGACAATACTGAGAAGAACGACGATGATATGGTAGATGATATGGCTCTGTCCAAAGATTTTTTCTCATCGATTCTCAAGACGATCGCTAAGTATGGCAAGACTATGAAAGATGTTCTGCATAAAGAGTCTGAAATGCACGGCAATATTTCTCAAGGAGGCGCTCTCTGCCTACGACATGTGGAAGCAGTAGCCTTCTTCAATTCGAGTATGTTACGAGGGATTGTCGCATGTTTTGTCAGACATTCTGTCTTTGATGCTGTCGCTGTTGCACAATGGACCCTGGGCGATATTCTTGATTCTGGTTCTTCCTACGTTGTACCACTGTGGTGGGTATTCATTTTGGACGCGTTGCGTCTTGTTTCACTTCATGCCAAAGGCGCTAGTTGGATGGTCATGGATGGCGCTGCTGCAGAGAACGACGTTTTGGTGGCCCGAAATGAACTTCTGAAGTACGTCATAACTCGTGCTTGTACATTGCTTTCATTATCTAATGAGAAGAAACTGAATGCCATGCAAGTGGATTTGTTGGAAGGGACAAAAATGGTCACTTGTAGAGCTGTGGCGGTGTCCAAACCACAAGAAGGCTTGGCCTCATCATTGGCAGATCTCTGTACCGGATTCGGTGGCTCCTTGGCAGTGGAGCTGCTCAAGAATAGTCTACTTCAACTCTAACAATATCGTACTTGATGGATTGAATGAATCCACAATGAATGATTTTGTTTGTCTCAAAAGGAACCTTGCTTATCGATCACCAAGGAACACACTATTCATTCCAGGTGGTTGGTTATCTTTATGGTGAAGAAAACTGTCCTTGAAAGCTAGAGTTCCAAACCGCACACAGTACACTACCACATGACATGACGGTTGAAAGGTTGCTTCTTCTCCTATGTTTCTCAATCTCCCTTGTGTATGTAGATGTTCTACATCCCTGTTCCCTATGAAAACAAGACATTTCTTCAATAAGTTCTCATAAACGCAATAAACATAAAAATATGTAGAAAGGACTAAACAAACGTAGAAATGATATTGGAGAAAAGCCCTCTGCGTTGTTGCTTGGGAATCAAAATACAAAATACGGTAGATGCTTCTACTTGGTCAAGGGGAAGTAAGTATGCAGTAGGGAGCTACTACCGGTAGCTTCCGGTACCGGTAGAGTCTCGCATGGATGGATACTTGCGCAACGCTCACCGTTGTTTCCGTCAAAATTTGCATCGACCAAAAAAATGACTGTGAATACGGAAGGATCGGAGTGCGTACAACGTACCGGAGTAGTATTTTACAATAAATATATTATATTCAATAAAATATAGTGGAAACCATGACTACTATAATAATGTTATAATTATGAGTCTTTTTATGTAATTGATCGTGTATGAAATTGAAAATACTGCCAAGTACGGATAGCTGCATCGTCGTCGTCGACTGTTTCTTGTTGGGAAGGTGATCAGTTTTGGTGGCCCTTCGATATCCACTACTACCAAAAGACACAATATTATTGTTTTACTATATTCATTTCTGTGTATTCAATTCGAAGTCTACTATGGACCCGTCACCATTGGACGACGGTCAACCAAATCCAGGAGCAATGGAAGTGGTGCAGCAGGTGCAGGACGCAACAAGTGATGGCAACGCTGCAGTTGTACCTACCACCACGGAAGCAGTAGCAGCAGCTGCTGCTGCATCGGTAGTACTCAATCCACCGACAAAGTCTTCTCCCAACCATGACGACAAGGAAAAAATCGACGGGAGTGTCGTCAAGCGAAAACAGCAGGATAGTGATGTTGTGAAAGAGAAACCAGACGAATTGGCAGTGGAGACTCCTGCTGCCAAAAAACCAAAGATTGAATCCACTGCGGATAACGCCGCCGTTGTTGAAAGTGTTGGACAGCCGGAAACGACTCGAGTGGCTGGAACCAGTGAGAATTTTAAAGCGCAAACTTCCACGGAACCAGAACCAATCCTATCAACCGAAACAACTGATATTGCGGAGAGCAGTAGCGTTCCAAAATCGACAAGTAAAGCTGAAGAAAATAGTAATGATCATATCACAACAATGAACGGTAATTCCACCGTCCATCAGGACGGTGCAGCTCCTGGAGGACTCTCAGCTCTTGAAAATACTGGCTCTGTGGAGGGAACTCCATCTTGCCAAGCAGTCGAAAGCTCAGCCAAAAACAAGATGGGTTCAGTAGACCAGAAAGACGATTCAGAAATCTCCAACGTGGACGACAAAGGGCGGCAATCCAGCAACGAGGGAGAAGAAAGTCTCGGCAATACAATTACAGGTGACGTTGTTGAACATTACATCAAGTTAGACCCTTTGGTGTCACGGTCTCGTCCTCTAAAATCATTGAGTAAATCGGAGCTGGCAGAATTGGAGAAGCTGTTTGGAATCGACAAAGGAATCAACCGATGGGACGATGACTGGGTGGGAGTCGTGGCGTTGGCGGAAGAAGACGTCCCAAATCCTGACGCCAAAGCGGGAGAAAAGTCCAAGGCCAAACCCTTGGCAACATGGGCAGAAAGGGGCAAGAAAAGCTTGAAGTTACTCTTCAATTTGCTACGTCATGTGTATAATCACAAAAAGACACCCAAACAGGCCAAAAAGATTCTAGGAAATGCTGACCCATCGTCTTTTACGAGTCTTAACGAAGCCATTGGACGGCTGTCAATAGACCCGTTGGTGTTGCGTCAGGATGGATGGACAACCACCAAAGCGGACCAGCCGGAGGGAGCCTCCGGAGGTGCCTACAGAATCGGGGAAAAGGTCATTTGGCAGGGATATGTTGCCGTCGTCATTGCCTTTGTACACGATCCACACATTGGGGATCTGTTCAAAGCCATGTGGACGGAAGACTTATCCACCTTTGATCTGGAGCTTGAGGAATTGGAGGACGCCAAAAGAAAGTACAATCGGAAACAACAAGGAAAAGCTCAAGCCAAAGAACGGAAAGGATCCAAAGATCTGGGAGCGTTGGATGCCCGACGGTCCGTCAGAACAGCTTCGACGGCTGATTTTCATGTCAAGGGGATCGAACATGGTATAGTCCTGGCGACGTCGTACGCCAAGGGAGCTCGACATGGCGTCTTTTGGCCAGCACGGATTCTGCACGCAACGGAAGTTAAAAGCTCTCCGACAAAGCGAAACAACCGACAAAAAGTGGACGTTGTTTTCTTGGCACCCTACTGGAATTCAAATCCACTTACAGCAGCATCTGGCAGACGTGCCGAAGCTTTTTTCGACTCCATTGCGAAACACGGGGACGCACTATTTCGTTCGGGGCCTCTATTCGAATTCGAAAGTATCGATGCCAATGAGGAATCCATCCAACGATATCCCTACGATGCCGACACTGGTTTGGACATTGATGAGCTTCGATCATCCTTCAAATTTTCGGGACTTCCGAAGGCCGTCTTTGCACGATTCTTGGACAGTCATCGATTGGCACTGGCACTTAAGACATATTCGCAAAACGAAATGAAATCGACCTGCGCTTCTGACATTGATCGAGCGTCCGCGGATTTGTTGGAAGGGCACCCTCTCTCTGCATTAACTGCAAATTTTCCAGAAGCCGTTCTACATCTTCCTTTCGATCATATTTTATCTCAATTACCACACCCAGAGCAAGAAATATCCTCACTGGCGTCCGTTCAAGATGTCACTGCAAACGAAGAACCACCATTACAGTTGGGCAGAATCCTGGATTCAATGAAGCCTCCAATGTCATGGGGACTGGAGGGGAATGTGAGATCGTCGACTGTGAAAGAGTCACCAGGAGTGATGAACAGCAGCACTCCTATCTCTTTCGATGCTATCAATGGGAACAAGGAGGATCTGCATGACATGGATAAATTCTTGGCAGGGCTGGGGTCTCTACAGGCAGTGTTGACTGGAGATTCAAGGATCAGTGTGATGTTGAAGGGGATCATTGAGGCACTACTCAGCTCAGTCCCCTCGTCTGCCATACAGCAATTTCAGAACGACGAAAAGAAACGAAAGCTTGTAAGCTCAATCTACAAGAAATGGATCGTCGTGAAGGTAAGGCCGGGGTGATGTTCGCAGCGAATCCAGTAAACCATCCAATAATTCTCACACCGTCTTTCAGGGTCAAGGTGAGGAGCTGATTTCTTCTCTGAAAGAAGAAAAGTCTCTGAAAGAGTGGAGAAGATTCTGTGAACGTATCTACAAGTGCATTGTGTCGAGACAAAACACAAACGGAGAGAATGGAAGTGGATTTTCTCGCGTGATCACCGACAGTCGGTGCAATTTACATCTGACCTCCAGCGAATGTTTTGAACGCCCCGTAAGGTTACCTGCCGCTATGAAAGCTGTGCGGCAAGTCACCGGGAACATTCAAGTTTTTGATTCTGTCGATGACAGGTTTCTGGAACTTGCCGAAAACGACATCATACGACGTGCTCATCAGAAGTCGTACATACAACGGTTTAAAAAGAGGTGCCTGGCTGCAACCCAGGAGACTATTATTCCTTTGACGGAGGACAGTGATGGGAACGGGGGTGAAGATACCAGTAAGTGGGGATGAATGTGTTCGAATATTTTGACACTAATTGTGAGACCTCATGCATCCGTTTGATTGCAGAGGGATCCAAGGGCAGTTGGAAGGCTGCAGTTGCCGCTGTTGGTGCTGCTTTGCAAGGAGCTGGTAAGTGTTGTCGTTGTTTTGAATCCATCTATGATTTTCAAGATCTCATGCCCGCCATTTCAGAAATGATTATGAACGGAGATTGCGTGAACGTTTTTTGTCCAACTCGCCCACCAGGGCATCACGCTGGCCGCGAGTTGCATGCGATGAAGGCAGTCTCGAATGGTTTTTGTGTTCTCAATGCCGTTGCGTGTGCTGCTCTTTATGCCACGGCACCCTTGTCTGACGGTGGACTTGGCCTCTCTAGAGTCTGCGTCATTGATATCGATGTCCATCACGGAAATGGTACACAGGATGTTTTATGTTCTACATATGACTCCCGTTTTTTATACGTGTCAATCCACGCTGGAGGGCCACATGTTAACGGGATTGATCTAGGAGAAGTCGGGGAGCAAATGAGTCATCATCTGGGCAGAAATCCAAAGAAGGGGATATTTCCAGGAAGATGCGGAGACACCTCCCCTCATCGCGGGGTTCTCAATATCCCACTAGGTGCCAAGGTGACTTCTCATGCCTTGGGAACAGCACTTATAACCAGAGTGAGTCCAGCTGTGGAGAAATTCGCTCCAGAACTGATCATTGTTTCAGCTGGATTCGACGCCCACAAGAATGATCCTCTAAACCTTGGAGGTTTGAGCGCAGATGACTTTGGCACGCTTACGGAAATTATATGCAAACTAGCATTTAAATCCTGCAGTGGCCGCGTACTGAGTGTTCTTGAAGGAGGTTATGGAGTTCCATGTTGTCGCCCGCAGCAGTTTCCAAACACAGACGAGGTCACCTCGACAACGGATCAAGGTACTCAAAAGTCTCAAGGCAGTAGTCAAGCCATCTCGGGGGCATCCGAAGGAGAGGCATCCAACACTCCACCAGAGGACGTGCAATCTTCAAATGCTCCGGAACCAGGTCTTGCTGGCACTGCAGACGCAACTCGTTTGCTTTCTACGGCAGAGGAACCAGAGGTTCCATTACAGTGCTTGGATTTGGGTGAAGAGCTGCCCCCCAACATGCCTGACGTCGTTTCTTCCTATGCATTACAGAAGCGATTGGATCGATGTCATGCTGAGGGATTCATTCACTGTGTTCAAGAGCATGTCAGCGCATTGGTGCGATGCAACAATCCAACTAATGTGTAGAATTTCCAGTCATTACTCCCAAAATAACCTGTACTATCTCTAATTTGCTATGTGGCATTAACTGAGTCGAGTCACCACAAAAGTGAAATCTTTACTCGATTACCTCCACTTCAGCAGCGGTAGGTTCCTCTTCCGGGTCTTCTTTCTTTTCAGCCACTACTTCCGCCTCGGGGACAGTACCGTCATCCTCTTGCGTGGACATCAATTTCATGACTCTCTGGGCGAAGGACGACATGTCGTCGATATCATATCCAGAAGTCATTCCGGCAACATCAAACAAAAGCTTGGCAAAGTCTTCTGTTGACTTGCTTTCTTTGTCTTCCTTGATCATTCTGTTTAAATCCTTAATGATCGGGTGTTTGGGGTTAATTTCCATGCAGACTTTATTCATTGAATTGAGGGCACTGACATCCACACCAGATGCGACATTCTGCGCTCGCATGTATCGCTGCATACTTGGACTCATTCCATACGCTCCTTGGACCAACGCTGCTGGAGAATCAGTGAGCAAGTCTGATACAGAAACTTTTTCGACCTTTCCGGATAGGACTGTTTCGAGGTAGTTGATGACATCAACATTTTCACGGTTTAGTTCTTCCTTTCTCTTGGCGGCTTCTTCGTCGTCTTCGTCCAATTTCAGGGTGTCCTTAGCGGCATCCATGACATCGAAGTCTTTGAATGTACGAAGTGACTCAAACATGATTTCGTCCAAAGGTTCCGTGGCGAATAGGACGTCATAGCCACGAGACTTGAGCTTTTCGATCACTGGTGACATCGCGGCACGTTCCTTGCCATCTCCTGTTACATAATAGATTGCCTTTTGCCCTTCCGGCATATTTTCGATATACTTGTCGAGAGAAGTGTACTCGTCTCCCGAAGAGGCACTGAAAAACCTCAAATACTCGGCAATCTCCTTTCTATTCTTGTCGTCCTCGATGATACCAACCTTCAAGTACTTGCCAAAATTATTCCAAAACATCTGTCAAGGAAGTGAGGAAAGAAATGTGTTAGTATTGCAAGATTGTCTACCAAACCACATCGAAGAGAAATCAATAAAATAATACTTCTCCCGCATCTCTTTACTTACAATATACTGACTTTGATCTTCGGTCTCAGCAATTTCTCGGATCATATCCAAAGACTTGCGCACCAAGCGTTTGTTGATGATACTGAGGACCTTGGACTTTTGTAGGATCTCTCGACTGACGTTGAGAGGGAGGTCGTTCGAATCGACCACACCCTTGACGAATTTCAACCATCGCGGCAACAGATCATCAAATTGGTCGTTGATGAAGACCCGCTTCACGTAGAGTCGAATGTTTCTAGAATTTTCGTCAAACATGTCCTTGCTCAATTCAAATGGGAGCATTCCAGGAATGTAGAGAATTGCCTTGCATTCCACTTGTCCTTCCAATACAAAATGAGTGTACTTCATGGGAATGTCGTAACTGTTTCGAAAGGCCGACTTGTAAAAGTCTTTGTACTCGTCTTCGTTTACTTCCTTGGGAGGTCTCAACCAAATCGGCTTTTGATTGTTGACCGTTTCGTATCCTTCCGTGGTTTCCGGTACCGTTTTCATTTTGGGTTCCTCTCCTTCTTTCAAATTTTTGTTGGCTTCTTCGTCCTCCACTTGTTTGTATTCGGTTTTTTCTTTCCATACGGAAATGGGAAATTCAATGAATTCGGAGTATCGTTGGAGCAACTCTTGAATTTTGGTAGCGTCCAGATACGTCGAGGCGTCTTCTTTCAAGTGAAGAATGAGTTTGGTCCCAGATGACGCTTCGATCTCATCAGGTGACACCTCCTTGATGGAATAGGAGGAGTCGGCTTCCGATTCCCATTGGTATGCTTTGTTGGGATCTTGCATACTCTTGGTGATGACGGTCACTTTGTCAGCTACCAAATAGGCGGAATAGAATCCGACACCAAACTGTCCAATCAAATTGACATCGGCAGTTCCTTCCCCAAGTGCTTGCACAAAGGCTCGCGTTCCAGACTGCGCAATTTTCCCAAGGTTATTGATGAGTTCATCTTTGGTCATTCCGACACCAGCGTCCTCAATGATAAGTGTGTTGTCGTCCGCGTTGGCCTTGATCCGAATGTTGGGTTCTTCCTTGGCGGCAGCATCGTCGGTGATGGAAAGGAAACGTTTCTTATCACAGGCATCTGCGGCATTGGAAACCAATTCTCGTAGAAAAATATCTCGATCGGAATAGAGAGAATTGATGATCAAATCCATGACTCGTCCGACATCGCTTGTGAATCTGTTGTGTATAGTAGAGAAGATATGGAAATAGTGGAGGAGAAATGAAAGAGAACGAATGAAATTGGATTAGCAGGAATCGCACAACAACAACAAAGCAAGCAAGAACAATATGGAATCTTCACGACACAAGGACGTACTCATAAGTTTCGGAGGTAGCTTCTGTTTTGTCAGCAGTGGTGGAACTCAACAGAGTGGATCGAGGAAAGGATGCTGTGGCAGCGATTGGCCTGGAAGAGGTGGGTTTTACAACACCAAAGGCCTTGTGAGTGGTTGTCGGAACCAAAAAGGCGGTGGTGGACGCTAGAAAGGCACCCGAAGTCAAGGCCAGGACGGCAGATGGAGAGAACTTCATGGTCGTTTGTTGTTTTGATGATGTTGGTGGTGATGGTGCAAAAACAAATTGTGAGATGAATATGAGTGACTGTGAATGAGTGTGTGACGACAGTGCTACTCTGTCGTAGATACACTATGTATTTATGTTACTGGTGTTGGAAGAGGAAAAGATTTCCGTAGAGGTGTGCAGAGAGCTTTGTCGTCGTTTGTCGAAAATGCCCATCACTTCGTTGTCGTTGAGATGGTCAGGTCATCCGTCAGGACTGTTCTCTCTCTTAGAAGATCCTGTTGTGGGCTCTGACTAAACTACGGTAGGTTTACGGTAATAATTTTTCTATCATAGCAGTAATGAGAGAGAAACGATTGGTGTGGAGAATCCTCCACGCGGAACTTCAATCGAATTCATTGGTCCGTACTTCTACCGGGATTCCACTTATTGGAATGATTTACAGTTACTAATGTACTACCGTATCTATTCGAGACCTATGATTCTACCATACCTACCGGTAGTGGAGTGCCCGTAGTCTATGATACACGGTAACCTTTTTTTCTTCCTCTCCTATCAATGTTTTCAGAATACGATCACAACGACATCGCAAGATGATGAGAGAGCGGATCGTCCCATCGTCTCTTACAGTTAGTCACAGCATACCGTTCCAGTAATCATCTGTATGTTGTAATGTATTCAACATCTTGCCCCATCATGAGGAGAACAATTGAAATGAAGACCATTCAAAGATCTTCCCGTCTCGTTATCAGACGTTACAGTTACAACAACCACAACAACCGTCCCTGCACAAGTCAACCAGAACAATGGCGTTACTTCTCGATGTCACCACTAACGACGCAAGATCAACGGGAACAATGTCTGACCATCGCACCTTTCTGTACAAACAAGACTCTGTTGCAAGTACAACAACAATCGTTCTATCAGCCCTGTCGTACCATGGTGACTGTCACCCAGACTAAAGTGGCGGAATTGCAGCCCCAAGATGATGGTTTGGACGGTATCAGCAGCAGCAACAACAATACTACTTTGTCCTCTCCCACATACATTACACACTCTGATGACCTCATTGTCACACCCAGCTGTCTTAATCGTGTCGAAAAACTCGTTCAGATGCGACAACAAAAAGATGGGAACGAGGATCCCTATTTTCTACGAGTCTTTGTCGATGCCGGTGGTTGCTCGGGATTTCAATACCAATTTGAAATTGATCATACACTCGACACGGAAGAGGACGGTACGGATGTTGTGATTGTGTCGGCTCTACTCGACCACAAAGACAACAACAACGGCAATCAACCAGACCAACATCCACGCATTGTCATTGACGAAACATCCTTGGGATTCTTAAAAGGTGCCACCTTGGACTATGTCATGGAAATGATCAAGAGTTCCTTTGTTGTGCGGGACAATCCACAATCGGAATCGGCGTGTGGATGTGGAAGTTCCTTTGCAGTCAAGAACTTTTCCGCCAATCCCGCGATGGATTAGTGATGATGGAAGATGATGGAGAAATGGATAGTATGATATTATTGTTACGAAATATACACACACAATAGTTTTAGAAACACAGCAATCATCGATTACACGACGTATCATACCAGGTACGTCGACAATCAATAACAAGTACGCATCAGTTGAATAGAACTATGTACGTAGTACCGTAGACCGTAGTACTATACAACACAGTAATTTTATTGGTTCTTATTATCTTCTTCATTTTGATTAACCAAGAAGAGAATGAAAATGCTTGTCGTATACTGCAGGATTGATTCAATCCTTCAAAAAGAGAGAGTGTAGCATCATTGGAAACTGTGGTTAGCTCTTCTTTTGCTAGCAAGCGCCTCTAGGTAGTAGCAAGCGCCAAGCTGGTAGACTTCAACTGATGATGGCTCCACAGACTCTACCGTAGTACGGTAGTACGGTACTCTTGTCCCATAGCTATGATACGACCTACGAAAGAAGAAAGATTTTGGCCACTTTCTATGATAAAAAATGAGCAGCGTGTCGTATCATTCTGGTGCCGCAGCACAGATTCTACGAAGCCACCAATCAAAAGCTCAGTCTTATCATGACGTAAGCGAGCCCCACCTTCGTCATTCACATACGCACAGACGTGGGCGAAGGACCCGAATCAAGAATCTTTGTCCCAAACAGAGACGAACGCGACAAACCACGCAGGAACGACAAAAAAAAGGATTCGACCGACAACCCAACAAAGAGGACGTTCAACAACGACAGCAACGAACGACTCATAAAGTTCTCAAAATTTCGACACCAATCGGAAGCGATCGACAGAAAATCGAATCTTCTCTGAGCTTTATACGAAATAATCTACCTTGTTCATCCGTTTTTTCCTTGAAAAAGATGCCGTCGTTTGATCCAGTTCGAGTAAGTGGTCGTCACCATAGCGGCGAAACGTCGTGACAACGATTTTAATAACGCGAACTCGTGTTGCCGCTGCAAAAAAGGGTCACTTTTGCGAAGTTTGCGGCTCCTCATTGCCTCGTCATCTAATCACCTACTTTTCTCGTCGATGTATAGGCCAAAATGGAGGCCGAGGGCATTGCCACCTCGGCCATTTCTGCCTTTGAATCGACCTTCAAGTCACTCGTGTCGGGAAACACCGGCATGATCCCCGAGTCCACCATTTCCCCTGCTGCGGATCTTGTCAATGCGGAAACCTTCACCGATGCACCGGATACTGGACTACTCTCTAAAACTGTCGTGCTCAAACTCAATGGCGGTCTTGGTACTGGAATGGGCTTGGATAAGGCCAAGTCTCTATTGAAAGTCAAAGGCAACGACACCTTTTTGGACCTAACCGCCAAACAAATCATTTCGATGCGCAAAGAGTTTGGCATGAAGGTCAAATTCATGCTAATGAATTCGTTTTCTACCAGCGCCGACACCTTGGATTTCTTCCAAAAGAACTATCCTGGATTGGCGGCCGAAGATGGACTCGAAATGATGCAGAACAAGGTCCCCAAGCTGGATGCCGAAACGTTCGAGGTACGTTCGATTGAGATCATTTGAGAAAACTATTGAAATTTCACACAGGATTAATCGTACCGACGAACTCCTTGCACGATTTTATGATACTTTGTTACAGCCAGCAACATGTGCCACGGATCCGTCGAACGAGTGGTGTCCTCCGGGTCACGGAGACCTTTATGCCGCGTTGGAAGGGTCGGGTTGTCTTGATGCCCTCCTACAAGCTGGATACAAATATATGTTTGTTTCCAACTCGGACAATTTGGGAGCGACGCTTGACTTGAATATTCTCACCTATTTTGCCAGATCGGACGCCCCTTTCATGATGGAATGTTGCGAACGTACAGCAAACGACAAGAAAGGAGGACACCTGGCACTTCGAAACTTAGACAGCCAGTTGATTCTACGAGAATCTGCTATGTGTGCCGAAGAAGATGAGGATGCTTTTCAGGACATCACCAAGCACCGATACTTCAACACCAACAACTTGTGGATTCGCCTCGACAAGTTGAAGGAGATCATCATCGCCAACGGAGGATACATTCCATTGCCAATGATTATGAACAAAAAAACTGTCGATCCCAAGGACGACTCTTCGCAGAAGGTCATTCAGCTTGAAACTGCTATGGGGGCTGCCATTGAGTGCTTCAAGGGTGCCACTGCTATCGTCGTGCCTCGAACTCGTTTTGCTCCAGTTAAAAAATGCGACGATCTTCTACTACTGCGTAGCGACGCATATGTTCTAGAGAATAACAAGCCAGTACTGAACCCACTTTGCGGTGGAAAAGCACCAACCATATCCCTCGATAGCAAGAAATACAAGCTTGTGGGTGCTCTCGAGGAGGCTACAGAGGGAGGAATTCCTTCTTTGGTGCGTTGCGAAAAGCTGAAAATCAGCGGGTTTGTCCGAATGTCCAAGGGAACGAAGTTTGTCGGAGCTGTTTCCATAGTCAACAACAGCGACGAGGCAAAATTTGTCCCCAGTGGTGCAATCACCGGTGATATCGATTTGACAGATGCAGTCGGACAAGGACCTCTGAAGCCTGAAATCGTCAAGACATCCCCAATTGCTGGACAACAGCCCGGAACTTCGGGGCTCCGAAAGAAGACCAAGGAATTCATGAGCCCGAACTACCTTGAAAACTTTGTTCAGTCAGCCTACGATTCGATCAAGGAGAACGGCACTGATTTGAGTGAAGGAAGTCTTCTCATTGGTGGAGATGGACGTTACTACAATTCCGAAGCCATTCAAATCATCATCAAAATGGGTGTCGCTAACGGTGTTAAGCGCTTTTGGGTAGGCGAAAACGGTTTGATGAGTACCCCTGCTGTGTCGGCCACAATCCGCGAGCGAGGACCCATGTGGCAAAAAGCGTACGGATCCTTCATTTTGACTGCCAGTCACAATCCTGGTGGCCCAGACGAAGACTTTGGGTAAGTAGGGAATTGGATTCACATATTTCTTCGATACAGATTGTTCTGACAACTTGAAATCTTTCATCCTGACGTACTACAGCATCAAGTATAACTGTGAAAACGGTGGTCCAGCACCTGACGAGTTGACTGATGCGATCTATGCCAAGACAACTACCATCAAATCTTACAAGATTTGCAAGGATTTTCCGACTATAGATTTGTCGAAACCTGGTATTACAACCGTCAAGGCTGAGGATGGATCCTCTGAAGTCAGTGTTGAGGTAATTAGCTCCACTGAGTCTCATGTCGAGCTTCTCAAGACTATTTTTGATTTTGCAGCGATCAAGGCTCTCTTGGATAGACCAGATTTCAACATGATCTACGATTGTATGTATGGAGTAAACGGACCGTATGCTAAAGAGATTTTCGTCAAGGAGCTAGGACAATCAGAAGATGTGTGCATGAACGCAACTCCAAAGGACGATTTCAATGGTGGCCATGCGGACCCCAATCTCACATACGCCAAGGAGCTTGTGGAAATCATGGGCTTGAACCGAAAGGGTGAAGCAATTGACACTGGGGACAGGAAAATCCCTTCTTTTGGTGCTGCTGCGGACGGTGACGGAGATCGTAACATGATTCTTGGCACAAAATTCTTTGTCAGTCCATCGGATTCCTTGGCCATCATTGCTGCCAATGCCAACAAAATCCCCTTTTTCAAAGCTCAGGGCGGATTAAAAGCCGTTGCTCGATCCATGCCTACCAGCGGAGCAGTAGATCGCGTGGCCGAAGATTTGAACTTTGATCTATTTGAGACTCCAACTGGATGGAAATATTTTGGAAACTTGATGGACTCCAAGGCAATCTATAAGGGAACAGACTACACTCCCTTCATCTGTGGAGAAGAAAGTTTTGGAACAGGTTCAGATCACGTCCGTGAGAAAGATGGCATCTGGGCAGTGCTCGCATGGCTACAAATTCTCGCCGTTGAGAATTCAGACCCAAGTAAGCCTCTTGTCACTGTAGAGGACATTGTGAAAAATCACTGGAAAAAGTACGGCCGGAACTACTACTGTCGGTGGGATTTCGAAGGCGTCGACAAGACGGCTGCAGAGTCTATGGTTGACATGATGCGTGGGAAATTCTCTCAATATACCGGAAAGGTGATCGATGGTTACGAAATCTCTACAGCGGACGATTTCACCTATTTGGATCCTGTGGACAGATCTCTCGCCAAGAATAAGGGAATCCGATTCCTGATGTCGGATGGTTCTCGCATTATTTTCCGTTTGTCTGGAACAGCCGGATCCGGCGCTACAATTCGCATGTACATTGAAGCTTTCGAGCCCGAAAAGATCGATGCGGTTGCATCAGATGCTCTTTCAGGACTGGTTCGTGTTGCTCTTGACATTTGCGACATGAAAGGTTTCATCGGAACGGAAGAACCAACGGTTATCACATAAAGCGACATTGTTATGGTCTCGCACCGTCACACTCATGCGAATAGAGGAGAAACAGCTTCGACCATGTCATGTCCCTGTGGCTGCTCTGCCATTGCAATTTCCTTAGCAGAATGATTCATGTTTTATATGATACATAGCTTACAAATGCGTCTGCAGGAAGGATAGATACAAACCGCAGGGCTTCAATCAGAAAACGCTGATACCGGTTGGTTGCTTGTCCTCGTCGTCCCGCTTTTCTCGTTCAATCCTTCAGGACTTCACTCAGTTGCAGCGTTTTGCACCCATTGGCTTGAAAGAACGATCTCGTTCCATAGCTCAATAGTTCCTTCGTCTCTACACTGGAGTAGTACTGCAATCACAATGGAGTACGGTCGTCTACCGGTAGGTACGCCCTATGACGAGTATGCGTATCATAGCATGAGACGTGACAGTGAAGTCGAAAAGCGGTCGTTTGTGCGTCGTAGTAATGATACGTAAATGTTGTACCGTAATACGGTACTATCATACCATTAACGGTAATACTCGGAGTAGTAGAGTTCGACCACGACAGTATATTATATACTATGAGGGTACGTACGTGTGAGTACTCTGTAGTACGCGACCAAATCACGTGTCACGACGATTTTCAATTTGTCGGTGTCAAATTTTCAGGGGAACGGCCGATACAGTGTCAAAAGTAATCACTTATTTACTCTCGAAAAAGTAATCTTGTTTGAATCCTGCCGGATTTATAGCTCGCCAACTTTTTGATCTTGCATTTTATGTTGTTTGTTTGCTCTGCGTCGGTATGTTGGAGTGATCTCCACCTAGTGATGAGGCCGAAAGACCCATCGATCGGAAACAACTTGCAGCCAATTCGAAGAACAATCGATGAGCTGCGGACGATGAACCAACGGCCCGTCGTACAAATAAATCATACAAGACATTGTATTAACCAGCTACAACTTCTTCCTTTTCGAGAGATAGAAGACAGCGCAACAGTAATTTTCCTTTACAGCTGAGGCTGTAGAACATGACAATGAAGAAACGGGGACTTCCGAGATATTGGAGTAACCGTTTTCATCGCCATCGAAGAATATTTGCACTGCTGCTTGCGTCAGGAGTTCTCGACAGAGCACGAATTGCACAAGGTCAATTTGATAATTTTGAGCCTTCGGTGGAACCATGCCCTTCTGATAGTAGTATTTCGGGCTATACCTCTATCACAACTGTCAATCGCGATATCGACCAGGAAATCAACAGGATATCAGATGGGGGACTCCCTCAAGAGCAATACTCATTGACACTCTGCCCGGGAACTTTTGATACTGCAGCATCACCGTTACTCCCCCGATTGAATCAAGCTTCGTTTTCCTGTGCAGCAATGGGAAATGTAAATGACGGGTGTATCTTTTCGGGGGGCGGTACGAACATTCGAATCGAAGATCCTCTGATCGACGGATACAACATAAACGCGATAACTTTCTTGGGCATCACATTCACGTCTTTCACAAATTATTCCATCGAATTGTTGGGGACCGCACCTACCAAAGCAATTTTTCTCAATTGTCTTTGGGAAGATTTTCAATCTGTCGGAATTGCTAGGATTGCGAACGATGTGAATCCACCGATGGATATGCTGCTGGATATGTGCTCTATCCGCGTAAGTTCAGTTCCCTAAAGTTTTTCTGAGGCTCGAAAAGCGTTGTCTCACGTTTTTTTGAAATGTTTTATTTAGTCGTCGACGGAGCAAACGACAGACGCTGTTGTGGAGATTGGCTTTGAGAATAATGGAGGATCTATGATGCTCGATTCCGTCCTGATCGAGGGCATTCAAATTACTGTGAGTCGGAATAGAGAGTTAACCAAATTCTCCTTACTCTGCTCTCACGCTTCTTTTCTCTTTCAGAACACAATGTTTCGAACTGTGGAGAATGGAGCAACCATTGTCTTCGATTCAATCTTTCAAGGCAATTCACTATCTGTAAGCTGATTCAGAATTGGTGTCCACATCAATGAATTGAATTGTCTTGTATCGTTTTGCTCATTCATTGCTCCGTCGTATTTTCCAGAGATTAAGCGACGTTATGAGTGGGATGGCTGTCTTTACTAGAATAACAATAAGTAACAATGTCGAGCTGCAGGTGAGTCATCTTGTCGCTTGGACATGAAGTTGTGATTGGCAATTGCCTCCTCCGTTTCCATTTCTGACCTTTCGTGGCGATCACACAGCGCATGTTCGAAGTATTCGGGGATGGATCGAGCACGGTTATCGAAGATACGGTGATCGAGCGGAATAGTGGGGTGATGGCTTACCAAATCTTCAGAGTAGTAGATGGGGCAGAAGGGAAACTGCTGAACTCGACAATCCGGTTGAATAATCCTGTGGAGGTGAGCGCTGAGACAGCAGCACTCGAAATATTCATTCGTTGTTTCCGTGACAATCTTTCTCATTGTTTCTGTTGCTTTGTAGTATGGGATGTATGTTTTAGTAGAGACAGAGGGCACTACACCGATGGGAACTATTGAAGATTCTGTTTTTCAAGAAAATACACAAGAAGATTGGGCGTTGGTCATGTCAGAAGGAGACGGTGCGTTCGTAGATATGTCACGAAATCAGTTTATTCAAAACACCGGAGGCATAGTAAGTGAATATTTGAAAGAAAAGATGTTTTTATTGTCATATTATATTAACCAATTTTGCGACCCGAAAATGTTTAACTAGATGAACATTGGAGCTTTTTTTGGGGGTGATATTCGGTTTGTATCTACGTGCTTTGTACGAAACAATCACTTTCTTGTTGCTTTGATATTAGAATTTTCAGAATTCGAAGCTTTTGACAATTATGTGGAGGATGAGATCAGCCAAGTTTGTAGTGGAATGGATGCAATGCAAGGTCCTGGGAGGCTGTCAGTAGAGCAACCTGGGTCCATGTGCTTTCGAGGAGGGGAAAACTGTATGGTAGATTGCCTTCCGAATGCAAACGACTCTCCCATCTGTTTAGCTGACACGCAAATAATCAGCCCCATGCCTACATCTTCCGCGGTTGAACCCTCCTTATCTCCTTCCCCGACTAGGATTGGGTCACCATCTTCGAGTCCGACCAACCTTGATCCTCCAACAGCTACTCCCACGGTTATGCAATCGGTTGTCGACCCCACGAATGCTCCCTCACAAGTTACAACTTTGACCCCAGTAACAGCCTTTCCAACAAAGGCACCGATTGGCATGCCTGGACAGCTAACAACCCTGCCGACATTCCCACCGCTACTACCCTTACCCACAAGACCTCCTAACCGACCGCCGAAACCCACTGTGCGGCCAACAACGTATTTCCCGCCGCATCACTGCCACCAAAAGGGAAAATCAAAAACATACGGATACTATGGCATTGGGGATTGTAACGACTCAGACTACGCGATGAACAACCAAGAGTCTCACAACCAAGGGCCTTTTCACTCGGAGCAATCGAACAAGAAACCAAAAAACTCAACTAGCGGTAGCCACAAGAATGAAAAAGAAAGCAAGGGGTCAAAGAAGGGCAAGAACCCAAGCGGACGGCCACCGTCCTCTAATAACTCAAATATCGTAAATCATCATCAGCAGCATCCTTCGCCCCCAGAGCACTATGGGATTGGAGCATCTGAATTCTACTCATCGTCCGGTCACTTTGAAAAGTCTCAATTCGGCATTGGATACACCTACGCCCAACCTCGGACCACGGCCTCCGCCACTAGGCCCACAAATACTACTGATGAAGACCATATCTCTGGTGAAACACAAAAATGGGACAAAACCCCGATAGGAGAGGGGAGAGGGGACACTACCTCGAGTACAGCAGGAGAGGTACAGTTCCACGGCATTGGCCACACTACTAGCACAGAACGGGTAAATGGGGAGGAAAATTCACAACAATAATAGTAGGAGGGTACCTTAGAGTTTTCTATTGGATTATGTTTGCTAATACCAAGCAAGGTTTGATCGACAAGCAGGCTAGCCCGTATTGTATTCGGGGACAAAATCATGTCTAGCTACTCTCGCTACAGTACAACTACCGGTAGTTGTAAAAGTGCTGTCGTCGAAGTGAGATGGTACGAGATCTTACTGTGAGTACGTACTACGTATTACCGGTACCTATTGCGGTACATATAAGGTACTCGTACGTACTCGGAGTACGGTAGTACGACGTCCGACCTACCGGTATAACGGCTACCGGTAGTACGACAGTAATTCGTACCCACGATTAACCGTATTACTCAGAGTACGAAGTATTTTATTTTCTTGAGGCCTATTGAAGTACCTCATCTAACTCTAATAATTTTCGAGCCGAATGCGAACCCATGAAGGACCTTTTGACGATGAGAAGCGTATCATGATAATGATGTCGTCTGTCGAACGAAGACTCTATGTACCTACTGCCGGTACTACCCAGTAATCATCGATCGAAAAAGAAACATATTATGATACATCATCATCGTCGTCAAGCAACGTCACGGGTGGAAGAGAAATCTGCATCAGTGACAATAACTGTTCTCACTACTATGTACATTGATTTTATTGAAAAACGGCAAAGTACTGATAAAACGAAACTTGCGGAAACAATGAACAACCAACCAGCACTCGTGTTTGGCGCCTCAGGAGAGCAAGGAAGAGCCGTGCTTGAGGGGTTTGTGGACGCTGGATACCATCCCGTGTTCGCCTTCACCTCCAATCGAGAAACTGTCGATGACAAATACTTGACAGACGCCTTACAATGCGTTGTCTTGGAAGGGAATATTGACAATCCAGTAGATGTTGCTAGTGCATTACGCACGACCAAAGCACAAGCTATTTTCTTGACAACAACTACTAACATGCCAGTGGTCGTCAAAGCAGCTGGTGGCTTCCAAGCTGCGCAAGACGAGGAGTGCGAAACAATTGTTCAGTGGTTTCAAACACTACAGCAAGTCTATCAAGAAGACAAACTCCCCAGGACTGTGGTGTTCTCTACCCGTGATAATGTTCAAGAATTGGCTCGACAAAAGTTAAGAGAGACGGGGAAGGTTTGGATCGAGCCCTTGGATGACGGTAGTATCGTCCCTCATTTCTCTGGCAAGGGGAGAGGAGGAGAAGAAGCCTCAAAGACGTTACTTAGCACCCCTGACTTGAAATTGATTCAATTGACGATGCCTTTTTTTTATTCCAACTTTTTGGGTTTCTTCTGCCCGTTGCCAAACGAAGAAAGGACATTCTGGGAACTGTGCGGGAGCTTTGGATCTGGCGATGCCAAAATTGATATGATGGCAGTCACTGATTTGGGACCTATTGTGGTCAATGTCTTGAATCAAGTGGAGAAATATCAAGGAAAAATTCTCCGATTGGCTTCGGAACGTATATCTATGGATGAAGTTGCAAAAGCATTTAGTGATTTGTTTGGGAAAGACGTGGTCTACAACCCTCTTCTTCCCAAAGAACTGGCCGAGCTACAGTTCCATTCCATCCCCTCTGCTCCTGCCTTTGCTCAGATGTGTCAGTTCTTAGGAGACAGCCAAGAATTAAAACATGATTTGGAGTTGACTGCTACGCTATTGAAACCCCGGAAGCCGACCAACTTTGAAAATTGGCTACTGCTTCACTCAGACTCCACAGCATTCTCGCGAGTTGGTTTGGATAGAGATGGACCAGACTTGACAAAAATTTGTGTTTTTGGTGCTTTGTCTCCGCAAGGCAAGGCGGTTGTGAAAGGTCTTTTGAACGATTGTAGAAAGACGTATCAGATTCGCTGCACAACCCGGCAGGACATTGATGGTTCTGCTGAAATAGAAGAAATGATCGCCTTGGATCCGAAGCGGGTGAGTTTTGTCCAAGCAGATTTTGACGATCTTGCATCATGCCAAAAAGCTGCAAAAGGTTGCGATGGAGCCTTTCTTGCGGCTGATCTTCAAGAATCGCTTCAAAGCAGCAGCTTAGAGGAAGAGGAACGGCACGTTCAGAACATCATTGATGCTTGTGAAGGCTGTGTGCGCCATTTGGTATTTTCCACCATGGAAAGTATCGATAACGTTAACAAAGATCTACCAGAAAAGGAGCTATTGGAGTTCTCTGCCCGTGCACGAGCTGCCGCCTACGCTCGGAGTAAGAATCTGTCAGTGACGTTTGTGCTAATGCCGTGCTATTCCGAAATCTTTTTCGATATGATGGAGGTTCGAAGGGATAGTGATGGACAGGAAAAGGTAGTGATGAAAGTTCCAAGAGGCCAAGACAATGCCAAAGTTATGGTGATGAGCATTGATGAGCTGGGATCGGCGGTAGCAAGTATCTTTCATTCATACCAGGTCTATGCAGGTCATGAGATTGGTCTGATGACAGAGTTTGTGACGGCACATGAAGTTAAAAGTATGATACAAGACATACTTGATGTGGACCTTTCAGTTGAGACAGAAAACATTGAAACAAATGAATGGATCGAAGCCAGAGACACATACATGAGAGATCTTGGACAGGTGTTTGCGGGTCTCTCTCATGCCAATGCTGTAACGTCTCGACATTCCATTGCCAAAACCTACAAGCTGGCACCAAACATCAGAAGCCTTCGTCGCTGGGTAGAAGAAAACAGGGAGAATCCAAGCTTTCGAGAGAAACTTGGTTTGCGTTAGTCAGCAAGATTGATGCCAAAGTGGCTGATTTGGTGGTGGAGCCTAACTTGTGGTCTCAACGACCCAGAAAAATTCTCAACGAGCTTTCTACTCGCAGATGAAATAATAAAAGGTCAGAAAAGTATTGCTTGAATATTATTTTATATTCTTGTTCTTGTTGCTGTTTACTTTGAATTTTCAAGCTCTACTAGCCAGTGATCATGATATTATTGCTCAAAACACTGCACGGCTGATAAGTCTCAATGAACCCATAGGTATTGACCCGAAGTATGAAGTATGATAGACTTAACTACTGCAAGAATTGTAAAGAAAGGTTCCCAGAAACATCGATGCCTATGAAACGTTAGGAGCTCAGAATAGCACATGTGCACATTGCTTTTTCCAGATGTTGAAAGTCTCACCGTCTGATTGAGCGCTCACAATTCCAGGACTTGTCAGGTCCGCGATCTCCTTCCCTTAGAACGTGCCAAAGGAAAGACTGTGAAAGACGCACGGACCGTGACTGGCCTGTGGTTTGTGATTTCAACACCAAGTGCCACTGTTCCACTCATACCTGCAATCTTAGTACTTGGAGTAGTACCTATCCAAAGATTTGTGTTGACATCAAGTCATCGGCACCATTTCAGTATAAAACATCCTCCTCCTCCTGGGTGGGTTGTCACTCTCATCCCACATCCAAGTATATTTCCCTTGTAGCCTGCAAGAGAAAATCTGTCCATAGATATTGTATTCATCCATTCTTGCAACGTTAGATACCAGCACGACGTTCTTCTAGCTATGATAGTCAAGAAGAAACCAAAATGGTGGAAATCCGTTTAATAGTAGGGAAAACATTGAACATTTTCCACCCGAGCCTGTGACTTACTTACAAAACCTTTAGTCCACCTGCGTGAGAAATCAATTGGGCATAGCCTATACCTTCGTAGAACTACTCTAGCAATATCGGACCTACAGAACCACGGGATCGGTGAAGTTCTCTCTCTACCACGGTAGAGTTCGGTAGCAAACTGTATCATAGTAAACACGGTGTAGTAGGGAGTACCTTATGATAATATGGTACTTCGTAGTAGCATGAGGTGTAATGAATCGAAGGAGTCACCTGTTGGTGGCGCAGGGCAATTCCCGGTATTCACAGTCGAAGGTCGAAGAGGCAAGATGACTACCGGTACCGTATGTACCGGTACTGTTTTACACTGACAGCTTCCGACTGCCGAGGAGGCACTCGATCTTGCATACACGAAATTAACTGTTAAGTAGTCTACGTGTCTACGTACCGGTACTCTGTTTTTGCCGCTGCAAAAAATCATGCAGGCGTGTTTCATATTTCGCTTTCAAACCCCTCATGAAAGTTGATTAAAGATCACAGATCTTACCACTCACGTGGCCTTACGTACAAGAATGGCAACTAGCGACGATGGGATCAGAGACTGCGGAAAAGCTGAACTCTTCATCGGCGTGGAGGGCGTTCCCGACAGTGTCGATGGTTCAATTGACGACCACCCATCCCGCTCTGTATCTTTCCATGAACCGTTGACGACAACAATCCATTTCATTCCTCTTCGGAGTCCGGAGGAAACAGCCGAGCTTTTTTATAATCGAGAAGACTTTGCGGATTTTCAGGCCAAGGAACAGCGAAGGTACGACAAGATGATGATGAAACGAATCCAAGAAATGGTTCAAGAGGCTATGAAAGACCAGTTGGAAGCTGCGTACGCAAGGAATGCTACCCCCGAAGAGATCGATGCTATGATGCCACAAACAACGGAAGAGATCTTTTTGTTGTTAGGAGGAATGGCAGCTTTGGATATGCCCAAACCTCCGTCAGCTGTCAAGGTCGATGAAACATTGCACCATTGTAAACCTGACTCTACTACTGTTCAAGAGGAAGGAAACCCGTCAGATGTACAGCAACAACATGAGCACCAGCACAAGGACGCAGAAAAGCATGAGGATGCAACTTCATCCAGAAAATTAGACCCTAACAATAATATGGAAGAGATCTCCGATGACGCTCTCCACGACATCATGGAAATGGAAAAGGCTGAGACTACTGATCCGACCAGCGACAATAGCGAAGACAACTCTGTGTTTCCAAGTGGGAAGGAAACGAAACAGTTAGAAATTTCTGAAGAGAGCGCAGATGAAATCGTGAAGAGGCAAAAACGAGAACGCCATCACAGGCCAGACCACTGGGTCGAAGTCACAGATGACGAACTTCAGGATTTGTTCCTACCATTGGATGAAGACGAACCTGTTACTGCGACAAAAAAATACAAAGAGTTAACCAGTAGAGAGTCCATTGAGGAAGAATTGAATGTCGTCGTCCATCAAAAGTTTCATCTAGGCAATGACGATCCCAGTGAGCTTGCCTTGCTTGAGGTAATTGAAAAGAACACTGAGATCAATGACGTTTTGGGCACATCATTTTCCAGCGAGGTTCACTTTGACGATCTCGTGCCTCTTTCTCCAACTAGCCGACCAAGAACTCATTAATGCGATCCCCAAGATGCCTCGGCAACTTCGTCCGTCATTATTTTGGAAGGGAATTTACAGGCCAGTCTCATAAACAACCGAGGTCTTGAATGACGTGACGAATAACGAAGATTTTTCCACCTGCCAACAGAAACACAGCTACCGTAGATTGAAGATAAACATGATAAAAAATAGTATTTGATGTCATTGTGCTGCAATGTGCTATTGAAGGGTTGATACTACCACTGCATATGAAAGAGTGACACGCTCGCGAAAGCCTCGAGACTCCAACTACAGCCAAACGAGAAATGGCAACCCTCTCTCATTTCAATCGTGAATTTTTCATGTGATAGAATGCCTTTAGAGACAGCGAACGGAATGCACCAAGAGAGCATATTTTTCATTTACTTCGAAAATTACCTACGACGAGCGACTTTCAAGATCTCCCCAAACGGTCGTATGGATTCCTTCCCGACGAGGCTTCGTAGTGATGGTTGCTTGTTGCACGGTCAAAAACAAGGACTTCTTCATAATATTATGTATGCAACCAACATTGCTGGTGGACGAAATTCTTTGGTAATAGCCTAGAGAGATTGATCGAATTGCAAAGTCAATGGCTCACGGAGAACAAACACTACTAGAACCCTGCCTTCGTCACGGTCCAAGGTACTCCTCGCATCGTTCCTCAACGGATCCTCATCGTCCCAAAGCAGCAGCTTTCCACCGTGGATTGCTAAGAGGATCTTCTTCGTTATGGTTTGGTAGAAAATACCACCGGTTGGATCAAGCAACTAATTTGCCCCAGCATTGCGCAATGCCAAACGAAGTCAAACCTCCTGAGAAACCTCAACGACATATTCATTGGAACGAACGAGTGCGTGTTCGACGCTTTGAGAAGGTTGGTCCCGATGTCGCCCAGGATTGCTATTACACCGAGAAAGAACTTTACAGCTTCCATCAGGAGTTCATGCAGGAAGATGATGCCGAGACCAGCGATTCGTCATTTGCGAAAGAGGAATGAAAAATGAATATTCATTTGTGCGAGTCGTCGCACACACCGCCAATGCCCGATTCATCATCATGAATAGTGAAGTATCACAATAGGTTGGCCATGATTAAACGTACTAAAATCACATACTAGTCGAAATCTGCAATATCCAACCCAGCCTCCTCCATAAAAGCTTCGTAACGAAATTCTGCTAGGTCTTCGCTGGCGTAGAAGAGTTCCGCAATCATAGACTGCCGTAATCTTGATATTTCATTCTCCTCAACTTCATCTTGGAATCGTACGTGCCGATCGATTTTACTAAGAGCTTTCTTACCCGCGGGTGATCGGACAATGGAAGTCAGAAAGGCAGCGTTCAAATCGGAAATCGACGAGGACGATTCACTACCATCTCCAACTTCCGTTTTGGGACTTTCTTCAAAAATTTTAGACAACGACATTTCCAGTTTCTTGTTTTTTCTACCACGGGGACTAACGAGATCCTTCAGGTTCTTAATGTTTTGGGGTGGTGATTTTCTTGGAGAGTTTGCGCCTTCGTCTCGCGCTTTGGGAGGAGTGGGAGGTCGGTAGGGTGTTTCAACGAGAGAAGGCGGAGATACCGGACGCCTTTGGGTTGCGTTGTTTTTAGCCGAAATCGAAGTCGTTCGTCGATAGCGCGGCGATGCAAAGGCTTGAGGAGTAGTTGTCAACTGCTCATCAAAAACGGTATCCTCAAGACGAGGAAAGTACCGGATGCCGACTGTTTCTTGAAATGTTACGGGATCCACATACAGCCGATCGATAGTCATGAATGTCATGGTGTGAGGCCAACAGGACAACGCCGACGTTCAAGAGAGGAAGAGTAGTCTACTTGGAACTCAGCTGGGCTTCTCGCCGTTCGGATGTTACTTCTCGACCCCAGATGGCTACGGTAGTGGAGCTCTCTACCGGTATTGTAGAGCTACGTACGGTAATATGCTTGTGAAGTTTTGGTTGCCGTACTAAAACTGTAACGTAACTAGAACTACCGTACTACCTACTATAGGTAGAGTAGAGCATCAGATTATGGTACGTACTTTAGTAATAAATTTCATATGCAACTCGCATTGCACGTCCCACGGTATGTAGAGACAATGCAACCATACATCTCTATGATTTTCTACTGGATGGGAACAAATACTGTTTGGAGTCTACCTGGTATCCCTCTACTGAATTTCACCGTAGCTCCTACATAAAATGTAACTGAAGATTGCCTGTACCGTTGCCAATCCTGACAAAAGATGTAGGCGTATGTCAACTGCCCATTTCGAGAGAAATCTAAATCTGAGTTGCGCATGGCAAGGTACTTAGGAAATTAATGACGCCGGCAAAACAAAAGGTAACTCAATAACAATTGCCCATCAAACATTTATAGAGATACTGCCTACTACATAGGAGTATTCATGTCGTAGACCCGTGCGGGACAATTTTCGAAAAATCATTAAATCTCTAGTTTAACGGAAATTCTCATCCATTTTAAATCGTCATTTGTTCTTTTGAATCATCTCGATTTAAAGATTGTCGCGATCGTGTATACTGTTATTTGATTTAACTGCGCGGAAACGCGAAAAATCGGAATGCAAAACAGGATGATGAGTGTGACCATCTCTCATCTCACTGCAAACATTCGGATGTTAACATAAAACTTTCTTCTTACGATTCATCCGTAGGTTACTTTCTACGCTGCACGACAATGTGTTCTACGTTAAAAAGCAGATGCTGCTGCTGCTGACAGTTGTGGACGATTCGCTGCGTACGACTCTTCGCAACTGCAATAGTTCGCCTTCCACAGATTTTGACATCATGGCATGAAAGAAGACGCAAAATGAGGAGTGCAAGCAGATTCCATGTTTTGATTCGTGACCGGTGAAAACGACAAAAAGGGAACATGATTGCAAACCGTCATATCTGTAGTCTGTGGAGCAAGTCCCTTTTCATGTTTTAAGTCTGGAAAATCAAACATGCGTTAAAAAGTTGACTTGCCTGTCTGATTTGCCACGGAGCGGACTTGATGGTGTGGATGGCTTGGCCCGCCCTGCCTTTGAGCACTACAGTACACTGCAGATTCAGAACAACGATATCAAGGAAATACCAGCAGAGATACAGCAGCAATGTGAGTCGTATGGTTGTTTTGCCAATCTTATTTTCTGTGTAATTCTCACACTTCAAAATTGATTGCCACAGAACAACATCACAATGCTCACAAACTACTGCGCTGATCAGGTCCATCTCCTACAGTGCAGCATTAGTAGAATTTGAACTGTGCCTGCAAGACTGCTCCAAGGCTACAATCATTTATGAATTCCAAAATTGCCTACGGCTCTTCGGTCTTGACAACACCAGGTGGTGTTTCCCCTCTCAGGACCTTCTTCTTGGTGGCCCCCCAAACAAGAGACTGGAGATTATTGATTCTGACAGAAGGAGGGGAAAGTGCAACCAACGTACCATCCAACCTTGGGAGTGCAGCCACGACAAGTTAGAAGATCAAGAATGGCAAGGGGCTCAGGAGTCGATTTTTTTTTTTTTTTTGCGTGCATTTTGAACCGTAAATGCTACGATGGACTATTCTCGGGACTTGCATTTTTTTCAATATTTTTTACATAGGAAAATGAAACGTTTTTTTACTTGCTATTTTCTCGCGTTGTTTATTGTCTACGTACAACATGTACTATGTCCTACACGGTTGCATGTAGAGTTGGAACTAATGATCACTACTTTAGTAGTAGGTATTTTTGTTGCGCGACCACTTTCATCTTCTTGCGCGCACACACACCTTCCTGCTAGTTCGCACCTCCAATTGATAATAACTGTAATACGTCGTAATAGAGAAAAGAAACACACTCTCTCTCGCTTTTAGGTTGGGATCGATTTACTGTTAACTGTAAAGATGATGATGATAAAAAGTACTACTACAAGAACAAGAACGTTGAACATACGGGGTGTATTTCATAATATTGACACGGAAGAACATCGCACTAACGAAGAATCATTTATTGACAGTGAATTTTCGAAGGATTCTGATTCCTTGGAGAACTTTGCATGTTCTTTGTGCGCAACGTTGGAATTAGCTTTGAAGGATCATTACGAAGCTCTATGATACCGGTACGTCGTTCGTCGTAACATACACCCATTGAAATTTCTATTTTCTTGACTGTGTGAGATGTTGGGTGTCGGTCATTGGTCATAGTCATCGAGCATCTAATCCCGAACTCAAAGAATGAAGTACTTCTAAAAACTTGAAGTTAGAGATATTTCACAACGTAAAAGCTACTCCAGTGGTAGTGTGGTACTGCCCCCAATCTTACTGTTAATCACAGTCACAGTCAGTTCGAATTTGCTCTTTCGGAAAGATAACCTGACTGTGATTACTCGGATTACTTCAAAAAGAGAAGAATCTGATGGTTTCTCGAGGAGGATGAAATAATAGTCATCAGGCCCAACAACCGAGGATGCAAACCGAAAGACCATCATATTTTTAAAAGCTAACTGTAAAGTGTTTTTAACGGGTCCGTCTCTTCTGACCAGCTGGCTGCCTTAACGATGAAAGAGCTACGACTAGTACTCGTGTGGAGAACGTCGTAAAGAACAAAAAGTTTTTACAGTTAGTGTCCCTTTCCTTATTTACTGTCAAGCAACATACCCAGCGACGAAGGATCCAACCAATCTCACAGCACACGATCCATCGAACCCACCGTCATAAAATCATTATTTCATACGAAGTACACTACTAGTAGACTACCGTACCTAGTAGCTAGCTAGCAAGTTGTTCAATATCTGGCATCGCATCTACCACTATTTGCAATTTTCGGCTCTTTTCATTTCTAACCTCTCGATCTCCAACATGGCTATTGTGGACGATATCAGGAGCAACTCCATCTCCACCCTCCATCTCTCGGAAGCTCCCGAAGACTATTTCGCGGAGATCAAAACGTTCGTAGACGCAATGGCTGCAAACACGAGTATTGAAAAGGTCATTTTTGACAAGGATTTTCTATCGTGTGCTGTCGGAACGGAACGTGCAGATATTGTTTCTAGTCTCAGTAAACTCGGAAACGTCAAGTCAGTCATTTTGAGGGACAGCTTGTTGAATACTGGTGTTTGTGTCACCAATCTCGCAAAGAACTCCAAAACCTTGGAGGAGTTGGTCATGGAAAATTGTCTCTTGCAAGGCACTCCCAATGATTTCAAGCTTTTGGAAAATGCTATTAACGGAAGCCCATCTTTCAAGAATCTTCGCATCCATGATTGCACCGCTCCAAACGATCAAGTGAACTTGGCAAACGTCATGGAATCTCTCCAGGAAGGCTTGAACATCGACGTCTCGGGTGATGGGAACAAGGCCTAACAATCAAAGAGGATATTGCCAAGGCCTCGTGAAGGCAGTGGGGAGAGTCGATTTTTCTTTCTACAACGAATGAACTAGTAGAGAGCATCTTCAATGTAAAAAAACGTAAAAGCAAAATAAACAGTGGCTTGTAACGAAACTCCATTTTCAAATTCCGTATCTCTACTAGAGTCGATGACTACACAGAACATGTCTTGGGTAAGTCGTTATAAATCTGGTAGTCAGGATGACTTACAAAATTGTGTATTTCATTGAGTCTCAGCCATGTCACAATGAATGGTTGACTGTGAGTGTGAACGCCGATCGGAAGCATTCGACTGTCCAAACATTCAATGAACATTTGTTCAACAATCAGTTAAAGATGGAAAGATATGGTGCACAATCATTACCTATGAGGTTTGTCTCTCCCTCTGGAAGATGTGGATGTCGGCCTTATTATGATTGTGATGACTCTAGCCTTCGATGTGATCAAGGTAATACTTGCTGCTCTCAGTATAACGGATTGCAGTTTGCATCTTGGCTATGTTCGACGTTTCAAAAGAGATTGGGACATCGTCTTTGATCAAAGTAAATTCCGTTCGACATGCAGCCGGCCAACACCTGTATCCATCTCAGTCGAAGTTGAGGCTTATAGAGGTCTTTCCGTCAATCCATGGTCTCGAGGATTGACCGTGATTTCAGAGATGTTGTAGAACTTCTAGGTGACAAAGATCCACTGTCACATTTATCTTTCATAAGTTACGAACAGCGCTATGATTTGCCATGCCTGGTTTATGCATGGGAAAATCAATACATCTGATCTAAGAGCTATCAACCAAGGTTGGTGATGGAAACCAAATCAATCACAGATCGCTGAATAGCGCACTTCAAAGTCTCGAATGTTTTCATTGAATCTCGCAATGCTTCTTCGAATAATCTGTATTTGTTCGCTTTGATAAGCTGCATCATTGTGGTGTCGCAATGTCTATGTCAAGCCACATCTACGAGACATTGTCTCATCGACGCAACTTGGAGCGAGTAAGTGGAGAACGTTGAGGCAGAGCGTTCACGAAGAGCAGGAAAAAGCTTCTACGGAAACTTGGAAAAATCGAATGTCTTGGTGGTCTGGACCGTCGAAACAAGCTTCACAACGTTTGCCTTCTTTATTAGGTTAATCGATTCTCCTTCGCCCGCAAATGCCATGGTCAACGTCGATCAGGGGATCTTCGTTCTTTCAATTACGGCGCCACTCCTAAGACGTAAGCCAGCAAAATTCTCAATCCATCGTTGAGCCTGTACCCAAAAATTATATCGGTCCGCCGAAAAACCGCCTAAAGGTAGAACAATAGCGACGAGCGGCGACGCAATAAATTTCGAGGCGATGAATCCAGCTTCTCCAATGACTTATTTCGGTTCGTCTTGAAGTAGATAGAGATACCTGTCGAAGCGAGAAGAAAGTGAATCCTTGAAAGTTGGAGCTCCAACGTAGTGGGAAGAACAGTTTGACGTCTGTCTTGATCAATCCTAGACCACGTGAGCAAACGACGGAATGCATGGTCAGACTGGTACGTCCGTGCAAAAAATCCCGTAAACAATCTCGAGAGATTGTCAGAAAAAGGTGGCCTTTCATGGCCCGATGCCGCCCTACACGAATTACGGAGACTTTCAAACAACAGTATTTGTGGGTGTTGAAAGGTCTTCAAATGTTCGTCGATTTGTCGCAAAGTGACAATGTCGCAAGAAGCCAGGACAAGATAGCACAATTTGGAAAGGCTTTTAATTAGATATTTGGACAAATAATACTTTTCCAAGACCTGATCTTGTGCTGAAAGGAACGCAGACTCTTTTACCGTCGGGTATATTGAGGGTGAGCTTAAATCATCGCAAGCGTGAAAGTTTTGTCAGCGTTTCCATTTCTATTTCGCGCTGATCTCTGCTTACTCAGATAGTCTTTGCGCTCCGGTACGCTAGCAAGATTTGATCTGCTTTGCTGTTTGGGATCTCGTCGATTTCTTGGACTTGATCGAAAATCATTAGGGTTCGCTGCCGTCATGGCCCCTCCAAAGTCATTTGAGGCCAAGCTTCCAAGCTCAACATCTGGCTTCTGTTGCGTTCTACCGATCTCACGATCCAGTTTACTGTCTGCTCCATTCATAAAAGTGTGTAAATCCACCGTTGTCGCTTTTCCGTTCGAAGACTCATAGTGATGAGATTCTTCTTCCGAATCGGTTTTCTTTCCACATAGAGGCGGGTTGAACGGCCACCCAAGGATAAAAGGATTTAAAAGAATTGGAACGATAAATGCTGCGACAGCAAGCAAACAGGCAGGACCCGCAAACAAAATGACCGAGAGCAAGTCACCTGGCATTTTAGCGTAGTCCCAGTCTTCAGTCTCTAAAACGACCAAATAGGACAAGCATATGATGAAAATAGCAATGCCCCATGACCCAACATTGAATTTTACCATATCCCAAAAGGCAGTGCAACGGCGGATTGTGATAGAATCCTTGTTCGTAGCAGAAACAACTCCAGGTCGAGCAAGCAAATGATCCATAGACCCCAAGAAGAAGTAATTTCCCATTACAGTGTAGAACAGCATCTGAAAGAACATGCAGTACCGTACCAAGCGGTATACGAGGTAAAAATAGCCTCGCTTACGGAATTCTGGAAAAAGAATATTGTTGTTTGCCCATTTCATCTTCATCATAGTGAACAGGAATGTGAAATATCCAATAACATAGTAGACGATAACACTGAGGACCAATACTCCTGCACTGCTGAAGGTAGATAAAAAGGCGACCTGGTCGTCTTTATCAACGATGCGGGAAATAGCTGCCATAGTATACACCAACAGATATGTTCCACCACTGGTATAAGAAAACAGGTAAGCAGTCAAAAAAATCTTGTAGTAGCTTGGAATGTCGGACCTCAAAAACGTCTTGAAGAGGGGGGAAAAGATGCCTTGCCCGACCCAACTATTGAATGGATTGAACCTGTTGCGGAGCACATGGGAGAGTTTAAGGTGAGAAAGACTTCATGCTTCTCCTATAAGCGGTCACTTGGGAACATCAACTCACATCAACTCATGGGCACCAAGTGAGAACTTGCGATGACGACCCGCTTCTTCGTCAAAAGTACGTGTAATGCCTTCTTGGAATTCGCAATCGGGATAGTTGACATATCGCCCATTAAATCCAAGATTGTAAAGATGAATCATCAACTCGAAATCTTCCGAAACGTGACTCTCGGACCAGTACTCAGTGGACCCATCGTCTTGGAGGTTGTAGGATCCAATCTACAAACAAAACGACAACAAAAGTAAAGTGAGACAATTGAGGCTGCCACGCTTTGATCGACATGCACAAACACCAGTGACCTACCTGATCGACGGATAAAAATGGCAAACCGATATTCTTCAGCCATCGTTGTGCTTTACGAAGCGTACGGATGCGTCCAGTCTGTCGAATAGCATCGCTACGGAGAAAGATAGAGTGTCCGACCAACGGAGGATGGCATCCAAGCATACTCGAGAGGAGAAAGTGCCCATTGTACAGACTATCGGTGTATGCAGACAACATGTTGATGTAGTAGCTTTCGCCGCGTTGATCGTCCAGAGTCTTGGTTGCATGTTGAGTGAAACCCAGCGACTTATCATTCAAGAACTCAGGGACTGTCTTGATGATCACAGATGCAGCCATTCGCGCGTCCGCATCATTGACAATGATGAGATGTCCAATGGATACGTCGTTTCCAAACATGGTGTAGCGACTTCCGTCTTCGTTGTGAGAGTTCTCGATGAGAGCTTCTTCGATAGGAATCTGCTCCACACCAGCCAACTGTTCCGCACCCCAAAACAGACGCAAATGCGAGTTCAAGTTGGATGCCTTTTTGAACTTTCCACGGCGATCCCAAGTAGATCTAGCGACGAACCCAATGTTGTAGTGGTAGTAGAACAACATTCGATGAAAGACTTCGTACACGTTGTGACTCGACAGCCCCTTTAGATGGCGACGTGAAGGTTTGGGAACTTTTTGCAAGAGCTGGGAAAGCTTGAAGTACTTGCCTTTCGTTGCTTCGATAGTTTCCCAGAGCATCTCTGCAGCAGCAAAGTTGTTCTTTAGAAAGGCCATCATTCCATCATCGCAAATGACAATGTTGCAGCGTGCCCCGGAGTTACGAATGTAGTGGTCGCGTGATTTGATGCAACTCTTGAGAGTGGGCATCATGACTTTTTCAGAGGAAGAATGGGAGAATCAAGGATTCAGACATATTATGAAGACAAACTCGATTGACACCAGCGATATGACTACAGGAAAACTTACCTTCCTGAAGACTCTCTTTGTAGACGGGGATTTGAATGGTCACATCCAACCACTCGGCGTTCTTGGGCTTCTTTTCAGGGACTACACTGCAATACTTGGTATTGCTTTGGAATGCCTTGGCAGGGATGAAGCATTTAAAAATGGAGGAGACGGTAAAGTAGGAGTTCCAAAAGAGACCAAAGAAGGACAGGATTGCCATTATAATTTCAACAATAGTTCGTCCAATTGTTGTGTAATTCCAGATGGCCAAGAAAAAGAGAAATCCCACCCACCCAATGGTGAGAATGAAGGCAAAGGACGAGGCGTACTTGGCAATGGAAAGTGGCTCGGTGGGGCGATTCGACGGATTGATTGCTGGCTTGGCCCACGGACTTCCGGCAATTTGATGCACTGCATCATTCAAGACACCATCCTGTTGAGATGTAGAGTGCAAGGACGTCGGAGCAACACGACAAAGGAGTTAGTTTATTTTTTTAAGACCTCCTTTTATCTTCTCGATGTGACCAAAAAGTAACACGTCACTTACATTCATGGGGTTGTGAAAGATCATGTTGGGGTTTTCGACTTCCGCGTCTAGATCGATAGGGCCAGTGCCTTCTTCGTCAAAGAATTCACGAACGTCATCAGCGTCTCGTTCAAAGGGATCAAAGACATTTTCAAAGTCGACATAAGGGGCATTCCCATGGTTGCTGGAATGAACTGGTTTTGGTGCAGAAGAGTTTCGTGGCACATTGCTGGTGGTCCGAGAAGGACCATTTGCTCCGTACACCATCTCGACGTTATCAGCATTTACCGGCGCCATGAGAGATCTGATTTCTTTGGTTGGTTTTGTGGTTGAAGCTTGCTGTCCCTGTCTTCACAAATGAGGCACGATACTCGGATGTTGACGAGATGATGGTCTATCTATAGATTCGTCGATCGATACCTCGTTGTAGTTGCCGTTGTCGTTCGATTGTCTCTTCTCACTAGGTAGACCTATCTGGTACGGCTGCAATTTGCGTATTTGTAATTCAAACTCCTTACTTCGCCCTCTGACCTGATTGCCTTATCAGTCGGTCCGTTTGAGTGTTCGAGTATGCTCTTGCGGTGGGCTTTTAGAGGTGATGGGAAGAAACAGACAGAAACACAGAGAATGAGAGGAAAGAAGCGTATTGTGACGACTTGCAAAATCTCACTGTCGTGCTCCGGATTTGAAAAAATAATTATTTTTGCAAGGTGCGCTCTACACTACAACATGGTATGATACGACTTGTATTCCGGTAAAGAAGTACGGTACCGGTAGTCGGGTCGGAGTACGAAAGCGGGCATGCAGTGCTTTTTGGGAAGTCGGAGACTCGTTCCACATACATTCTCATGTTGTCTTGGTGGTACAAAATTTCGAGATTATGAAGGCACACTCATAAGTACCGGTAGCACTCTTTGTGTATCATGAATCACCATCATTGGAGTTGTAACCGTTGAGTGGTTCAGTCCTGGACACAAACAAGAATCGACTACAACTAGTACGACTGACGCTCGGAAGCAAAAACGAGCAACAATCTCAACAGGAAGATCCGAAAAAAAAACCCACGACAGGTACTTTCCTTAAGGCTGGGGTTAACACACGCCATTCGTGGGGTTAATTTCCGGATCTTCCAGGCCTTTCTGGCCTCACATTGCGAAGGTCGTTCTACGAACTTGGGTACGGTAGACTACCGGTACTACCGTACCGTACCTACGACGTATCCCGAAGCCCGGAGTACTGTAGACTACCGTAGTACGGTACTTGTACAACGGATCAAATTCAAACTGTAATACTACGTACGGTACTACCATACTGTGTCCTGCAGTACTACGATACCTACGTTAGTATGTTCAACATGTTCTGGCCCTACAGGGCTTTTGATATTATCATAGTACCGTCGTACTCCGAGTACGTAGTACATCACATCAGTTTATTATGCACACATTTTTACAGTTAATTTACAATGCCTACGTGAAGACAGTCATTCATCATCGTCAACGCGATAAACATCGCAGTCGTCGTGACTACCGGTAGTCGTGGACGGATCCTGCGTGTCTTCTATCTTACAGTTAGATTCAACACAAAGTGCACTTAGGCCTTAGCATCGACGTAACCCGCCCGTTCTATCGTAGCATTGGAATTGTTCAAGATGTCAGCAACACCAGATTTTCTGGCGCAACTTCAGAAACGGATCACTGATCCGATGGGAGCAACACCCCCTGGCGGGTCCATCAATAATGACGAAACAACGAGTGACCGTAATAATACTCCGTCTCTGTTGGCGGCAGCTCTGAAAAAGCGCGTTGCTCAACCTCCGCCGGGTTCTTCCGAAGCATCAACTGCACCTGTGTCCCCTGGAACATCGAAGCACAAAGTCAAGGCGGCTACTCGCAAACAGTCCGATGCCGTTTTTGAATTTGACGTCGAACGAAACGCCTTTCTGTTTTTCAAGGATGGCGACAACCCAAAGAACTTTGTTCCAAAACTGAAAGAGGATAAGTATGGAAATCCCGACACAGACATTTGTATTCCACTAGCACCTTGTGCGTACCGTATGACGGACTACACGTTTGCCAAGAGAGAGCCGGTGGCGTTGGACAAGTGCTTGATCAAATTGGGTGTTTTGCGCTGTCTGCAACGAGAATGCAAAGTTTTCAACCAACTATTGTGGCATCGAATGTCTCCACCAGGCACATCGTCACGAAATTCTACAGAGGATGCTCCAGCTATGCCGTCGCTAGACGAGACGGACCATCCTAGCACCAAACTCTGTTCATTGGGTACACTTGAGGAGGACGAGCTTGGAAAAGTGCGATTCATGGAATTATTGAGTAACTGCGGAGTCTACCAGAAAGTCTTGGAACTCATTTTGAAGCAAATTGGAAAGGTTGCAGACTTTGTGGCAGTCGATGGATCCGATCCAACCAACAACAATGCATGGCGCATTCCGCAGGTGCATGTAGAAGGTCTTGACGAATTTCTAGCCAAGATTGAGGAGCTGACCCCAGCTCTCAAGCAAGCCCGAGACGAAATCGAAAACGATCAGACTGTAAGCTTTTTTCCTGGATTGGGAGAATTCTTCACACCTGGCAGCAAACTCTTGTGTCACCCAGAGGGAATGGAAGGATCCCCGCTAGGATGTTCCTGTGTCCAATCATGGTATGCCGAAGAGACAAACCAAGCCACAGGAAAAGTCAAGCGACGATTTGTATTAGTTATTGAATTCATTGTTAGCGTCGGAGATGAGCTTGTCTTTGTTGCCGCTTCTGATGTGTACCCAGAGTTTCACGATACGTCTCGAAACATGCCCATCAAAGACTTAACGCATCGAAAACTAAATAATTGTGAATATGATAACGCATTACTGGATCGATTGCAGCGGCGCGGGGAATTTTATGCATCGGTGGGAACAAAAAATCATTATTTGGAGTACTATTCCGACTCATTCTTTCCCATTATTGGTGGTGGTTGGAGCAGCAATGCTGTAAGGCCGTTGTCCAAAGGAGGACGTGTAATGGTCGATGTCAAACGAGGTATATTGGAAAATCATATCCCTGTGAGATCCAGTGATGGATACTCGGACACGGTCAAGGAAGCTATTAAGTTATGGGAACAGAGCAAGCGCACTGGCGTAGCTGTCCCCTTTCGGACATGCATTCTTCCTGAGTTTGAAGATATCTATAATGTATCTTATGAACCGGCGAGAGGAGATTCTGACAGACAGCAGCTCTGGATGTCGTGGCCGATGTTGACTGGCTTTTCGTTCACTGCCAGGGTTTGGGGGAAGCTTTTGCTTGGTTTGCCAAAAATGAAAGGAGGATCTTCGGTCAAGGTTGAAGAAAACGCTTTTACATCGAGCCCACGGCGTGCTCCTAGTCGGAAACTTGGAGTCCAAAGAGCTGCACTCGGAGGAGAGGGTAGTTCTGGGAATTGCGGTTATATCACATTTCAAGAACAGGCCTTTGAACAGTTGGTGCTGGAAGAGGACAAGAAAGAGTTGATCCGGGCAGTTGCCCGCAATGCTGGTGGAGGGCCGAAATTCGACCAGCTGACTGCCCTTTCCGAGGAATATGAGGATGAGGATGACGATGATTCCATTGAGGATGCGGGAATCGACGTCGTAGCCAATAAAGGCGGTGCCTCAATCTTCTTGTTGCACGGTCCTCCTGGCTGTGGAAAGACGCTGACCGCAGAAGCCATTGCGGAACTCTTGAAAAAACCTCTGTACATTGTTACTGCTGGGGACCTTGGAACGACGGCCGCAGAAGTAGAAAAAACGCTTGGATCCGTATTGGATTTGTGTCAGACGTGGGACGCACTTGTCCTCATTGATGAGGCAGACATTTTCTTGGAGGCTCGGAACAGCACCGAAATTCAGCGCAATGCCTTGGTCTGTGTCATGCTTCGTCTCTTGGAGTACTACTCTGGGTGTCTTTTTTTGAGCTCGAATCGCTCCGCGTCAAGCATTGATGCTGCCATTGCCTCCCGTATTACCGTCATGCTAGGGTACCCTCCTCTGGGGGTCGAGGGTAGAGCAAAAGTGTGGAAAAACCTGGTGGAGCTCGTCCCTGCCACCCCAAACGATCCGGCAACGGGAGAAGCATCTGCCCGAATTTCGAAGAATCCTCGAAAAGCGTCCAAGTACAGAGTGGATTTCACTGAGGATGATTACCAAACACTTGCTTCTGGTTATGAATTGAATGGACGTCAAATCAAGAACTCGATTGTTTTAGCTCGAGCATTGTCTAGAGAAAGGGGGATGCCCCTATCCATGCCGATTCTTCGCCGTGCTGTCACTGCCGTTGCTGGAGAAGGGGCCGCCGTCTGTTCTCCATAATGAAACGATGCAGATTAGCTTTTGATGGTCACAGATGGTTCTGTTTTTAACACTTATGACGAAGATACTACTACAATAAGTTTGCGAGAAGAGCCATTCTTGACAGTTCAATGAGTTTATACGAATAGTAATCCAAGACTCCCAACAACTTTCTCTTGCAATTTACGACGCCTTCTTTTTAAAAACTTTGATTGTACTCGTAAATATCTCCCTGTTCTTCCCTCTGCTTCAAGACCATGGGGTTCGTCTCCCTGCGCAGCACTGGAATGATCCTTCTCATGGCCGGACGAACTTCTTGTAGTAGCAATCTTTTGCGAATATCCCGTCGAACAGCAGCGAATCTCCTCTTCACGATAGGAAGATTCAGCCGGACAAGTGCTGATAATTTCTTTTCGTTTTCTGCGGCTTCTTCTTGCAATCCGCGACCAGCCTTTGCGATACGAGAGAGTTGAGTTTGCAATGTTGGTGAAGCAAAGTGGGTGACAAAATCCCAGCTGATATCTCTCCGGCGAAGACAATATGTGGTTTCTTCCAAGAGCCAAGCCATTTCGATTTCTGTCGGATTCAGAGTCACTTCCGTCGGATCCATTGTGTACCAATAATTCTTTTCTTCGTTGGTGGACAATTCTGTCTGCTTAGCGATCCGATCATTGTACCGCTGTATTTGTGCCGAGTTTCCCCCAAAGTCGGTCGGCGAAACAGCCTGGGAGTCTGCCGATGCTGGCAAGGGTTTACTTGGAGTGGTTGTCCTAGGGATAGAAGAAGAAAACAAAGTTCGCTCTGTCGGATCCATGTTGTTCGAAACTTCGCGGACGATTTCTGTCTTCGAAGGCTGAGATTTTTTCGTGGAGTTGTTCGACTGGCAACTCTGATGAAGAGAGACTGGCGACTCCGAAGACATTGTTGCTTTGACACTAGAATCCAGGATGTTCAAGCAATCCTCAATCTTAGTCACGAGAGATTCCTCTAATTTTGTTTGATTCATCAATTTGGCTGCATGCCAAGCTCGGCAGAGAAAGATGATACATTTGAGACACGCCACTTTGCGAGTGGGTTGAAAGGAGGACGGGCCTGTACAGTTGGCAGCACGTGGATATTTCTTGGTTAGTTTCCAGGATTTCATGGCTGTCACGAAATCTTTCCAGAGATCCAGTTCCTTCACGATGGTAAGAAACCAAGGGTTGACGGACTTGTCTGCTGCTGCGAATCTGTGCTCCTGCAGACAAAGCAGAAGTAAGTGCTTCGGAATCACTCCACAATTTTTTTCTTGAATGATTCCATCGACCCAACCGCTACCATACGTCACTCCCGAAACGTCAATTTGATAATACGAATCGGCAATTCGTTGCGCCAAAACGCTCCCAAACATGCGCTGTGCAGCTGAAGACGCTCGCATCTGTCGTCGTGAAAGACCATGATACGGAACAATTAAATCTTTGACTTGATCAAAGAGTCGCTCATCGATTTCAGCGCTTTGTAGATGAACACCGGATTGATAAGGAGACTCCGTCACTCTGGGCATGCCCACCAGATCCATCGTCGTCTGTGACTGCAACGAACGACGTTGACTCCCCGCTTCATTCTCGAAGTCGGTCATGTTTGGTGTGGGGACAGAAGTCAGCTCAAATTATCTCCTTGCACACGCTTTTCGACGGAGGATGACGATTTTTCGGTATAAGTTGTTGTTGTTGTTGTTGTTGTGTCCTGTTCAGAATGAGTCAACTGCACATCGATCCAAAGAGACAAGAAAAAAGAGGGCAATTTCACAAAAAGTAATAGAATGTACTATCATACCAGGTATGTGTACTACGCACTAACTAACGTAGTGCATCGCATCATCAAAAAATAAAGGTTAATTTTAATACGACGTATTGGTAATTAAATTTTCGGTAGTACGTACGTACAGGGTAGTACCAGTACCGGTAGTCTACATACGGTACTCCGATAGAACGTATTATACGTAGTATATTATACGTAGTACCAATGACGACCAGTTTGATTTTCTTCAGAGATTTCAAACGTATCTTCTATCTTCGCCCCGTGTCGGTATTGACAGGATTTATTACTTTTCATTTGTTGTAGTTGTACTACGTAGTAAGACTTGCGGCCGCTCACTGTCATACAACATCGTATTACTCTCACAGTCAATAGCAGGAATCACATCACCATGAAGCTAACCTTTTCCTCCGTCACCGTAACCGTTGCTGTCCTGTTGGCGGCAACCAACAACCAAGTTGCTGAAGTAACAGCAGAACGTGGTGTGTCGTTATTTGTGGATGTCAACGAAGCTGGATTGGATCTTTTGAACGATCTACCGGATGCTAGTGATGTTTGGAACAACAACGACAAGCCCTCCTGGACGAACCTGAAAAAGGATGACAAAAAGGTAGAGTTAACTGAAAATGTCTTTCTATACGCCGACAAAACGACCGTGCTATCGTTGGTCAGTTCTTGCATTGGTACAATGCACAATGTCTCAACACATCCTTTTTGCCTTTTTGCTGCGTTTGTAACAATCTTACAACAAATCAACCAAACAGAAAAAGGACAAAGATAAGAAAGATAAAGATGTACGTCTTCTAACCGATGATTCGATAGAACCAAAAGCCAGCCATACAATCCGAATCCCGATCACTCTCACACATCAGTGATACCATTCTTTGCTTGACACCTTGCAGAAAAAGGACAAAGACAAAAAGAAAAAGAAGGAAGAACCAAAGGTACGTCAAAAAGTGGATGAATTGGAATTCCGTTTGCATGTTTTCTGTTTCTTTTTTCTTTCTAAGGACATTTGCACACGTTCCCATCTCTCCCTCGACAAAAAGAAAAAAGATAAACACTCCATTGCAACGCCTGCAACAAGTAGACGAGCACGTTCGTCGGCATCTTCCACCAAAGGACGCAAACTCTCGGTCGAGTCGGAATCGAATCTACCGACCAACAGTTCGCATAGTTGGCTCGACATGGATGGAGCAGCAGCAACGACCGACACAGACAAGCCCACTCCCATTTCCTTTGGCCATCACGTGCAAACGGTCGATACAACCATTGGTGTGGCGTCGGCTTGAGGATCAAAAATGTGGCACATGGCATTCATTTGCTATCATCATGCCTGCTGCCAATGCAGACGACGGAAAATATTCATCCCTTTGTAATGATGTAAAAAGTATGATTGTCGTCACCATGGTCGCAGTCCGAAAAGTTGCCACTAAAATATAATAGTTCTTCGTTGAGACTTACAACGACTTATGGTATTTACAATAATAATAATATGATTATTATTATATTTATAGAGAGAAGATTACCTCAAGGAACGATGATGAGAGGGTAGAGAGCATGGAAATTATCAATGCCACAGCAGAGGAGTTCGAGTCTATGGTATGGGATGTATGTTTCAGAAAAGTAGACACTGCTTATCCCCCTTTTGATTTCTTGAAGAAAAATGATTGCTTCTTTCCAACACTTTTGTTGCCAACACTTTTGTTCGAACTGCCGCCGCCGCCGCTCTTTTTCGTAGGCGTTGGTGTCCGTCCGCCGCTGTTACTGCTTGTGGTCGCCTTTTTCGACTTCTTTTTCGACGAGAGGGCTGATGTCTCAGGTTCAACTCCTTTCTTTTCACGGAGCTCGTAACTGAGCCATTTTCTGTCCACATCCTTGTTGCGGCCAGTGTTGCGGTAATCATTGCGGCTGCCGCCTCGACGATGACCCTTCTTTGATTTGGACACGATCTTCTCCATTGTTTCTCGGATGGAACTCCGCACCTGAATGGCGCCTTCAGAAGCGTCGCTCATGTCAAGTTCACGCAGCAGTTCGTTGCTTGATTCGGATGATCGAGACTCAATCAAACCAAAATCTGGGTCGCGGTATTCGCCCCGGTCTTCATTGCCCTTTCTTGCATGTATGCCCGTCATTTCAGTGTTGCTGTCATCGCAGGTGTAGCTAGTGGTGTTGTCGTCAAAAGTGTCATCCCGACTCTCCAACGCTGCCGACGATCTGTGCCTTCCTCGTCGTGCTGGAGACTCACTGGTACTCCGAATTGCCTCCAATTCCTCTAGATCATCGCCCACTTGCCCGCCTGAAAAGGGCCCGAGTGGACCGCAGGAAAAAATATTCAATGTCTTGGTTACCTTGACAATGAGAGGATCCAAATTGTACTTCCACGAATTTTCAATCTCCTTTCTGTCTCTTCTGCTCTGGTTATTGTTACGTGCGCTCTCAACCGTCGCTGTATCGGCTGCTGAATCCTCGTCTCCAAGAGAGGATTCCATAGAGGATTGACGATCAGAGTCCATGGTATCATTCTGGCTCACGGAATCAGATTCCAATTCAAAGAGTTTGTTCGCGACTTTTGGAGCACTGGTGTTGGACTTTTCTGAGCTTTTGGGACTTGTCGGTTTGATATTGAGGATTTTGTCTAGAAAGCTACTGGTGGCGTTATTGTTGTTGTCATCTTTTGTATTGTCTTTTGACATTTTAGCAGCATCCTGCTCTTGGCTAGATTCGTTCGCTGTACAAGTACCAGGTGATGGCGATGTCTTGGGAGAAGGAAAGAACATTCCGGATGTGTCCCTGATTTTGCTTGTATTACGAGGTGATCCACCAACACTTGTGCCAAACTGCATGGCATTGTGGCCAGTAGAGGAAGATGAGGTCATTTTCGACAAAGGGCCGCCGCTAGCACTGGGGTTAGACGTGTGAGACTTTGGTGTAGGAACCCGTGGCGGTCTCGTCGATATTGACCCTGAAAGAACTGATGGCTCGTCTTGTCGGAATGTGATGATATTCCGTCCATACGGGTGATTGCTTGGGCCGTTGTCCCATTCTGATATGCTCATGCTACTTCCAGCAGGACGGATACCTGAACTTGCCGACATGAGCGCCATCGAAGCAACAACTTCAGCCTGTCTTTTAGCCTTTCGCTTTCTTCCACCAAATGCACTTCCTAAAGTACTTCGACCAGAAATAGTGTCGCTATCAGATGCTTGTGGGTTCAAGACGGATTCTGCCGCAGCCTTGGCTGTTTTTAGGGCAACCTCTTCGCTACCGCCTGATAGCAAAATAGATCTAGCAGCCACGATTGCCGTCTGCGTAGCACGAGATATCAGTTCGGCCTCGAGAGCTTTGGCATTCATTGAATTTAGGGCACTGACATTAGAGGTGGTTCTCATCCCGAAATTACCACCATAAGTTTCGTTCGGAACGACCATTTCAAAACCGGCGACAGGTGGACACGCAATGAACGTTTATCTGCTTTGTTGTGTGCTAGGCTATACGGATGTAGCTTTCAACCAGTCCAGCAAGTAAAGGAAGGAGAGAAGATGGTTGTCTCAACTGTTGCTTTGTTTGAGCGTCGTCGCCGGTTCTATTAACCTTGATGACAAACTAGTTTCACAAGCACTCTTGCAACAACTTGCTACGGTAACGCTACAAAGGAACACGTGACAGATGATACCGGGTCCAGCAGAGAGCGAGGATAAAAGTTCTACCTGCGCAGCTCGGAACTTGCTTGTACTTTGATTTGCCAGTTTTTACTTCCCTTCCGATGTACGACTAGTACACTTAGCCGTAAAGGGATTGGCGACGATCTGATGCTTCACTCGTCGCCAACAATGAGCGATGAACCGCACCATGCGACAGATCAATAGAAATCCAATCGGAAGCGACCTTTCAAAAAGTGAGACGCTCCAGCTTCCCCCAGCGCAATTTGACGGTTCATACGTTGTGTCCATATCTTGAAGTCATACCTACGTCCTCTCGAACTACTTGGTTGGTAACCTTAACCCTCTATTTCGTGGCAACTTTTCGAAAATGAGGACTCTGATGATGAGGATCCCAAGACCAAGACAACATAATGATGAAATCTATTTTATGGCTATGCCAACTACTAGTAGCTACCGGTAGTTCCGTATCTCAGAATTTGACTCACCAGCCGGGCCCCGAAAGGCGAGGCACTGCAGCAAAGATGTAGTAATGGACCCCAAGACTAAGCCACAAGATACGCATTACGCCGCAGTAGTGGTTCTGTTCTTACAGTTAAAAAGTACTACCGTCAGTCGTATAAAACTTCGTAACTGTAGCGAACAATGACGAAGTTCAATCAACAGTAGCAGTTTTGGTCCCGACCTTCGAAAAATATTCATAGCGCCAGAGTCTACCAATAGCTAGCAGTTTGCTTTGAAGGCAGACTCCTGCCTCGAGAATGATCATCCTTTGGTGACGGTAGCAATAATGTCCTGCCGAAACGATAACTACTACTGTTGCTCAAGATTGTTGCAAAGCATTGAAAGGAGATATTACTGACCTCCCTTTTGATTAGATTGTTACTTCGATGCCTGTCTAATAATTACGACTAGAGTAGTATGTAGAGGGCTCTATTAATATATTATAATCTATCATTTTTTAAAAAGTATCAAAACATCATGGACTGTCCCGATGAAAAACCAGACCCTGTGGATACCATCATTCCACTTTGGGTAGCAGCTGCCATTCCTTTCAATAATTTCCAACCTCCCTTTCGCAAGTTCTTCGAGATTCCACGCAAGGCTGTTTCAGTCTTCGCTGCAGCCATCGGTTGTTTGGATGAATGTACGCGTTGATTTTTAATCTTCTGTACTTCCATTTCCGCATTTCTGATTTCATCTTCGGGTATTCCAAAGACATTATGGAGCAGATTCTCTCTGGTGATGGACGTCATACGGATATTCCCCTTCCGTATCCGGTCGCCTTCGTATTGTTCAATCGGAACAACTGGTCGTTCATAAAAGGCCCAGCCGATGGAAAGTGGCACACCGACTTTGGTATCAGGGTGATCGCCTACGATTCTTTCATATTCTCGGACTTGGACACTTCCAAAGGACACTGATAGAGAATAATTCTCTAGCTCCTCCGATACCGCATGAGAGCTTGTCTCGGAAACATCGGTAGAGATGAGACCGTCACTGACTGCATCACTGAAGTCCGAAAAGGACGTCATAGATGGTGATTCATGTAGCACTTTCATTGTTAATTGCTAGTATATTTACTTGATTGGTGCGTAACCACGGTAGCTACTTTGAAGTAAAATTTATCTGTTGTGATGGGGACGAGGTTGGTTGGATGTTGAGGCGGTGTTTCACTCTCTCGGGAGTTTTTCCTGTGCGACGGCTTTACTTACGTTATTTGCGGAAATGCTGACAGGGAGAATAACTCGATACCGTCGGAGAAGTTGAAAAACGTAGCCGTCCCGACTGATTCAGAATTATGCTGACGGTGAGTCATGACGAGATTCGACGACGTTCTAACGCCAATCAAACGAAACAAAACGACTGCTGTTCCCAAACTCACTTAACTGTAAGTAAAAGTTTACATGGCGGATGATCAAACAGCTTGACCATGAGCCTTCAGCGTGTCTTGGGTATCTGACTACCTGACTACCATAATCACTCACATACCGATACGACGTACGAGTCCAAGGTACCGGTAGTCGTGATTTTAGATGGTATGAGTGAATGAGGGCCTTTATTACTCTACTGTTAAAGCAAGTTCGAAAGTTCGAAGCTCGTCGACTTTTAAGTCTGACCGTAGTAGCTACCAGGGTACTATTTGAGAACACCACACTACTATGATACTTGGATACAACAACAACACCCGCGATATCATACAATTGCTGGTGGTGTCGAGGGAGTGTTTTTCCTTCTGTTTTACCCATATTTGAAACTATCGGATCATCAAAATGTTCTTTCGCACATGATCTTACTGTTCCGAAAAAAGTCAATTTGATGTAGATGTGGTCGCTTCGACATCGACAACGAACTGCTCGACGTTTGTCTTTTTACAAACTACTTGTGGCAATCTTCGTATTTGGCATTGTTTTCTATCGAGATGGAACTTATCGACCAATCTTGCGGTCCTCGTCGTACCTCAGTATGTCGCAAATTGTCACCGACAACACAACTATCCCAAAACGTGATGAGAGACGTTGGAAGAGCGAGAATTTCACGCAGCACTCAGCAGAAGTAGAACAAACAACAACAACTACTCCTCTACATTCACGTGGCAGACTCTTCTATTGCGGATGGAACAGTGTCCCAAAACTCATCTTCCCAGAATACGACTTTCAGGAAACGATATGGAAACCAAACGAGGTGAATTCCACTCGCAACGACATTCTTGTTGTTGGAATGTATGGTCCATGTCTTGGCGTCAGGAGGTTTTTTGCAAGGGGAGGACCGGCGCTGATACATGATCTATTTGAAGGCAAAGTCCTATACATCAATGGAGAAGCCTATGGACATCTCGACCCGCGTGTCATTGATCGGGAATATCAAATCGGCCCGTATTCGCCAGAGTCAGAATTCCCAGAAAACTCTCGGTTGGTGTACTTCTTCGCGCTGTGCTTGGGAATGATGAATTCTCAGAGCGACAATTCGTTAAATGATTTGATATTTGATCCAACGCAACGACCCAACAATACTGGAAAGTACAGTGGCGTTGCTTACTATTCAAGTAAATGCATCAGGTTTCGACAACGAGCTGCGTCTCAAATATCTGAGATCGTTCCAGTGTACTTTGGAGAAGGATGCCAGGTGCAAAATGCTCACGATCTACACAATTATACCAATGCGATCAATCTTGTGGAGAAAGGAGGAAGGAATTGGCTTGAAAATCACCGCTTCTTTCACGACTTCAAGTATTGTCTCGCAATGGAAAATACGGAAAAAGCTGGGTAAGCCATACTACTTTTGCGTTTACGGGGGTGGATTAAGCCAGTTGTTAATTTTCCTCAAGTGACCCTCGTCGCCCTATCTTCGTCTTCTTTGTTTTCAGGTACGTGACGGAAAAGCTCCTGAACGCCTTTTTGGCAGGGTGCCTTCCAATCTATTATGGCACTCGAGAGGTTTTTGATGTTTTCAACAAAGATGCCTTCTTGTTTTTCGATATCCAAAACCCGCAAGGGACATTAGATAAAATCAGGTACTTGGAAGCACATCCAGAAGCGTACAGTGAGATACTTAGGGCACCAATACTCAAGCATGGCAGTCAGACCATAGACCAATTCTTTTCTATCTTCCCTCAAGTTGGGAACGGGACCCTAAACTTTGAGGTTCGCAGGATGATGGGATTGCAAACACTACACAAACGATCGTGATTCCAAATGCTTTCAGCCCGCTGTCACACATACTAAAGTAGCAACTCAGTGAAAAATCACCAGTTTCCTCTTCTTCATTATTTAGTTTTGTGGCTTTGAAGCTCCTGGACCAGTTGGTATTATTTCACCAGCTTCATCCAAGACGGACTGAAAATAGGAAATAGTTTTTGTCAGACCCATTTCAACCGAGACCTTGGGGGCCCACCCCAGAACTTCCTTGGCCAAAGATATGTCAGGTTTTCGTTTTGACGGATCATCTTCAGTCTTCTCTAGAAATCTGATTTCAGAGTCAGACTTTGTCAGTTTCTTCACATACTCTGCGAAATCCTTCATGGTAAACTCATCAGGGTTACCCAAGTTGACAGGGCCATCATAATCCCCATTCATCAATGCATGAAGACCATCTACAAGGTCGCTGACATATTGGAAAGATCTTGTTTGTTCTCCTTTACCATACACAGTCAGAGGCTTGTTCTGGAGTGCCTGAATGATAAAGTTGGAAACAACACGACCATCATTGGGATGCATCCGTGGTCCAAAGGTGTTAAAAATTCTTGCCACCCTCACCTCCACTTTGTTTTGGTTTTTGTACGAGTACATCATAGTTTCAGCCACACGTTTTCCTTCATCGTAGCAAGACCTTGGCCCAATTATATTGACATTTCCCCAGTAGTCTTCTGATTGAGGATGGACTTGTGGGTCACCATATATCTCACTGGTAGACGTGAGTAGCACCTTGGCCCTAACCCTCCTGGCCAATCCCAACATGTTCAGAGTGCCCATGGTACTTGTTTTAATAGTCTTCACAGGGTTGAACTGGTAGTGAGGGGGAGAAGCTGGACAAGCAAGATGATATATTTCATCGATTTCCAGGTGAATTGGTTCCGTGACATCATGAATCACGAGGCTGGAGATTAAGAGATCGACCAAGCTGGATTAGTAAGAAATAAGAACTCCAAGAACTGGTCAGTTCTGATATCTTGACACTCACTTGAAGTTAGGATGATGGAACCAATGAGCCACATTCTTTTTTTGACCAGTAAAGAGATTGTCCAGAACTGTCACTTCATGTCCCTCCATCATTAGTTTGTCCACTAAATGGGAACCCACAAATCCAGCACCACCAGTTACCAGAATCTTCTTCCTCCTGTGATCACTAAGGACAGCTGTTTCCATCACCAGTGGTGATCTATCTGTTGGGAGAGATTGTCTTGAAAGAATATGTTGATCCTCCATCAGTCTCATCTGAATGTTGTTCTTGTCGACCAACCCCCTCGTTGAGCTTCCCGCAAAAAGGTTTTCCTTTTGTTGTATTTGACCGAAGAAGGTAAAAGAATTCGTCTCGACTAGCATCAAGGGTAACATGACATATCCCAGCAGCATGCCCACCATTAATATGAGAAGATATTGCTTGGAAATCCAACAATTGAATAAACTGCTGTGGAATCCTCGTCGATTCTTGGACTCTTCCCCTGACACTGACACCGGAGAAGATGCGAGCGAAGAAGATACAGGAAGAATCGACTGTTGGTGCTTTCCAATTCCGTCCTTAACTCCCCGGTGTTTGAGATTTTGTGTTCCTACCATTTTGCCGTCAGATGTCTGATGAAAGGATGGCAGTAGGGAACGACCAATCTTTTAGAGTTATCATCCAGTAAGCACTGTCGCATTCATCAACTACTAAGCTGTCACAGATATATAATTTGCAGCCCTTCTTTTACACATCGTGTATTTACTGTTATTTATTAACAGTAAATCGATCCTGTTGGAGTAGTGGACTATGAGTTGTATTCACAGTCACACTACATTACCATAGTCTACTGGAGTGTAATAATATAAAATACAAAGTGTAACGCGAAGTAGATGGAAGATGATGATGACAAAATGACCCACAATTGTCGCCCGTGAGATGAGTATCGTACCATACGACGGTACTTACCCTACTGCCTGTGCAGTATTCGTACTACGGTAGTTCGTAGTCTACTATCGATACCTAAGCATATCCAGCTGACTAAGGCCAGCATTCACAGTCAGTTGGTGCGTTCTACTTACCCACTTATGAAGATAATAATATATGGTGTATCAAAAGTTCAAGTCCTCGTTGACCACTTTGGACTGGGACACCCATCGCTGTTATACGTGTATACGTTGCACCCCTCCAATATTCGTGGATCACACATCGTTTTTGAAGTTTTTTTCTTTTGCAACCCAACAATTTGGAGTTGAAAAGCCTCAGGGAGAAAAAAGTATTTTTCAGCTTTGGTTCACAATTTTCTGTCTTCTCCACAACATAAAAGTATCTGTCCACAACCACAAATTTTCGACCGCTTGGCTATGTGTATGAAGATGAGAACCTGTCCAGGATGGCACGAGTTCAGGAAGGGATCGAGGGGTTGAGTAAGGAGAAGGCATCGAAAACACTTTTGATATTGGGGAGTACTTTGACTTCGGTTTTTATGAAACTGTCTGGTGATGGAGTAAATCTGATCCGGTGAGCTACAGAGCACGATGAATCTGAGCCGGTCACCAAATTTTCTTGGATTTTCACATAATTTTGCCTCAGACTTGTGTTATTTGCTTCTGGCCAGGGCCAGCATGATTGCTCTGAAGACGTCACTATCACACCCCTCAAAAGGCTGAGAAAACTGTGATCATTTGTGATGAATTTGATTTGGGATCAAGTCTGTACTCCAAAATCAAAGAGATCGTCGATCGTCCCATCAAATTCGAAAAGAAAATGTATGTAAAAAATCACTTATTTCAAAACAAAGAGATCGTCGATCGTCCCATCAAATTCGAAAAGAAAATGTATGTAAAAAATCACTTATTTCAAAACATTTGCAACACTATTCTAATCATGAGCAAGCATCTATGGATTCTTTCCAAGGATGTTCTGCAGTTTTACCATTCACAACAAGGCCTTTTCAAGGCCTTCCACCATATCATGCTAAAATTCCATGTTCACTGGGTTCTTGTTTAGCAGGGTTCTCGGAGGTTCATTGGGCAGGAACACAATCCAACGTTCCATCATCCGCAAGGACACAATTAAATTGTTCTTCTACGTCTTCTTCAATAGCTGCCTTGGCAGTTTTGCCACCTTTAGTCTTGGTGCCCTTGCCACCCTTGGTGCCCTTGCCACCCTTGGGTGCCTTAGTAGGTGCCTTGGTAGGAGCCTTGGTAGGAGCCTTGGTAGGAGCCTTGGTAGGTGCCTTGGTAGGTGCCTTGGTGGGTGCCTTGGTGGGTGCCTTGGTGGGTGCCTTGGTGGGTGCCTTGGTGGGTGCCTTAGTTGGTGCCTTAGTTGGTGCCTTGGTGGGTGCCTTGGTGGGTGCCTGAGTTGGTGCCTGAGTTGGTGCCTGAGTTGGTTGACTAGAGGGAGCAGAACTAGGCAACACCGAAGGTGAAGAACTTGGAGAAGAAGATGGCAAGGATGAAGGTACACCTGTAGGACTTGCAGAAGGTGCCACTGTGGGTGCACCACTTGGAACACCAGTGGGAGAGTTAGATGGAGATTCTGTTGGAGAGTTAGATGGCGATTCTGTTGGGGAGTTAGATGGCAATTCTGTTGGAGAGTCAGATGGGGATTTTGTTGGAGAGTTAGATGGGGATTCTGTTGGAGAGTTAGTAGGGCTTTGAGTAGGCGTGACTGTTGGAAAGGCAGTAGGACTACTAGTAGGAGTCACTGCTGGAGCCTTTGTTGGAGTACTGTTATAAGGAAACACGCAATAGCTTAGAAAAGGCGAGGTTTGATCCTGATCCTGATACATATTCATTCAAACATTCACTTACCTTGTTGGGCTGTCAGTTGGAGGAAGTACAGGTTTTGGGGTTGGTTTTGAGGTTGGAGGAAGTACAGGTTTTGGGGTTGGTTTTGAGGTTGGAGGAAGTACAGGTTTTGGGGTTGGCTTAGCAGTTGGAGGAAGTACGGGTTTCTGCATTTGGGGAGCAGATGTTTTGTGAGTTGAAGCAAAAGATAGATGGTAGGTTGGCTTTGATTCTTAGTTGTACTTACAGAAGTGGGTGAAGGCGTGACAACAACATAGACGGGAGGTACAGTTACGATTGGAGTAGGTTTGTATGTAGGAGAAGGACTTGGGGGTTCAAACGGAGGGTAATATGGGTTTGGCCCGTGATAAATTGGTGGTGACTGATGTGTTGGTGGCTTTGGGAGAGGAGTCGGAAGAGGAGTGGGTTTCTTGGGGGGGGGAGTGATGCTCATCGACAGGTACACATTCCAAAAGTCTTCTGGGGTTGGTGCCGGCTCTGCATTCTCGTCCATAGTTACCGATACGAGAGTTGTCGGAACGTCAGTTTCTGTTGGCGTTTCCACTGGATTTCCGCTGGAGCCGAAAAACGAATCCAGTTCATCTTGCGTGATGAGCTCTCGCTTAGCCTCTTCATTTGTGTTGTGTTTTAACCCATGAAGTTCTGCGCTCACAGCTGGTAGAAGAGAGAGGAACAAAGAAAATACGACGGATTTTCGGGTGATGATCGTCATGTTTCAACTTCAAACGAATCTTCCTTGAACGGTTGGTGATATAAGTTTACAAAATGAAGTTCATCTATCAGGAATAATTGTGTGATAATTTTCGTAAATGTCAAAGATGTGACAAAGAATCGAATCTGCATTTGGCGAGAGAAAAAAACAAAGAAAACGATCAGAGAGCCAAAAAGCGATGTCGCGGGTGATTCAGCGATCGCACTGGAGAAATGTGAGCACTGATTTGGCGATATGACTCGCCTCGCGCTACAATTGATTTACCGGTCGCACAATACTAAATGTAAATATGTAAATCACAGCAGTCAATAATAACAAAATACGAGTAATTTAAAATGTCACTCTCATTTCTTTCTAATACTCCGCTACTACTACGGTAGCTACCGGTAGTAGATAAACGATCACATCCCATTCCCATTGTTAGAGACTAACAGTGTAAGGTACGTACCGGTACTGTCTACCCGTAGTATTCATCAATTCATCGATCACCTACGGTAATTATTTCTTCAAACCTCAAACCCCCACCAAGGCAACCAAACTAATTGTCTCGGTTGAAAGAAAACACACTTGACATTCTCCTGGGAGTGGCAGCAACTCCCTTCTCCGTGACGCTGGCATTTTACCCCGATTTTGTGCTGTGTCCTTTAACACGTGGAACGAAGAAGGCCATAAACTCCAACATAGTAATAGTGTCCAGTGGCCTCCAATCAAAGGCAACCAAGATAAGCGTGACAAGTTTGTGTTTATATTCATTCTTCAATCCGCACTTTTGGCTGTCGCGTCTGGGAACGCCCAGCCAGTAAGTGTTCAAGCAAATACCTGCGATCTTCCTTAGCTTCCTTCCAACATTGTTGTCTGTTATTACGTCGAGATGCACATGTTGAAAATTGTCAATGATGCTCAGATCGACGAAGGAATGAATGGCTTCCCTCTGAATTCTACGAAACATTCCAAATGACAACTTCTCCGCTCTCATGACGAACACGTTTTCATCCTGAAACAGCATCCACCTTAATTGATGATTTTGAGCTTGCCGCTCTCCGGTGTCGACAACCCAACCTTGGTTGAAGTTCCATCGACACGACGGGTGTACCCATACTCTTCAACCGCGACACATCAAGGGGCATCCCTCGTTGTGGTTGCGAATCGTGCACACCATCTCCATCCCCCGTCCACACTGGCACTAGCAAATCCCCTGCAACGGTCAACGCCATGCCAGCAATTGCTATTGCGGTGCTTTCCAACTTTTCAATCCTGTACTCCATTTCGTTGCCGTTGCTTTGGCTGTAGCTGCTGCGCTGGACTACTGCGTTGAACAATCTGTACCAAGCCTGTTCTATGCTCTTGCCGCACATCTCGGATGTCATTCGCATGGTGGTGAAATACGGGGCGCCTCTGCCGTTTTAACTGAACCCAAAGTTCTCATCTATGTATTGATGGCGTAAATGATGTGCTGAATGGTATCATTCAGGTATGACATGAAAGTGGACTTTCCACTTGTATGACTAGTCCTCCGTGCACAACCTCGGCTTCCAAACTAGGCAATTTTGGGGCACTCGTGGATCATATAAATCAGACGCCGATCTCAACAACATTTCCTCTCAGCTTATGACTCTGTGGATCAAAATTATGACGACCACCTGGTTCTGTGGGAAATACATATGAACCTAACCTGACAATTTGATGTAGTGAAAGCATACGCAAGATTTGTCCCTGAATGACATGACATGACACGTTATCTCGTACTGTCATTCAGTACGACATATGCCCTCTAGTAGAGAAAAGAGTAAACAACAATGATTTCCCTGAATCACAAAATCGGAATTTCTTGAAAGATCCTTACTTGACAAATCAAATCAGAAAAGTCAAGTAAAAACAATACACGAGTAATAGAGAATGATTTCTTTGTACTACATAGTATGCACACTCCTCGGAGCAGAAAGCAACAGCAATCTACCGATGCTCTCGGAGAAGATTTCCTACCAGTCATAAATCAATGTTACGATTCAGCTCGGAAACAAGTTGTTCCCGATTCCTTTCGGATCATCCCACGAGAACGTCTAAATAGCAGTGATCAAATTGTTGTTCACACTTATGACTCCGTTCATGAAAAAATCAGCAAACGGGTTGAAACATTCGCGACGCTGTTTTTCAAAACATTTCATGAGACGACATTCAATGTTTCTCAGAAGAATGACATCACTCGAGAGCTTCGAGATGATTCCACATTTGTGTTTGTCAACTTCCCTCCTATTGACAGGATTTAATTGGCTTGGGCGGAAAATATCTTGTGGAAAAGAATCCGACACGTCAACAGAATCCTGATCTTATAGGTTGGCTGTTCGCATGGACCAATTGATTGAATTCAGGAGGTGGATGGAAGAGCTCGGTTTTGAATCGGAAGGAGCTAATTTAGAAGCGGTATCATTTTTGTTGGCCAAGCGCCAACTGCAATTCATCCTGCGAAAGAACAGCCATTGGTCATTTGATGACTGGTACAACGAAATGGGAAAAGCGGATGGAAGAAGACATCTAATCAAGATTGTACTTGGTGGATGAAATTATCATGGAATGTTTAAGATATTATCTCGAAACTCTGCGAATGAAGCACGAACAGAAGATAGAAGTAGCTTGGTCGATTTTACTCGAGGATAGTGAGAATGAGGGAAGATCACTAACAGAGAGATTGAGGGTGGCTGCTGAACATTTTGAAAGGTTTTGTTACTGGATCAGATGCACCATTCGCGAACAAGCTTCTCAGAAAAGCATTCTCAATTGACATCAGGATTACAGCCTAATTTCGCTTGAATCGGATGCACCATTTGCGAACAAGCTTCTGAGGAAAACATCCGCAAGCGATATCAGAAATACAGTCTAGTATCGCTTGAATCGGGAAGTTTGAATGTCGTTGCCAGACTGATACAAATTCATTTTACAGTCAGTCCTTGGTCAATCTGGTGGAGATCCTCCTTCACTTGTTGTTGCGACATTCTGGGGTATGTGCCATGCTTGTGAGGGCAATACAATCGCTGATTTCAATACCAGGATGAAGATGAAGCTATTTGGATCACCTCAGAGGCTAATTTATGACTCCAGGATGCTATTTGAAGATACCAAATGGGAAGGCTTAATCGTCGTTGCGGCAGTACTGCAGTCATTGCTTCGGAGCCAAATGAAGATTATTATCCAGAAGCACCAGCAGTGGTCCTACGAGAGATGTTACAAATTACAAAAACAAGAAGAATCGATGTGGAGACAAAAGGGAGAGGACGCTCACAGTTGGGACTCGAAGTCTCCCTTGGAATGGGCCAACATTTACGGCTCCATTTTGCTCGTGGTCAACGTTCGATACATCAGCACAGGCATGAGCAAGGAAAAGCTCATGCTTGAGGATCTGCAGCAAAAATCTCATGTAGCGATTGTCTCTCGTCCACATTTTTTTGCTCACGACGAAACAAACAGGATGTATGGCTCATCTCCAAATGGAAGAAAGTTCATCGGGCATTCTCCTCGAAAGGTCCTTCAAAATCACATTCAAGTGGAACAGACAAACCATCCTTTCGCGCATCCGATAGCTGTCTAAACTTGGAGCATTGCTTGGAAGGATATGACAGCCTGAAAAGTGGGATATAGGTTCCAAGGTACCCCACAACCCACAACTTATTCGTGTGTTGCACGGATGGAAATCCCGTCCAATTTGGACGACCCGTCTCATTTCGGCTATGATGCGTATGTATATCGTAACGTGCTTGACTCGATTGGTAAGAAATAGGAAAGATGACGTGCCACGAAGTAAAAGGATGTCAACTCAAGACCAGTCTGGACCTGGACTAGCTGACCGTTTCATCGAGTACTAGTTCGGGAAAAATAATCGGGGGAGTTCTGGCTGGCGCGCGTCAGCTTATCTGGTAACCCAAGTGACCACACACTCCAAGGTTGACTGTGAGGTGCGAAGGTGCGGTAGACGCTGTGAGATACTCTCTAGTAGCTAGTCGTATGATACGATCTAATTCTCGTTGCGCCAAAGTAGACCACTACCGTACGTCTTATCCGTACAGATCCTTTTACCTACCCGTAATCCCCACATTATCGGTCGTTTCTCGCGCTTGACTGTGTGTAAGTCAGATTAGAGACCGTCATCAAGGAACTCCGGTGTTGCACGAAGCGTTCTTCTTCTTCTTGTTTGCCGTCCACTTCCCTCTCGAATACCAGCAGTATTATAACAACATGGTTTCAATTCGTAAGGCTAAGCAAGGCTTTGCCCTCCGAAGACGGACCCAAAGCCAGTCGGATAAGGAAAAGATTGGTCTAGTGGTAGCGGGTTTGTGCATTGGTTTCCTTTTGGTCGTTTTGTACAACTTTGTTTTCATAGCTGAGAATGGGCCACGTGGTATTCCAGAATCGCTACGAAAGACAAGAAAGCATCCAGCATTAATGGAGACAGTTAATGACGCACAAAACCCTGTCACTACTGGAGGTAGTGCGAATACCCCAAAAGTTCCTCGTAAGAGCCGTCCCTTACCCGAATCGTTCAATGCCATTGCGTTGGATATAACTGAGACTTTGGATTGCTCGAAGTTGTTGGACGAGGCCTCCAAGTCATTAAAGTCAGGATACAGAGATGCCCGTGGATTTGATGATGTAGCAGCAGGAGATATGGGCGACACTGTACGACGGCGATTGCAAGGAAACGTTGAGGCACAACATGGGGATGACGGTGGATTCGAAAAACTCGGAGAGAGTGAAAAGGCCGATCCAAATTTTGCAGATGACGTCCCAGAAGAAAAATGGGGAGAGCAAGCAGGTGGTGCAGACCAAGGTGGTGCATGGAACGGTGGAATCGATGAGACACCACGATTTGATGATTTCGGTGGTGGAGGCGGATTTGGATTTACTGAGTTATCAGCTAAACATTTATTCTGTCTAGCCGCATCAGAGAATGCACCAAAAGAAGTCGTCGAAGAAATTAAATGCGACGCAACAATGACGAAACGCAAAACCATGCTCGAATTATGGAGTGCTGCACGCCCACAAATGCAAGATACATCTCTTTTTCTCAATGTTCTGGATTTGGCGCGTGAACACAAAAACCAACAAGTACTGGGACGGTATTTCAACATTTGGGCACCAAATGGTGACGAGGGAATGTCGTACATGCTGTCGACCCTCAATTCTGATAAAGACGTTGACCATGGAGGGCTTCACGGGCTTGACGAGTCACTTGGCCCTGGCAAGTTGTTTGTTGACGTTGGAAGTTGCCTCGGCCTCACATGTCTTGCAGTCACTCACAAATATCCCAACACAAAGATTGTATCCATCGAACCGGCTTCGCCAAATTGGTTGATGCAACAGCTCAATCTAAGATGCAATCTTGAAAAGGATGATTTGAAGAAAATCAAGGTGGTACTGGCTGGGGTTGGACCGAACACTGAGGATGAAGAAAGCTTGATGGCAAAATTCATGTGGCGACCAACATCGACGACATCTGTCAGAGCGTGGACACCTGCAGGAGAACACAAAGATGGCGACATTGAGCTTGTGGTCCGACTCCGACGATTGAAGTCTATCATGGCCGAAGCAGACGCCTACGACGAATCCATTGATGTCATGAACCTGGATTGCCAAGGATGTGAATACAATTTGATTCCCGCCCTCACATCAGAAGAGTTTGATGCTATTCCAAGCGTCATGGCAAAGATCCATTGGGGCTATATTCCTTATTCAAATAAGCCCTCGAGTGCTCGTGGAAAAACAACCCATGAACGCCTTTGCACGCATGAAAATGTTGCTAAAACTACCAAGGAATGTTGCGACTTTCCAGACCTACCGGTCAAGAGCAGCGTTCCAGGAGAAATTTTGTTAAAGGAAGATAAAGGGTTTCCACCTAGACAAAGTACCGTGTCCGATGTCATCCTTGAAGGACTGTGTTCTGAATTTGACGTTTGGGCAGAAGAACAATTTTTGCACGGCATTCAAGAAGATTGGGGCTGGGTGGAGCTAACAAGTGAAGCTTAAGTACCTCGAATATCAATCCAACTCTCAGAAGCGTCACTAAATTGAAGTCCTTCAAACTTGCATGTTTGCGAGTGATGGATGTATGATTTATCAGAGCATGATCGAATGAACGACCATTCTTGTCTAGAATTGGTGACCATGATGTCGACTATCTCATGACATGAGGATCCTCACCTATTAACATTCCTTCCATGGTCCCCTACCTGGGGGATACAACGGAGCGAAACATGAGGTGTGTTTCGGTTTCTAGTAGAGTAACTAGTTCGTGTGCTGCCCTAACTAACATCATAAACATGTACCCTTGACGACTTAGGTAGGAATTCCTTAGATTCTATTTATTATGATGTCTATTTACCCCATGGCATCTTGAAGCCTCCTGTTTGCTTGGGCGGTTCTGGAGTGGCAGAGGGTTTCTTTTTTAGGGGCGCGGACGACTTGCTCTTGGGTTTGTCGAAGCTCTTGGCAATTTCAAATGGATTCCATCCACCGCTCTTAGCTTCCTTATCGCTGCCGTCATCTACCCACATTGCTTCATCTTCTTTCTTCATTATATCATTCTTTGGGACGCGACCGTCTAAGAATCCTCCCATGGCGACCGATGTTTCCGATCCTTTGGTGCCATCACATTCTTTGACACCAAAGAAGCGCATCGACTGCGACGGCGCAAAGCCTTCAACAATTCTGCATGGCAGCAGCAAGAGCACCAAACCTTGTTTGAAAATCGATTTCATGTTCATTGACGATAAGATGATAGGGAATCTCTGGTACTAGTCGTATACTGATCATGCAGCGTTCTGAAGGTAGTCTACTTCGAAGTACCTTGTTAAGATTTGTTGACTTTTCTATGATACCACGCTGTAGTACGGGGGTACTACGTACAAGTACGGAGCAGTATCATACCTTACGGTTAGCTACCGGTCATAATAATACAACTCTCGGTAAGATACGAAGATGTTGCCACGAGACAATGCATAAAACGTAATAACATAACAATGAAGACAACAACATACGACTGGTAGATAGCTGCTAGAGTAGTACGTCGGAATCCGGAACACAAATACGTATGATACACCGTACCGGTATTCTACTACGGTAGGTATGATACCAGTGTTACCGGTACGCGCACTCCGTAGTACGGTACAACATCATCATGGTCATGCGTTAGCAACGGTTTTTCGCGCGAGGTGACAACTTCTTACGGAGGATGACAACGTGTTACGTAGTACATTTTACTACTACCAATTGAACTCCTACTCTACTACCGGTAGAATACAATATTTACAGTTAGTACTCGAGGTACCTACCGTAACACCAGTAGGTATCATAGAATAATAAGACCTACGACTGGTATGGGTATGACATACGGGAGTGTGAATGAACAAATCAATCAGACCCGCACCATCACAAAACAAAAAATGATGTTGTCGCCAAATGCGATGAGCGATCGCTGAAAGAAATGTATCGAAGATATCCTATCGCCAGTACTTTCGTTCAGATTTAAAATGTATCATGCATTTCTTTTCAAAAGCAGACGACTGTCACCACCATCAAATCACCATTGGCCTTTGCGTTTTGGCCGTGGTATAATTACACTCACCGACGCTGTTAATTCGACATGAGACTAAAATATTCTTCGTCGTTGATACTATTGATTGCTCCGACCATCTTGGCGGTATCCGGAAGCACGGAAAATGTCGGCGATGTCAATACACTTAGAGGAAATGGAGGTCCGGAAGGAGAGAGAAATGTTCAGTCAAGACGAAGATTAGACGCTTTATCGCATTTTTTTGGAGGTGGGGCTCCCGGAGTGCATTATCCCGTTCCTGGCCAAGGTCAGAACCCGTATCCTCCTCCTCCAGGATACTATCAGCCCCCTTCTCTTCAATATCCACCTCTAGATGGTTATCCTCAGCCAGGATACTATCCCCAGCCCACAACATCGATTGCGTATCCAACACCTGTTCCCACGCCACTTCCCACTCCAATGCCCACCCCTTTGCCTACGGATAGACCTACAGAACCTGTCCCTTCTCCGCCATATTTTCCACCATATTACGCAGTCAACCAGTATCCCTATCCCCAGCCCGTCCCAAAACCTACCATGAAACCTACACCTAGGCCCACACCAAAACCAACGACGAAGCCAACACCACTTCCTACAAGCCTACCCACGGCAAAGCCTTCCCCTGCCCCGACCTCCAAACCAACTCCCAAACCATCGTTCAAACCAAGCCCCCAACCAACTTCCAAACCAACTCCAGCTCCAACACCACAACCAACATCCCTCCCCACTCCCAAGCCAACCCCTAAACCTAGTCCTCGCCCAACACCACTTCCCACACCATTCCCGACAACTGAAAGTCCATCTTCTACTCCTACTGGCATTCCAACAGGGCAACCAAGTGCTCAACCATCAGCTGCTCCTAGCTCTACTCCTTCTCATCTTCCCAGTTCTATGCCATCTTCTCAACCTAGCTCATTCCCAACACTTGTGCCTTCCACTCCACCAACACTGTCATCTCAACCTTCCAAGGAACCTTCGCAAGAACCAAGTGTCAGTTCTGAGCCTTCTGAAGTTCCTAGTGAAAGTCCTAGTGCAGGGCCCAGTCGAATGCCATCTGCAGCACCATCTCTAAGCCAAGCACCATCACTATTTCCCACCAAACAGCCAACAAAGTCTCCCACCAAACAACCAACAAAGTCTCCCACCAAACAGCCAACAAAGTCTCCCACCAAACAGCCAACAAAGGCTCCCACCAAACAACCAACAAAGTCTCCCACCAAACAACCAACAAAGTCTCCCACCAAACAACCAACAAAGTCTCCCACCAAGGGTGGCAAAGGTACAAAGGATGGCAAAGGTGCCAAGGGCAAAGGTGCCAAGGCAAGTACTGTTACTAGCACACAAGGAGACAGTAACATAAGATTTCATTGTGTCCTTGGGAATGATGGAATATTAGATTGCACGACCAACATTCCAAATAATTCGCCAAGTCCACTGTCAAGCACCATGCCAAGTGATTCTCCAAGTCTTGCTCCAAGTCAAGACTCATCATCATCTTCAGAATTGGGGTAGAAGCGATCGAAGTGCTTTCAAAGCAAATGTATACTACTCATTCTGAATTTCCTTAATTTGAACTAATACTTGTATGATAATACGACGTGTAAAAGATGATAATAATATTATCAGTTCTCTCGTGGAGCCTACATAGTGGTGTAAATGTTGAAATACTTCAATCCCGTACCTCAGAAAAATAGCACAGAAGAGCAGGTAAGACATGGACATTACAATGGTCTTCGATTGTTTAGAAAGTCCATCTTACCTGTGTTGAACAGAACAACAGTCTCGTCTGATTTGATCCAGCCAGACTTCAGTAGCTTGATTTGAGCAGCCAAACATGCCGCTCCTTCTGGTGCTGGGAATATTCCAGTGTGGGAACCCATAATCTTTGTGTACTTAAACATTTCAGAGTCGTCCACAGCGACAGCAGTCCCTCCGCTTTCCCGAAGTGCATCGAGAATGAGAAAGTCTCCGACAGCGACTGGTACTCTGAGACCATCTGCACACGTTTTTGCGTTTTCCCAAGGTTCTGCATGCTTCTTGCCTTCTTGAAAGGCTCGAATGATTGGTGCGCATCCCGTGCTTTGGACGGAGACCATTCTTGGTCTTTTGCCATCAAGAAGTCCCATCTGTTTCATCTCAGAAAAGGCTTTCCACATGCCAACTTTGGGAATTCTCGTAAGAAATTGCATAATATTGACATGAAGCATGGCTTATATGGAACCTTTATCACACTCACCCAGTCCTGTACCACCTCCAGTTGGATATATGATCACATCTGGTAGTTTCCAATCCAGCTGCTCCGCCAATTCATATCCCATTGTTTTCTTCCCTTCCAGACGGTATGGTTCCTTCAAGGTACTTAGATCAAATCTCTGAATAGAGCTTTTCTCTGCATCACGTTTGGCTCGCTGCCCACAGTCATTGATGAGCCCGTCGACCAAAGTCACATGAGCACCTAACTGCTCACATTCCACTCGAAACACAAGAGGAACATCCTGTGGCATGTAGACGTGGGCCTGTAGTCCTGCTGCTGCAGCATAGGCCGCAGTAGCACCAGCAGCATTTCCTGCTGATGGAACACTCAAGGCCTTCGCTCCAAGCTCGTAGGCTCTACTGACAGCCACCGATAGGCCTCGTGCTTTGAAACTTCCGGTAGCGTTGTGTGTTCCTTCATCTTTGATGAATGTGTTGGGGCATCCAATGTGATCTCCTAATCGCTTGGCATGGTGCAACATTGTCCAGCCTTCGCCGAGAGACAACATATAGTCCTTCTGTTGGATTGGAAGAACTTCCTCATATCGCCACAAGGACCCGGTATTGTGTGTGCGTTCTTTTAATGCTTTTGGCGTCATGGTTTCTTTTGCCTTTTCTAGATTGTATCTTGCAAAAAGCGGACTTTGACAGGTAGGGCACATGTTAATGAGTTGTTTCGCGTCGAAGGATTTTGTGCACATACTGCACTCCAAGTGCATCAGTGTGGAGAGAGTTGCCATGGTGATGTTGATGTTCGGATAGGGAGGATGAAATAGGATTTACATGTGAATCGTGCAAGATATTGCTCGTTGTTCCTGTTATTTTCTTTCCTTTTGTGATGTGATAGCAACAGATCTTCGCTTACCGTTTTTCGTTTTTTTGGTCACGGATACTTTGAATCCTGGAATCAACTTTTACGAATCGAACCACATCATCATGACACTGTTTGTTTGTTGCGACTTTGCTGGTGTGTTGGACTCTCTTTTTTGAGTGCGAGTTTTTTTATGAAGCTATATTCACTGCTGTTGGACTCATCACTTCCACTTTATCATACACCTTGACGCTACTTTTACCGTCTCACTGTTGTATCTTGCTTTGGGTTTTTTCGCAGAACCGTCGTTCAAGCTACTACTAAAGGGAGAACGACCGTCTCATAAGATCCAAAGATACGCCGCTTTGCTAAATCCCTCATTCGTTGGTCTGTTTACTATAGATACTGTTAGTAGCTACTACTGGAGTTGTCTTGGTTATCAGCATCCATAATCTACGTGCCATTGATGCTGCAAGTCATCGAGATTGGTCGTTATCATGGCAGTATGCGGTGCAATTATCGAAAGATTAGGAAGAAGGCAAGCGATGTTCGAGCTGTCGCATGGATAATTGGAGGAGTTCATGTAAGAAAAATCAGCCTAACGACGTAGGAGCACCACTGCAAGGCAGAGAAACAACATGGGGAAACGGGACGAAGCTGCGTGCGTTTGGAATACACTTCTCGAATCACAGAAGCAACAGAAAGGATTGCGCCTACTCCTCAACAGCAGAAGCTTCCTCGCCCTTTGTTTCATCACTTTCCGCAGACTCTGCATCTGCAGCAGGCTCATCCTTCTTGCTGCCAAAGTCAGGCAACCAACTTGGTTTTTCGAGCCCAAGTTCCTTCAAGAATCCAAACTCGAGAGCGGTCTTGCTTGGAGAGGAAGACTTGAAGCTGATGACAGGACTGAAACTGTGGACAGTGACAGCAAGTAGTAGGAATAAAATGGAGGTGCGAAGAGAGAAAGCCATGGCGCTCATTCGAGAAATGCAGAACGTATTGTAGTATTTGGATGAAGGTATTTGTGCTGAACACTGGACAGATCACGTAGTAGTGATTTCGAAAGAAATGAATTGGATCGTGATCAATAATCGAATCATGTTCCCCAGTGTCACTTGCTGACTTTGAGACGTACACAGAATTTTTAGTACCGGTAGACTGGGTAGTGTGATGATGTAGACTTACAGTTAGCGCTTGCGTGTTGCAATATCGCGATCTTTTTGCTTCAAGCCTTTGAAACTGAGTAAGTACTGGTTGGCGTTCAAATGAGTCGATTCAGAGAGAGTTCAGGATACTTCTTCATTACAGTCATTATTGCACAGAACTACGACATACCCGGTACATGAGACGGTTTCCTGCTAGTAGCTTCTCTCTCTACTAGAAGTACCGTAGATCTGCTCTGCATTGGCGGTTAAGCCAATGCCAAGATGGAATTATAGTAGCATGTCTTGTTTTGATCTGAAGTTTCGCAGCTAATTTGTCAAGAGATGGCCTTTTCAGACAGGGTTCTCTGGTGGAGTCATACGTAGTTCATTTTTGTTTTCAAGGAAACCTGAGACCTGCTGGCTGTTAATCCACTATCCATCTGGAATTTTTCACATTGTTACTACTTCCCATGCTGCGGTTGTTGATAGGTTGTACTATTTCTCTCAGTTGTATACTTCTTTCGGCTGTCTTCTTTTCCGATGCAGGACGAAACATGGACCGGTTTGGTACGAGAGACCAAAAATATCATCCTCCGGGATGACATCCCAACAAAAATTCTTATCTTGTCGTTGCTGCCAACTAATTTTTCTTTCTTTTTCCACTTGAATCGTGTGTCCAGCTACAATTAGGTCGGAATTTGCCAAGCCCAAAGGAAATTCGAATGGTCGAGCATTGACTCTTGTTTTGTCTGCCAGGACAGCCACCATTGGTTGCAACGAAGGATGATGTGTCTCCCGAGAAAAGATTGAGTTAACAGGTGAGATAGCAAAGAAAGAGTTCCAAGCGATCATCATACAAACAAACAAACTACAGAGTTTGGATCGAAATGACTTTCTTGAATCATTGAACTGACGCCATGATGATGCGTTACAACTGCGTCTTTTGTAATAATGACGAATAGAGGTAACAGAGCTTTGTAATAACCCTCCAAAAAACCTCAAGACTGATGCACGAACGGCCAGAGGCAGCACCATTATCGTTCTGCTGGACTGACGGCGCTGACAACAGCGACCTTTCCATTCGTGTACGTTGATACTGTCGCTATTACCATGCCAAAGAATCAGTGCGGTACGCCTCGTGATAAACCGTTTTTTGTTGTGAAGATGTCTCGGATTGTTCGTTCTCAGTTGGGATTGGAAGAGATATGGAGATGACACAACTGACAGGGCATCTATTGTTGGCAGTAGCAAACACCAAAAACACCAAACGTATCCATCGACAAGCATGACGGCCAAAACACAGAGGGCCTTCTTGCGATTGACGATGTTCATTTTTGTTAGGGTGCTTGAATGTGAAAGAATACGGGGCGACTAACGTCTTTCTTCCTTAAGACGGTACGGTGGAAGATGCTGTTGGATGATGGGATGTAAAACGTAAAATCCGTTCTCACAGTCAGTTGGCACTCGCATTACCAAACGCGAGTCTCAATTTCTCTTGTACGACTAGTATTACTGACTTTTCAAGTTGAGATGGTCCGATGTTGTTGGTAATAAAATATGTATGTATTAATTGAAAGACCGGTCTGACAGGTCCGACAGACTGCGACTAGACCTCGATTCTTCGCGGAAGTACCCCTTAACCGGTTTTCACAAGGTGGCAGAGTTGATGTTGGCGGCCTCTAAGGGTGGATTTCCCAACAAACGTTTAGCTCCTCTCGATCTCTAGTGGTCATACTGCTGGTCCTTTGAGGCTCTTGCCTAGGTAGCTAGTAGTATGAAGATCTCCGTTGTACTTTTTCACAGTTGGAATCAAAGGAAAAGAGATTCATCAGACATCAGAGGATCATGATGGCCCAACAGCCATTATTTGTTATTTATTGTTGACAATTGATGTGTGTGAGATGTGAGATGAGATGAGAGATGAGTCTCAAGAGTCGACACAGTCCTATTACATACATTGTCGTACTCCGTACGTACGAAAGTAGTTTTCATATACTATGGTACTACAGTGATGTACGTACCATCGTAGTGTTGTGACACAACAATCATCACAGTCAGTCATCTATCACACAGCAGCACAGCAGTGTGCCAGTATCGGACAGTCTCAGTTCCTCAGTTGCCATCTTCCAAAGTTTCCACTCTTCTTCCGACCACCATTTTCCCATCGTCAACCCAAAACTGCCTTGATTGATTAACGCTACCATTAGTATAATATTCGTGAACTGTCTGTAGTCATGCCAAACGAAAAGAGCGTTGGTATGTCGGACTTTTTACGGAAGATTGCGGCTGTCCTAGGTGCTTCTGGTGTTGCTTTGGGGGCTATTGGAGCACATGCCTTCAAAGACACACTGACCAAACGGGGTACGACCGCTAGTTGGCAAACTGCTACGATGTATCAACTTTTCCATGCCACTGCGATATTCAGTTTATCATCAAGGCTGTCCATCGATGAACATGCGAAAATGGGAATGCCGTCGTCCAAGCCAGAAACAATATCCGGGAATTCCCGTATGACGTTTCTTGCCGGGCAGCTTTTATCTCTTGGTACGATCCTGTTTTCTGGCTCTATCTACTGCCTCGCTTTGAATGTAGGCCCCAAAGCCTTGTTAGGGCCAACCACGCCTATCGGCGGGCTCCTGATGATCGGTGGATGGGTCGTCGTGGGTCTGTCGTAGTTTTTGGCCAGTTTGTTGCCTTTTTACAGTTAATAATTCAAAGAGAATATAAAACGTCACACACCCAAAGCAATAGTTTTCAGTCATACGCTTGCTAAAATAACCTTGTAAACCCAGGTTTCTCCCGACACACCGCGGACACGAACAAGACACTCATACATTTTCAAAACGGTGGCAGAACAATGTTCAATGTAGTTCTCTATGAAGAAAAAAAGGAAAATCTTGGCTGTTGTTGGGATGAACGAGGAGTTCGCAGTGGAGATGCTTTTGCTGCTGTGGTTCCATTCCTTACTGTGGTGCTTGCTCACCCATCGAAGATCCATCGTTCGGGATCGAGTAAGAAAGCGCTTTTCATCAGACACAAAAACGAAAGAATTTCATTTTCTCCAACTGACTTTGTTGAAGGTCTGGTTATTATTAATGTTACATGGGCTGATACAAACAGAAGGAAGTTGAGTTTTTCGAAACTTGGCTATTACGTCAGTTTCTGTGATTTTACGAGAAGATATGCATAGCCGTGTGCACCTGTTCTAGAATTCTGCTTGTCAAAAAGAGGGACACTTCGAAAACCTTCTCGAATACAACCGACCGGCATCGCAGCCCCACCAAGAAATTGTTCCGAGCCGTCGTTTGAAAGGTGACAAACGGTAAAGGTCAGAATTGCGAGAGACGGAGATGTGGCTTTGAAACTAAAGCCATCCTCGTCGTCAAACACAGGGTTAAAACCGTTTTTCTGTACCACTTTGGTCTTGTGCTCTCCTTTGCGCTGCTCCAAATCTCCTCCGTAAACATTTATCTTGACGAAAGGACTAATGCACTGCGTTCCGGTCGTTCCAAATTTAAAATCAGGTTTGGGAAAACAACTTCCACAAAGTACTTGTATTTTCCAACTCTCTGGCTTCTCTTGAAAAGCTTCAAACGATCGAATGGATTCGGGCTTGAGAGCATATCCACATGAACCATTACGTCGGAAACGGCCATCGGCCTTCACGAGTTGTTCATCGAAAGTGCCATAATTCAAAGAAACGAATTGGCAGCCCAGAGACCACTGAAACAATGGGTCGGAATTCAATTTCGATGACGACCCAAAATCCTTCCATGATGGAAAACTTCTGCAGAGATGCGAGAATGTAAATCGCTTCAAGTTTTTCGTGTGGTCTTGGCCATCCATTTTGGCCATCTGATCCAACACTCCCTCCGCGAAGCTGTGAACATGGGTGCTTGGTAATTGTAGACTTTTTTCCCAATAACGGTATTTCGTAGTGTGCAGGAATGTCATTTTTGCGAGGTTGGGCGGAATCTCGATAATTCTGTCTGTTTTCTCTTTGTATTCTTCCGCACGCTTCAAGATGCATTGCTTCTCCGTCACAATAGCTTGAGCGTACCTAGCTTGCTCTAACAAGTGCTCTGCCTGTTTGTGTGCCAATCTAGCGCTGTTCACTGCCACTAGGGCATTTTTGTCTTGACGGCGTTGCAAATCCAACTTCTCCTGGTCAGTTTGCGCAATACGCATAGCATCTGAAAATACTTGGTCTGAAGTTTCGTACAATTTCTTCGTTTCGGCTGCCTTTGCTTCTGCTTCCTCTTTCATCTTCTTCTTTCGTTTATAGTCTGCTAAAAGATCATCTCTGATTGCCCTACGCTTATCTGTAATAGCCGCTATGTCATCATGGCTACCTTTTCCAACGCTATAGCTGACATTGGCCAAGCGATCTGCCTCTTGACGAGTTTTAACCGCCTCAACATTTGCCTCCGAAAAGGCACGTTCAGCTTCGGCAAGTTGGGCCGTCAGGCCCGCTCGATAAGAATCCTTTTCTGATACGTGTGACTTTGCACGATCCATAGCAACTCTTCTGAGATTTGCAGCCTCTCGCTCTTCCTCGGCGTGTTCTGCTAGATCTTCAGCGGTGTGGGAACTCTTATCAGAAATTTTTCGGAACTTGGATGCAGTCTCAGCTTGGCTTTTCCATTGATGAGCTTTGAGTTCAAATGCCTCTTGAGCCTGCTTTCGGCGCTTCGATGAAATGCTTATCTCTGTAGTCGCTTGACGCAAAGAATCTGTGCAGAACCTTCTTTCCTCTATTTTTGCGGCAAGCTTTGAATGAAGTTTCCCTTTCATTGAGCGATTGGACTCTTTCTTTTCTTCAATGATTCCTTCCGACATTTCTTGCTTTTCTTTCAGATATTGACTACTGTTTTCAATAAGTTTGATTTGCTCGTTTAACTTCTCGAGCAGGATTCCAGCCTTTTCAGCTCTCTCTTTTGCATCTTTTTCTTTGTTTGCTGCATCAATCATTTGCTCGTGCAACGCAGCTGCTTGTCGTTCCAATTCCTCTTCCTTTCGGGTCTCTTCCTCAGCCTTAGTTCGATCTTTTTGAGCGGTGGCTGCCGCTCTTGCTGCCCTCGCCTCTGTTTCAGACGCTCGCTTTTCGCTGATTTTCGCCTCCGTCATAGCTGTGTTGACGACATTTTGTGCGCTGTTAGCACCCTCTTCAAGTTCCTTCAAAAGCTGTCGCAGTTTCTCCACCCTCCTCTTTGCATGGTCCGCTATTTCTTGTTTATCGCGTGCAACTTTTGCAGCCTTTTGGAACTTGTCTCCGACTTTCTTCCCTTTTACGAAGGATGCTTCCAACAACTCTTCGGCTTCTCGAAGTTTCAAAGTGGCTTGGTTTAATTTCTGCAACGCAATGGTAGCTTTCTCTGCTGCCTTCAGAGCAATCTGGTCTGCTTCTGCGAACGTTAATTTTGCACTCTCTACGGCATCAGCAAAAAAATCTTGCACTTCCACGCCTTCCCCTTCCCTTCTCGGAAGAAGATCTACGTGCTCGTCAGGATCTATTTCGACACCTTTGATTTGACCCAGAAGTTCCGCGACAGCCTCTTCTGAAAGGCCCGCATTTCGAATCAGAGTGTCGGCATGTTTGTCTGCCTTCTTTGCTTCGACTTCCGCCTCGTGAGCTTTGAGCTCAGCTTGTGCAGCCTCCAATTCGGCATTTTCCAATTCTTGCTTTGCGATGTACAGAAGCTCGCCAGGTGTGTGCTTTACAATATTTTTCTGTTCTTGTTTGTCTAGTGCGCGTATAGGACCTTTGGCATCAAATCCGATAACTGTTCCTATTTCAAGCTCATGTTCTTCCTCTCGACTTCTGACATTTGGCAAGGAATCGTCCACGAAGACATCGTTTTCGTCGTCATAATCGTCATTCACTACCTTGGCACCCTCGTTGATGACCTTGGGTCGTTTCCCCATTAGCAAAACCTTCCCTCTCATCGAGGCGGGACTTGGTAGAAGGTCAGATTCGTCGATTGATTGTGAATCGTCTGGAACAACAATCAACCCAATTGATCCCAAAATATGAAACAAGCATTCAGCCATCTTTTCTTGGACAGGATAAGAACAATGATTTTCAATATTAAGGATGACAGGATATGTTTTTGGATGAGTCTGAAGAAATTGCCGTATAGCTTTCAATGCTATTTCCAAGCTAAAAAAGGGGTCTTCTTCAGAGTTTGGTTGCTCTCGTGCAATCACGGGTTCTCCGGCGTAACCTGAACCAGCATGGCCATCCCAAACATCTAGCTCAAGACATCGTACACCTCGATAAAGGGCAGCCAGGTACATTTGTTCATCGAGAACTGGATTAAGGCGATTCCAACAATTCAAATACGTGTCATGGCTCGACATGATCCAATAGTGGCTGAGCGGGTGATTCATATCATCGCTACCCGTTCTTCCCTTTCTGGGATCCATCAGATCATTCGCATCCGAGAAAAGAAAATTCAAGAACTGGGTCTTTGATAGCCTGCCATCGTCGAGTGGATCAGTATTAGTAGGGTTTCTCTTCAAGTCGCCATTTTGAGTTTCTTCATTCTTTCTACTTTTAGAGTTTCGATTAGACGTGTCTCCCGCGAGAGATTTAAGTGACTTTTGGGCTTTGAGGGCCTTGATCAAAGCTGTTGCGTCATCTAGGGATGCCTTGTAATCCTTTTGCTGCGACCGAATGAAGCTCAAGAATGCCACCGGCGACAAACTATCACTTCTTGGTGATGGCTTGATTTTGTGCTCTAGCTGATTCTTTTTGGATTCGCTGTTACCTGGAGTGGGATCGGATTCCAAAAGTTGATGCCAAAGTCGAAGTACGGGATCGTGCTTGACTAGTTTGATGCCCGAGATCGTCGCCGAATGGAACTCCAAGTCGTGAAATAATTCTCCGACCGCCCAAGGTGGCAGTCCAGAATCCAAATCCATGACAAGTGGATCATTGTTGCCTCCGGACACATCCTTGTATGCACGCCGCAACTCACTTTTCATATTTCGAAATAACGTAGATAGTTCTTGTTTTCGCAACGGTACATTAAGTCTTCCGCACAGCTCCAGCCATTCGTTGCATGACAAACTATCATTGACACTCGCCTTGCCCATGTCGATCCAGTGATAGTGCAACAGAAGGGTATTTCGTTCCATCCATCGACGCTCCTCTCGATATGTTTTGATTAAGGCCTCCAAGGTTGCTACTAGTTCATCCATATCCTTGGGATCCGCCACACAAATATCCAAAAATTCAAAGCCCTGCTGGATGGCCGATTTCTTGTCGTCGCCAATACTTGCTCCTTCAGCTCCTGTTGCGTTCCCTCCGAATCCGTCAACAAAACTGGATGCACTTGCTGACAATAATGACGATTGCTCTGCCTTGCATTCTCGATAAACAATCGTCAAACATTTGGAGTCGTCGAATAATAACTCTTCCAGGTCTGCACTGGAATCATAATTGTTGGGCCGCAACTGATTTTGTTGGCATTCTCGAGTAGCAAAAAGTAACCGTTTGCTTAGTTTTCCTTTGGTGATTCGATCTATTCGTGAAATATCAATTACTTTGGTTGAGACGGGATCGATGCCATTGCTGGTTGCCGCTTTGAAGAGTCCTCTGATTCCTTTGACTCTATTGGTGGTAATGTACATACAGCGATTGTCGGAAGAAAATGCCAGACGCCGTGGTTGAAGCTTTCCATACTACGTATTCGAGAGATTGGAACAGAGCAGAGCAACAAAGCATGTGTAAGAGGGAGGAACGAAATAACGCCGTGATGAATTTTCCTCATGAATCAAAAAAAAATCTTCGCCATCTCGACAAACACCACTTACTTTGGACACTTTGAAGACGGAAATTCCGGAAGAATCAACGTCCTTGAGTTGTTTTCGATCAGCAACTTTCAATTGTGAAGGAATGGTGACATCCATGAGAGAAACTTCTCGTTCTTTCTTGTTCGAAATGGTGGGAAGACCCACCAGTGCCGATTGACCGCACAAAACGCTGCTAGCCATCTTGTCGAACGCTCTCCAGTGTTCACTGGTTGGTCAATTGGGGCGATACTTCGGACCCGGGCTGTGTCTGTCCTGCCGTTGTTACTGCTGCTCTTTGTAGAGATACAATGAGCGTAATGATAATAAGAGGCTGTCTTGTTTGTAATACAGTATTACGCACGACGAAGTACTGTCAACAGATGGGATTGGATGGGTATGTCAGCAGAGCAGATGATGCAGCACGACGCTAGTAGCTATCATACCGGTAGCTACTAAGGTAGCTAGGTAGTAGAAGGGAGAAGGGAGATGTTTGATGTTGCGTTGCATGAAACAGGGATACATGAATTTCCATCCTTCCCCGTTTGACCAATGCAAAACCGGCCGGCGTGCGAATTCAAACCAAACCAAAAAATACACTACTCTCTAGTAGCTAGCTACTGGAGTAGTAGATAAGAGAACGGTACGGTAGTCTACCGTAGCTACAGTAGGTAGCTACCGGTAGTAGAGGAGGTAAACTCTTTCTATTTTCTACGACTACGGTAGACTACCGGTAGTACTTCGAAGTACGACTGTACTGTGAGTGACTCGATCGATCTGACTGAGAATAGGTACTTCGAGTACTACCGAACCCTTGTACAAGGTACAATCGTACTACCAGTGCCTAAAACTGTACTAACAGTAAGTAGCTATGATACTCGACGACACTAATAATTGTAAAAACTAACAGTAACGTATCTTGAAGCAAATATCCTCCGTAATCCGTTCTACAACCGTACTACCTATGCAGTAGTAAGACAAACATCTTACTCTCGGTTGTCACCACAATTTGTACTTTTCCACCATGTTTTGTCGTTTCTTCAGCCAGCTGCTGCTGGAATCAATCAAAGTTGCTTTTTGGTACCCGCATTTACCGGGAATTGCTCATGTCGCGATCATCATGAGTTATCAAAGTCATGCGATCGAAAGGAAATATATGCTTGCCATGAAGCTTCCATGAAAAGAGTGGAAATGGGACGGATGTACGTGGGAATCACCGAAAAGGCGAGCATGTTGTACGGAAACCAGACCAAAAAGTCGTTCCTTGTGACTGTCGGGAGTTCTTGTGCAACATGCAAGGCTACGGTAGATGCCTCTTTATCTCCTCGACACAGTCCACGACTGGTCATGCTAAAAGAATTTACAAAAATGCCCACTGTGGCAATCTCAATGATAGATTTTTTCGTGATGGTAGCCAAAGCCGTCCCTGCCCAAACCGCGTCAAGCTTTGCATATGCAAAAGGATACACAAGTCCACCGAAGAAAACCCCAATGGCACCTGCCGCAAAGAACCGTTTCAGGTCGAACGTTTCCTTGGGACGCTCTTGCCCAACGATACCCTTTTCGAATGGCTTTTCCAACAGGGATGTGGGTGTTGTTCTTACGAGAGGTGATGGTGCCAGTAAGCTGTCCGTAGAAGAAGTTGTTGTGGTCAGTGGGTCAGAATCAGCTTCACGGTCGCTTACGAAATTGTCAAAATCACACATAGTATTGTCCCACTGATGTTTCCATTGCGCTTCGTAGTGTTGCGTCGCTCCATCCGATCCAGCACAAAGAACACCTCCGGTCAATCCATTGAACAGCACAGGCCGTTGTCGTACTGCTGCTGCAACCCTTGAACCAAACGATGCAACCATGGTACTGCGATGTCGTTGGATCATTCATTGTTGTTACATAGATACAAGTTTTGTAAATTGGGGGGAGTGGAGCGGTGGCAGAGCGCTCCTGTGACTTGTGGGCGTTTGCATTTTCGTTGATCACTGTAGTATGCGACCAATCAAGTTATGACGTAGTACCGCACTCGAAGTTCACAACAACTCTGTAAACATAGACAGATTACGTGTGAGAGGTGTCAAGCTGTCCCCAAAAGAATCGTGATTTTTGGTGTCAACATCCTCGAATCCTCGAATCCTCAATGCCTACGTTTCACAGTCAACGCGACTCTGCCGGTACCTACCTACCGGTACCTACGGTAGGTACGGTAGACCTACCTACCTCTACCGGTAGTAAGGTACGAAGTACCGGTACTTCATACGCGCGGTAGTACAGTACGTACTACCGGTACCCACTACCGGGGTACGGTACGTCCGTACCGTAGTTGGGTCTACGACAAACAAGAAGCGTGAAAAGGCATACCGGTACTCATCATCACAGAAGTTCGTACTCACTGTCAGGCCTCATCATCTTCGAATGTGGAAGCCGCGTCCAAAAGTAAAAGAGGTCGATTGAGTCGCTTTTGAAGCTGCTTCCTTCTCTCGTGTCACCTTTTTCACAACACATCATTAAATTCCTGGCATCAAATAATTCTTTCTCTGTCATTTCCTATCTGGGAGGTGCAAATTGAATTGCAAACATCACCATGAGTTTTCGTCTTCTTTCTATTGCTAGAAAACAGCAGAAGCGGTCTGCCTCAGGTTTTTCTAGACCTGTCGTCCGCACATCACCAAGACTCCACTTCTCCAGCCTCGCAGCTCCAGCACAGCCATGGTTAGTCGATCAAGCGTATCAACACTTTCGAAATGGAGAATTCGTCGCAAGCAAAGGATCACCAGCGTACACTGTACGAAATCCTGCCACACAAGAAACGATAGGAATAGTTCCTGAAATGACAACCCAAGAGTTTGATGACACAGTGGCGTTGGCCAATGAGGCTTTCCACCATTGGAAGTTGGTTCCTATTCAACAGCGACAACGTGTCATGTTGAAATTTCAACAGGCCATTCGAGAAAATATCGATGATTTGGCCTACTTGATCACTTTGGAAAACGGAAAGACGCTTGCAGATGCCCGCGGAGATGTGTTTCGTGGTCTGGAGATGGTCGAGAGCGCATGTTTCATGGCACCTCAAATGCTTGGAGATTCCCTTCAAGGAATCTCTTCAGACATGGATTGTGTATCTTACCGGGAGCCATTGGGAGTGGTGGCAAGCTTGAATCCTTTCAACTTTCCTGCAATGTGCCCGTTGTGGTCTCTTGGTCTCTGCACAACGGCCGGAAATTCAATCCTGATCAAACCAAGCGAGAAGACTCCTGGCGCTGCTTTGATGTTGGCGCAACTCGCCAAAGAAAGGTTCGAATCCAAAAGTTTATTGTTTCTGTCCCTCTTTTTACTCCCTATGCTTGCTGACCTTGTTCCCATTGCCCTGCGAACTTCGTGGAATTTCTCACAGCGGTCTGCCTGATGGCGTGTTGCAGGTAGTTCATGGTGGAAAGCGTACCGTAGAAAATATATGTACGCACCGAGATATACGTGCCATTTCTTTCGTAGGAAGTAGCCAAGCGGGAGAGCATATTTACAATTTAGGAAGTCAATATGGAAAACGTGTCCAAGCCAATATGGGAGCAAAAAACCATGCCGTCATTTTAGAGGACTCAAACCGAGCCCAGGTTGTCAAGGCTGTTGTTGGAGCAGCTTTTGGAGCTGCGGGACAAAGATGTATGGCACTTTCGACTGTGATTTTCGTCGGTACAACGAAGGAATGGATCCATGATATTGCAGAGGAGGCCAAAAAGTTGAAAGTTGGCTCTGGATTCGATTCGTCAGCGGACGTAGGACCGCTTATTTCGCCAGAGTCAAAAGATCGGGTTGAATCAATTATCTCCGAAGCGGTGAACGAAGGAGCAACCTTGACTTTGGATGGAAGAGGGTACACAGTCGAAGGATATTCGAATGGGAACTTTGTTGGGCCGACGATCCTTTCGAATGTAAAGACGGGCAACGTATGCTATACGGAGGAATTTTTTGGACCAGTATTGGTGTGTCTTGAGGCCGAGAGCTTGGACGATGCGATGACCATCGTCAACCAAAATCCGTACGGAAATGGTTGCGCAATCTTCACGGGAAGTGGGGCTGCTGCTCGCAAGTTTACGGCTGGCGTCGATGTCGGGCAAGTTGGAGTGAATGGTTAGTTTTGGGAAAGAGTCATAATGCAATATGCACATTTGTCGCGTTCTTCTCATGGTCTTCTCCATTCCATCCAATTCCAGTGCCTATCCCTGTGCCATTACCAATGTTTTCTTTTACAGGCAGCCGAGGGAGCTTCCTAGGGTGTAAGTCCTGAGTCATTTTCTTCTTTTATTGTCGACCGATTTTTTAATAATTGTCTCACTGTTTTTTTTTCCCTTCGATTTTGGGGCAGCTCTTAATTTCTACGGATATAGTGGAATTCAATTCTACACCAAACTGAAAACTGTTACGTCCAATTGGCCTATGGAATCTGCATCCTTGGGTGGCGTCGCCATGCCGACGTTTGGGAGCGGCGGAAAGTAGCAAGCTCTGTCCATTCTGTTCTGAAGTGCTACAACTTGAATACTCCGTCGTACGAATGGAAGGTTTATAAAATCGCACAGAAAACTCATGCTTTGCGTGGGGAATGGACGTGATTGCAATACATAGTAACAGTTAGCTCTCCAAGGAATGCGTCGACAAAATTTCCATCGCAAGGTTTGTAAACTCCTCTGCCTTAGAAAGGTCTTTTTCCTGCAAAATCTTCCCCAGTATATCGGCACAAAATCTGTCGTGAGACGTAGCCAGGCGTTGACGCAATCTTTTCAACACCAACTCAGCGCCAATCTTGGATGTCGTAGCCATGGAAACAACTGCCCTCTTCGTTGCTTCCAAGAGATCTTGTTGAGAACCAACAACTCCTTCGCCCAGCAAGGTGTCTAATATTGCATCTTCGAGGTTAATTTGGTCAGGTCCGAGTTTCAGCAAACAATCCCATAGTTCTAACAAAGTGCACCCTAAGGCAACAGCGCACGAAGAGCAGTGAGATGGCGAGAAGCCCGGGAAATCGAATCGCTTTTCATTGGTTTGAAAAGTCGTCAACGCAACTGATCCACTATTCAAAGCCGCCCAGGCATCGAGGCGGCGCCGCAATGCCGTGCCTTCGTTTTCTGCCTCCCTCGCTAGCAAAAACAGCTTTTGACAAGTTTCTAGCTCCGAGCGTTTGTTCCTTCCCTTTCTATCGTCATTTTTGGGATTACTTGTCCCCGTTGTTGAAGGCTGCTCCGTGGCTGCTGGTGTTTCAAAGACATTCCCACTTTCAAGGATTTCCTCTAAATTGTCAAGGTTTATACCTCTGGACACAGATCGACGATCTGAGGAGGAAGAAGAGCTGTTTCGGATTTGCCGTGCTAGGTTGAGTAACGATCTTGTCCGTTCGGAACGCTCTGCTCCCGGACGTCCTGCAGTTTGTTGGCCATCGAACGAGGCAACAGCTTTCACGACGGTTCCCGGGGTATCAAATCGCTCCAACAATGCTGCGGCAGTGCACTTTTTGGAATCATCGACTAATGTGGGCGGTAGACCCATAAATGCCCGATCCATCTCAATGTCAAAAATAGTGTCTTTACTTGAGATGGTGTCGGCTTGACTGCTCCTCATTAGTTGAATTTTCTCTCGAAGTGCTTCGCGTAGGTCTTCTTCGATGGTCACAGCTTCCCCTAGCATCTTCTCCGTTCTTTTGCAATCGTAATCATTTGTTATGGCGACGGCATTAGACGCTACGCCTGCTGTGACGTCGAAAGAAAATGAACCCATCGGACAATAGCCACACTCTGCGCAAAAAAATCCATCCAGGCGATCATAATTCTGACCAAAATGTGAGAAGTAGTGTCAGATCTGGACAGAAGAGAAAGATTACACATGAAAAAGATGTTACGTACAATATGACGGCATTTGCGACATTGAAAAACCGCATCCCCACATCGACCGCAGACACCGTGGGAATTCGTCACCGGGCTTGTGCATCGTGGACACAGAACAATCATGGTACCATCTGCTCCTTTCCTTCCTTCTCCAGGACGTTCGTGAAATTCTGCAAACTCCACTTTCAAATTGGCCGCAACAACTGGAAACGGAAAGCTAGTGCTTATTCTGGTGAGACCTTGAGACAGTTTTAGTGTGGCGCACTTCTGCCATTTGGAAATATATTGCTCTCCTTTTAAGTCGGATAATTCAGCGATTGGTCTTGGAGAAAAGTAGATGTGGACAATCTTGGCATATCTTCCGCGAGGATCGGAAATAGTCATGTGTAGATCAGAAATGGCGATACGATGCTTCAACTTGAAAAAGAGACTAAACTCGCTGCTGATCGTCTCCATCTCCAGCCTTTGTCGAACAAAAGGCGAGACTTGTTCTCGGTGCCACTTCCGTTTTGATGAAGTTTCCACAAAAGAGGAAAAACCCACGACAGAATTTCCTCCAGCTGCCGCAATTCTTCCGTGTTGTGATCGCACTTTTCTGGTCAGACTACGAGTACAGGAGCCTCTCAATACATTCAGGTTTTCGTTGCAACAAAACGAGCAACGCGAGAGATCAATGTTCCGTCGCTTGGGTGAGGAACTTCCGGGCAATGGTTCGATAGCAATCCAATCACCGTTGCATTGATTGATTGAAATGGCTCCCAGCTGTTGCCGGAAGGCGTTGATCACGATGTCTCCAAACAACCCCAAATCCTCGCGGGGAATCAATGACATTGAAAGCGCTTGCAAGAGTTTTAGATAATCAACGGCAGCTTTGCCTAGACCTCCGGCATTCATTATGCACGGAAAAAGGTTCCGGAAAACGGACCACCTATCTTCAAGCGAAAACTCTTGATAAACTTTTGCAATGACGCTAGAAGCTGCCCTTCTGAGGTCGCCAGATTTTCCATCTCGGACTAAGCTGAGAGAAATAGCGACAACATCGGCCCATTCAATGGTACGATCACTTGACACCAAAATTTGCTCTGGATTTGCTTGACATTGGATTGACACTCGCTCGTCGGCAAACGTAAGATTTCCCAACTTTAAGTTGCCCACATCTTGATGCTCTTTACAAAGGGCAAAATCGATTAGTCGGAGTGCTTTCACTTGATTGCTCCCTAAAGAAGAACATGCGATCCAAAATAGAGCAACGATCGGGGGTGCGCAAAGTAATTTCGATTGAACCGAAGCTTGCTCTCTTTGCTCCTTACTCTGGTGTATGGCTAATGAGTCAAGGGATTGAGGGAACGATGGCAGTCCACAGAATTGTCTCCAGTTGTTTCCCCTGTTCCTGGCAATGGCCCACAATTCGTCAAAAGCTTTGCCGATATTTTTCCTGTTCAATTCAGGCACCGCATCTTCTGAAACCAACATTTCTGTTCCGATCAAAGCCGCTGCGTTACATTTCGACAGGCAAACGGCATCGATATTCCAGGTTTCACCGCATTTATGGGCTTTTTCTTTTATGACAACTGCTGATGCAACGTTCCCGGCCGATAAAACATAAATTCGTTTCAAGTAAAATTGAAATGAATGACAATCGCAAAGTGATCGATACAAAGTGTCGTCCCCGTGGCAAAGATTCTGGAGTGCTTTGGTAGAAATTCTCTTTACGTGCGGCAACGTGTCTGGTGAAATAACAAGATCACATAGCAGAGAAAACCATCTTGCAATGCCAGCAGTCTTGTGGTCTGCAACTTGTGTGACTAAGTCGAGGACTGTCTCAAAGAGGACTGATCGTTCGTCAGATTTTGAATCAATTTGCGCCGTAGTCTCACCGAAACTAATTCCCCCTTCTTCTCCATTTGCGGAGGGCGCTGCAGATCCTTGAAGCTTTTCCTTGCTACAAAACACGCCTTCGTCGTACTCGACTTTTACCGTCTGCATCGTGCGGCGAAAGCTGTTAAGAGAATTGCGTTCTCTCGCCTTTTTTCGCGGCAAAGTAGCCGCCCTGATATCAAATGTCAGGGCACTTTCTCTCGACAAGAACTCGTCCTCGAAAAGCCTGCAAAGTTTGACATGCAAGAGTCCGGACAATGACGAGGAATCCAAAAACGCATTCCTAACGACGGCTGTGAATTGAGACTCGGGGCATTCTCCACAGTTCTTCAATGGTGCCTTCACTCGCCCATCACAACCCCGATCGTCACAAGAGTCGGCCCATGCAAAGAAGTCGCAACGTAAATCTTTTTCCATACCGCACACATAGAAACGACGGTCCTTGTTTGGGCCATGAGCGCAACGCCGCCTAACCGCAGCAATTCCATGCACTCTGCAAACTTGACTGTGCACTTGCTTTGGTACCAGATCCAAAGCTTCGTCTTCCTCTGAAGAAGCATTAGCCAAAGATCTTAAGGCCATCACCGCTGTACCAAGTTTCTGTGTAAAGTCTCTAGATTGCAAAAGCTTCGTCGCATTTCCGTCAAGCAGCTTCAATATCTCATTTGTTACGGTTGTCACAAATTTTTGAGCTCTTTCTGCTTGGTATAATGATACTTTGGTTTGCCTTATCAGCTCAAGAAGTAGACCAAACAGCGGGTTGGGATCGGATGAGACGTTCATTGCAAAAGACACCCTGTCTAAGAACAAGTAAAAAATTCGTCCCAAAAACGACTCGAGGCCTTCTAGCGATGTCTCTCTTGCCGTTTTCAAATCCTCCTTGTCGCAGGTCTCAGTTTTGGCAGAGATTTCTTGATTATGTTGACCTCGAATTGAATCGGTGTGCACCGGGACGCTGGTGGACGCAATCTCCAATCTTTCGATCGGAACAGGCTTGAGGCGTTTAAAGTCCTCGCAAGTTAGTGCTCTATCATTTCCGACAGTGCTGCCATTAATTTTCACCTCCTTCGTCGGGTTGGAACTTCTTTTTGCACAGCGGCTGCCTATTATGTAGCACTCGTGACAAAGACTGGAAGACAGAATACAAGTACCAAATACAACGTACGTGAGACACGAACGCAGGTCAAGAGCATCTTACAGATTCACTACTCACTCGATCCCTTCTTCCTCAAGAGTATAACGCAAATTTTTCATTGGACACATTGAACAAGCATCACATTGATAAGCCACCAATCTCGCGGCTTCAAGTTGTTGAAACATGTCTGGGTTGCCGCTCTTAAGAGCACCCAGTCGATGTTCCTTGAAAAAAGAGCAGATGGCGTCGCAACACTGCTCGACGACTTCGTCGTTTGGTGACTCAAAAAAGTTTTTCAAGGTGCTTAAAGTAGGAGAGTCATCTGAGAGAAGAGTGAGTGCCATCTCAGTGAGGAGAAGTTCCACACAAATCGAGATCAACTCGTCAAAGTAATTGAAATGACGCCTTCCCTGGATCACAATATCGGAGACTGAAGCTGCGACGCCTTTCCCAAAACTCTGGAGGAATGAAATTGGTCGTTTCTTGGCGATTTCTATGGCAGTCTCCATGTATTCTCGAACAATATCATAGATTGATCTCCATTCAAGGTATGACTCTCCCTCGATCCTCCTCTCGCTTCTAATCTTGATCAATGACGAGACATTATTCAGACCTAATCCTATACCTTGCAAAACGCTCTCGTCAAGTCGCTTTTTCATTTCCGATTCGTCCTGTTCAACGTATGAAGCTAGCTCTTTCAATGAACGGAAAAAATTCATCTTAGCAAACGCAACTGACTGTTCGACAATATTCCAGAATTCGCCCTTCACGTCAACCGAAAGGAACGAGTTGACAGAATTTGTGCCCATTACTTTGGACAAGGACACAGTCGCATGGAGTGCGTGCTCTAGTGCCATTACAAAATTTTTCGGTTGCAACGTCTTGGGCGGAGGCAAAGACCTTGCAGTGCGGTCTACAGACCTAGCAAAGTATGAGCGTGGAATGACGACAGAAGAAAATTCAGTCCCATAAACCTCAATGCTTTCAACAACCGGTAGATTACCGGGATCTTGAGATGGAAAAATGCATACCGAGATGCAACCGGTTCGGATACCAAGCGCTACTTCCTCGTCGGTGAGAACAACGTTGTACCACCTTTTCCCTCCTGGAGTGACCTCCAGCTCCCGGCCTTGCACAATGAGTCTGTGTGGTCGAGGATCAGTTGAGGATCCAAGTAGGATCCGAATAGCCGAGAGAGCGAGAGAGCTAGCCCCATCTTGCCGATCCCTAGATTTCAGTGAGAAGGCAATGCAGCATCCTTCATGAGGACAAATCCAATTTACACCATTGTCTTTTGATAGAATACGTTCCTTCAGGTCCCCTACAGTCACTCCCATGTCGTCACCCAGCACTATCAAATCCTCTGACTCGGTAACATTGACGAGACGTTCGAAAATTGTGAGAGGGAAAGTTTGCGTCCCTGAATTTTCCAGTGGAAGGGAGGCAAGCATGATGGGTTGAACAGAGTCTCCATCACCATCCTTCTCAGAAGCTATGGAAACCATGTCAATGACATTATCACCTAAACACACAGCCTTTCCATTTGAGTTCATTACCAAAAGAAACACACGTTCAGCCACTTGATTGCTAGTCCCATCAGGAGAACTATTGACAATGGGAAAAGAAAATGCGGCAAGCCCTTCGAATGAGCATCGCTCCACAGAAGAAAGCGAATCAAGTGAAAAGGGGAGGTCTTTCAGTTTGACATGCAACTCGTTGAATTCGATGCAAAGAAGCTGCTGTTGATTCAGGGATGTTGATCGCCCAACGCAAGCTAGTCGAAAGAAAGCTCCCGTGTCCCGATACACTACTCCAAGCTCAGTCCAATGCGTGAAAGGGCCAGAAATAGAAGCTGCTTCTCCAAGAACATCAGAAGGTATCAACGGTGGCAATAGCTCGAAGCCGCCAACAACTTCTCCTTTCTGGCCTAAGACTAGCGCAAGCACTGAATTCGACTTGCATTGGTAGAGGAGAACGCGACTTTGCTTCAAGAACATGATGTTTGATCCTTCGCCAAGACTTTTTGAATCATCACTCCTTGCATCTGTCGTCAAAGAAGTAAAAAATCTTTTAAGATGCGTTGGTATAGCAACGCATTCCTTGCGGTGAAAGTCGGAGTCTGAGGACTGAATGATCCCGTTGACCGTGGTGATATCCAACGAATGAAGTCGGCCATTTTCAAGAAGAAGATACAATTTCAACAGTTTTTTGGCATTTCCTCTCCTTACGGTTTCCGTCAAGAAGCCTCTCCTTTGCTGCGCGTGTCTTTGGGGAACAATTGAAATATCTCGTATGCTAGCCTCGAAGCCCAAATTGCATCCAATCATGGGACTTGCACGTTTTTCAATGCGACTGGAAGAAACCTCATTTGTTTCAACTTCACGGATGTCATACAAACGAAGGAAACGGGAAGAACAAACTGCGATGTTAAACTGCGAGCCGGGTATCCACGCACATTTTAATATGTGATCTTCGCCATCAAGATCAAAAGACAGGTTCGTTGTCTTTGTCTCGTTGATACCGCTAAATGATGAATTAATGACCAACACAGATGCTTGTGAAGCGCCCCACACAACCAGGAGTCGCTCATTGACACTAAACTGCAAACCAACGACGTTGAATTTTAAAGTTGCAGTGCCAAGAATTGTCATGGCTCTTCTGGTTAGAGATTGGTCGTGCAACTGTCTTATATGGCGGGCGTTTGTAGGAAGTGGGATGAAAAAGGTGAGGGTTGTTGATTCGACAAGCACTGCTCTACCTCTGCTGTCGGCTGCCAATATGTTCCTTGATATCTCACTCCTTGATAATCTAGCCATTCCAATGGTATTGGTCGCACTGTCAGTTGAAAACTTTGCCTCAAATCCAGAGGCACAATACACTGGCACCAATAATTGTTTGTCAAGACTTTCCAATGACAGGTCCTTTGACTGACGAAGTTGTAATCTCTTCATGAGTATATCAAGGGGCGTTCTTTGAATTGCATGTAAAGCGTTCATCTCTTCTCCTAGTGATTGATCTAGTTGAATCCCATTCGTTTCTTTCCAGAGATGAAAATTATGTTGTATTTCTCGGAAAAGACATTCCATCCACAAAAAATGCATGGCAGCATTTCTTAGTTTTGACAGAGATTGCAACGCGTCTTCTCTAAAGTAAGTCCAGGAGATTTCAGCAAAGGTCATTTTTCCTAGAAAGCATGATTTGTCAAAGATGGATTCTTTCTTTGGTTTGTTAACTTGCACCAACTCATCTTTTTCCAGCTTCTTCACTTCATTTGCAGGCAAAGGAGAGAGGCATTTACACTGCACTCTATGTGTGGGTGCAGGATTCCCTTCAGCACCACAATCACAGAAAAAACTGGAAAAGCGTGAGTATGACACATCATGCCCTTTGTGACACACCAGAGCACAGAGCGAACAGCACCCCCGGTCGTTGATCAATTCACATGTATGGCAACTATACCAATGTTGCCTTTTCAGGGTTGAGTGACACAAACAATTAAAAATAAGGTACATGTGGCTATCTTCATGATCATGAAAGTTCCCAATGATGATGCACTTACCCGTGGAAGCCACTTTTCTGAACAAAGGTACATGCCTGTGGGAGGTTAAACTTATTGTTGGTAGGGCAGATTGGAGTGTCTAATTCCATGGCCTCTGGGTTAGTGACCAAACACATGAGTTTGCGGTCACACTGTCCTGATTCCAGGTGCAGGTGCGCCAATGCACCCAAAAAGCATGACAGCAGAGCCACATTGCCAGATGAAGACACTTCAGAGGCCTGGTTGGTTATGCCTTGTACAAGCAATGATCCAATTTCAACCAACTTTCCAAAGCAAGCGCCATATGTTACTGAAACAGAAATCAAGTGGACTTGAGACTGAAAAGAGATCCTTTTCAAAGCATCCAAAGATACCATGAGTGATTCCATGATGATTTTGGAATTCTTGAATAGTGATTGTGGCCTGTTGGTCAACAAGAGGGACAAAAGATCTGCAAGCTCCTGTCCAAACTCAATCGGGAAATTTGCATTCATCCCTGAGAGATCCTTCTCAACAATTGCTGCCAAATGCTTCTTTTCAATGCCATCAAAAGCTTTGACATATGCCGGGAGAGCTGAAAATTCACCATTGTTAGGCAGTGAAGTTGACCTCACTCTAGCTTGAAGGGATCCCATGCGGCTCAACAAAAGGACGCATAGCCCCCTGGCATGACTACTGGCGTGCAAAGATTCATCACACAGGAGCCTAACAAGAATATTTGTACTTGTAATCTCTCTGTCATCCGTTAGCAGTGGGTCATTTTCACTCCTTTGGTCAGAGTAGATGGGATTTTTTGATTCATTCACAATGTATGCAGCATCAATTGACCTGTCAGCAATGGTATCGATTGCATTTGCTCCAGATACAAACAAATAGTTGTGTAGTTGAGTGTACATGTCAGTTGCACCAGTGACTTTTTGACACCCTTCTTCAGGTTGCATTTTCCCATTTTTCTCAATGACAGAAAGCAACAGCTCGACAAGACGAGCTGTTGGCTCAATATTGGTATTTGACTCTTTATCGGTGATTGTTTTGGGAGCCGCATCCATAAATTCTATTATTTGCCACAGAGTTTTGAATGCATTTGCGATGAAGCAAAAATTCTGGAGGACAGCATAAGAGGACATGTCAAAGAGAAGATGTGTAGCTATCGCTTGACACACTGGGGAAACAGAATGCCCCCTTTCCACTCCTACTCTCGCAACAAGTGAGAGAGCTTCATTGGTAGTAGCTGAAAGGGAATGACTTGCGTTTGCTTTTTGTGAAAAAGTCTCCAGAAAAGGAAGAGGGAATCCACTTTGTGGGGACCACTTGTGCTGACGGGAGGAAAAAGGGTGTGCACATCTGTTACCCATGATCCCAGACCGCAGCAGGGCGGCAGCAGGAACCATGTGATTGATTGCTGTTTTCCACACCTGCCGCCACAATTGAGCAGCTAGAATGTCAGAAGACTCCAATTTGTCAGGGTGATCTGACCCAGCCCTCTCCTTCTTATCGCCAATGCAGACCAACGTAAACGCCTCTGAAAGGAGAAGTTCCCATTCACCTTGAGCACGAAGCTCTGCGTGAGTAACGTTCCATCTTCCTGTTGAGTGATTTCCATCAATGAGAAGTCCTGGATGCCTCCTACCCAACAAAGGGCACCACCATTCCCTTGCATGTAGGATATCTTTGCTTACACTGACGTCAAGCAACTGATCAAGGACTTCAATAGGAAATTGTGCGAACATCGCAACATCCTCCTTCACAGCATGAGATACTGAAAGATCAGGCAATGTATCTTTTTGTATCCACTGTAGAAGTGACAAACAGAGTTGCACACGCAAATCTTGGGCGGAGTCTCCTCGAAACAATCCCGAAATAGCATGGGCAATATATTTATCATCTTGCCTCAATGAAAGAACCGCAAGCCTGGACAAAGACACAATCGCTATTTCAGCCACTTCAGCAAGATCTGAATTAGAAAACCCATCAGGCAGGCTGCATGTAGTGTCCAACCAATCAGGATGGATGGGGGCTCCACCTAAAGCTTCACAACATTCCTTTAGACGTTTGCTGGCAACCTCTCTACTTTTGTACCTGCCATCATCATCTTCATTCTCAGAGTCAAATTCAGAAAGTGGCTCACTTTCTGATGAATATCCACGTTGTCTTCTATTTGTATCTCTTGATATTTGGATTTGTTCATATAAGAAGTTGTTCCCAGGCTTGGTGAAGCATGAGAGAATGGCTGACATGTAGGATGGTAAAGCAGCCAATAATGCAAGAGCAGCTGGAGGAGTTTCATGCCTGATTTCATCATCATCTGGTATGTATGCTCCCAAAAGTCTTTCTATAGTGTCTTTTGCTTGCATCATCATACGTTTAAGCCTGCCTTTGAGCCTTGTTTGAGACATAGGCACTGTCTCATCACTTGCATTGATAGCCCCAACAACAACAAGATCTTCTCTCATCTGAAGGATGGTTTGAGCAAAGACCTCTTCTGAATCCTGCAAACAAGGAGTGGTCTCAAGCCCACCAAGAGATTTCTGAGGCAGTCGTGCTAATCCGTTCCAAGCAGCAAAAATCATATAACCATGGTCGAATGCTGCACTTTCAAAGCCCATGGTGAAGGCCACATAAAATATGTTCCGAATTTTTTCCACCTCTACATCAGAGAGTACAGTAGATTTTCTTTCTGTAACACTGTATGTCAAGGAGGGAGGCTGCCTGTTGTCAAACAGGCTGAGGAAAGAAGTGTCATTTGAGCGCCACTTTGAGTCCTTCAAAACGATGGGGAAAGGTGGAGAAAAAGATGCCATTGCTGTTTGCAGTGCTTTGTCCAGATTCTTGTCAGAAATGAGACCACTCCAAGAGGAAATCAAAACCAGAACACGGGCAAGAAAGCTGACCCCCATTTCATTCTGCAATACTTTGAGCTTGACGGAGTCATCATCTTTCATTGTTTGAAAAAGGTCGTAGGTAGCTTGGACCAAAGTGCACAAGAAGGACTGTTTCTCCTCCAAAGCAAGAGGCCTAGCTGTGAGCATCACAGTCCGAGCATCATTATAGGATAGCGGAACTTGTGAGATGGCATAGTCACGGATCTCTCTGTCCTGTTTCTGTAAACTCCTTAGGACTCCTGTAATTGAGAAAATATACGCTCCCACGAGGGATCGTTCGGCATCTATTAAATCTCTGCTTGAAGAAGAAAGCAAATTGGAGGCCAAGAAAGCATGGGATGCAGACGGGATGCAGGGCAGTGATGAAACCTCTTGTCCATGGCAATTACGAAGTGTTGATGCTATGGCCTCATACACATCAAATCGCTTTGTTCCTCCCCAAACACACAGATCCATTTTTAGGTTGTTTCCCAACAATGTTTGCCCTTGGCCCAGTGCTTGAGCCATGCTCATATGTGCCTCCCACAGATTCTTCTCATGGGAGGACACAGCATATTCAATTGGTCTGCAGCGGGGTAAGGTTGTGCCTTTGTTAGTTGTGCTGTCTTTGTGCTGGGATCCTTCCATTCTCTGAGCCTCAAATTGAGTATCAACAATGAGGTGATCTAACATTTTCCCCAGAGCAATAATGGACTTGAAGTCTGACAATGTTATACAGTTCTGGATGATTGGAATGAAAGTAGAATCCTTTTGCATGGACCTTGAAAAGCATTCAGTCAGACAGCTCAAAGCCTCCACTGCAACTGCTGCACGTAATGATGTAATTTTATGCCACTGTTCCTCTTCGTGCTCTACATCCAGTTTCCCTTTGTCCATTTTGCGGCGCCTGCTACCCTTGTGTCTCGAAGCTTTTCCATGGTTCAACGATTTTCGCTTTCTTGCGGCTCTTTCCTCATTAATCTCTCTTGTAACATTTGAAGAGATGGAAGTTGAGTTTCGTGTGTCATAAACACGATGCAACACTTCGATCAAAAAGACAAGAAGCCTGCAGAATGGAGATTTTTTCTTGTCCCCACAACCATGAAGTGCTCGCAGCAAAATGCATCCTAATTGCTGGTGATCAGCGTTGTTTGCAGCAAGTGGGTCATCCTCCGGAAGCACTCCTGCATAAGTACATTTTTGGCTCGAACTTTTACAAAAAGTTACTGATGGCTTGTGTATCGGCTGGAGAAGGCTGTGCTGCTTTATGAATGACTCCTGAAGTTCTATTGTAGATGTGACATCAGACATCTCCTTGGATGTAAAGTTTTGGACTTTTGATTCTCGTTCTGAAGGTGGCAATTTAATTTTCTGAAAGCACTGTGAAATGTGACCAAGGGCAAAACTTGCCAAGTTGCAATCCAAAGGTAGCAATGGATCAGCAACCAACCCCAGTACATGGCCAGCTGCAATCGTCAACATAATTCTGGTGGAATGATTTTGCTCTTCTACAGTGGAATTGATCATGGTAGTAGAAGCACCATTGCAAAGGTTGGTAATAGCTTCTTTGATCTTAGGTGCCAAGAAGACCTTTTTACCTTCATAGTCATCCACAACATCGGAAAGAGATTCAAACCGTGCAACTTCCTCGAGGCATTTTCTGTGGTTCATCAAGAAGTCATAGATGATGAGTGTAGAAATATCTCGAATATCACTGCGATGAACATTCTTCCCTCTCTTTCCGTAACTCGAGCTATTCCCATTTGACGATGAAATGCTTTTAATATATTGGTCCATCGTACTGGAAGTGGGTCGAGCTCCACACTGGGATCCAACTTCGGTAGCAATAACCATGAGTCGATACATGAGACTTGACTTGTGGGATGGAGACATTGAGTCTGCGGAAACTTCGTTTGTGGAAAGTTTATGAATCGCGAGTAGCAATTCCGCTTGCCCGTTCCCATTTTGGGACCAAACGACAGCAATACTTGACCACCGTTTCAATGTCACTCTTCCATCGATACGTAGACCAAAATCATTTGCATTCAAAAGCTTTTCGAATGACGAAACGATCTGTGCCATCCTGGACCCTTCGTCCCCGGGCGGTTGTCGCGGAGAGCTCCTGCCTGGACTAGGTTTCATAGCCCCACGGCGAGTCCGTTTGGCTGGAGGAGGGTCAATACAAGCATCGATACTACCTTCTTCCATTCCTTGAAGGCTTTCCAAGAGGTGTTCCACGCAAGTCTTTTCCTGCTTGATGGACGTTCCTAGGGCGTCTTCGACTTGCGCACATTCTTGTTTGAGTTCTTGGATCGGCCACGATTCATTCATTGTTACCAACTCATTTTCTTTCGCCACCGCCCTTTCTTTTTCGGCACTATTCCTCTTTCTTGATTCGATATGCTCCGAAGTCTTCAAGAACACCATTCGGTATAGTGTTTCCACTGATGCATCCACTGGGGAATGTCGTTGCTCTTCCGCGTCGACTCTGCAATGATTATGGTCATTCGGATCGTAATTTTGTACCACATTGAGACTGCTGATTGTAGTAGATAAGATGGCTCTACAGAGAATGGAGCGACTGGATCCTGCTGTCGAGAGACTTTGAGAGGCCTTTTCAAGTTTTGCCTTGTCGTGCAACAGAATCGTTGCAATAGCATCTGACAGGGCTCCGAGACACATAAAGAGGCGGCCGATTCTGTCGATCTTTTTCTTTTGACTATCTTTCAATACCAACAGCCGATTCATGATATTGGTTCCAAGAATAATCCAATAACAATCGAGATGGGGGAGCGAAGGAATGCTCGGTTTTTTGGATCGTGACGATGATGTTGGAGACGTGGATGATGTTCCAACGTTCGGAGACGTCGCCAAGGACGGACTTGTTGTCTGATTGGTCTCTACCAAACATTTTTGATCGCAAAATGCTTGAAGGACTTCTGCCGAACGACTGGGGGAAGAAGCGATCTCTAATAAACGGGAGATGATGACAGCCAAACAACCATCATTATCGAGATGGATGGAGCGATCTTCTGTCGGAGCACCCTTTCTGCAAGACCAAAGGTTAAAGGAATGGCTCACCGAGGATAAGAAAACAAATTTATACTTTACCCTAGATGCCGGACAATCGTTTGAGTTCGTGATGACGTACCGATTTGACGCTGCAACAGAGGCCTTCCCGCCGGCTCGACGTTTCTTCCCCGCCATACTGCGCAAAGTACAACCAGAGATTTCTCGTTCTTTCCAATGACACGAGCAACTTCGATGGTAGTGATACAAAAAGGTATGATACGATAATGTTTCCTTCACAAGTGTGACAGCAATGGCTAAACCTACGGATGGAAGAGATCTGATCCATGCCAGATGCTGATCGTTGTTTTGTCTTGGAACAATACTCCCGACTCCCGAGTGAATTGAAAGTCGAATGAATCAAACAATCATCTCATCGTCGTAAAAAACCTGACCACAGTATGATACGACGTATCATACCAGTACCGGTAGTCCACAAGTGGTCGCGGTTAACAGTAAGTAGGGTTTGAGATTCGAATTCGACTCGCACTCGCTACCGTATTTTTATCATACGACTTGGTATGGTAGGTACAGTCCGTTAGGCCTTAGTACCGTAGTCTACTCGTACGGCCTAAAAGGGGGAGCCCCTACTCCCTATCACGGAATAGTCCTGGAAGTACCTCTATGATTAGGGCCTCTGCCGAGGGGGGCGTCGAGTTCCGGCGTGGGTCGTTTGGAGAAGTTTACGACTTTCACTTTTACTGCGGTAATAAAATATATGTATACTTTACTGTTATTAATAGTAATAAAATAGTATGTCTATCATCTTCAGGAACAACAATGATGTTTAAGGGTGAAAAAGGTAGTGAAACCCCACCCAATTTTGGGTTAGATGAGGAAACCATTCGTAAGTTTATAAGTGTAAGTGAAAATAAACGTTTCGATCATCCAGGTTTGTGTCCTATTGATTTCGAGAGTGTAATCGAAATAACGGTTAAGTCATGAGTAACATTGATGTTAAAGGGTGAAAAGTTACATTTATGGAGTAGGTTTTGCCAAAAGACGTTAACGGATACAGTACCAACAGCAACGGATAAGCAGATAACAGGTAGTAGGGAACGAAAGTGAAGAAGTGTCAAGATAGGGATGAAGATGGCAGAGTGAGAATCCTTGCTCTCTTATTTGGGGAAGGAAGTATAACTGCAGGACGTTTAGACTGGATCCCCTCTTTGTCAGTGTTTGTGGTGATACGAGAAGGGTCATTAGAGGTAAGTTTCTGATGGGATGCACTGGGAGGGAGTTTCGTATCGTTTGGGAAACCGAACTCAGCAACAGCCATGTCAGAGTAAGTCTCATTATCGTGACTAGAGAAGAAAAATTTTGCCTCATCTTCCCCGATATCATTGTAGAAATTGGTGTAATCAGGGCCTTGCCACATGGCACTTATGATGGTTTTGATGCTGTGATCTGTCAGGACATGGTCTGCAGGTGTAGAAGGTTCTGTGACAAGAAGGTCACGGCTTTTCCGATAGGGCAGATAATTCTTTGTCATACCATTCAAAGCCCTTTGGCGTGAAGGGTTTCTGTCTGCTTCCATGCAGATTGAGACGCATTTAGAATGAAGCTGTTGAATGAGGGTGTCATTCTCACTGTTGATAAGACCAGTCTGGGCAGCGATGAAGGGATGAGCAGTCCATGGCCATGTGCGGAGTGTTCCTTCCCTGTCATGAGAGAGGAATCCTCTTTGGCAAGGGGTATCATTCTCATGGTCCTCTCTGAAGTGTACACCGTCAAGGACTGGCACTTGCCAATCCACTCCAAAGAAGCTTTCGTAGGTGCCGTTGTTTTCACTACTTTCCTTGTCGGATTGTATTTTCTTGTTGATGTCCTCAGAAAATCCAGCTTTTCCGTTCGGTTCTTTGTGATAACATTGTTCCATCTTGAGGACAGCAACTATGTTAGCTGGGCCACAAAGAATGAATCGGCAGGCATAATCATAGTTATTGTGGCGTCTGTTGTTGGTTGAAAGAACATCATTTTTTTTTCAATTGGAGCTACATTTAATGATATTTGAAAACAAGGGAAGAAGAAAGAGAAATGTTTTGTCAAATTTCCTGTAATGACATTGCTGGTGCAATGGCAAGGTACACTGATAATTTATTTGGCAATCATCCTGCAGATATTTTCCTCAGAAGAATGCGAGCCGTGACAGGTTCTATGTCACACTGTGCTGGAGCAGCAAGAAAAGCACGACAAAGAATGTTTGCAATGACTGCAGCATTAGGGTTACCATGTGTAATGTTCACTGTTACTCCTGAAGATGGCATCAATTTCAGGATAAGAGTGATGTTTAAGGGTGAAAAAGGTAGTGAAACCCCACCAAATTTTGTGTTAGATGAGGAAACACTTCGTAAGTTTATAAGTGAAAGCGAACACATACGTTTTGATCATCCAGGGTTGTGTGCCATTGATTTCGAGAATGTAATTGGAATAACGGTTGAACATATACTTGGCTGGGATCTTAACAAAAATATCAATAAACCAGGGTATGGTTTCTTTGGGGATTTAGATGGATGGACATATGCAGTTGAGGAGCAAGGAAGAAAGACTCTGCATGCACATTTTTTACTGTGGATTAAAGGGTGGGGCAAATTGAGAAGTGGACTAGGAACAGCAAAAGGGCATGAAGAATATGTGAAACAGGTGTCAAAGTATGCAGATAGAGTGATGTGCACTCGATTGCATGGTTTTAGTTCTAGATTGGTCCCAAAAGTATGTCACAATGACTGTAGCAATACTGTGGAAGGAACAGAAGGGTATCAAAAATGTACAACACAAGATCTACGAAAATTGCGAACAAAGCAAGGGGAAACATCATTAGGAGCCAAAAAAATATTATTCTGTTCTGTTTGCAAGGCGAGCTTGTCAAGTGAAGATGTAACGTTGCAACGTTTGAAACAGTACTATGGAGACGCATTAGCTGGTGAAGATGAAAACTTCTGGTTGTCATCAAGATATTTAACAAAGTGTCGTGTCCTGATGGAAATGGAAGTTCTTCATTCAATGCTTCCCCCAAAATGTGAGTCACAGATTAATATGGAGAGATTCACGCCTTCTACAAGGTTGAAGTTCATTGTGGCAGCGTTGAGAAACCTACATAAAAGTGATCATTCTCCATCATGTTTCAAAAAGGGATCTGAGTGTAGAATGAAACTTCCAGCCTATCCCTCAACTGAGACATTGGTGATGTTTGATGATAAAGTCACCAGTTGGTTTGACTGGAGAGGAAATGATATTTCTCGATCACTGTCAATTTGTGTCCCAAAAAGGGCACATGCAGATGCATATGTCAATGTTCACAGTGAATTTGCTAGCATTCTATTTGGATGTAATACCAATGTCATCACAGGTGTAGATGGCGGCAGTGTGATGTACTGCACATGTTACATGTCCAAAAATACAGAAAAAGAGGATAACAAACATTTTGCAGATGCAGCAAAGCACATGGTGAAGAACATGCAACAGCAGATGGCAGAACGGAAGGAATTGTCGGATTTAGAATTGGAAGAAGAGGCGTCTTCAGTTGGTTTAAAAGGTATGATTGGCGCAGCTCTCATGGCAACCAAGGTTCATAAAGTGGCTGCACCTATGGCATCATATCTTATCAGAAATGGGTCCAGATTCCACTTTTCGCACAATTTTTCCTTTTCTCTACTACTCTAGCTACCGTAGCTAGGTACCTAATCGTCTACCGGTATACTAAGTAGTAGAGCGCATACCTGTGATCAGTTATCTTGACTTTGTGAATACGAAAGAATTTGATGGTAATGATATATTTTGCTGCAAAACAGAAGAGATTCCTCCTGAGAAACTCTCTTCAATGGAACAGCATGCAAAAGCTTGTTGCATATTATTTGTTCCTTTTTGGAATGTTGCTGATCTAAAGTTGAATGGGTGCTATCTGGAAAGGTGGAGAAAGGTGTATCGGGAAATTGTCCAAAAAACATGAACAATTTCTGATGAATATCCAAGACTGCCGGAACAGTATGAATGGGGGGCGTCCAGTAGACATGATAGAGAGGTTGACAGTGAAATCAGTTACAAGTAGATACAATGACGGATATGATGTGGAAGAAGAGGATGGGGATGATATCCTGAATGAGGCCATGGATCAATTTTTCCTTTCCGAATCATTGGAATTGGGATATGATAATGAGTTTAGGGACAGTAGGGGAAGGTTTCAGTGTCGATCAATTTTAACAAGATGCCATGGAAGCCACAGATGTGGCAAGAATCTGGTTGTTTGTCCTAATGTACAAAGCAGTGAGAGGTTCATTGTGGTTGAGGCAACTGAAACAAGGCCCAGCGAAACAAATGAAACAGATTTTTCAACGTGCAACCGACATTTGAATGTCAAAGCGTTGAATGAACTGGCACTAAAAGTTGTCACTAGAGTTGTAGATAAGAATGGGAGAGCTATTGATATGGGAGTCAATGGTACATTGGAAAATGTACGTGAGTTTGCTGAACTTCACTTCTGCCATGATATGGAGCAGATGAGATCATTCGAAATAATTATCTGCGCATTTATTGACAAGCTGTATAAGGAGGCTGAAAATACTGCAACAGCAATCAGAGAAAGTGACTGTCTACAGGATTATTCTCATAGAGAGTCAAAGAGGAGACGACGTGATGGCATTAGACGTCAAATAGGAAAAGTAATCAACAACAAACAGTTGATTGGGTTCTTGTCTGGTGCAGGCGGGACAGGGAAAAGTCTTGTTATAAAGACTGTATCAAGATATGCACAAAAATTATGTGAAGCACTTCATGTGAAGTTTGACAAAAGAAGCATTGTTGTCACTGCACGTACAGGTGCAGCTGCAGTCTCCATTAACGGAGAGACAACTGCAAAGGCTTTCGCGTTCAAAAGAGAAGTAAGAAATGAACTTGAAGAATTCAAACATGCTTACTTGGTTATTGTTGATGAAATTTCCTTTGCATCAGTGGAGGATGTTGACGTATTAAACCAAAAAATGAAGCAAATACTGGACAATACAATGGCACCTTTTGGAGGTGTGCCAGTCGTCTTCTCTGGTGACTTCACTCAGTTATTGCCAGTGGGGGGGATCCCTCTTTACAGACGAGATGAAGGTGCTGAATGGAGGCAATCGATCAACGTGTTTATGGAACTGAAAACTAATCACAGATTTGGTAAAGACCCCGGTTGGGAAAAACTGCTTGAAAGGTTTCGTGATAAGGGCCCAACCACTGATGAAGTTGCTATAATAAATAGCAGAGTTGTTGGTTCACATAAGGGTCCATTGGAAAAAATATTCCCCCAGATGCGGTATATGCCACCAAGACAAATGTTGATAGGATGGCCATAAATGATGCCATATTTGTAAAACATTTGGAGAAAACACACTTTACTGATCCAAACAGGCAGCCACCAATGCACACATTGTGTATTAAAGCTGGTAATCCAAGATTTCATCTAACAGGAACAAGGAAGGAATATCGTGTAATGGAGAACAAAGCACAAGATGTCATGTATGCAGCGGTAGGAGAGGCGCATGTATCAGACAGATGTAAAAAGTACCATGATCCCCTCTTGAAGTTGTATCTTGGACGTCCATTATGTATTAATCAGAATGAAGATGTTTCAAGTTGCATAGCAAATGGTGCCATGTGTGAGTTCAGAGGCTTGAAATTGAAGCCAGGTGCTTCAATGGATCAGCTTGAAACAATTGTAATTGATGGCTATTATGTCAATTGCGTATCTGTGACACAAGTTGAATCCTTACTTTTAAAAATGTTGGATGGCAATGCAGGAGAAGAAGGAGAACACATAATTGAGCTGAACCCCAAAACTATTTACGCTTCAGCTAGGTTTCCAGAACCATGTCTTGGGCCAATCACCAAGAAAAGTATGAGAACTTCAAGAAGAATCAGTTTTGATCAATTCCCCATTAATTGTGCCAATGCAAGAACAGTTCACAAGTTGCAAGGGCGGTCGATAAAAAAATCTGGTGGTAAGCGCATGGGATTATACTGGCAACTGGATTTATGTTTGTCTGTCCCGATGCACAACTCTACACGGGCTATTTTTGCGTGTACCATTAAACCCGAACAAAACCAAAGGCATGTCAGAGGAGGTTAAGGCATTTATGAAGAGTATGAGAGAAATACAGCAATACGACCGTATGCATCTTCACAGAGAAGATCTTTAGGAAAGCTTTTTACAAAGTGACAAATTTTGTTTCATCTCAAGACTTCCTCTGAAGTAGATATGCTACTACTACTAGTAAAGTCGTAAGTATCATTCTGGCCGCAGTAGCCACAACTTACTGTTAATTTCATTTCTTCTTCCAATCTACTGCACCAGCGCGCACCCTTCGTTCGTCGTATGGAAGTACTGTGTAAGTGATTTGATAGCGCGCACTTTATCTGGTAGTTGTAGTCTACCTAGTCAAAATAGACAAAGGGGTTGATCCATTCGTTCTGAAAGTTTATTCCATATATTTGTTTGTTCGTCCAAATGACAAATGAACTTGATCGGGTTTAATTTTTAGTCCGTCCGGGTGAAGTTAAGAGGCGTGGCTGGCTCTGGTAACGCTTGGCAGGAAACGTTATTTTTCTCCTAAGAAATTTTTTTGGAGGGTAAATGTCGTTAAAAAGGCATATGTAATTTTTGCTTTTATTGATATTCATACATGACTGTGAGGTATATAGGAATGCGGCAGCATATGTCTGTGATTTTTCGCGTGATCAAAAAGGTGAGGGTGGGAAGGCTCGCACCATCCGGGACCGATAAATTGCCACGATACCAAGGGGTGAAAATTTCCGTGGGTCGTGCGCAAACACATGTAAATTTTCCTAAATAAATTTTTTCACACATATCCCTACATGTAGAAAATGTAAGTTCTTATGTCGCAGCGTGTTGCCGGCAATGCCAGGGTTTTCCTAAGTGTCGTCTAAGTAAACCGAACCTGCTCTAAAGGCCAGTTTTGAACGGATCACCCCTCCATACCTCCCCTCAGCTAAAGCTTTACCCGAACCGTACCGATTTTTAAACTGATTAAAAATCGTGGAACGCGATCGAATACCGGTATCATCATGCGACGTATGAAACCCTCCGTACCCAACCCTAACCCCGAACTCGTACGTCGCATCGTTTCGTTCTACTCCGTACAAGCTGTCGTACTCGGAGTATCGGAATATGATAGATACAGTAATTACGTAGTACTCCGGTACATGAGAGTTTTGGCGCGCCTTTTCGTAGTCTCAAAACTTTTCTCGTGTACTGCAAACTCACAACTACTGAGCTACTACTACCGACTACCGACTACTACCGCACTCGGAGTAGTAATGGAAAGGGGGTCGTTCATGGCTTAGATCAGTATTCCAAGCAGCCATCGAGTAGAAGAATTTGGCTCTCGTTTGAATATTTTAGCCAGGCCAGCCTGCTCGGGATAGGCCGGAATAGGACTATTCCGGGATAGGGAGTAGGCGATCTCCCTAAAAGGCCAAATGGTAAGGTAGTAGTACTACTGTCGTACGTAGTAAAAGGATATCCCCTTATTTTACAGAGCCTCTAATCCTGGAGCACGTCATACTACGGTGTTTTTCAGCGGAGCGATTTGAAAAAAACCAGACGACCATGTTTCATTTTGTTTGTCCACCTCACCTTTTCAGGGGAACTTTGCTTCAAACTCTGTACTGTAGTAAGTAGCCAGTTATTCAGCGATTACTAGAGCTAGCGGGAATACTAGGTAGAGGGGCCAGAGTGGCCGCTCGAATTTTAATTCTACGCAGTACCACGCGGTAACTGACATTCTGTGAGGTAACTCGAAATTTGTTTTACGGATTCCTTCGTCTTCCATCAACCTTCTTGTATTGACGATAACCACGAATTAGTTGGCTTCACATGTCAATCATCGGCTGCAACGCATTTACTTTTTGTTTCGAGTTCAAGTCTCTCTTTGGGGGAGTAATCTGTACTTTCTGTACGTTGAATCCTTCATTTGCCCTGTTGTGTTATCACGTGGCTAGGATGTTTCTACTCCTCACGAAAAGCTTCCTCCAGAAATCGCATCATCTGATTAACGTATGCGGCTTTGGTTGGAAATAAATGCCCCTTTTCGTGCAAAACGATGTTTCCGTTCCCTGCTGCCTCGCAAAGACGTGCGGTAGATTCCACTGGGACCATTGCATCCGTCTTCCCAGCAAAGTGAAGTTTTGGGACATTTAATCCATGTTGAATCGTTTCTTGATTTGGTGCCACCGACTTCGCACATTCGAATGCGTCTGGTACGTACGGTGACCCAGCCGTCAAAATGACCTTGACGTTGGGGAAAGCTCCCGTTAGAACTAGACTAGCCGCAAGCACCCCACCCTGCGAGAATCCAAGTATTCCATCGTAGTCCTTACCCTTGGTTGTTTCTATAACGTAGGAAAAGGCTTGTGTTATATTCAAATGCTTTCCTGTCTTGGGGTCTTTGTCCCACCATGCTAGTTGTCGTTGCAGTTCGGAAAATTCCAATGGCTGCCCCTGCAACTTCGTTATTTCTGTTGCAGCATTTTGGTCTGGGATGGCCTCCGCTACGACCAAGGGGCCATCCAAAAAGTCAAGCTCGTAGATACGTTGAAGCTTTTTTCGTGCACCGGCAATCTTGTTGGAGAGCATTGCGCCGGATTGACATCGACCATGTAAACAGAGAATCCGGGGTTTCATTGGTGGGCTTTTGTTATTAGAAGAAGGATTCACACTATTCATATTGTTGTGCGCCAGTGAGGTACCTTGAATCACCAAGACTGATCCAAGAAGAAATAATATTAGTTTCATTGACTGTGAAATGACCGAAATTAGTCTTGTCGTCAACAATCCACCGAGCCTCTTTCGTCTCTCGAATTCCTCAAATCATCCGGCCGAACAGAGGACTAGTAGCGCCCAGAGTATGAAAGAAGATAATATATCTGCGCCTCTTGTAATAAAACACAAATCAGACATGCTTCGCCGCTCGCTGTGGAGAATGAAAACCTGGCCTTGATGCCTGCGGACTGCGGAAACGATAGTTCGTATCTGATAAAGTCTGTATCTATGAGAGATACGTGTCGGCGCGAAGTTGGAAGGGGGCAGCAGTTAAAGTCCAGACGAACCGCAGGTGAGCGCATCTGACTGGGTCGACCGTAGCTACTAGTAGTAGTGACTCGCAGTCATTTCACTCACCGGCGAATGCGCTTCCAGCGACTTCTTTTTACTGGACTTAAGACAAGATACACACTAAACAGTAAATCGTTCGTCGTAGTCGTGATAAATAAATTGAATTACAGTCAATTTACAGTCAAGAACAAAGCATCACCTACACATTCTACCGTCGTACATGGTGCAATACCTGAATTCATCCAGGACCCTTCATGCCTAGAGTAGACTTTTCTCTTCCTTGACGACTCATAATGCCTTTACTCTGTTACTACGTAGCTAGCTAGGTAGCTTGGTCTTCTAACATAGACAATAGTATTATGGGTCGTTTCCCGCATGTATACCCCTACGTCTTTATGAAGACGCTACAAGGCTCCCGTCATCGCCTTTCCTCCGAACGAATATTACGTCATAGTTGTTGTTGGTCTGTTGGTCTGCCTCACAAAACGACATCATCCTTTCAGGAAATCAAGAGGTGTTTTGGTTCGAATCCCTTCAAGTATGGGGTAGACACCCTGATCATAGGGGGTGGGCCCATAGGTGCTAGTACGGCATACCATCTCGCCAAGCAACGCCAAGATCTAGCAGATGGATCGGCAAACAGCAGCCAACCTTCCATTCTTGTTATAGAACAGGATCCGTCCTACAAATCTTGTAGTGCGGTTTACTCTGCTGGCGGTATTCGACTCCAATTCAGCTTGAGAGAAAATGTCCTCATGAGTCTTTATGGTATTGACTTTTTGAGAAAATGTGACAATCTTCTCGCCACCGCTCCTTCCCAAACGAACTCAATGGATAAACGTCACCAAGCCCTAGATATTCAATACGTAGAACATGGATACTTGATTCTTGCATCTACAGAGCTAGGAGCAAGGCAGTTACAAGAAAACTTTGCCAACTTCCAAAATATTGGGTGCGACGACATGATCCAACTTCTGAAACCAGACGAACTGAAATCGAGGTTTCCATGGGTCAACACCGAAGATGTTGTCCTCGGGAGCTTTGGGTGCAGCGGCGAAGGTTGGTTCGACCCATGGTCTTTTGTTCGAGCAATGCATGCAAAAAATAAGGATCTCGGAGTTGGCTTTCTGTCCGGAACGGTGACAGGGGCTACAAGAAATCCAGATGACTCCGGAGAGATTATGTCTGTGCAGGTGCGAACCCAATCTAACGAAATGCACAATATTGCTGTCAAGACAGTGGTCAATGCGGCAGGTGCGAGAGCAGGTCAAGTGCTCAATTTTTTGGCTGGTGGCAAGGAGTCGCCACTGGCCCATCCGCTCCCTGTTCATCCAAAGAAACGCTGTATATACTTCTTCCAGTGTGATTCCAAACACCAACCAGAAGGAACGATTGTACCATCAATGGCTCCTCTTACAATTGATAGCTCAGGATCGTACTTTCGTTCTGAGGGCACTCATTCAGGGACGGGGCGATTTCTCTGTGGAATTTCTCCCCCGTCCTGTGAAGACTTGGACTGTCTAGACCCTCGGCAACTTGAAAATGCTGATCCGATACTGTTTGAGCGCGATATCTGGCCTGCTATTGCCAATCGAGTTCCTGCATTCAACTCTTTGAAGGTGATTTCATCTTGGGCTGGCCTTTATGACGTGAACATTGTCGATCACAACTGTATTTTGGACTTTCATCCAGAGCTCAAGAATGTTCTTCTGGTCAATGGTTTTAGTGGCCATGGTCTTCAGCACTCGCCTGCTGCTGGGAGAGCTGCTGCTGAGTTGATCGATAACAACAATCAGTTCACTACGTTGGACTTGAATATTTTCCGATTTGATCGATTGAAGGAAGGGGGGATTCCTGTTCTTGAAATGGGGATCTACTAATAATTAAAAATCACCAAAAATGGCTTTGTTTCGACTCTCTCCCTCTCTCCTCCTAAGGATCGACTGATTGTAAAAACAAATATACTTTCCTTACTCATTCTCCTCATAATAGGATGAGGTTTTCCTACCCTATCTCTTCAGTGAATTGACGTTATTTCGGATTGGGTTGCACAGTTTGAAATTGGACGTCAATCACAGATTCTCACAAGAATTTTTACTCAAGGAAGAAGAAACAATTAGTATTCCCTTACAGTTGATGATGAGAAATGTCTCAGGCTGACTGATCATGCCACTGGTCTTGTCAAGAGGGAAAAAGGCTGAACTTAGTGTAGTCCAGATATGAACTGAATCCGACCAGTCGCAAATGAGCTCAAACGATTCCTACTCTTGCGATACCAGCTAGGAAGAGTCTGATATGTGGAGACCATCAATCTTTGTAGGCTTTATTTCATTGATGAGAGGATACAGCACTAATAACATCGTAAATGGGCAATTCAGCTGGACGAAAATAATGATTAGATATCTCGAGCTACTATGTACTACTCGGAGTAGTAGGTAGTACTACGTGCGACGTATGATACTGTCGTAAAGGATAGAATCAACGATATTATAGTACGATAGTACGAATTATAGACATTGGTTCGACGTACTCGCTCGTTTTCCATTCGTACCGAGCAAGTACTTGGGGTAGACTACCGGTAGTAGACTATGATACCGGTACTACGTCGCACTGGAAGCAAGTACTAGTAGGTACGTCGTACTCGTAATCGTCGTACACGTCGAAACATGAATAGGGGCACATGCACTCTGCTCTAAAATCAGGACAAAACACAGTCGAGCGATGTCAACATGCTGTGGTAAATTTGTGTTGGAAACGATCATAGAATCCGCCTTACCTTGTACTTCTTCTTTCATCGCATTTACCTGCTTTGCCTGGTGACAAGCCGAAAAAGATGCCCAGGACTGCACGTAGACCAAAGGGGAAAGAACACAAGTTGCCTCTTCATTCCATGGTTACGTCCGTGCAATCCCTATCACGCGGCGGATCACTCTCTCTGCCTTTACTCGAAGGTCTGAGTCGTCGTTCGGGAGAGTCAGATGTGATCGTTTACGAATTATTTTCTCAATGGAGAGCAGCTATCCGTATAGCACATGCTACCGCATTTCTTTGGAAAAGGTACAGAAACCGCCATGGCAAAAAGGAACACCAAAAGAAACACCAGAGAGAAAAGGAAGCTGCTGTTAGTGCTCTGCCTCATCCTAAGAAACGCCGAAGAGGAGGCAAGAGATCAAGGGAAACTCATCCAATTGAACTAGAGGTACCGCCAATTGGAGAAAAAGTGAAGAACGAGGAAACCCTGTCTTCCACGAAATCGATTCTCTTCCATAAATCATCACATCTCTTTCTGCCGCTTAAGCACTGGCTGCTCCATTCATTGATCTCCGCTTCTCTTCCAGAGCGTCGATTTGCGTGCAGAATTCTTGCTCAAGGCTGTCCACTTGATGGATCATCCAAATGGACTTGCATTGAATTATTGTGTTCCGTCATTTACAATGAAAAGATTCATCTTTCTCAGGAGTCTTCCGATATCGTGGCTTGTATCGCACTTTTGAAGCACATAGTGGTCAACGTTTTGTCCAGTAACGAGCGCATTGCATTCTGCTTTTCTCCGGTGACTGGCGTTTCTATTGTTTGTGATACATTGTGGAAACTTTCTCTGGAAGCGAGAACCTGCGATGAACAAGCTTCAGCCACACTCAGAATATGCTATTGTTTCGTGGATTTTTTGCATTCTATTGTCTTAAATGGAACTAGCGAAAGCGTCAAACAAATTCACCAGTTTATCTGGAGCCCCAGCTCTGGAGAACAGGACGGATCACATCCCTGGAAAGGGAACAGCTGTCGGAAACACTCCCCATTGACGTGCTTGGTAGCAACTTATCATTTATGGAGTGATCTTCCCAAGAACAGATCAATGAGAAGCTATGCTGGCCTACTGAAACGATTGATTGATCCTTCAGTGCTTCCCGACACGTATTCACTTTCTGGAGAGTCTAAGGTCGAGCCGAACATCGCTGCTGATCACACGAATCGTCTTTCAGCAACATTTACAATGATGAAAAACAATAGCAACGTCAACAACAGCAAAAAGGGTGATTCGAGTGAAACTACTGGCCATTTGGGAAATTTAGAGAGCCCGAAAGCACCAGCGGTTCCAGCAATGCTGGAATCTCCCCCGGAGAATCGATCAATTATGGAGTCGTTTTCTCGCCTCGTCGGCTCCTTATATGGTTCAAGTAGGGAAGGAAGAGTGCAAAATGCGGATAGAGACGGTGACACAAACAACGAGCCTCATACTATGAACGAAACAGACGACGAAGACGTGGATGATGATGAGGAGGAGGACGAAGCTAAGGACAACGACGAAGCGGGGAAAGATGACGAACTCGCTGAAATGCAGGTAGATGAAACCGAGCGGCATGAAGAGGATGGGGATGATGCTGAGCAAGACTCATCGGAGGAAGAAATCAACCAAGATGAGGACGAAGAAATAGAGTCGGAAGATGATGATGAAGGCGATGATATAGTTGAAGTTGGATATGACGAGGATGACGATGAAGATGACGACATCATGATTCACGACGATGATTTACCCGAAATCGAGGAGGGTTTATTGGAGATCCAACGGGATTTAGCTCGACGGGAAAAGCTGACATCGGTCCTGTCCCGCGGAGTGGCTCAACCGTCGATTGGGTTCAAAGAGAGATCACAAGTTTTCCTTCAATCCGCCATGAAAGTATTAATGATTCAACACCCGAACAATCTCAAGTCATCTTCACCAACTCTACCCCCTCTTTCCTTAGCAGCAGAATCATCACTGTTGTCCTCAGTCCTTGATATTGTAAAACCGGAGAAGAAACCATATGATGCAAAGATATGTCTACGTAGGGCTCCGACGCAAGAAGAGTTCTTCCGGGGAAGTTTGTCAAAGAATCCAGTTTCATTGTCAATGCTGAATCACAGAGGTAGTGGCAACCAAAATGAACCCACGGTGGGGGATCTTCGTCAATATATCGCCAATCAATTGCAAATGGCAGACTCGGCATTCCTTTTGGAATTGTTGATTGCCAACAAAATTCTTGATGTGGACTTGAAATTGCGCGTCGTAAACCAAACTTTGTGGAAAGATCATTGTATTCTTTTGTCAAACTCTTCAACGGGATCAACATTGTCTTCTCTTCTGGGCGGAGGGCGAGAATCAAGGGCATTTTCTAGTTCTTCTGGGATTTCTCTAATGTTGAGTTCGTCATTTGCACGGGCTCGCAGTTCGTCTTCTTCCTCAGCCTTGACGAGGACAGATTCTCTGGACATTTTGCCGCCAATGTTGATTACATACCGCCTGATTGGGGTTGATGGAGAGGCAACGGAGGACACTGTGACGTCGTTGAATGACCCCGAGGCTCCTTCCGAATCCTCATCACCCAAAGAAATGGAGGAACTGATGGAACGACAATACGGTAACACAAAGGTTCTTATGCAGGGGCGGGGTACAATTTGTTTGTTGCGGTCTGTAGAGAGAGACGTTTCGAATACGCTTCGAAAGATCCGGAGAGATGATGTGGAATGGACGGGAAACCATACCCGTGACAATTTTCACAACTCCATGTACGCCGGATTGAGTTTAATCCTCTGCTGCGTAAAGCTTCCTTCGAACCGTAGGTTGCTTCTGAATTCGCAAGCACCCACCACTTTGCTTCGACTTTTGTTAGATGTTCTCCATGCTCTCGAAACCAGGAAGGAGGGGAACGGATCTCAGAGCAACAGAACAGCGAAGGGGTTGCAGGAACTCATCGAAGTCCTTGCTTCAGATATCTCCAGAATATCAGAGGGAGGTTCTGATGCCGGCAACAAGGAGGATGAGGGCAACATTGAGGATGAGGCTTTGACGCTTCGTCTTTTGATAGAGGGAATTGAAGCTTCTTCACTCAGCCCGCCACTGAGGAACATTATTGCAAAGCTTCTCCCTTATCTCACTTATGGCAAATCAAAGCTGTCAAAAGAGCTAGCTTCTGAATTCATGAAGCATGTTGACACCAAAAAAATTGGCGACTACGAAAGCGAAGAAGACATGGTTGGGGGGTCAGTTCTAATGGACACTTTTATTCATGCATCTTCAAGTCTACCGGCGAATGAAGTTTGTGATGCGCTTCGTTCAGAGCTTGTAAGCTGTGGATTTGTAGAGCGGATTGTTCACTTTATTCTTCAACATAGCCCAACAGACCCTCCTCATTGGTCTGCCGCTCTTTGGCCGACGGGCAGTCACTTGACAAAACAGAAACAGAAAATGTTGAACGCGCAGTGGATTGAATACTCAAAAATGCTAGGATTAAAGTCTTGCTTCGACATTTTGGTTGGCTTGTCCAAGAGACACCAGGAAACTCAAATGCTGATAGGTAATTTCAGTCATGGGAAAAAAAAGTTCCTGCTCCTCTGCCATTGGCTAGAGGCCACCTCTGATTCTGCAACTGTATCAATCAAAAAGCTTGCATTGCTTGCAGAAACACTGTTGGACCATCTTGTTGAATGTGATACGACGGTGTCTGATCAAATTCGTGTTTTCAGAATGACCACTCGTAATCGCAAAAAGGAAATTGCAAAGGAGCGAAGAAACCATGCGTTGAAAAGAATGACGAAGTTTAGTATCACTCCGCAATCAATTACTGCATCAAACGAAACAAGACTTGCAGGTCAGGGTACCTCGAATGTTGTCAGAGATACAGCATCGTCGCTTCTGTCACCTGTCTTAGGATTATTTAATTCCCCAATCGGCCAAACACATTCATCCGAGTCCAACTTGACGTCCTCTTCTATTGGCAACAAGAAGAAATTGCTTGGAAACGAGTCGTCAAAGCCATCGTGGATGGAGGAAATGGAGAATCTGGAGGATGAAAGTGGACTTGTGTGTTCGGTCTGTCAAGAGGGCGTAAACAGCCAACCAGATTCCCTTTTGGGATTGTACTGCTATGTAAAAAGAGTCACTTTGCCATCCGCAGACAGCCGTCTGAATATTGACGGAACAACGTTGCTCACGATTTTACCTAGCAAGTTGCCAGTGTCCCTTGAAGACAGAACTTTGACCGTCCAATGGTACCAGAGCGGGAAAGCAGCTGGTGATGACCTCAAAGAAGTGGCAAAAGCTTCCATTTTGAATCGCCGGCGTGATTCTTCCTACACAACGACGGTTAGCGCGTTGAATGCAATTCATGTCACATGTCACGCTAAAGCTCGACAAGCTGACAGGAGTCATCCTAAGGCCCCAAAGAGCGAGTGGGAGGGAGCAACGCTACGAAACTCACGTGTGAATTGCAACGTAATATTACCTCTTGTGTCTGCACGTAGCTCGAAAGTTCCGCTAGGGATAATTGAGCAATCGTTGACAGAACATCAGGTTGCTATCGCAAATCTGCTAGGCGCTAGACCAAAGTCAAATTTGTGGACAGTCTTACATGATGTGAGATTGTTGTTACTCCGAATGGCTTACGGCGAGGCTCTAAACACTGATTGTGGCGGTGGATCACTGCTGTCCAACTTGCAGTTGTTGTTTTACCAGTTTTCGATGGCCAAAACGTTTGAAAGTGAGGCCCAGGTTGACTCTCCAGCATCATCGGTCCATGCTCGAGCCTTGAGCTCTGGCTTTCTGGCTGCGTGCGACATTGTATCAGCAGAAGATTACAACGCCGTGTGTGCACCAAGTCTCATCCGAGCCATAGCAGACTCATCTGTGATGGCTGCCTTGACTTGTATCCTGTTTCACAATAACAAAGACGATTACAGCTTAGGAAGTGAGTCAACTCATACTCATCTGAATAGATGGGTTGGCAGTAAGGAGTTGTTTCTTCGGGGGCTTCTGTATTGCGCCGGATGCCGCCACGCTCTGGGAATTTACGATAGTGGATGTCTCTCTGGACGGAACTCCAGTGCAAAGCAGGCAAAGTCAGCTGCTTTTGTTGAATGGGACAGCAACCAAGACACTTCCTGTCCTGCTGCTTCGTCATTAGCAACTCGAAGTGGCAGATGCGAGAAGAGCGACAGAGCTACCGTGGAGGATTTTGCAAATGTGATTCGCCCATTCGTCATTATGTATGCTATCATGGATCAGCTTTCATCTGATTTTTCGCCTGATTTGGATGATGAAGCGATCGAGGAATCTGCCAATCGTCTTTCCCAAACCATACAATCCTGTTACCGATCGAAAAATATTTATGACCTTTTTCAACGAGCTGATGTTACCCTCTCAGAGAGTGAGATAATGAAAGAGTTACAGAGAGGGATGACTTCGGCGTAATTCTATCATGATCAAGTGGGTTTATTTTCAATATAACAGTAAGTAGTATGCTTTTGTTCATGCCAAGTACTCTATTTGACTTTCATCAGGTGTCAAAGGTGGATATTGGTTGTGGTCTTTCCTCCCGACGTTACACGGAGTACGACCAAAATAGAAGCTAGCTAGCTATGTCGTAGAGAAAACACATCTGTACAAGATAGACTACCGGTCTACCAGTATGTACTTCCCGTAGTGCGAGCCTCATCGTGGGTTCGGTTTTCGAAAAGCGATGAGTGCAAATTCCACAATGGACGTCGGCGCCAGCTAGCTACAGGTAGTCAGCATGTCTACGAAGAAGGAAAACCAACTAACTGTGAGCTGTTTCAGTCGCAAATGATCAGTTAAACCACAATTTAATAAAAGGACTGTTTTCGCCGTCTTACAATGAAACCTTTCTTAGTTGGCCAACAATGTTACCGTTTCTGGCGCTTGCTTACTTGCTCCACAGCAGGGTCCGAGAGGGAGCCCTCCTCTTCTGATTCAGAAATAACACCTAAATACTCCATATACAATACAGACTTATCCCCACCGTCCTTGTGCACAGGACACAGCTGAAACGCATACATTTGTTCTCCATCAGACAGAAAGGCCGCTTCTTGGCGCAAAGCCTCTGGCTTGAATCCACCTGCGTCAGCATGGCGACGAAACAGCTGTGCCAGGGTCCACATCGTGTCATCATTGGCCATAGATTGTACGTTCTTTAAAATGTGAGAAATCAACTTATCCATCGTTGCCAACTCATAGCCTCCATGGCCTAAAAGAGAACGGACCCGGTCTTCATATCTCCCGCCATCTGCTACACTACCTGTTCCACCATCAAGAAGTGCATACACGAGGGATAAAAAAGATTCGTATCTCCTCTTTCCGAGAGCTGCATCATCACCACCAGGCATCTGTTCGACCAAAGTTTGTAAGGACTTGTCATTTTTAACTTCATATGCTAGTCTCTTTGCAATCCCCAAACGACGACACAGTATTTGGTGCAGGCGGAAGAAAAGGTAAAGGCTTTGAGTTCCTATGACAAGTTTGTCATCAGGGCGATCCAACTTGGTGCGGTCATCATTTCTTCTCTGTGTGGTATATGCAGACTTCTCAGCAGCAAGGACAGAACACAACACTGCGCTGGGTCGCAAAAATGCGTTTCCCAGGGGCAGTTCAACTTCGTACATGCCATCATCTTCACGGCATCGAACGACCCGACCTTCTCCATAAACGGTCGATACAGTGGATCCTACTGGGAGAGGATGATGGTCATAATAAATGGATGATACAAACTTTTCATCGAATCTGTCAGTTTGTACATCCTCCGTGCTAATACGAGGATTTGAATCCCCATCGTCAAGACTTTCCTCTTCATCATCGACTGGGCTACTCCTGCCTTGAGAAACAATTCTTGGAAGAGGCTTTGCGCCATTCAGTGCAGAAAACTCCAAAAAGCTGACCGCAGGTGAAAGCATCCAATTCAAACTAACATTAAACCAAGGACCAAGAAACTCAGTCCACAGCCGGTGGCATCTCTCCTTGTCTGTTGGCGAGATTGATCCACGTTCCAGTGCAAATGAAAGGATTCTGTATGCATCCCTTTGAACCCAAGTGTTGTTTTCATATAGGAGACTCATGTGTGGTGTGAAAAGTCTCCTGTCAGGCTTCGGAAGATTTGAGAGATCTGGCTTGCTTCTGAGAGCCTTTGCCATGGTGACTTCATAGAAGGAACCATGTTCTTCCTTAGCTTTATCAATCCGAGCTTGGAGGGCAGCTTGGCCTTCATTTCCATTGTTTGCTGCCCTGTCCTTGATTTCTGATATTAGGGTGCGGGTGCTTATGGCCTTCTTGTCAGTTGTTCTCCAAGTAAGACTTCGATGATCCAAGCTTTTGTAATAGTTGTGCTCTGCAAGCTCTTTCCAGTGACGGTTTAGACGGTCTCGAACACGTTGCCACTCCTTATCCTTCTGACGAAGCCGTCGAACAACAATTGGAATGGCAACAGAAGGGTTATTCTTCAGGAGCTCCAACATCTCAGTACCCTGCTCCCCATAAATGCGAACAATTGAGTTGCGATGGATTACGCCCAAAATTTTTGGATCAAAAGTGTATTGAATAAGCTTCCCACCCAACCCATTCTGCTCAGCTGCAGGCTTTGGGTCGCTGTCTATATCAACTTGAATTTGCAGTTCATTTGCCGAAAGGACTGCCAACTCTTCTGCAAATGGTTCAAGCACAGCCAGTGTGCAAAGATTGCTGTCAATGGCCATATCAATCTCAAATCTCTCATCCTCGCATCTGAACAGAGTTTCCTCATATGTATTTCTTCTCATATGACGAAAGGTGTAACTCTCTTCGCTGCCCACTGGGAGTGACACCCATACATCATTCAGAACTTTTGCCTCCTCGTCACTTCGTTGACTACATGGAGGGGCAGGATAATCCCTAGGCAGTGCACGATAGGATGGGCTGCACCGCCGACATCGACTAAAGTCAATCTCTGAAAGGGGAACAGAATACCAAGAATCTTCCATTGGAGGAGCTGTACTGGTTCCACGACCACCGGCAGCTGCCAAAATTCGTTTGAATTCTTCAAAGAGCTTGCTGTTCCTCTTTCCCAACAGGGGTTCAACAAAATTAAGCATTTCATTTCGTGACAAAATTTCCTGTGCATACATATCCAGACATTTCATGAACTCAGCCCATGCTTGTCCTCCATCACGGGTGTACGAGGCTAAGGCTTCTTTGGCAGCATCAAAGAATTGACGTTCAACAGCAGCATTGTACACATATGACTCAGGAGTCTGAGGAAATACAATGGGCTGTGGTGCATCATTAACATCATGGAAGGGGCGCTTGCGACCTTGAGCATCTCCATCAATCATCATAGGTTGCCTTGTCATGTCAATGACTTGCTGTGAGTCTCCTTCCGATAATCCCTGCTCTTTTTTGGCTCTGATTGCAGAAAGACGGCTCTCTGATTCAGCAGCCGCTCTGTGCAGCCTTTCTTTTGCTTGTTCCTGTACGGCGTCTGGAAGAAAAAAGGTGAATTCCTTCAACAGATCAGGGTGGTCTTGGAACAGATGAGCCACTTGTTCAAGCACTTCTTTTATCCCCCGTTGCTCCTTCTGATAAGTGTGCAGGATCTCCAAAAATGCATGATAAGTACCCGGATCATTTGCAAAACGTCGCTTGATGGTGGTGACATATGATATGGCGTGATCAAATTCTACAGCTTGGTGCTGCACTGGCGGTGGCTGTGAAAGTTGTGTGACAGGGCCCTGCTGTGGCTTCCGACCTTTTGGCCCTTTTGCGCTGTTTGGTTTCGCCTGCTTGGACAACTTTGACGGTGATTGCTTCAATTGTTGTTGCCGTGCTTCTTCATTGTCAAGCTGTTGCATCTGAAGTTGCTGTTGTGGAGGGACAACACTGTGTGGAGGAGATTGCTGCAAAGATCCTGGTAGCCCCATGCCCATCGCACCCATCATAGGAACCCCAGAACCCTGCTGCTCTCGCTGCAACTGTTGCGCCTTTGCTTCCATTGCAAGTTGCTGCTGTCTCAGGATCTCTTGCTCCCTTGCGTATGCAGCGTCTTGCTGTTTTAAATCTTCCATGCTGATTTTGAATCCATCGGGCAAGAATTTATTGAATCCCAAAATTAGATTATTGTAGCCACGGAACAACTTGGAGACTCTAGCAATGACTCCCGGTGTATCCACCTCCTGACTCTTGAAGTTCTTCATGATGGCCAAGAATTCATTATATATCCGAGGCCTGTCTCCGAACTCTCTCTTGACATCGTCAAGATATAACAGGGCATCTTCCACACGCAATTCCTTCATTCCACCAAACGGTCCCCCAGCAGGAGGCCGTTGCGGTGGTGCACCTGCCAGTGGTCCATGTTGTTGGATCATGCTGCCATTTTCAATGTTCTTGGCTGCTCCAGTGTTGACACTACTGACAAATCCACTAGGAGGGGCTCCATGCAAAACGGTAGCAGTATTTGGCGTGAGGGCTGAATGAAGCTGTGGTGGTGACACTCCAAGAGAAGCTGTTGGAACTCTTTCTGGAAGTACAACCTGTTTGGAGGTTGCAAGAGTAGAGGGACTTTGATTCGACAAGGTGACACCACCGTTCTTTCCCTTTGGCAGTGCAAAATGTCCCAGAGGAGAGGTCACACTTTCAGGCACTTTAGCAGTAGACCTGTCATCAATCAGCGGTGGATGTTGGGTCACCCTATTTTGCATCTCAGCGGGATTAAAAGTTGGAGCATTAACAGGAATGGTATTCTTCGGTTTATCCTCGATTGTTGATTCTTCCTTGAGGACAGAGGCACCATTGGCTGGAGTTGACGATGCAGCAGATTGGATATTAGCTGTTGATTCGGACGAAATCTGAGAAGTGTCGAAAGGCTGAAGTTTAAAAGTGGAGCTTTTGTTGGCAAGAATTGCAGATGTTACACCTGAATTAGCGGGCAGTGTAGAAGAATTTTTCTTCAATTCGCATGATTCCAGTACTTTGTCAGACTTCACAGGATAACCTTTGATCTCGGGTGGGGACCGTGCAGGCATCGAGGAGCTTATCAACGCCGACGAGTTTCCGTCATGCACAAGAGAAGGTCCTACCCCGACAGCGGCCGGAGTATCAGCATGAGATGATGAATGGGAATTTCCAGCTGAAGGAACGCTCGAAAATGGTTGATCGGCAACAGAACATTCTTCGACGGGATGAGAAACTTCTAGAGAACTGACCGGTGGAGCATGACTGTTGAGCTTTGGCTCTTCAGTAGCCATTGCCTCAGTTACTTCCATCTTGGAGGGGTCTTCAGCGGCTCGAGAAGGAACAGAAGGAGCGGCGGACCCGAAGAGAAGTTGGTTTGATGTGGATTTCGTCATATCCAGTGCTGGCGTCTTCACGGACGTCGGATTGAGTTGTTGGTTCGAGATTGCTCCTGAAACGTGGGATGCGGGTGTTGGGAAATGCAGCTGAATTCCAACAGAATCTTGTCGGTTTCCCAGACGAGGTTGCGTATCTCCAGCAGATGCATTCCTTCCCAAAGGAGGCTGAGCTGGGTGAAATTGTTGAGATTCTGACCGGTCTTCGATAGAGTCATTCAATACCTGCAAGGACTGCTGTGCCTGTTGCTCCCGATGAGCGATTGCATCATGACTGTTGTCCGTCGGTGCTGTGAATCCAGGAGGTGCATTGTCATCAGTATTGTCATCAGCTTCAGTCACGGTACTATCAGTATCTACTGGATCCGTGGCACTAGGGTTAGCAAATGAATGCTCCCCATTGTTGCCGGCCTCTAGCATGTTGGTGTCGCCTCCATTCGCCGGGAGAGACGTGGTGCCTTCGTTGTTGACGGTGTTATTGCTGGTGCTGTCCTGTGGAGGAGGAAACATGGCTATGGACGGCAGAGATCGGCTCTCTTTTACTTTCTGATGGAATAAGGTAAAGTAAAATCATACGAATGAGAAATGGTCGTGGTCAAAAGAGGATGATAGCAGGCACAAAGGTAATCTGCAGATAAAAAAATGCATGCAGAGGTGTTCGTTGACTGTGAAACTCGAGCAACAACGCGTCGGTAAATATTGCATACTACTGGAGTCGTAGTTGTAGTTCTGTCGTTTTCGAAAACTTTGTACCGCAGTATGAATGAAGTGTGTGGCAGCAAGGTCCGCGGACGTTTATTATTACAACGATGAATCTGATTGGGCGAAATCAATCACGAGTCCGAATGAATGTAGAGCCATTGTCAAGTACAGTTGACTGGTTTCACCTCCTGTCGAGCTCCAACCAACGGCCAAAGATGGGAACAAAACAGACAATGAGAGACGTACCTTTTACCACCAGTGCACCCAAGTGAATACAAGAGATTGCTGAGATGAGGCTAGCAATGATCTGTGTTTTCCTTCCCTGGCTCTTCTGTTATCGATGCAGGATGAACAGAAGTGTTAAAATTGGTGTTGAGGATGGAAAAGTGTTGTTGCTTTGATGCAGAGTCGAATCGAGTCGAGTCGACCCGTTGCTTCATGCCGCCCCACCATCATCATTCTGCGCGACGAAAAAATTCAATTCGAATCATTCGACTCTTTGCTTGTCCGTCGACCCACATTCACAGTCACATCATTTTCAAATGTACTGATGAAGTACGGTAATACCGGTACTGTGTGTACTGAGTACCGTACTGTGTTTACCGTACCGGTACCGGTACTCGGAGTACGGTACGGCAGGCTGGGGGTACTATGATACCGGTAGAGAGTTCAACACAATAATATTAATGACACAACACACAACAAAACAATCTCTGTCAATCATCCTCCATCAATCTCCTACACTCCTCTCACTTCAAACAAAAAATACGGAGGTAGGACGCACTAGCTAGGTAGTCCCCGTCGTAGAGTGAAATCAAAATACTACTCCGAGTAGGTACTCCGGAGTTCTTCAATACAGTAACACTCAATCCAACCGAATTGCCCACACCGATCGCATCAACCTTCGCATGCAACATCATCTAATAGGCAGGCAGTCTGGGGTGTTGATTGTTGATTCCTTTCTATGACCTACTCGTATATTGATCAACCATACTATTTGTAAGGCTCGAAAGAATACAAGTCGCTACACAAGGCACAATATTTGAGACAGCGGACTCTGCATCTTGCTTTGAAATTCGCCGTCACAATACGTTCTTTTTTTCACCAGACAACTGGAACAAGTGTTTGAAAATCTAGATAAGGGCCACTTCAACTTGAGTACAGTAATACTTTGGGTTCTTCTCCTACTAACAATGGCCGATACCGCAGAAGTAGAAGCTACGCTTCTGTCGTCAAAACGGGTTGTTTACGTCGGAGGATTGGGAGACAACGTTTCGCAACACATTGTTCGAGCAGCCTTTATTCCTTTTGGACCCCTCAAGTCTGTCGATATTCCGATGGACTACAAAGCAGGGACCACACGGGGGTTCGCTTTTGTGGAGTATGAGGATGCTGACGACGCCACAGAGGCCATTTTCAATATGGACGGTAGTGATTTGATGGGTAGAACCATCAAAGTCAGTTTGGCACAGCAAAATCAACTGAACAAGCTCATTTCCGGAACAGGCTCCTCGTCTCAAGCTATTTGGAGTAGTGACGAGTGGTTCCAGCAGCACGTGGCAGGACAAGGGTCTGAAGAGGACCAGAAGCGTGAAAGAGAGATGCACCAAGATGGGGAGACGCTCAAAGATTGACGCAATTTGTTGGAGAAACATCGATATGGAAGTCAAATAAAGTTGCCACAATCAGAACGAACAAGAAACCGAATTGAAGATTTAAGACGTACGTGGCTAACACTGTACAAGTGTCCCTTATCTGGTGGACTTTCGGGTTAACTGTGTTTAAGCAAACATCTTTCGTCTCCCCGCGCCCTTCCATTCTTGATGTCTTGGAATTGCTTGAAACAGATTCCGGCTGGGTGAATCGAAACACGCAAACGGTAAAGGCTTTCCTAACATCAACGTCTTGGATAGCGACCTCAAACTTTTTGCGAAATCACTATGAGCGAGTATGGAAGCTCCTCCCAATTATCTTTTGGACGAAACGTTTCTATCTATGTATGGGTTCTCTATAAAATAAATAGCACAACAGTAACGCGAACCGAATTGGCATGAACGGATTACCCGGAGAGTATTTGGAAGTCAATTCATAAACGATACAACCTGACGACACCTCTCCAGCCAGATTTGCAACTTTCCTAGCTAGAGGGATGTCCTTTGGATGCATGCATTTTACTCGATCGATTATTTCTCGTCATCTGGCCTCTGAAATACTGTCGTACCACAGTAGTAATTGACTTTTGACTGGAGTATTTCATCAGCGACGGTATTATACGTAGTACACTTTTGTGGAATAATACCCCCTAACTTTAATTACCCCTTAGGCTTCACAATCAACGGATCGTTTTCACTGTCAGTCGGAATTTTTTCCTCCCTCGCATCAATCGTCACAACAGCACGTTGTATTATCGTACCCCTACGACGTAATCATCATCCACCAAATCTCCACTAACTCCTCTCTTGGACTATCAGTGTATACTGTTTCTACCGTCCAAGACAATCTTGCACAAGTGTCGACGCCTGCTCCTGCCCTTAATCTTCGCACACTGCATACGAGTAAAAGGGTGAAATATCTTCTTTTGAAGTATAATCCTAACTTCCGGTCACCATTTGAACTTGTCGGTCATTGTTGCCTGACAAAGGTCAATCCCCTTTTTCAAATCCTTATTCATCAACATCGAAAATGGCGACTGGTGGGATCAACTTGTCCAAAGAGTTCTTTGAACTCTTAAAAGCCATTGGTGAATCCAAGTCGAAACAAGAAGAAGACCGAATCATTGCCAAGGAAGTCCAATGCCTCAAGCAGAAGTTGGAACCTACCCCTCCTGGAGTCAACCCACCTCTTCAATCTAAGAAAAGGGCCAAGGAGTTTCTTGTTCGGTACGAAAGATTGTTTTGACGACGGAAATGTGATGTTCTTTACGTACTTTCGACAGTATTCCCATTCTCATTTTTGTCCCATTTCGTTTTGCAGATTATTATATGTGGAAATGCTAGGTCATGACGCCTCCTTCGGATATATTAAAGCTGTGGAAATGGCAGCTAGTGCCAGCTTGTACCACAAACGAACTGGTTATCTTGTCTGCAGTGCTTGTTTGAGTCCAGAACATGAGTTTCGCTTTATGTTGGTCAACCAAATGCAACGTGACTTGCAGTCCGCCAATGTTTTGGAAATCTGCGGTGGATTGTTAGCCTCGACTGCCTTGATCACCTCGGACATGGTACCCGCCATGTCGGGAGAAGTAACCAAGCTCATCACGCATGACAGCGAAACAGTTCGAAAAAAGGCCATAATCACCTTGCACCGATTTTATGAACTCGCTCCGGATGTCGTTACCTTTGACGAGTTGTATGAGAAAGGTAAGGTTTGAGAGCTTGTTGCAGGTCCAACTTCCCAACATACCACTGATGTCGTATCATATATGCTTTGCTGTGTAGTTCGAAAGGTTTTGTGTGATCGCGATCCGGCCGTTATGGGATCGGTGCTGAACGTGATAGAGGAGATGGCGAAAGAAGATCCTACGAAGTTCAAAGACTTGATTCCAAGCTTGGTAAGCATTCTGAAGCAAATTGGAGAACACAGGCTTCCAAATGATTTCGACTATCATCGTGTTCCAGCTCCATGGATGCAGATTCGATTGATCCGCATTCTTAGTTTGCTGGGTCAAGGAGATGCTGCTTCCAGTAGTGGCATGTACGAAATCCTATTCGACACAATGAAAAAGGCGGATGTTGGAATTAATGCTGGATACGCCATCGTTTACGAATGCATCAAGTGCATCACGAAAATTTACCCCAATGCCAAGCTTTTGGACGCTGCCGCCGATGCAATTTCTAGATTTATCGAGTCGCGCTCGCATAATCTCAAATACCTGGGCGTCACCGGTTTGGCTATGATAGTCGAGACACATCCTCAATACGCTGCACAACATCAGATGTCTGTGATGGATTGCCTCGAAGACCCCGACGAAACCTTGCAGCGAAAGACTCTCGACTTGCTGTACAGAATGACCAATCCAGTCAATGTTGAATTTATTACAGACAAACTTCTAGATTTTCTGCGTGGGACTACAGACTTGTTTTTGAAGCAGCAATTGACGACTCGAGTCTGCAGTGTTGCCGAGCGCTACGCACCTAGCAATGCTTGGTATATAAAGACAATTACTCAGCTCTTTGAAGTCTCGGGAGACATGGTCAAACCTGAAGTCGCCCAGAATCTAATGTCATTGATCGCGGAAGGGACAGGTGAATCCGACGAAGCAGACATGCTTTTGAGACAGACGGCGATTGATCTTTACGTGCAGTTGTTGCAAGAGAAGCCGCCAGCAAAGTTGCCAAAAATACTGTTGGAAACGATGGCATGGTGCTTGGGCGAATACGCATACCTTAGTGCCGCCCTATCTTTGGAGGATATTTTGGCAAAGCTGTGTCATTGGAACAAAGCCGCATTGCAACCTTCAACAAGAAAATTTCTGACATCAGCGATCTTCAAATTGGTAGCGCAAGCTGGTACCTGTCCGAAACAAGCAGCTGAAGTAGTTGATGAATACACGCGCAGCAAGGATGTTGACTTGCAGCAGAGATGCTTGGAGTTCCAGGCCCTCTTGACAACAGCTCCTCAATATTTGGGCGAAATTTTGCCGGTGGACGCATCGGCCGAGGATGTTGAAGTCGATGTCAACTTGAGCTTTCTGGATGGTTTCTGCCAACAAGCGCTTGCAAATGGAGCAAGAGCTTACGAGAAACCAGAAGACGATGATGACGATGAGGAGGACTATGGCGCAGCTGGAGCTGCAAGCTCTGCATTCAAAATGACCCCTTATGCCAAACCCGAAACAAACATCAATCGTTCAGCCATGCTGGCTCGTGGCATGGGCACAGGAGGACAACCAGCTGGCATTTCGTTGCCTCCTGGAAGCATTTCTGGCAATCAAGCTGTTGTTTCTACGAGCGTGGACGTCGTCGGCGACGGATTGAGTTTGAATACAAGAGGAGTTGCAAACGTTTGGGGTAAGAAACCCGGAGCACTGCCTGCTGCTCCACCACCAGCAGCCGCACCGGCCCCTGCAGCAGTTGCACCATCAACATTTGACTCTTCCGCTACTGCCAATGTGGGTGGATTCGGTGGACCATCCAGTAATGCTTTTGGCACTGCCAGCTATGGCGGAGCGGCCTACGGTCAAGCACCGGCATCCGTACTTACAAAGACACCAGAGCAGTTGGAAAAAGAACGAATGGCGGCTGCTCTTTTTGGTGGCATCGTTCCGGGGGCGGCTCCCCCTCCTGCCTTCGCCCCTCCTGCCCCAATGGCTCCCCCACGACAAACTGTGGCGGCTCCTCCTGTGGCGGCTCCTCCTGTAGCGGCTCCTCCCGTCACACTTGCACCAGCCCCTGCGGAAGAGGTTGATTTGTTGGATCTTGGGGCTTTTGACGTTGCAGCGCCTGCTCCAGCCTTGGCTAATGACGTTTTTGGATCCTCTACGCTTGAACCAGCCACTGCTACTGCTCCTCCTATAGTTGAAACTGTCAGTGAAAATGAAGATGTTCTTCCCGCACCAGCTCCTGTACAACAGGCTACTATTGACCCATTTGCAGCTGAGGGCTTGTTGGGTGACCTGTCTGAGACACCACTTCAAGGTTTTGGCATTTTGTCATCAAAGTACGAATACAATGGCTCTGTCATGGCTCCGATGAAAATTGTTACAGCTCAATTTGGACAACAATGGGGTTCTTGCACAGCTACGTCTCCTGTGTCTGTCACATCCCGAAAGGTCACCTTTCTTAATGACTTCATGAAGCAATGTGAAGAAGCCGGTTTGCATCCGGTGGAAGCTATTGGTGCAACAAACGAAGGTATATGTGCTGGAATAGTCGAAGGTGGGTCAAAGGTTGTCTTGGTCCATGGGAAACTTTCACCCATGGGAAGTGGCGCAGCCAAGATCGACATTACTGTCAAATCTACGGATTCCACTCTGTCCGGGTCGCTGGCTTTGTATTTGCAAAATATGATGAAATAATAATTACCCCCTGGATGTTGATTTAAATTCTACTAGTAGCTGATGCAAGGAAGAGTATGGTAGTAGCTGAAGACTCCTGGGTTTCATTCGAACAACTTGTTTGGGGTACTTCATACAAGGGTGTATTTGTACCTACACAGTCAGAAGAAAGTTTCGCACGAATTTTGTGGCGCATGGGTGTAGGGCTGCTGGAGTTGCTCACAAATCTCACAACTCTTGCAGACAGCTCCCCTGTGTGCATGGCATCCAGGAACAAATTACGGGTTTCTCCACAGGACTGTCAACCCAAATGTCCTCCACACCACTCACCCTGAACGCTGCAATCAAACCAACCCTCCGCCTCCTACCTTCATAAAACCAATAGGACAGCCTTCCTCAGTGACCTCATGCCTATGCTTCTGCTTGCTTGCTACACACTTCCTTTCATCATGGGCCACACACGCATGCTCAACCATGCGTCCATATGGGGGACAGTCGTACAGTAGCTAGCATCATAAGCACCCAACCCCATAAGGGTATGGGGTAGGTCACTGAGTGAAGCCCACTACATGCACTCCTTTAGTGTCCCATCATCGTCCTTCCACAGCATGCACACAGAGGCTGTCCCGTAACCCTAGCAAAACAAAATTCATGGCTATCGCTTTGAGATAGTCGCACGAATTTTGTGGCGCATGGGTGTAGGGCTGCTGGAGTTGCTCACAAATCTCACAACTCTTGCAGACAGCTCCCCTGTGTGCATGTCATCTTTGACCCACCCTTCCCACCCTTTCCTCTTCCTAGCACTCCGTCCTCCTCAGTCTCCGTCTGGGGGACAGTCGTACAGTAGCTAGCATCATAAGCACCCAACCCCATAAGGGTATGGGGTAGGTCACTGAGTGAAGCCCACTACATGCACTCCTTTAGTGTCCCATCATCGTCCTTCCACAGCATGCACACAGAGGCTGTCCCGTAACCCTAGCAAAACAAAATTCATGGCTATCGCTTTGAGATAGTTGAACTTCGATGTATCACATAATAAATACTGCTACTCCGAGTACTACGTATTTTCTTATCGTCGGACAGACGCTAATTTGCGACGAGGATTTGACTGACTGTGAGTTACCCACCGGGAAACATGACTACGGTAGATACTGGCGTCGATCTCGACGCCCAGTCAACAAACTCGACTTCACATCGATTATGTACCATGGTTCGAGCAGCAAACCAAAGATCCAATGGTTTCTATTTCACCGTCGCAGCATCTTTCGTCGCAGCACTTCTGTTCATATACTACGACCTTGGAGTTTTAGCATTTGTGCTGGTGGTGTTTGTGGCGATTTTCGGTTTTGGGTTTCGTGACAAGTTCAGCAATGAAGAAACTGCATCAGCGTATTCCGTATTCAACAAGGATGGGAGGTCGATCGTAGGGGGTTTCACGGCAAGTCAATTCGAAAGACAAATGCGAGGACCTCTTTGGAGTGGCAATGAAAGTGACAATCCCCTGAAAGGACCGATTGCGGAACATGGATTAAAGAACAGTAGCATAGGAAGGGAAAAGGTGCCAGAGAACGAGCGGATCAGGAGACGAATGGCTGCAGCTGAAGCCGCACAACGGCGGTTGCACGCTAAAGAGAACGATTAACGATTGCTGAAAAGTCTTTTGTCTATTAGGTAGGCCATTACTCTATTGTACATTATTACTTTCGGTCGTTTTCACTTCCTACAACGGAAACCATAATATTTGCAGAGACGGATGGTGGTGCCCCAACACAGCTTGAGGCACGGCCGCAAAAGTTTGAATATCATGATACAGAATGTTTATGGATCTTACCAGACAAAACGCACAATTGCCAAAAGCATAGTAGCCAAGCCCACGAATGGGTTGGAAAGGCCATTCCCAGCAGATACTTGTGTGATAGGAGCGTCGGTGGGACCAAGAGTCTCTCGATCCAGGTTGAGTGGATTGAAGTCTCCGTTGCATTCACCAAGGCAATCGAAAGATGTGCAAGGACCAGCAATCTCTGAGGTACAAGTGTATGCGAAGCCGAAACGAGAGCCCGGAGGGCAGGCGAAACAATCACAATCCATATCCTTCAATTTAACTCCCTGTTGGTCATAAAGTTCTGAATCACATTCACACAATCCCTTCTGAGAGGCAATAATGAACTCGGATTGACCGACAGAATCCAAAGGGCACTTCAATGAAGCCACCAGTCTTTGGAATTCTCCTTGGTATTGGAAGTCGGAAGATGCGGGACAGGTGTTGTAGTCTCCGGCGATTCTACATTCATTTTCAGATGATGTTCCGGTTTGTCCTTGCTCCAAACCAGATCCTTGGTCACTCATGTTGCTGTTGTAATGTTGATGCTCAGCAGAGGGTCAAGTGTGAGATGGTGCTGCTACGGCGTTGATATTCTTTTTATGGAGCATCGGTGCAAGTTGTGGCCAGGGTGTGATGTCGAAAGCAAAAATTGGAAATGACGGAAGGAAATTGACGATTTGACACGAATGACCGCTAGATGTTCCTACTTTTTCTTTCAAACATTAAATGTTCGCTTGGCAAAATGCCAGGCAATTTTTTTCGGTCATTTCTGGTCTTCTTTCAAACCAGGACTCCGATTCATGACTGAAAGATATCATACCTCTCGTCGCCCCCGATCCCCAATCCACCGCGCTCTTGGTATTCATTTTTTTAGCGATTAGATGTTCCATCAGATGAGGTCCACCATTAGTGGCTCATTCAAGTCTTGCTTTCCTATGTCGGCGACTTGCCAGCAGCATCGTGTACGACCGTTGGATCCCACAAGATTTCGGAAGAATCCCACATGAGCAAGCAACAGCAGTCACTTACGCCGATGAGGTGCGCTACCCGATTGGGAATCATTCGTCGTGAGGCAGAGAGAAGTTGCCGCCCATCTTGAAACAGATGCCTCAATCCATTCAAATCGACTCAGACCATTCTCAGCAAAATACGAACCATCACTACTCGCAAATCACAAAATCTACGAATTCTCTGTGGGAACTACCTCGACAAAAGTTAACCCACTGCAAGCAACAACGAAATAATTTTGAATCAATCGCGTACGAAACAAATTACTGTAAACAACGAGAAATAACCATGACGAACTGGGATCACATGCGCTCACTTTCCACAAGAGATTTACATGTACCATCATGGCATCCCATCCAAGCTTCCCCGAGCCAAGATATGTGGGAATTGCCATCTAATGGTACCACATCATCATTCTTGGAACCCAGCGATGATCAGGGTGTCTCCTTTCCAATTGAAGAGCAAAGGCTGCAACATGAGCAGGGGGTATCTTCTTTTGATATGGAATCATCGTTAAATATGGTGGTACCTACAGAAGCCAGAAACAATGAAAGAGATGGTGCCAGACGATCGGTTTTGGGTGATGCAACCAATACTTTGCAACGACAGAATGGATCGCCTGCAACAATTAGAATGCTCCGAAGAAGTCATTTCAGCTGAAGTTTCCAACACGAGCACTATTCAAATATCAAATCAATCCGGTGTGTTATCTACTTTTCTACTCAAAGATTGTTGCAGCTATCTCCAATCTGTTCATCGGACATTGATGCTGAATATTGAAACCAATCTATTTCACTACGTAGTTAAAAACGCTATTGACATTCGTTCTTCATGCGGTTTCTTTTTAAAAACATGCTCGGCTTAGGTTCGTTTCTTTTGCTCTTATGGGGTTGCAGGAAGATTATAGCGATGTTAGGAAAGTTCTTCATTCTATTCGGATGTCTTTGGACAAGAAACTAGCTGTACTGCCCCATGGTAACACTACTACCTACTCTAGTCGTACAGCAGACCGCAGGATCACTGACTGTGAGTTCGGCTAAGCTGCTCTGAGTGTTCGGCCTCATTCTTCATATTCTAGCAGCGTGTCGAGTGAGTCGATAGACATGAAGTTTAGAGTCGATATGGCTAGGCTGCTCTGAGTGTTCGGCCTCATTCTAGCTAGCAGCGTGTCGAGTGAGTCGATAGACATTCAGTTTAGAGTCGATGTACTCCGGATTGTTAGAGTCGATTTAGTTTAGAGTCGATATAGTCGTAGAGTCGATATAGTCGTAGAATTGGAGTTTGAGGGTATGAAATACTGATGTTTGAAAATGGGTCCTCATTCGCGATCACCCTACTAGTGAAAAGAAGAAAAAAATCATCCTCCGGCATCCTCGGGATATCATTCAAAAAGCTTAACCGATGTATATTTGATAAAATAGAAACATTTATGTAATGATCTATCTCTTACCAAGCGCGAACCACTGTAAAGTAATTAACTGCAACTGTAAACGCAATTCGACTACCTATCTAAGCTGCTCTAACGGCCCTGCTCTGGCATGTTGACGGTGTTTCGACTACGCTTCGACTGTCTACTGGCCCTGCTTTGCTATGTTGATTGCTATGTTGACAGTGTGTCGACTACGGTAGGAGCTACCAGTAGTGAGTCGACAGACTTGGAAGTTGACAATACAGATTAATATAAATAATGCGTCAATCTTTGTGACCACTTTACTGCGGAAACCAAATTCGTACACAGCCGCCCGCTCCGGCCAGGCCCGGACGGTTACGCAGGCATCACTTCATTTCAAAATCGTCTTTGATGGCGTCGCCTCTAAATAAAAAAACATTAGTGAGCGCGAATCGGCATTTTTTATCTTGTGTACTTTGTTATTACGTACTCCGTACGAAGTATTATTACGCATAATAATGTTACTACCGGTAGTTGCATCATAATAATCTGCACAACATCTTTTTATCTCAACAGCTATCAACGATACCCGACAATGACATCCGAACCGACGATCACTGTGCCAAATCTATCGGCCTCCCGTCTTTACAGCGACCTTCAGAACCTGCACCATGAGTCCTTGAACTGGCAGTGCAATCTGTTCTTTGATGATGAAATCAACGAGCAAACTGGAAAACCAACCATGAAGCATGATCTCTGTGAAGTCCTTGCCAGAGAATGGCCTTTTAAGTTTCCTGCCAAGTACCGTGGCCTTGCATCTCGAACGCAGCTTGTTGTGGATCTCAAGATAGCCGCCATTCAGTGTGGTTTCTGCCTGTTCACTCGTAATTCATCTGCAAATCCCATCGATGGAGAAGTGCAAGTACATCCGAAAACCAACAGTATGCGACAAGCTCATGTCAGCCTCTACTGCGAGCAGGGGCAGTTGCACAGGCCCATGAACGAGCAGGAGCGGAATGCCGCAAGTTCGGCAGACTCTTCAGTTGACTCGGAGGAGTCTGCTGGTGCAAGTGGTTGTCAGAAGTACAACACTTCCACCAAGAAGCCAACTGAACCCGATTATGTCTGTCCTTTCCGCTTGAACATCTATATGGTTAGCGAGGATGCCCCCGTAGACGCAGGGAGATGGTTCGTATCGCACATCAATGTCAACAAACGAACCTGTGCGTGGCACCGAGGTCATATAAGGCTCCGTCCGTCAGAGTTGCATAACTACCTTACCAACATGTCGGAAGAGGATCCTTTTCATTCATCTATTACTTGTACAGAAGGAAGTGGTTTCTTATCCCGAATTCGTTCCATAAAGACGCGTACCTCTTCAGACATTCCACGGCATTTCTGATGGTCTAAAGGTAATCGCAAATACAAGCCATTCAATTCACGCACGGACTCTTGATAAAGAAACCCTGTGTAGTCCCAACTACTCCCTCAGTATTGATTAAAAGTTTGTCGATCGAACGACCCTGCAACTTATGAATCGTTCGCGCGTTCGCACAGTTGATAGGAAACTGACGCATTTTCATTGATCTCCACATACGAATAGTTCCTTTGTTGATCTCTGGATAAATAGAATCGGAAAGAAAGTTTTGGCAGTGATATTGTGTGGCTTCAAAAACGTAAATCGAATCTCGTCTGGAGTTTTCAATCCATCTAAAATTTTGAGCTTGATACATTCCAACTGAGAGACATATGCACACCAAACATGGCATCCATCAATAAAAAAAATTCCAAAGATTCGATCGTCACCCCTGCTTTAAATATCATCCCTTCGAATTCACACACGTAATATCGATGTCGTCGTTTATCATCACAGATATGTTTCTACAACTTCGGCCGACCAACTGTTTTATTGTTGATCACTTCTCCAATTTTACCTCGAACATCATCGAACCGTCTCCTCTTTGCAAGTGGAATATGATAGTCGTACATACATTGAGCTTGATCGACTGTTTTCCCCTTTTCAGCTCTTTCAGCTTCTCTGTAAAGCTGGTCTATGAATGCACAGAAAATTATTTGAAAGGATCTCCATTGGCACGAACATTTTCCAAAGTTCTATTAACTCTCATGTCAACAATTCTGCTGACAACGCTACTCATTCAATGCTTGAACATTGATGTAGTGGTCTTGGTCGCACCTTGAAACTGTTGTTTCATTCCCTTCACTGACCATTTTTCACTTGCCTCAATCACCAAGACACGATTCCCATGTCCTAAGATTGGACAAGTAACTAAATTGCTGCCACACTGGTGACATTCATGGTATCTGGTTAAGAGTGACTGGCACTTGAATTGCCCAATGATATCACGGAATTTAATGTTACAGCCCCCTTCTAAAAAGATCCTGCAACAAAATTGATCCAACGCATTAGAACATCTACTTCTTCCAAACTAACAGTAATGTCTCTCAGGCATCCCTGTAAAGCAGGTTTACTGGTTAACCTCTCTATCATGTCCAATAACTATCGAACATATATGCTGTTACAACAGTTTTGAACATTCACCAGAAACAGCCAATCCTAACAATTTCCCATCTTCTTTCTCCTTTCTCCACGTTTCCAAATAACTTCCCTTGAACCATCAAGTCTGTATTAGCATTGCAAAACGGACCAAAACACCACACAACATTGTCTTGCATTTTCTTCCATTATCAATTGTTTCTTGGGTGTTATTATTTCAATGTCACATTTAAATGTACCATGTCCTTCAAACACTTTTGTATCCAGAAAGTCAAGAATGTTTGATTCCAGCGCATGCTCTTCATTCAATGCATTTATTTTCAAATGATCTTTATTTGGATGAGGACTTGCCCAATACAAACTGTTTGTTCCTGCCTGTAGTCTGTAGGCACTGTACTTTGCCAAGAAATCATACAAAAACAACCTATAAATCCTTGTGGCAGCACAGGTAGTTTGCAACTGATGATTTATGAATCACAGACCCCTCTTCATCTGCGGAAATCTCGAGATCTTGATGCACCTCTCTAAAGAAAGTACGAATATTCACGTACTAAAAATCATGGGGCATTTTATTGGTGTGGCTACTTTGTGAGCTTTTGTTGCCATAAAGGCTGCATCAATCATACCTCTTGTACCAATTGAGGAGATTTGTTCTTCATTTCTTTGTGCTCCACTTCCATTCTTTCCATAGCATTTTCTGGCATTTTCTTCACCGTTTGTTTTGCAGCAACAACTGTAAAATGTTTATTGTCCCGCTTCTCTGTATTTTTGGATACATATGACTTAATATGTTCAGTACATAATACTACCACCATCAATGCCTGCAATGACATTGGTATTGGGTGTTGGGTGTTCGTATGATCACACAGATTTGTCTTCCAGGCACCTGAAAAAATGAGGAAGAAATCAGCTTTCACGCACAGAAAAAAAGTGTTCTTTACATTTGGTCACAAATTCTTCAAGGTACCAACTTTACCAAAGAATAATCTTGTAGTCAATCTATTGTGAATTTATCATATCTGTCGCCATCATGTCTCGTTTTGTAGATAATCCGCTTGAACTGATATGGCCTGTCTGTCAACTGTTGCACTATTCTCATCTGGCTACCACTATCATAACTTGCGGCTCCAATTGAAGAAAGATAATTCAAGAAAGACATTGTTGTGCCAACCTATAACAAACATTCAAATAATTGTAATTATGTTTCACGTTTCCTTTATGGCCCAGCAAACATACTAGCTAGCTACTAGTCCTCAAAATGGAACAATATCATAACAACAACCCAATAGGAAAAGCTGGCTTCTCGGAGGACATTGACAACAAAATCCAATCCGATCGCAAAAGTTGTGACACAAACAATACCTACCAAAGCTTCTTTCAGAAGGAATATCGAGTGCCTGTCCTCGACTGTGTCCATTTCTGACAGGACCATGACAATGATACCACCAGTTTAAGAGGATTCCTTCCCTTGATGGGGAAGGGACACTTCGCACATGGTCATGGACTGCGCATCCTTTAATTGCTACTGAACCTGGTATTAACAAGGAAAATTACAATCTCGTTCGCCAGCTGCATTCCAATGGCGTCTCGGTCTGTACGGAAGAAGACAAACGCCCTTCACGTCAGAAGGCTTTGAATGATATGATGAAAGAATTATCTGCCCTACAAGAAAAGCTCGAGACATTATTGTGAAAGATCCTTGTACACCTGCGGTTAGGGTTAGGTTCTCACTGATCACAGCATCAAAATCATCATTAGTGTTATGTGGGTGGGCCCTGATTACACACATTTTTACAATGATATTGGTGAGAAGAGGCACCATGCTTCTGCTCTTGTCACCAAAATGGAAGAAACATTGACATGGCTGTTGCTGAGTTTGGATCCCCACACTGTACTATCCTTCCTACCAACGAATCCCATTGCAACCTCACCACCCAACTCTTCATGACACTGACACAGATGGAGCCCAGTGTAAAAGTCTTGCTGTTATACTTCCCTTCCCAAAGAAGCGACCACGAATCCTCAGTCAGCCAACTCCATCCTTATCGTGACACTTCTTTGGTTTCTCATACTCTCTACTGCTACCTGTTTTATAATAAACTTACTGTTAATGCCGCATTTGAAACTCGTTTTTTTATTACAGTTAGTAAAATTATTTTCAATGATAATTCTGCAGCTTGGTCGACTGCACACCCTGCGTAATCGGAGTACGTTGTATGTACCTGGAGTGCTTGCGCGCGGCGACCCATCCCAATGTATCGTTTGTGGATTGACTGTGAACTTTTCCACTCGGTAGGTTTTCATCAAGGTACCGGTAGTAGTACTGGTACTACAGCAGTGGTACGATTGACGATGGAAATCACCCTTCCACATCGATTCCTCGGTCATCTCTTTCTTACTGTCTAGTAGCTAGCTAGAGAACGTTCTACCAAGTCGTAACTTGTAACATTGTTTGTAGTCGCCTCATCCTGATATTGACACTAGCAATGAAGGTTGTGCAAGGAGGCCTGAGGATTGCATTCATCATCTTTTTCATCTCTCATATACCGATCACTCTTCTGATTGACGGACAAGGCTTGCTCTCACCGTTGTACCCCCAAATTTTGACTGATGTGGTCGGGTGGTACTCACATTGTTTCGGAGACGTTTTGATGAAGAGGGCACCGTCAATGGAAACAGTTTGGTTTTCAGCAGTTATTTGCTGTGAGTTAATATTCCAACTTCCTTTCTTTGTAGTGGCGACTAGATTTCTATTGGAGTATCCTTCTACCGGTAGTCGACAAGAGCACGTGGTTCTGACCACTACTGTTCCAAGTTCGAAATCTTCGGAAATTCCACTGTCTTCGCCCAAGGGAGAAAATTTCCCAAGTTGGTTTCGAACGGCATGTTTGATATATGGATCACACGTTACTACAACTTTGGTACCAATCATGGCTACTTTTGTCATGAGCGAAGAAATGTCTTTCGTTCAAAAGGCCATGACGCTTACAAGTACGTGCTACAATCCAGGACCAATACTAACTGCAATATATACTGTTCCAAGTCGTTCAAATGGAGTAACGATCCCCCCTTTTGTTCTCACTTTTCTTCCCACTCTTCATCCACCGTCAGTCTATTCTCCCTATCTGATATTTCCAGTTATACTAACATGGTTAGCAGCTCGCGAAGATTTTGATCTTGGCAAAGACGGAAGGACACACAAAGCAATTACTAATGGTAAATCAGAATAAAACAATCTACTACGCAGTCCAATGACCATTCAAATGCTGGCGACAGCACTCGAATTCGTGCACAAATAAAAAGAGACATCGAAAAAAATGACCTACCCACGAAAGAATCGTTCTTCAAGACATGACTTGAGTGGTAAATCGGTCTGAGTTTCTGTTGAGCTGACGCCAAGGCGACTGGAGGTAGTATCTCTTACTGGAGTATTTATGTATGTAGAAAACCTACGACTACTAACAAAGATATGACGACACGGATGTACTACCAATTTACACAAGTGAGAAGGTTTTGTACACGCCAACACCCGTTCACAGATCTCGGCCACACTGACAAAGGAACGGTCGCGCTACAAAACGTGTCTAAATGGATGAGAATCCGCACACACCGTACAAGAATTCAATCGTCATGAGCTGCAATGTGGCCTGAGGTGCGAAACGTGCCCAGCTGAGGAGAGTGAAGTGTGATGGTGGGGGTGAGAAGTCAGATTCAGAGACACTCCAATCCTTCCAGATACCATCCGACGGCAAAACTTACATTGGAATGAATCCACGCCACAAAGAAGAAAAACCATCCTTCTGAATAGTCTTTGCGAAGCAATCGATGAATCCGTTGTAAATCTTCTTGTCGGTTGGTTGATTCATCAGGTTGGTGCGGATACGGTCAAAAGGAGAGACCGTGCACGTCATGAAGAATCCGGCAACAAAGCTGGAGCAGAAAGCAGTGCGGACATCTTTCCGAGACCATCCAGTAGACTCAGTGATATATCCTTTAGACAGATCATAGACACCCATTTTTGTCGCATTAAGCACGCATGCCCTCATGATGTTAGCCTCTACACCACGATAGAAGCCGCTGATTCCTTGATCATGATACATATTTGCCACCATGGTGGTCAAAGGAAGACTTTTATCTTTGTTCGTCTGGGCCAAAGTTTTCATGACATCAAATGGATTGCCGACAAAACTTCCAACACCGCCAGTGATTGCACCTGCTAAGAACTTCATGTAGAATGGCGCATCCTTTCCAGCACCCAACCAATCTCGAACCGGTGCATATGCTGTCATTCAAACGATGTTCGGGAGTCGGTGCTATGTGAGAAAAGGGCAATCAACAGCTGGAGACTCAATACGATCCACTTATGACTTCGCAGACACGATATACGCACCTCCTAGTTTGATCGAAGTATAGCTGATCTCACGTCCATAGGCAAAGAAAATTCCTTTCCAAAACGCACCAATTCCCTCTTTGGTGTAGAGCTCCGATACCGTCGGTCCAATGCCCTGAAGGATTTTCGAACGATGATTGTGTGCAAAATGTGAGACGACGATGGTATCTTCTCGAATCTTCATGAGGTCTTGAAAGTGACGCCGAACAGCCGAACAGTTCTCTTCTTACCAACCCGCTCACTTGCATGCGTGTCTTGACGGTCTCGATAGGATGAGTAAAATTCACAGCAAACACCGCTGATGTCCCACCCAGTACTGAAGTTCATTTTACAATACAGAAAAAAAAATTGCCAGCAGAAGAGAAAAAAAGGAGAAGGTGGTGTTGGAATCAAACTTTCTTTCGCTGCAACCGAATCAGAAACATCCACAACAATCTTCGGACATACCCATCGACTGCAGGAGATTCGCTTTCTTCGGCTCGGCAGACATTGTTGTGTTAATGGTGAAATGATTGTTTGAAGAACAGTTTACTACGAAACAAAGCAAGCGCTATGATCACTTCCACGCTGGACTTGCTGTGTGTGAGAGAGAGATATTCGTCAACGACAGGGAGGAGGAATTGAAGTTCGAAAGTGAGGCGAAGCAAAATAAATACTCCAGTAATTTGGTAACAGGATGAACTACTACGTAGTACGTCGTACGTAAATGATTGGTAGCACTTGCTTCGGCGAACAGAACCAGATTCGGATACTAGGTACTTCGGTACTACGTATGATAGTCGTAGAGCGAAGCCTGTGGCCTGAAAACCTGGCTCTACTACCTAGCTTCGAACCTACCGGTAGGTAGCGAGTAGAGCTACCGGTATTATTATGTATCCTGCTGGCCCTATGCTCCGATCGAATAGCAATACCTACCACTCGTACGTAGTACTCACTGTCACAGTGTCAGTACGAATACGAATTGGACCGAATACGACTACCGGTAGGTATCAGACATCAGACAAGTATGTACTGTAGTATGCAGTATTACAACTTCGGTGAAGTAGACCCTCTCTACTCTAGGTAGAGTAGATTCTCCACTAGTAGGCCACTCAAACTTCGTCGCACATAGGGTTGATGGAGGACTAGCAGGTAGTCGAACGTCGTACGACAGAAAAATATTGAGAAATAATCCAACTCTATCATCCAAAATGATTCAATCAAACCATTTACTACTCTACTCTGCCTACAGATTTCAAAGTTTGTGTGAGGCCAGCTACGTGGTGATGAACTCACTTTGAGATTTGTTACACGAGAGTTGTTCGAGCATTTCAATAGAGCCATCATGGTCTGCATCTCCTGTTGTCAGACAGTTTTCGGGATCGCTTTCGAAATGACCATTCTCCAGTGAAACATCTTCTGGACATCGTCTGACTCTTGCATAGACAGGAGGAAGCGTCAATGAAGAGGAAGCGTCGCATTTTCCGTGATCCGAAACATGTGAAATAGTTCGGTCGACCGATGGGAGAGAAGCATTCAGATTTGTTTCACAAGATGCCAATCGACCATTAAAAGCAGGATGACCGATGGAAGTTAGGATAGCCTGGAAAGGAGTTTCTACCAGCGTTTCTGTTTTCTCGTTTCGTTCCTTGAGTCCGGCAGAGGAACTGGTTTTTATCTTCTTCTCGTCAATGGATTCATTGCTCCGGCCTGCCACCTCTCTCGTCCAATCCTTCCTGCATTCCTTCTTTGCAGCATCAATCGACCGTTTCTGTTTTTTCTGCCACTGCGAATACAGCTTGGAAAGATGCTCAATGAGCTTCTGGAATTCCCGCCGCATTTTTTTGATGTCTCGCACGTTGAACTTGAATTCATCACCTCTGGTGATGATGTCCAAAAATCCTTCTTTCCCACGTCTATTGTCCTTGGGTTTTTTCCCTGCAAATATATCCTGTTCAGTAAAATCCAAATGACGGAGATTGTACAAACCGAGGGAATAACGACAAACAAAAACGCCACAGTCCGAGCCATTATTTTGTAATGGAACTGGAAGACGCCAGTTGGTGAGATTGACATTGATATTTTCCTTTGACGTCATTTTAGTTAAGAAGACACACCTTTGGGAGTAAAAACTTGTAAGGATTGGTCGTCGAACGGACCTGTTCCTTCTGTAGTCGATCGCAGCCGCAACCATTCGCTGTTCAACCATCTCATTATATTCCTTTTGGTTCCGAGAGGACAGTGCATCTGCAAAGAATCAAGACAGATCAAACAAGGCATTTTGCTGGATGGCTCCTGCTTGGAATAATAATTGATAATTTCTCCCGGGTTGATGACCACGCACAGAGACCAATGCATCGATTTGTTAATGGGGATGAAAATGAGCTTCTTTTTGAAGATGTCTATGTTCTTTTTGGCCGTCCATGATGTCACACCTTTGCTTCCTTTCCTTGCGAGAGTTGAGTAGAAATGCGATGTGAAGAAATGTACATCAGAAGCATGAATGTTGCATATATCCCGAGAAATCCAAAGCATAAAGAAGTCGATCAATGAATCGTTGAGCCAGACCTCTGGTTCGAGTCTGTCGTAGTCTTTGACTCTCACTGTTATATAGTGCGAGCGCTGGTGAAATTCGATGGGATTTGCTGAGAAATGCGTTTGCGCCGAGTCGTCGAGATCTTTTGAATCGCGCTGCGTAGAGAAAATATTGAGAGTCTGAACTGCAGCCTCGATTTTGGATCTGTCTTCCGCAAAAGGATACACCAAAAGAATATCATCTTTCGCTTTTCCTGATGAGAATGGATTCTTTCTCCTAGTGCGACTAACCGATGACCTACACATGCGTAATTTTTCTGCTTCCTTGGCAAGAGTTGGCAAGTCTACAGCGTCTTTTCCGACAGCCTCCAATGTAAGCCCGGCATCTGACATTGATACCAGCAAGTCTTGAAACTCTTCTTCTTCTTCAAATTGTATCAGAATTCGTTTCCCTTCACTTTCTGTATCCTTCCGGGGACTTGTGACTTCTTGGTGAAAGACATGTGAGTTGACTGTCAGTGACAGAATCGCATATGTTTCGAGCTCCATCAAAACGGACATCTCTTCGTTACTTCCACCATCACCATCGCCATGCTGGGGTAGCGGTGACAAATAATAGCAGCACTCCATAATGTCCTGCTCAGAAATTACGTAGCCTCTGACCTTTTTCCCCGATTTGTAGGAGATACGGATCACCTTTGACTCATTATCGAACACAAGATTGCAGTTACTGTCCGACTTCAATTGTCCATCCACTAAAATGCGCACAAAATCGAACTGTACGAAGGTAACAAGCATGAGCAAGGATACCTTAAGGGCATCTCTTTTGGAAAACAAGGTAACAAAATTGTGGAAGATTTGACGACTTACTTTGGAGACATTCGGATCCTCTTCTTCGTCGCTAGTCAAAATCTCAATCGTTTCTGGGGGTATCTTTCCTTGTGATTGAGAGGATCGCCTGACCTGTGTTCCCCCTGACGAGGGTTCATCGAGGCGAGCTGAAGCACGTGTCAAACGACGTGTGTCATCGTTTTGCGTCCCATCGTGGGAATAATCTGAAGAAGTTTATGAGCAAAATATACCTCGAATGAGTACGCCACAAATGGAAGATGTGAAGTCCAAAGCAAGCAACTGATCGGACGTACCTATGCATGTATTTTGACGGGGAGATGGAATCCTTTTTTGGTCATGACGACTGAAAGATTGCCCAATCTCTATTGGTTTACCATGCCGCTTCATTTCTTCGGAGGTTTGAAGGAGCGACGGGGTGATGAGTCGTCTTTTCCACATGTTTCCGAAGCAACCTACGTCCTTCAAAAGCGCATATACTTTGTCACCAAACTTACTCTTTGGATAGCTGTTGATTTTCTTAAGGGAGAATGTATTGCGATGCCACAGTCTGCTTTCTTCCGGCTCGGAACTCCTTTCTACAACAGGTGAACGTATCGAACGACAAGATCCATCGTACATTGATGTAGCTGATGCCACCTCCTGAACCTTTTCCATAATCTCCTTGGACGTGTCGCGAGACGGCTTAGGGGATGACGACAATTCACTTCCCTTGATCAACGAGTCTTCAATTCGTGACATTGCTGTACGATTTTTTGGGCGTGTGTCGCACTGCTTCAATTTCGGAACTGTCAATTTTTCGAAACCTTGCGAATGATTGGCAGGAAGGAATTTCGTCCTCCCCCCCATTTTTCTCGGAACGCTACCCAAAGTATCCATTTGAGCTCTTGCATGCACGGTGGCCTTTTCGTCATCTATGGACAAATCGATTGTACCGAGCGGGGTCAATCTGGTGGTTTGCATATTAGCAGTAGTGTCGTCACAAAGTTTTGCTCGCTTAGCTGGAGGATTCTTTGGGGCTTGTGTGTCAACGAGAGGAAGTTGCGGAGCCACTTCAGATTCAGAAGATTTAGCATTTTCTTTCACATTTTGTGGAGAGGTTCTTTTCTTTCCTCCAACATCATCTTTAGCTTCTTCTCCCTTATCTGTATCCTCGCCACTTTCACAGAGATCTATTGGATCGGCAGCAGTGGTAGCTGCGTCTGGCGCGGATTCTGACTCGCAAGCACTCCGAGTATTATTGTGTCGTACATTCCAACTTGGACTCCTTATAGGAGTGGCCGGAGAAGAATGATTCTTCCATGGCCTGTGAATTTTGGATGGTGGTGGCTGTCCGTGCCTCGGTCGATTCTGCAGTTCCGCACCTAATCTATTGGCTGATCCGGGACGAGACTGTTGACGCTGCCTTGCCATCTCCAGCGACGAAATTTGCTTCAAATCACTCGTGCGCTGTGGAAATGAAGGTTTCTTTTTTGGTCTATCAACTTGGGAAAAATCATATTGATCGTCGGCGGCAAAGAGATCACTGGCAACCGCTCTCCCTACGATATTTCTCTTAAAGCTATGCGCCATGTTGTTGATAGGACAGTGCGGATGCAACGCGGTAGAACTTTTTGCGACAGGAAATTGAAAATGGGCATTAAACGAGATACACCGACGATGAGTTCTAGTCTACTGGCTGCATTTACCACTGCGTGCAACAAAGAAATGTTATGCTTTGAGGGCGGGTAAAGGAAGGAGGAACCGACTTCAACAAAATCATCAAGGCTTTTGATGATGGAAACGATTAAAATCTCTATTTTTACTCTTTTAAAATAGATTTCCATCGTTTGTAGGGTGTTGATGGTTGCGAAAGTCGGTGGAAAGAGAAGAGATCTCTGGGAAATGGAAGCAGCCAGCACACGAAGTCCGCTTGAACAAAGACGCAAGCCGAGCTTTTCGAAGTAGACAGGTCGTGCTGGCTCGCGCAAATCCGAACCACGGGAATCTGAATAGGTAGTGCTTCGAGAGGGCATGATAGTACAATGTACTAACAGTAATAAGTAGTATAATGACAGCAAGTCTAACTTCTTACTACAATAGTAGACTACTAAAATAGAACTCTGTTGCAACCAAATGCTAAACAATCTATTGTTCACAAGGAGTGCATCTATCAGCATGCACACGTTTTTTAGATGATTTTCACGCGGGGCCATCCAACTGGACAAGCAAATGTCATCATTTTGCGAGAGACCTTTGAGACAGCGCCAAATCGCTTCCCTTCCTCAGATACCTCGACTGTCCAATCGGAAAGCATTGGGTACAGCATTCGCACTCCATGGAAGCTTGATTACAATCCGCCTCCAGCTCCCAACCCGCACCTTCTGAGATCGGGTTTGAGGGTGCGGCAGCGGCATTTGGCCATCCATAACAATGATCCAGTGAAACCATTCCAGTCAAATTATTTTCTTGGAGCTTCAAGGATGTAAGGTTCGTCCAATTGGCTCCAAAATCAAAGGGAATAGAACCATCTAACTGATTGCCATTAACCCAGACTTGACTCAAGGTTCGACAGCTCGAGGATGTCGGCAAGTTGCCAGTGATTTGATTGTTATCGACAATCAACGAATTCAAAGACGGAAGGTCCCACAAATCTTGAGGAATTGGACCCTCTAAATCGTTGAAACCCATGTCGATGATCCGCAGGTTCGGAGTATCCCAGGTGGAAGGTAACGAACCTGATAGTAGATTATCGTAGACATATAGGTATAAGAGGGATTGGCCAGACGATGCGAACCGTGCATCTATGGAAGTCAAGAGGTTCCTTTGTGCACGGACGCGTTGCAAAGTGGGGAAAAAGGGGAGCATTCCCCCTAATTGATTACCCTTGAGGTAGAGGACTTCAAGAGAGGACGACGAGTCGTCACTGATGGATGGAATATTCCCGGTTAGCGCATTGTCAGATAGATCCAACCATCTAAGACCATCGAGTGTCTCAAAGATTGTGTCTGGAATTTTGCCTGCGATGGCATTGTTTTGCAATCTTAGTATATGTAAACTGGACAAAGACTCGATGGCGCTTGGGATGGTTCCGTTGAGATTTTTGTTGTCAAGATCGATTGCTACTACGTCGTTTGCGTCACAAGTGATGCCATACCAATCGCATTCATGAAGGTCACCGTTCATCCAAGAATTGATGGACCAATCATCGCCATTCATGTAGTAGTAGAATAGACAGAGAATGAAGCGTTGTTCCACTCTTTTCTCTCCGACCTGATCCACCCGCAACATTTGTTTATCGATATGTGTCAACCAGTGACGACATTGTCCCTCCGGGGTGTTCTTGTCATCGATTTTTGTGGGATCCACGCCTGGTATATTTCGCAAGACAGCATCTAGATCCATGATGTCCTCTTGGTTATAGCTTGGTGCCTCGCTTGGAGAAAAAGATTCTCCTTCAAACTCATAAGGTGGGAACACTGGCTTAACAGTCGGCTGAGTAGTTGTAGGGTTTCCGGCACTGTTTGCGTTGCTGTTGTGTGAAACTTTTGTAACAATGAAGTATATACCAACGCCAATCACCGCTAACAGTACCCAAACCACTACATAGAAGAGAGAAGCTCGTTTGGTGCAAAATATGGAACCTCTGGCATTCTGCTTCGGAGCCTCTTCGGAGGGTGGTGGTAAGCGCTCGAATGAATCACCGACGCCTCCGAGGGATGCATGTGTGTCGGACACGTTGTCGCCACCAGCAATAGCGGCACCTGTCGCAGAAATGACACTTCCACCGCTGTGTCGCGGGCGTTTCCCACGCCGAGGCGTTTGGGATTGTTCGATTCGTTTCGAGTGAATGTTGCGAGCGTGACCGTTCTCGACAACTTCCATGCAAACATGACCTGAATCAGACGATGCAACAGCCGAAGCTGTCGAAAAATAACCAACACTCTGGGGAGAGTGATGCAGCTGCAGAGCAGCTGCAGCTACGGAAATATCTTCGGGAATGGTGTCCAACGAATCCAAAAATCCTGGGCCAACAATGGAAGCATCCATTTTACTATTTCCGTCGGTCTTCCAATCCACTTGAATCGTCATGGCGGACGTGCCACGGTATGATGGGTAACAGCAGGTCAGAAAAGCGACAAGAGCATCAACATGCAAGTGAAGGATGCTGAAACAATATGCCTTTCGAGCATTTCTTCTCTAGAAAAAGGTGTAGCTTGTAGAACATTCAGCAAGAACCAGTCTTATCAACGTCGTCTGTGAAAAGAGGAACCATGACAGGGCGACACGTTGTTACGGAACAGTTACTGGATGACAGGACTGTCGTTTGTACGTGCTGTAGTCACCCCTTTCCTTGCGACGATCACGGGGAGAAGTGCGACAGCCCAAGTTATTTACAGGATGGTCGTGCGCCATCAAAATAGTTTGCTTTCTCATTCATCGGCCAGAATACGATTTTCGTCAAAAATGATCTACTCCGAGTACTTCACACTTTACCAGTTTGGCACGATTGGACAAACTCGGAGAATGCTCACTGTCAATGTTCTAATGTGTTTATACCACGCGTACTCGAGGGTAATCCGAAAAGTTGAAGGACTACCGGTATGATACGTATCATACATGTACTGTATTCTACGTCGTACGTGCGATGAAAAAATGATACGACTGATTATTCACTTCGTACCGTACTCCACTCTATTTATTACCGGTAGATAGGGACTGGATATACGGTACTACCTCTATCTACCGTAGGTACGGTAGTAGAGGTACATACGATTAACTGTAAGTAGGTAGAGAGTGCCTGGAGACTGGGGAAGGTAGTAGTAGTCGTAGTAAAGCAAAAAATTTACTACCGTAGTAGGTATCATACTAGAAAATACACCGTGGAACGCTGACAGCCAGTCCCGAACCCAGGATACCTCGTCCAAGGGTTAGCTAACCCAGTAGATCGTCCATAGCCTCGAGATTCTGCGAAGGGTGGAAAAAATGGATTGATGATCCCAATATTTCACACCAACGGTAGCTTCTTCTTTTCACTAACCAACCATTCTAACGTGTAGTTGAATCCTTTCTCGTTGATTTCCGCAGATTTCAAAAAGTTTCCTTGCATCAAGAAAATGTTGTCATAGACCTCTGAAATTGGCTCAAAAAACCATGCAAGCCCACCAGCTTGGACGTAACTAGTTCCGAACGATGCCAGGGCAGGGAACAAACAAAACGTACTCCTTACACAAAATGAGTAATTCGCCAAAATCATACGAGACATGACTTGTGGAATGGATTCCTTTGGATCGTTCCGAACCTTCACCTTTGTGCGGGGAAAGTGTAGCCTCAAATATCTCACCAACTTATCAACGATAGCGCGACACATCGGTGTGTGTACTCGATCTTGAGATCGACTGTCCGAAGCTGCAAGGGGAGCTGTGACAATGCCTATGGATGTTACATTTGCTGGAATTCTATCTCGGTAGGCGCGAAATTGCAATAGACCATAATTGTTGTCTGATTTGGGAATGCTTTTGCTGAGAATGTCTCCACATCGAAAATGAATTGCAACTTCATCTAGTCGGAAAGTGTGTGACCTTGACTCTTTCATAGTTTCGTGATTTCTCTTGAAGGAAGGCTTCAGCATTGTTGCCATGGCCCGCAAATCCCTACGGGCTAGTTCGGACGTGTAGTGCAACGCCACTTTTCCAACTCCCTGTCGTGATTCCAAGTTACACATTTGAGAATATCATCGTACAGCGATAGAAATTATGGTGCCTGAATCTGAATGCCATTTGCTTACCTTGCACGCACCTTCCTTGGACGGGATGGGTGGTCGGTAGAGAGTATTGTTAATACCATAGTCGGTCGCAGACTCATTAAGAAATCCTCGTTTGTTTGGGAGGGATTGGAGCCACCAAAATAAGTACTTTTTGTTCCGATCCGAAGATCGATTTGCCACAACATCTTCGTGACAATGAAAAGTAAAATCAACTTGGAAATGCATAGCTGCCAACTTCATTCCATAAAATCCCATGAGGAAGTTCCCATGTTGGTTTCGATCATGAATTTGTTTGCAAGGAAGCTCCAGATACAAATTCAAAGTGGTATTGGTTGAATTTCGATTTTCCAATTTTTGTTTCTCTCGTTTGATGCGTTTACATAATCGAGACTGTGCTCCCTTCCATAAGAAGGCCTCTTTGGATCGAATGTGTACCGTAGAAGAGTATTTGATGATTGGAACAGTGCTTGCCGAGTCTTGACGAGATGGCGTCGGATCGTCGGATCTCTCCACAGCAGTCGAGCTATAGTCAAAAAACGAATCTTGGCTTGATAAAGAAACGATTTCTTGCGGGGAATTGCTTCTATTCTCAACTTCTGAAACTACACTCAACAGTTGATGGTCGGCAAAAGCATGGAGATGAGCTATTTCCAACAACGTTCCAAGCAGAAGGACCAGAACAACACATCCCACGATCTTCAAGCTCGTCATTCTTCGATCGTCCAGAAAGTGTTACCAAATCACCTCATTCTTTGATTGGCTTGACAAGCATGCATGATAGGTAGTCAAGAGGAGGTGGTAATTTCGAACAATTCTGTGTGTGGATGCAAAAGTGACAATAATATTCGTCGACTGCATTTTTTTCCCAGGAGGAAAGCCCAACGTGAACGAACGCTTTGCAACGAACAGGACAACGTTATTTGTGACAGTTCACTGTCTCAGTGTGGAGTGTGGAGTACTTTCGCTGACTGTGGAGACAGTGTTGCTCAAGGATGCACTTGAAATGGTGTGCTAGCGCGCTCCAGCCTATTTTCAATTTTTTTTGTCCAGGACGACAAATTTGGCTTACGTCACTGTTTTGACCTTCTACGACTAGTAGGTAGGTAGGTATCGTATTGCTACCACGGGCTTCTGTCGTACACTGTACGAGAACAACGGGTAGTACTCTGGTAGTATCGAGCGCTTGCAGATGGTTAGGTACTTTTTGACAGTTACGACTGTAGTGTAGTGAGATCTTGGCAAAACGGAATAGTAATATAGTAGCAGAAGGAAACAGCATTATTTTTTCTTAGCGGGAGTAATGAAGTATTGCTTATTGCTGCATCCATCATAGTCGTCTTTCCACGAGTTTCCAATCGATAGCAGTTGAAAGACACGATCCTAGATCCTGTCAGGACACCCCGTGCCCTTGATTCTTCCACCTTCCAAAGCCAAATTAACCAGATCATTGTAGGCTCTTCCATATGGAGGGCTTTGAAAGTCATTGTGATACTGATGGTAAACTTCTGCTTGGTAGAAAGGGAACTTGTTTGAATCGTATACATACACAATTTGTTTGCCCAATGTATCGCCATCATTGCCTTTGCCTTCAACAAGCTGGAAGCCAGCCTTTTCTGCTGCTGCTAGCACCAGTGGATAGCTAATGTGCTTCGTACCGCCGGGTAACCCTATCAAACTACGATACTCTCCACCTTTGTCCAGCGGATCGACACGATCTTTGGTCTTGGGGTTGAAGAGTGAGAAATACAGCTCAGAAAAATCACCAATCTTACTTTGTGGAATAGTCATTCCGACAACTTCGCCATGTCCTGAAAGTAGCAGAAAGTGCTCATGTTATTGTCAGACAAGAGTTTCCTTCTGTATACTTTGCCATCGTATATCTTGCTTGTGTAATATCACCTACCTAGTTTGCCGTAATCGGCAATTCCTTGAAAATTGTGATAACAAACTCGCCCTTCATTGTCTGTGGACTTTCCACCAGCATATCCAGCAGCAGCGGTGAACTGATGAGGATCCCTACCCAGTATATTCTTTTCGCCTTCAATGAACTCGTGTTGAATGTGCCAAAAGCACTTGAGAGTGAAGAAACGACAAACAAGACGTTAGAACAATTCGGACGAGAGTTGGTCGCATTTTGCTGTACAGAGCTGAACGTATCATAGAAGCTTATATACAAGACTCCAGAATAAAGACATGATCCAATTGAAACTCACACCGACACCAAAGTACAAGGATGTAGGAACGTCATCGTCGGTGGCAGCGACAGCGGCTCGCATAGGCGATGCTTTATTCGAAACAAGCGCTCCTATCGATAGTGCCGCTGTAGCGCGCAACATGTTTCTTCGTGAGAGCGCAATCGAATCTGTTACATCTCCATCCCGATGAACAGGTTCGAGGACCGACTGAATCTGCGATGTATGCTCGTGATTGGCTACGGCAGATGGATGAAATTTCGACGTAGTCGGCAAATATGCGTTGGTGAAACCAACCAAGAGAGCTGCGACGACCAGCATGAGACTATCCGCGCACACTTTCATACTGAAGGAAAGTCGAGGGAGGGGATTAATCAATGGACTTGGGTGGAATCAGAATAATATTATACAGAAAAGATCCAGTGCGAAGAAGATTGAGCCGATTGTGTTGCAACAACAACAATGTGCCACATCATAGAGGGGAGTTGAGTGATTTTATTTCTTCGAATATATACTGTGTATATTCCCTGACGCCGCCTCAGCTTCTCTGCAATCCCCAGTGACGTCATGTGCTCTATAGCTCTAGATACGTACGTGTGTCACTACATGTGGTACATCGCTACAAGTGTAGTGGCGTAAACGTAGCATCTAGAGAAAGGGGAACGAAATGTAGCTATGGCGAAGTAACATGTGTCGCCAGAGCTACAGTTCACACATGAGCACAAGGCCTGCTTTTTTGAAAAACTTGGAATCTCCATTGCTACGTTGTAGCGATGGGGATTGCAGTGTTGCAGGAATTGTGTGCTTGGGTGCTGTGTGTGTGATGCCTGCAACTCTGGTCTTGTGTCTGTCCTCCGTCCGTCTACCGCTCGAATCCCGATCTCAAACACTAGTCCAACGGCGGACAAACTCGAGCATGCAGGCAACAACAATAGGGTGCACTTCTATTGCCTGCACGCTTTGGCTTGTCATAGCGAATATACTGTGTATATTCCCTGACGCCGCCTCAGCTTCTCTGCAATCCCCAGTGACGTCATGTGCTCTATAGCTCTAGATACGTACGTGTGTCACTACATGTGGTACATCGCTACAAGTGTAGTGGCGTAAACGTAGCATCTAGAGAAAGGGGAACGAAATGTAGCTATGGCGAAGTAACATGTGTCGCCAGAGCTACAGTTCACACATGAGCACAAGGCCTGCTTTTTTGAAAAACTTGGAATCTCCATTGCTACGTTGTAGCGATGGGGATTGCAGTGTTGCAGGAATTGTGTGCTTGGGTGCTGTGTGTGTGATGCCTGCAACTCTGGTCTTGTGTCTGTCCTCCGTCCGTCTACCGCTCGAATCCCGATCTCAAACACTAGTCCAACGGCGGACAAACTCGAGCATGCAGGCAACAACAATAGGGTGCACTTCTATTGCCTGCACGCTTTGGCTTGTCATAGCGAATATACTGTGTATATTCCCTGACGCCGCCTCAGCTTCTCTGCAATCCCCAGTGACGTCATGTGCTCTATAGCTCTAGATACGTACGTGTGTCACTACATGTGGCACATCGCTACAACTGTAGTGGCGTAAACGTAGCATCTAGAGAAAGGGGAACGAAATGTAGCTATGGCGAAGTAACATGTGTCGCCAGAGCTACAGTTCACACATGAGCACAAGGCCAGCCACAAGATGCGCCTCACAACGAGTCGCAGAGCGGCGAGTCCGAAGGCGCCATGTCACTGGGAGGCGCAGAGAAACCGGAAAAAAAAAAAAAAAAAAAAAAAAATATATATATATATACATATATATATATATATGTATATACGTATATATAAATACGTATATGTAAACGTAGTATACGCAGACAAACGTGCGGTAGATGGATGTAGTAGAGAGTTAGAACTGGGGCATCGTAGATGCGTCGAAGATGGCTTTGTTGTGTTTCTGGGAAATAACACATAGGTTGCGAGTATAAAGTCGCCAGGTCTTAGATTTCCAGCGAAGGAGTCTCTCAATTTCATGTTCTTCGAAGCCAAGGGCTTGTAGGACGCAACATGCGCCCACACGAAGGGAGTGGGCAGAAAAACGGGCGAGGTCCTTCGCATCGCGAACGGGATCTAAATCATAAATTTCTGCAGCAAGTGAGCGCATCTGGCGTTCAACATCAGTTGCTGTGATGTAGCGGACGCAGGACGATGGAGCATCGAGGTAAATGGCTAGAGGGACGTGCCTAGCACGGCCGGCGAGGCGGACAAAACGTTGGACAATAGACAACCAGCGGCGGACCACACATAGAGATGGGTCGTGGGTATTCTGGGTGAAAAGTTTGGTTTCGCCGTGGGCACCGTTTTTCTGAACACGGAAACACACTGCAACCATGGCAGGTAAATTTGGGTCAGCAAGGGCATCGTCTAAGCGAAGGCTGCGTTTACCAGGTCGGAAGAAGGTAATGTCGTCAATGCAGAAGGCGGCAGGATCACCGCGTACATTCTGTTCTGGTGTGCGTTGAAAATCAGAAATATGAGATGGCTGGGCCCATTCACAGCGTCATCCACCAGCTTGTAGCATGACAGAGAACCAATCACACAGGGCAGAAACTTTAGAGTTAGGGTCGGAGGAGGTAGCTTTGGAACAAAAGAGGAGCTGCATGGCAACAGTATATGGTTCGCGACGGTCAGGGATGTTTTCCCATCGCCTAAGTTCTTTCAAGACTTTGTCGATCGATGGGCAGATTGCATGTAAACCCTTTTCTTTGCGGGGATCAAGGCCCTTCGGGTGGAACATTTGGACAAGAGTGGCGGCAGCATATAAATAATTCCGGATCGTATCGCTGCGAATGTTGCGGCGGCTGAGAGTGTGGCCGGATCCGAGGTGAGCTGCATAACAGGCAAACACATAGTTCAGGGTAACCAAAGGTAAATCGACTACAGGAAACACTCGTTCAATGAGCTTATGTTCGTCGAGGTACCATATGAAATGGATGCGCATGCTTCGAACGTGCCGCACGACTTTGGTTTTGTGGGTCGCGCCCAGTTCGCAGCGGAACACAGCATCGAGCGTAGGAGCAATAGCAGCTCTTGACTCGGGAGGAAGAGATTCCAGGATGCGAGCTCGCTTCGCCGAAGGGATACCTGGTGTAGGTGTGTGAGAAAAGGGCGGTCGGTTGCAGATGTGAGTGAGGGTGAATAGAGGGCACACGGGCGCGAAATAAGATCTGCTAGTGTGTTGTCGGCGCCGGCAATATGCTCGACGACGAGCCCGAGGGGTGACAATAGTTGGTATTCTGCAAACAACTGGAGGAGCCGGCGTCCGGAGGGGGAACCAGTAGATCTTTTCCGGGACCAACTGACAGCAGCTGTGTTATCGCACTCTAAGAATAAAATAGGGGACGGGGGGTATTGCGATAGAGATGTGGATATGAAGGTTTCTGTCATGGCGAAGCCTAGGAGGATACCGATAAACTCAAGGGTGTTGATGTGGAGTTTGTCAGGGTGTCCTTGTGGCAGTTGGGTCAATGCTCGAGTAGTTGCTCCAAGTGGAAGGAAACACCATAAAGCAAGGGATGGGATGGCGACACCGATAGCTTGCTCAGATGCGTCGGTAGTAGCCCGAAAGGCGGGATCGCGGGGGACGATATGGCCAATCGGTTGTTCCCAAGGGTGCTCAGCACGTAGGTAATCGTGGATCACACGTAAAGCGTCGGCACATGCTCGATTTAGTTGGACGCGGCGCCTGCTACGCCAGACAAATTCTGCGATAGTCCGACACTGGAGTTGGTCAAACCGGTCGGCCAAAGAACGCGGAAGCTGTCGTTGGAAATCATGTAGTCGAGTAGAGAGAGCGGGAGAGTGGATAGCGCGGCGGTACTCCGACCGAATGCAAGCCCGGAGGAGGTCTTGCAAGACGAGGACTTGAACTCGGGCCCAGGGAAAAAATTCCGCGGCACTGTCGATCATACCAACGACAGTGGCAATCTCCACTAGGGTAGCCATACGTGGTTGGAGCCACCGTTCCTGGTGTAGAAAGGCAAGAAGTTTGGAGCGTCGACGGGGGGAAAGTTCAACAACCATCCGACGTGAGTTGGGAACATGTCCAACGACAAGGCGGGTTTCACTGTATTCTAATTCGAGTTTGTCCATGGAAAGGACATGCTCCTGGCACGGGTGTGTGGAACCAAAGACATCCTCCAAGGCGACGATGCTCGCGGCCGAAGTTAATGGGAAATGGGGATGGACGTCGGCAAACATACAGTCGTCGACTTGGTGCGGGTAAGGAGGGGCCTTCCGGTCGCCATTGGGGAGGAAAACACCGGGGTTCTGACTGTCAGCATTCGCAGCTGCGAAGGAGAGTGTATCCTGCGATTGGGGAGGAAACTTCATGCGTTGGATGTAGTAGGCGGCTCGCTGGAGGACTTCGTCGGGGGAGTGTTCCCAGAGGAAAGAGGCGTGTTGTTGGCGAGCAATCGCACAAACTTCAAAATTCGCAGCTGACACGTTGTCGCCAAATGTTTGGCCCGTGGCGAATCCCAAGTACGGGCCGACACGATAGCCGTGCATCCGCACGACGTCGGGGTTGAATTTGACGAGGCGAAAAGCACCACAAATGTCGTTGTCGCCGATGAGGATCGGTTCATGGGGGTAAGAGATACGTAGATTCCAGATCCAAACCAATAAGCGTCGAAAGGAGCCGGGGAATTGTAGGGTCGGTTCATTATGCTTGTCGGTCCAATCGTTAATAGCAAAGCACCAAGGTTCCGGCCGGAAAGTGGAATCGAATACCGGGCGGTCGTTCTTCCAAGGGTTTTCGAGGTCGACAATACCGATTGGCGTGAGGTGGGTATCCCGAATAAAGGGAAGGAGGCGGTCGTCAACGACCAAAGTAAAGCCACGTTTTGCATCTTTCACAAATACTTGCATGAGTTTGTCGGGGTTGTTTCTGGCAGAAGCATGGTTGCCGTATCAGAAAAATGAAAGGAAATTGGCTTCAGTAGAGGATGCCTGGCAGATACGTGGTGAGCCGACGGTAAACACACGTTCCAAGTCGTTGAGTGTGTCCGGATCAACGCTACGTTGGAGGGTAGAGAGGATCCGGGGAACGTCCCGGTGGGTGGCAAGGTGAGGTCCTCCAATCCAGCGGACAAGACGGGAAATATTCATACCACATTGTATGAGGGCCGCAGAGACGTGCCGTACGCGCGATTGGTTAATCTCTGTTTCGTCGCGGAAACCGACATACGGGCGGTACCCACGCGCCAGGGAAGTGTCAAAGGGGCTAAATTCCTGGACTAGTTCTTCGTAGAGGCGGTAGAGTGGACAGGCGTCACGGAGGGCAGTTGTTGATGTGGTGTCAAGAAACGCCGATGCGAAAAGGTGCGGGATAACGTGGCGGAATACGTACTCGGAACAAAACGAGATCGACAGAGTCGGCTTACCATATGTGCAATTGATAGCGTCCTGAACGGCTGGGTCCAGGGACATAACGAGGCGATCGCGCTCGGTAGGCTGCAATTCCATTGGGCCATGCGGAAGGAGATGAGGGTCCTGCGGTTGTGGTAGGAACGGCGAATGTACAGGGAAAGAAATTGTGTCTGATGGGGAAGAGGAGCTTTGGTGCGGGATAATAGGAGGAGTGGGTTGCGACAGTACTTGGGAAACTGCGATTGCCGTCAAATCCTGTGACGTAAGGGGATGTGACGGTATGGGTACTGGGCTAGTGTGAGCAAAGGTACTTATTAATGTGGCACAAGGGTAACGAATTATAATTTAGATCAAACGAAAGGATGTAGATGGTCATCGTTTCGCCGTACCTTCTGGAGGTGGGCCATGTCCAGGGGCAAAGGAGATGGAAGGTGAGTCGCGAACCCACTGGATGAGGCGCTGTCGGATATCTTTATCCACAATGGCTCGCATAGAATTGATGTGTGCGAACGTGCACGGGCGGTTCTTACAGGTGTGGCCTACGAAACACCATCCGAAACAGAGGAAAGCCGTACCAGTACGGACCGGAAAAAGAATATCACAGCGGGGGATAGTCTTGCTGTGGCAAACGAGGAAACCAGAGGGCTTAGAATCATCGGAATTTCGTGGTTTTTTGGAGGCACCGGGGCGCTCCTCCGGCAGGGCAGATGGTCGTTTGGGTTCGGGGTCGCGGAACCAGAAATAGGAATCATTGGGCGTGCCGAAACGGGCGGCAGCACTGGTGTGCATAGTCTGTTCAAGATGGCGGACGATATCACTGGCCGATGCTCTCGCTTTCTGAAAGGTAGGGGCCAAAAATGATGGGTCGGTGTCAGTGTTTGAAGCAAGGCTGAGGACTGTGTCGGGGTCCTTGGAGATCGTCACGAAAATATTGATAATGTCCTGCAATTCGTTCAAGAGTGAATGCGGGAGGTGTGGGAGTTTGCGGATCGTAATGCTGGCCCAGTACTTGCCCTTGAACGTGGTGAGCGAGTGGATGAACGCTTGGATGCATTCGAAAAGGGTAGAAAAGCGTCCATTCGGCGAAAGGAACTCGATAAACAAGAGGAAGTTGGACGCAGCTACCACAACATCGTCGACAGAACGTTGGGAACCACGGATGAAAAGATGGGTATTCTTCGTAGTGCGTTTGCTCTTATCGACGTCAGCTAGGTCCTCCTGGGCTACAGCATTGTCTGTAGACACTCGGGCAAGATAGTTGGGGTGACGGGGGTCCACCTGTAAAAATTGGATGATGGATACATGGCGGTCGATATTCTCCCTCACGAACCAAAGGGCTTGCTCCATAAACTGGAAAGCGCAGATGGAATTGACGAGAGCTACATCGAACTGGCCGGGAAGAAAATTGGCAAGGCCGTTTGCACCTGGTTGCTTGTCCCTGGCTTTCATGAAGTTCTCGAAGGCTTGACGGAGGAGTGCGGCACGCTCACTCTTGTTGCGGATCTTCAACGCCGCGACAACGGTTGGGGAGAGTTCGGGCAGGGAGACTGAGGAATCGTCCGAAACTGTTGCCAGGAGTAGACGGAATTTGGTCAGGAGGGTATTGAGGTCTTTCGGGTCAAGTTGGTCCGATGACTGTCGGGCCTCACTAATGCTCTTGACTAAGGATATGAGGGAGTCGGCGGTAATACCGGCCGGCTGGGGGCCAGGAGTCGGAGTTCGCTCTGGGGCAAGGAAGGCTGATTCTTCGTCGGACAGGGAAGTAGCTGAGTGCCAATACAACAGGGCAGAAGGGGCGACAGACATCAGTTCCTCGTATCCATCGGTACTGGTGGCGTCGTAGTCAGGGATAATTTGCCAGCGGGACTCGAGGCCAATAGTGGATGTCTCGCTGTTCTTGAGCGAGGTCCAGGTGTCGAAGGATTTGGGGTTGAAGAGGGTATTATCGGGTGAGGAATTGACGGGGCAGCCGTTGTTATGGGCGATGCAATGGCGGACAGCAGCGCACCAAGTGGCAAATGGTTTGTAGTATCCATTGCCAGAGGCAGGGGGAAGGGGTTGGGAAAGGTCATGCCCGACAGGGATGGGGAAGCCAGGGGGGATAGGGCAGACAGTGGGAAGAAGGGTGAAGACTGGTAGGGTGGCTTCTGTTGCGTCCGGGAAGCCGAGGTCTGTGTGGGAATTATTCCCGTCAGTGCCGTTCTTGGGGAGGTCCGCGGGGCGGTGCTCAGTCAGTGTCGGGAAAGGGGAACCATCTGTGGGGTCCGTTTGAACGATCCCGAGGAAAAAGCCGTGGAAAAGGCTGAGGTTATCAGAGGACACGAGGGGTTGGTGGCCGATGGTGTCAGAAGCGATCGCGAGGTAACGGGGGGTACCGTTGCGTTGATGAAGGACGATCGAGTGGACCGAAGCGATGCGCCGTCCAGCGAGGTAGACGAAGCGTAAGGTTCGGTGGTGGAGGAGCTGGTGCATGTACGCACTTTGGGCCTCGGAACCGACAGAACGGTAGTATGATACACATTGTTTTTCAACAGAATGGTCGCGAGCATCGAGGTCGGAAAACGTCGAGAGGCCGCGCTGGGTGGCAAGGAAAGTTGCGAGGGCAACGGGTTGGACGTTCAAAGGTGCCATGGTACGGTAAAGAAGCGTAGACTGAAGGGAGCGGATGTAAGTGGTGGTGCAGAGAAATGCTCGGTGGTCCAAACTGTGGGAGCAGTGGCGAGGGAGAAATATACTCGGGAGGAATAAAGTAAGGTCGGGACAACAAAGGAAATCGGGCATGCAACACCCGAAGGATATGCCAAGTTCACGGGACAGCATTGGCATCGGGAATCCGGGGATTGGATAGACGTTGGATCGGGCTCCTAATAGTATGGGATGACTGTTGGCAGATGGGATTGCTCCAGACGGCCAAGGATACATCCACATGTGAGGGAGGAGCGTGTCAAAGGGAGAGGGAATGTGCCCTCCCGCGGGCGCTCGGGCGGGAAATATTTCAGGTAAGGCACGCTCGGTTATCCGACCGTGTAGAGGTCAACGGTCGGGGAAAGAGAGGGGAACTGGTCGCGTGGCGAGTGTGAGACCAAAGGGCGGTCCCGTGGGACTGGTGACTGGATAGGGTGAAGGTTGGACTGGGAGTATCTGCAGACCATGGGCATAGCGGCCGGTTGTGCTGCCGAGGCAAAAACGACCAATAACGAGAACCGCTGCCGAAGTAGACCGATCGAGAGCAAGAGCCGCTGCCGAAGCAGATTGGCCAATAACAAGAGTCGCTGCCGAAGCAGACCGACTAATAACAAGAGTCGCTGCCGAAGCAGACCGACTGAGCCGCTGCCGAAGCAGACAGACCAATAACAAGAGTCGCTGCCGAAGCAGACCGACTAATAACAAGAGTCGCTGCCGAAGCAGACCGACCAATAACAAGAGTCGCTGCCGAAGCAGACCGACCAATAACAAGAGTCGCTGCCGAAGCAGAACGACTCATTGTGACCGTATCCTGCTTTGAAAAACTTGGAATCTCCATTGCTACGTTGTAGCGATGGGGATTGCAGTGTTGCAGGAATTGTGTGCTTGGGTGCTGTGTGTGTGATGCCTGCAACTCTGGTCTTGTGTCTGTCCTCCGTCCGTCTACCGCTCGAATCCCGATCTCAAACACTAGTCCAACGGCGGACAAACTCGAGCATGCAGGCAACAACAATAGGGTGCACTTCTATTGCCTGCACGCCTTGGCTTGTCATAGCTTGATTCTTTCCTTGTCCAAGTGAAATCGACCCGTCTGACTCCTGTAAATGTATGATATTGGACCACCACGACTGCAATCAATTGTCTTGATCATCGACCTATCCGACCCTACCGCCAAATTCCTGACTGGCGACTGGCGAGCTGGTGTTCGCTACTCTCTATCATACCGGTAGTCTCCAGTCGGTCAACGGATCTCTGTCGTCCTTGCCTGGACGTCCATGAGCTCGTTTTGTATTGCGTGCTTTGTCGTATTCTCTGTTGTGTAGAATAACTTTGTCTGAATTACAGAAAAGTCCTTGATATATATTTTAACTGTCGACAATGGTGAGTGGAGGACGGCTCACTGTGCTAAAAAGGGATGGAATTGGTCTGGGGTGTTTTGCAGCCGAATTGTTTGTTCTGTGGTCGAATGCCACGAACGTCGGTCACCTAGCGAAGTTCGCCATTCATGTCGTCGTTTATCTCATGGGATTGTTCCTGTTCCATTATTGTCTTGCAGGAAGTTGGAAAGCTTGTAGCTGTAATCGGTGACGAGGTGAGCAATGGTGATTCAATGTGTGGATTCCTCTCGCTGCCATGGTCGTTCGACCTTCAATCGGGGGTGGCATGGATTTGGCGATTGATACGATGGCGCATCAACTGCACAAAATGAACGTCGAACGTCCGATGGTTTGGATTCCTTTGAAGATACAGTTTTGCTTTCCAACCCATCTCAAATATAGCTCCCTCTCTTTGGTTTTATATAGGACACCGTCACTGGTTTTTTGCTGGCAGGTGTAGGACATCGAAATGCTCAGGGATCCAATTTCTTGATTGTCAAACAAGACACTCAGCTCCCACAAATTGAGGACGCTTTCCGCACTCTTTCTCAAAGGGATGATGTTGGGATTATTCTTATCAATCAGCACATCGCTAACGACATCCGACACGTATTGAAAGACTACAATGCTACCATTCCGACCGTCCTCGAAATTCCTTCCAAGGAGCATCCTTATGATCCAGAACAAGATTACATTATGCAACGTGTCAACATGTTCCTCGGGTATGTTCAAACTCAAATGCTTTTGCGGGAGTTTTTCTTGTATCACTGCCAAGCTGATCATCTCATTTTTGAATTGCTTTGCTCTTGTAATGTTTTCTACCGTTTCACGTCGCAGTGGAGGGGGTGTGTGAAGTGAAATCTCCACTTCCGGCTTTTGTGACGATCAATATACTATCTGGTTCCAGGTCCTCGCATTGTAGCTAACTGTCTAAAATTGTAGGTCGCCCAATAGAAATCGCTAGCAAGGAACTGCTCCATAGGTAATGGCCATGCGTGACAAGGTGAAGTCTGCCAGTTATCATAGAAGGAAAGATTTACTTTGTTAACAAAAAAGAGTGGATTTCGTGACAAAAGGTTTCAAACTCCTTTTTGAACAGTATACGATTCTTCCTCCCCTCGTATCCGACCGACGTGACCCTCAAAACAACGTCTGGTTGTAAAAGCCCCTGAAAAGATGAAATCAAACGCTTTTGATGTTCTGGAGGAATTTGTTGCGCTATCCCTTGTACGACGGCTGCGAAACGGTTGATATCAATTGCCGCCAGAGGCAATAGGGCAAGACCAGCCGCTTCCATTCGATCCCAAATTATGTTCTGAAAAACAACTTCTACCAATAGACGTCTAGTGCACTTGTCAATGATACCTTCATGGTTTTGAGATGCGGCGATGTGTACATCCAAGACGCGACTCTTCAAATGCTCTCTAGCGATCCCAGAAAGTCCTTGCAGGGAACTTTTGGCAATCCCGTCATCGTGGTAAGACATCCCGTAAAGGAGTGACTCCAAAAGAGCATCGAATAAGTCGTACGGCAGAAGCTTTACCTGTTCTGCATACGTCTCGAGCATAAAGCCAACCAAAGAAAAGAACTGTGTGCAAAGACGTGGATACTGAAGCAGCCCACGGGTCATCAGAGGTAGGATTTGTTGAAGCCCCATGAATATCATCTCTGTCACTTGAGTGGAGTTCACCCCTGTCTGATGCCCGACATCGATGAAGTCTTTTGTGCCGAGTTGAATTAATAGTTCAATGGCGCAAAGGACGTCGTCGTACTTCTGTTCTTCCTCGGTGGAGTGAAGAATGACTCGATTAGTTGAACAATGCTGGACTGAGTAGCTTTTTAAGAGTTCCGATGAGGCTCTGAACAGGACTGCACAGGACTCTGAATCCAGAATCGCAATGAAATGTTCTGCATAGTCTCGGAAGAGACGGAGCAGTCCTTCGCAAATGGTCAGATCATCAGCATAGCACTCCATCAGACCAGACAAGTGCCCCAAAGATGGTGACAAAAATGTTGGAATTCTTTCAGAATTGATCATGTCTCCTGCACGGGCCACGCCACCATACAGCGCAACGCAGAGGCATGTCATTTCTTTCGCATCCACACTGTCAGGTGACAGCTGCTTGGTTCTGGTGGAATAGAATAAGAATGAATGAGAAACAGAGGTTAAAAAACACAATCGACACATTGTAAGAAGATCTCCGATGGAAACCGAACTTACGAGAGTACGTTAACTAGGGCAGAGAAAGCCTCTTGGAGCGCAGAGAAGCAATCGTTCAGCAAAGCAGCGGAAGCAGCATCTTCTGGTTCGCTACATGCAACCAAAATTCCAGTCAACAGCCGGCCCTTAACTTCGTACGGTAATCTTTGATAACCACGGATCATGGTCATATCTATCGCGACATGCCCTGCCTTGGATTGTACAGTATTTTCGAATTCGTGCGATGGAGCACTGTGACGAATTCCACAAGTCAAGCAGTGGAAATTTAATAGTTGACGGAACGGTGCGGATTCTACCATTGCTAGGCGGAGGTTGGAACACGCCTTGGCCATGGAGAGAATCAATGATGCGGCAACGTCTTGGACCTGTCGTTCTTGCGGCCAACAGCAATTGTAATGGAGGCAGAGCGACAAGATGAAGGAAACTGATTGTTTTGCTTGCTCTGGGTACGACCAAGGCAACACAATAGAACCCTGAGTTGCGGAATTCCCATATTCAGTTGGTAGAATATACGCAGGTGCCCAGCGATTGAGGAACCACAGGAAAGCTTTCGCCAAGAGTGGAGATAGGCGTGGGTCAGAAGGGTGAGCAGCGATTCTAGAGGCCTGAAATTCAGCGAATTCTTGCAGTGTTCTCACAGCGGAAGCTACAGTTTCTGTTGTCTGTTGACTGTCTTGACACGTCGCTAGGATGGCATCGGGTATGACGGGAGTCTCGCCAGAGTTTTCGTCGGTGAGCAAATGCCCGATGTACATCGTCGTAAGACGAGATTCTTCTAGTAGACCTGCAGCATCCGCTGTAACCGCGCCCACTTGACAATTCCATAGTGACTGTAGTTGCGGTATCAGCCTCGAAAATAGTCCCAACAAACAAGCCAACGATGCCTGCAAGTCGAGTCGACCAACGATCGACAAAGATGTCATCTCATCCTCCAAATCGACCGCATAAATCTCTTCCCGAACTTCATCCAACTCAGTCTCATGTGATGTTAGGTATGTTTCTTCCAGACGTGCCATCTGAGTCCTGCAGTTGACGAATTCGGCGTAGAGAGGACCGAGAGTCGATGCTAAAGCTGCCTGCACAACTTTACGAGACTCTTCTGATCCAGAATACAGCAGCCAAGGGTCTCCGCACAACAGTACAATGCCCTCCAAAAGAAGAGCCAAGGCTTCTTCCCGAAATTCACGATTCTCCATAGCTTCTGTGTCGCCATGAACGGCTTGGCATTCCTTCAAGTTCTCTTGCAACAAATGCCTTCCCAAAGTAGACAATCCTTGGTGCAGCGACTGCATCATTGGTAGTTCCACTAGTACCGACAATCGATAGTTCACAATCAAACGAGAAACCATAGAAAGTGTATCAAGAAGCTGTGATTCCGACGATGCCAAAGATGATTGGACCGTTGCGTTGGATAAAAGGATCAAGATGCCCTCCAATAGAATTGCGGCAAAGGTTTTTCGCTCCTCTTTGGACTGAAATATGGGTCCGTTCAAGGACGCTAGAAGCAATATTAGTTGTCGGACGTAATGAGCAAGCTGTGAAGACGTATTTGAGTTTGACTGAATGACCGTCGCGTGTACACGGAAGATAGCCGTGACGAACTCGGGTTGTATCAAGAAGTGCCTCCATTCCTCAGGTGGTTTCAACAATGCGTTTCCTCCAGTGAGCGGAAAGCCCCCAGAATCCCAGGCATCCGTCCCAAATTCCCACGAAATGATGTCAATAGTCAGTTGAACGACCGTGAGAGCCAAAGGTTCCACTTCAGCGGCATTGACAGCCGTGTTCGAATTCAGCAGACCAACGACGTGACTCAAGGCTGTCATCGTCATCTGCAAAGACTGATCCAGCCAACCTTCCTTTTCAAATGTTCGATGGGCTTGCTTGTGAAATTCTAGTGGCATATTGTAATTACTGGCAGATTTTCCAGCAAATTCTCCCACTAAAATGGTCATAAAACTGGACGATGAGGCCAGGTCCAATGTGGTTCCACTAGCAGTAGTTGATGTGGGTGACATGGCTTCTTCCAAATATCGGAACAAATCTAGTTTGTTTGTCAGCTGTGGAACGTTCAATCCATTCTGTTGTTGTGACAATCGGATATGATCCATGAGAGATTGTTCTTCTTGTGAAATATTGGTGAGGAACGCGTTCGTCGTTGTCGAATTGGTATCTTCGTTCCAGTTTCGTTTCCAAAAGGATGCCGAGGCATTGAAAAGGGCCAAACGTAAAAAGCTGCTCATTGCAATGTTGGTGGTTGGCGTACCACCCAAAGTCATAAAGTAATCACGAACTAGTCGCAGGAAGGGATCGCAAAACGATGTCCATTTGGTCAATAGGATGTGTCGACACCCCGTTATGCAGTGGAACAAAAGCTCGTCATGTGACTGTTGAAATCTTTGCTGTTGCTGTTGTTGTTTCATGTTCGTCACCACTTCCAGGATGGTTCGAAGGAACAAGAATCGTGGATCACCGGCATCTCGTAAGGCTTGCAAGGCAGCATGGGTGACAGCTGCGGCGTTGTTGGCATCACCGGAAAAGTCTGGAGGTGGCAGCGACAAGACCTGTTGCAGTTCCGCCGACGCTGGTCCCAGTGATGATGGGTGCTCCGGATCTTGATGGTGATGTTGCATTCTACGGGCATGTAGAAATAGAAACGAAGGCCAAGGCGAGTAGTATTTTCACTGGGGGAGATGTATGTATGGTCAGCCAAAAAGGATTACGGATCACAACAATTACTGCTACTCTAGAGTAGTAATTCGGTCGGAAGAGTAAGGTAGAGTACGGTAGTAAATGCTCTTTTAAGTAACCGTATGATAAGTGCGACAATACAACATGTTTGACTGTGTGAATGTGAGGTTGTCGAAAAAGCGAAAGGGAAATTGAGAGTGACAGACCCGGCGCGCGTTCGTAGTGTTCTTCACTGTCAGTCCGGAAAATTCAATATGTGATGACGATGTGTTTCACAGTCAATCCTCGGGCTCCATCTCCGACTGATGTCCCAACCGACGACGACGTATTGTAGGAACAAAATTTCGACGGACGAGAACTTCGAACAACGACCCGAAGAGATCCATTCCTTTCTTCTTCTTCTTCGGTTTATTGACTGACCAAGTTCGCACTATAAACAGGACCAGTCAAAGTGCCAGCTCGAAATCGACCGACTCTCCCATTGTTGTGTCGTTGACGCGGAATACCCACCACCATGGTTACCAACAGCAAGAAGGAGGAAAAGTGGATCTTTTCCCTAGCCGTTCCGCCCAACGTCGCACCAAAGCGGTCAATTGAAATTGTGGCGACTCTCAATCCTGTCGACGGCTCTGGTAAAGATGAATCGCTTCCAAATCCATCCCCTAAAGATCAGAATAGCACAACAACGGCATCTTTTCCGTCGAAAGGTCCTGCTCCTGTCGGTGGTGGTTTTGGCGGTGGTTTGGTAGAGATGGTATCACCGCAAGAAACAAGAGCAAATGAAACGAAATCGCTGTTGAATCGCGAAACGTATGAAACGGAGGACGAAAATGACGACGACGACGACGACGACGATGAGGAGGACGACAATCCCTCTGGCGTCACATACAGAAAATCGTCTGCTGGATCCTATGGAACTTGCTGGAAATTTTGTAATGCTGCTCATGGCATGAAGTTGGAATCGTCCACTTTGCTTCGACTTTCATATCGACCGGCATGGCAAACCATTCCCGAATATACGCAAGGAAAGCGACAACGGAACTTGCTTCGTACCATCGCGTGTTGCTGTCAATCACCAGAAGAAATCATCGAAGAGCAACAAATTTGGGAAGTGTATACTACCCAAAATATCGTCAAGACGGAAAGACTAGAAGTTACGATTCGAGGCATGGGAGTGTGCCAAGCGGTACAAGTCTACATGAGACCAATGGATGATGTCGATGTAGACCACATGTCCACTCCCAAACCGTATCAAATGCCATTAAAATTACATCAAGATCGCATGGAAAAGCAGCAAGAACAAACCTGGACACGGTTCACGGAACCAGACGATGACTTGACCCGAGCACCTTCTGAAGACGACTACATTGTGCTTACTTTTGCCATTCCACTTCAAACCCATTCTAATCACGATCCTCCACTCCTGTGGAAGGTCGACATTCCACCTCAACGATCAGCTAAGGACATGGCTTTGGATACGATTTCAGTACTAGACGGATCAGTTGATTTGAAAGAGCCGGCAACACACGTTTTTATCGAAGGGTATCAGAGTTGGTCCTTCGCTGGGTCCGTATGGAAAGGAAAGCCGCAGCCAAAGCCAGCCATGTTGAATGTGTTCAGTGGTGCTTTCAATTCGGGCGGTTGTCTACCTGATCCTCCAACAGCTGTCATGGGATGTGATCCAAGCAGCGATGGCGTTTGTGCTCCCGACTTTCTCAGTTCTTCCACGAACCATTCTGTTCTTCGCAGTGGAACGAAAAAATATCCCTACAAATCTGACTTTTTCACATGTATTACGACAGGCCGCGATGAAATTGTGGATGAAAATGGAGGCGCCGCCCTCATCTGTGGTTGGCTCTCCCAACATAGACAATTCGGCGTGATATCTATTGATGAAACTCTAGGGAATCTAAAAATGCACGCAACACACGATGCAATCCTCAAAACTCGAGTCAGCACAGATTGGGCGTACGCTCAACTTGTATCTCCGCATCACTACGACGAGGAGCCAATGGTTCACTATCTCCACGCCGCTGCAGCATATAATCAAGCCAAGCCACTTCAAAATGGTCCGCTTTTGACAGGATGGTGTAGTTGGTATCATTATTATGAAAATATTTCCGAGCATGTCTTGCGAGAAAACTTCGAAAGGCTCGCCACTATGAAGAACAAAGTGCCAACAAATGTGGCTGTTGTTGACGATGGATACATGACAGCTTGGGGGGATTGGGATTCGCTCAAGCCTCAAAAATTCACCTCTCTGGACGTCGTCGCCCGCGACATTGCTTCTTCTAGAATGCGACCAGGGCTGTGGATGGCACCTTTTGCGGCAGACAAACATTCGCAAATCGCAAAACTGCATCCAGAATGGATCATCAGAAATGATCGTGGTGTGCCAGCAAATTCTTCAAACTGCGGGAAGTTTTTTTATGGACTTGATGCCACTAATCCACAGGTCAGGGAATATGTTTTCAAGTCCGTTCGTCGTGCTGTCCAAGATTGGGGCTTTCAAGTTCTAAAAATCGACTTTTTGTATGCTGCATGCCTGGAGGGAAATGGAAAGTACGATTTGTCAATGACACGAGCAGAAGCAATGCACTTGGCGCTTCAAACAATTCGTGAAGCGGCGGGTCCAAGGGTCTTCTTGATTGGATGTGGATGCCCCATCGCAACTGGAATCGGGTACGTAGATGGTATGCGTGTTTCCGCCGATACTGGGCCTACTTGGTATCCAGCCTTCCCTTTGCCGTTTTGGGACCACGGAACTCTGCCCTCGTTACGCGCAATGATTCGCAACAGTATGACGCGAGCGCCATTTGGGCATAGATGGTGGTTGAACGATCCTGATTGTCTGCTTTTGGGTGAAAGCACGAGGTTGAAGGGAGAAGAGATCATTTCTGCCGCTTCCATCATCGCAATGACTTGTGGAATGCTTCTTTTGTCGGATGACTTGACCAAAGTTAGCATCAACCGAATGAAAATCCTAACGAAGATCTTTCCCATGACAGGAGTCTCTGGAGTGGTTTTGGACTTGCATACAACCAAGAACAAGGGATTGCCTTCTTTGATCAGATTGTGGTGCACCGATCGATACAAGCATCTAGAAAATTTTCGTTTGACCGATTCGTTCATGAAGAGCCTGCAAGAAGAGGACTACAACGCGGAAGCGACATTCTTTGGTAGGCAAAGTGCGTTCGATTTTGAGAAGGTCTGTGCTGTGCAGGAGCGATTTCGCAGTTGCATCCACGTCGCCCAAGGAATGGGAACATGGACTGTGGTCTCTGTATCGAACTGGGACGACAAGCCCCAAGTTATGCATGTGCCTCGTCTAGCCATCTACTCTTCATCCGAGACTGGTTGGAGGAATCACGGTGATGTTATGTCATCAAGCTCGCGCCTTGAGGACCACGAGGACAATGTCTCAGGGTTTCATGTGTTTGCTTTCTGGTCGAATAGGTACAGATGGATCTCGGTGAAGGAGAACGAGACCACTGACTCTCTGAAACCATACCCCATCAGCCAACGTTTGCTCAGCCACGAAACGGAAATATTCCATATCCGGAAAGTTACACCTGGAAAGCCACAATATGTTGGCAGCGATCTTCATTTTTCGTGTGGTCATGAGGTTTTGTCTTTTGATGCGTCGGAGCAACATCGCGTGAAGATTTCGCTCAAGACCGAGCTCAGTCGAGTGGGACACGTCTTTCTTTTCGTACCGACGGTTGATACTAACCATATCCAAGTGTCTGTAGCCGGCAAGCCCACTCGGTGGAGTGTTGTTGGTAACGTTCCAGAAAATGAGGATGGAGGTTCACATTGCTGCGGCCGAATTGTTCGTGCCATGGTTGTCGTTCACAGCGATGGATCAGACAGTGACGGAGAGATCGTAGTAGATTATTAGGATATTAGCAAAGGAAGTCCGAAAAGTAAACGCACAATAATGATCTATCATCAATGCTACGTAGGTCTAGAAGAAAAGACGACCAACGTTGCTTTTATTCTATGTGATCTGCAGCTGATGAAATTCTGGTACGGTCTGCTAATACTAAGTAGTAGCGTCTTAAAACGTCTTGCTGTCGGCCAGTTTTTGTTGACACGCGGCGCCTGTGGAACGCTCATCTTCTCATCACCACTATTGTCTGACAGGAGTGACTGTGAATACGGCATGCCTGGCTGCTGCTGTTGTATTGCACTCACACATATTCTATCTCTCGCAAGAGCAGTTCATCACTGTCAATCAATCGAACCCTCATCTCAGTCACGACGTAGACAGGAAGAGTGGCAGCGGTACGGTGCTGTTGTTCCGTCAACTGTCAAGAGTGTTTTCCTGCTTCTGGACAATCAACATCACCAATAATCCCCCTTTTACGCATCAAATAATCCAGGGATTCTTTTCTCACAACACTTTCATTTCCATTATTTTGACGGCACGACACGGCACGGCACGATCATCATCATCATCCACCATGATCAAGGATATGTTTGACAAGCAGGTCATAGAGCTGAAAAAGCTCTGGGGAAACAAGCGCCAACTATTGTTCCAACTTCTTAACCTGGCAATGATTGTTTTTTCTGCATTGATGATTTGGAAAGGTCTCATGTTCATGACCAAGGTGAGAAGTATGAAAAGTGGATAACAGAGTAGCCAAGGCTGCATGTCGGCAACAGATTAGTTTTTTGGAAGTTCTGCTTTTTTGTTTTTGTTTTCTCACTTTCGCATTGACGACAAAACTCGTCATCATAACTTTTTTTCGTGGTGCTCTAGAGTGAATCTCCCGTCGTGGTCGTTCTTTCGGGATCCATGGAACCAGCATTTCAAAGAGGTGATATTCTGTTTTTGAACAATGCCGTTGAGGAGGTGGGCGTTGGAGATGTGGTGGTTTTCAAAATCAAAGACAGAGATATTCCCATTGTCCATCGAATTTTAAAAGTCCACGAAGACGAAAATGGAAAGGTCGAATTACTTACAAAAGGCGACAATAATCGAGTTGACGACCGAGGACTGTATGCACCAGGACAACTGTGGCTAGAACGGGAGGACATCCTTGGAAAAGCCACTGGGACGTTGCGCTATGTCGGAATGGTAACGATCGCCTTGAACGATTATCCTGTTCTGAAATATGTTCTGGTGGGGATGATGGGTCTGTTCGTTTTGACGAGTAAAGAAGGATAACATTTGCAAAATTAAAAAAGAGACGCCAATCTATTTTCTTTCCAAATCAAACATTATTCATATACACTATTTTGTGCATCTTGTATCATCTGAGACACTGTTTCTTGTCATTTCTTGAACAACCACTCTTCTATCGCAACAATAGCAATCGGAAGACGGCTACGCGAACCATCACTTTGGCCACTGGATCAAGCGTATGCTTGGGTAGTCGTCCCTGGTACCGTGGTCGGGCGGAAAGCAAGGATCCCTGGACTGTCTCCCCTCTTGCCGAAATCCGAGCCTCCAAACGAAGCTGGTACATATGCAATCGTTTCTTGGCCGAGAGCTCGCAGAGCAGCTTTGGTATATTCTGAAACAAGGACGGAACAGTCAAGTCCACCAGGTTCGTTTGTAGCTCATTCAACATGGTAGAACGAAGCATCTTGGTTTCTTTGGGGGTTAATCGCTTGGATGTCCAACAAGCTTCCATGAGACGCAAAGCTGAAACAGCTAAGGAGTCCAGGGTTCGCATATGTTCCGACGGTCTTTCATGCTGTCGATTCGGGACGACGAACTTGTCGTCGTACAATTCTCGAATCAACTTGGTGGCGATTTGGAACACAATGGTAACAAGAGCCGGACAGCGGGAGGCAAGCTGCGGAATCATGACATGGTACACGTGGAATGCTGCCAACATGTCCAAAGTATCTTCTTTCAAAGAGTTGACCACTTTGTCCTTGTCCTGTATCTCAATGGACTCTAGCAAACTTGTTCTGATCCATTCATGAGGAGAGAGTTTTTTAGGTTGCTGCTTTTCCAATTTGCTACTACGCTTGTCTGGATTGGTCTTTGAACTACGAGGCGCCACAGAGGAAGAGGTCTTAGCAGCAAGTGAAGTTTGATGGCGATGTAGGAGTTGCTGCAATTGGCTGGCTAGATGACCAGCAGTACCAGCCAGGGCGACCTCATCGTCTCTTGGAAATTTACAGTTAGTGGTGAGTCCCCCACCTACTAGGTTTCTATTCTTTTTATCCGACCGTTGTTTTGCAAGCAATGTTTTTGCCAGGGAACGCGCTGCACGAAAAATGTGCATAGAATGATGATCGTCATCCGTACATTGCAAGAACCTGACTTTGGGGACACTAGTAAGACTGCCTTGGAAAGCATTTTTTTGTGGTGTTTTCTGTTGAGACGAACAAGAACGACTAGAGTTTGTTTCCGCCGTGTCGTCGAAGAGACCACCAAAGATTGGAGTGGGTGGCAATTCTGCCGACGCATGCACTAAACTTTGGCTAGGATGCTGTTGTCCATGACGAGTGGACGAATTGTCTTGTGCATTATCATCCTCCGCCAAGGACCGCTTTCTCGAACGAGAGTTAATTATGACAAAGGCAAGAGCAGTTTTGAGCATTGACTCTTCTTCCGGGGAAAGACCACTCGTACTAGTCATTTTGTGCTATCGCTTTGATCTTTTGTATAATATACGATGGGAAACAAGATTGGAGCTTATGTGGGGACAAAGAAGACAACGCTATCAATTGGTTTCCGGTGGACGAAGGATGAATGAAAGAGATGAAAAATGACATTGATTTACTTTGTGCTGCGGCAATGGCCAAGATGAGGGGGGGGGGGGGTTCAATTTTCGGGTCTTGAGCCCTTTTTTCTGGGGGGGAGGTCAATTGACACCGAACAACTGCTGTCATCAAGCATTCATCAATCCAGCACTATGATAGTTGTAGTACCGGTACAAGCAGGGCACACAGACGGGTAGCAAAACCAAACTATAGTCTTCCACTAGTCTAGCTGTTTTATTGATGGCGTTCTACTCTACAGTATCATGATTGTTTTCATTCCATGACAATGGCCAAGAATGATTCCTTTTCGTTGACCAAGCTACTAACTGTAGGTAGATCCCAGATCCCCCTGCAACCTCACCAGCAGAGGCTAGCGTTGTGTCAAGTGTCGTTCTTCTCTTACCTTTGTGAGGATTTTGTAAATAGATAGGGAGCAATAAAATCTTTGCCATACAGTTGCATGACTTCTTTTCCATTGGCATGGAAGCCTTTTAATGTCCCACGACAGTTGGGTGCTCCACAGGAACACTGGAACTGTCCATGAATGTAGTATTCCGATGTCTCATAGTCCCACAATACTTCTTCCCCCATTTGCAGATCTCCCAAGGCAATAAAATCGTATGCACCCATGTTGTTTTCTCGAATTCCCACATTGGCGTGACAAGAATGATTGATGAGGATGGCTGGAAGATCCATGACAACATGAGTAGTCCATCCAGTTTGAATAGTGTGACTTCCGCGTCGACTTGTCATCGATTCGTCCTGCTGTTGGTCAGTGGCGCTATTTTCCTTACAGTTTTTGTCGGAGGCATCGTCGTGATATATTTTCAGGGCTCTTCCACGGAGGATCCGTTGTCCTTTTGCGATATCCGCCTTGGTGTACAACGTCCAACCCTTATTGCTGTCAGTTGTATCTTTGTCAATCACCACCAAAGAGTTGGTATTTTTTGATGTATTGAAAGCGTGGATCTTCTCGTCGGAAAAAAGTTGCTCCTCGCGGAATTCATTGTCATCATGGGAACGATTGTGGCTGGTTGTGTAACGACAGAGTGGTGATGTCGAGTTGTGTTCAATCCTTGATGGATGGATGCCGAGACAATGAACAGGGTTCACTGGGGAACTTTGGAAATAACCGGATACCCCTCGAGTACGCACCGATGTCAGCGTCTGTGGTGATTTCCAAAGGACCGGTAGTCGTAGCATCCCAGATCCCAGCAAAGCGATTGAGACTGTAGCAGGATATGCCTATAGGTACTCGTACTACCGGTAGCTACCGGTAGACTACCGCAGTACTTGGATGTTTGTTGACGACGTACAGTTTAAAGTGAGAAAGTCTGACTTGTATGATGGAAGCAGTACTCTACTAGTAGTAGAGCTAGCTACCGGTAGCTGCTTTTGCCATTTATTGTAGTAGCTACTACGAGTAGTACCGGTAGCGCATTACGGTACCTACCGGTACTACCTAAGGCCTAATTGACCAATGTTGTTTGGGTCGAGTAGTGTACGACGTAGAGTGTATGTATGAAAAAAGAATTCAGATTTTAGGGAGGGGAGGGGAGCACCAATTGATCCCTCCCCCCGACATCAACAACGAAGCAGCTGCGTATTCCATCTGTGTCGGAAGCAGGCGTCATCTCTGTCGAATCTCTCTCTCGAACTTTTAAATATATTATAATATAAAGCATCCTCATCATCATGGGAAACTCAAATCGCCGTCAAGATTAGCGTCTGTCCGTCGCATGCACTATTCTACCCGGCAGGCGCGCGCCAAAATTTAAATCACAAAAAATGAGTTCTTATTTAGTCCGCGCCATAATTTAATTACGACTTAGTTAGCTCCGATAAAGGACTTCCACGAACCAAATCCGTGGAAAGAACTCCAGTAGGTTGTTGCGTTGTGTAGGAATTGTAGGAGTCGATGCGTGGAAAATACTTCTGATGTTTTCAAAAACCCAAGTCCATGGAAAGTTGGTTGCTGCGTTGTGTAGGAATTGTACGAGAGGGCGCGTACAAAATCAATGGATGTCTCAGAACTCTCCAGCACTTTTTTTCCTCTTTTCCACCCTTTTGTTGGATCTTCCCGTCAACGCATACCCACAACTGCGTTTGTGATGTTCGTTCCCAGATGCAATGTCGCTTTTCATTTTGCAAATCACTTCTTGTAGATCATTTTGCGAATCACTTCTTGTAGATGATCCTTGAGTAGTTCTAAATGACTGCTGCGCTGCCCAGCAAGGTTGAGAGCTGTCCGAAATAATTCCGTGACATGTGCATCTGCTGCGTTCTTCTGCTGTCGCAGAGAAGTTACCGCAATTTGTTGCGAGACTTTTAAATTGTGAATGGTGTCTGCGATGTGGCACTCAACCTCAAAGATGGGTTCTTGTTAATCGTTCGTCCCACGAAGTGCCGCCAATACCGTCTTGCGAATCTCTGGAAATGGTACTCCTTTCACTGCCACCTTTTTCTGGACCATGTCAATTCATGTAAGTGCTTTCCCTGGGTCGCCAGTGTGTTGTTGTCGTTTTGGATTGATAGCCATAATTCCGGTTGTTGGGAGAGGAATTCCATTCCCTCAATGTTTATGACTTCGCCGTTTTTGTAGTCTCTTGTCTCTTCCAAACTCATCTGCCATCATTGAATCAAACACCGCTGTCCAGTCCTCTGCGCCGTCACTAGAGTGAGTCCATGGAACTTGGCAGAAAACATGTACTCATTTCCCTCTTTCAAACATTTGCAAAGATTGTTCTTTGTAGGATCACCAATCTTGGGCTCATCGACTTTCTCAAACAATAGTTTACACTCCCAATCGCAGCAGCGATCGTACAGCATTTGGAGTTCATGATGGAGACGGGAGGAACGTTGTAACTGTGTTTCCGTGGGGACAATTGTCGTCGTCGTCATTGTAATCGTCTCTAGTTTGTGATACAGTGTGCCGAACCAAAAAAATGAAAATGTTTGAAGTTCAAAAAAACATCGGAAGTACTACATGTTTTAAACGTACAAACTGGTAACTGTATTTTCATAAAGTTTTTTGGAAAGAGAGAATCAAACTCTGGTGTGCCCGGCAGACTCCAAGGAGCCGGCCGGACAGCGCGCCGGCCAAAGAGGGCTTTCGGCGGGCAGGCGCTGAAAGCGATGGACAGACGCTAATCTTGACGGCGATTTGAGTTTCCCTTCTGGTCTTATCGGCAGTCGAGGGAGGGCCCAGTGTATCACATACGGTGGCAGGATTGTTAGTAGTTATTTATTTACAGTTAATACACAGACTTTGGATTCTGCTGCCTTCGTGTTGTTACTGTTACAGCGTCTTGTCGCAATTTCCTATCGACGACGTTCCTGATATTATTGTCATGAACACTACTTGAGAGAGCAACGTCTCTACTCTAGCTAGGCCACTTTCAATAGCATTCACCAAAATGTCGCAAACTGTGTTGACCCACATGATAGCCTTCCTCTTGCTCGCATCTAGTTGCAGGATCGGAGTCCATCCAGCGGAAGCATTTTCTTCCAACACTTGCTCCTCGTCGGTCCGACCGAATCTTCATCTCATTAGGTATCGAGGAGATCATCAACCTGACGATACAGGTGCCGTCTTTACCAAAAGAAAAGGACTCTTTTCTACCAAACACATGGGATTTAATGCATACTTGCGACGGAAACAGCAACAACAAGTAAGGCAGTCCACTTTGGGGCGAATTCTATGGAAATGGACCCAGTTTCGGCAGTTCTTAAGAAGATTGATACATCGAACAACCGTCTATGTCTTGGAATTGGAAAACAACAAATACTATGTAGGTTCTACTACCAATCCGAAACGACGATTCCGGGAACATTTTGAAAATCCTAGAGGTGGAAGCCGATGGACACGAATCTACCGGCCAATTAGCGTCGAAGCGCAGATTCGACGTGTTCCTCATCGCTTCTTGGTCGGTGTGGAAGCTCAAGTGACGGCAGAATACATGCTGAAGTATGGGATCAACAGCGTAAGAGGAGCGTACTTCACCCATCCCAGAAACTACACGTTGGATGACATTTCCATCTTGACCGGGTTCTTGGGACATTATGGCAATTTGGACTTCAAAATGCTAGAAAAAAAACTACAGGTGACGCTACCGCCGCCCTCTCCGGCAGCGATACGACGGTCGGTTCAAAGACAGCAAACCAGTCTTCCACTTACCAGCAACAACCTGTTGGAAAGTCAGCTGGCGGAAGTCAGAAACGCAAAACGGCAGACTCACAAAAGCCGCCGGTACCCGAAACGCAGCAGCGAGCCATCCACAAGGAAGAACGATGTGTGCTATAACTGCGGACAAGTCGGTCATTGGGCAAATGAATGTCCAAGTCGTTCCAATTACAGGAGTTCTCCTGTCACCACCAACAGTGACGAGATGTTCCTAGATAATTCTATTTGACAGTGAATGGGCGGGAGAATGATTGGTCTACTAGTAATGCCCATGACCGACAAACCATCGAAATAACTTCGCGATGAGAAAATATTACTATTCCCTCCCACTGGTTCATGCTAACGTAGAATGGTTATTACACAACATAAGAAACAATGATAACATATTCTTCGTTTGATGCCTCTGTCGACCTGCTTTCACTTCCTCTATTCGTGGGTGGTCCTTGTTGGGAACTCCAATCATCAGTGCAGACTCGAGTCAAAGACACGCTCTTTTTCACTCTAATTTCTGCTGCTCAAGCGAATCTTTGGCTTCTGGATTTCCACTTCGTTCAGATAGTCGTTCAAACATCGGCTCCCATCACTCCCATCGGCACAACACTGGAGAACAATTATTGGCCAGAGCTAAAGCTGGTCGACGAACCATGAATCGATCTTTCAAAGGTTAGATACGACATCCCCAGCAACGGGTATCGGGTATCGACCCGCTTAGCCAGCAAGTGACCCGAAGGTTTACTTGGGGAGTGCTTTTCGTCATTCTTGAAGTCGTTGTTCATAATCTCGTTCTATTGAAGATGTCCTTCCAGCAAAGCCTTCGACAGCACTTCGACTCATGTCGATCTTGGCAACGTAAGCTCCACCCTTTCATTTCCGCGGTTTTGCTTCCGTGGTAATGACTCTGCTGAAAGTATGTCTGATCTGTCTTTTTATTCTTTTCTAACTACTCCAAATCAGGACTCGGATTTTCTTCTCTTTGACCTTATTCTGTCTTTTGAACCCCCCGCGGCTGTCAGTTTAACTTGATCCTTTACCAAGTGTCGAAGATATCTCTTTGCGTTCCATCTGCTGACGATTGTTTCCTTGCTCCGTTTGGTGCACTTGCGCACTGACTTCATCAGTGCTTCGACGGCATTGCATTGTTCTTTCTTTTTCTATCGCAAGTAGTCCTTCGAGCTTTGCCACTTTCCGAATTTTGAGTTCTATTGGAACTAATTATCTTGAGGACCAACTAACTACTAATCTTTGCGGCCTGAGGGTCGCCGTAGTGCATGAACTTGACCAGTCGATCTTCGTGACTTGGCCTTGCGACTAAGCGTTGGATTTTTTTTCTTCGAGATGAGAAAGCCAAACGATGTCGTTGGAGTGCTGAGAAGAGGGCGAGTCCATTGAACTTACGTCCGCGAGGTTGAGGCTAAATGCAATAGTTCCTCCCCATCATTTGTATTTATGTTACCAACTGCGCTGTATTGCCATAGTTGAAATCTGGTTGCTGGAACAAGGGAATCCGATTGTGTAGAAATTGCTGCTTGAAGGTCTTCGATCGAAGCGACCTCCACGTCCAAGTAGATGATCTCGTTCTGGCAATGTGACGACACTTTTAGACATCTTCCCCTATCCATCAAGCCCCGATCTATCAGATGGGATTATGAAGCTTTCCGTTTCGCTTCTTTTTTCATTTTGATGCACTTGATGCGGCCTTGGCATGACTGGCGTCCCGAGCCTAACTGATTCTCAAGCTTTCCGAGCATTTTTATTAGCCTTTCAGTTCCAATCTCTCTCGTCATTTGAACTTCAAGATTGCTCTACAATTAACTGTTAAGGTGGCTTTCGTGTCATCTGAAAACGAATGGATTGATTCGATCCCGAGGTCGAAGGCATCAATTGAAATCATACAAGTCCATTTATTCCTTGACTGCGCCCCAATTTCGAAAAAGTTTGAATCAATTTTCATGTCTACGACCGAGTAGAAGAAGTTTGCAGCTCAGCCTTTTGTGTACGGCCGGTCTATCGTTTCAACTTAGTCAGCAAAATTTGGAAATTGAGCCCGTAACGATGCTCGGAGAGACCCAGTGGACTTGGATTTCATCATTCTCGTCGACGTCCTATTCAGCGGGACATCGTATTGATCCAATCCGCGAGATGACGCTCTCATTGATGTTATTTTATCCAAAAACTCGTCTTCATCAGTATCGATTCCATTCGATCCAAATTGTGAAACGGGCATTTCATCCAAAAGAATCGTTTCTTCTTTTGCTTGGATGTTCGAAGGTGGGACTAGCTCTTCCTCTTCTGCCTCTTGCATTTCTTCTGACATCTCAGCAAGATCTTTCAAGTACGATTTCGGGGCATACCTCAATATCATGACGACTAGTATCACTACGTATCCAGTGACCAAGTAAAGTGCACCTCCACATCCAACACCCACAGCTGCTGACAGCCACACGGACGCTGCCGTCGTCAGACCATTGACTTGATGAAATTCCTCGTCGTTAATGAAGATGGATCCTTTCCATATGAGGGCTCCACCTAGAAATCCAACACCGGAAGGCAATGCAGCAGTGACGCGAGATGCATCCCATCCCATGGTAGACGATTTGAACGCCATGATGCTAGATATTGTGAACGAACAGGCTCCCAAACTGACAAGACCCATTGTTCGAATCCCAGCTGGACGGTCCGAGCTCCGGCGCTCATATCTGTGCAAAAAACAGATACAATGCAGCAAGCTAAGGCCACCGTAGTCAACGAAAAGCAATTTCGGAACAGTAGTTGCACTCACCCAATGATGCCTCCAAAAAGCACGCTGCACAACAATCTCCTGCACATGTCACACTCTTCCATCGTCAGGTAGCAAAGATAAGGTACACGAAGATATCGACATGGATCAACAACGTAGTCTGGATTTGCATAGGGGCTGTTGGAATCCGGCGTTGCTGTGTCGCCAGAAAACAGCTCTCGGTTGGTATCCTCGACGGTGAACCCATCGAATGTTAAGCCACACCAATCGCCAGTGGAAATGACAAACGTCAACATTACTGGACCGATACATATGATAATTGAGAATAAAAAAACCACCAAGTAACAAACGAGCAAGATCGCATTCATCTGCAAGATATAGAGTTGAAATAAATTCGGGATGTGACTGTGAATTAGAATTTGGGTACAGCACGCAACGTGACAAGCCAATCTTCAGAAAGGATCGACACACCTCCATTGAGAAATCGTTGTGTATAAGGAATCCGTACATTCCTTTTATACGGACACGTTTGGTTTTAGACTTCGACGAACGGTTCGATGTTGTTGTCGTGTCGTAACTCGAGCCATCGTTGCTCATACCAAAGAGGGCGGAAAGAGTCGTCGAAACAGAGTTCCATCGATTGTGTCCCTGCTGTCTGGGTTGCTTTCCTCTATCAGTACCAGCAGCAACTGTTGACTTCCTGGTTGTTACCCTTGGCGTAGCATCATAGGGAGCCGAGTTCGTCGGCAAAGTACCACGATCATAATCCCGATCGTCACAATTCAAAGAAATGGCCGATTTGGAAAGCAAATAGACATCTTCCCCCATGGAAAAACGGGATGATTGCTGTTGCTTTGGTCTCGGCATGATGCAACTGGTGTCTCAGATGTAGTATAAGTATGTGTTATTTGGGCCGCAGCCGATACTTATTAGTACTCCGAGTAGTGGAAGGCAACGCTTCTTCTATCCTTCTCTATCGTTTCACACGTTTTGAAGGATGATGAAACTCACAGTCAGGGCAATCAACAGGAATTCGCGCTCCTCGAGTATGAAGTACAACGGGGACTTCCAAATCGAAGACAAGAAGATTCATCTTGACACTCATCGACCGATGTTGACCGAAGATTCATTCATTTTCATTTTTCTGTAACGCAGTCGTCGTACGGAAGACCTACCATAAATCACGATTTTGAATATATTATTTCAATCATGAATTGAATACGATTATTATGGTAAGTCATACAGTAAATCCACATTACTGCAGTAAAACTCAATTACGTAGAAACAGTTGTTACGTCGATTTAATTTTTTTTTCAATTTTTTTCTAAAATCAAAACAGACGAAATCACGGTCAGTATAAACAGGAGAAAACGACGACCGGAAGGCTATTCATGAGAAGTTTGCACTTTGCACAGTCGACACATTCGCAACCCGAAACAAATGACTATACAAGCAGCCACCCGTCTTCACCCATCAGGCACTCTACTAGAATAAGTCGTTCACGAAGTACCGTCGCAAGTTATTTCTTTCAAATTACACAGATGCCAGAAGGTAGTTTTCCTTCTGGATCAGGCACAGCACAATCGTTCATCATCAAAGGATGGATTCCAAAACAACGACGATGAAACTTCCTGCCAAAGTGGTGTCCAGGACTCCATCGAGCGTCTCGTCGTCGTCCGGAAAGGGAAAGAACAATGATGTCGTTGTATCTCCGCCACCTTTTACCGGTCGCGCAACCAAGCCTCTAGATCTCAATATTGGACGAGGGTCGCTCTTTGACACAATGTTGATGACTGTTATTTGGACGTTATTCGTGATGTTTGGATTGGTTGTGACAATGGGAGATTGGCTGTTGTTGCCGCGGGACCGTCTAGAGTGGTGTCGTGCCGCACAGACGGAAGCAAACGCAATCAATCCCACAATTACACAAGCATATCCCAACCCAGATGCAAATACAGATCCTTGCTACTACGAACGAACAATCTATTTGATGGGCTGGAATCAATTTGAATGTGATTTTGCAAGGCGTATGATGTATGCAACCATTTTGGGAGCTTGCATTGGATTCGAAAGGAAAAGTCAAGATCGACCGGCTGGTTTACGAACCATGAGTCTTGTCAGCTTGGGGTCGGCCATTTTTACCATGGGAGGTCAGTTTGCTTTTCGATCATCGACACAAGAATGGGACGCTGCCCGTGTATCGGCAGCGATTCCAAGTGGAGTGGGATTTCTCGGTGGAGCATTGATATGGAAGGAAACAACTGGCGAGAAGGGACCGAATCAACGAAACCATGTCCATGGAATTACCACGGCTGCTAGCGTGTGGCTTTCGGCTTCGGTTGGGATTGCGGCTGGAGGGGCGTTGTGGGTGTGTTCCGCTTGGACTGTGATTCTTGTCATCTTCGTGCTTAGGTTTGGACCAAAAATGGCGTTTGTAGACGACGAGAGCTACAGAACATCCGACGAAAGTGTGTCTTCCGTTGAGGATGATGACGAATGGGAGGAAGATCGCGCCGATGATGTGGCCATGGAGGAATCTTTGACTACGTTTGAAACAAAGGAAAAATCAAGGCACAAGTCCGCAACGTTTCACAGCTCGCGCCAAAGAGCATCCGCAGCCGACCTTCAGTCGATACGACAGCTCGAAAAACAACAAATCAATTTTCACAGTGATTGAGCAGCAATCGAACAAAAACAGGTGCTGGATCTATGAGGGATCGCAAAGATCGGATCAAAAGATTACCTCTTAACCCCGCACTGACTCATATTGCGAGCTTCGGCCGACTCAATTTCCCGAACGCTTACTACGGTACTTCGTACATACTTCGAAGTACAAAACTTCACAATCCCACAATAGAGAAGTCGATGTATGATACCTGCCTGCAGTACCGGTAGTAGCATGTCCACGTAGGTATGTACCATAGTAGAACCGGTAAAAACGCGGGGAAATTCGGGGTACCTACCGGTAGGTAATACTGTGGTATGTACGGTCGTGATGTACGGTAGGATACTATTAATACCTGCACTCGTGGAGTCAAAAAAAAAAATACGACTGGGTATGTACTCCAAGTAATAAAATACCCCACATCCCACATACAGACGTACGACGTACGATATGTGCTAGTTTCATTTGATAGAGTTAGAGTTCTCGGACTACCTAACTGTATGATACGAGGTACTACGTAGTAATTGTGTGTGTAGTCGCGACGTCGCGACCAAATTAGGGTGTTTGAATTTCGAATGGCCGTTGTAGTGTCGATCATCGAGACGATGTCACAGGAACTCACTCCTGCTCCTGCTTTCTTTGCTCCTTTTGCAAATGAGGAGCAGCCATAGCTCTCTACTCTATGATAGCTAGTGTAAAACAGTTTCATTTTTTTCTGACAAGGATATCGTGCCCTCTGTTGTGGGGTATCGCAGTGCTTGATCAGCAATTTGTGGTTACATGCTACTAAAGTAAGCTTTTCTCCGGGCTCACCAAACCAATCCTCTCTTTCATTCCACAAAACGAGTCGGATCGGTCGTTGGTCGTCTTGTTCAAACGGGATTTTTAGTCCTGCCAAGATTGCTGTAGTTGAAATGTTCGAAAGCGATTCTTTCGAACTTCACAACAAAATTAGTACCAAAGCTACAATTAGCAGCAACAACAAAAGTGTTGAAAAGGTTTCGAGATTACAAAGTCGACAGCCCCCAGTGGAAATCGCCGTCCCAGCCACAACATCCAAAGTCACAAACAGCAGCTCCACAGCCGGAAGGGGTTTCTTCAAGAAACTCTTTCGTACTCCTGGGAAGTCCATCCTAAAAAAAAGTCGAGGAGGCCTTGTGATTACCCCAAGTACAGACGGAAAACTTGGATTTGGGGCAGGAAAGCTACCGGTGACAACAGCATCTTCAGCGATTCTGATACGACGGTCCAACAGTGCAGGAAGTAGAACTGATTTTTCTGGTGCCGTGACTTTGATCGATCAATCTACTAGTCACAGTACCGAGACAGAAGGATCGTCTTCAGCTGCGACCCAAAGGAGAATCAATAGTCGTTTCAGGCGATCGTTCTCCCTCCCCTCCCCCACATACATTGCTTCACCACCTATAAACACCAATAGAAGCTCAGAGAGTACCATGCCATCGAATTCTCCACCCGTGGCCAGACGTCTTTTGGCCGAAGAAGATTTGAACGCACGTACTAGTATGGAAAGCAGTCCTAATTGCGACCGCACTATGGAGAAACAAAATAGCAAAGCCATGGGCGCTCCTCTACTCTCCACTGTCGATGATGCCCTATTGGCAGCTTCCGGATCTCCAGATCGTCAGAATGACTTGATCTTTGTTGCAAAATCTTCAAGTTCTTCCGAATCTGAAGATTTTCCCCAGGAACAAAGAACTGAGAAATCCCCGCTTCAAAATCAAACACTCCCAATGCTGAGTCGAGGGATTAGCATTCCAACGCCAGCCGTAAACAAACGCAGCAATTCATTGAGTTATGAGCAGATAAAAGAATACGATGTAGCCGTTCCATTTGGTCGGCCTCTCCGAAAAATCGAAGACAGTCCATTTGTGAAGACCGACCGACGTTCAGAATTAGAACCTAAATCCGCAACGACGTCTGAGCCGAAAAATGCTGAGGACGACGAAGAAGCGTTCCTTCCAGACGATTTTCCGAAACCAGCAATCGCATACTCTGAGGAGGAGGTTCTCAAAAAGATCGAGGATGCAAAGAAGGCGATTTTGGAAGAAGCTCAACGAGATTTTGACATGAAGGTTAGCGAGCTAGAACGAGCATACGACACTTCGCTCATGGAACATGGTCTAGAGTGGCGTCGAGAAAAGGAAGCAGAGCGCGAACGTCTGACAATGCGTCTGGTTGAAGAGAAAAAGAAAACATCACAACAAAATCAAGAGCTGCTTCATAAGAATCAGTTGTTGGAGGAGTTCAAGCGAAAGATCGAAGAATTGGAGGAAAAAGAGAGGAATAACAACGTTGTCCAAGATGCAACCCTGATGACACAAGAGCTTTATAAGAATCAGCTTCAAGAAAAGATCACATCTATGCAAAAGTATCTTTCGGACCTTCATCACGAGAAAAACAGTAGCGATGCTTTGGTTTTGGAGCTATGTGCTCTAAAGAAGAACAAAGAAAAAGCTGAAGAGCAAACCCAGGAGCTCAAAGCGAAAATGGACATGTTGGTCGAGGGTTTGAACTCTCAACTCCTTGCCACTACAAAAGAGCTTGAGGATCTAAAAGAGCGTTATGTGATTGATTCGAACATGAAGGAGAAAAATGAAGAATTGAGTCGTCAAGTCGCAGATTTAAATGAGAGGCTTCGAGTTCGAACTGAGTCAAACAACGAAGCTCTTGGTCGACTCCAGGCAGCTGAGGAAGCAATCACATTATTGAAGTCGCAGCTTTCCGAAATCTCTGAAGAAAAGCAAGAGGCGATCAACGAATTGAAAGCAGCCAACGCCGAAAATGAGCATCTTCGTGGTCTTAGGTGCGAAGAAGAAAAAGAAGTAGAAGCACTACGACTTCAAATGGAGCGAGTGGATGAACAATACCGAGCGGTTTTGTATTCTCCACAAAAGACTCCGGGAGAGCTGCCCCCAGAATCTCCCTGCAGCCAGGTGGATATTCTTCGCATCGACAATAACAAAGTTCACGAACAGCTCAAAGCCATGGGAAAGGTAAGATCATTCATCAAAGGCACTTGTCATAAACATGTTTGAGGCCCAACTCACTCTTTGTCATCTGCTACGTACTCCATGAAGGTGTTGAAACGCTACAAAGCCGAGCGTGACGAAATCAAATCAAAGATTGTTCAGACAGTCGAAATCGCTGTGAAACAAGCGAAGGAAGATTTACAAAAAAAACTCGAGGCTTCCACCGACGAGTTAATACGCATTACGGACGAAACGGAAGACCTGAGAAAGAAATTTTCAGACGAGGTAGCAAAGCAGGTGGAAAAAGACCGTACGATGGTAGAGTTGAAAGAAACCTATCATTTGGAGAAGGAACACATGATAGCTTCTCATCAGGAAGCAATTCAAAAATTGGAGGGCGAAATTGCTATCATCACATCCAAATCCAAGGAATATGCAGCTCAGATCGAGGAAAGAATTGGCGAATTCGAAAATCTCCAAAGACAGATGAATCGTATGCAAGAGCTCCACAAAGAAGAACTCGAGCTTTTGAAGCATGAAGTGAGCCAAGAAACAAGGGTCGAGCTCCAAAAAGAAATTCAAATGCTGCAATCAAAGCTTACTACAGCTGAGGTGGAAAGAGACGACTTGAGCAAGAAATTCAGTAACCTTGAAAGTCGCTTTCGAGAAATTCAAGCCCAGCATGACAAGGACAAGCTTGACGCTGACCGCCGTCTTACTGAGATAAAGTCTCAGCACCGGAAAGAAATTGACGAGCTAACAGCGGAGCTGGATCTTATCGAAGCAGAAAATATAGAACATATCCGGAAGCTACAAGAGTCGCTGAAGGATAAAGATACTGTCATTTCAGCAATGGGATCTCAACTTGCGGAATCCGAGTCTCGATTTTCAGCGAGCAACGACAACCAAAACCTGCAGCAACGAAAAATTGAACAGCTTGAAGAAAGTTTGAATAAAGCAATTGAAGAGAAAGTAGCAAAAGAGCGCGAGCTCGCAAATCAACTTGTTTTGAAAGAACAGGCCATTGAAGACGTCGCCAATGAACTTACTTCAAGAGCAGAGAGACAGTTCGAAGAACGCAACGAACTTTATCGAGTGTTGAAGAAGAAGTTTGACGAAGCCACTTCAAAGGTATCCGTACTCGAAAGAGACTTACGTTTCGCAACGAAAGAGGTAGAAGAATTGAAGCATCGCCATGAAGCTAGAGAAGCCGATTTGAGGGACGAACTGGCACAAATGAAAGTGGACATTGCGAAAAGAGATGCTGATCTTTCCCGAGCGGTAACGAATCATAGAGCTGAACTCCAGCGTGCGAAGGAAGAATTGGAAGCAGCTAAGGCAACTAGCCAGCAGTTACAGAAATCTCTTGCCATTGTCGTCAACGAGAAGGAGATATTGAACGCAGAAGTTATTGGTCTGAAGAGTGTTTCTGAAGAACTGATGGCCATCGTAGAAGAAAAGGGACTGGCTTGATCGTGAAGCGGTTGAATGATCCCATAATTTATATATGATAGGCACTCTCTAGAGAGTAGGTATGAGAAAATAACACTTTAATTTGACCAATTTCACCGAATTTGCTACGAAGTCGTAATTTGTTGTTGTTTCGAAGTTGCTAGCTACAGTAGATGGTTTTTGTGACTCTTTATGCAAGACCGGTTCTCAGTAGCTGCGCAGATATTAGGTCCAGTTGTTGGAGCTGGTTGCACGGAAGAGTAGAACTTTTCCAATTAATACGGAGTAGTAGGTGCTACCTCAACTACAGGTTGCCGGTATGTATCATAGATTCCGGTAGGTTCTGACTTCGAATAACTACGGCCTAACTTTACAGTTATTTAATACAATTAACGGTATGGTTAATGGGAAGTGTACCGTATTCTACTCAGTTTACGGCCTAACTGAAAGTTCTACCTGGAGCACCAATCGTGCCTAAGCCAAGTTGGCCCGACAAAGTATAAATGAATCCGAGACCCACTGGGCTTTTGAGTGAAGATGGAATTGAGCATTGTTGAATCTATCTGCCGGGATTTTGAGTGAAGATGGAATTGAGCATTGTTGAATCTATCTCCCGGCCGGCCATTGACTTTGGTGAATCTATCCGCCGGCCGAACACGGACATAGACAACCGCGCCAAATCTTCAGAGATCAAATCTGCGGGCCGATCGTGAACGAGCCGGACACACCAGGGCGATGTTTTCCATAAATCAACTTCAGGCCTCGTCTCATGAGGGGAAATTGTTCACCTCGATGAAAGACTCACAACTTGGCAAATTCGCACTTGCTTTCACACCTGACTGAAGAGCAACGATTCTGCTAATAGAAAGGAGCTGGTTGATCTCTCCTCCTTCCCTGTTTTCAGTATCAGTTGCTGGTAATTTCTTTTTATCTCGGTCCTTGTAACATGTCGCTTAAACCTTTTTCGTTGGATACAGAGGACGACGTGGAGATGCCCTCATCCCCTGTCCCTCTTGTTACCTCCGGTACGTTTTTGCCGTTGTTTCGCACGCCCTCGGTCACTATTTCCGGTAGTGGCACGGGGGGGGGGGGGTTAATGTGGATGCGTGTGTGAGTTTGTTGTTGGTGTCGAATCCCGAAGTCTTGTGTCGTGGTGTCATCGGAGGCTCCGGTTACAACCGGGCTTGCGCAAGGTTCAATTGCACCATCAAGGCTCATCAGCAGTCGAAGGTTTCTTTGACAGCGAATGCCTTGTACGTTGAACCCAAGAAGTCCCAAGTTTTGGTAGCTCCGTTCCTCCCAACCCAATACCTCGGCGTTGAGGCTAAGGTAGAGGAGCTTTTGGAGGAGACACGTCCCTTGGAAGTTTGGACCACCTGGTTTGCTGCACAGGAAGCCTCCCACCTTGGGATGGATACGGTTCACAATCCCGGCCGAAGAAGTATTCAACAGGTTCACCAAGACATGCGCACTCCCAAACGCTTGAAGCTTACTGAGCATTTGGAGAGTTTGGCGGATGAAAACTTTGATGGGGTCGACCCAACCATTGTGAGGCAGGTTCGAAAGATTGACAAAATCCTCGATGCCAACGTTATGGGGGACGACTTCTCGGAAGATGAATATGTTGAGGATGTTACCCCTAAGGTTGGAGATGTGTCGCCGGTTGGAGTCGTAACCTCGAATTGGAATTTGTTGTTGGCAAGCATCGAAGCTCTTGACTCCAAAATCCAAGGACAGGAGACAGGTTTGTCCAAATTGCGGGAGGTGTTCAGTCTGGCAATGAAGGAGTTGGAAGTTAAGGCTGAAGAGACCGACACCAGGGCTCAGTTGTTGTTGGCTAAACTTGGAGCGGAAACTAAGCAAGGCGACACGCTACCGACTTGATTCAAGAAGATTTGGACTTGAGAGATGAAGCTGGAATATCACGGACGATGACACGAGGAGCCACTGATCACGCGGTAAATATGGGCGTGGCAGACAATTTGATCAGGGCAATGAATAGGTGGAGATTGGAGATTCGGAGTAAGGACAGCGGCGTAGGGCACACCATGATTGACAGGTACACCACGCTGACTTCGTTGAAACCTACGTTTTTGCGATATTCAAATTTGTTCTAAGGCACCCGTCCCTATGCAGTCGGGGAAGGAGCGCCTGTCACCGGAACGACGGTACGAGGGGGGAATTTAGGCGGCGTACTAAGCCATGCTTTGACGCCGCCTTTGTTGTTTGGATGATTCCAAAGTTATATTGGGATTTGACTCTTAGTTTCTCCGCGTGCAAACGTGAGCTCATAATGTGAGGATTCCGATGAGCTAGTTGCTGCATATCCCTGAGATATGACCCGATTGAAGAAACTCCAAGACCCAAATCACAAGCAATTTAGGATGATTCTACCGGTAACACAACCTTTCTGCGAAGAGGGTGGTGCGACGGAAGACCCCAACCCGAGTGCTGCGCCTTTTCTGGCGACGCAATAAACTAGGTGACAACATAAAAGGTTATAACATTATTTCCATGTGAATGCAAATGCGAATACTGACGTCACACCAAAGTTATGGGTCGAAGACGAACGAATACCAAGGAAGGCCCAATCGTGCCTAAGCCAAGTTGGCCCGACAAAATATAAATGAATCCGAGACCCACTGGGCTTTTGAGTGAAGATGGAATTGAGCATTGTTGAATCTATCTGCCGGGATTTTGAGTGAAGATGGAATTGAGCATTGTTGAATCTATCTCCCGGCCGGCCATTGACTTTGGTGAATCTATCCGCCGGCCAAACACGGACATAGACAACCGCGCCAAATCTTCAGAGATCAAATCTGCGGGCCGATCGTGAACGAGCCGGACACACCAGGGCGATGTTTTCCATAAATCAACTTCAGGCCTCGTCTCATGAGTGGTTGAAGTCTCGCATGCAGCAGTTGGGGGAGTTACAGCTGCGGTAACCCATATTGCACGATATAGGAAGGCGGACCCTCCCCCGAAACCTGGAACCGTCCCCCTTACGGTACCTCGAGACGCTAGTACAGTTTTGGCCTTTACCAAGACGGTATGGCATTATCAACGGGCCCCGGTGGTAAAGGTTTTTGAAACGCCAGTACTTACCAACCTGGGACCGCTGGAGGCCCCCTTTTACCATTCTGGAGGACTTCTGCCTTTTCCTCTGGACACGGCCGTCCGTGTTTTGATCCCCACTTTGTTTTCCCGTGATGGATGTTGGGGATTGCGCACGGTGTCCGCAACGGAAGTTCTTCTAGCTCTGGATGTCTCGGATGCGTTGATTCCACGGTTTATGGCAGTTTCGAACACCCTGCTAAAGTCATTGTTGCCAGGACGAGCGTTGGTTGCAAGCTATAAAGCCTTGTTTCCTGACACCGAAGGACATCCAGTACGGGAGGGACTTATGGTGACGGGGGGGGGGGGGGGGTTGGAATGCTGGAAGATAAGCAGTCGTTTGAAAGGCTAGAAGAAAAGAAGTCGTGTGCTGCAGAAGTGGCGGAGGACGCTCGGAGTCCTCCGAAGGCTTCCGGACCTACAGGCATGGATGGGGCAAAAGAAGCCGTGGAGCTACGGAAAGGTGCAGGGGTCATCGCCACGGACGCTATTCTGAGGCAGACGGAACGAAAAGAACGGGAGAAGGCTGCGGTAAAACACGACGATGCTCAAGTTCCAGAGTACTTGTGGGTAGAGCACATGTTGCAGGACTTCGAGTGGAAGATCAAGAACGGGGAAAGGCGGGTATGGTCACAAACAGAACTAGCGGCCATACCGCAACATCTGACGGTGTTACGGCAATGGGCGTTGTCATGGTGGAAGCGAAACCTGAGGCGAGAATTCGAAAGGTACCTTGGTGAGGATGTGTCCGCTATGGCCATGAAGCACCCCCAGGTTGTGGAGTGGAACTCTAAAAAGGTCAGGTATTGTTGGATTCCTACCAGCGGTCGCAGCTCTTACGTGAGCTGGTATCGTGGAAGATGGGGCTTACGGCCTTGAGATATGGAAGCGGGAGGTGATGCGATTCGCAGGGCGTGGAGATCCACCTGGTGGGAATGGGATGACGGCTCCAGCCCTTTTTATTGGCGATGGCCTAAATGGTACAGGGACGTAATGCGGGACGGCATGAAGGTCCATTTCCCACGCGAGACACCAAGACACACTGTGCCACAGCGGGACACTGCCAATCTGCAGGTGAAACGGCAAATGGTAGCTAAGTTGGAAAAGGTGCGACGGCGCAGATACATCTCGCCAGGACATGTGTTGTCGCTAACGTCATTCTTCGCCATTCCGAAGGGTGAAGACAATATCCGAATGGTATATGATGGGACGGCGAGCGGGCTAAATGATTCCATGTGGTTACCAAAGTTCAGAATGTCTACTATAGAAACCCATTTGAGATTTGTGGAACCAGAGACTTTCATGGCCGACGTGGACGTTCGAGAGTGTTTTCTAAATTTTATCCTCCACAAGTCCATATGCGCTTTAGCGGGAGTGGACCTATCTTTGTATCTGCCCCCCACAGAAAATTCCCCCGTGTTATGGGAATGTTGGTCAAGGGCTCTCATGGGGGCAAAGTCCTCACCTTATCAAGCATGTCAAGGAATGTGTGTAGCCGATGAGCTGATCCGAGGTGATCCGAACTGTCCCCGAAACATTTTCAGATGGTCGAAGGTGCGGATGAATCTTCCCGGATCAGAAGGATATGATCCTACCAAGGCGTGGGTGTCCAAGATACGAAAGGACGGGAAAGTGGCGTGTGACTTTGTGGGCTTTGTGGATGATCTTAGACCAAGTGGGCCCACTTCCAGTGAATGCTGGAAGGCGGCGTGCAGGTCGGCAAGCCTTCTGAATTCGTTGGGAATACAAGACGCACCACGAAAGAGAAGGGGCAGCTCACAAACCCCAGGACCTTGGGCAGGAGCGGTTGTCCAAACGGGCACATCGGTCTGTGTTCTAGCGTCGGAGACAAAGTGGAAGAAGGCAAAGAATCAAGTTCATGAAGTTTTGGAAATGATTCAATCAAGACCCAAAAGATTGGAGCGAAAGCGTCTGGAGCAGGTCAGAGGATTTGTGGGATATGTTGCTCGCACTTATCCAAGCGCAGTGCCTTATTTGACGGGTTTACACATGACGATTGATGGATGGAGGGCAAATCGAGACAATAGGGGATGGAGATTGAAAAGCGGGCAAAAGAGAAAATTTTCAGGTATCACCGAGGAAGTCGGAAGAGGTGGTGAAGAAGAGTGTTAGGACGATGATTGCGAATGGTACTTGGACTCGGAAGAATTGTTGAAACCCAACCATCCAACGCTTGGCTCTAGTCAAGGGCCGGCTTATGTTCGAGCAGTACCAAGGCTAAAAGATGATATGATGGCCTTGGGCAGGCTATTAGAGGGAGAGGCTCCCCCCATCCGGACAATACGGAAAAAGAATGCTCGGAAGGCGTTTTACGGTTTCGGGGATGCATCGGGTTCGAGCTTCGGAGCAACTTTTGAGATAGGATCCAGGATTGAGTTCGAGTATGGTCAGTGGACTACAGAGGACTCAGAAAACTCGTCGAATTGGAGAGAATTGAAAACCCTGGTTACATCTATTCAAACACTGTCTGAGCGACAAGACATCCATGGCTCGGAACTGTTTATATTCACTGACAACACCACGGCCGAACAAGCATACTTGAAGGGTTCTTCCAAATCAGAACATTTGTTTGAGTTGGTTCTTGAGTTGAGGTTGATGGAGATGAGATTGGATATGCTCATTCACGTAATACACGTGAGTGGAAAGCGAATGATTCAGCAGGGCACGGACGGGCTGTCGAGGGGAGACCACTCGCAGGGGGTGATGGGAGGACTTCCGATTCTGCAGTGCATTCCGCTTCATCAAGACGCTTTCTCCAGATCCCCTGGAGTGAGGACCTGGTTGGAAAATGTATTGAAGGGTTTCGACCCAAATTTCCTGACTCCGGAAGGATGGTTTGAGCACCATCACGATTTCGGGAATTACGTCTGGTGCCCCCCTCTGGCGGCGGCGGACGTAGTGGTGGATTTGTTGGGAAAGGCACGACACAAACGCCCCGAAGGTCTTCACCTGGTCGTGGTGCCCAGGCTGATGACTGGACGATGGCGGCGGCATCTGCAACGAGGAACCGACTTTCATTTCTTGATGGATATTGGACCCTGGGACACTGACACACTGTTCGAACCATTGTTGATCTTTATCGCTTTGCCTTTTAGAGTGCATGACCCCAGACTCAAGGAGCGAGAGAAATTGCTGGAAAAATATGGAGGGGTCTTGCGTCAAGCCTTGATGCGGAAGGTATCTTCGGGCAGCAGACGGGATCTTTTGCGGGAATTTCTTCGAGATGCGAGGGCCCTTTGCCCCATGTAATTGTGCTTGGTGTCCAGGATGTTTCCAACCAAAGGAGAGTAACAGGTTCTTTATCAGGCCTCTCACGGATGATGATGGAAATGTTGTAGACGAACCTGGGTCGGCGGACCGCTTCAGGGTGGCGAGGGCGGGAGATCACTTGATGTGTCCGTTTCAATGCCCTCTTTGCCATTTCAGGAATATCATGGGGAGAAACCCCTTGATCCTGGTGGAAGCAGACAAGGAAATCAAGCAATTGATCATCAGGGCTACTTTGGATGCGTTTTGGTCGAGGGAATCCTTGACGGTAAGGGGCAACCTAGCTGGAGCTTTGCGGATGGAGAAGACAAATGATTGATTGGGAATGCCTAGCACTACGCCCCCAATGGGACCTTACCCACTGCGGGACGCTTGGGGCATGCAATGCGCTTTAAACATTTTGGACAGATCTATGGACGCGGGATTGTATGAGGAAAAGGTGCAGTACGAGACTTTCCGGAAGATGCGGTCAGTCGCCACAAACAATACACAAGCGGGCGTTGGGGCAATGGACGACGTGGTAGGAGCGTATGAACGCAGCCGAGTGTGGATTTCAAAGGTTCCAACACATAGCTTTTGGTTCTCCACTAGGTTCATGGTCGGTTTGCACAAACGACACGGTGAGATCATAAAGCAGGATTGGCCACTGCCCATTGAAGTCCTGCATGCGGTAGGTAAGCTACTGGAATCCCAATGGAGACGAACCTCGGATAAAGGGGAACGAAAACAATGTGAGGAAATGGGTGTTTGGTTTACAGCGGGTTTCTGCGCAGCCCTGCGAGGCGAGGAAATGCTTCAAATTGAACTGGCCGGGACGGCAAACAGTTTGAAGTTCATGAAGGACGAGGCAACACCTAACTTTTGCCTGAGGATCCTGGGGCGAACAAAGGGAAATCAATTGAGTGGCGCAAACTTTGACTTACCTTGCGTTGCCACAACGGCGGGAACAAACCTCAGGCCAGGAAGATGGATAGAGAGACTCGTGAAGACAATTCACGACGAAGGAAGGTACACTGGACGCTTGTTCCAGAGAAAATTGCTGCCCTCACGACTTTTTGAATTTGAAGATGATTTTTTCACCCTTTTAGAAAGAGTGCAGGCTACTACCGACTTGATTTGAGAAGATTTGGACTTGAGAGATGAAGCTGGAATATCACGGACGATAACACGAGGAGCCACTGATCACGCGGTAAATATGGGCGTGGCAGAACATTTGATCAGGGCAATGAATCGGTGGAGATCGGAGATTCGGAGTAAGGACAGCGGCATAGGGCACACCATGATTGACAGGTACACCACGCTGACTTCGTTGAAACCTACGTTTTTGCGATATTCAAATTCGTTCTAAGGCACCCGTCCCTATGCAGTCGGGGAAGGAGCGCCTGTCACCGGAACGACGGTACGAGGGGGGAATTTAGGCGGCGTACTAAGCCATGCTTTGACGCCGCCTTTGTTGTTTGGATGATTCCAAAGTTATATTGGGATTTGACTCTTAGTTTCTCCGCGTGCAAACGTGAGCTCATAATGTGAGGATTCCGATGAGCTAGTCGCTGCATATCCCTGAGATATGACCCGATTGAAGAAACTCCAAGACCCAAATCACAAGCAATTTAGGATGATTCTACCGGTAACACAACCTTTCTGCGAAGAGGGTGGTGCGACGGAAGACCCCAACCCGAGTGCTGCGCCTTTTCTGGCAACGCAATAAACTAGGTGACAACATAAAAGGTTATAATATTATTTCCATGTGAATGCAAATGCGAATACTGACGTCACACCAAAGTTATGGGTTGAAGACGAACGAATACCGAGGAAGGCCCAATCGTGCCTAAGCCAAGTTGGCCCGACAAAATATAAATGAATCCGAGACCCACTGGGCTTTTGAGTGAAGATGGAATTGAGCATTGTTGAATCTATCTGCCGGGATTTTGAGTGAAGATGGAATTGAGCATTGTTGAATCTATCTCCCGGCCGGCCATTGACTTTGGTGAATCTATCCGCCGGCCGAACACGGACATAGACAACCGCGCCAAATCTTCAGAGATCAAATCTGCGGGCCGATCGTGAACGAGCCGGACACACCAGGGCGATGTTTTCCATAAATCAACTTCAGGCCTCGTCTCATGAGGGGAAATTGTTCACCTCGATGAAAGACTCACAACTTGGCAAATTCGCACTTGCTTTCACACCTGACTGAAGAGCAACGATTCTGCTAATAGAAAGGAGCTGGTTGATCTCTCCTCCTTCCCTGTTTTCAGTATCAGTTGCTGGTAATTTCTTTTTTCCCACCCTCCCACCCGGAATTTAGGCGGCGTACTAAGCCATGCTTTGACGCCGCCTTTGTTGTTTGGATGATTCCAAAGTTATATTGGGATTTGACTCTTAGTTTCTCCGCGTGCAAACGTGAGCTCATAATGTGAGGATTCCGATGAGCTAGTCGCTGCATATCCCTGAGATATGACCCGATTGAAGAAACTCCAAGACCCAAATCACAAGCAATTTAGGATGATTCTACCGGTAACACAACCTTTCTGCGAAGAGGGTGGTGCGACGGAAGACCCCAACCCGAGTGCTGCGCCTTTTCTGGCGACGCAATAAACTAGTGGTTACCCGCAGCGACGCTATGATACTATATAGTACCCAAACACAACATTTTTCTGCATTTTTTAAAATGTCTGAAAAATCCCAAAATTAAAACAAACCAGACCATCTAAAAGAGCAGGAGCTGAGCATTCCGAAACATATTTTAAAAACAATTTTAGTCCACTGTAGCAAAAGTTATACTCATATTTGTTTCGGATACTATTTGTTGTACATCACTGGTAAAAAGCAACACTACCTACACTTAATCACAAATACAATGATGAAACCTCCTCCAAATACACTTATTTTCTGCTGCTGCGTCTTGGATGTAACGATAACTGTTCCTCCTTTGGGAACTGCTCCTTCTGACCATGCATTTTACCGCAACAAATAACACTATTGTGGCTTGCATAATAGTGCGCATCGATGCAAGTAAGATGTCGACTCCCCGGCGGACTGAATTCTTCGTCTTTGGATCTATCAGTTCTGCACAAGGGCATGTGGCATTTGCTACACCAGAAGGATGTCTGATTGTTGATTTGCTTCCCCTTTTTGGAGAGGTATCCTCTGCAAACTGCAAACGAAACAGTTCCGCACATATGCATTGCCAATGTTCCTTCCTTGCTGCTCCTGTTGTTTAGTGGGTGGCTTGGTTCTTTCTCCATCCTTACCATAAATCCTTGTTAGGCGTCCATCTCCTTTCCCATCTTCATTTCCAACGATGAGAAAGTGTTGCTTTGGTTGAGGCCACTGTTTCAAGCAACCACACATCAAGTCGGCAAACTTGAGAATTCTAATCGAATCAACTTTCGATGGCGCAAAACCCTTTTCAATCATTCGGTTTCTGAAACAGCGATGCATGTCGACTGTACATTGTCCAAGTAGGGTGGTAACATTCCTGAACCAAACGTCCTTTGTAAGCCAAACCTTCTCTAGAGCGAGAATGTTCTGCCGCTGCTTGTTGTGTTCGTCGATCTAGGGTCGCTATGGAAGTCGTCGATCCATTGGGCTTTCCCCACTACGTCTGGAAAGAATTGCTCAAAGAAGATTTCCTTTAAATCCTCGTAATGATCCACTTCGCCAAAGTCAATGTCAACGCTGAAAGACGCTTCCTTTGGATACGCAACCATTGGATCGTCGTCCTCTTTGGTGTATCCGTTGTCGGGAAGTATTTTCCAGCTTACTTTCTCCTCCGAATGTTCGTCGTGACGGATGTCGAGAGTCTTCGCATCCGCGATGACTTCTTCATCCAAAGAACAGAACTCGTCGATGGAGGCTTGTATTGTACTTTTCTTGGATCTATTCTCTCTTTGTATGGTCTCCAACACCTCGGGATTGTCAGTGTTTTTTTCATACGGTGTTTCCTCGTTGCCACTACCAACAGCCGTCAACTTCTTTCTCTTGACGAAGACTTCCTTATCTTCGTACGGCAAGTTATCAAATGCTACCCTGTACCCAGCGGCAGCATTACCACTTTTGATTGTTCCGTAGCAATTGTAGTTTTGATTGAATCCCTTCAACGATTCTTTCTGCTGGTCTGTTACTAACAAATGGAACAGATTCTTCTTCTGGATTTTGACACGGCAACCAATCTTAATTCTCTCCTCTGCTTTCGTCTTCTTTCTCTGTTGCCTTGCTGTAGTAACAGGGGAAGCTTTCCTCTTCTTCATTCCTCCTGTGGAGGAGTCTGATGTTGGGGCAGTGTTGGTCATGGTTGGACTGCCACAACCAGCTTGATTGTTGACTGTACGAATGGCGGCTTGGTTTGCAGCTAATTCTTCCTGCGTTAGTGGGATGGATACAGTAGGATCATCATGGGCTGGGGGGGGAAGCAAGAAGATCCTCTCGCAACAATAAATTGCCAACATGTGGTGTCATATCAAGGGTCGATGGAAGAAGACAAAGCCCAGCTTCCGCTGCCACTTCCTCTACTCCCTGTCTTGCGGCTTCCTCACGTTCGTGTGGCTCTTCGGCCATGGCTAAAGAAACAGAGAGATGGGGGGAGCCGGAAGTTGTCAATACAACACAGATGCTGTCCACTGAACGGTATGAAAGAAAAATCCACGCGCAACGACTGCAAATTTCCGAGACTGAACTTTGTCGGCTGATTGCAGAAAAAATGACCGTAGGATCTTGCTACTTCTTTGTACGGACTAGAACTACTTAATACAGTGCAGACGACTGTGTTGTTCGTAAGACGAAGCTACATAGCTACGAGAAGTTGAGACTGTCTGAAACACACCGTCGGTACGTACTATTTGAGATACTATTTGGGTACCAATAGTATCGCTGCGGGTAACCACTAGAGAGGTGACAACATAGAAGGTTATTATAATATTATTTCCATGTGAATGCAAATGCGAATACTGACGTCACACCAAAGTTATGGGTCGAAGACGAACGAATACCGAGGAAGGCCGTCGTAGTAATTATTGACACCCAGGTTGCTCCGCAAAGTTTTATCATTCCCCCCATCTTTGGTCACAGAAGTCGGTCGGAGATTGTGAGCGCGACAATGATGTTGTTGTGTAAAAAAAAAAATTGAAGCGACGAGGGAAATCTGTTCTTCCAACCGCTGTACAGCGCTGCGTACGAGTTTTGTTCCTCCGCTGACTGTGAATATGGTGATACATCTGCCAATTGATGGTGAATGATTACAGTAGAAAACTCCTTCGCAATAACTTGTCCAAAAAGTAGTGCGTATCAAAAAATTCAAACCACAATGATTCGTCGACGGGGACCAGAAGAGGAAGAAATCTCTTCATCCGACGAGGAGGATGCCTTTGCTGCTCTATCTCGAAACACTGAGGCAAAAAGAAGTCGAGTCGACAGTACAAATGATGTTTCCGTCCCCGACTATGGGAGAAAAACTTCGTTTGGTACTACGGACTCTACAGAGATCAGGACTCTGCCATCGAAAAAACCAGCAGATTTGGCCTCCTGCATGGCGACAGAACCATGCCACTTGAAACTCCCCCTTTCCGTAACTTCCTCAATGAAGCGCCACCATAAACCAAGCGATACACGAAAGGCAAAAATGGAAGCTCTCCTCATGGAGTTAGAAGTCGAAAAGGGAAAACAGAAGAATCGGGATCCTCGTCCCTTTGAGCATGAGAAAAAAGGAAGTTTCGTAGAACCGGGAGAGGAAAAGCTAACCTCGAATTTGTTCGTTGGAAACCTTGCTCCTTCAATCACAGAAGAAGACTTGTCGAATCTCTTCTCTCAATTTGGCGACTTGTATAGTTTAAAAATCATGTGGCCGAGAACCATGGAAGAACGGCAACGTGGAAGAAACACAGGCTTTGTCTGCTTCATGAATCGGGAAGATGCTGAGGAAGCTCTGGAAAGCTGCAACGACACGGATCCCTTCAACGTTGGAAGACTCTTGGCAATGGGCTGGGGGAAGAATGTAAAGAAGAATGTTAGGCGAGGAACAGGAGGGCTTGTTGAATCATTCACCCCAAGAGAATTCGGTGGACCGAATGAATCGAAAAGCACGAACCGCGACGGAAATCACAATCACTTGAGGACGGAAGGAAATGATGAACGAATGAGACCAGATGGATTTCCTAGTTTTATCCTGCTCGGCAACCACATTTATGATCGATCAATTCCTGATCCATATGATCCAAAGCTCCATTCATCTGGATCCATTCGAATCGAAGCTCCGACAGATCCCGACAGGTTTCAATTCATTAGCCTTGTAGCCTTATACGTTGCAAAGGACGGTGTGGCTGTCGAGAAGCGGTTACGTAGCGAAGAAGAAGGGAATTCACTTTTTAAATTTTTGTCGCTCGACAACGCTGATGAAAGGCAACGAAAAGAGTACTTATTTTACCGATGGAGAGTGTATGCCTTCGCTCAGGGCGACGCATTTTTCTCTTGGAGGACAGACCCGTTTGTCATGTTCCATCCAAATGGACGGTACTGGATACCTCCCCCATTAATAAACAATGCAACTGATCATGAGAGAGACCTCATTGGAGAAGGGCAGCAACGACAGAGACACGATTTCCAACCTCGAACCAAAACTCGCCAAATGGCAACTGGGAGACAGATTGAACGGGCTCGAATGTTTCGCAGAAAAGGTCTTGGTCTACATCGCGAAAACCCGTCCAATTTGGATCCAAAGGAACAAATAGAGTTTGATCTGCTGGTTCGAAAGAATCTCACACTCTCAAGAGAGCGAATCTGCCGTGCAATGGCTTTTTGCTTCGACAAATGTCTTGCTGCCAAACAAATTTCTGGACTTTTAAGGGACGCATTGTTGGATGAATCGACTTCGGTTACGATTGATATGAGAATCGCGAGACTATTTCTTCTGTCTGATGTTTTATTCAACTCGCAGCAGCCTGGGATACGGAATGCCTTCATGTATAGAACCACTATAGAGTCGATGGCCCCAGATATCTTCTCAGGCTTGGGAAAATACCGAGAAAGCAGTATTGGTCGAATGACGGTCAACAAACTCAGGAGAGCAGTTTCGGCTGTGCTTGGAGCGTGGACTGACTGGGGTGTTTACAATGCTGCATTCATGGACGAGCTCGAAGCACACTTCGAAGGCAGAGAAATTGAACGCCATAGCATGGTCAATGCTAACGCATGCCACGAAGAAGAAGAAGAAGAAGATAGAAAAATTGAAGGGAAAACGAACAATGGATCCCGGACGTCGGATTGCGACGCCGGCTTCATCAAAGAAGCATTTGGCTCCAGCATGACCAGCGACAGCAACAACAAGATTGGTGACGAGCACACGGTGGGTGAAAACGTTCCCTCTCGAGGGTATGCGAAGCCGTTGGTCTCTGTACTGGTCAGAGATTCCACAGAGGATCTCGATGGCGAGCCCATTGGCTCAGACGTGGAAGATATAGATGGAGAAGAAGTTCACAGCGAAGATATTGATGGCGAGGAATTTGATGATGATGAATTCCAGGCGCCATTTGAGGATGGCAATGACGTGCAAGATGATGTCGAATAGTGAGGTAACTGGTGACAATCTTTAAAAAGTCCTTGGAACTAAGGAGGAACTGGTCATCAAGTCACTTCTGAGATTTATCCCTACTTTTTCTACGATCCTGAGCTTTCTTCCTGCTCGTTTGAAATGCAATAAGCTTTTCCTTCATGTCATTCAAAACGAATTGGTGTCTTGCAAGTACAGCCTCGTCAGAAATGTCTTCATCGTCTGATGATTCATCAACACTCACAGTCAAAGTTGGGGGTGAACTGAGCTTTCGTACAACCGGTGCAAAGATGGTTCTCTCTTTCACTGATACCTTCTTGTTTTCCACCTCTTGCTTCTCTCTCAACGTGCCTTGAAGCTGCACTTGCTGAAATATTCCAGCGACATCTTTCCAAGGAATCTCTTTGGTGCTTTTACCGGACCATTTCACATCGTATTCAAGTTCAGATGGGATAGATGGTTGTTCATTTTGCATCAAGTTCTGTCGCGCAGAATTTTGGCCGCGAAGGCCTTTACCTCCTCTCCCTGAGATCCTCATAACAGCCGCACCTTGGGAGAGTGAGAGCGACCTTGTCTTCGTATCTTTATTGTGTCGACCGTATGGAGAATTGTCAACATCATCTGTTTTCCATTCCAAAGGTGGACAACTATGCTTTGGGTCATACAATGAAGTGCTTGTTGCTGCAGCGGAACCACTGCCTTGATGGACGAAGGCATCAGAAAAAGAACGCCGTCTTTGTGATGATCCCCGTGGAGTGGAAGACCCTGCTCTGGCCGTGGAGGATGAGGTGGAGGAAGCACCTTGGTCCATGTAGGGACCTGCAATAGGAGTGCCTCCCTTGATATTGTGTCGTTCTTGGAGTTTTTTCAAAGACTTCTGAATCATTGCTCGAGCATGAGCTCGTCTCATCATCTCATCTCCGGTCAAACTTTCCGTGAAACCAACATCTGGGCGGCAAGGGTCCTCCCAGGCGAATGACTCGTCGGTGAAGACGTCGTAAGGAATCATTGTAGAAACGTTGTATTTCTCATTCTGTACAACCTCGAAAAGAGACCCGTGACCTAAAGCCTCCCCAGCTCGAACCATTGCACTTACATATGAATGTGAGAAGCTAAATGACATTGTTGCTTTTCTTGAAATGATGCTTGCCAAAAGCGTGCGTTCTTGCGACTTGCAGTACAGCGCACACTTTCGTACCTCATCCAAATACGATATCCTGTCATGAAATGTTGGCAGCAGCCGGTCCTAGGATTGATTAGCGCATAGACTTGATGAGCTACAACAATCAAACATTCAAAAGAAGGAGCACACAACAAATCCATCTCAAACAGCTTACCACATCATCGTTTAAACAAAATGACATATTCAAGGCCATGCTAACACAGCGCGATGCAAGAATATCAACTTTTGCACCAGAAGCCCTCAAGTTCTCCAGATCAGAACCTTGAATGCCCTTACCCGGAATATTCTTGCTCTTGTGCAATATGATGGCAGAGACAAGAGAGTTTGGTGCTCGACTAGACAACTCTTGGGTGATCTGCTCTGAGAGGGCGGACACAGCTTTGTTCACAGCAGCATCAACAAACCATTTGCAATCTGGGTCTACATCAATTCGACCGCTCTTTGCAAAAGCCCTCTGGAAGAAATCCTCATTGTTACGCCAGAGCCAGATCATAATCACAGCTGCAATTACATCTCTGGACGATGGTGGAAGGCAACCAGCTCCCCCAGTCTTGAACAACGGATGATTCATGCGATCCTTTAGCCGATGCATTACCATCACTTTTGGAATTGGAACAGCGAAACCCACTGATATGATGTAATCAATGAGGCGATATCCTTCCTCTCCAGGCATTGCTACAAATGATTTAGACATAACCTCGTGGCATCTTCCTTCCATAACATTGGCTGCAACTTCTGCTGATATGTCATCAGGGGTAGGTGGAGCGAAAAACTTGAGCCCAGGTACTGCTTTGGTATTGTTAGCATCACTGGAGGTGCAGGAATCCATGAAATGTGGTACTGGATGTTCTGATGAACCTTTGACAGGTGTTGGTTGAGAATTTTTGCTTGATGTAGTTGTGGGACTGGGGCGATTTCGTTTATTCTGCACTTCTGGGTCTGACAGGAGGATTGGGGACTTGCGCTTCTTTCCTGTGTCATTGGAATCGGCTGGATCTTGTTCTTGTATGGCCACCATCTCATGCATATTTTCGGTTCCAGGAACAAGTTTTTCCAATTGTTTAGCGCTGCTTGGGCCACTTTCTTCAGAGGGGAGTGTTTCAGCTGGAGTTGACTGCATTGGGTTAGGGTTGGGCTGACCTGTTGTTCCTGTTTGCAATGACATTTGCTGCATTCCATTTTGAACCATGAATGCAGCTCCTGGGTGATTCAACATGTGAGTTGTCAGATGTGGATACCCTGTCGTAACATAGGGATGGGCTCCATTTGTGGTCCCTCCCATCATCACAACTGCTTGTTGTTGTCGTTGGGCTGCAGCTGCATGGGCCACAAAACTACAATGATCGCGTGCCATCAAGGCCCTGGTATGATCCTGAACCGTTAAAGGTACCATGGTGTGTCGATGTTGGTTCAAACCAAGGGCAGCTAGAGAATGTGAGGATGCAACAGCCGCAGCAGCTGATGACCAGTCATATGGTGCTTGCTGCGGATGAAGCCCTCCGATATAATCGGAAAGATCGCCAGCTGTGGGGTGACGTCTATTTGGGAGCATTGACACCCTCAGTTGATGTGCAAGCTGGAATGCGTTTGTTTGATGGTAGTGGTCTGGGAGAAGCTGTTGTTGTCCATTTCTCCCTTGAGAACCCCCGGTTGTGTTTGACATTATTGGGTTTTGAAGCAGGACTACAGGTTGCTGGGAACGATCGTCCCACAGGATATTTTGGTAGCCACCAGTGGATGTTGCCATTGATTGATTCTGCAGGCCAGCTCCGGACATGGTCGAGAGTGAGCCAGCGGCTAGAGAGGGTGGAAGAATAGAGATCTTTCCACTGCTACCTGTCTCCGGGAGGCTTGCTGCTTGTTGCGGCTCCTGTCCTTTTCCAGCAGTGGTTGCAACTTCACCACCTCCACCACGTAGGCAGACTGCTTCAATGCCTGGCCTCGCAGACATGACTGTTGAAAACAATGTACCACTTTCTTGGGAACTAGCATCAGAAGTTTTGTCTTTGTCCTGAATTTCACTGCTCAATGGAAGAGGGGTTGAGAACCGTGATTCCAGATCTCTCAGTCTTTCAAATGAATCAAACAAAGGACCAGATTCTACTACAATGCCATTCTCTTTCATTTTCACTTGGTCAAACAAAGAAGAAACTTGAATCTCCTGGTTGTGAGAAGTTTCCTTTGGGTAAGCTGCAACAGGTGACATTGTTACAAGGCCGACAGCTTTCATGACATTCAACACTAGTGTTGGATGCATAGAATCCCTCAAAATTGTCTGATTGGGCTCAGCAACAATCGCATTGCTATTAGAGAATCCACACAAAAACTCTATTTCAGTGATTCTTCTTTTCTTGCTAGGAGGACCAGATTCCTGAGCAGATATTTGTGGAAATGACTCATCAAATTGGCAGAGACTTCTTTGCATTGCCAATTTAGCCCGTGGGGTTGCTGCTTTGGACCTTGTTGGAAGAAAGATATGTCGTTGTTGCCTCTGTTCCTTCAAAGTTGGAATACTTGGAAGAGCAAAATGAGAAATGGCACCATCACCTACAGTGCTCCCGATTGCTTTGCGACGACCTCCAACTGAGTTTGGAAAGGGATGCTTGAATCGATGGGGGGTGTTTTTGTGGTATTGGATTGTGTGAGTAATCTGTGTCCCTACACAGCTTTCCATCATCGCCAATGTGGAAGCACTATACTTGGTATCATTCCTTAGTTCTTCGTGTATTGGGTTCAAGCTCAATAATGTGTTCATTGACATCGTTGCTTGTACACGTGCTTTGATGGCTTTGGCACTAGCTGCAGAGTGAACGGCAGATGATTTGGATGGATTTCCTGGCGTTACTATTTTTTTGGTTCCAGGTAGCTTGCCCATAACACTGTTTTGACTATCATTTGTCAAAGGAGAGGGTTTTAGAGACAATTGAGCGGATGATGTGGAAGTTGTGCCCTGTGGTACTGTCGGGGAACTGGACGTCTCTGGATGAGCAACTGATGGCCTTTTGTAGTAATGGCTGTCGAAGTGAAGGTGCGGAAGTGGCAATACATTGGAATTATCAGGCTGCTCCTCACTTTGTTTTCTTTCGCGCTTGGCTCTCAATGCCTGTCCTCTTCGGGCGCGTTCTAATATGGCTTCTCCGGCAGTTGCTGCGGCCGCGCTGATCCCTCGAACCCTCTGTCCAGTGGCTGGATCAATAGGCCCCCTTTCATTGTACATGCTCATATCAATATCAAAAGCATTCGACTCGGGCAGAACAATGAGACTCAGTCCAGAAGTGATATACATCAGTGCCTCACCACTCTCAGCGTTTGGAGCAGATGAAAAATTTGTTGTTGACTTGTCGTCTGATGAAGGATTATTGATTTCACTTTTTTCTACTGCATCAGTTTCGTTGGTGACCTTTTGCGAGTCCTTTTTCTCCAAGTCTTTCTCTGCCTTTGTGCGTTTCATTTCCGCTTGCAACTTTTTGTACATGCCCTTTGGATCTTGTTTCAACGTTTCTACAATCTCTTCCGTCTGTGGTGGCGGTTTGAGGCAGACCCGATATTTGCTGTACACTTGGTTCGTGAATGCAGCTCTCAGCTGTCGAGTCTGATCTAGAGCAATTCGCAGTCTCTTCCGAGCATCTTCCAACGACGTGTCGGAGTTAATAATGTATGGTGGATATCTATCGGAGAGGGGCGCACGTTGTCTTCGAATACTTTCCTCTCTTTCGCTAACCAGCGACGAATGTTGATCAGTGAATTCATTGGGTGCAGCAGAAGATTTATGCGAGCTCGCCGTCGAAGATGTTGGCTTTGGTTGTGACGCGACAACCGATCCAAGGCTTCTCCCAGGAGCATCTCGCGCTTCTACGCTTGACGGGTTGAGAATTTTGGACGTTGGAGGATTTTGTTGTGACGGAGCGTTTTTGTGGATGGCCGAAATTGGTGCATTGTAAGGATTGACTGTGAAAACCATGCTCGGCATTTGAGCCTTCCCGGAACCCATAGCACTATCATTTGAGGCCTTAATTGTTGGAACGGATGATTGCGACTTCGTTTGATCCGACTTTTTCGGTTCTCCACCACTTTGACTTGTGGCAGTTTTGGTAACAACGGGAACATTCGGTACGGTAGCTTTTGAGCTTTCACTCCGACCGGCTACAACGGTGCCCTTGGAGACGAGAGGACCCTTGGGTATATCTACGGTTACCCTATCATTTCCTGTATTGATCGTTGGTGAGCTTGTTATCACTTTCACGGAAACGCCAGCAGACGACGTGTAGTCTGTTGTTGTACTTGCCCCTTTTGAGGTAGCAGTTAAAACTCCTCCTCCATGATCGGCGTTACTGTCCATGACACTGACATCGGAATATGTCGTTGTTGTTGATGACGGTGGTGATCTCATATTATTTCGTATTTCTGACGTCTTTGGACAGTCGATGGCAAAAGCAGTCGTATCTGGACCTTTCGTCACCGTCTCCGTTGTTTTCCCGTTGATGACTGGCCTAGTGACAGTTTCACGCTCGGGTTCTTCCTCCGTCCCTGCGGCTTTGACAGCCGCTTCATTGGCTTCTGCCATTGATATTTCAAGAAAGAGGGTCTTTGTTATGGCATACGTCCTGTCTTGGAAGAGTAAATTGCTGCTGAAACAGAGCCATTTTAGGCATCCACAGATCGAAGGTCCGTCAGCACCCTACCGGCGTTTCCGCGTATATTCTCCGTACAATTTTTCCTGCGGTTTACTTAGTTGTTCGCGCATTCACTGTATAAAAGCATGGATGAAAAGAGAAAGGATCCTTGCTTTCATTTTCACGAGTGAAAAGTACTACGACTCTACTACCGTAGGTAGAGAGTACCGGTAGTACAATTCGTCCAAAGGAGAACGGAGATTTTTGCACAGTCTGGCTGTCACCAGGATCATGACTGTATCATACATGAGTCGTACCAGTCGTCGAGTCGAGTCTACCTGCTACCAGTACGGTAGGTAGGGTATACCTAATACCGGTACGGTACCGGTAGTCAAAAGTGTACGGTATGTACCGTAGTCTACGGTGCTGGTGTACCCGTAGTGATCGTATGAAGTATGAAAACCCAGTTCGAAATGATTACAATAAAATAACATTTTATTGACACAGTTCGAGGATTTTGGTATCTTGTTTGGAGATTGCACAATGGTCATGAACGTCTAATGGGAGATGCCTTGTCCCAATTATTTTATTGTAAGAATAAATTTGAATTGTGACGTTTGAACAAAAACAAAAAAGAGGGGATTCAACGTGATGGACTGGGTGCTTTACTATGACATTCTTTGCTTCTTACTCGCACTCGTCGATTTTCTTTCTGCCTCCCTCTTCTTTTGAGCATCATATGCTTGCTTCATTCGATTCATATTTTCTTTGGAAACTTCCAAGTGATCTACGATTGGCTTGGGGTATTCCTTACCGAGGTTGACACCAGCTTTTTCAAGAACTCCACTTGGAGCCTCCCAAGGACAGTAGATGTATTTACTCGGAACATTTCTGAGCTCGGGAACAAACTTTCGAATGTAGTTGCCATTCGGATCGTTCTTCATTTGGAAGGTAATCGGAGAATAGCACCTGAAGTATTGATAGAAGAAGCCACTGCAAGAAAGCCATAGCCAATTGAAGCCATTTAGTGCATAATCAGCGTCCAGTAGCTCCGCCTCAAAATGCTTTGCTCCCTCTTCCCAGGATTGCCACAAATCACCACGAGTCAAAAAGCACGCGACTGCATGCCTTCCCAAATGATGAATCCAGCCCTCCTGACGCAGCTGCCTCATAGTTGCATCAATCCAAGGAAATCCTGTCTGCCCCTTCTTCCAAGCTTCCAGTAGTTGTGGATCATCGTCCCAAGGAACGTTTCGACAATATTTGTTCCCTTCGATCTTATTCCAACATCCCGGGCTTTCTCTGTTGGCGTCGTGAGCCATGAGATTGTTAAAGTCGCGCCACAACATTTGTCCATGCAACGAAACGGGGGGCTTGGAACGTCCGTTAGTGGTGGCTTTCGAGATGGCTTCATCCAATGCTGTCCAAACTTCGCGAGGTGACAGACATCCCCAAGATAAATAAGGTGAAAGAGCTGTCGTGGAAGGCTTGATCGATGTACAGCTCGTTTGGGGCTTTTCAAACGTTGCCACCCAATTGGAGTCCTTTAATGACTCTTTCAGAGCTTTTCTAGCAATGCTTTCTCCTCCGCGAACCGCTGGAGTCAAGTTTCTACAGTCGTTAGCTCCCCATACATATTCCACCTGATCTTTAGGAATTCCTCGAGGCCACGGCAGATCCGTCGGACGCTTGGGTGGTACAAATTCTCCATCATACAAGTTTTCTTCCTTCATGTCTGGAAAATCATCCTTTGTGGGAGCAGGCAGGACCTTTTTCATGGCTGGCATACTGTTGAACAGTTTTTGAAAGGAACCCATACTGTTGGCAATCGCCTTCCCTCCGGCTGTCCCTTTCTTCATGTAGTCTTTCAAAGGATAGAGAGTCTCGCTACAAGCGGTGAAGAGATTCACATTCATTGCTTGCGCCTTTTGAACAATCATTTCGTCTCGTTTCGCGGCATAAGGTTCTCCCGTTTCGTCTTCTTCAAAGCTCAAGTGGGTTACACCCCATTCCTCGAACTTGGCGGGTAAAACTATGGTGGGATCTCCTTCCAGCACATACAAACGCGACCCCAACTTTTTCAAGCTCGAATCGAGATCTTGTAGACATTCAATCATGAAATTGGCCCTAAGTGGCGAGCATCGTAAAAGCTGATACGCGTTGCCATCCAGGACGTACACAGGGAAGAATTTTTGTGGTGACTGTTCTAACGCTGATTTTAAAGCGGGGTTATCATGGAGGCGTAGACCCTTTCGGAACCAGTGCATGGCAACTACGGTGGGCGTATTTTTGCTCATGGTCGATGGAGCTGATCGATTCGTTGTGAGAGCAGTGACAAAAGTTCCAGAGAAGCTCAATGACGGTGATGAGCTGCAGAACAACGACAAGACAAGAGTAGCGAAAAAGAGGCAGAACCTGGGCTCTTGACATACGGTTGCAAGCAACTGTATCATGCAACCTCTTTTGATTTGAGATTGAGCACTTCCGGTCGGAAGAATACCAGTTCAGTAGAACGTATGCGGTACACCTCCCTTTGTGAGACTATTACTTCGGATCGGAATGATGATTGTTGACTGTGGTGATGATGACTGTGAATATAATATGGATCAAGTTTCTTTTTCTCAAATTGATTCATTCTTCTTCGGTCGACTCACATCATTCGCTTTTCAAGAGAGATGAATGACGTCAACTCTTTGTGTGGTAACTTATGTATCCCCTGGCGCGAGGTGGCCAAATCATACTACCGTGCGTGCTATCCTAGGGTACAGGAGTGCAGTAGCGAGTACGACGTACGAGAGTACCGGTACCGTAGTCTTCGGAGTGCCATTGTTAGCATTACTAACGTAAAAGCTACCGTAGAATCGTTTTCGTTAGTTTCGGATAAGACATTTTGTAGTAGTTACATGGGTGCGATTTACATAATCTTCCTCAATTCCATCATGCGATACGAATAATGCCCATTCGTATCAGTTAAACTTTGTTGCTTCAACCGTTCCATTCGAGGGCCCCTACTACAAGTAGGGCTCTTCTTTTAGACTTTCACTTTCTCGGCAATTTCTTCGTCAAAAGCAGTACTACGTTCCCGTGACAACCCTTTTCAACTTTCTGTATCTTGTGGTTGGTGTTGGACCTCGATTTCGCCTTGCCGATCAGCCACGATTTTGTTCAACTCTTTCCGTGCGTAGTAAGAAGTCAACCCAACAGCGATGACTCCAAAAATCAATCCAACAACAATCACAACGATTGTGACAGTCAAATTGTCTCCACCAGAAGCACTATCGGCGAGGCTACCTGTTGATGCTCCCAAGAACACATACAACAAGGTCCCAGGGATGATAGCGAACATAGCCAGGACGTAGCTCCGAAAGGATATGGCAGTCACTGCTGCGACGTAGTTGATGGCATTGAATGGAATGATGGGGGACAATCGCAGTAGTACCATGATGCGCAGGCCCTTTTCGGCCAAAGCTTTGTCCAGAGCTTCGAATACACTGTATTTCTTGGAAAGTTTTCCAACAGAATCACGGAACAAATATCGCCCCAAAAGAAACGGGACAATGGCACCGCCGGATGCTCCAATAAAGACAGAAATCGTCCCTAGGAGGATCCCAACACCCAAAGAGCCAAAACTTGCGCTGAAGACGAACCCAGCGCCCAACGTAAGGATAGATCCTGGGATGAATATGATCGTAGCAACGAAATAGACAAGGATGAAGGCAACAACGCCGGCTCCTGGGTTCTCTTCGATCCATTGCAAGAATGTTGTGATACCTGCGCGGACGTATTTGTTGGTTTGGGAATCCACAATAACAAAAGTGATAAATCCAGCCAAAACAGCTGCGACGGCAATCTTAGTCCAACATGAATGGCGCCTTTCCCGAACCTCTTCTTCTGTGACTTCGAGAGGACGTTCCAATTGTTCTGGTGATCTTGTTATGCTATTCACTATTGGTTCAGGTAGAATATTTGTGGATTCTCTCCTGGCTAGAGTGGTCGACGAGATGATGCTCGTTTGAGAAGTATCTAGCTCGTCATATTTCGTTGGCATTTGTTCCTTCATCATGCTTGAAGAGTGCTGCTTGTGTTGTGCGCAAAATCACCGGCAGCACAAATAGAAATCTGGTTGGTTACTTTGTGAGAGGTTTATCGTGTCGATTTTCGTCGACCTCACAAGGTACTTCGGTGCTATCTTGGATTCCCCTTTGCTCATTTGATCATTTGATGATGATTACTATTGACTGTGAAGCTTTTTCTTTTTTTCTTACTGGTATCTATCCAAACTGCACAAGCAACATTTGATGATGATTTTTTGTTGTCGTCAAGAAGGGAAAGGTTCGTCTTTTTTTTTTACATTTTAATATGTTAGCAATAATATTCTTCCAGTCGATGTGGTCAATCAGACAAAGTCATGATTGACTGATTGACTGTGACAGTGAACTGCCTACAATACGTCGTAAGTATTACAGTACGATAGTACTACGGTATGTACCATAACGACGTACGAAGAGTGCTCCAGTATCATACTAGTCGTACCTCCAAGCAGAGGTTCCGTCCTACGATGGGAGTGTAATGTTCGGAGCACGACGTACGGAGTAGTATGTCTGGAGTCGGGACCATGGGAATTGATTGGCAGCTGGAAACGCCGCGAAGATGATGAAATAATAATGCATTCACACGTCGTGTGACTAGTATACAAGCGGAACTGTCCTGTTCTCCTGTTGGCAAGTGTTGTTCCCTTCTTCCACACAACATCCATCCACCATCTTGTCTCGAAGTCCCAAACGATCTTCTGTTCCGAACGTTGTTTCATCGGCTGAAAACTCACGGATATTTCTCAAGATTGGTGGTGTCCGGAATCTCTCCAGCTAGACAAAATCGTGACGTTTGAAAGGTTTTGGAACAATCACAACAAATCTTTGTCTGGCTGTATCCACGAGGATTATTCAAATCGAGATTTACTACTACAATCTTTGGTCGAGTTTTTCTTCGTTCAGAAAAGTTTTGGAGTTTTTCTGCCATGTCGGATCCATCCCCACCAAACAATGGAAATTTGAACTCATGGAGTATCCCCAAGAAGTCATCTAGTACTGCACCGATGGAGTCATCCGGAGGTTTGTCCATGGACACAGTCGTTCCACGAAAATCGACCTTCAATAATTCCGTCAGAGGTCATTCTCCCCTATCGATGCAACAGAGCATTCCAAAAAAGAATCCTGGACACCCTGGTGGCGGGTTGACCGGCTCAATCCCAAGGAAAAATCAAACTGGATCGTTTTCGGGACTGAAACCATCGCTACAGCATGGACCTGGGGGTTCACATCTTCCTTCTTTGGGCAGTGCCATCCCGAGACGGAACAGCCATCGCACCAACGATTATCCGAACCCAGAAGACCGTACAGCGAGTGGGCAGCAACCTCTTTCTCCTGCCAGCCGCGACTACAACATTCTGTCGGTCAGCCCATTTCGCATCCGTATTGACCTAAAGGGAGTAGATCTTACGAGCGGGGGGATCACACAATCCAAGACCAAGCCATCGGAAAGAGCTCCGGGTGGTCGTCCCAGAGCCAGAGATCGACCTGACTACCATGAATCGGAGGATTTAGACTCGGAGGAAGATATTTTGGTAGATTCAAGTGACGACGAAGACCATGATTATGGAAGGTCGAAGAAAAAACGGTCAACTAGTACCAAAAAAATAAAAATCAAGAAGGGACGTAAGTCTCCGATGGACTCATCCGACGACGTTGAAGTGGACGCTCCATCATCAATGTCGGCGACCATCAAGGCACAACTCGTCGTAGGTCCATCAGTGGATAACATTGACGCCATTCCATCAACAGCCTTTTTGGATCTGGGCAACACTTCTGTCGAGTCCCCCCCGCCAGGAACTTTGTCAACTCTATGGTATTCCAGAGAAGTTTTCGTCAACGTCTACGTTGTTGAGAAGATTCTAGCATGGAAAACCCGCCACGTCACACAATTGGAATGGGTGCCTGAAAGCTATACAGCCGAAACAAAGCCGATGTCTCCACCGTTCATTGACCCAGCAGAGGCGGCGAAGTATTCCAACAGGGCACTTGCTAATCCATTGATTTGGAGAGATCCTAGTAAAAGAATGGAAGTATCTCGTTTGAATCACCAGGACTGTCCAATTGTCATGACCATGGCCGCACACGCCCAACTCAGAGAGGACCAGGAGCATCGAGCAGAACCTGGCACAGAGATACGGAAGGAACAACAGTCTACAGTTCCCATGGAGATTGAAAATCATGTGCAGCAAGATAGCGATTTGCCAATTCCTGGCCAATCGACGGTCGCCGCAGATGGTTCGTCCGTGTATCCACCAACAATCCAACCGAAATACCCAGTCTCGGTTGCCTCATCAACAACTCCAATATTCAGAGTCAAGCAAGTCTCGCCTGATACTGAAGTCGAACGCGAAGAAGTGTACTTAGTAAAATGGCGAGGAAAATCTTACTTGCACGTCAGTTGGGAGCGAGGATCGGACATTATTCGATACGACCAATCAAACAGTACCGCGAGGAATAAAATCCAACGTTTCGTTCAGTCGCAAGAGATTGCTTTTGGGCTAAATTGGAAGAAGGTGCTAGAAGAAGAGCGATCTGCTGGAACAAACATCCACATTCATGGGGACACAGGTAAAGAGATTGATGATGGAACGTCGGAAGCAGGAGATGAAGAATATTATCCTCCAGCTGTGACTGAAGTTGAAAGAATCTTAGCTTGCGATGAATCAGAAATGGATTTATCGCTCTATGCAAAGCAGCGTGCACTAAATATCTTGGACGAGCAGGCTAAAGTCCAAGAAAAAGAGAGCGGAACAATTAAGAGGTGGAATTCTAAAGAAGGCCTTGACGATCTTTTGTCCGAGAGGCCCTGGGATCCAGAAGACAACGTTCGTTTTGTAGTAAAATGGAAAGGTCTGCCGTTCGCCGATCTGACATGGGAGTATTGGCGGGATATCAAAAGAGATGCCGTGGACGAAGCCGAAGATTTCTGGATGCGACAGCAACCACCATCAGAGGAAGTCATTGCCGAAAGCTCCCGGCCCCACCCGCACATGCAATTCTTCAAAAAAATTCAAGAGTCTCCCATCTTTGGGCTCTCAAAGCGAAAGAGAGACATCGCAAAGGTCGTTGACGGCAAAAATGTCCCCATTGAGGAAGAAGCAGAAAGAGAGGGATTTCGACTTCGAAATTATCAGTTGGAAGGGGTGAATTGGCTGCTTTTCAATTGGTGGAACAAGCGATCGTGTATTCTGGCTGATGAAATGGGTTTGGTAAGAGTGAACAAAAATGTCAATCCACAACGCTGCGGATCACATTCTAACATTGCCACGATTTTACTCCTGACGATAGGGAAAAACCATCCAGTCCGTTGGTTTTTTAAAGGTTCTGCAGGATTTGCCGGCGACAAAAATCCGAGGCCCATTTCTAATTGTTGCCCCACTCTCTTTGATTGGCCAATGGCAGTCTGAGGCAAGGACATGGGCTCCTGACCTTAACGTTGTGTTGTATCATGGGCGTGCTGATGCCCGAGACTTTCTAATCAAGCAAGATTTCTTTTTTACTGACCAATTTGTGTCACCAGCTCGAGCAAAAAAGTTGAGAAAGCAACATGTGACCAAGTTCCACATTTTAATTACCACATATGAAGTTGTCATGAAAGATATTGACGTCTTTAAGAAAATCAGGTGGAGGGCTTTAATCGTGGATGAAGCCCACCGCTTGAAGAACCCTAAGGCAAAGCTGTTCGAGGAGCTCTCTTCTGTCCCAAGAGACCATTGTGTGCTCCTCACTGGAACACCCCTGGCAAATGCAACAGAGGAGCTATGGGCACTTTTACATTTTGCAAATCCAGTTTCATTTGCTTCCAAAGAAGAGTTTCTGGAAAAATTTGGGCAATTGACAGATGCCAATCAGGTTAATGAGCTCCATGCCGTTTTGAAGCCTTACCTTCTTCGCCGAGTTAAGGAAGATGTGGAGAAATCCCTTCCCCCAAAAGAGGAAATAATTTTGGAAGTGACTCTAACTCCCATCCAGAAGAAGTTTTACAAGGCAATTTACGAGCGCAATACCTCCTTCTTGTTTAAAGGTGCTAAGCCAAGCAATTCTCCAAGCTTGATGAATGTCATGATGGAACTCCGAAAATGCTGTAACCACCCTTTCCTAATTCGTGGCGCAGAAGAGCGCATTCTTGCAGATGCCACAGAGCAAGCCATTGCTTCTCATGCAAAAGGTACAAGCCCAGCAATCGATCAATACAAGATTTTTGCAGAGCAACTTGTCAAATCGTCTGGGAAGATGGTCCTTCTCAATAAGGTGCGTGGACGGCTTTGAATGTAGAAATATGTGACAGCAACAAGTACTCACGATTGCTTTCTTGGATCACAGCTTCTTCCCAAGCTCTATGCCAATGGCCACAAAGTTCTGATCTTTAGCCAGATGGTACGAGCTCTTGATCTTATGGAAGAACTCCTTAAAATCAATCGATACAAGTACGAACGATTGGATGGATCTACTTCATCTGCTTCAAGAGCTGCAGCTGTGGAAAGATTCATTCGGAAGTCATGCCAACGTTTTGTCATGCTACTGAGTACTAGAGTGAGTTTCAACATTGACTTTTGAATTAAACGGACCTGTATGCAAAGTTCTGACCTTCTTGTTTCTCCTAAATAACCAACTTATTTGCAGGCTGGAGGACTAGGTATGTAGAGCAACTACTTTAGCGGTAGGCGATACCTTTGTTTTTTTCTTGTTGTCTTTAAACTGACCTTGTAACCCTTAAATCACCCAGGCTTGAACCTGACAGCTGCAGATGTCATAATTATTGCAGATAGTGATTGGAATCCACAAAATGATCTACAAGCAATGGCAAGGGCTCATAGAATTGGGCAGACTAGAGCTGTAAGGGTGTACAGGCTTCTGACCGCCAAGACATATGAGATGCACATGTTCCACAGCGCTAGCATGAAGCTTGGTTTGGAAAGAGCTGTTCTTTCTCAACAAAGAGAACAAGGGAACGATGGCGATGGAGGCAAAACTAAAAGCAAAAAAGAGAAAGAAGCACAAGCAAAGGAGATAGATGAGTTGCTCAAGAAGGGGGCGTATGATGTTTTCAGGGATGACAATGATGAGGAAGCGAAAAAGTTCATGGAAACTGACATCGACCAGCTCATGGAAAGCTCAGCTAAAACTGTCACCTATGGGAAACAGGAGAGCAACCTCAGTAGTGGCCTAGGGTCTTTCAGCAAAGCTAGTTTCGTAACAGACACTGGTGATGGAGAAAAAGACGTTGATTTGGACGATCCCGACTTTTGGTCGAAGGCAGTAGGATTGGACAAACCTGTCGAGATTCCTGAAGAAATCAGCCAGATGATTGATGACGGTGTCAAGAGGTCTCGAAAGCAAGTACAGCAATTCGATCCATATGCAGAATGGGTTGAGGAGGAAGACAAGAGGCAGGCGGAAATCGAACGAAAGATGCAAGCCGAAAAAGAGGAGAAACAAAGGATAAAGGCCGAGAAGAAACGATTGAAGGAGAAAAAACGAAAGGATCGCGGCGAGAGAGATGGTGACTTTTCACTTGAATATCCCTCGAAAAAGATGACCGACAACGCTTCAGAAACCAACTTTTCCACAAGCAGAACAGGGCTTGATAGCGATGATTTGATTCAAGAATCATTCAAAAGTAGCAAGGGCTCTAATAGGAAACGGGCGATTCTACAGTTAGAGCAAAGGGACCCTGCGATCGAGCAGCTCAGACAAGCTTGGGATATCTCGCATCGAAACCGAGCGGTAGCGGCGTGTCTCAGGTTTGGGTTGTCGAGACTGAGCAAGATTCGCCACGAGTCTGGTCTCCAAAGTTTACCAATTCATGACGTTGAAGTTTTTTGTCGTTCATGTACGTTTCTTTTTGTCTGTGACGGGGTATCATGTTGCTGTGGTAGCTAACGATTGTCGTTCTACAGATATTTTCCAACAATCTTTGCAAGCTGCTGTACTTTTCATGGAGATTTTACACAGCGGCGACGAAAAACTGTCGGATGAGGCTTTAAAAAAGTTTCTGGGCGAATGCATTGGGCATGCGAGTGCGAAGGAGATTGAGTTCCTCTCAGAGTGTCTTGGCGAAGGAATTAGATATTTTTGGGAAGTCGAGAACAACAGGCGTTTCCTCCGCATGCCACAAATATTTGCAGAAGCGTCTTACATGGCAGATCTGCGGAGAGGGCATGCATTGAGAGCTTTGAGGAGGATTCATATGGTGTGTAGAGTTGAGAGAGTTGTTTCAGACTGCGTCGCAGATACTATGGATGGTAGGTTAAATCCGAGGAAGCAATAATTGGTTTTGGTTCCACTTCTATATCTCACAGCCCAATTGTTTCCGACAGAACTTGGTTATGAACAGCTAGCCCAAAGAGGGTGTCAGACAAGCATCATATCTTCGTTAAGTCTTGATTTGACATCAAGGTTGGTGTCAATGGAAGAGCTGTTCTTGTCCTTGAACACTCGGATAAGATCATTGAAGCACAATCCTCCGTCGGTATGGTGGGATCGAAATTGCGACATTGGACTCATCCTTGGTACATTCATCCACGGCCTTGGAAATTACGAGTCAATGTTGAACGATGAAGCTCTCCCCTTTGCACAAAAGCTGAAAAATTATGTCACGGCAGACTGTCTGAGTTGTGATGCTCACAGACGTTTTGTGAGTGCTGGATCCGCTGCAAAAGGTGTGTGTGACGCCGCTCTTGAAGCTTCAAAGTTGAAAGCACAGAAAGAAGTTCAAAAGGCTGTAGCTGCTGCTGCAGCCGCTTCCACCGAGCGAGAAAAGGATGCCGCGAAGCTTCGAGACGGGATTGCTGATGATGAATTGATCTATAACATGAGCGAGCAGAAAATCGATAATCTGTATGAGATCGAGGGAGGACGAGATTCTCATTTCATAACATTACCACGACTTCGGAGCAGCCTCATCTCAACTTTACGCGGTATGGCTATGCCAACTGATGATCTCTCCTCTGATTTTGGTGGCGACCAACAAGGATCCGGGGAGTTGAAAATCCGACGAAGACTTAGTTCTCGTTTATCTTTATCGATGCCGGATGCGCGGATCCTGAACTTCAGACTAGGGCTGTTACTATCATCGATCGACAAAGAGTACTACGGCGAGGATGATTCTGGGGAAAGTGACAAATACGCTTGGACCCCAAAGATCTGGCCTTCGTCAGAGGAAGTGTCTAGATTCTGGAAGATGCGAGAATTGCGTCCATTTAGAGATGAAACGGCAGAGCTGGCGGCAGAGTATGCCGGGATCGGCATGGCCGGAACGCAATGTGGAGCAACTCACAGAACCATTGACGACAGATCCGATTTCAGCATCGCTGCTGCTAGCGCTGATTTGTATCAAGTTGCCCAAGGGCCGGACTCTGCGAGGTATCTAAGGGCTTTGGGAGTCCCCATGTCATTTGGAAGATTCGCGCTTCTTGGTCTACTTCAAGCGGAGGAACATTGCCTGTTCACCATGCTGAACAATGAAAAAAGGAAGTATTTTGGACATGAGAACCCATCAGCCGATCCTTCTGAAGGAAAAGATATATTTGACGGGAAGGATTTGTCTCTTGATAGCACCCCCGCAAAAGTGGGTTCACCATTCGTGTCCAATGAAGTCCAAGTTTCTCGGTCAGTGTACGAAGAGGAACAGGCTTTGAACAATGCTGACAACAAGAAAGTACAAGAAACCATTGCGAAGCCTCTTCCCGATGTAATTCACGAAAGCAAGGGCGGAATAATGCCCGATGCTTTTCGGGCGAGCGCCGAGTTGCGAGCGGGCATTTGCATTCTCGTCTGCTACTTTGGTTTTCCGACGGCCAGAACTGATGGAATATCTGTCAACAAATCGTTTTGGACCGCCAACCTCCGGGAGCAAGCGAGACATGAAAATGCGCAATCAAGACACCTCTTCAATCCTAGTCGCTTCCGATCTCTGCTGGCAGATCAATGCAGCGGAATGGAGATTCCTGAGTGGGATATGATTGTCGAGTATGTTCAAAACGCGCTCTTGCCTCATTGCCTGAAATTGTGCATTTACGGGAATGGATCTTCAACAACAGATGCACGCGGAAGCAAAGGAAAGTATGAAACATTTGATGGGTCCAGTCGGTACATCGAGCCGACCGACAAGCTACAGAGTCCGTTGCCCGATCCATGTCTGCTGACGAAAGAACAGTCGATCGAAGCTGTAGGAATGGCATGTGCAATATTGCGCAGAAACCGCCTTATGCAAAGCATTGTCAACATTGCCTGTGGGGACGTACAGTTTGATGAGTTGATTAGGATTTCAAAATCCCCCGTCTTTCGACAATCTATGGACGGCCTCCCTGTTTGGTGGTGTCCGTGGATTCACGATATTGCTCTCCTTGCTCACGCGAGTACGCGAGGGTTGTTCGCAATTCTTCAAGATCGCAAGAGGGATCATATGGTCGACGGGACACCGCTCTCGTCGCAAGCAATATCGCAACACATTCAATCTACCTTCTTCGCTGATGATACGACGATTCCGAAAATTGTGACCGCAAAATCATCAGCCGACGAGAAGGTTGCATGGGCGGCAATGTGTGCGGAAGAGTTTCCATCTATGAATGTCATTGAGCGTCGTTTGTCTTTCCTATGTGCTCTCGCGACCGAAAACCTTGATGGAGACAAGAGATTTGAGAATCTCCCGATGTACGATCATGGGGCATGGCCTCGTAATTAGTAGTTAGACTGCCCACAGTACGGTACCTCTCTATGGTAGAGACTCTACCGTAGAGAGAGAGACTACCGGTTCTACGTTTTACTCGTACCTAGCTAGTTCCTCAAAGTATATTATTCTAGTAGGTACTGTATTGCCCTCCCGTACTTTACACGTGATAGAGTACGACAGTGATTCAATCGTCAGCCCGTCGCTACAAAGCTTCAGCCCCATTTATGCGTACCCAGTATCGCGAAACGGCACCATGCAAGTTCTCTGTAAACACTCATCTCTATGATACAGCAATTATTAACTGTAAAGTTTGTACATTGAGTCTTTTGTTACATTGTTTCGAGTTTCGTTTCCAACATGTCAGGAAAATTTTTGCAAGGAGTAGTTTCGCGAGGCCTCCGAGAGGCTGGATCGAAACTGAGAGAAGAAGCAGGGGTTGTGGAGGTGGGTGTTTTCATGTTTCGATCGATTCAAGTGTTGTATCGGAATCTGTACTTGTTGCCCTCCTTTATTATGGAGCTTGTTTGTACATGAAAGATCAATTTATTACTCACAATATTCTTTCTTCCATAGATTATCTCTCGACATCGACCAAAGATGACCTTTCTTGGTAAAACACCATTCGTCACCAACGATACTTTCATCGCTCCTTCGGCGTCTGTAATTGGAGAAGTCACCAATTGGGATCAATCTAGTGTGTGGTACGGTGCCGTTGTCCGTGCGGACTCTTCTCATCCCATTACAATCGGATTTACGTCAAGTGTGGGTGAAGGATCTGTGGTGATGACGTTGAAAAAGAACGAAACGTTGAAGACAGGATTCCCTCCCGTCTGCAATATCGGCCACTACGTTACGATCGGCGGAGGTTGCGTCTTGAAGTCCTGCCGAATCGATGATTTAGTCGTCGTCGGAGAAAAATGCACCATATTGGAAGGTGCTATCGTAGAAGCCAATGTCATGCTGGAGCCAGGTACTGTCGTTCCTCCCTATGCTCGCATTCCATCCGGTCAAAAGTGGAGTGGCAACCCTGCTACCTTTGTTGCCAATTTGACTGCTGACGAACTTGAGGATATCAAGAAGATTTCACTGGAGACGCACCAAAAAGCCAAAGAGCACTTGTTGGAATTTTTGCCGGTCGGAAATACCTACATCCACCTTGAGGATATTGAGAAAAAGGCAGCCTAGAAATGACTACCGCGACCGTTGGACGTGCCGTGTAACAAATTACGAAGTAATAAATCGCAATTCCGTTAGATAGTTCCTGCTGTGCTTTCAAAGTTTCTAGCTAGATAGGGCGCTGCCAAAACTATGGACCACAGACGACAGACGTGGCGAACAATTCATTTCAGAAAGACTCTCTGTCTCCTTCCGATCGGAAAGCCATTTCGTCCACTCAGCTTCAGTGAAATCTCCACCGACGACATGGCTAACATTTTTACTGCTCAACCCAAATGGTTTCAGACTGTCCACGATTTTGTAATCGGTTCCAAAATGTACCACCATTCGCAATCTAAGTTCCTAGTGGCATAATTATGATCATACAGGAGGAGGCAGCCAGAAGGGTAAGAAGAGTTGGCGTTCATAACTCCTTGACGCTTCCAGACGTAGATTATCTCCCGACGCTCACCTTGGCAGCAATATGCTTCTTCACTGGCAAGACTAACGACATGACACCATTTTCACTGCCGGCTAATAAGTGATACGCTTTGGTTTTTGTCGGCATGCACTCAACCATGAGAACGGAGGCTTGTTTGAAGAAGAGTCGATCAAAGTTTTTGTAGAGGTCGTATCCTTTCATGTTGTTCAAACAAACAAATCCATGCTTTTGGGCGTGCACATCTTCCGATATAACTTGAATCATGTAGAACATACATCGAAGCTTCAAAAAAAAAAACGACAAAGAATATGATGAAGCAGTTGAGAGATCCATTCATGGTTAGCATTTCGCAACTTTAATGGTGTCATCCAAAAGAAACAGTGACTTAAACCTACCGCAATATCACGATCCACTTGTGGTGCAACGATTTTGATTCGATCAAAAAACAAGACCTTTCGTCCATGGGCATCCTCTGGAAGAATGCTGTAAATAGCCAAGGACTCGATCACATGGGCATCATCTTTCATGGCGGCATGCAAGGTCATTGGCAAAAACGCACGGTCGTCGCCGAATATCTTTCGCCTCATTTTCCAATACAATTGAATCCTCTTAGCGGCGGCAATCACATCATATCGTTCGCAACGCAAAAATTTGACGGGATCAGATTCTGTCTGGACGACGTCAGGCGCCGTCTCCATGGCCTTGTTGTAATCCTTCAAGAGATTCGGTGTCATCTCTGAGAGAGCTTGTTCCAACTCTTGCAGCTTGGTTGTCAAGAAACCGTCGTTTTGTTCAACATCGTAAAGTGCTTTGGTCCAACCGCAACCACTACCACCATAGAGATCCTCCTGTACTTCCGCTTTTTGTTCCTTTGACAAATTTTCTCGTTCCAAGGCTTCTTCTTCGGGTGTGATGAGCGGAGCCGTGAAGGAAAATACAGGCATCGTTTCCAATGGGGACACGAACCAAAGCAAGTTAAGTTAAGTTCAACAGTTGTATAAAAAGTTGCTAAACATCTGTGCAGTAATACGATTACCTACTACGGTAGTACGTATTATTCAGGCTTCAGGACGTGATTTTGTTTTTTATACAGTGTCATCAGGCCTCATCAGACTCCGAAGTAGGATGAAGTTGTCTACGTCAATTATTATTGTTTTATGTTTTCTCGTGTGTTTTGAAGGAGGGAAATAGATCCGTGTACTGCAGCACGATCCGAATCGCTACGTAGTATCATACGGAGTATAAATAGTATTATACGAAGAATTTAATAGCAATTAACTGTGAATAAAACATCGGGAAAAAAGGCTCTAACCTCATGTTTATGTTGGATGGAGGAAAGGAAGGAAGAAAGAAAGGGGGAAAAAAAGGAAAAAGAAGAAGAAAAAATGAACATACAGTTAGTTGCTTTTCGAACAGAACCATTCAGTCAATCACAACAAAAAAAATTTAGTTTATTTTTGGATTCCAGTCATTTCCTTTGACATGTACCTCTTGGCCATCTTCCCGGGCAATTTTTTGCAGAGTTACGAACTTCTGGATCAGAAGAGTCTCTGCAATAAACACAAGTCGGCGGTTGCCGGGTTCTCTTGCCCTTTCCTATTGTTCGCCTCTTCTCTCTGTGGAGATCAGGAATAAATCCTGTCATCGCTGCTATGGTCTCCCCAGCAACTGTAATCGGCAATGCATCTGCAGGTCTCTTACGATTGACCGGGAGTGGAAGTGGCATAGCTGCCGGAAAGTTGGGTGCTTGCAAGTTACGCCGCATATAGGTTGCAAACATTGCCATTTGATTTCGAAGCATTAATTCTTGAAGACTCAAGCTGACCATATTGCTGTTTCCAACAGCATTTCTTAGTTGTGCTGGTGGTCGAACCTCCACATGATCCCGCCACATTCAATTTCAGGGATCCAAACTCTGATGTCCCGTAAATAGTAAGGGTTCAAAGTACCCACATGTGCCAGGTCAGTGAACTTTCTCCACTCTGGGAAAGATTCAGCCCTTATCCAAAAGCCGTAGCGTTTCAGATACATTGTAAGATCTGGAGGAGTAGCAGCTCTTCTCTTGGTCCGCGTCAGTTCTTCTCGAAGGCGTGCAAGAATCGCTTGCATTACAAGTTTCATCATGCTTGGTCCATCTCTTGTACCACTAGCTCGGCTTCGTACATCATCATCAACATCATCATCATCCAAATCTTCCGCTTCGTCATCAAAGTCAGACACGATAGGGGCAAGCTCAATCCCACCTTCCCACTCTACAAATTCCACCACAGGCGGTGGTTTGGGAGGAGGCTCTTTTAGCTTGATTATTTCAGGTGGCATTTCATCCTCCATGGCATTGTCCGTAAACTGATGTGCATCGTCACGATCAAAGACACTGCTTTTACCTTCTCTGGCATCAACCGCAACTTGGTTAACTGGAAGAATTTCAGCAGCTGAATGATGTTCACAATCGCTTGTGTTGTCGTCAGCAGATAAGCACAACGAATTGGACGATTCTGGTAAACGAAAAAAACGAGCAAATGATGAAAATAGGGAGGAGCTGATCTCACATAACGTCTGGTTTCTATCACTTACGTCGTAACGACAGAGAAGGCCTCCCCACTACTTAAAGTTTGGCTGCTGGGGACAGGTCTTTAATTGGCTTTCCATTTCACATAACGACTGTTGATAGACTTTTCAAACGAGGCTTTAAGTATCTGAGTTCGGCAGACAACCATCCTTATGTGATCAATCAAATTCACAGTCAGATAAGGACCGACTCTACTAGACTTTTCAAAGGACAATGTAGGTAGTCCATTTTGAAAGCCGACAGTTTCATGAGCTGAGAGCCGGAAAAAACAAGAACCATGATGACGACAGGAAAGAGACCGGTTATTGTGTTCGACGTAATACGCAGTAATAAGTGCCAATACCACTACAGGTAGGTAGACTACGTAGGCTTAGGATGTAATAATACTAACGTAGTAGACTACAGGAAGAAAGCTAATGATCAACTTATGGCTTATGATATATATACTTGGCTAACGCAGATCGTAGCAAGTATGGAGGTCTATTCAAGGGGTTGAACACCCAGTATTCACTCGGAAACTATCAATTTCCGAAGACGATAAGCGAGGCAAGTGATGTGCTCAGCAGCTACAAACCTGACAATTCCTACAAGAACGAGGATGACCAGGACAAGTGCGATAAAAAGAAAGAAAAGACCGATAAAGAGAAAGAGGTAGACTCAGAAGATATAAGACTTTCCTTTTGCTCAGATGGAAGGAAGATGTTATTGTTGTGGTCAGAAGGGACACTACTCTCACAAATGCAGACAGCGAGATAAGCCTAAAGAAGAATGGGCGATTCATTAGTCCGATGCACAAGAAGAAGAGGATAAACCCGAAGCCCAACAACACGTGCAACTCCAACTAGATTCGAAAGACAAAGCAGAAGATCACAAATTTACGTCATGGATTGGAGCTCACTCTGATATGAGCAAGATTGATCCGGATATGAGACAATTAAAAGATCTAATGCTACTTGACAGTCAAGCCCCAGGTCATATATTTGGCAACAAGAAGTATTTGGATGACATCCGATCATCAGGAGATCAAACATTGACGGTGAGCACTCTAAAGGAGAAAACTTTTCCTTCACCAGATAATCTTGGAACAGCTTGGTACTCTGATGAAGTTAAGACGAATATTTTCAGCTTGGCAGAACTAAGCAAACGATTTAGGATCACATATGATTCATCAAAGGAAGATGCAATCATTGTACACCATCCAAAGAAGAAAATCAAGTTTGTGAAAAATCACATGAACTTGTATGTTTATGACCCAGGCAAAGTTTGCAGGAGTGGGTATGAGTCAAGAAATAAGAGACGAAAATCCTGTAACATTGTCTCATGATGGCAGACACTGAACGAAAACAATCATTCCAGGACGAACGTAAAAGTAACTATTGCATGATTGAGTAATTGACTCCAACAGTAGAGGTCAACTGTGTGGATTATTTCTTTTACAGTTAGTTCAAACTCTATTTCAATCCTGGAAGTACCGAAAGGGTGCACGCTTGGTTGGAAACCGTCAGCATGAAGTACCTCCTCAAGTGCGAGGGTACGCACTTTTGACGGCGTGCCACCACATAAATGGGGGATCTACTCAGAGGGGGTTGTGTCTGGTCGACGGCCGCTTTATTTTCATTCGAAGTTGTTAGTAAGTTTGATGGTAGTTTTTCGTAGGAAGAGCACCTTTTCAAACGGTTCTGATTTCGTCCAGCAATAACTACGGTACTGTGGTTTTACGTACGGAATACTTTAAGGGGAAGCGGACCAACAAGAGAGCTGGTAAGGAGACCGACTCCGACAGGACCACGCTTCTGTGACGTGAAACGACGACACACACCCAACACCCAACCAGGTGAGTTCCTCGTGAAAAAAGTGATTGGACTGGTGTCCTTGATTTCCCAACAACGTTGACAATGATGTTTGCGATGCAAAGCAGCTACTAGACGGCCATACAACAAGTAGTAGTAGTTCAACAATGTATCGTTATTTCGTGTAATGTATTATAAAGACCATTCTTCACTTTCTGTAGTAGCAGTACTCTTGGTAGAGAGCCGTGCAAACAAATGGTATCCTCTACCACCACGTTTACAGGAAGCATCATAGAATGAAAATGAATGTATGAAATCATTATCTAGTTTGTAGATCTCGCCCCCTTCTTAACCCACCATTTTGGAATTGTTTACATTAGTGGGATTCCAGTGTCACGGCTCGTGGCCGTTGGTGATACGGCCCCATGATGGACGTCGGTGAGGAGGGTCGAGACAACGGCGTCAACGTGGATAGAAGCATTTTTTGATGCTGCTCGACGCGATGGGGCCACAGCTGTCCAGTGATACGGGTTGTTGCAGACGCAGGAGAGGCAGGTTTCCATGATGAAATGGTACTAGTAGCAGCGTGGATTGTCTGAGAAGCAGTCGTAGCAGTGGCTGGAGTATCACTGGTGTTGTGGGGTTCTTCCTGTCTCAATGGAATAGGTACGTCCAAAGAAGGCAAGAATGGTAGAAATGACGGAGCCGACGCCAGAGATGGCCACGAGTTAGTCTTGGCGGTCTTGGTCAGTTGGCGTAGGAGTAACGCTTTGTTCCTCTTGTCAGCCTTGCTGAGTTTGCGTGGGATCTTGATAGCTGGTCGTCCCTTCTTGCTGCGACCACTGTCAGGGCTAGGCTTGACGAGGAGTCGAGGCCAGTAAAAACCTTGAATCTCTACAAGAACGTCGTCATGCGATCGCATGATCGATGTTCGACTGCGTTTCGGAGTGCTCATGGTAGGATCGATGGTATGATCTGTAATAGTGGAAGAAGAAACAGAAAGGTTGAATAATGATGTCTGGTAGTTTTTTGTGTGATTTGTGATGAGCAAAGTTTTCTTTTTCGGATTTGTGCGCAAACACGCTGTTACATTTTACGACGGAACAACGCGTTTCGTGGAAGTGAAACAGTGGATGATCTCGATGGTTCGATGTATTGAGAGAGAGTGAAGTTTTTTGAGTTTGTTCTGTGTGATAGATGAGAGTGGAATGAACGCGGAGCAAAATCAATTTTAGAGGCAAAAAGACAGGTTTTGTTCGCGTGGTGATCATCAGACGTACATAAATGAAGGGCGTGGGATTGACGATGAAGTGAGATTAATCACCGCGGTACCTTCTTCCACGAACCACCGGAGCTAACTGTAAGCTACCGGTAGAGACGACCGGTACCAGTACCGTACATCGAGTATTCTTTACGTCGTACGACTACCGGTAGTATGTGCGTTAAGAGAAAACCAAATCAAGCTATCGGCAAAGCCTTCTCTTCCAAACCAAAATGCAAAAGATAAAGCAGGTTTAAACTAATGTAGTATAATTACCAGTAGTGGAAACAATTCAATACAGTTGCTGACTTTTCTTGGTTTGGTAACCCCGGAGCTGCGTTAGCATGAAGTCCATACCACGATTTTCGATTAGGTTTTCAATCTTGGGAGGGTGGCAGCATTTCGGCTTGGTAGGAGGGGGTGGTGGACCATCACGAAACCCAACCGCTTCGAGCCACCATTCAGGATATCCGACCATTTGGGACATGTTGCCAGGCTCGTTGACAAAACCATCCGCGTATTTAAACATGAGTTCATCCGATAGCGACCAAAGTGACGATACGATCGATTCGACGTTGCTGTAATAGGCTTCCTCGACTGTATCAAAGTTGCCATTGCGTTGAAACTCAGCTTCCATAGCTTGAACCATAGCTACGGAAGAAGATTCTAGCTTCAGTTGACGCTCTGTAATGTCATTGTACATGTACGACCACTTGAGGTTGGCCACGTTGTGAGCATAGCACACTGCCCAAAAGGCGCTCTCCCGAGAAAACTCTGCTTGGTGTCCCGACCGAAAAGACGCTGGGATATCGGAAAGACCGACAAGGAACGGAGTAAAGACTGTGGCTAGTGCCGACGACGGCCCGTACCATAAAACAGCGCCTGTAGATGCACCGTTCCTACTCTGCACGACATAGGTATCACTGGTCCTGTACAACCCTATTGGCCGCTCCCAGTTGCCCTTCACATTTTGCTCTCCCGATCCAGCCTTCCAACGATTGGGGCTGCTAAAAGGGCCACCCGCCAGATTTCCGGGAGCACTCAAGTCGAACGGGGTTTCCTGGTAAGTGTAACGGTGGAATCTAAAAAGATCTTGCTGTGACAGGAGCGAGTCCGGCTGAGTGAACACAGGATATACTGGATCTGACTGAAGGTCAACATACTCGGGAGGGAAGTTTTTGCTAGGTGCAGCCAGATGATAAGCGCCCCACATGCGTCTTCCTGAATAGAACTTGTGGGAGTATTCTCCGTCAGAATAGATCTTTGTGAAATCTAACATGCCATCTTCGGGCCGCCACCATCCGTAGTCCATCGCTACTGAATGAACACTTTGACTCATCAAGAAGTTTTCCGTATCATTTGGATCTATCTGACGAATTACGAACATGTTGGCCAAGACGGCGAAACCGTACTCTGGAACTCGTTGTGCGGCCCATATGGCAGACCGTCCAGTCGGATCTGGAAGAATGTGGAAAATCCAGGCATCATTCGGATCTGACACTGCCAAAGATTCAGCGGTTCCTTCAAATTGACCTGCACCATAAAATCCATGTTCTTCTGCCAGCTTCCCCATGAGTTCAACTGCCTGTCTGGCAGTCGATGCTCGTTCCATCGCAATTTGAGTTAGAGCATCGATACTGAACAAGGCTGTTCCATTCGGTGATCCCAATGGACTTGCTCCAAATACTCCAGAGCAAGTTGATTCTCCAATCCCTACTTGCATCTCATTAACGGCACCGTATGTATCTTCCAGATAGGCAAATGTTTTGTTGACTTGGGGGATGTATCCTATAGCCTGAAATGGTTTCTGGGCCTCATCTCTTGGAAGATATTCCGGAATATTCCCTCTATCCGTTCCAACATATCGAGGATAGCTCTCGGGAGAGAAAAAGACGGGACGTTGGGATCCTTCTAGATGTTCAGCTGACGGAATCTTGACGAGCCTGGGGTCCGTTTCAAATTCCCCATCATTTGAGTGAGTTACCATGACGCTGCCATCTTGACTGGCCTTCTTGCCAACGATAAATACCGTACAAGCCAGCGTCGAATACCATGGAACTGTAAGAATAACCACTGAGAGACTGATTAGCCACTTCATTGCTTCATGAACAGGGGGAACAGGATTTGGAGAGTTATTATTGCACCAGGCTTTACTAATCAACACCTGAATTCCAACAGTAGTGAAGAAAGAAGGAAAAACACACCCCAAAACGAAAAACAAACTGTCACTACACGGAGCTACTAAAGTACGTTGTAAATGATACTACAGTACATAGCTAGGCAAAAATACGGAGTCTTTTCGTCGTATCCTGCTTCACAGTCACGACGTCACGACCTTAACGACAGTGTCAGAATAAAATGCGACTCTTCCGACCCAACAAGGCGCTTCCTCGTGTACGACTAGGTGTTTCGAAAGAAAGAACGACATGAACTGTGAATGCAACCTATGGGCATCTACAATCATATCTTCAAGCGATTCCTCGTGTGAGTGCTTCGAAAGAAAGAACAACATGAACTGTGAATGTAACCGTTGGCCATCTACAATCATGTCTTCTTCCGCTTCGACGATCCAACTTCCAGGACATCACCAAGATCATACAAGCCATCATCATCGCCAAGGTTCACGGACGCGCCAGATGCAGCCATTAACATGGCATTTCGCTTGAAACCCCTTTCTTTTTCTGCAAGATCGCTGTCGGACATTCCAGACTTTGTTAGCTTGTTTTTCAACGTCATCCACTCCTGTGCAAACTTTTCTTGGAAAGATTGTTTTGCGCTTTCCTCGAGAAAACTAGAGATGTATTCGTGCTGCAAGCCTCCTTTTGCAGTAATACGTTCTTCTGGATCTAATCGTAACATTTGGCTGATCAAATCTATTGCACCATTGTATTCGTCGCCGCCACCTCTCTCTTTGAGCATTTTCGTAAGGGCCTTCTCAACACCAGGTACATATTTCTTTGAAGGTTTTGTGTAAAATGGGAATTTAACACCGAGAGGAAAATTGTCAATAGGAAACTTCTCTGTCTTGGAGGCAGGCACTCCAACAATTTTATACATGGCGGTCAACAAAGACTCTCGATCACGGCCCTTGATCGGAAACACAGCCTTATTTAGCAGAAGATGCGACAGCATACAACCGAGTGACCACATATCGGTTTCTTTTGTGTGCTTGGGGGAGCCCAGCAACGCCTCCGGCGAGACGTAAGGATCTTTCAGAATATCTTCGGAATCTTCTGTGTCACCCTTTCGAGAATCCTTACGTTTTGACTTTTCCTCAGTTTTCTTTTGCCGAGCTAGGTCAAGAATCTTCCGGTTCGACATCTTCTCGTCTCTGTTTGACATCGCAGTTGATCTGTAAAGACTTCCAATCTTGGCAACACCGCTGTGGTCGACAACGATCTGGTCAAGCTGAAAGGAACGTAAAACAATACCGTTCTCGTGACAATGTAACACAGCTGATAACAAGTCAAAGCACCAACTTGCGAATATTTCCGGGCTTAAAAGCTGTGAACTGTCCTCTGAATCCATTTTCTTTTTCTTGCTGACAAATCGTTGCAGGACGAAAGGCGTTGGCTGAAAGACGAGATGTGGCTCGTTGACCATTTCCCTTCTCTTCTGATCCTTTCGAGCCGCGGCTTCATTTTCAAGGCTGGATCTAGTGAGTGAAAAAATGTCTTCGTCGATGGACTTCATATCAAGACTGCTGTTATGCGGTCCAATTGAATCATCCTTGTCAGAAGGCTCAAGTTCAGAAGGCATTGCAACCCCAATCGGGAGATACAAGTTTGGGTGTCCTTGAGGGGAATCAATCAAGCCATGGAGTTGACGCAGAAGCTGGAGCTCCTGTAAAGCCCCGGGCGAAAAACCTACTTCCATTATTGGTTTACGTGGCTTCTTACTCTTCTTCATATCAGAATTTTTCCTTTTCACTTGCTCGCGTGCCGCGACCTTTTCGGAAGGCCATCTATGAAGAGACACAGCAACAAAACGATCACTGTTTTTGGAAGACAAACTTTTTCGCTCTGCGGAGGCGGTCAGCATCGAAAACGCTGCTGTTTCTCCCTGACTAGCGTAACTGAGACAACCGAGGGCATCAATCTTGGTTTCACCATCGACCAGGAACATGTCACAAATGGAACCGGTAGAGCTTGGGCCATAACGGGGAGGGATCCACCAGCGCAGACCGCATTCACGCAGGTCAGCCTCCTTAACTTTAGCTGGGATGCAGCATCTCCCACCTGTCTTTCGATTCCATACTGTTTGATCGGAAATCTGGGATTGGATCGTCCCAGACCATCCATCTTCCAACAGTTTCATTCGGAGCCAGCCTGGTTTTCCCTTGGCTAAAATTGACCCAAGTCCATTTTCCGGGTGTGTCTTTTTTTCAACAGGTCTGCCTAGTTTGTTCTCTCCTTTTACGGCATCTTTCAAGAGATATGAAGCGATTGAAATGGCCCTCCAAGACCCCACCAGCGTGATATCGTAGAAATCTCCAAGCTGGTTTTTGTCGATACAAATCCCACAATTACTTTCTGCAGCTATGCCATCGATTGCTGGTATTATGGACTCGTTGATCAGCGCTCTTTGGATGCCTAGATAGGTTCGTCGCTCTTTATGTCGATCTCGAATAATTCTGTGTCGCTGTTCATTTTCGGACACATTCAACGCCAAACCAAACTCGCTGCTCATCATGGCAGCGCAGCTGCTCTTAATTCGAGACAAATGGTCCCGAAGGCCCCTTATGCCACCTGTGAATAAAGGATGCGCATCTGCTTGTTTCTTCCCAAAAGTGGTGCTTGATATCGAAGTCACAATCAATTCCGCTGCTTGGAAGATTTTAATTGGAATTACGGACAGGCCCGCAACTAAACCATGAAGACTTGCATTCATAAAGGCAGCAGATGCAGCAAACACATACTGTTCCTCATATATAAGCCATAAATCTGGACCCGCTGCAAGAACAGCCCCGCACACAGAAAATGATAGAATATCTCTCACGACTTCTTGACTTAAACCTGCTGAATCGGTGGCAGCGGCAACGATCCACTGGAACCCTCGGCAAGAAAAGTCATGCTGGAGCCTTTCCAAGACTTCTGCCTCTGCAGAGATAACCCTCTCTTCCCAAACGGTGGATTCCTTGTTTGTTGGGTCGAATTGCGAACCCGGGTAAAACACATTGTAGGCTGCTTCAAGGATTGCATCAAGCCTTTTCCACTTTGCTGCCTTGTTAGCTTTGTTGGCAATAAAAATGCATACCACGATAAGATCCCTGATTTTTATTTGAGTGTCAACTGAATGTGCCTGTGACACGATGGTAATGAATCGGTACATTAGAATTGAGGCATGAGCTGCTGTGTCCCCGCTGATTTCCAAAGCAGAAGCAATATCGGCGATTTCAAAAGCCGCATTCGACAGAGTCTTGGCGTCAAACGACGAATTACGGGAGAGAGACGTTCTGCTTGCGAACGTCGACGCACCCGGCGCGATGATTAAAGCGTCCGTAGTCTCGTAGCTCAAGGCAGACTTTCTTTCCAAAGCCCAATCTCTGCCGAACATCCAGCTCTCCTGCCGAATACAATGATCCCGATAAAGTTCAATTTGCAATCGAATGAGCTCTTCTGCCAGCGATGCTCTCTCGCCTTCCGAAAAATTAGTAGGAAGTTCAATAGGTTGTTTTTCGAACCCGCCGAAAGCACCATCGATACGGAGATGATCCCCTGTCATTGCATCAACGCTAACGGAAGCGCCGGTGATGTTCTTCACAAAATCAAAGAATTGACCATTGTTTTGCATCAGCTGAGGTTGGTACAATCGGTCAGGTCCAAGGTACAAATATTTGACGCCTCTAGCAACCTCCGCCGCACGAACTTCTACCAATTTCCAGAGTTTCATAACGACTTTGGGATCGCAGCCAAAATATATTTTTTTCGGTGAGTTTGGGGTTGCTTCGTCGACGAGACGGTTCGATCCGTCGATACGGCCTTTATCAAGGTCGGACTGAACCCAAACTGTACATCTCTGCGTCGCTTCAAAGGAAGAAAAGAATGGCGACAATTTTGACAAGTCCTCTTTGGCATCTTGATTGAGTGAAACTGCAGTGACACTACTCCCAGCAACCGTTTTCAAGGACGACGCTGATGAAGTAGATGGCATATTGTTTGTCTTGTCGCATTCCAGTAGTCGGTTGAAGTCTGAACTACTCATTATACCTCCGAGGAATACAAGATCCTTGTAGATTCCAAACGGGGTCTTCGGTACACCAATTTCCAAACACATGGAATTGAGTTGATTCCAAAGCTGATCTTTTGCCAGATCCACATCCGAAACCAGTGTTCCCGAGACGTTGAGCTTCCCGAACTGCTTGGACTTGGATTCCGAAGGAACGAAGTCAATTTTCACGCTGCGACACTTCTCCCGGAGATGCGGCAGTCGTTTCTTCACAACATCGACAATTGCTCGGGGCAGAATCACCTCTGTAGAGTTGCCATCTACTGCCGTCGTCTTCCATTCAGAGAATTTGGGAGCTTCGGCATTTCCGTTTTGCAAGGTGTCGATACTTTCATTTTTCCCCGACGCGGCACTGTCTTTACTCATCAAAAATGCAACATTTTTCTCAAGAATACTGCGGGCTTTTACGATATCAGATCCTACAATAATCAGCTTCCATACAGAACCATCTGGACTTGATTGCAGCATCTTAACACGCTCTTGAAATTCCGGGTTGTCGCTGCTTTCGTCGTCAATATTCAATTCTGGTTGCTGATATTGCTGTGGTGTAATTGTGACACGACATGATCGCTGACATCGTTCGATTAAGTGCTTGTTGAAAAGGGCTTCCTTGATTGGTGTGTATGTGTAGACATAATTCAATCCCACGGCCTGCTGTTGCTGTCCCTGCAACAACATACCTGGTATTGTAGAGTAGGCCGCTCCCAACAACGAGCGTCCAGAACTCGAAGAGGTGGTGCCGTTGCTAGCAGATTTCTTTCGTATGATGAACTGCTCCGCCTCTTCATCTAGAATCATCCAATCCTCCTTTTTCAAATCCTCCCAAACCTCGTCTAAATCGCGGCGATACATGAGCAAATGTTTGCCTGTTTTTTCATCATACTGAATGACATCAGCGGGATAGTATTCTTGCGTTTCTGTTGAAAAAAGCTTGATACATCTGTTAACAATTTCCTTCCCTGCCCGAGAGATGAGAGGCTTCTTCCAGTGCTGTGATAATTTTCTCTCCAACGCTTCTTCCTCCATACTTCTTGGCACTTCCAGCGTCCCCCGACAATTTGGATCTCCGCAGTAACATTTGGTTGGAGCCCTTCCACGTTTACGTTCCCATTGATAGTCAAAAGAAAGCTCCGTCCCCGCAGGAATATCTCTACGCGCTACCACTGCTGCCCTCAAAATCCCTCTGACTTTCCATCGTTCTACGACGCAGTTTGGGTTGCAACTGTGGTTGATGTAGCGGGCGACACCACCCTTCTTTCGAGCATCCAAATATACATCGCCGGTCAATGCCATGATGTATAACTTTCGTTCATTGGTGTACCTGCGAAACAGCCTTGGCAAAAAGAGTTTGTTGACAGCCCGACCTACGTACTCCGTGACGAGATCTCCCTGTTTGACATCTTCCAGAACCCGTAAACCCTTTCCCTTTTTGCCTGCATCAAACACTTCTAATCGTTTCCAAAGACGTCTTTGAATACGCTTGTTACCACACTGTTCCCCAGCGTCACAATTGGATCGACATTCTTCTTGACAGGCGAACAAGACACAATGTAATCCGTTGCAGGTCATGACAGTCGGATCGTCCGGGCGTACACACCCACAAGGGTCGTCACTTCTGTCGGGTTTCGGCTTAGCAGCAAGTTCTTCTGTAGGAGAGGCATCATCCAGACCCCATTCGACGGTATCAATAAGTTCGAATTCTGGATCTTCTGTCTTCAAAAAATCCAAATTAGACACAAATGGTGATTGGTAGTAGGCGTTGGAGCTGTTGCCATTACTGCTGCGGGATTGTTGTTGACCGGATGAAGGAGGAACGGGAGTGATGGATCTGCTGGACGAGATTGGAGGTCCCCAACGAGAGTTGCTCATGACTGAAGGATGCCGTTATGTGCCTTCTTGTTTCTCGATTCTCGATTAGGAATCAATTTACGACCAATCCCTTTTCTCCCTTCGTCACTCTCCGCTCGTATCGGTGGGTAGATTGTCGACTCGTCGATTCAGTCAAACGGCAACCAGAAGTAGAGTAATATTGATAGACGTTGGTGCGATGTTGATTTATCTATAAAATGTAACATAGACACCAAGATCTAATGCAAGATCGAGCTACGGTAGCTAGCAAGCTGTTTGCTGGTTGGGAGATGATGATGATAATATTGTGTGTCGACCTTCGTACGGTGGCAATGACTGAAAACTGATGGCCATGCCGGGGAGCTCGATTGACTTGAATCAATCGACTAACGACTACCGGTACGAGTACCTAGGTAATACGGTACTACACTTTATCATACGTATTGATTTAGAGTCGTGGTCGCGTGGTCGCAGTTCTGGATGGTTTGGATCGGCAGACGTACAGACTGGAGGATACTGCGGGGACTGCGGGAGTGTGTCGCCGAATCCTTATGTAGACTAGCGGTAGGTATCTACCTACCGTAGACTACTACTGCCGTACTCCCTGCATCAGCCAGAAGTCGTAGACTACTACGACTAGTACTGGAAACTACTAATCTACGGTATGATACATGATAGAAAATCTACTACAAGGCTATACTAACAACCAGCTGCCATCTTTTCCGCATCTGAGAAGTTAGCTCACCCGCCTGGTGGCTCTCAAGGGGGCGGGGCAAATCATGCAACAGCTTTTCATCCAGCCACTCAGTGGCTGGTACTCTGTTGCCCACCATTCAGTACTGGAAAGGCAAGAACAAAAAACCTCTCGAATGAGGAAAAGTCCAAACCAGTGAGGGTCAGTTATGTCGTGGTGGTCTTCCAAAAACAATGCTGGGAAGGCAGCAATAACCAGCAATAACGTGTTGGGTGCGTTGATATCTTTTACCTGTTGCAACCCAATAGGGCGGATTGTACGTGCAAAAGTCGCCTCATGTCAAGCACCACTAGTACTCCCAATAAAATACTACCGTCTCTCTGCACTTGACACTCGGCTGAGTTATGATGCCGTTGCTTTCACAGAAATGTCAGCGCCCACCAAAACTCTATCAGGAATCATGCATACGCATTCTTCCTCCTCTCTCTTAGCCCCCTTCCGACAAAATACGAGAAACACAATCTTTCCGATCGGACACCGGTTCTGCATGATGCCACGCACAGCAAGCCAACAGTAGTTTGTACCGCGGCTGGGACGATCTCTTCCGTTGCACTGATAGATCGTCTGTGGATTCTTAGTTCCCCAGGCTCTGACAAACCTGGGTTAAGCCCCCCTACCACGACAAGGTGATCCATTCAGGGGGGTTGACTACGGTACAGTACTGTATTACCGTAGAGTACCGTAATAAATATATGGAGCTTGATACGGGCCTGATGTAATTTACGAATACCGGCAGTAACCACAGCTATGGAGAAAGACAACAAGACGAGAGTCGACTCCCTTTCTCCACTCTTGTCCAAGATCCAAAATAAGTTGTACTACAGTAGTAACCCCTCTCACTAATAAAGCGAAATGGAACTGCTAGTAAAACAAAAAGATTCATATCTTGGAGCATCATCATCTTTATTTTGCCTTCTTTTCGAAGACCATTAGACACTCCACGTGCTTCGTTTGTGGAAACAAATCGTACGGCTGGATGGACACGATATCGTATCCACCAATCTCTACGATGCCTTTGGCATCACGAGCTTGCGTAGAGGGGCCACAACTCATGTAAATAATTCTCTGGGGACTATACGCAAACAATTGTTCCAAAAATGTTCCAGAACATCCCTTTCTTGGAGGGTCCAAAACAACCACAGTCTCATCTCGAGGAAAGTCTTGAATCTTCTGTTCCTCAAAGCCAGGGATGGTAAGAGCAGGAGAACTGGTGAACAACGCCTCTGCACTTGCAGCAACAAATTGACAATTACTTATATTGTTGAGCTTGGCATTGTCTCCTGCCTCTTTAGCAGCCTTTTCATTGACTTCAATACCAACACAAAGCTTGAACTTGCTACTGGCACTAAGCGCAAAAAGACCAGATCCGCAATAGCAATCAATGAAGTATGAGGGGACCTTGTCAGAATCTGACCCAGACACCGGTTGCAGGGCAGCCTCCAGCACTCCATCAACCATCAAAGGAACCACATAATCATTGTTCTGGAAGAAATTTCCGGCTTGATACCGAAATTTGATTCCTTTCACTGTCGTTGTCATGTATTCATTGTAGTCTGTAACGACCACAGGATTGCCGTCTTCATCGTTATCAGCTTGACGGAACAGAAGTGTCGCACCAACATCTACATTTCTGCTTCGTCGATTCTTCCGCCTTCTCTTTTTATTATTTAGGAGGCCATTTTTGGCTTGTTCGTGCAACGAACGTCGGGTTTCCTTAAACTTGATATTGATTGCAGGGGTAGCTATGGGACAGTCTTCCACGTCTACCAACTTGCGACTTAGAATTTGTTGAAACCCAATAGCTTCCAGCTCATATTCGTCATCTCCCATCTTGACAGGAGCTTGGTAGTGCGGCGTCAATTTGTTGCGATAATGGTAAATTTCATCGGTCCCCACGGTCGGAAAGAGTTTCTCGTCTATGCTGTTTAACGATGTATATCCTTGGATGGCCTGTGCGACAATTCCCCTTCGTACAAAATCCGTCTTCCATTCTCGTTGACGATCGATTTTCATATGCTGGAACTGACAGCCGCCACACGTTCCTGCTAATGGGCACTGTGGATCGACTCGATCCTCTGAAGGTTGTATAACTTCCATCAAGTCCGCTTCACTGTGAGAATCGAAATTTTTGAAAATACGGGCCTTGACAACTTCACCCGGGAGAACGAGAGGCACTCGGACTTCCCAGTTCTCGGGAACTTTGTCTAAAACAGTCTTTTCGTCAGAACCAGTGGTGATGTCGTCGTTTGTCGTCGTGTTGCCCTTTGATCCATCATTGGTGTCATAACGTTCCGTAAAAAGATGTCCACGACCCCACCCCATATCGCTGAGTGTATCAATTTTTAGCGTCACTTGAAAATGATAAGGAAAGGGTGCAGGGACGAATTTGGGAGGGACCCTCTCGACCATGGACGAAGCACCTGCAACGTTAGTATGCAATGGCACGGAGCTGCCTGACAAATTGGTGCCCTCCTTGGTCAAATCGCCAATTGCATCATGATCGCTGTCGTCGGACATTTTTTTGTGGACGCAAACTACTCCAGTAGTACAGCTTTGAAAGATAATTTATACGGAGGAACCTTGAAGGGCGGCAGCTTGTTGCGTTGCCACCATCACATGAAGCTGATGGATGATTTCGAAAAAGACGAAAAGCTTGGATGGCTCGAAAGATACGCCAAGGTTGTGTCATCACAACTGACTGTGTGGGAGAGGACAGGCTGGATTGCTCATACGTGTATACTTGTCAACTCTAAAGAATATTATAATATAACTGTAAATATATAAAATAATAATACTTCGAGATAACTCTAAATTATTCAAATAACAGTAAATTCAAAATATGGATAATAATTCGCTCTAGAAATAAGGAAATTCATGATTTTAGCAATAATCAAATTTTCAATTTTCAACAATGCAAACAATGCAAATTGAACATGGGGACATCGGGACCATTGATCGTAAATTTGTTGTTTTGTGTTTTGTGTGATGCCGACCAACAGCATCGGAGCAAGAAAACAATCGTAATATCGCAATTATCTCTGAATCGTCGGTCAGGGACTACAACGGAGTAGTAGTTGAAAAAGTATGTCCGAAAACTCCAAGAAACCAGCAGATAGTGGCAGTAATGAAGCATTATCAGTGATCCCTCAAGAGGCCCAACTTTCCTCGGTATCCGATGACAAGGAAGACGGCAAAGCCAAGAATATTCTAAGGATTGCGGTTGGAACCGTTAATCCTTGCAAGGTTGATGCAGTTAAAAAGGCTGTGGAGAAAGCAATCAATTTATCAGCTAGCACCCACAAGGTGGAACTGCATTTGGAAGGATTCCAGGTCGAATCGGGTGTAACGGACCAGCCCTTTGGAGATGTGAGTTTGTTACACTATATATTATCGTATTCCAACCATTGAAAAAGGGACGAACGTAATTTGTACTTACCATTGCACCATCCGAAATCTTCCAACTTTACGCAGGAAGAAACATTAACTGGTGCCAAAAATCGTGCTCGCAATGCGTATCTTGCTTTTCGCGCTGCTCATGGATGCTTTCCCCATCTGAGTTTTGGTTTGGAGGGAGGCTTGGAATGGTCCAGTCATATACTGGACCAAGAGGATGAGGACACTCTTTGGTGTATGGCGTGGATGGCAGTATACGGCAAACGTAAAGCTATGGTGGTAGATTTGTTCGCATCCACACAATCCAAGTTTTACACTGCAGATAAAGAACCTATATTTGGATTGGCCAAGACAGCAGCATTTATGCTTCCATCCACTCTGACTATACTGATCAAACAAGGAATGGAGTTGGGAGATGAAGATGACAAAGTATTTGGAAGAAACAAATCAAAACATGGATCGGGGACAGTCGGTCTTTTGACGGATGGGATGATTGACCGGTCAGCTTACTATGAACATGCCTTGACTTTGGCACTGGTATCATGGATCCGGCCGGATATCTACAGTGGAAAAACGTCAAGTTTCATGGGAAGTCTCGTATGTGGTAGCTCAAAGTAGATAGTCCAATCCCATTGCGGCTGCGAAGATGTTGTTGATCAACGACTGGTAAGCCACTCGCTCTAACTTCCCCTTTGCACGATCATGTTACCATGAAAGATAAGCATTGGTGAAAACTTTGATTTATTCTTTTGAGAAAAGATGTCTCTCTGGGTAGCGTACAATTGAAGGTCTCTAGACAGAGGCGCAAAGGGTCCTACATCGCAAACGGTGTTGACTGTGACGAGAAATTTCGATTTGAAAGTACTTCGCTAGCGCGCGCCGAACGGTATTTCACCGTTGCAGTAAGGTCTCATTTTTTTGGATTCGAATCCACCATCCTCGAATCCTCTCGAACAACGCACCGCAAAAACGTCGAGAATCAGAATGAAATGAAATACTTCGATCAAAATAAGACGTTACACGTTCACATAATTATTCCCAAACTTTCAATCGTCGTCCTGAAACAGAATAAACTCTCTCTCGTCGAAGACAATCGCTATTTTTTAGAAGTATGACTTCGACTAAACGGATTGTGCGAGGCCAATTACTGGCAACTTTTGTTCTTTGTATAACGGGAATCGTTTCAATATTCCGACACATGTATTTTGTTCCGCCGACAGTAGGATACAACCGAAGTATGGAATACGACACCAGTCAATCGGGGATGTCGGCTCAACATTACATTCTCGACGAGAAACTAGAAAAGAAATACACAACAATACATCACAGGCTGCGAGGCAACTTTTCTTTGTTTCTGAATGAAGAGACTGGGAGCAACGGTGACAACGACGTCCAGCACAGAGGCATCCTCCGGGTTGGGAGTGAAAAGCTTGGAAAGTGGCCAAAAATTCGATTTTTTCCTGAGAACGAGACTTTTCGTATCGGAGAAGCAAACGCTCACGTCAGGGGTGTGATCTATGCCAAGTTTGTGGACGACAAACGGGTTATAGTACCCGTCAATGAGACATTGATCCCATCGTTTCGTGCCACCTCCGACCGGCGGGGCAGATCTACGAGCACAAATGCTTACAATAGCAATATTGATTCGCTTTGTAGCTTTCTCCTGAACATGACGAGACAAGAAACTCTGGACAAATTTCCGGAAAGAGGAATCCCTCCGGTAGTCCTGAATGTTGATGCGGACTGCGATCAAATGAATTACAATGAAGGCCAAGGAAGCCTGGCACTCTCCATTTATGGGTTGCGAGTGGCAAGTGCAGTAGCAAGAGTGGATTTGCATTTTCAGTGCAACGATACGATTGGCGGATCGTCAGCGATTCGCAACAGTCGATTTTTGGCGGAAAGAGCAATGAAAATGCAGTGGATCTTTCCTTGGTTATCAGATTTTCAACCCTCCCCGAGCTGGAATCAGTCGTGGGCGTACGGTGGAAACAGGCCATCTCATGTTGATATCTGCCCTCCAAGCAATCGTAAGGAACACATGTTTTTGCCATTGGACAAATTCGTGGTACAGATTCGAAGCGATGTCCAAAAGATGGCCGTGAGCTTGATGGGCGCCAAAATTAAGGAGGGACGAAAGCACTCGCTGGTCCCTCTTGATGCAGATCCATGGTTTCCAGATGCAAAAATAGATGATGTCATAGTTTATTTACCTTGCCATGATGATGTCGTAAGAGGAGCAGCGTCTGTCAAGGAATCACTCTCAAAATCAGGATTGGTACATTTCACAGAATATGTTCCTTTGATCCGGAAAGAAACAAAAACGATTGGGATCATAACGCAAGCCAGAAGTCAGAATGAAAACGGTTGGTGTCGCAACGCCAGCTTCCAGTTGGTGGACTATTTTCGAGAGATTTTCAGAGACCGACCAGTTGTGGTGTCTCTGTACGACCAGGATCCGTTGCCACTGCAATATGCTCGTATTGCCATGGCCAAGCAAACCTTTGGTTCCTTCAGCATCTTTCCCTTGCTCGCTATCATGGGAAGCTTTGGGGAAGGCTACTACTTGCGTCATCAGGATCAGAATACTGCTGTGGGTATGGCGTCCAACATTTTTGAAAAAGCGTCCAAGTACTCAGGCTTTGGAAATCTCCATCCTTGGACAGCAAGCAAAGTCCTTTCTGCAGAAGATGTGTCTTCGATGAGATGGGACGATATTGCAACCTGGTTGGGAAATACTACTGCTTCATAAAAGGTACTTACTAACTTTTCTCAGTACCAGCCAGCTACCGAACCAAAATTTGTTACTGTATTAGATATATTGGTGCATTTGTTCAACTGCTAGGGCGTCTGGAGGCGGGAGAAATGAGTAGTCGAATTCTTTGGATTATTACCGCCATTTTCTTTTTCGGGTGTCTTACGATGATTTTCAACAAGAATCTGGGTCTTTCCTCATATGTCGACTATTTTGAGTCCGCCAAGAGTGTTGCATTGAATGCGACCTCATGGACTGGATTATCTTTCGGAGAAAGTTGGCAAGCAGATGAGAACGAGAGCATAAGCATCAGCAACACCGCTGTCAGCCCGAACCCAGAGCTGCAGTTGTCGACAACTGATCCTCTTGTTTGGACGGGCAATCTCTACCAATATATTCGTGACAACAAGATTATCCTGTCAGCATCAGCGCCAATAAAGGTAGACGAGGAAGTTGGTTTTATCATACCCTCTGGCGGTAGTACTCATCACAGATTCGTAGTCAATGTCATTGAGACATATCTGTTTTGGAACAATGGACAAGATCGATTGTGTCAGCTTCTGAGGAGAGCAAGTTGTATGGTGTGCCAGGCGGCAAAGAAGGGTCGGGAGTGTGGCCAGGTGAAGCGGATGCCCCAGTGTTGGGAGGAGAATGAGAAAATGCTTCAGTTGCATCACCACTATACACCTGTATATCATGAGCAGCAGCCAGAGCAAAAAACATGTACAGGCTGTTCAACACACGAAGAGGAGCTGGAGGCAACCTGGCTCAGTGAAGAGGATGAGCAGCACAGAAAGATCCATCACAACAGCAGGAGTCACCGGGGGAGGAGAATGAGCAAAAGCACCAGTTGCATCATCACCATATACCTGTATAATATGACGAGCAGCAGCCAGAGCAAAAAATATTATTTGATGTAACATGAGCAGCAGCCAAGGCAAAAATACTTAATATATAGGCTGTTCAGCACACAAAGATTAGCTTGAGGCTATCTGGTGAAGGAGAGGGGCAGAGCACGGAGAGATCCATCACAAGAGCTACATGCGGAAACGACGTTCACCAGAGCGCATAATCTGGCATTGCCAAAAGCAAACGTAGAATCATGGCTCCACCGTGGTCTGAAAAAGGAACTAGGGTGTGGAGCAACAAGGGCACCAGACACATACAAGCGGCATACCAAGGTCATGAATGCGATGCAATCAATTGTTTGAACCCACACCGGGACAGCAACAGGGAGAGATCCATCATATCAGCTGCCTGCGGGAACAGCTTGGTCTGATATTGCTAAAAGCTACTATTAGCATGAAGTGGTGGCATGTCACCACGCTGGGCTGGCTGATATTGGCAAGATCAAACGTACAATGATGGCACCATGAGAACTTCGCTTCAGAGATTGAGACAGATTGACCAGCAAAATTCAAGGAACGTAGCACAGTCCTGCCGGAACGCGACAAACGGGCTCAACAGACGATTGTACGGAAGTTGGCTAAAAGCTACTACAGTAACATGAAATCGTGGCACGACGCTGGGCCGATAATGCCAAAATCAAACGTAAAATGATGGCACCATGAGTACTTAGCTTGAGAGTTGGCGACATAGACTGACCAGCAAAATTCAATTAATTAATGTAGCACAGTTTTTCATAGGGATCGACATTCCTGAACCGTTCAGGAATCGTTCAGGAATGGACGACGGACGGACGGTACCCTAGGACGGACGGACGCTTCACGACGACAACAATTATTACCATCGTTACTACCACGTCGTACTACCACAAAAAAACGAAACAACGGAAGCATCATCATCGTCATCAGCCCAAAAACGCAAACAACATCAAACGACGACAACGGTTGGAACAATATTAGAGTCATGTCATCTGCCGCAACGGTTCCAACCCCTGGACAGTCGCCGTCTAATGTTAGAGGAAGAGACGCGGCAAAGAAGGTCGTTGCTGCGTACCGAAGGAGTTCGGGTCTACCGGATGATGTTCCCACAACATGAGGATTTCAAAGAATCAAATCCCAAGGCAACTACACCGTGGTGGACCGAAATGAGATCTGGCTTCGCAAAAGCAGCTTCGAAATACCAGATCTCTCAAGGAGACGATGTTGTTTTTGGTCTCGACAAAATGCTGCCGTTGTACAAAGACAACAAGCGGCCAATTGGCGATGTAATCACCAATCCTAGCTCGATCATCGACGTGAAGCATGTCCTCATGCACTTCGTGTCGACTGCCAAAAGCACGAGTGGAATCAACCTACAGACGAGATGTTGGATTGCTCTCACATCTGACTGCATCGGCAGGGGAGGATAGTTCCGTTTCCAAAGCTACGATGATTGGATTTGGCATCCAGCAATTCAAGTCATGGACATCAAGTGGAAGGAGATGAAAAATATTCATGTTTATTCCATGGGTATTGTTCCCGACTTAGTTCATTGGCTTTTTGATTTCTACCACTGTTTTGGATGTTATTTCATGGTGGAGAACGGGTTGATGAGAACAGACGAAGAAATCAAACCAGGAAAAGTAAATGTTGTCTTCCCATCTATATTCAACACAGTTGAAAGTAGCACCTCCAGAAAGCTGACGGCAGCGATCAGAAGCACTATTTCTGGACCACCTGATGTCAAGAATAGATATTCTGCAAGATCTCTTAGGTATGGCGCGATCACAGAACTCGCTCTTCACAGGGAGCTGTCTGTCTTTGCAGGATGTGCAAGGTCTGGGCATTCAACTGGAACGACGGTCGATGATTACATCGATGACAATAACCCAGCATACGGTCTACAAGCTGGAATGGCTCGGTGTGGTTACCAGGATTTGGCTTCCAACTTGAAAGCCAAAATTGAAGTGCCAAGACTGGAAGCTCTTGGTGTGGAAGTTGCTGCTTCCGTTGACGAGCTTCTAAGTAAAGTCTTTATTGTGCACGTGCCTCACTTTAAGAAGGGTCAAGGAAAACTTCATGGCGTCTTGAGAATCTGCCTGGCTACCTTGATTCTTTACTATCCAGATGTTGCAAAGGAATGCGGGGGGGGGGGGGGATATTATTTGCACCTCCCTCAATAAAGCAGCAAGAGAGGCACAGATCTTTGACCATCGCTACGGACATACATCCCCAGAAGCTCTTCTGGGAGAGTGGTCCAAACTGAACGCCAGTGACTTGGCGTCACGTCGGATGCCGACCCCTGTCATTAACGCTGATTCGGTCTCGCTGGCTGCAGGTTTGAATCAAGCAAGTAACACGAGCTGCTATTGCAGCACCTCATGCTCCAGCTGTTGGGAAGAAGGATCCTCCGAAACCACAGTTGACTGAAGTTCTTCTGGCAGCAAGAACTGTGCAACAAAAAACAAGCCAGCCACTTATGCAAAAGACGGACTTCTTGGATCTACTCCTTGAACACAGGGAAACACTGTACCTTGAAAAGCTTCATGAAACTCCAATTGCCCCTCACTGTCAGCGGTCAGCTCTACGTTACTGTTTTGAACTTCTTGATTATGTGGTTAAACATGATGAGACAGCCAAGGTGGAGCTTCAATCCTTTCATCAGAGGTCAACATCTCGTGAAGAATACATGATACTTGGCAAGAGTTTGGTCGGCAAGTGCATGGTTCAAATGTTGAAATTTGAAGGGACGCAACCAGACTTGGAGGGGCAGCTTCGTGCTAAAGGTAGGAAACCTTCTACCACCTACAGGGGCCTTGGGGAAAGAGTTGGAAATTATAAGAACCAACTGATCAGGAAACGGAAAGAAGGGGATTCAAACTTGCAGCTCGAAAAACATCAACAGGAACTCATGCTCATGGTGGAAGTCGATGCTGTCGGCACTCCCCCAGGCCAAAAGTCTGTGCGTTCTTACTTTTCAAGAATGATCAGAAAGAATGGCTGAGAAGCGGGTAACTCCGGGTTCGCACTTTCTGCAGCGTTGTGGCGGCAAATCGACGCTGTTTTTTAAAATGAGGGTTGCCCATTGTCCTATCCTTAATAACTAACCATAAATCGAAGTTACAAAAAGGGATGCAACTCTCCCTACCCAATTTGATTCTAAGCCAAAAAGCAACCTCATTTTAAGTAGGTTGCTACTTGTAAAACCAGGGTTGCTCAATGCCTTTTATCCTTAACCAACCATAATTTCAAAGAGCAACCCAGGTCACTACTTAGGTCCGAAGGTAGGTGGCTTGCAGGTGCGAACAACTTTCAAAATTATCCTTCACTTACATGACGGATAATATTATTCACTCTGTTCCTTTAACTGACTGTGAGTACGAACCTCACAGTCAAACAAGACGCAGTTCACCTACATGATAGGGATAAGGTCATAACCAAGTGAATATTATTATTCACTCTAGCTAGCTAGTCCTAACTGAGTAGGGAACCTCTCCCAAAACGGAGTTCACTCACAAGGTAGGGATATGGCCAAGTGAACAATATTATTCACTCTCTATTCCTGACTGAGTAGGGAACCTCTTCCAAAACGGAGTTCACCTACATGATGGGGATAAGGTCATAACCAAGTAATTACTCCGGACTCCGGACTCCGGAGTCCGGAGTACGTAATAATAATATTATTCACTCTATTCCTAACTGGGTAGGGAACCTCTCCCAAAACGGAGTTCACTCATATGATAGGGATAAGGTCGTAATCGTATTTTTCACTCTATTCCTAACGGAGTAGCGAACCTCTCACGATATCATAGAGGGATACTGTCGTAAGTTCACATAGCCAAGTGAACAATATTATTCACTCTATTCCTAACTGAGTAGGGAACCTCTCACAAAACAGAGTTCACTCACATGATAGGGATAAGGTCATAATCCTATTATTCACTCTATTTCTAACGAAGTAGCGAACCTCTCACGAAACGGAGTTCACTCACATGATAGGGATAAGTTCTTCATAGCCAAGTGAACTGACTGTGAGTAGGAATAAGGTCATACTGAGCTGGATGGGAGCTGGGAGTAGTTTACGTTTGGTGCACTACCTAGCTAGGCTGAACTTTTATCTATCTAACAACTGGCTGTTATATACTCAACTTTTGATGGTAGACCGGAACAGAAAGAAAAAACACCCGCAACGGTCCTTTTCGGTGCTTTCGATTCCGTTTCCTGAGAGGACATCCCAAACCCCATGGATTTTGGCTGTACCAAATCATACTTTTGGTGCTCCATATTTGGTGCTCCATATTCGCAGCGCAACAGTATTTTTCGACCGCTAGATCATGTTCATTTTTAATATATTTCATCAATTGTATCTAAATCTTAGAGCATCCCAACTCAAAACGACAACCCTCCGCAATGTCTTTCCAGCCGGTTTTACGACGCCAAAATGGATGTACCTCCAACGTTTCTCGAGCTTACTTGTTCGTAATACAAGCAAACGTTGTTGTAATTGCACCGTCCAAAAGACTTTGAAAGGTATGTATGTCGCCTGATACATTCACAAAGGGTGTCTTTGACTGTCTGCCAGGACTCAAAGACGTCTTTTCTCTACCATTTTTCGAGATGGTGGTTTATCGATACAACACAGCTTTTGTGTAACGAGCGTTTCCGTAAGGATAGTAGAAGGAACTTCGATCGTCCGTTCCATGTAATCTTGTAGGTAAGTCGCTGGACAGAGGCACAAAGGGTGTTGTTCACGCTCGTCCATCTCGCCAGAAACGGTGTTTCTGACTGCCTCCCGAATGTTTCCATGACGACAAAAATTGTCTTTCTCCTCCGTTTATAGAGATGATTCTCTCTCCATACGGCAGCATGCAAACATGATAATGGTAAAAGGAGGTTGCATCGTCCATTGCATAGTATCTCCTCTAAATGTTGTCTAGAAACGGTGTTTCTGACTGCCTCCGGAACGTTTCCATGACGACAAAAAAATGTCTTTCTCCGCCGTTTATAGAGATGGTTCTTTCTCAATACCGCAACATTCAAACATGACAATGGTAAAAGGAGGTTGCATCGTCCATTACATAGTATCTCCTCAACATGTTGTCCAACTGAGCAAGAAACGGCGTTTCTGACTGCCTCCCGAACGTTTCCATGACGGCAAAAAATTGTCTTTCTCCGCCGTTTATAGAGATGGTTCTTTCTCCATGCGACAACATGCAAACATGGTAATGATAAAAGGAGGCTGCATCGTCCATTGCAAAGTATCTCCTCGGAATGTTGTCCCACTGAGCCAGAAACGTTGTTTCTGACTGCCTCCCGAACGTTTCCATGACGACAAAAAATTGTCTTTCTCCGCCGTTTATGGAGATGGTTCTTTCTGCATGCGACAACATGCAAACATGATAATGGTAAAAGGAGGCTGCATCGTCCATTGCAAAGTATCTCCTCGGAATGTTGTCCAACTGAGGCAGAAACGTTGTTCTGACTGCCTCCCGAACGTTTCCATGATGACAAAAAATTTCTTTCTCCGCCGTTTATGGAGATGGTTCTTTCTCCATGCGACAACATTCAAACATGATAATGGTAAAAGGAGGTTGCATTGTCCATTACATAGTATCTCCTCAAATACTTGTCCAACTGAGCCAGAAACGTTGTTTCTGACTGCCTCCCGAACGTTTCCATGACGACAAAAAATTGTCTTTCTCCGCCGTTTATAGAGATGGTTCTTTCTCAATCCGACAACATGCAAACATGATAATGGTAAAAGGAGGCTGCATCGTCCATTGCAAAGTATCTCCTCGGAATGTTGTCCAACTGAGCCAGAAACGTTGTTTCTGACTGCCTCCCGAATGTTTCCATGACGACAAAAAATTGTCTTTCTCCGCCGTTTATGGAGATGGTTCTTTCTCCATGCGACAACATGCAAACATGATAATGGTAAAAGGAGGCTGCATCGTCTATTGCAAAGTATCTCCTCGGAATGTTGTCCAACCGAGCCTGAAACGTTGTTTCTGACTGCCTCCCGAACGTTTCCGTGACGACAAAAAATTGTCTTTCTCCGCCGTTCATGGAGATGGTTCTTTCTCCATGCGACAACATGCAAACATGATAATGGTGAAAGAACCTTGCATCGTCCATTGCAAAGTATCTCCTCGGAATGTTGTCCAACTGAGCCAGAAACGTTGTTTCTTACTGCCTCCCGAATGTTTCCATGACGACAAAAAATTGTCTTTCTCCACCGTTCATGGAGATGGTTCTTTCTCAATACGACAACATGCAAACATGATAATGGTAAAAGGAGGTTGCATCGTCCATTGCATAGTATCTCCTCAAATACTTGTCCAACTGAGCCAGAAACGGTGTTTCTGACTGCCTCCCGAACGTTTCCATGACGACAAAAAATTGTCTTTCTCCGCCGTTTATAGAGATGGTTCTTTCTCAATACGACAACATGCAAACATGATAATGGTAAAAGAAGGTTGCATCGTCCATTGCATAGTATCTCCTCGGAATGTTGTCCAACTGAGCCAGAAACGGTGTTTCTGACTGCCTCCCGAACGTTTCCATGACGACAAAAAATTGTCTTTCTCCACCGTTTATAGAGATGGTTCTTTCTCAATACGACAACATTCAAACATGATAATGGTAAAAGGAGGTTGCATCGTCCATTACATAGTATCTCCTCAAATACTTGTCCAACTGAGCCAGAAACGGTGTTTCTGACTGCCTCCCGAACGTTTTCATGACGACAAAAAATTGTCTTTCTCCACCGTTTATAGAGATGGTTCTTTCTCAATACGACAACATTCAAACATGATAATGGTAAAAGGAGGTTGCATCGTCCATTACATAGTATCTCCTCAAATACTTGTCCAACTGAGCCAGAAACGTTGTTTCTGACTGCCTCCCGAACGTTTCCGTGACGACAAAACATTGTCTTTCTCCGCCGTTTATATAGATGGTTCTTTCTCCATACGACAACATTCAAACATGATGGTTGTAAAAGAACCTTGCATCGTTCATTTCATGTTACTGGCATGGTACCGAGTGCATGTGCTGTCGGACCGGCTTGTGAAGGGTGGATCCTTGTATTGCAACAATTTTTTTCCCACCGCATGTCTCGACATACGACACACGTTTCCTGTTTTCACTGGGGCCTGATATTCGGCTGAGATGGTCACTGTTAAAGTACCACAGTCCTCCGCGAAGAGATGGGACGACGTATGATACATATTATTATACCTGCGATCGGGATTCAGGATTCGCGGTCAGGATGGTTCGTCCTTCGCTCAGGAAGGGGGGGAAGGTCCGTAGCTTCCGGGGCCCTGCGGGGCCCCGGACCCCTTCAGGAAGGGCCCTCCGGGCCCATTTCCTGAATTCAGGAAGGCGCTCCGCGCTTCAGGAATGCAGTTTTTCCAGAATGCAACATCTGAACGAAATAATTGTGTGTAGGGCTTAGGACACCATTGTTCGTCCATGCCAAGGATACATCGCCGTTGCAGGTTGTGGCTAGGCGCATAAGCATGGAAGGGCGATATATACTTGGCATGCATGCACAAGAAGTAGGAATGCTCCGGGAATCGAACCCGGGACCTCCTGCACCCAAAGCAGGAATCATACCTCTAGACCAAGCAGACTTATTGATTGCATAGACGAGACTTCTACAATTTACTACGAAGAGCGAGCTCTTTTTTGATTCCGTTCACTTCTACTCTGGACTCTGTAGTCATTTTTGCAATAGAGCAGGTGAAATAATGCTGACACCCAACATTGTTACAAAGAGGAAGAAGGCCACAATCGTCAACTTAATTAAAAATCTAATTCTGGATAACGAAACATGTGTTAATCAAAAGGTCAAACGCAGCGAAGAGTTCCTTGGGAGCCCTATGAATTATGAATACAAGAAGACCTTTTCCATGGAATTGACTTTTGCCTTATCCCGCTATACTATAAGATGTTGAGATGAAGTAAACTAGGGTGCAAACAATTACTCTTCTCTTTGCTAGTCGTGATGTTTGCCTTCGCTTCTCGTCATATGACATAGACTTTGTATCACAGTTCCAATGCGCGAACAAGTCAGTCACATTCTGTAACGGACAACTGAAAGACCAAAGGTTCCAGATAGCACAACTTTCCATGGAACAGGGGACGAATGTATCAACAATTGTATCAAATAGAAGACCACTAAGGGTGACAATCGTGTCAAGTGGAATATTGACTATCAATAAAAGACCAATAAGGGTGATGACAATATCAAGTGCTACATTCTGAAAGTTGTTGTCAATTCTTAAGGAATCAAATCCAGAGGTGGTTGCTGAGAACGCAATTGTTCATACCCTGGTTGAAGAGCTGCTGGCATCCAAGCAATGCATATCACTTACATCAAAGTCGAGAGATGCAATTATCTGTACTGAGAAATCATAGGCATTGAAGCGTACAATGTTGGCCGCAAGAACTGAGACAATCATTTGGCCAGTTCAATTAAAAAGGAGCTGCATGCGAAAGACTTGGGCTCAATATTCTGTTGGGCAAAGACAGTCCTTCCTTCAAAACAAAAGCTGCTTGATGACGTTCCAGGACATTTATACATGCAATGTTATTTGACATTGGATATTGATGTGAGGATTTGGATTCAGAACACGAATCAAAGACCCACATTCGTGACAAATCAGTCTATAGTTTCAGTGAATACAGTGAGAATTTTTTGCCTATGGCTGCACAGCATGGCCTTGATGACGAGGCTTGGGAGGTACAGAGAGCTAACTGCATATTCCACTGTGAAGATTTGAACTGTATCCAGATCCAGTCTGCTCACGACAATGCCTAGAAGAGAGGCATCATTCAAAAGGCAGAAGAATACCTCTTACAGGCAATTTTGGGATATGAACCCAACAAGACAAATATCCAAAAGTATGGGTGGAAATTCAATGGATTTATACGTCCGTGAGATCTTTGTTGTTGACCACCAGACAATGGGCGGTCTGGATGAGAAGATGGACAAGTATTCCAGATGAGGCCCCACTCCGTGGGAGATCCTAATCGGTGATCTAATATCGGAAAACCATCCGATCAAAACAAGTTGGTGATTGGGCTTTGCCATCTACCAAATATAATATCACAACAAAGAAATCAAGAACATGGAAAATGGCTTGATCAATTTCAAAGTTATTGATCAGTCCTGAATTTCATGTTTATCTCTGTATGCAAAGATGTTCAAATAGTCAAGCAAGCAACAGGTTGTAATCATAAATCTCTCAAAATTACCCCATTTAATCCAGTTGTTCACCTGACATCAGGTAGGAACCAAGAATTCTTTCGGGCAAGGTTTGCCTTGAAGTTCATGTCAGAATTTTCTCACCAAATCATTGGACTCCCACTCTAGGTTTGTCACAGGAATCAAACAAGAGATGCACTTCTGCCAAACAGACCTCCGATGAAGTCATGCAGGATCTATTGTGATTGGATACACGTTAACTGTAAGGCTAGTTAAATACTGATGCGAGATTTGTTCAGTTCACACAAATTTCGAGGAATCACATTCATAAAGTCATTTCAAGAATGAAATTTCAAGGAGGAAAGAAGAACCATGTTGTTTGTTCATATGAACTTGATGTTTTGTGGTGAGGGCACTCATTGAGGGAACTTCTCACACTGCACTTTACACAAGACATTTTTTGTTCCAAGCTCCCACTGTCCAATCACCGACATGGGACCGTAAGGAGGTCAGTGCTCTGGAAAGATTTCACTAAGAACTTTTTGAGCAGGTTGGACGGGATTCGAAATCATTATGATCCAATCCGTTGTGAGCGCTGTTGAAACACATCGTCCAGATTTAACCTAGAAGAAGTCGGATTCAGACCACTCCTATGGATGAAGAGTGGAAGGCTCACACAAGATTGATAAGAAGACAATTCAGCCAACATTAATGTACAGGAGTCATCATGTAATTATCGAGAAAGAACAGATAATCCGCAATTTCCGTACTGCTCCGATGGAACTGAAGAAGTTGGAAAACAAGTCCGGATCATTCACGTCCCGAAAGGGTTTTGGAGGGTTAGTAGCGTATCCCTGTTGTCCCACTCAAAAGACAACTAAATACTGAACAATCTCGGCATGTTGTCATTGATGATTATGTAGCGATGTGACTCAACAACATCTAACTACAGTATATTTGAAGAATCACATCGAGGGGACTGATGAAAGTCTCACGAAAGCCCACTGTACGGCATATTAGCGTTGTACATGCATTTTCTATCTATCACCCCTCTACCTACTAGTAGAGCTACTCTATTAGCTATGATAGAGAGTCTACTGCTCCGTGGATAAAAGGTACGATACGCACTAATTTTTCTTTACATTATTTGTTACAATATATACTCCCGAGTAGTAGCTACTTTCAGTTAAGTAATATTTTTTGATTTACAGTTAACGACAGAGTTTTCGGAAACAGTCACAAAATTGATCCAACCGAAAGAAATACTACGGTACGTAGTAATCAAAGACATTCGTTTCATTTTTTGCATTACATTCTCATGTCTCAAGAATACTGATCCTTTCCAGACCAGCACACCTCTGGTTTCAACCTATCAATCCCCTTGGTAGTGTTCAAAGAACACACTACAGTAGGTAAACAGCTGCCAGTGTGGTGAACGATCAACTGCTACGTCGTAGTGCGGAGGCTGGAGAAATGAGTAGTCGAATTCTTTTGATTATTACGGCCATTTTCTTTTTCGGGTGTCTTACGATGATTTTCGACAAGAATCTAGGTCTTTCCTCATATGTCGACTATTTTGAGTCTGCCAAGAGTGTTGCATTGAATGCGACCACATGGACTGGATTATCTTTCGGAGAAAGTTGGCAAGCAGATGAGAACGAGAGCATAAGCATCAGCAACACCGCTGTCAGCCCGAACCCAGAGCTGCAGTTGTCGACAACTGATCCTCTTGTTTGGACGGGCAATCTCTACCAATATATTCGTGACAACAAGATTATCCTTTCAGCATTGACTCCAATAAAGGTAGACGAGGAAGTTGGTTTTATCATACCCTCTGGCGGTAGTAGTCTTCACAGACTCGTCGTCAATGTCAATGAGACATATCTTTTTTGGAACAATGGACAAGATCGATTGTGTCAGCTTCTGAGGAGCATGACACTTTCCCCGTCATTGGATGGCACTCAAGACGTTCCAACCTCGCTCTTAAATATTACCATGGACTGTTACGATCACGCTATCAACCATCAGGGCTTTGGTCAAGGGAACTGGATCACCGCTGTATATGCGGCTCGAATGGCGACGGCCCTGGCCGGCGTCGATTTTAAGTTTCAATGTACCGATGGACAACGATCAAGGATGCAGTTGCTGTTGCCTTGGCTTGATGCATACCAACCGGCTCCATCAAATCGAAAAGATTGGCCGTATAGCGGCACCAGACCGACTCAAGCAACCGCTTGCAATTCGAAATACTCGGCGTTACGAATCGACAAGATGGCCTCTGAAATTCAAAGCGATATCCGTAAGATGGCCGTAGCATTGGTAGGAGATCAAACCATAGTACACCGATATCCTCAATTTGCTTCACAAGTAGCTCCTCTGATCCCGAACGTCGATCTTGATAATGTCGCTATACATTTCAGGTGTGGTGATGTACTTGGAGGGGCCAAGAGAAATGATTTCGGTATGATCAGATTCTATGAATACAAAAAGTGGATACCAAGAAATACAACAAGTATTGGAATTCTCACACAACCATTTGAGAAGGAGAGAAACAGAGGCAAGGATGCAGGAAAAGTAGACAGTTGTAGGGTAGTGGTTGGAGCCTTGGTGGACTACCTGCAAGCGTTTGCCCCCAATGCCAATATCTCAATCCACAATGGTGCCAATGAAACACTCCCGCTTGCCTATGCCAGGCTTGCAATGGCTAATTTCAGTTTTACTAGCCTCAGCTCGTTCGGTATCTTTCCTGTGGTGGGAACGTTTGGTGAAGGACACTTCCAAAAAGGAAATGGCGGCGTCAATCCCTTTGCAACGTATATACCACAATATTTGCCAAATATCCACCAGATGAATGCAGAAGTCAGAGGGACATGGGAGATGTGGGGAAAGTCTTTAGAAGACCTCGTTGCGTGGTTTGTTGACGAATCTACAGCTCCGAAGGAAATTTTTGAGGTTCCCGAGCCTCCAGGATCTGAGACAACATATCCAAACCATGTCAGCAGTGAGGTCCCAACTTTGGTTGCATGGTCCAAAGAAGTCAATCAAATGGTGAAAAAAGCAGGGGCTTCTTTTGATGCAACTATGAAGATAGCTGTAGAAGATGCCTTTGGTGTCATTCGAAATGGAACGTTGATCGTCGACGTCGATGAGAGCTACCTTTTTTGGGACGGAGGATCGATTAAATTGTGTCAGTTGCTGAAAAATCTAACGCTAACTGATTCCCTTGAAGGGAAACAGCCGGTTCCGCTTGCACTAGTGAACGCAACGATGGATTGCGTGGATCATGCAAAGAACAAGGAAGGATTCGGGCAAGGTAAGCCTCCACGTCGAACTTTCTTTCGTGATTCGTGATCCTTCTTTCCGCTATCCTCACATGGTACTTTTTTACAGGAAATTGGATCACTGCTGTGTACGCCTCAAGAATGGCTGCTGCTCTTGCAGGAGTCGATTTCAAGTTTCAATGCACGGATGGTCAGCAATCTAGAATGGAGCTGCTACTCCCTTGGTTCGACCAGTATCAGACTGCAAATCCAAAGAATCGTTCTGTTTGGCCATACACAGGATCACGACCAAATGAAAAAGAGGCATGTCCTCCTAAATACCCCTTTCTCCGGATAGATAAAATGGCTGACCAGATACAACAGGATATCAGGCGTATGGCAGTGCGACTAATTGGGACACGGGATGATTCTCGCCGACATCCTGATGTCGCTGTTGACGACGATCCGTTGATTCCTGGAATCGAGCTGGATGATGCTGTTATTCACTTCCGTTGTGGGGATGTAATGGGAGGCGCAAATAGATATGACTTTGGAATGATCAGATTTAACGAATACAAGAAGTGGATTCCAAGCACCACCAAGAGTATTGGAATTTTGACTCAACCTTTTGAGAAAGAAAGAAATAGGAGGAATGACTCTGGGAAAGCAGATGCCTGTCGGCAAGTTGTGTATGCTCTGGTAGACTACCTACAAACGTTTGCCCCAGGTGCAAAAATTTCAATCTACAATAATGTCAACGAGACTCTACCACTTGCCTATGCAAGACTTGCTATGGCCAACTACAGTATCACATCCCTGTCCTCCTTCGGGATCTTCCCTGTCATTGGGTAAGTACGTTTGTTGCGACCTTTGTCTTCTGTACTAGGTTCTGCCGAGTCCAGACTCCTCACAACCAGTTTTGCTGTGATACATCGCTTCGCAATCCAGGTCATTCGGTCAAGGGTACTTTCAAGCCGGCAACAGAGGAGTGAACCCTTTTGCGAGATATCTTCCGGAATTCTTTGGAAATTTACATATGATGAATGCAGATGTGCGACCCACGGGACAAATGCGGAACTTGCCCGTGGAAGATCTCATTGCTTGGTTTACCAACGACACGGCTTCATCAGGTTGAATCTCCTGGTGCACTCTCGCTTTTGGCTCGTCTCAGATATGAAGTTGAAATATCCTGAAATTGAAGAGTGCTTGAGGAGACGCAATGAAGCAGAGCAACGAATCTCCCATCAAAAATAGTTCGAATAGAAGAGGATGCTGAATCCAGTCCTGGTAGGGCACGTCGAATCCAATCCCAGCGAATGATAATGCAGGTTCTTTAGGAAAGGACTGCTTTCGGTGGAGCGTTGATTTTGTTGTTGAGTGGCGTATTATCATTATCTGTTTCTCTAAGAACAAGACACAATTCAACCACACAAAAAAATTGTGGATTTTCTGACTTGCCTTCGACTAAGATCTTAGGAACATGACGTCTGTGTGACAGATCAGTGATGAAACAGGATAAGTATGAGCATCTCTTTACAAATGAATACTATTTAGAACTTGCTTCTACTACCAATTATACCAGAACTTCCTCTCGGCTATTCGCGGTTGTTTTGTCAACAACTGACTTTTCTGACAGGAAAAAAGGAACTTTCTTCTCAGTAGGAGTCTGCACCAATGACTTTGGGGGGTCATCGCTCCTGCTGGACGTTTCGGACTGATTGTTCCGCTTTGGGGGATTCAAAAAATGTTGAACTACCTTCGCTTGTTCGTAACCAAATGTGACGCAGTCAGGGAATGCCACACCTGTTCGATAATTTCCACACACCCACAGTCCAGGAACTTTGGCTTCGGCGGCTTCTAGTTCCTTCATCAAAGGCAAATGTCCCAACTCGTACTGAGGAATGGCAGTGGGCCACACTTTCATTCCAATTACCTTCGGTTTTGGGGCGTCCTCCTTCAACAGGACGTCTCTGCAACCTTTGTCCACAAAATCAATGATTTCTTCGTCCGACAATTTAGCAATTCCGATATCTCTGGATCCACCAATGTAATTTAAGAGTAGATTGTAGTCAGGTGGCGCTCTCCCGGGGAATAGAGATGACGACCACAATGTTCCAAGTGTCCGAACCCCTTCTGTGCGAGGGTTAAGACTACCAAATCCGGGCAAATCTTGAAGATTTCCAAAACCATTCGGCAATTCAACATCCTTGAAACTTTTTTTGGGGTATGCCACTGTAACTGCTGCGACCGGCGGGTAATAGATACCGAGCCGACCAATTTCTTTTCGCACCCTCTCAAAAATATCTTTGGACTCGGGCATCACAGGCTCCAAGACATCTCCTATAGAATGGGCAGGGATAGTTGATACGATCGACTTGGCTTTGATGGTTTGAGGGCCATTTGGAGTATCAAACGTCGTTTCGTAAATATTGCCTTTCCCGTCAGCAGAGGACTTCTTCTCGATCTTTGTCACTTTCCATTGAAGTTTAATTTTGTCGCCGATTCCAAGTTCTGCTGCGATTGCATTTGGAAGAGTCGACAAACCCTCTCGAAACGAACCTGGGTTGCCATACTCAAATTCAGGCCATTCCGGAGCTGTAGGGTCAGCTTTTCGCTCTTTCGTCAGTTCCACTTGTCGCTTGAGACCTCCATAAAAGATGGCGCCAAACACATTCCACCCGATCGAGTAGGAAATTTCTTCAATGCGAGCGATTTTGGGGAGAGCTGCTTTCATAGAGAGTGTTTCGGGATTTCCAGCGTACACACCACTCACAAATGGATCAATACATCTTAGAAAGACCTCTTCTCCCAAGATACGAGTGACCCACTCTCGGATGGTTTCCTCTTTGTCGGACGGAGGCGGCGCATGACCGATAAAGGCTCCGATACCTGCACGGATTTTCCCTGGCCAAGAGAGCAATTCGCCAAGCAAAGCAAACTTCAACACGCCATTGGGACCAAAAACAAGCTCAATTTGTCCTTTTGGTCCCTTGCCACCCTGTCCTTTTGGAAGAGGATGCAACTTCCCATTGTGATTGACCCATGGTGGCAGCGATTCATCTGCGAACACCAATTGATCATCAATTCCAAGCTCGTATGCGATCCGTACGATGCTCGGCTGTGTAGCAAACGAGTTCGGGCCTTCTTCCCACAAAAATCCTTCCTCGTCGCGATGTGATTTAACATTGCCACCCAGATAGTCTCTGGCTTCTGCCAAGACCACTTTGACGCCAGATCGATTCAAATTGTGTGCCAAAGTACTGCCAGAAATTCCACCACCCAAAACCAGACAATCAAAAGCGTCTTCACTTGAGTCTTTTTCACTGGCCAGCAGCCGACTTGTCGCGCTGGATGTGAAGGAGGTCGGCGCAAAGCCGACAACAATCTGTAACGTTGTGAGGAGGACCAACACCGCGCAATCTGTTCGGAACAACCGAGACGTAGCTTGGTGTAGTGTATTCGTTCTCATGGTAGATGCAGTTGGTTCTAGCAGTGTGAGACGATGATGAATACGGGGGGTTCACCTTGGAATGCCTGCTATGACGAACGATAAGTGGAAGCCTTTTTTTTCGTTTCCCACAATGGGCAAGGGATTGATGATAGAAAGAAGCTACGATACCTCTTTTGCAACGAAACCGTCGTACGTCGTATTCATAGACGGAGAACGGAAAACGACGACGATGGATTTCGGACGTTTGAAAGTGGAGGCCGCGACCCCTGAAGTTCAACTTGCTCTGATTACGTTCCACCTGGAACTTTCGAGGGAGGTGGGGGGTCATCAGGGTTGTTCACCCCTGAATACTTTTGTTGTCCCCTGGAGAAACTGGAACAAAAATTAAAATAATTTCCGACTGACTGTGAGTGTATACCCCCAGCTTTGCTTCCTACGTAGTAGTAGATCTTCACAAGACAATAACAGTAGTAGCATTTATGATAGTTTCCCTATACTTCCACCAAGATCATGCTGAATCGGCGGTGTAAAGGCCGCTCGAGCATGGTCGGAATGAGTCTTCCTCGTTACACGGGTCAATGGATTGGTATTGGGGCTCATGTCGCTGTTCATGCAAGCGTTGGTACGACTGTTGTTGACGTAGTAGTTCAAAATACGAGAGGAAGCTGGATTGGAAGCTTCAATGACATGGTTTTCCGATTTCCTGGCATCGACGAGGTGTGCCTTGACATCATTGGCAAGTTTCTTGCCAAGCTCGACGCCCCACTGATCAAACGAATTGATATCCCAAATGAACCCTTGCACTGCGGTTCTATGCTCGTAGATAGCCAAAAGCTGCCCAGTTGCGTAGGCAGTCAATTTTGGCAGTAACAGAGACATGCTTGGTCGGTTGCCCTTGAAGGTCCGATGCGGCACGAGATCCTCCTCGATTCCTTCGGCACGAACTTCGTCCGCCGTTTTGCCATTCGCCAAGGCATCCGGCTGTGCGAAGAAGTTCGCCATCAATTCATCATGTGAACTCAGAGATTCGTCATCCAGACATAGGTCGTGCTGCGACTGGCAGAATCCAATAAAGTCGCAAGGAGCAGTTTGGCCCATATGCAGCAGTTGGAAAAACGAGTGCTGTCCATTGGTACCCGGTTCTCCGAAATCGATCTCGCCGACGGGGTAGTCCACTTCAATGCCATGACGTGTCATGACCTTGCCATTGGATTCCATATCAAGTTGTTGGATATGAGACGGTAATCTCAGCAATGCTTCTGCGTAGGGTAAAGTAGTCCTTGTCTTATATCCGAGGAACGAATGATTCCATACACCTAATAATCCCATGATAATGGGAATATTCTTGTCCATCGGGGCAGTCATGAAATGTCTGTCGATGGATTGAGCGCCCTGAACAACATTATCATCAATATTTTGTCAACAAGTCAAGATCATTTCATTTGGTTAGAAAAACGCGCACACACGCAACTTGCGGCGACGGACACAAGGGACACTTTTTCATTGGTCCTTTTTTCTTACCTTTAAGAATTGCTCAAACAAATCGAATCCATACATGAGACTGATGGGTACGGCACCGACAGCACTACAAACGCTGTATCGTCCCCCGACCCAGTCCCAGAACCTGAAGAAGTAATTGTTGGTATCAATTCCAAACTCCTTTACTTTGTCTGTGGCGGACACTGACGCACACGCCACGACATGTTTTCTTACAACCTCCTTGTCATTGCCCATAAAATCCCACAGCCATTGCCGCATCGTCCGTGCGTTCAACATTGTTTCGGCAGTGGTAAACGTTTTGGAGACGACGATGATCAAGGTCTCTTCCGGATCTAAATCGGCACACGTTCGTTCTACGTCGACAGGATCGACGTTAGCCAAAAATCGAAGGTTGTATCCCAAGGCCGAGTTGATCCCATCGGGTTCAGTCTTGAGAACTTCATGCAGAAATTCTGGACCGAGATAGGACCCACCAATACCGACGGAGATGATGTTTCGGAGTCTCTTACCGGTATATCCGCGAATGTTTCCGCTTCGTACACCTTCCGTAAAGGTCTTGATTTGATTCAAGACTTGATGGACATCTTCCACCACATTTTCACCGTCTACAAAAATTTGTTCGTCCGGATCCGCTCGAAGCGCCGTATGGAGCACGGCCCGTTTTTCGGTGAAGTTAATCGTCTTCCCCGAGACCATGTCTTGGATTCGTTCTTCGAGACGTTGTCGCTTGGCCAAATCTTGCAGCAACTGCAACGTTTTTAAAGTGGCTCGTTGCCGCGAGTAATCCAAGTACACTCCATCGTGTTCGGCAAACATGGCCTGGGATCGTTCTTCATCTTTCAGTAGGTCTCTCAAATGTTGGTTTTCAATCTCCAATTTGTGCAACTCCAATCGTTGCCATTCGGGTGTCGCAGATACGAGCGGTGACCTTTTTCGTTTGGTATCACCTTCCAACTGTTGTTGTTGTTTGTCGATGGTTTGATCTCGTTGTCCACGTCGGCGTTGCAATCGTTCATGGACGAACGAAGTTGTGGCACGATGATGATGCTCCCATGCAACATTGGGAACGAGTCGAGGTGGGAGATGAATCTGTGGAACTTGCAAATTTCGTAAGGAGTTTTCGTTATCGTGCCGTTGTGAGATACTGTCATCATCATTATTATTATCATCATCATCCAAGAGAACGACCTCATCTTGCTGATTTTGGGAATACTGAGTGTAGTATTCGTAACTGCTCCGATGTGTCGGTTCTTGAAAAGTGTGAGATGATGAAGAAGAAGTAGTAGTAGAAGCATCATCTGCTGTGACAGACGTCGTTTTGGTAACGTGTGTTTTGGAAGAAAAGGAGGAAGAGGAAGAACGATGACTGTCTTCCATCGTCGTTTCTGTCACTGTTGTCACCGTATCTTCCTTCATTTCAAACGCAAAGTCTCGTTCGTGAGCGTCATACGGAGAAACGATTTCTCCATCATCAGGAAACGGAAAGAAGTCTGGCGCCGTCGATACCAAATCGACGTCGTTAAAGTCAGTGTAGATGGGAACAGCATGAAACATGCGATACGACTTGGGTTGTTGCTGTTCTTGTTGTTGTTTTTGTTGTTGATTCTGTTTCTTGTTTCGTCTCTTTTCTTGCCGTTCTTCGGGAGTCATTGACGACCACGACGAAGATTCTGCCGCCAAGGGCCGTTCTGCTAGAACACGCAAGTTGGTAGGGATGGGACGCATCCTAGGACCTCGTCCCAGTCGCCACAAACTGGCAGGGGACCAAGCATTGGCTCCATCCAATGTGAGGGAAAGGACCAGTAGGACAAACACAAGACGATGCATGTTAGTTTGCCTGTGAAGAGTTGTATTCGTAGTAGTATTATCAGTTATGGGAATAGATGACAACATGCAAGTCATCCTTCCACTACTACCTAGCTAGCTGATGAGTAGTCGAGAACAAAATTTTTTTTGGGATGATAGATTGAGAGATGCTGAGAAAAGGATGAAAAGTTGCCTACCGTTCTCGTTGTTTGTTATTTTTTTGAAAAAAATGCAAGCATGTTCACGCAGTAAATAACACATACCACGGGCCATCTGCGTTCAGGGATGAAGACCAATTTTGCTACGTGTTTTTATTAAAGTAGACTACCGGTAGTGGTTTTACCCTCTTTTGTATCTACGGTAGATGGGATTCTCAGATTCGGTGGATTCATTCGTATTTTTTGATGTATTTCTTCTACGTATGTTTTTGGCAAAGTAGTGTGATGATTGATAGAAGAAGAACACAGGTTGATGATGGGATAGAGATGTCTCCTCCCCTGTTCCTCCATTCCACCAATGATATCGAAGCCAACAAAACACGGTGAAGTGTGGAACCTACTTCAAGTTGATTACAGTTCGAGGTATGAGATGCGGCAAGAAGAAAAATTGAGTCGAATAACGCGACTACAACAAGGCTTCGCAAACAAAAAGTAATGGTCGAATCAGTCCAACTACTACCGTAGTAGAGAGTGGATACCGTATGATAGTGGAGAGTACCGGTATGTATGTGTGGTACCGGTATCATACGGAGTAGATGCATGGAACATGGAACGAAAACGAAAATGACAACCAACAACATCATCGATCTTGCAATGACAACACAAGGAAGAAGAAAATACTACTGGTAGTAGAGCAGAAGAAGAAGAAGAAAATACATACATTCTTGTTGTTGCTGTTGTTGTTGTTGGGTTGGTTGCTGGCTGTCCATTGTCCATCCTTGCGAGGCATCAAAAAGAAAAAGAGTTGAAATTTCTTCCTCATAACACAACACACACAAGCACATCATCGCACCAGTTTTGCGTACGACTACTCGAACTTTTACAATCTCCCTTCCCGCTTGACAGTCATCATGTCTACTTCTTCCGATCCGAAAGAAGGTTCGACCGATATTGCCGTTACCATGACGGCCACTTTCTGCACCATGTTGGCCGTCATTGGAAGTCTTTTGACGATACAAACCAAACAAAACATACCTGGTGGAAGATGGTTGCCGGATCCATCAACAGAACCGTCCAAAAGAGCATACGAAATATATGCCTTGATGTATACACCCATTTGGATCTTAGCCTTTGGATGTATCGTCGCGTTTGGGTTCTATGAGGAGTTCGACAAGTGGAGTTACATGAAAGTGTGTGTGGGTCTGTCCCTCCCATTTTTGTTACAACCAGTATTGTTGCCATCGGCAGCAGCAGGAACATCGACCCGATCATCTCCCGACTCACAACGACCTCTCATACAACGGTACTCCTTCAAGGCTAACCTGTGGTTGGCTATCTATTCCTTCATTGGCAATTACTGGTACACTCACTACTTTTACTCCGTACTAAAGGCCAAGTATACCATGCCGGCCCATAGACTCAACAACGTTCCATTGGCACTGTACTTTGCCACACATTTCTACTTTTCGACCTATCACGTCTTTTCCAACCTGGTACTGCGAAGGATCGTCACTACCTATCAAGCTGGCACGGCACGGACCATTCTCTTTGGTGCCACGGTTTTGACATTTGCCTACTTCACAGCCTTCATGGAGACATTGACAATCAGTGCCTATCCTGATTATTCCTTTGAAGACCGTAACATGGCATATACAGTCGGATCGGCCTTTTATGGTATCTACTTTATTGTCAGTTTCCCAGCATTTTTCTATTTTGATCCATTGATTGACTCTGATCAGCATCCACAGCAAAAGCAACAGTCTCATCATCAACAGCCGCGAGTCGTCATGACCATCTGGGATACCGTAGTATCGAGTTGTGGTTATGGGATGATCATCATGATCCTCTTGGATGTGGTGCGATTGTATCTAGATATCCCACTTGTTATTGGATCCAGCGATATTGTGTGCTCTTCGGTACAACAGGAAGTCATGAGATGAAACACTACTATTGCATGCATGTCAAGTCCTCTGCTAATAATTATAGGAACTTGTGGTTGTAAATGGTCCTCTAGCCCCAGTTTTTAGTGTTATCATATTATATCCGTAGTGTAATTACTTCGTAGTTGTGCATGGATCGTCTTTTACTGTTATTAACAACTTTTATACGGAGTACAGGTTATTAACTGTTAATAAGTAGCCCTAATTATAAGTAGCTTCTACTCCTCCACGTGGAAGGTCTCCAACATTGAAGTTCCAGCACGTACGTTATACGAGTACTGTAAGAGATTACGGTACCGTACCTACCTAACTCGTAATGACAGATGTTGTTTTCGACTCTCCAACATACTCGCAAAATCAAAACAAAAAAACAACGCAAATATTATTATATTGTTGTTTTGTTTTCAATACAAAAAATGATACATTCCTCTTCATTGTTTTTTGACTGACTGTGAGATGATTGAACAGTAAAAAGAGAGGAAAGCACCTCCAATCGACATACACCAGTCTTGGTCGTCGTACTATTATTTTTGGACGAGGTACTTGATGAAGAGTCGTCGTCATTACACCAACCACTGCAATTTACCTTGTCTGCTGTAATATTGCTGTTGTTATAATATTGCTATTACTGTTTATCCTCAATCCTCTTATCATCACCATGTCATCCAGCAAAGAGGAATTCGTCGAAGCAACGGAAGGCAGTGGGAACAACGGGATGTTGTCATCGTACGTCATTGCCATCATAGTGGGTGGACTGGTCGCCGCTGCCTATTACTTTTTGGTCCTTAACAAGAAAAAAGAAACTGGAACCGATACCAAAAGAAAGACAAAGGACGTTGATGTCGATGATCCCGTGACAACCAACACGGTTAGCCTGCAAGACATCACGTACATTGCAAGTAAACTCAATCCCGATTCGACACATTTGGATATCTTGATGGCAGTAGCCAGTTCACCGGAATCCATAGCTTGGGGTCTCAAGGCTCATTTGAAACGCCAAAAGATAGTCGAAGAGCGAAAGGAAGAAGACCAAAAGGAGGCGCGGGAAAAGAAGAAGGATAGTTCAGCCAACAAGTCTTCGTCCAGCAACAACAGCATGTTCGAGTTGGACGATGAAGGTTGGGCCGATGAGGATGAGGATATGCAGGACGATGAAGCAAAGGAAAAAGCCAAACTTGCCAAGAAAGCAGAAGAGGAAAAGCGAATGGCAAGAGAAGAACTGAAGAAGGTAAATGAAAAGCCAAAATACGTTTTGGAAGGACTGGATGATGGAGTTATTGGACAAATTTGGGTTGAGTCGACTCTGTCCAAATCGGGGGCCTGGCCACCACCGGACATGCGATTTTTGGACGAAATGACGTTTGAATATGATGGGAAGCAAGTATCAGCATTAGACCATCCTGGTCTTCGACGAAACTTGTGTCACATTGCTGGACGTACCAATTCAATCTTATTGAATTCCCATCCCGAGCTACGTAAGTGTGAGGTTGTAATTATGCTGTTTTGGGAATGATGTGGACGCAGTTCTAACTTCTAATCATTTCTTTTGCCGTCGCAGTGGAAGCCGCCGCTCAACAGAAAATTGATCAAACGTACTTTCGTGCCAGTCAAGAATTTCGCCAGAGATGCGCTATCTTGTTGGAAGCCGCTCTTCGTACTGCCATTGGCTTGCGTAATTCCAAACTTGCCGAAACTATTGTAGAAACAGTGTCAATTTTTAAAATTGGATGCAAGTCGCCGGATCAGGTGGATTGGTTTGACGGTGTCATGAACAAAACATACGGGACTGTTCCTCGACTGAGCATCAGCAACGTGTCGATTGAGAACCCAAAGTACGAGGAAATGGCAGCAGGGGATACTCTAGTGATCCATTTGGATCTTGGCCGGCAGCATGCAGAGGCTTTTACCCGGCAAAAGATTGCCATGTGTCAAAAGCAGGGTCTCCCTCCCCAAGTGGCTTTGCAAACCTATCACGAAGGTTGGTGGTATTTCTTGCGGGGAGAGCGGTTGGATGGAGACGTAGAAGGATCAGTCTTGGAAATCAAGACGGACGGAATTTTGTCTCAGGTCGACAGTGCGGATGTGGATCGTTTTAAGAAAGCCAAGTTCGATGAACGATTGCTGATTGCGTGGCCAATGATCGTCCAGAATGTAGCGCAAAAGTCCGGCAAGGTAAAGATTCAATTCAAAGCACCACCTGTGCCTGGCAAGTACAAGATCACGGTATCCGTCAAATCCCAAGACTTTTTGGGAGCCGACCAGGAATTCAGTGTCGAGGCCGACCTAGTAGATGACAAGACAGTGGAGAGGAAACCGAAGGAAGTAGAGCCAAAGGAAGACGACGGGAAAAAATGATTGTATTACTTCAAGCCGCAAGTTGAACCAGCTTGAAATGTAACTAGCGAGTATATTCATAACAAATATGCATCTGGATGATAGTCCTGCTGGTAGTACTACGGATATTTTTATTTTGAACGTACGATCGTGAATATTATGGAAAAACTAAACTAACCGTAAAAATTGACAGTGAGAATGCCGCAACCTACCGCTAGTTAGGTACGGTACCGGTAGCCTACCGTGGTATTCGACTTCTCTGACTACGGTATTATCGTTGTCCCAACATCCTACCAGAGTTCCTGTAGCTTACGTTTTATACGGTACCGGTACTCCGTATCGTAGTACTGTCGTACGATCTACCGGTACTCCGCATTACTACCTGTAGTGCTTTACGACTTAACTGTAAATATTATCATACGTCGTACGTCGTAAACGAAAGACGTACCGTAGACTAATGGTACTGTACATAGTACGGAAGATTGCGTCGAATTGCTTTCGCCCTTCCACGTCATCGGAACGTATTGCAGACCACCCATCATTCTCAATTCGCTCAGACACCAACGTTTTCGCGTTCGATTGTGCGACCACATCACCTCTCGGGCAAACGAATCTCTGACTCGTCCCTTTCGAAAAAAATATCATGAGGCGCCGTATCCGACGACAACAGTCCATTCAAAGTCCACAAAACACTCCTTCTCCTTTGTCGTCGAAGTTACGGTCTGCAGAAGAATTCGAAAGCAAGATGGTTGTTTCCAGGCGATTTTCCTCGGTCGTGTCCTCGGCAGTCTTGCTGCTTGCAGCCGCAATGTCGACGACTGCATTTGTTCCGAGAAGTACATGTCCGTCGACAGCAAAGAATTTAGGCAACGCCTTGTTCATGTCGGCAGTTGCTGACAAGCCAGCAACAACTTCGGGAGGAAAGACTGTCGTTAGGTAAGAGGTCAAACAAGCGCTTTTTCTTTTTTCTGTCATTCATTTCTCTCATATTGTTACTCTTGGAACATCGTCGGCGACTCTTGATTCTCCCTCCTCAGCTCCATTCGAAACTTGGCAGTGATTGCACATGTTGACCACGGAAAGACAACACTGGTTGATGCGCTCATCCGGCAGTCTGGAGTGTTCCGGGATGAAACACAAGCCAACGAAGCTGGTGTGCGTGTCATGGACTCGGAAGATCAAGAAAGAGAGAGAGGAATCACAATTCTTTCTAAGAACTTGGCAGTTCAACGTGATGGCGTGAAAATCAACATTATGGATACACCAGGTCACGCAGACTTTGGTGGGGAAGTGGAACGAGTTTTGAACATGTGGTAGGTTGAAACATGGATTATGTCAAAAGATGTTTGAGCAAGGAAAATTAATCCTCCGTCTTTATTTTTTTTCTGTTTATTGTGCAGCGACGGAGTGTTACTCCTTGTGGACAGTGTGGAAGGACCCAAGCCACAAACTCGGTTTGTACTGGACAAGGCTCTCTCCAAGGGAATGAAGGCACTCGTTGTCGTCAACAAGGTCGATCGTCCAGCAGCTCGAGTTGAATACGTTGTCGACACTGTCTTCGACTTGTTTGTCGACCTTGGCGCCACGGATGAGCAAACAGATTTTCGAGTGGTTTATGCCTCCGGACTGCTTGGTAAAGCTGGCAACGAACCCGATGCCCTTGCAGATGATATGGGTCCATTATTTGACGCGATTTTAGAATCTATTGATCCACCCACCGTGGAAAGGAGCGAACCAGATGCTTTGCAGGCTCTTATTAGCAACATTGACTACGACAACTTCAAAGGCAAAATGGGAATCGCACGCATCACCAATGGTTCAATAAAGGCTGGACAGGCTGTAGCCTTGGCACATCCCGACAAGCCAAAGAGAACCGGACGAATTGGAGAGCTCTATGTCTTTGATAATCTTGGAAAGAAGGAGGTCAAGGAAGCCTCTGCAGGAGAAATTATCATGTTTAGTGGTATGGAGGGTGTGGAGATTGGAGATACTCTGGTCACAAACGAAGCTGGTGGTGCGAACGCTGCTGAACCACTAGAACCTATTGCCGTTGAGCAACCGACAGTTCGAATGACGATTGGAGTTAACAAGAGTCCACTGGCTGGTCGTGAAGGAAAATTCTTGACAAGTCGTATGATCCGAGATCGGTTGTTCAAGGAATTGGACAGAAACGTTGCACTTCAAGTAGCTGAGACTGATTCAGCGGATCGGTATGAAGTTTCGGGACGTGGCCAGTTGCATTTGACGGTCCTGATTGAGACTATGCGTCGCGAAGGATTCGAACTGGAAGTTGGGCCCCCGACTGTCATCTACAAGCAGAATGAAGAGACTGGAAAAATGGAGGAACCGTGGGAGGCTGTAGAAGTCAGGGTTCCAGAAGAATACATGGGCTCCGTGGTAGATCTTCTGAACATGCGCAAGGGAGAGCTACAAGACATGGGACTCGAAGAAGGGGAAGGGTTGTCTGTGGTGAAGTACCTTGTTCCGACTCGCGGAATGCTGGGTTTGCGATCGGCTCTTCTGTCCTCTACCCGAGGAACCGCTTTGATCGACTCCGTCTTTGATTCCTATAGACCCAGAATTCCTGGTGATATCCAAGCTCGTGACAAAGGATCGTTGCTTGCGTTTGCCGCTGGAACGGCCACTACATTTGGAATCGAAGGTGCACAGAACAGAGGACAGATGTTTGTTTCGGTCGGTGACGACGTATATGAAAACATGATTGTTGGAATCCACCAACGTCCTGGAGATCTCCCTGTCAACGTTTGCAAGACCAAACAATTGACCAACATGAGAGCGGCCACAAAAGAAGTTAAAACAGGGGTTATCGCCCCCGTCGATATGACATTGGACTCGTGCGTCGAATACCTTGCTGCCGACGAAATTTTGGAAGTTACGCCAGGTTCGTTTCGAATGGCCAAGAACCCAGATATGTTGAAAAAGGGCGGCAAGGGTAAGAAATAGATTTTTGTAAACAGTCTACTCATATCCCTATTTTAAGTGAACAGCTGAATAGACTCTTCAATAAACGCATTTTTACTAGATAGTGAGGGACTTTAAACTTTGTGGCACATTGGCGCATACCTCAGAGGGTAGAGAATCTTTACTTTTTCATCTGTCCCTTTTCTCCCTTGGTGAGTTCGGGTGGTCCACGGACAAATGGCAAAAACTCCTTGCCTCCCATGTACGGACGGAGGACCTCTGGAACTACCACTCCGTCTGGGGTCTGATATGTTTCCAACAAGCAACAGATACCGCGACCAGTCGCACAGAGCGTAGCGTTCAACATGTGGCAGTAGGACGCGCGAGCAGTCAAATCTCCCTTCTTTCCTTGTGTCTTTTGTCCACAACGAACTCCGACACCTCTAGCTTGGTAATCCGTACAGTTGGAGCAACTGACTAGTTCACGATAGGCTTGTTGTCCAGGGAACCATGCTTCCAGGTCGTATTTTTTGACGGCAGCATCGTTCAGCTCATTACTGACCAGACAAACGACACGGTACGAAAATCCCAAAGACTCATAAAAGTCCTTGGCACATTGCAACATTCGTTTTTGTTCCGCTTGCGAGACTTCAAAGTCGTCATCAGTCAAGCAGAATTGCTCGATTTTCTCAAACTGATGAACTCGGAATATACCACGAATGTCCTTTCCAGACGAGCCAGCTTCTTTGCGGAAACAAGTGGAGATTCCTGCATACCGCAGCGGCAACGTGGACTTGTCAACCCATTCATCCATGTGGTAAGCACAGATGGGCTGTTCCGAGGTGGCGATCAAGTATTTGTCATTGTTCTCGTTCGGATCATCCGTCTTGCCGGAAACCTTGTAGAGTTGCTCGTCAAAGTCATCCAACTGTGCAATAGCAGCCATGACATCCTTGTTCATGAAGAAGGGCGGTTGCAAGACATTGTAGCCACGTTCCGTCAAAAATGCGATTCCGTAGTTGATGATTGCCTGGTTCAAGAGGACACCGGCATTCGTCAAAAAGTAGGCACGATGTCCAGCGACTTGCGATCCACGAGTTGGTTCGTACCCCCCAATTCTCCACAAGAGCTCGTCATGAGTAAGAGGCTTGGTTTCAGGAAGAGTGTACTGAATGGTTCCTTGAGAAGCGGGCAAGATCCCTTCCCCTTCAGGTGGGATTGGATACAAGCCGATCACCAAATTGTCTGCTTCCTCGTTGTCTGAAATAGGAACTTCTGGATCGACGATGTTTCCGATTCGGTTGAGAAGTTTGTCTCGAAGCTCCGCCACAATGGGAAGTTGTTCCTCTACTTCCTTGATTTTATCTTGAACGGCCTTCATTTCGGCAATTTCAGCGGTACAGTCCTCCTTAGCCTTCTTTTTTGGGGTAATCTTCTCCTTCTGGATCTTGTTTACTTGTTTACGCAACTCATCCTTTTGCTTGGTGAGCTCACGCCATTTCTCATCTTCTGCCAGAACCTCGTCGACCCATTCCACAGGTTTAAAGCGTTGCTCCATGTACTTGCGGTACTTGGCAGGGTCGCCACCCTTGTAGTCTCGGAGTTCGTTAATGTCGATTGGCATGGTGGAGTTGCGACGTTAAGGTTGGTACAGGAAAGATCGGGGAGGGGGGAGCAAGCAGTCTAAGGTTGATGAAGATACTACAAGGGCATGATTTTATGATAACAGCTCTTCACAGTCAAGCCACATCAATCGACATCTCTCGCTCGATTGATGGAAGACGAAATCCTGGCATAGTAGTGGTCGGATCTGTCGGTCATTCTTGGGGATACGGGCGACGGCCTGACTACAAACGGATAAATTTCGTGATTCACGGAAACGACGTCACACGTGCAGTCGTTGGAACTGCTTCGAAGCGTACCACAAACACAGTTTGTAGCAAAGTAGCAATAACAGAAAACAAAAATCTACTAGCCAGGGTGTTTGGACAACGCTAGCTACTAGAGGCTAGTTCAATCATCCATTCCCCTCCAAGAAAACTTCCAGTAATACAATTCCGCTTTGGACAGAGTTTTTATTCGTTTACGAGACATGCAGCATGAATCCACCCGGCTGAAAAGGATACAGTTTCCTTTTCGGCCATCGATTTGATCATCTGTGCTTGATTCAAATTCTTGGTACCGGATCCTACTCCAAGGACACCTGTTTTTCCGGCGCCCCAAATGTAAATGTGGTTGTCTTCTGACAAAGCCATGGTGTAGTCTTGCCCACATGCAATATCGATAATCTTGGTGTGTAACACCTCAGCTACTCGAACAGGCTCAAGGTTAAGGGACATACCCCACCAAAAGAGCTCTCCACTGGTTGTGATGCATGCAGCATGGTTGGATCCAGCAGCAATTTTAGTCACAGTCCGGTTGATGAGTTCATCGCCATCAATAGGTGTCGGAATTTGTTCCATTGAATACATGTCGACTGCCATGCCAAATCCTGTACCAAGCTGTCCTTTGTGGTTTCTTCCCCATCCATAGACAACCCCTTCTTTTGTTAAGGCCAAGGTAAATGACTTACCACCGGCGATTTGAATGACGTTGCCTTCTTGTAGAATTTCAACAGAATCGAAATACAGGGAATCTTCAGATGTTTCTCCATTGCCGAGTCGTCCATAACTACTAGCGCCTGTAGTCAAAACTTCTCCTTCAGTTGTCAACACAGTGGTATGCGATTCTCCCAGCACGACATCTTGGACGGAACATCCATCTTCTACTAGCGACTCGACGCGTTTCGGTGTCAGGTACGTTTCGCCGTTGCCATGTCCCAGAACGCCCATTCCTTGAACAAGGGATCCACCAAAACCGAAGGTATACAAATCACCATTTTCTTTGCTAATCATGGCTCCCGTATTGGTACCCAGCACAATTTTCGTCATGGGCTCCACATTGGGGATTTCCGTCAGGGTTGGAACTGGATTCTTGTGGCCCAGTCCTAATTGCCCTTGTTTGTTTTCGCCTACAACCAAGACGGTTCCATCACTGGTGACAATACCAGTCTCTGCTGCTCCACAAGAAAGACTGGAAAGAGCACCACCCTTTGCTGCAGCACTGTAGTTGCTCCAACTGGTGGCAAGTTCGGGTTGCCACACAATAGCCGAAGCATCAGTCTTGTCTTGTAACAAACAACCACTTTTGTTGGTACCCCATGTATACAGGGATTTAGAAACGTTCCTTGTGGAAGAGAAATACCGTGAACTTCCTTGTTGCCGTCCAATTCTTGTGGGAGGACAGCAGTGATTACTAATAGAAGCTACCGATACAGAAGACGATGATGATGGGATGGTGACGTCTGCCACACCCAGTGTTGATCGGGGAGTCAACTGTTGGGCACCATTTGCAAGTATTCTCTTTGAAGACGCTCTTGCCAGACCAAGAGAGGATGACAAGTTTGGTCGATACATTTCCGCTTCTGTTGTGCGATAGGGACGATGATGGAATGGAATACAAGTACAATGATTGTTTTAGTGAGATGGTGCGGATGAACCGAACTACCGGTACTGTTTTGTAGTACTACGTACGACGTATGAATCGGTAGCAAAATAAAAAGAAAAAAACCGCGAGGATCAGTCATCAATCATAGAGAGATCATCAAAACCAGCAGATGAAAGGACCGACAGTCGAAGATCCAATTGATTGATGAATTAGAGTTGGTGCTAATGGTTCCTTTTCTGACGACGGCTTGACTACAAAGTTAGAGATCAGTATAATGCATGCAGCGTTACTTATCATCCAGCCACCGCGTTTATGCCCTAACGGTTTCGTTCGTACTACAAGTTAAACTTAGCCAATTGTTTGTTAAGAACAATCTGCACAGCAATGCTACTCTCGTATCTTTGCCTCTATGTATTTCAGTTCCAAATATTTCATGCAGGGTTTTTTAAAACAAAGATACAGTAACTGTCCCTCGACACTACCTAGAGCCCGATCCATCATGTTGCTTCAATATCCCATAAATTGTGTATCACTTTAAAGGGATACGTCGTACATCTTTCCAATCCAGTCAACCATCCTCTGATTGATCCTTGCCACTTCCGTCATGATGCGATATGATTCGTTTCCTTTGATGAACCAGACGCCAATTTCTGATCAGCAGTCATTGAATGGCTTCTCGCCGTTTATCAGGGCCGTACCGACGATGCGGAAAGGGAAAACCCAGCTGCCAGCAAGCTTTACGCCTCATCCATATTCGGTCCTTCTTGGAAGAGGCAAAGTCAACGAATCGGTGGGAAACCGTCGCCTCAAGATCCTTGTCGACATTGAGCTCAAAAACTACGTAGAGGCGCCATCTCGACGTGAAAAGAGTTACGTCGTTGCTAGAGTCATGGAAAAGATCCAAGAGGCTTGTGGGATAGGGGCATTTGTACGACGGGAGGGAGGAGTTTGGTACGAAGTGAGCGACTCGGAAGCACGGGAGAAAATTTCCACAATTTTCCGCGATAAGCTCTCCGATCAATACAAGTCCAGCACTTCCAACAAGGTGGAGCGAAGAAGACAACGAAGAGCCATGAAGGAAAGTTCCACGGAAAAGCATGAGCAAGTTTCGTTCGTCAACGTAGGTTTGACTATGATGCAAGCGGAGCTGAATTCCAACATCATGAACGTGTCGTCAACGGACTGCAGCTCCGTCTCGACTACAACTAGTATTGACTAAAAAAATACTCTAGATACACTGCAAAAATTTTTGTGACAATGATCTTGTGGTTCTACTACGTAGTAGGATGCGATTAGTCTAGTAGAAGTCGGGAACAATAATCTGTCGGGACTTCCCCCGTTCGGACAATACCTGCTGGCGAATCCGATGTCCAGACCAAACTTCATGTAGAAGATCATAACGATCCATGTCCAGATTCAAGGGTCTGCCTCTGTACTGGGGAGTTTCGCCATGACTGTCTACGTAAGGACTGTGAATATAGGCGGCTTTGCCGTTATGCATGATGAGACCCGTACATTCCTGCAGAAGGAAGAACAATCCAGCTCCGGCTCCGCATTTATAAGAATGCTTTGTGCATTCCCCCTTGCCTCCTGCGTTCAAAACTTCTCCACAAATCAAACAAACAGCTGTTTGTTCACTATCGGGCAACAACAAGCCAAGTTGTGCATATAAATCGGTGTAAGAAATGGGAATCGTGGCGATCCGAGGACGGCCAACATCATTTACAGGGATCTCTTTGGCGAAACCTCCAATCAGAGGAACACTTCTCTTCGAATGAAAAATGACTGCAGAAGAAGATGGAGGTGGAGTGGATGAACCGAATCCGCGACTGGCGAGGCTGGTGTCGACGTCATCAAACTCCATAGGATTTAAACCCTGTGTTTCAGGATCGTTGTTGTTTGCAGCATTTCCACCAAGATCGATTCCCTGGTTTTCATTGACTACATTGTGACAGGATTCCATTGGCCAGTCAAAAGTTCGAAAGCCTTGAGTTTGAAACAGTCTATTTGTAACAGCTGCGCCAGACCCGGAAATGGTCGGAGATGGTAAGCTCGTCGACATGGCGTGTGACCGGGCAGTCTCGTACCAGTTTGACACCACTTCGCAAACAGACTCTGACTCTAGCATCTGAGCAATGGATTCCAGTTGAAAAATCGACTCGAGGTTGTTCCAGATACCGAAGGTTCTGCCGTCTTTGGGACCGTCTTCAAATAATCCCGACCAGAGGTAACGTTCCATGATACCTGGAATTAATAGTTGCAAAATACCTCCTGCATCTGAAACGAAAGAGATCGCTGCCTCTGCTGCCAAAATACAACCTTCTTCAAACCGATGCAGGATGGCCGCTTCCGCATGTGTGTTATGCGCTGCTTGACTTTCACGGTGCTTCGAGAGAGCAACTTCTAGGAGCAAAATACAATTGATTGTCCACTTGCTTTCCGAAGATGCTTCGGCAGACAAATTCTCCTTCAATTTTTGTAGGGTTCGCAGAACCACAAACTCGGTATGCAGTCCAGCGATGTTGTTGAGAGCCAACATGTCAATTTTTCCTAGTAACACTTGCAAAACTCGAGCAAGGAGGCCAAGTTTGATGAAACCTTCCGAATCGTTTACGACAGAATCGATGTCTTTAGGTTTATAATCATTGTCTGAGATGGCGAAGCTCCCCCTTGTTGAGAAAGGAATTGGCCAGTGGACCTCTAATGAATCGCTTCTTGCTCGTGCTCTCCCCGCCGAAGCACAAATCGCAGCAGTAATGTGTGTAAGAACGTGACCATACAGAATCGGGTATGCGATGGGCGCTCGATAAGGTTTCGCTGATTGATCAGAAGAGCATTTCACAGGAAATGCGAGAACTAGCTGAACAAGATCAGCCGCGACTGCGCCAGCCGCAGCCATGACAGCTAGGCCAAAGTAACGAAGTTTTCCGAGGCGTCCATGGAATGGTTGAATCCCGTCGTCCTCTGTGCCGTTTGGCCGAGGCATGATGACGAGTTGTCCATAGCAAACGACATCAATAATGCCAAAAATGGAGAAGATTCTATCGATGTCGTTTTGGGTCGATGATGCTCCTGTCATATTCGCGGTTGAAATCCTAGCCCTGACATTTCTAGTCAGCCGGCGGGCCTCGTTGATTTCACAGCAAGACGTGTATGTGAAGGCCTGAATCGACATCATCAATTTCGAAAGAAGCTTTTCTCGAGAAAGCTCTTGCCGTTCAGTATCAGAAAGTGCGGTAGAAAAGACGCAGGATGGCCACTGAAAACAGGTCAAAATTGAGCGATCAGTACGAAGTGTCATGCAAAGGCCACAGACTCCGCAAATAAACTTACATCAGTTGTTTCCTTTCCTGCAAATCTGTATGCCATGTTATAAGCATATTTTTCAACGATGTAATGTCGAAATTCTCCGAAGTCGCTGTGTAAATTCTCGTCGCCAAGGCGTTTTCCATCTGCACGATATGTTATATCACTAACTTGATCCATGAATCTCCTCCAGACAACCGTTTCGCCAAGCGACTCGGAAGAGGAAGTAGCAAAATTACTATTACTATCTGGCCCTGGTGTGATTCCTGCCATACTTTCGGGGTATCTGTCCTGGTTCGTTGTAAGTCGGCGCTTAAGAAATCTTGGAGTTTTCATCATTGCGTTCCATGCGGCGTAAAGGTCCTTCTTACTGAGTCCTCGAACGCTGCTACGTCGTTTTGGAGCAGGGATATCCTCTAGATTGGCCGACTCGATACTGTCTGTGTTTAAGTGATTTCTTTTCGATTCGGCAATGAAAGCACACTGGCCGTCCCACATGATATTTGTGTTGTGCCGTGACACCCACCAAGGTGTCGAAAGCAAAAAATCGTTCAATGTGAAATCCCAGCAGAAATCCATGGTTTCGCATGACATTGAGTCTACGATACCATTGTCGTCACTCTTTGCTTTGGAAATGTCCATCGCCGAAGTGTCGCAGCGTGATGCAGAATCGATCCAATCTAATCCGACATCGATAAATGGAACAAGGCAGTTGCTCAGATTTTGGCAAAGGGGGCATCTAAACTCATCCCTCTTTCCAATGATCCTATCTTCGCGGTGAGATACACTGGCAAGATATGATTCCCAGCATTCACTATGAATCGCATGGCCGCATAGAGCAAGATGGGCTCCCACAAATCTACGCACCGGTGAAAAGGACGAATGAAAATTTCCACAGGAAGGTGGTCCTCCTCCACCTTTCATCACAGTGCTTGCCTGGGTGTATCCGACAAAAGCAAGAGCATTTCCTCTTTCGTTTCGTCTCTTCCGGCTCTTTCTGTGCAACTCTTCATCCCTGACTCGCTGTCGTTCAGAGGTGGCATCATCGCTGTTGCAAATGATGCATTGAGGTCGATTTGTCAACAACCTCGACGGGACATGAATGTCGCTTAAGAAGATCGTTGTCTCTGAAGACACGGGAGTTGCTTTATCCGAATCAGACGCTGAAGCCACGCTAGATCCCGACGCGAAGCTGCCTTGGTGAAACATGTGGCGCTGGGATGCGGCAGCTTCTGCGGTCGCTTCATCCTTTTCTATCTCATTTTCCTCATTTTCGTCGTCTAATTCTGTAGTCGTGGCCTTGAACTTCGCGGCTTGCGCCTTCATCATTGCCATAGCTCTCTCCTTTGCCATTCGTTTCCTTCTCTCCAATTCAGTTTCCTGTCTTTCCTGCTTTTCTCCATCTACTTTGTTCTCTTCGGAATAAACAATTCTGCTCGCTTCAATGTTGTTCGCAGCGGCGAACTCACACAACCATGCGGCTCCAGCTTTCACCGCTTGATCCTGTGCCAAAAAGCAACCAATATATCCACCGTCAACAGCAAGTCGACGGAGCAACTGAAGACAAGTCTCTTCTCCTTCATATACGTCGGATGACTGTTGTATGCGTGGATTTCCAAGCAGAGCGGTCGATACCCATTCTTTTGCGGTTGGAGCAGGTGCATCATCACTTCGATCAAAAAAAATGCTGCCGATCGACCCTCCACCTTCTTGGCGCCACTTTGAGTTGTCAGCAGAAGCATGTTGCCAAGCGAAGGCGCCCAAAGTTAGGAGATGAACTGCTCTAGCCAGTGCGGTCTCGCTCCTTTCTTCGGCTTCGTATGCTATGCTGCCGGGAAGTTCGGTGAAATCTTTTTTTCTTTCGGAGTCGCGAATATGCATATGCAGGGTTCGATATGTGATGGCAAGAATTGTCGAGTCGGAAGTAATGTCTCGTCTCAGTCGCGAAAACGAAGGGTGTGCCTTCAGTAGTGGCGGACAGAAAGGTTTGGGCTTGAAATTGAATTTCGTGCCAGTCACAAGAGATGGCCGATTATCGGCAGCTTGCTGATGACTCCGAGAATTGATGTGGAAGAAGCTTGGATCATAGGAATCCCATGCTTCACGATTCAGCTCCCATTTGTCAGGTTCCATTTTCCCACGAGAAACTTTTCGACTGGCAATATCAGAAAGTACAGACGCCAGAGCAGCGCCTGTCGCATCGTCTGGATTCACCATCTTCCCTTCTTCGCTCAAGAAAACATTATCCCAGTGACTCAGAACATGGTGGACTTCCGCAAGCTCGCTGTGTGTTTTTTCTCCCGAAACCAGTCTATGGATTACCTCGCGCCGAAGTCTCCATTTCGCCTGTTTAGTGTGCTCCGCCTTGTCCTTGGGGGGTATACCTGGAAGCTCACTGCATAAAATGATTATTAAATGGAGAAATTCTTCCAGCAATAGGAGGAAAGTTGCGGCATCTTTTGCTGGAGAAAAAGTCGATGGTAGCATAAAATTTTCCGTGGTTCCTTCGGAGGACTTTTCCGATTGATACAGACCCTTCTGAACCTCATCCAGATATCGGTTGATGTCGCTATCGGGAGCTTTTAAAAGGCCGCAATACTCAAACAATCCAAGTCTATGTAGAAGGAGATGAATCATGAAGCAAGTTCCCACATCTGATTCTGGCCGGCAATCAGTTGTTTGGAACCGAGTGCGTCCAAGTATGGCAAACTGGACAAGGAGCAAATCGGCGTCCCTCATGGCTCGACAAAAAGGAGGCTCGGCGTAGTTTAAGACTTGGTCATTTAAACCATTTCCGTTTCTCCTCCACAGACCTGCTCGAATCTGAGCCGCTCTCGACAATACGAGCAAGGGGAACTCCATCAAGCCCAAGAAGAGGCCGTCTTTTGTATCGTCAGACAAGTTTCGGGACAAGAGTGTCAACAAGTCGTCGATTCCCGTGTCCCGCAAACAGGCTTCCCTTAAACACGCAGCAACAAAACGATGTAACGGAAGGTGGAATGAAAATGGGGTCACTTGAGAAATCGGAATGGCACGGAAAGCATGGACAGAACCAGACTTCACGGACGTGGTGGAAAATGGTAGGCTGACCGAACTTCGCCTACAGGCTTCCACTGCTGTCGAAAAGGACGGGGCCTCATTCGAAGCCAATTCTAGATTTTGCCATTCCATCACTCCAGATGTCAGAACATAATTCGTTAAGTCCACACAACTCAACAAGTTTTTCGTCAAAGGAGAATTTTCATCTGGTATAGGAGATGGATCAGCGTCGTCCCAGCTCAAAAGCCTTTCAAAAAGTGAACCAAGACTGATAGATGCATTGAATGCACCAACCCAACCCCGGACTTCGAGCTCAACATGACCTTGGGACCAGTCTCTCCATGTCTGTGGATCCATCATTTGCCCAAGCGCCAAGGAGGCGATCCAGTCCTTCAAAAAGGAGCTCGACATGGAGGCGAACAAACGTGGCATCCCCTTTACATTCAAAACGCACTTTAAATCAGAAATACACGGTGAATATCTTCGATGAGTCAGTACAAAATGGTTTGGATCGAGGCGTCGTCTACCGTCGTTTGGGCTGTCCGTGATATCCACCGTTCTCGTTACAGTACCAACGGTCATTGTTGATCTGGTAGTGGCCGGTCCAGCCGCAACTTCCAACGTTTGCAAAAGGCTTGCTCCCAGTTTCCCCAGCAAATCTCTGCGCTGAACAAGATCCACGACATACGTGACCCTATTCAGAAACTGGACCGACAAAGCATATCCACTGCGCTCCAAAACTCCCATTCCTCGGGCATATTCAGCTGTGACAACTTGATAGGTATCACAGTAGGCTGCCGCTAGATGCGACTTGAAAGTCGGTACCGCCAACAATGTCAAGAGGAGCGAGTGCCAGTATTTGGTCACGCTAGAACTAAGTTTGAAATCACATTGCAGCAGAGGCGCCAAGTGACGGTCCGGTGTGATTGCTTCAGCAACCTTTTGGCAGAGTGGGTCACACGATCGAGCCAAGCAAGTCAGCCACTGTAGGGCAACCACCGCTCTCTGCTCTAACTGTAATTCTTGCCGAGTGAGAATGGCACAAAACATGCCATGAGATTTTAGGATGTTCGCTCTATGCAACATAGCCGCGCCAAGAACGCCTGACGCAACACGATCTCCATCCAACCATAACCGGATCTGAGTCGCATTTAGATCCGCGAGAAGTTCCATTGTCCCCCACACAACCAGTTGCCCAAATTGTTTGAGCGACCGTACCACCTTTTGCAGTATCGACTCCGAGTACAACGACGAAGTACCAAACAGTTCTCGAAGGGCATCCACAATCTGAGGATGAGTGTTGATGTCGTCACTTTTCAAAATTAGATACAGTCCACCACCTTCGCGCGCCAAAAAACCGAGCCGTTCTGCCTTTGTGTAGGCTGTCGAAATCTTTGAAGTATTTGGTGAGGATATGGTTGCCATTGACGATAGAGATGGAGCAGGCACTCCTCTCCTCGATCGTGAAGATCCGGCAGCAGAGGGTGAAAAGACAGCAGTTCGAGCTTGGACCATTGGGATATCTCCCGTTGTACCAACAATGGGGGTTACATTGGATCTTGCTGCACTTTTACTGTTCGAAGCGATGGTTTCTGATGATTCCTCCTCTGCCCGCGCATATCCATCTTCAGCAGAAGGAGCTACTACTTCTACCATCCAGTCAATAGTGGCAGGAATCACTCCCTGAACACGCTGAAGTACACTCCCAGAAAGTGGTCCTAAACTTCCATCAGCAGAAAAACAACTTTCGGTTGATGCTGGACCATGGTGAGGGCAAAATCCTGTTGGGTCCCAAGCATCAGGGTCTCCACAATCACAACACCCCCCTGCCTGGGCGTGGTAGAAGGCAACGTCGTGTCCTTCGTGGTTTGATTGTTTGTAACAAGAGTGGCATAAAACACAAGTTTCATCGGCCTGACAGGTGCGACATACCCACACAATGTCGTTTTTCTTGAAAGGGTGTTGACATACTCGACGTGGGACACTTTGAGAGAGAGCCTCAAGGGTTTCAATTGCATTTTGTGGACTGATAAAGCGATCATCTCCTGTTGCGATCTTTGTCAATTCCGTGGTTAGAAGAGATCTCAACACCAGTTCCGATTCCTCTTTTTCCAAACCCTCCAATTTTTCAAGTGCCCGAACAATTGCATGGTGACCACGATTGGGCGTCAGTAGAGAAACGGTACTACTACTTCCGTGCTGCATTCCCCCACTCCCATCGTCGAGGGGAGGTTCTGCTACAGCATTTCGAAGAGAGACGATTGTGGAAACTGTGTCCAAAACTCCGGAAGGAGCCTCCATCAAAAGTTTTGTATCTGAGTAGGCCTTCAGGATCATTGCATCGTTAGAACTGAGTGATTCTGTAGAGCTGTCTGAAGCCTTTTCGGTTTCCTTCGTTTCCTTGTCGCCGCCACCGCCATCTTCGTGGGACGGGGAGGACGGGATACTCATGAGGACTTCGAGTTAAAACAATATCTAGTTTCAGTGCGCAAAAAGACTGCGAAATTTAGTACTGGTAAACACCATTCGAAGCTGCCGATAGCGAGCCGATGGTGTCGAGATATGTCAAGTACAGGCTGTGGAACCAAAATAATTCTGAAAACAGTACTTCGAAGCTCTGGAGAAGATGAAAAAGGGAACAGGTGATCCACAACAACAGGGAGCATGAATCACTTTTCAAAGCAATAATAACTTGTGCGATTTTGGGAATGAACTGGGGGTTTCATCGGGGGAAAGACTTCTTCTTTACTGGGAATAAAAAGAACAAACATGAGCCTTATTTACTGTTACTACGACACTACGACTACGACAGTAGCTAGAGTACGTTATTATGTATACGACGTATTTACAGTTAATATCTTACTGCGTATGATACTACCGGAGTACGTAATTTTTAGGAGACGTACTCTCTACTACTAGGTAGTAGTAGTAGTCGTAGTCTTCTAGCTAGGTACTATACTCTAGCTACGGATTACTAGGTAGAGAAGAGTAGAGTAGAGTAGAGAGTATGCTTCTCTCGCTTGGTTCCAATCTTGGATATCTTGGATTGTTGTAGATGGAGCATATCAGTTGATTTGGAAGAGGATTAACATTTTAGAGCAACCATTTCGACTTAAGGTGACTGATCCCTACGTGTATGTTTCTAGGTTTGCTCCTTCAATGCACACGCCATGAGTGATGTTAGTTGAGCATCGATGTCGTTGAGCCGCGTTTTGGCAGCTTCGCCTACCAGAGCCTCATGATTCAATCATCCCGGTCCACCATGCAGTATTATTTGTTCAAATCGAAAGGCTATACATTATCTTGGACACGTCGAATATATATGGTGTGCTTTTGGTCTTTCGACTGCCTTCACTTGCAACATGATGCAGCTGACGATGTTGGAATCCCCTGGAATGAAGGTAATGACCTTTGGAACGGTGAATAGGCATGGGTTTCTCTGGATACATTATTTGTAACTCCCAGTGCTCTGGGCTTTAACTTGACACAGTAATGACACTGCTCGATGGTTGTTTTTCTGGGAGGGATAATCATCATCCCAATATTTTCGTGTGTGAACATGTCCAAACAGCTCTGACATGCCAAAGCTAGTCGTCGATAGGACGATACCTCAAGGACTGAAGTGACTCGTCGGTGTTTGGAAGGGAAGTTCAACCAGCTACTATTAGAAAACTTAAGTTAGTATATCAGAGCAGAAATGCTCAGCAACTGCTCCGGAAATGGTCGCAATTCAGTATTGAAATGATGTTTCACGATTCCAATGGGACAGCTACGATACGCTCCAAATGCGTATCGCTCACCCAGCCATCTGGGATTCGTACCATCATTTTGCTCTCTCCGTCACAGTTTCTCCAAGAAATTTCCTGGCCTAAAACAACAAATCCACATGGTACCACCCGAATGACAAAAGAATTCGCACAACCGTCGCTGTAAACATCAGCCCCTGCATCTTGGACAACTCTATAGAAGGCTGGAAATATATCACGTGTTGAGGAAGACATACTCCCATTGGACGAAGGACCATTTTGTGAATCTGGGGTAAAAATGCGAACCCGTTTTTCACGAAAGGATGACTTCAAGGATTCATTTTCTTGAACATCGCTCGGTCCTTTGTTGTATTCTGTTTTGGATTCGTCTACGCAAGTTGAGTCCGGCTCGTTTTGCGATTCTGTCGCTCCCAATCCATCGCCATTATCATCATCATCATCATCATCATTTTGACCTTCGTTCAATCCCGGGGGCACATCCTCCTCTTGTGGCTCCTGTGCTTGATTGGCTGCGTCCATTTCATCCTGTTGCCTCTGACGAGCCTCCATGACAGATATATCCCCACGACATGTCGGACACGTTTGTTGTTGTACCAACCATTCACGAAGGCAACTCTTGTGCATTCTAAAACAAGAAAAGGTGGAATTTGTGAGCCCGGGTCGAAGGGAACACGACACGACACAATGAATGCAAACGTTTTTTTCACTTACATGTGTCCGCACCCTGGAAGTCGTTTCGAGGTGTCAACAGTCATTTCATCGCGACAGATAATGCATGTGTGTTCTTCCTCCAACTCCTCGGCCGTCGGACTTTGGAATCGACTCATACTAGCCATGAGCTGTCGGTAGGTTTTGAAAGCTACCAGACGTTGTTTCAACGCCTGGAAGCTGATGTACACCTCTCTGATCAAGTTGATGGGTAGGCCATAATAGATCATGACGATTGCAAAAAAGGTGACATAGAAGAAAAATTTTGCTGCTTGGGCTTGTACTTCGACCGCAAAGACAAGAGTCGCCTTATAGTCCTTCCACGGATAAATCCATCGGTGCATTGGCCGGACCGGGTCGGTTTGTTCGTGGATGAAATGAAAAATACCGTCCAATAAGTGCAAATGCCAGAGAAGCACGTTGGAAACGACCGATGTAAGCATGATTGCCGCCTCGAAGGCAAACAAGATTGAGACGGACGGTCCATGTTGTGAAATGTCGTATCCACATTGAATCACAGCGGCAATGTCAAGGAGCTGCAGAAAGTAAAGACAGAGCAAGAGTTTTACGTGAGGCCAACGCAACGCCGGCCAAGAAGAGTTCGGTTGTGTCACCACTGCTTCTTCGGTCATTCGTAGATGGCCTTCACGCATGTCCGCAACCCAGTGTAGACACTTTGATAGAACCATAATCAGAAAGAGAATGGCTGTCTTGACGGTGAGTTCGGCCCGGAAAATGGTCAAAGCGAGACATGTTTCTGTGACGTTCCATCTGAAAAAATCTCCCAATCCTTCGGCTTCAGCAAGACGGAGTCCGTTCATGAAAATTCCCGTAAAAAGTTGGAAGATTCCGATCAAGGACGCAATGAGAGCATTCCCGAGAATGATGTATGCGTATTTGCTGGAAGAGAGGAATATCAACCCCAAGTACCACTGTTGTCGTGACCGAAAGGCATAAAAGACCAGGACAAAGGCTGCGAGGAAGCTTGCTTTGACGTAGGAGATAGGATGATCTTTCGTGTGATGTGGATGAAAATTCAGTTCGTCATGAAGGCCATTGTCGTCGTCATTCAACAACATTTCGTGATCGTCATGGCGTTCCTCTTGTTCCATCAACGGATTCGTTTCATCATCCACCATGGCTTGCCATTGTTCTTCTTCCTCTGTTTCCTCATTTTCTTGAGCGAGAAGCATTTGTTCCATGGCTTCTTCAACAAAGCGTTCTATCTCTTCCTCACTCTTCGCGTCGGAAGCCTCATGATTGCTGTTGCTGTTGTTGTTGTGGCTGCTGCTCGTCTCTGGAAGCGCTTCTGGTTCCTCCATTGCGAAGCTTCTTTTTCTAATAATGTTTTCCTTTTCAACGGATCGATCAGATCAACAAGCCTTATACTCCGAGTAGGACGCTCTAGGGTACTGTACATGCAGTACAAAAGAAAAGAAGAAATAAATGATGTGATAGCCTTGAAAGTTGAAGTGTCAAAGAATGAAGTAGACTACGGGTAGTCTACTCGAAGTAGCGGTACCGTAGTTTCGTTGTTGTTATTATTATTGTTTTATTACTACTACGTATTACGGTACTCACTACCTTTTACTGTCGTACTCTACTGCCTCATCTGACTGTGGTTTGATGATCAGATGAAAGAGAGAGAAGGCTCTGTTTTTTCTCTCGGGACTCGGGAGTCGGGAGTCGGGAGCGATTGATTCGTGACTGATTGGAAAGATAGGATTCATGACTCGTCTGTCCGACGTAGAGAAGATTCTTATCTTACACGTGTCTCATCATCTCAATACATACTGTCGTAGACAACAGTGGAAAGCCTGACTATGAAAGCAGAAAGATCTCTCTCGGATACTTGAACGCTACCGTAATAGCTCTACCAGCTAGGTAGGTACTGAAGGTGAAGACAGCTCTTCTCTCTACTCTCTCTAGTAGAGGTATCATAGAGAGACAACAGACTACTACCGTAGTAGGATAAACTATAGTTTGTCGTCCTTTAGGCCTTATTGACCATCTCTTGTCGTAAATTGACGATTGGCTCGAACCATTCCTTGTCGAGATGCCAGCTATCGTCAATGGCCGATCCTGAAATGTCGAAAATGACGAGAAGAACGTCATCATCATCATCATCATCATCATCAAAAACAACAACAACAACAACATCAACAACAACAATAATAAACGTCGAGCTTGATAGAACGTCACACCACCATCCTCGAATCGTTAGTTTGCGACGCAAAAGACCTGGAGCTGAGCAATACCGATCACCGCTATCGTCATCTGTAACCTTTTCCTGGAGATATTATGGGAGACTTTGGGTGGTAATCCTGAGTTGTTACTGTTGTTGTTGTTGTCACCACACGGCCAACGCCAATCAATCGTCTCCTGCAGTGAGTGGTTCCGACCGCCGGCAACCGTTTCTTCCAATCACCCAAATATCCAACGATGCAGTTTCACTGTCGCGTCTTCTACACATGAGTCGTGGAGGGGGTGATGGCACTCGTGACAACAATCATAACACGGGGAAAGACACTCTGTCCGACGAAGACATTGACGAGTATATTGAGTTTTTGCTGGCATATGCCGAAGATCGAGCAATCGAGGCCGACAACCCGCTGTTCAAGAAAGATTCTGTCTCCAAAGAAGAAGAAGAGGAGGAGGAAGAGGATCTACTACTGCAACAGGACGACATGGAATCGTCATCATCTTTGGACGAAGGTCTCGACGTCGATTCGGGTCTGCTCCAGTTTGATGTGGTAGATATGGAAGTGATACAACCATCCGGAATCACAGATTTCCAGGCTGTGGACGAATCACATGAAAATAAAACGGTACATTTGGAAACTCCTTCTCCGGTGGACATTACGGTTGAGAACGTCATGGACAACGAAAACGAAGTCAATGAGGAAGTACACGAAAAGGATTTCGTAGATGTTGCTGCAGCACAAACAGATGCGACTCTAACGGATACAGATGTTGAGAACTTGATGGACGACGAAAAACAAGGCAAAGAGGACGGCCACGAGAAGGATTTTGCATCACAAACAGTGGCGACTATAACGGATGCAGATGTTGAGAACATCATGAAAGACGAAGAAGAAGTCAAAGAGGAAGTACACGAAAAGGATTCCGTAGAGGTTGCATCACAAACAGATGCGACTCTAACGGACACAGATGTTGAGAACTTCATGGACGACGAAAAACAAGGCAAAGAGGAAGTACACGAAAAGGATTCCGTAGATGTTGCTGCATCACAAACAGTTGCTTCCACAACGGATACAGATGTTGAACTCACCATCATCACGGATTCTTCTGGCGTTACAGAAGACAATGGACTTGAAACAGATGCGTCAGCGAACAAAGAAATCAATGCCGACGAGGACGGCCTAAAAGATGACGATTCGTTGAGCGTCGGGGAAGAGCTATCAAAGGTGAAAGCCGAGGAAAAGGATGCCGGAACTTCCGTCAACAACAAGAGTGAACACGAATACCTCCAGATCGCTTCAGAAGAATGGACAATTATGCTTGGAAATGGTATAGACGACTTGTTGGAAGCGAAAGTCGAAACAGTCGTAGACGCCAGAGAAGAGGGTGAACCGCCGGCTCTTTCAACCATGGCGGAAGATGCTTTGATTTCTAAGGAAGGCCATTTGGATGAAGAGGGAAGCTTTGTAGATTCCATCATGGACAAAGTTCATGAAGAAGATAGTTTTGCTGAACAGTCACTTCCTTCACATGAAGTCCCTAAGGATCATCAAGCGGAAAAGCCAGTGGCCGACGAAGCGGAACAGTCCAAAACTGGATCAGAGATCCCGGATGAAAGGCAAGGGGATGCAAGCAAAGTCAAGGGACAACTTCAATTCTCGCAGTATTATGGGAATTTAGTAGCAATGGTACGAGCGTTTTGGAACAGGCCCAGAAAAGCGATGGACGACACCGGCTACACCACCTCATCGATCCCTTCGCGGAAAGAACCCAGAGACTACACAAAAGTATACAAAAAGTACTTTTCCGCACCTCAAACTACAAACGGACATCACCAGGTAGAGACAAACAGTGTTGTCATCCGCCAAAAAAATGGTTTTGCTAGACCGTGGGGGACTGTAATGAACTTTTTCCATCGCAAAAGGTCCACTGGAGGGGAGGATCTTGCCATGTCACCCGAGACTGAAAACGAGAAAAAAATAATCGAGAAGCCAGCTCCTACAATTACAGAATCTCCAAACTTATTAAGTGAGGAGACCCCTACCTTCTTACATTCGTTGAACCCAAATTTTGCCGAAGAGATGGAAGAAATTGTTGACGTACTGGAGTCGGAAGAGGTGAGAGAGGAAGGTGAAACGTTGGTTGAAAATGAAGCATTGGAGCAGGAAATTCCCGTTTTGTCTGAATTACAGGAAGTCGAGATAATGGATACTGAAGAAGAAGAAGAACCAACAATCTTTTCAACTCCTGTTACATCTGTCGAACAGATTGAAGAAACGGAAGTCGATGTAGATCTGAAGACAAATGACATGGAAGAAGACATAGCTGTGATTGAGCACGACGAGCTCTGTGACAGTGAGAATGATCAAGTAGAGCTTATAATGATGGAAGATGCTGATGTGGAAATTGATGATTTTGCCGTCGAGGAAATTTCATCAAATGAAACTGAAACAATGTTTGACACCGTTGATCCTATTGACTATGATATCCTGGATGATGGTCGAGTTGTGGAAGAGATGGACAACACATCCATGGACCGTGACGATGATGTACAACAACTTCATACGGAAGCTGAGCCCAGATTCGAAGTCGAGACGATAGACCCTTTGGACCCGGCTAATGTTGTATGGAGATTCTTGATTGCTAAAGGGTTTGAAACAGCGGTGATGGTTGCGGTTCTTATCATTGAATGGTTCCGTCTCTATGTGTTTGAACCATTGGCTGAAAGTGCAGAAAAGCTTTCGTATATTGCAATCCGATATGGTCTACGTACGGGGAGCATTTTGCATTCCAAACTGCTGAAGACTCGAGGTGGCCACACAGGCGCAAATGAAAATGGAGACAGCGAAATCTATGCTGGAACCACAGAAGAAGAAAAGGAAGCAGAAATATCGTCTGATTCGAAAGATTTTCCAGCGAATGAAGTTGACGGAGATGACTCCTCATCCCCCGATGTGGCTTGTCAACCAGAGGTCACCGTGGATGGTAACGACGTCCCGAGGAGCTACACACAAAGAAATTCGAAGATCGAGGCACAAATGTCGGTCCCAAGAATACGACCGAACCGCCTCTATCGTTTCCTTTTAGGCTATGGCTACCTTGGACACGTGGTAATTATGGATTGTATTTTGGCAGTGGAGTGGCTTCAGCTTTATGTTCCGTTCGTACCACATCTGGTAACATACGTGATGTTCGATGTATTAAAAATCCAACGGTCGTCAAGCCGAGTCAAAGGAGAGTCCGCGATACTGAGGACCAGCGGATTTTTGGGCGCGGACGGCACGTCGGTGCGGGCAGGGAAGAAGAAAAAGGCCCAGACAAAGAAAGAGGATCTGAGAGCATTAGATCAGCTAAAAAGACTCGGAGATGTCAACCAGGCAAGATACATGTTTCTCAGCCAATCATTCATGAAACGTCACTCACTCGGCCCATACGCCGGTAGCAGCAAAGGAGGAAAAGGTTTCCAACTGGAGGTGGATCGAGTACGCGATGACTCCCGTGAATCCGTTGACGAAGAGATGATGGAGAGTGACTCGGAATGGATCGTCCAGGCCTTGACAAACGAGGAAGAGGAAGAAGCAGAATTGTTGGCTCCTCCCATTGAGACTGATCTTGGGCTGTCTTTTGGAAGCGAAGGTCCCAAAGTCACCATCGGGGTTGGTTTCTCAATTGGCGAGACTCCACGCAGGCGCAACAAGAAACGGTCCTCATCTATATCTTCCATTGTCAGGCAAAGCCAAGCGCCTATCAAAAAGAAAAAAACATCCGGTCCTCGAGTGAGTGATCGTGAAAGTGGAGTAATTGGTCGTCTTCGTGCTGCTGGGGCAAATAGTTTGATGGGACGAAACCTTTTAGGGGCGTATCCCGGGGATCTCCCCCCTCCTCATGAAGCCGCCGACTCCAACGGTTTGTATGAACTTGCGGAACGTTATGGATACGGCGACTGGTCCGACAATGACTATAGCGATGATGGTGCTGCCAATGCTTACGATAATGATGATGCCGACGACGACAGTGACGGTAACGAAGACGATGCACTAGGGCTTGCCCCCGGTGATTTTCAAACGAAGTCATCGAAAAATGAGAGAAAGAAATCTTCGGCTTCGATGCCTTCAAAAAAGAAGAAGCGGAGACGGAAATCATCTTCTTCTTCATCTCAAGGTATCGAGTTGGGATTCAGATTTGGCGATGGGGACTCGTCACCTCCATTGTCAAAACGTCGCTTGCCCCGGAATGTCTCACAACGATCACCAAATTCCAGACCAAAAAGTCGTTCGCGAAATCCACCCAAGGCCATGGAGTTGTTGGGGAAACCATCCTTGCCCGTCAAGAAGACATCGAGTAACGAGACAGGTATTTCAAATTCGTTCAAATCGAAACGAGTTCGTCCTGCCATGAGTTTGTTGGATGAAATAAGGAACAAGGATGAATGACGTTGAACAGGATAAAACGTCAAGACATATCTGTGTCAAATAACCGTTGAAGCGGCACATGCACTTTCCATGATTACAGAGTGTCCCATGCCAAGTACAATATCAACACCCTTCCCGTGCGCTTTCGTTGAAGAATGGAAGCATTGTTTAATGTATCCTTTCTTACTGCAAACAATCGACATTTGGATGTCACGACGGTACCTTCCACGCCCAGACAGCAGGGTGCTGTGCTTGCGGAGACCCTAATGCTTGGGAGCCAGCAGGATTTTGCCCTTACTACTTTCCAGTATCACCTGAAATTACTGTTAATTTCTTCTTCTTATGGAAGTTCAGGACCGCTATCAGTTAGTGTGACTTTTGTTTGGTGTGATCCCTGCCGTTATTTGCTGGATGGTAGCAGTGACAGCTCCTTTGTGAACGAGCAGAGGAGAAATCAGAAGGACTCCTGACTTTGAATGGGGACACCTTGGCAGTATCAAATGTTGATATACCGCATCATGTTAAAGTAAAAAAATGAAAAGGGAACTGTTCGAATGGCTGAACCTCCCAAAATGTTTTTTACTACTACTAACAGTAAGTACCGGTAGCACCACTTTGGATTGGGCAGGTTAAAGTGTAACAACTTTCTCTCATGCCTGAAAACAAAGTTGGTGACGAACACATTGTACTACTAGCTTCGAAACTAGAGAGACTACTGTAAATAATTTTATCTTTGTTTGAACCAACTCACGGTCAGGCAACAGTAGCCTCTATAGAGGAGTGTGAAGTGAAATTGATCAACGGCAACACATGAGGGATTATGACGCGACTCGTTCGAGTACGAATTTTTAGATTTGTCAGGCGCGCATCGGCGAGGCACATGATCGCGCACTGACAAAGGGTTTGACCGCGAATTCGGGTGTGCACAGTCGGTAGACTACCGGTAGTCGTGTGTTCGAGTGTGCTGCAAGACTTACCACCGTTGGTCGGAATGAAATTGGCAAGAAAGATAAGAACGAAAGCCAAGCAAGGAGCGCTGTCGCTCTAACTTCTGCTCAACATTGGTTGCAACACAAGCGAACAGACCAAAAACAAACAACACTCTGTTGAACTTCAGCATCATCTTGCTGCTTGGATAAAGCAGTCTAAATCGGTACAGAACGGATTCGGTGAATTGAAACGAACGGTGTAAGGCTAGTTTCTACTAGTAATAGTCAGAGAAACAGAAACAGGGGTCAAACGGAAGACGGAAGTAAAAGCCTGTCATCTTCTGATCGTTGTGGCAAATAATGGTTATGTGCAAAGTTGGTGATGTCCCATCGGCCTCCTCAACATCCCACAATAATTACCGTCCGTCACAAATGAGTGGAGGTTCTGCATCACCGCAAAAACCACAACACCAATCACCGTCGGGAGATTTTCCCGCGTCGGCAAATGGAGGAAATGGATTCACTCCCATCACTAGCAGTCGTTCCGCTACCACTTTTCAAGGAAACAGTAACAACCCTCATGGGGCTGCCGGAAAATCTTGCTTTGTATTGCCTCATTTGGGAACAAAAAAGAAGAAAAGGACCCTTCGCGTCTCTTCTTCAGCGGCATCTACTGCGGATCAATCTTCAACGGCCGATCCCTTTCAATTGCAAGACAGCGATCAGCAAAGTCTTTTGGTCAAGAACAAACATTCCAGAGAGTCAGCCCGGGGTTCACGCGTGAACTGGTACATGGAAACGATGCCAGAAGTGGAGGAAAACCAAGATCTTTCGGAACAAAACCCACCTCGTCGAACCATTGATGATCTTGTGACTGATGCGTCATTCACGAAAAGTCATACTACTCCAACCAAGGCTACTTCTGGTACTCCTCCGGTAACACCGTCATCGTCTTCCAGCAACGAACCGGCTCCTTCGTTGCTACAATTTCCGACGCCTCAAGACCGTAGTCACGATGCACGAAGAATGCGAACACGGTCCTCCGGCCAAATGCATGCATATCAAGGGGAACTCGAACCAGAAGGGGTGCGAGGGCAGGAGGCGACTGTCCTGACAACGGGGACAGGTACAAGTGCTGCAAGCCCGGAAATTCCATTGCGTTCCTTTGATGGATCTGGCTCTGCTCCATCAATTGGAAGTCGAGTCTCTCAACGGCGCAAGGATCTTCAGTTGACGATGGATCAGGATGATCGGGCAGCGCAAGAATCCCGTCCAGTGGAACAGCAACAATCCTCCAGCGTCAATACCACTAGAGTGGTTACACCAAGTCAATTTGAACAACAGCTACAAGAGCGACGTCGCCTTCAGACCTCATCCCAGCCAAATCAAAGTCCCGACAATGTCATTGCTTTCAATGGCCGGGAAAACAAGGTTGTGCGGCAACGTGAAGAAAGCTTCAATTCATTCAGTGAAGTGGTCGACAGCAATGTTGCTGAAATTGCAAAAGAACAAAATCCTTCTGGATCCATCAGAAGACCCTTGCAGCACTCCCACCTTCGAACAGGAAGTCTCTCTGGAACTGCCACTGACATTTCCGCCATTCATCGCGAGCATGGGCACTTGCCTGCGGATCCTCCAGCTCAATTGCTCTCTTCTCCCAAAGAACTCAACATCCAGGAAAGATCGACAGGCCCAGCGACTCCTACGGACACGTCTATGCAATCTTCCCCCGTTGGTTCGTTCCGACAATCGGCTCCAGTTAATGTCGATGACTCCTCCTTTGAAGACCCCAATCAACACATTCAAGGCATCCACGCAATGGCCATGGAGCACGTCATGCGAGGAGAGTATGACATGGCGTTGCAAGCTTTTACGCAAGTTTTGCGAGTGTATTTAGACCAGTATGGCCGTGCTCATCCACTGACTGCTTCTGCGTACCACAATCTGGGGACTGTTCACACCAAACGAGCTGGGTTACTCCTCGACCATACCATGCATCAACGACATTGCCGCGAACAAGCCCTTCTGTGTTTCCAAGCAGCTGCCAGGTCGGCGCGCGATTCTCCCCAGCTCGGACCGGACCATCCAAATGTGGCTGTCAGTTTGGTCAGAATCGGGTTTCTCTTATTGCAATCGCGACAGTACCAAAATGCCGTTATCACTTTTGAGGAAGCTCTAAGGATTAGACTTGGCTACTATGGCCCTACACACAGTCTAGTCGCGAATTTGTACAACAACCAGGGAGTTTGCCACATGCACCTGCAAAACTTTTCTGTCGGACGACGTTATTTACAGCAAGCACTCGACATCCAAAAGGAGCTCCTCAACCAGGAGAACTACTCGTCGACGGCATTGTTGGAATTGGCCGACACACTCTGCAACATTGGTGGGTTGAATCTAGAATGGATTCGACAGCAAGGCCCGGATGCACGCCACGCTCTGGATGCCGAATCGTCCTTCCTCGAAGCCCTAGAAATTAGAACCAAGGTATTGGGAGAGCAGCATCCGCTAACCAATCAGGTTCGAAGCCTTCACGATATGGTGAGAAGTATTCCTTTACCAAAGTCAGTGGAGTCTTCCAGACAAGGCGATGCCCCGTCACAGTCTCTCCCTCAAGAATACTCTCCGGCGGGGGTGTCGGAAATGACCTTCCGTAGTGGCGCAAGCAGTCCTCATTCTCGTCGAAGCGTTCAGAAGCCAAATTTCCTGGATCCTCCGCATACTCCCAACAGCAGGGCAAGCGATGGGTTGAACTTGCCATCGTTGAGCAGATCGGCACCCACCACTCCGGACAGAAAAATGCCTCCTCTAGTTCATACTTCGACCCCTTCAAATAAAACGAATTATTCTCGTTCGATTGGAACGTCCGAAAGTAGGACCAAAACACCAATCATAGGAGATTATGATGCGACAGAAGAAAGTTGTTTGCTGCGTCGTCAAACTGGCGACAACGTATCAAGCAGTCAACTGACCAGTATCGTCGTAACTTATGCTCAAATTGCAGCAGCCGGCAGCGAACACCCGAGCAGGAAGGAGTCGGACCGCGAAGCCACGATGCGGCATGCTAAAGCCGTCCTTGACGCTCATCGAGACTTCTTGGACTCTCCGGATAATGCGTCGCGGGTGCCATCTTCCATTGGAACTCGAAGCCACGCAGAGACAAATGATGAAATAGCGAAGGAAGATGGGTTTGTTCCGCTGGCAGGAAATTGGCCAGAACCCATTTTTGACAATATTCGCCCTGAAGTGCTGCAGGATCCAACTCGGCATTTGCAAACCATTCACGATTGTGCAGTTAGCTACGCCCAAAATGGCCGTAGTTCGGAGGCTGTCCATCTTTTCGAGATGGTTGTGGAGGTCCAGAAGGCCAAAAACGGAACGCTCCACGAAGATGTTGGATGCGCATTGCACAACGTCGGGGTTGCTTATTTGAGGAAGAAGGAATATTACTATTCTTTGCAGGCTTTCGAAGAAGCCGTGCGAGTCCGCAAAGGAGCTCTTGGTAGGGATCATCCTCAAGTGGCACTTTCTCTTGTAAAGGTGGGAATCTGCCTTCTCTTGCTCGGTCGATTGCAGGATTCACTTTGGATTTTTCGTGAAGCCTTGTCAGTTCGCAAGCTTGCGCTAGGTTCGCTGCATCCGTCGAATGCCCGCATTTACAATAACATTGGTTGTTGTCATGTGGAATTCGGTGAATTGAATGAAGCGCGCAGGTCATTTGAGGCCGCCTTGGACATTCAACGGAACACCCTTATAAACGATCCAGACAACGCTCAAGTGATTTTTGGAGCATCGACAACATTGCAGAACCTAGGCTACCTGTACACGAAACGAGATATGCACGAGAAGGCAGCAATGGTATTACGGGAATCTTTAAGTGTAAGTGATGTTTGTGGTGTGCTATCAATCCACAAAAGTCCGTTTATCCTAACCTTCGAACATTTTGTAAATGTCGTTTGTAGTTGCAAGAAAAGATCCTTGGAGAAGACCATCCGACCGTGATGGCAACCCTTGAGAGCCTGGGTGAAGCCTGCTTGGATGCACGACGCTTCTCACATGCGCTCAAATATTATGGCTCCCTGTTCGATAGATCTCAATCGAACCAAAGAATGAGTCGAATGAAACAGGCCAAAATCCTGCATAAAATCTCAGTGATTTATGAACACATGGATAACCCTACTTCGCAACGAGAGAAACTCGAGCTTGCTTTACGTTTCCTTGGATCGGAATCCCAAGATGACACCAAGGGGGAACGGGAAGCTCTAGAGACGAAGCTGCAGAAAGAGCTGCTTTTGGTAAAAGAGGAAATAGAAAAGAAGGACGAAAGCTGGGTGTAATTGTGGGTTGACTTCCGTCATGGACGAATCAAGTACCTTAAATGTAACATTTACAGTTAGAAACAAACAAGGCTCAAACAGTTAAGATCAAGCCACTTTATGGTTATAAAGTATGTATAATAACAACAAGTCGTCAAAGAGTCATGCCTATTACTTTATTCGAGTCACTAGTACCTCAAACAAAAGTGTGGCGTCAGTTTTGAATAGATTGTCAAAGCGTCGTTTCCCATCTTTGGTGGTTGGTAGGGGCAATTGATTGGCCTTTCGAGCGGCAAAGACTTGGGTGGAAGGAATTTCAATTCTCCGAACGGCATTCCTGTGTAGAAAAAACAAAAATTGCAAAAGATGAAAGCGATGAGCTCAATTGGAAGAACAAGTTCGCGTTCTTCCTCCTTCCTCCCATGCAGCATCAACGTACCTGTGCATTCCGATCATGGCTTCTTCCAAACCGGGAAGGATCTCCCCATTTCCTACCGTCCAAGCAATCTCATTAAATTCGGTATCGTCCTTTGTTGAGAAGTATTTCAATCCACCAGGCTCATTTTGTGTCGAGAAATATTTGCATCGGATGGTCATTTCTACAGCAACTTTGGAGCCGTCCTGAACAGTAGCCTCACCTTTCCCTTCGCGATATTCACGGTAGGAGACTCCCGATGCAAGTTCTTGGAACGGGATGTCAACAAGATCACTGGTGGGCTTTCGGATGGCCTCGATTTGTCGCAATCGTTGAGCAGATCCCGATTCGTCCCCTTGGACCGGAAGATTCTTCAGAAGTGCCGGGTCGATGCCGGCGTTTGCGATACCGGGAGATACAACAAGGACAACAGCGCCAAAAGTTGCCGCCAGAGACGAAACGAAAGAACGTCGATTCGACTCTTGTTCGAGAAACGGAGGTGGTCGGAGATGCTGCTTCGACCCCAATCCATGACGGAATGCTCTGCTTGCCGCGAGATAATAGCCTACGAGGAGGAACCACGTTGTGAATGTTTTGGCCGTCATTTATTTTCTGAAACTGTCCTGTACAGAAAAAATAATAAATAAAATAAAATGAATTCTGTGTGGCACTTGATATGATACAACTACAACAGCGTCGTATAATAAAGTATCACGTTCAGTTCCGCACTTTATCCATGTAACGAAATATTTTTTTCATCGTAATAACATTATTACCGTATTATTACTGTCGTGTTCATGATGATGAGCTGTATCATACCGACACCGTGTTCGATGTTTGATGGCAGTCCGATATTGGTTCACTATTAACTACCTACCTAGTAGCTGATGATCCTTGCATTTGGATGCCTGCGAATAATGTTCCATGTTGACTGTGAATGTGGTGGTGGCGGTAAACACAATACGTGTCGATCAATCGAATTGACTGTAACCTCATTTTAGGGTTGAGGTTGATTAGTGCCGGTGATGAGCTGCGACCTGCGACCTGCGACCAACGGGCGCGATCTTTATCAAGGGATCTTTGCTTTACGATGTTAGTACACACTACCTACTGTTGTAGACTACGGTACCGGTGCCGTACGTCGTATTGCACACACCGTAATTACTTTTTTGGTTTTCGTCAACAAACATCATCAACATCATCATCAACATTGCTACCTACGGTACTTCTGTCGTGCTTAAGTGCAATAGTACGGTGGTACTCCCCTACATCATAGTCATTAACGACTCTATCTTACGTCGAGCTTAGTTCATCCCCCCCCCCCCCCCGCCTGTGGTTGAATAGAAAAGATTGGTGAGTTTATCTGTGATTTCTAAAGATGTTGCTTTTTGGTGGTCTTTTTCACTCGTTGGAACAGGAACAACTCGTTCCCCATCGACCGCAAAAACACTTCGAAAGAATAATATTAAAGTCAGTCCTGTAGCACAATAAATGATATAGGATTGTGCATGTTGGAAACAAAGGACGGTATAATTCGTTTGGTTTAGGTTTTCATCATTCGGTATTGCATTCCAACGTTTCTGAGCTATTTCTCGCCAACAGTAAATCTAACATACTACTGTTGTTGTTTCATAATGTCCATTCCACAGTGGGTTTGCAACAATTGTGTCAGAAAAATAAGAGACAACGGACAACACAACAGTCGATCTCCATGCAACCATGACGAAAAACGAAACATCTTCCCGTCATCAGTGGTCGGTGGTGGTGCCTCAGACCAGTACCAAGGATCATGGTGATATTCGTCGATTTGGAGACCCTACGCGCCACCCTGAATTGGGTTTTGAAGGATGTCGGACTCTGTACGAAGCGTTTCGTCGTGGCCAACAACTCAATCCACTTGGAGCTTGTTTGGGATTTCGTGCAAGCAGTACCAATGGGATGGCCACTCCTTACATTTATAGCTCCTATACGGAAATCTTGGCAAGGGTCAATGCGTTTGCGGCCGGGTTGGATACGTTGAATCTGGTTCCACCGACCCAAGAGAAAGAATCCATGACCTTGATCGGACTTTACATGAAAAACTGTATGGAATGGTTCATTGCAGAACAAGCAATTTTCTGTGTCTCAGGAGCCACTGGTGAGTTGGTACAACAAAAGTATTTGTTAGACCTTTTACACTTATGTATTTCTTTTTTCTCTCAACTAACAGTAATTGCGTTTCCCTCTTCCATCTCCTAGTTCCCTTTTACGATACGCTGGGACCTGAATCAGTGGAATTCATTCTGAAGCAAACATCCACCAAAACTGTGGTGGCAACTCGAAGCGAGCTAGAGCGATTGTGCACCGTCAAGAAATCAGGAAAGTGCCCGTTCTTCGAGGTGGTTGTATTAGCGGATGGAGTTACAACTGATGCAACTAAAATGGCGAAACAAGCTGGACTTCAAATCATGTCCTTTGCCAAGGTGGAAGCGGTTGGAGCCCAGCGGATTGCAACAGAGGGACATAAGCATCGTCCACCGTGTGGCAAGGACGTCTTCACCTTTTGCTATACCAGCGGAACAACAGGCGATCCAAAGGGAGCGCTTCTAACACACGAAAATCTTATTTCGGCCATAGCTGGCGTTACCAATGTGTTTCCTCTGGAGACGACTGATCGTCACTTGTCCTATCTTCCATTGGCACACATTTTTGAGCGTGTAATTATGTGCCAAATCTACGTCCAGGGTGCCTCTATAGCCTTTTTTCGAGGCGATCCCTTGTTATTGATTGAAGATATGCAAGCCTGTCGCCCAACCATTCTTCCGGCAGCTCCTCGAGTGTTGAACAAGATCTATGACAAGATCCAAGTGGGAATCGCGACCGCGGGCGGAATGAAAAAGAAGCTCTTCGATGCAGCTGTTGCCGCCAAAACAAGAAATCTAATTGCGAAGGGACAGCTGAAGCATGGCTTCTATGACAAACTCATCTTTAGCAAGATCAAGAAAGGACTGGGCATGGACTGTCTACGAATGATGGTGAGCGGATCGGCCCCACTCTCCAAGACTGTTATGAATTTTTATCGCATCATGCTCGGTTGTCCTGTCATTGAAGGATACGGCCAAACAGAAGGTTCGGCCGCTACATGTGTCAGTATGTTGGACGACATGTCCACTGCTGGTCACGTCGGACCGCCACAGCCAGCAGTTGAAATTGTATTAGCCGATGTTCCAGATATGGGCTACCTTCATACAGATACTAGCCACAAGGGACAGCCTTGCCAAGGGCGGGGCGAGATCTGGGTTCGTGGTCCTACAGTTTTCAAGGGTTACTACAAGCAGCCGGAGAAAACAACGGAAACAGTGGACAAGGAAGGATGGCTTCACAGTGGAGACATTGGTTTGTGGACGGTAGATGGGAACTTGCAGATAATTGATCGCAAAAAGAATATTTTCAAACTCAGCCAAGGGGAGTACGTAGCCCCAGAAAAGATCGAAAACATTGTCATCCAGTCACTTCTTGTTGGCCAAGCCTTCGTACACGGAGATTCATTGCAAACCTACCTTGTTGCGATTATTGTTCCGGACGAAGAAGCAGTGCGCAGGGTGTTGGAGGAGAGCGGAGAATCGGCTCTAGCCAAAGCATCTTTTGCAGAAATTTGCCAGAGTGAAAAGCTCAAGAAAGTGATTGAAGGAGAGATCATTAGATTGGGCAAGGTGAATGGTTTGCATGGATTTGAAATACCTGGAGCATTGCACTTGTCTGAGGAGCTTTTTTCCGTTGAAAATGACTTGCTGACTCCAACATTCAAGCTCAAACGACACCAGGCAAGGATCAAGTATGACAGAGTGATTGAGGAAATGTATGCATCCTTGGCTAAACCGATAAGCAAGCTGTAAGAAAAATAGCAATCCATATCTGCAGCCATTCTGTTATGTGTTACTAGCACTTAGTAATCGGTAAGAGAACGCAGACGTACACTCTGATGCGCGTCAACTCGCTAGTTTCGTTGCCCCACGCTCAGACATATCTGTAGCCGAAACTCATACTTTCGATCCTACTTCGTACTTCGCAAAGTCTATATCTGATCCAAAGGTAACGGTTCATCGTCCGGGATCATGCTCGAGTCGCCAGAGGATCCAACTCCCTCCGGTGATGCTTTATTTCCTTCAGCCAAAGGGGCATGTTCCTCATGGAGGACATTGCCTTGGATTGGAACATTGGGTAATAACGGTGCTTCAAACATAGATGGAGGCATGGGTGGTGGTTTGCGCTCGGCCTTCGAGAGCCAACCAGAACCATGTTGCATGTAACCGAGACCCTTCACGGCACCCATTGCCGCCATATCCACCCCCATTTCTCCTAGTCTTCTGTATTCCATTGACAATGACGGAAACCCAGAAACTCTTTGACTCTGGTCCATGAGCGACTCTCGAATAGCGACGTTGTCCGCCATACCAAAAGCAGCAGAGCGATCACCTGCAAACGCATTTGTCGAGCAAGAAGCAAAATTATTGGTAGTGTTGCATGAGAACCTCATCTCCTGATGGTTGCCAAAGGGCAAAATGTTGCCATTCTCGAGAAAGGAGGGATGGCTCATTTCGTTGCCGCGGAAAGACTGATCCATTGTGCTGTTGTTATTTGGACAAGTATTCATGAAAGTATGAAAAGTTCTGGAGCTATCACGAGAGTTGTGCGTCAGTGACCCGAGTAAGTCTATGTGCTGCTGACGCTCTGGTCGCGTAGAGGCGGAATATTGTTGGTTCATAGTTGTAGCATAGGAGGAATCCCCAAAATACATGTCGGCCAGGCCTTGAAAATTGGTTTTGCGACGGACGGGCCCTGCAAATTCCCTCTCCGCCTCAGGAAGCATGCTGTTTGTTGTCTGCTCCCCGGTCCATCCCGGATGTCTCTGAGTCGGGGTATGTCTAGCGCTTTGTTGTAAACCAACCGATGGTTTCACCAAATGCGACGGATTCTGCGACGGATTGTCTGGCGATGCCACATATTCATCAAAATCCATTGGTCTCGTGGACTCATCCGTAATATTTTCTTTGCGTCTAGATATCTTTGCCTTGGAACTGGAGCGATACTCGGTGTGCAGTCTGTCCCTGAAGCTGAGTATTCCAACAAACATCACTCAAAAGTGAGCACAACACGCCAAAACGGTTGGTTGGAATCGGCGTCCCTCTGACTTACGCTACTCACCATTGGCCGATTTTCTCGCGAGCAAAATCATCTCCAGTTTCGTACCACCGACCATCATCGTGCTTTCTTACAAACTTTCCTTTGGGGATTCCTGACCGAACGCTTTCAATGATATTACAAACAATAGTTGTTTTCTCTTTTTTAGATTGGGTCTCTCGATACGTCTGCAAGTTCGAATCGATCAAGTGACGGAACTTAACATTGCCAGGCTGTGTCATAATGTGTCATAAAAGTCGAAGGAGGAGGAATGTGTCAGTCGATGGATATTCTTTGTAGTCTATGCATCTTTACCATCCATCAAACATCAGCATAGACGGTAGACTTACATGGGATGCTGCTTCCTTTCCTCTCCCACAAATGCAGTCGTTTGGACTTGGTTTATAGTCTTCTCCTAAAAATCTTTCCACTACCTTTTCTTTCCTTCTTCTCTTACTCTTTCGGGATGATCGTGGATCACTGCCCTCAACAATGCTAGCGCCATCGTCGCCCAGCAGTACAGTGTGGTTGGTAGTTACCCTACTTGCAACGGGAGGTGCAGATGACGATTGTTTCCGTTTCCTCGATGGGTCCATTGCTGCGTCTTCAATGTACAGCAAGTACTTGTCGTTGTTGATTAAACGCGGTCCTAAGATCTGCATGGAGGAAGATGACGGAGTGGAGGATTGGTGGATGGAGTGCTTGTTTTTTATATGTGCAGTGCGCATATTCGCCTATGAAATGCCTTCCCAGCAGATTGAAGACACAACAGCAGCAACAAGAGCATTTGACGGCGCTTCAGAAACTCAATCTTGGGTCGCAGCGCGGAGTGTCGAATGAGTTGGAGAGGCCCAGACGCAACGATCGTAATCTCACCAAAATTGGGCCCTTTCAGATTTATTTCGAGATATAAAAGCGCGATAACTGAGAAACACAAAAGCTCTGGGACAAGTTTATTGGACTCGCTCAAGTATAAGTGCCCCCAATGTTAATTGTTTTTCGGATCTTGTGGTGGCATCGAAACCAATTATGACTACTCATGAGTAAAATTCCACTCGAATTCTCTTTGGTTCAAGCCGGTGAAACGAACCAAGACACTTCACCCTAACCTTGCCGGAAGTCTGAATGTGAACTACTGATGGTACGTCGTACACGGAACATACTCCGTATGATAGGACTTCAGGCAACCAATGTTGCAGCGATCACGACAACAATCGTACCAGTCTAATTCGTACGTTCTGAATCTTCTACTACGGTGGAGTGATACTAAATCATACTACTGGTACCAACCAAAGTACCGGTATTATAATACATGGTTCGAAAAAAGCTGGCTACTAATCCTGCCTTCTCCTCCAGCTCTTCGAAAGGATGGAATGAGTAACGGCACCAAGATTTTACCATTCACAGTCAGTCGATTTTAGGGTGTTGAAGGACAAAAGGTTATATGGCAACCGGTAGTACGATCAAAAGCAGACTCTATGGCACTGTATATCTAATGATATAATATAGAAATAAAAAGCAAGTGAACTATCTTCTGATTTCTGCATTTCTGTGTTGCGACCCGTACAGTTTAATCGGCAAAATTTATCAACGTCCGGTGGAGATCGAAACAACACGAAGATCATGTAGGACGAACGCATGAATGTGAAGGCAACCCACCCTTGTCCCGTTGCGTTTCAACTACCACTTTCAGTAATTTTCATTCGTTCCATCTGCAAAGACCCAGTGCTCTTCGATTATATCCCACAAAATTGTGATGCGGAAGATGAGGCAATCGACTCGTCATATCGCTGTAGCATCGAATGGTCCCTCTTAATGGTCTCTAATATATCTGAATTTGTCTGGCTAAAAAGGGTGATGATAGAGGCATCCGAGGCCAGGTCCCCACAACATTTTACTTGATAGCGCAACTCCTCTATCCTCTGGCAGACGTAACGGTTGGATGTGACAACCTTATCGGCATCCAAATGAACCTTTTCACTATTCGATTTTGGCTTTCGCTGTTTCTTGAACTTGGTCGCCGATTTGTACTTTGTGGACAAGCCGTCGCGAAGCGATTGCCCGACCTTATGAAATGAAGAGAGATAAGAGGATGGCAGCAATTTTAGCATCTTCGTGGGCAACCAAGAACATCTGAACGGCTCTCGGGCCCCCAATGGTAGCCTTACCTTCTCTCGAGCAAACACCTCACTAACAATCACAAAAGGACCACCCTTTTTCACTTTTTTGATGAACTTGCCTCCTGCTCGGTGGACTGCCTCGACAATTTCGCTGACAATCAAAGTCTTTTCTAATTTGTTGGTAGTCTCCGAATACTTTGGAGTAGCAGCTGCAATCAGCTCTCTGTATTTCTGATTGCCAGGATGGTCCCAATATGCTTTGCCCCTGGCACAGATGCAATCTGAAGTGGACGGCTTGTAACGAGCTGGAAGTGGAGTGTTCCCATCCATTTCCTCAGTCTCATCATCACTGATCACTGATGAGTTGCCGCTGAACTGCGAGCCGTATAGTATTGTCGGAAGTTCCATAATGAATGATGATACGATTTTGTGGTCTTGGATTGGATTTGTATTTGGTCGTGCTATTACACTACCTGGCACGAGGCTTTGCGGAACTTTGGAGTGAAGAAGTCTGTAATTCGATCGAGCAAGTACTGATAAAGATACAGCGTTTATGCAGTAGGAGCTGCCATACGACTACGGTAGGTAGTCAGTCGGTTCGATTGATTTCGATTTTGGATAGATTGGAGACAGCTATCACATCCTGACGAAAGTTTGGCATACTGGCATACTGCGGTACTGTGGCATCAAGACCTCTACGGTATCTTTATTAACAGTAAGGCTGTGATGAATGTGGAAGAGACGAAATAAACCCGGCGAACCATCAACCACGACACAACCACAGGGCTATATGTGCCCACTGCTCACGCACCGTCCTAAGACTTAAAGTATTCCTTTCAGTCCATACACACGGTTAATTTTGTACTCCTGAATGTCTTACCCCGTATGTACCACGATAGTAACCGATAGATTACGGTACCGTACGTTGAGTACTCGGAGTACGTCGTACTTTACGACCGTACATGAAGTAGTCCGTGTAAAAATGAAAATACGGTAAAGGTATCGTACCTATATTATATTACTACTACCTACCGGTAGATTCGTACGACATCGTCGACAACAACATCAGTGACTACGGTAGTCTACCGGTCTACCGGTAGTAGTAATACCGTACCACCACCTACCGGTAGTAACACTGATGAAGGGTAGGTAGTTGCTATGAATGTCAACAGCACCAATGACTATGAATAATGTTGTGCCTACTTAAGCGTATAACATTAAAGTACGACGTATTTTACAAGAAAAAAAATGTTTCTGCCCGCTTGGTTCTTCTTCTCTATCTTGGATCACTACATAGTAGGACGGTAGTTTCGTTGCCACATACAGCCGGGCAATGCTATTTTCCACAATCCTGGTCTCGTTGCCACGGCAGATAGATGCATGGAATTTATGAATTCTACATCCGATGAAAATTGAAGAAAGCAGTTGTTGTCGAACGATGCGCTCCATGTCAACTCGGCCGACCTGTTTAGATAATGGTAATTGAATTCACCTCAATTGAACTTCTGTGTCCCCTTCGGCATACGACGAGACATCATTCGCAGAAGTTTCACGATGTGATCCAGTAACTTCTCGATCTTGTCGCTTATTTGCCGCGTTCAGGCGTCGTTGTTTCTCTCTTTGAAGTCGATTCTGTTGGCGAAGTTCAAACGCATTGGCAATCTTTCCGTCACGCAACGTCAGATCTCTTTCAGGTGTTTTGATGTAGACAACGCTGATCAAAAAGGCTACAGCCCAAAATAAGGTAGCTGCAATAACCACCAACCCTCCTTGATCAATAGTGCAACCCGTTTCATGCGATGCATCCTGATAGCTAGTAAGATCCGTGCAGAGGGATGACTGGAAAATTAAGAATGTCATGGCGGTAAATATGGTAACGAATCCAAGAATGGTGCTCATCATCCAAATCTGGAATCTTCCCAATGACATGCAACTTAAAAACAGCACCCATAGTGTTGCGCCCATCCCGCCCAACACAGCGAGGACAGAAAAGATTCGAGATGCCTCAAACATACTGTCAGAAAAATGATCCCTCTGTATTTCCGAATATCCTGCACATTGCCCATCACTCCAGTTGTCTGCTGAATTGGGAACCAGCCATGAAAACAATCCAGCTCCTACTCGCTGAGATACTGCATCGCCATCTGGTGTAGGATCTCGATAAAAATTGCTGAAGTCTCCCCTGTCAGTGGTAAAATCTACAAACATGAATCTACAAGACGCCACGCCCCACATGGAAGCTGCCAGAGCACTGCAGCACGACAAAATGAGACCACTTAGCACCCATCCACCATGAGGGAACGAGCTGAAGCAAGGGCAGAAAGAAAGTAGAGAATGAGCAGTAGAATTGGCATGTAAATCTCTCACACGCAAAACTTGAATCCATCGCTTTCATCCGTTGCGCTGTTCACCAACCACAAACTCACCAGAAACCATGAAATTGCGTCACCATGGCGTAATTCGTTTGTAAGTTACTGTCTTCACAAGCTTTCTACTTGGAAAAAGAATCGAGCGGCTGAGACCTTCGATTGTGATGCGTAGGTGACAGTAATATGCTGAAACTGGTGTCTCGGAAAAATCTCGTTCTGGTCGGAGCTCACACGCATTCAACCTCATTTTCATGCCGATCCCTCTATTTATTTTCGAGCATTCCTACCAAGAGCTGGGCGAGCTTTTTGAAGGAATTGATCCCACTCGTGTTCTAAATAACTGTAATTTGATTTTTTGCTATGACGACTACCTACTAGCGTACGTACCATAAGTACTACCAGTAGTCTTACTTCGGCACTGACTGTGAGGCTGTGAGGTACTACTGCCAAATGGCTAAGGTGAGATGACACTCCAACAAGATGTCATGTCGAAAGAAATGCATCTCTCATTCAGGAGGAACCATGAAAAATTTCATCAAGATATACTATACCTTTCAAAAATCTATCTCGCCTCCGCCCAGTAGGTTTTTCCCTGGAATCATAATACTTGTTCAGAGGAAAACCAAAGCGGTTGAAGGAATTGTTGCGGCTCCGCCACCAAAATCCTAAACCAAGCAGGTAAACCTCTCTCTCCGTTGGCGCATCATCAATTTATTTCCGAGATTATCAGGTCACATTCACCGTCACAATAGTAATTCACCAAAAATCTCTCCGACGCAAAGTTTCGGATCATTGTTTCTCAAAAAATGCACCTAAATTTCCCTGTCGGACGAAAATATCAATTTGATGGATCTAATTTCACCTGTGAGGAAGCAAGAGGAAAGTTCCAAGTCATCCCCGCAATCAATGACAGCATTCAAGGCATGGAAGAGCCACGCAGAGTGAGTAATAACCGCAATGGATGATTCCTCCCTTTTGGAAAGAAAGTCAACGAGAAAACTATAGATCCTTTCTCCCTTGGACTGAGAGCTTTCTCGCTTATGAGGATTCCACAGCGTGTCTTCGTCTATCATGTCGAAAAATTCAATTTTGGGAAATTCTGTTCTAATTTCGGACAACGGCCGTCTTTTGTTGCAAGTCAGTACTCCCAACTCTTCACGGCACGCTTCGTGTGCCACCCATGGCACGGCATGGTCCGATTCATAGTATTTGGCAAAAGTAATTTTGGCGGTTTGTAGCGTTCGAGTGAGTGGTGAGACGATCACCAGTTCGGGATTCAGCCCTGCTGCAACCTGTTGTAGTTGTGCGCACTGCCATCTTCCAGTTTCCGTCAGCGGGGAGTCAACGAAGTCGGGCCGAAGCCATGGATTAATGTTCGGATCTGTACTGTCAACAGTTACTTTGACTCCGGCTTCTCGCAAAATTTCACCCACAAGATTGTGATAACCTTGACCATGCCGTTGAAAATGGACAATTTTGGTAGTAACGCAGCCAGTGTCGTAGTCGTTTTCCTTCAGAGATAAGCTATCCACTCGCTCGCCACGAATATGAATAGATTGCCCCTTTAGCCTTTGCAGGGATCCCTCTTCTGCCAAAAGCTTCTTGCGTTCGGAAAGGGATTGTTGTTTGGCGAATTCTATTGCCGATTCCGTCCAAATGGAGCTTGCCGACAGGGATGATGTTGTTGTGATCGTTGTTGTTGTTAGACATCGAACGGTCGACAAGACTTTGAATGAAAGAACGAAGACCGAACACACACTTGAAATACGCATGCTTCGTGCGGGTATTCTCCAAGAAAATCTCTGGGGTACCGTTGATATCACAGACTTCCAGGTCGTCTCCTCTACCGTAGTTGGATTTGTTGATAATCATGATTTTAACCTGAAACTGTGTGCTGTCTCTCTCTACCGTACTACTTCGAAGTACGTTGTAGTAAAGAGTAGTACTGTCGTACTCCGGTAGTATGATACAAAAATTAACTGTAAATTGTTTCCATTTTCAATTTTTCGTCGTCACAGTCACATACGTACTGTAGTGCTACCGGTAATCAATATCAAATACGTACCGATAGTACTACCGTAGTGGTAAGATAAATGATCCCCATCTCTATTCATTTGATTCTCCTTCCAACTTCCGAAACCAAACGTCCGTCTTGTCCGCCATCGAAGACAACAAGATCCGCCAAAGATGCTGTAGTCCTTGTACTATCTGGGACCTTCGGTCCTTCAGTCAACCGTTAGGGAACGTGCCGAACGTGCCGAACGTGCCGAACTTATTATCGGAACTGAAGAGTCCATGTCACAAGACATTCAGAGGTCTTGGATATTTGGACAACCAACTATTCTCAAAGTGCATTGCTACATGAGCAGCCGTTTTGTTGTCGATTCGGACAACTTCAACCAAATTGGTTACCATATCGATGATGGTAAGGGCTGAGAACGTGAGGTTTTTATATTTCCTATGGAAATAGTCCAATTTTTATTTACGATTACAACAATCACTGAGATAAGGCAGTCCTACGACCGAAAAAGATCAAAGATGCGACTTACGTAGTAACTAGCACAACGTGCTGCAGTACTGTCGTACACAATTGCTGGTAGTCATGGTTGATATGTCAGGGGCGTTCTTTTCGAATTTTGGATGTTGAGGAGCTGCTGGTGCGTCGTCTTTGCCGCCGACAATTTTTACCAGCGATGACAGATGCCGTGAATTTTTCCTTCAAGTGCCTTATCTCAAATTCTCAAGACATTACCAGAGGTGCGAGTGATCTTGAATCAAACACAGTCCAGAGCGACAGCACTGGAATATCCGCTGGCTTCCATCGGGAAAAAACCCATCTCGAAGATCTCTTTCTCAATGATTCTTGCATCCAACTTCTTTACCTTGACGAGACGAAGGATGGTACCCAACAGATGCCTCTTCTACCGTACTGTCGAGTGAACAATAGTTCGATACCACAATCAACCTTCAACGACGAACGACCAAGATACGATCCAATGATGATAACTAGTTTGGGTTTTTTACCGGACGGCAACTGTAATGTTGAGAAAACAATAGTTTTTGATATGTGATACATTAAGGTCCCTTCAAATTGACGCCACGACAAACGTACTACATCTAACATCTTTTCGCCGACTCATCGGAAGTTAGTTGCGATTTGAACGCAAGACAATGTAAGTTCATTACGATCTAATTTGAAGTAATCGTCTTGGGCCATGACACCACCTACAGCAGCAGATATTTCAACTGCAGCCGTTGCAGATCGTGCCACGACTACGGAAATGGCGTCAACGCTCTCCCACATGCCATTTTAAAACATCTCACGGATGCGGCTGACATCCCTTCGTTGAAAAAAAGCCCCTACCAACACTTCCGATTCACTAGATACAACTTTTCCTCCACCAAACTTAGTCAACGATACTGTTGCCCACTCGCATATATTTTTTTCTGCAAAACAATCTGGTGACTTATGTTTCGGTTGCGACGGAGGTACTTTCGTTGAATCCACTTATTTTGAACCTGGACGATCCGACGAAGGAAAAATCGAACCCTTGTAACAAAAGAGTGGAGGTGTTTTCAATGTGGAAAGGGAACATTATTTATCACCCAAAACAGGTGCCAGTCCTTGGATTAAACGAAAGGTGAAACGTTTCAAGTTTTCAAATGATTGGAAACACAGTATTCGGTGAACCATTATTTTAGCTTTTGAGGGATGTAAACTCCATGTTAACGAAGAACGCCTCTTTTACACGAGGACCACTGATGATGTTGTAGAACGTTCTGTTGTCTCATCATCGACGTAATCTCTGTTATTGCTGTTGTTGGGGGATGACTCGGATTGCGATCTTTCCTTGCACTCGACGAGAGAGAAGATCGTCCATAGCTTGCTGAACTGTGTCGACGGTCATTTCCGGATAGATCTTCTGCACATGTACCCGCAGCTGTCCAGAATCTACGATTTTGGTTAGCTCTTGGAGTGCAACCGATGATTTTGGGAATTTTATCCAAAACAACCGTTCTCGAGGGTCACTCCATAGCCATGAGTGCGGGAAGATGCCAGGGCGTGCCAAGCCTGCACGTATCCAATCAGTCCATTTCCCACCGAGGCGTTGATAAAAATATTCCGGCGTGAGGATGGGTGGATTAGTTGCCTGTTGTATTCTTTGAGGGTAGTTATAAATGGCGTCGTTCGGGTCTCCACTGGTAATAGTGTCGAAAATTATATCAAACGGTTCGTCGACGCGTCTCTGCAATGCAGCAATCACATCGTCCTCGGTTTGGTAGTCTATGACATCGGTGGCACCGCACTTTTTGACAAAATCAACGTTCCGTGTGGAACAAATGGTCGTAACAGTTTTGGCACCCAAGGCCTTGGCCATTTGAATGGCAACATGGCCTGTCCCGCCAGATCCACCAACGACCAAAACGTTAGATTGCTCCGGCTTGATGCATGGACTCAAAGCCTGCCACGCAGTCAGGCCGACTAAAGGGAGGCATGCAATCTCTTCAATTGAAGCACTACATGGTGCTTTTGCCAATTGGTGGCATGGTACTCGAATGTATTCGGCAAAGGATCCTTGAAGTGGTGGCATGGTGCCGTACACAATCGTGCCTTCCGACAGATCTTCTGCTTGGCTATGTCCATACGGAGATTCCACGACTTTCCCAGCAAAATCAAAGCCCACTCGTGTGTTTTTGATCATACAGTTATGTGCAAACCTTCTGGCTCGCGTCCAATGTGTTGCCAATTTGTCACCGATGACGCCCTTGGCATCAACAGGATTAATGGAAACAGCATAAACCTGTACTACAACGTGATTGCGATCAGCTTTCGATCTCTTTTCCAGAACTTGTTCATGAACGGGCTGCTGGTAGCCTCCGAAGTAAATCCCTCGATTTGAAGTCATTGAAAGAGCTTTCTGAAAGAATTGTCGTCTTGGGACGAAAATAGAGTCAGATGATGGCAACACTGATATCCCCAAAAGAGCCAATCGTAGGATTGATCTCGATGATATGCATGTAGGCTTTTGTGCATGTGATGACGGAACGATAAGCCGCTTCGCAAACATACACCGCAGGCCAACAAGATTCTCAAAATCTGGATATATCTGAAGAGGTGGCGTGTGCTGAGTGTGTTGTATGTGTTTGCAGGACGATCCTGTCGGGATCGCTCGGTTTGTCGATCGTTCCAACAGAGAAAGCAGCAAGCCGGTAGAAGGACAAAACTTTCAAGAAGTGACTTAAAGTGTGAGCTAGCGGTATAATGGTTGAAGGATCGAAATATCTTTCGAGTTCCGAAGAAGAAAGGGTAAGAGAAGACAAAAACATCGCAAAACAGAACAATTCTCACTGTTCCACAACAACAACATCGATGTCAACTGTTAACAGTAACGCGTAAAAGGCGTTAACAGTACGGTAAGTAGGTCGTAGTGTACTATCGTACTACGTAGTATGTATGAATAATGTCTACCGGTACTCAAAATACTCCAAGGACGTACGGTAGTAGTACGGTAATAATGTACGAACTTTCACAGTCAGTACTAACTGTAACATAAGCAGCACGTTAGTAGGTGCGCCTTGTTGTTGCGGCAGAAAAAAAAGAAGTCTCTGTGAGAGATGCAGCGATGCTGGTGACGTCGATGACAACCCCAACGACACAACAATCTTCTCTTGCTTCATATCATCCGCTCTATTGGTCGTAGATTCCTACGATATTATCTTCACGTATCAGCTGTGTCTAACCATCGAAGAACGTGTTGACTGTGAGCACGTTCTCCGGTAGCTTCCTCCAACTACAAGCTTCGGAGGGAACTGCTGCCCTTTGCTCCCCAGGTTGGAGAGAATCGAATTAGATTTCACAGTCAAAACAGTGCCTTCCACGTTGAGTCGAAGTGTCCTCCCTTGCGGTGATTAAGACCAGCACATCCTTTTATCAACAAAAATACACAAGTTTTGGATTTTATTTCGGTCACGAAATCATGTCTGTTCGAGAAGGTGCAATTCGAATATTGCTGGAAGCCGCTGAATCCGTTTCGGACCATTCTTTTGGCGGCGAATCTAAATTTGAAAAGACTATGGATGCTCTTTTTGGAATCGCCTTTCTTATCACGGCTATATTCGCTGCCAAACGCATGACATGGACCCGACAACAAGGTGGTGCTGAAACAACCGTTGTCACTGCCTTTTACTCCTTGATTCTAGTCACCAGTGTTCTACGCGCCATTTGGTTCTTGATCCCTGCTACCGTTTGGTCACCAAGTTATGTACCAGTAGCAGTGTTTGCATGGGACCCAGAACATCCTTCGTGGATTGGAGCCTTCTTGTCAGAACTTGTCTTGACAGCGGGATCTCTGGCCTTGTTCAGTATTTTTATTCTCATTTTGGTGTACTGGGCCGACATTCTCAAAAAGTACTTTCATCCAGCCTCCCGCAGGTCCATTCCCATGGTGACATTCCTTGGGTTAGTGGCACTTTTGATCGCACTAGAGGTTGTCAATGTGGTTTGCTTCTTGTGCAAACTGTATTCTACCGAAGGAATGATCCTTTTCAACTCGGTCTTGTTGGCGTCAGTTTCGATCGTTTGCGTCTGTGAAATTACAATCTTTTCTCATCGATTCCGAACCGTTTTGAAAACTCTCGGCGCCATAAACCAGGTGTCAACGGACAGTCAAGTCAAGCGGATCGTGTGGATCACAGTCACAGGTAACTTGTTCTTCTTCACAAGAGCATTTTTGGAGACAATCTTTTGTGTGTACTTGCTCTTGTGGTGGAAAGAGGAGCACACTGTGGCAAGAGTCTTTTCACATACTTGGTGGGATACTTACGTATTGATTAAATTTCTGTCGGAAGTGACTATACTATCGCTCATGCTATACATTCTGCAATCAAGATTTGCATCGGCGTCCGCTCGGCCAGCAGGATACGTCAGTGTGCCTAACACAGAGTCCAAAGAGGGAGGGGGAGGAGAAACATCAACAGCTATTGCTGTGTGAAACAGTCACGTACAGATTTCGAGCATGGGTCGTGCAACTTGATAGTGAAGATTGTCTGCGATAGTGATATAAACGTAAGATTGCGTTGAGTGTAGGAGCCGGATATTTATTGACTATGTTTACCAGCTCGTATCCTGCTCTCAAATACGCATCGTAGTTATGGAAAAGATTCAACGACAAATTATCCTACACGGTCAATGATACATTTTTTGGGGCTGACTGTGAAACTTTCCACACTTCACATCCTTTTCGATGGAGCCTTGGTTACTCCGATTTTGCAGTGCAATCTCGTCAACGCTTCACTAAAGACACATCGACTCTAGAATTCCTTCGAAAACACCCCAACAGCCATTCTTTCGTATTTTTGAATCCTGAAGCTCATCGTTTTCCTTCCTTGTCAGGTCTTGTCGACAATAGGGACATGTTTGGGATTTCTGCAACCACATGTTGAGACAATCTGTGTGATACGCATGTTGACACGTCACTGGCAGAGATATCTTGTCTATAGGGTGGAAGCTATACAAACAGATGGGACAACATGAACTAGAAGACATCCTTTCATCATTTTCTTGCAACGCAAATGTCTCGACGGCCAAATTTTCTGTAAGCTTATCTTCCCAAAGGTTCGGATCGTATTGGTCGCTCGTCGGCCTCAACCAGCATGACGGCAGAAGGAGCCGCACCAAACCAAAAAAGCAGACAAATCCCACGGAAAAAACTAATTCCATCCCACCGATACCATATACTGCAAGCAAAGTCAAGGCAAACGCACTAATGGCTCCGAAAATTGACACAAGGGCTAGACATGCATAAAATTGATAGGAAAGTGGAATTATGGTTGGAGTGAAATGCATAATGCATGCTAGTACAGGCTGTTACGAAGGGAAGAAAACGTCAAGAGCGGTATATTGCTCAAGAGCAGATGATGCTATTATGAGCTCTTTGATCTGCCAATGGAAAAAGATGGGCAGAACTAGCAGGTTATTGTGGAATGATAACCTTGATGTCAAGTAGAAGCATACTACGATATCGAATACCGACGACCTTGTTCTGTAAACTGTGATGTTATGAACGACTTCTACGACTCGAAAAATTGTCTAAAGATACGGCGCGACCATGAACCGACGTTTTTACGAGAATGAACGGCGAAAATTTTCTTGATCTGTGGAATAACTCTCTCGAACAGTCGAGCTTTCACATGTCACATGAGACACAAACAACGAAACCTCACACCAAGAAATCCGAGCATTTTTAAAGCACGACAGAAAAAAATTGGTCATTGATCAGCGAAGAATTCATTAGAGTAGTAGCATCTATCTCTAGAATCTAGTCAAATCCCTTTCGAACAAGGCGCTTTTCAGCCAATCAAAAGTAACAAGGATGCGGTTTCGTGTCGCTACTTGTTTGACAAGGTAAACACTTCTCCATAAGACAAAGGCAATTGAGCCAAAATACGAGAAAATCGGCACGTCGCCCAGCTGGACCTGAGTCAATGCCTCTCCTCCTCCGAGGTAAGCTAGCAATCCCAGATTTAGAAAAACAAATTTGTCGGCGTCCGTAAGTCCTCTGACTTCAAGCCATTTCCTTGTGAGTGGATCATAAAATACACTTTGTGAGTCGATTTCAGATTCACGGGGCAATGATGGTGGCGTGACATTGAGGTTGTATCCTCGGCTCAGCAATCGAGCAAGGTATGCCCCCTGTTGACCAGCCACTTGTGCTGTTTGGGGGAGCGCCTGGTCATATGCAATCTCGACGTTCCCTTCCGGAAAGGCAGCTGCATCACCTAAAACAAACACAGTTCCCAACAATTCTTCCTTTGGCATGTGGGGGCGCATCCATTTATCTACCTTGATCCTCCCGTCGGAATTTCCTGCCCCTTCTGGTAACTGAGACAATAATTTTTCGGTAAATTCGACAGGTTTTGTTCCAGCGGCCCAAACTGTCAATCCAACAGGAAGCTCCGATTCTTCGCGCCATGAAACGTTTCCGTCGTCATCAACTGTCCTTTGCGAGAGTTTGATTTTTCCGTCTGTAACTTCAGTGACACGGGTGTTCAAAATAACTTCTACTCCCTGCTTTTTCAACGTTCTCAGAGCCTCTGCCCTAAGACTCTTGTTGAATTGAGGCACTAGCTCTGAACCTCCATGGACGAGGACAACACGAATGTCACCTGCCAGATTTGCATATGAACCCTTGTGTTTTCGCGTTATGTCACGAGCTAAATCCATCACCTCTCCTGCAAGTTCTACGCCTGTCGGACCTCCACCACAAATGGCGATTGTTGCACGTTTAGTCCTTTCATTAGAAGCATCAGGACCCGCAACTTCCGGCCTTGAGGCATACTCGAATGTTTCACAGAGACTTTGACGGAGCTTTCGAGCATCATCAAGCGTCTTGAGACGCAAGCACTTTTCTACCCCAGGAACACCTCTTCCATCGACCTTACATCCAACAGAGACAACTAGATGATCATAACTCAATTCCAGCTGTGGGGACTCTCCTTCCCGGACTCCATCCAACAGTTTGTTGAGCTTCACAGTCACCGTCTTGTTTTCGAGATCCAAATCAATTGCTTTCCCTTCAAAATACGCTAGAGATAAGGGAGTAACGCAGTGGTGATGAGAACACAGAGATGCACACGATGATCTTCAATTTTTCTACCTACCTTCCATACATGGATTGGTAGACCTTACGGCTTCTGTCATGCTCCTATATTCAACTGTTCCGACTGATGCTGACGCAAGCATTGGCGTGAATACAAAATGGTTCACTGGAGAAACAATAACGAGGCGGATTTTTCGGCAGTCGACTACCTTCATCAATGCATGAGCTTTTGAGAAGAAGAAATGATGTGTTAGGTTCCCTGGATTGTGTCCGAAAAAGAGGTGAGATACGATCGAACATACCTGCCCATCCGGAACCCAAGACAACAACCGTCTTACGAGTTGCATCTTCCTCTTTCGTAAGAAGTTGCCCTCCATTTTCGTAAGGAATACGTCGAAGATGGACAGCGACATCCTCAAAAGTATCCAGGGTTCTTTCCATGAGTACATCCAGCGGCAAGTTCGAACTGTCGGGTAGAAATGAAGCACCTTTCCAGGTTTCGAACTCCGATCTTTGCAAGACTTCTTTCACTCCGACCTCGGATCTCATCAGCTTCATAATTTTATCATTCTTAAAATCCTCATCATTGGTGATCACCAAATCTTCTTTCATACGTTTGACGTTGGACTCTTCTTCCTCCTCACCTAACTCATGCGTTTCCATCTCCGTTGGAATCTCGAAGAAGTTCTTACGAGTTTGATGCTTCTGTGTGTGGCTCGTACATTCTTCTGGAATTGGTTGTTCTGACTCCGTATCTTGACTCATTTCTTTTTCGGTCGACCGGAGGCTAATTACAGAATGTCGATTGTTCCTGTTCCCTTTCTGAATGCGCCGACTCATAGAACAAACCGGAGAACTATAAATACCAATCGCTTTCTTGTTGTTGGTAGTTATAACGAACGCATCCACTGATCGTATAGTTGTCAATGTTCGAATTAGCAGAAACACGTAAAGGAATGTCGATTTCATCATTGCGAGTCTTCTTTTCATTCAAATTACTGGAGTAGCACTGGACACTGGACTAATGTGTCGTGATTATTTTTTATTTTGTTGGCTCGTGTTGTGACGAACGGTTGATTGTGTTTTTTAGAAGTGGTTGGAAGATTGATGAGTCTTATCTGCGTGAGAAACACTTACACTGCATCAGGCCTCAGGCCTCACATCGTGATTCTTCTCTCTCCCGAATGATTGTTGATACATCGATGCGAAGCACAAAAAGAAAGCCGAACTGGTCATGTTCCTACGTTCCTATGATACCGTAGTACGAAGTAGCATTATCAATCACGCACTGTATCATACTACGTACGACGTACAATGATTCCGTTGTCGCTCGTATGTTCATATTGTATTTTACTGCAGTACGTCGGTTCTCTTCCTTGTCCGTCTGTCTACCTACTCTAGCTAGAGTAGCTACGGTATGCATAGCGTGCAATCACATCATCTTGACCACCAATCGCGTCTTCACTTTCCTCTACTACGTATTTTTTATCATCATTCGATTCTTCACAACAACATCCGTTCTTTCATCCTTCATCATTTACATACATCAATTTCTTCGATATTCCTCCCTCGAAAGAAAGCAAAAGAGAACGACATTAACTCTGCCGGGACAGTCTTCAATACGTTGTTAAATTGCAAAGGAATAAAATGGCGACAAACAGAAAGACGGAAGTGTTTTTGGATGCAGAAACCAAAATTCCACTGCCTCACCCAGTCGAGGAAAAGCATCTTCTGGAAGGAGACATTATTCAAATGTCACGGGAACCGTCAACCAAGGGAAAAAATGTTTCGGGAAGGAGCTGGAAAGTTCGACCGCAGAAACGAGCTTCTTCCTTGGTGAAAACAAAAGTAAATAATCGAACCAAAACATGGGAAGAACGTCAGCTGGAAAAAAATGCTCGAAAAGAAGCACTAGAACTCCAGTCAGAATTGAGAGAAGAACGACGACAAGCAAAGGTGTTGAAGAAAGAACGAAGGTTGGAAAATGAGCGAAGACGCGCCGAAAATGAATTCAAAAATGCCCAACGGTCTGCCAAGGAACTCAACGCCGGCAGACTCAAGTCGACGCTAAAGGCCATGTCCAAGAAACAATTGAGACAGATCAAGAAAACAAGAATGAATCCAAAGACTGGAACTCTGGAATATGTCCCAGCATACACCAAGTAATGTGGCTGGCATGGATTCTAGTTTTGTGAGAAAATACATGAACATGCAAGTATTATTCATATCATTCAGGTTCTGCATAGAGATCGTCCGATAGCTCAAACGGTAAGAAATTGATATCACATATCCTTATTGTAAGTTTAATTGCTTCAGTTCGAAACGTCGTGCAATCCTTTCTCTCTCAAGCTTACTTAGGTATTTTCTAGCTAGAGTATCTACGGTGTACTTCTCTATACTACACAATCAAATGATGATGCATTGTGTAAAAAAATTATTTGACATTTTATTGACAGTGACTGTGAATATTCCCGTAAACTCGTAATTTTCCCCTTTTACGGAATTTCCTCATTATTTCTCGAGGCTGGCGGCAGCCTGGCAGTTTTTCCGTTGCGAGCCTGGGGAACGCTCCATCGCCACATCGCCACAACATCATTAGTTCTACTCCGTACTTTCTTTGCCGCTGGAAATTCTCGTACACGGGTCATCCAATTCTTCAATTCTTGAATACCTGCTGATACTTCGTGTACCCAGTAGGAAGCAGCGTTCCGGTCCTTCTTGCACTGCCATGTTCACAAGATGTTATCGAGACAGCAGAAAAAATTATCTGACTTCGCTCACCATGTGCTTGGGGAAGGTGAGGATTTCCTCATCACGGGTTCTTTCGAGGCGAAGGAAGAAAACAGCTCGATTGTTGCAAATGCTAGTTGCGTCAGTGGGCAGGTTAGTATCGCTTCAACGCAGATACTATCCAAGCGAAGTCATTCTTTTAAAACTATTAATATCAGAAAATTGGGATCTCAGGATTATGATGGGGACGAGGAAGTTCCACCGACCAACCTGAATGCGATAGCTCATAACCACGATACGAACGGAAACACCAACTATCATCAAGCGAGAAGGCCCCTGGAAGCAATCAACAGAATCTTATCCAACATTCGAGATCGTAATCGATTCCTGCCTTGGAAGTTTCGAAACCCACTTGTTTCGGTTCTCAGACCTTCTCCCTCGTTAGCTTCAACCCAGGAATACCAAGAAGTGGTGGAAGAAGATGGAGTGGCTACTCAGGCAGCAGATTCCATCACAATGATGTCCTTTCGAAGCTCTAGAGAGAATCTTGGAACGGGACGAAGTTTGTTAGTTCGGCAGAATGCTCAAGTTTTTGGAAGACCTTCCGTTGCTCATACGAAATGGGACATTTCCTCGTCATTATCCTCGTCAGAGTCTTCTGGCAATGTCAACAGCATCCGTCGACAACGAAGCGTGACGTTGGATAATACAAGCTGTAGCGGACTGAGCGACATTACAGAAGAATCTGCTTTCCATAGGATCAAGAAGATTGAAAATAGCTTTATTCGCCGACATGTGGTGTTTGCCAATCCCGTCGAAGCCCAAGTGGGGGACACTTATTGCATCACAGAAGCGGAGGAAGGCGACGACGATGAAGACGAAAGCTCTCAATCGCATGATAGCAACCGCTACGATTTTCGAGAACTCAAGCCACAGCAGACCAACTTGGAGGAGAATAAACCTTGGGATCTAGTTGTTAGCAGTGACTATCACAGTGACGACATCTATTCTCCACGTCAACGATTTTTTTCCGACTCGGACCTTCTGTTTGAGAAGCGATGGAGGGATGTGGAGAGAGATGCTTTTGCTCCCTTCAATTCCCATATCATTGAGGAAACAACATCTGCAGAAAGGCTTTTTACTTACTTCAGTGACGACTTCACAAAACAAGCCCACGTGAATCGCCATTCATTGGATGACGTAGCGATCGCTAAGCCTCGTGTTGCACAAAGATCTCGGACTCATTCCGACTCATTTGTGTCTGAGGTAGTACCTCAACAATTTCTAGATATCCTGCCATGGGACTTTCTTGTGAAGGAACAAAGAGATACAATCGCAAAGCCTGATATGGATGATTTGGATGGTTTCCCTTTTGAAATTGATGCTAGAAGTGAGGTTTCGACACAAAGATCAAGAGCACATTCCGATTCGTTTCGCGAGCCCGCCAACGATGAACTGCAAAAGAAGCTGAGAGCTCGAGCACAAAGTCTCGATCCACACAAAGGGTTTGCAGTGAATCAGGAATTTCGTGACGCAATGGATAAGGAGCAAGATTCAGAGATGGTGTCTAACGCTCGCCGATTGTCTTCTCTCTTGCTGACAGTGAATCATCAGCCTGTTCTGGGTACTACAATGAGTAGAGACAGTTCCGAAATGACGCTTCTGTCGTCGTCGCTTTCTTCTGGAAATCTTGTTGAGGGATCTGAGCATGCAAACATTCAAGCAGGGGCTCCACAACAACTAAACCATTCATCTTCGCCTAGAACTCTAATTGGGGTTGGTGCAATCGTCGATTCCTCGAGAACTACACTTTCATCTCCACAATTCTTGAGGACACATGAATACTATTGGGGTGATAGCCCGGTGGATGAGGATGTAGTCTGGCCATCTGTTGGTTCTGAAGATACGTTTGATGATATATTTTGAAAGTATACAACGACAGTAGCAGCTTGTATTAACTGTAAACGCATAAATATGAATCTTACAGAGACAATTGATTAACAGCAAATTTTGTATCAAATGCAACGCCTGGAAGCTTCTACTGTACTTCTGAAGCTCCCTTTCACGACAAACAAACGCGTAACGCTTCATTTTAAGTTTGTCTCTCCTTATCTGCCACCCTGAGATCCGTGAGCGGACTGGTTTTGTTGACTTCCGTTGCCAGATAATTGTTGTCGAATGCCAGGAGCCGCAGCTCCTCCGTATCCAGATCGAGAGGCGCTTCGTTGATCATTGGCCTGATACGCATCTCCTCCTGATCGACTTCTTTCCTTTTCAGCAGGATCTGCGCCCACTGCAGCAGGTTTTCGTTGATCTGCTTCCGGAGCATCGTCCTGATTGAACGCGTCGCGTGGTCTGTCTTGCGTTTCCGATGTTCGCTGGGCATCGCCGCCATCTCCTTCTTGCTGGTTTGCCAGAAGAGGACGTTCGGGTGGAACTCGGGAACGCTCTTGCTGCAAATTTAAAACCGTCCAATCGAACATGTTATCGTACTGAAATCCCTTGCGGTAAAACAGTTCCTTGAAGAGTCGCTTCAAGTACGCATAATCAGGCCGATCCTCAAAGCGGAGGGAACGGCAATATTCAAAGTAAGATCGGAATTCAGTGGCGTATCCCTTACACAATTGTTCGGTGCTGGTAGACATTTTTCGGTCCATGATACGTTCGTACTTCTGCTTTTTGGTGTTTGCCTTGAGACCTTGCCATGGGAGAGATCCTCGAATGAAGTACATCAAGACATATCCAAGCGACTCCAAATCATCTCGACGACTTTGCTCAATTCCGATGTGAGTGTTGATGGAGGCATAACGAGCTGTTCCGGTTAAGTTTTTGTTTTCGCGGTAGGGAATGTGTTGGTGAGAGCGAGGATCGCGGTACTTTTTGGCCAAACCGAAATCGATAATGTGAATGACTGACTGTCTCTTTCCTAGACCAATGAGAAAGTTATCCGGCTTCACATCTCGGTGAATAAACGATTTTGTGTGGACATACTCGAGTCGACTAAGTAGCTGATCTGCCAGCATTAGAACAGTCTTGAGCTGAAATCGACGTCCGCAATAATTGAACAGATCTTCCAGAGATGGTCCAAGAAGATCCAAAACCATGACATTGTAATCTCCTTCAATTCCGTACCATCGAACGTTGGGAATGCCCACTGAGACAATCAGAAACCATAATATGAGTTATATAACGTCAAAGACGACGGCGGATTTTGAAATGTGAATCACAAAAGAAGTGTCACAACATTGAAACATTATTTCATCACAATGAAAATGACTTACATCCTCCATGCAAAATGCGATAAATTTTGCTTTCGTACAACAACTGCGGGTGTTTGGTTTTAACAGACTCCAGCTTGATGGCAACTTCTTCGCATGTGGTCATGTTTATTCCCAAATAAATATCACCAAACGATCCGCTACCGATCTTGCGGCCTAAACGGTACTTCTTTCCGACACGCAACTCCATTTTGTAGCGACCCTCACTGGTATGAAAGGAAAAGGAAAGTAGACTTTTATTATTTAGTGATACGACGATGACGGCAATATCCTTCTAATGGACAGCGTGATGTTCTTGATCAATTACCACTATAGTCGGGAGGACTCCGTCGTTGCCTCAACGCAAACTGGTGCTCCGGGGTAGTAGTTTAAAGGCAACTGCAACAGGAAACAGGAATGTAGAGTACAGTCGTAGTCTACGGTAGTCAAAAGTGTTGGAGCAACTCATGCTGCCATGTGTGCTGCGCATTTACAGTTAACTGTAAACAGCAAATCGTAGACAGTCGTACTCTCAGTTAACCACGGTACGCGCAGTGGCCACGGAAAGTAGTGGGACGGACGGGCTCGCGACTGCACTTCGACCGTTATTCAGCAATGATTACCACGGATTCCTTACAGTTAACAATTTACCAGACTCGATCGACCGTCCGCGACGAGTTGCCCCAGCAGCATGCTAGCTACCGGTAGTGACGATCAATCTGTGATCCGTTATAACTGTAAACAAGAAGTTATTTCAAGGCTATGATAACTACCAGCTGCCACCGATTCGGCATCCGAGAAGTTGGCTCACCCGTCTCGTCTGCTGGCATCCAAAGAGGCAGGCAGGTGCAAACAATCATGCATGCAACAGCTTGCTTTTCATTCACTCAGGAAAAGTCCAAACTACGGAGGAGTAACCAGATATGATACGAGCTTCCAAAAACAATGCTGAGGAGACAGCAATTAAAAAGGTTGGGTTTGTTGATATCTTTCTACTACCTGTTGCAACCAAATAGGGCGGGCAGATTGTACGGGTAAAAGAAGCTTTCAGATCAAAGTACTATCAGCAGCACCATTTCCAGTGAAGTAACACTTTCCCCCCACCATGAAACTTCTGCACCAGTTGGTGGTCCTCCAAGGCCTACTTCCAGATGTTTATCAGCTGTCCCAACCAATAGGTCACCCAAACGGGGTGGCTTGCTGCGCAAGAAACTTCACATTGTGAATTACATCTACAAATATTCTGAAAAGAACAAGGATGCTGGGGCTACACATTCGATCCAAGTACGGGACAAAGTCGTGAAACTGTTTGTGAAAGTGGACAGTATGCTGGAGGAGACAACCCAAAGCAGCAGTTTTGTCCTGCAGCAGGATGCTGTGAACTGGTGTCCCGTTGTATGCTTGGAATCTACGGAGAATGTTCCTTACCGTGGTGGTGGATGCATAGAAGTTCAAGATTGAAGAATCATCTAAAGTAAATGCAAATCGCATCTGGGACTAGAGGGAGAAAATAGAGATGGTTGAACGGCCAAATGGGCTTTGGAAGAAGCAGAGATAAGGAGCATCACGAGAAGAGACACAATATTCCCAAGGATGGAAAATGTCCAAACATAATTGGTAGATAGAGGAAAGGGAAGCCATGCTAAGATGAAGCAGAGATGAGAAGCCACATAAAAAGAGAAGGACTGTCATGGAGAAGCTAGAATTGGAGAAAATCGTTGAGAAAAAATAAGGTGATGAAGATGCGAAGAGAGGCAATATCAGTGTAGTGAGGAGAATGCTAGTGTTCACAAACATGTATCCAAGAGATAACAAATATTAAGGTTGTCCTTGGTATTGTCTGCTATGTTGCTGGGAGTGGAGCTGGTGGCTGTCAATTTGCCAGCGAGGTTGGTCTCACCATAAACTGTAAAAGAAAAACAACCCTTCATTCATACCTGCAGAGATGTATTACGTACCACAGATCCAGGACGTTGCTTTGGATGATGACCTGGAGGAAGTCAGTTGAACATGTCAACATGGAGATGGGCAAAAAAATAACCACAAAAGCAGCTTACAGACTGTGATGATGTCATTTGCCAGGGACAAAGAAGGGTTCCAGATGCGCCAGGGGGTACCCATTTATGCAGCTGTATTAGGGCAGGAAGAAGGTGATTCTCAAGGTATTCCTGCAAATGGACTGTAGCAACAAACATAGCAAGGGGTAACTGGTTGGAACCGTACCTGGTCGCCGAGCTGCACTGGCCTTTCTTGACATGAGTCCGTACGAACTGGGGGGAAATTGGCAAATTGCTTAGGGTTAGGAAATCATGAGAACTACCAGGAAGTACTCCATAGCAGCATAGCAGCCGTATCAAGACGACAAGGATCATACAGTAGCGAGGGTCTGCAAGGATAAGGTAGGGTCCATTTAAATGAATATAGTCGAATGAAGAAAAATTGAACCTCAATGACAATCCCCTTAATCACACCTGGGCCGAATCGGTTACCACAGATCTGTATCACTTACGACTAGTAGACACTATGGCTTTTAGGATGTCATCATGAAGATGCAGATGTGAAAAGTCATACATAATGGTAGACTTATGAACATTATTACGGGAAATGATTTCGGATGATCGAATATTCATAAGTCGTCGATGTGTGATCACTTATCCCACCGGATTTTCTGGATAGGACCATTTGCTATCGGTATCCAAGCTACTATTGGGAGACATATCTGTTGTGGAAGCGGTATCTCTACGCTTTGCTTTCACACAGTACGATGCTTTGGGTTTGCGGTTGGATGGATGCGCAGCAGATGGAGGGAGGACGTTCGCCGGAATCTGTTTCTTCGAATGTCTGTTTGGTAAGGGAGGAGAACAACAAGGAGGAAGACCATGCCTATCTGGAGTCATGGAGCGCTCTCTTGAATCCCCACGTAGACCGCTCTTTCTTTGTGCAATACCAGATACAGGCGGATTCGCAACAGTGTCGGGGAATAGAGTAGCCATTGAAGGGAGCATGCGCCGTTCCTCGTGGCGAAAGGGGTCACTTCTTTGTCCGATGGTTGGCATCTCTGGCGGGACAAAGACAGAATTGGTTGACATTCGCCGGTCTTGATTTTGTGCGGGGCTGACTACTTTATGAGAGTCGTCACCCATACTTCTCCTTCGATTTTGACTCGGGGATTGTGAATTGGACTGAAACGGAGAGAGGCATCTTTGACGTCCATTCGATGGAAATTCAAGTGTTGACATAGACTTTTGGAACATAGCGTCCACCTTTGCAGCAAGACGGTCATCACGGTTCATGACATTGGCTGCATCAACACGAGATCCTTTCTTTGACACCTTTTTGCGGACGAATGATCCGGCAGGTGGTGTGTAGCTTGGAGGTCGCGGAGCCTCATACGTACTCTTTCTACTAAGCTTTTTGGATTTGACACTTGTATCTTGTGGGGGTGGAGGCGGTGGTGGGCTGCTTGCAAACTTCTTTACCGGGCTACGATGCGGGGAAGCATTGTTCGGTAATTGCAAAGACCTGGGATCCAACCCTAGTGGCGGCAGACTGGAGCAGGAGTTGTGAAGATTCGATTTTGCTCGCAGTGAACTGACGATATTTTTGTTCGGTTCTGATTGGTCTTCTTGAGAATCGATGGTGGAGTCCAAAATATCGTCATCCAAATCAACTGAGTCTGTCCGGTCTGATATAAACGTTACCATGTCTCTCATATCTTCTGGTACATCATCAAGAGCCATGTCCTCAAATATGTTGGAAGCGTGTTTTGGCTCGAGTTGACCCGCAACTTTTCCGAAAACGGGATCCTCCATTCCAAGGCCCGACACTTTCCTCATGAGCTGCCGCTGTTTCGTCGTTGGTGCAATAAACCCCCGAACCTCCATGCCCCGTCTAGTTAGTAGCACAGCCTTTTGGCTTTCATCACTAGAATCATCTTGAACACCGTCTAATGATGGATTTCCTAGCTTGCACTTCTGCTTTGCGCTCGATTCCAGTATATCCGTCTCGACTTCAACGAGGCATTCATCCGTGGTCAAGGATTGCGTTCTATGCCGACGATCCGAATCTTCCGAAATTAAGGCGGAAGGGAAAGAGAACTCTCTACCAGGCTTGTTTTTCCGATTAGATTTTTTGGATTGCGATTTGCTAGTGGTATTCAACGATGTTGGTTCTGCTGCTTCTTTTTGTGTTTTCTTTGTTGCCATTTCGGTCGCCGATAGAACCTTCTTTTCCTCTTCTTCTAATGGACTGGATCTGGAGGTGCGCGTGACCATGGCCTCGTTCTCTGTTTGCCCGGTAAACGCTGTATTTAATGTATGTTTTCCTTCGCTATCGTTGCTCAGCATGCTTGTACTCCGACGCGGTTGACCGGAGTAATCGTCTTCATCTATTGTAAGGACAGACACCTTTCTCATCCGCTCGTGACCTGTGTTGGTGACGACGATGGAGATTCCGTCTTGCTGTTTAAGCCACTGTTGTTCTGTTCGTGCTCTTGGTCTTCTTTTCCTGCAACTATCAGAGACGATGCTGTCCTTTTCTCGTCCATGCCTTTCGGTGTCTCTTGATGCTTCATTGTTCTTGTTGCCTGATCTACTACTGCCTTTGCTTCTTGTTCCGGCAAGAAGAGCTTTCGGTGACTTATCGGCTAATCTAAATCCCGACGAAGATTTCCTCAGATTATCCGCGGGAGTTGATGACATCGGAACAAAAGTTGTTGACACTAGGAATTTCCAAAAATTGATTGATGCTGGAGGTTCCAATCTCTTTCAAGTTTACTCTTGAAGTGCACTTAATTTCGCTGGAATATCACACAAACAAAAGAGAGATGTCTTGATACTACTACTGTAGTATATGATTGTTCTTTCAGTATAGCTCTCCTCTCTACTGATCCGACGTGGACAGATCCTTCTAGGTTTCGATTGTAATAAAGAGACTACCAGGTAACCGCATCGAAAGTCTTAGTGTCTTACTGTTAGTGATGCTACGAGTATGAACGCTTACTATTTTACTACGGTACTACTTCGAAGTACGAAATCAGGTTAGGGGCGTACGCGGGCAACACGGTGGTCCTGTCCGCGTAGATGTTGTATTGTTTAATTTGGAGTTCGTGATGCTGCAACATCGGTTTTGAACGCATTAACTGTGACGTCGGTGTGTATACGGCATACCTAACTTCCCCGGACAAGACCGCTACTACCGGTATCGTAGTGGCTTTTCGTAGACCACCATTACTCCAGTATTTTGATGTGCATTTAACCGGTACGGTAGACGCGTTCATCGTTTTATATTTTATTTATTGTTGAGTATGAATTATTATGAATATACGGTAGACAACTGTACGACTTGTTTCGTACAAGTACAGTAAAATTTAAGGTCCTTTAGTACTCCAGTAGGAACATAATAGAAGTAATGGCCCAACATGTCATTAATGACTTCGTACCAAGAACGCATACGTCTTAGAAAGCGCCTCCTCAAAAAGTCTGATCCGCTCGCGCTAGCCTTCCACATATTTTCGAATTCTTGGACGCCGACCCGAACCCAGAAAGCTCTCGTAGTCAGTTGTTGGAGCTTGATAGATCGGGCTTCTCGAATATTCCTTCGAGAACACCAGCATCTATTCGTTGAAGACAACACCATTCATGAGAGTCCTTGCGCTTTGTCTCTCACAAACCATATTCATTGCTGCAAATACATTTCGGTCACTGAACAACTATTGGGCAACAACTCAATACAATCATCAAGTCTGATGGAAAGAAGTCCTCGCAGCCAGCATGCAAGTGTCTCAACGTCAAATCTGATGGCACCATCAGTAGAAAAGGACAATAGACTCACAGCTGGAAAATCGTTGAGAGAGAAACGCGTCGAGTTTGCTCTCTTCCTCAAAGTATTGCTCCGATGCTTGGGGAATGCGCATCCGACGTCCGTTCAACGACAAGCTCGCTTAGTCGTGCTTGCTTGCATCCGGGGTCACGCAAGGGGCGATCCCAGCTTTTATCCACTGGAAGATGTCATAGAATATCAGCTCCGGAGAATCATTGACGAAAGGATTTGGGATCAGGCTATGCGTTTCACGGAATTTTATCTCATGAGAAGGGGTCGATCGCAAGCGTCCAGCACTTTTTACCCTCCAAACCCTTTCATTCAGTTCGTTCTTCCAGACAACAACAGTAGGGAGCTCGTTGGGCTTGGTGAAAGAAGACTAACACCAATCTGATTGAAGGATAGGTGTTGCCATGTACTGTTAGGATGGGGACCTTGTATTATGTCAAGCTACAAAAATTTTATTTTTGAATAGGTGTTTTTAGCTTTACTGGTGCTGATCTTGGCGACGAAGTCCTTTGTGCCACAATATTGAAAGATAAACTTTCATAGTTTTCGTTGTAAAGAGGAAAGCTGAAAGAGGTTTGGAGCAGCCCTCACACCATAGAAACTGGCCTTCTTCCAAACTTACTAATCATACTCTTCCGAAGCAATCTGAATACGACTTACTGTTAGTAGTTGCTGTGCAACATTACTCCTGGTTCGTTTACGTGGGTTATATAGAGGTTGCCATATATGATCCTTGGGAGCAGCATGCGCAGCATTTCTTCTCAGTTTTTCCAAAAAGAGACGTTCACAATCGATACGACTACTCCAGCAGTAGTCTACCGTAGAGTGTAGAGTGGTAGCTGTTCCTGCATATCTTTTGACTACGACGGTACTACGACTACGACAGTAGTATACGATAGTATCTCTCTCGGAGGAATCGCATCGTCGATTCCCGTTCTGTGTCTCACAGTTAACACTGACTTTGGACACTTCACATTAACTGTAAGCGACCGACATCTTCAACGGAGAATCATTTGATATTTTAGCGAACCCTTTTATTTTATTAGAACGCCCAGAGATCTTTTTTTTCGAAAAATTGAAAATGCATGAATAAAAAAATAATTGAAAACTACTCCGAGTACTCCGTACACAGAACTGCACTTCTGGATCTTTGAACATGACAGCCCCTGACGCATCGACGGCCCTACTAGTGGGCAAGAATGTCGCCGAATCGGCGCCGGTGAACAAGTCGAGAAAAATATTGTATCTTGTTTTGGGATTACTGGTTGGCGCTTTCATTGGTGGATTTGTTGTGCATTACGCCGGCCTAACTCGTCGTCCCAGCGTTGAGAGCGTAAAAAGAGATTCCAAATACACTGCTACTCAGTTTCTTTCCTTCAGCCTTAACACGCTAGAGGAGGGCGCGTTGAATATGGTGAATGCGAAGGACTATCTGTCGACGATGAAGGGTCGTGCTACCTGGGAAACGCGGATTTGTCGAAGGATTTGGACCATCGTTTCAAGATCTTAGAGATGGTGTTGAACTCCCTTTCAGAGGATGTTTTGGATGAAACTCCGCAAATTGTGAGTGCTTAATTGACTTGTGTGGGGAGCTTGACGTAGTGACATTGACGATTTTTGTTCTACTTTTTCGCTTCTTTCAGGATCATTCTCCCGACGTCTTGAAGATCTTTTTGCTGCCCGAGTTCACCTTCCGTGGGCCGTTCGGAGCTTACAGCTTGTCAGATTTGAAAGAAGGAGGCTTACTCCTATCTGTGGGTGGTATGATTTCCAATTTGATCAACGATCCAAAGTTCGAGAACTGGCTATTGTTCTTTGGAACCATCATTATGGCTCAGTCATCGTATGTCCGATGGAAAAAAGTGTCTGCAGTATTTGGTTCAGCTGCTACATTCTTTGTGACTCTCTGCTCTTGTTGTCTGTTATAGTGTAGCGATAGCTCAGAGAAACCATGGGAAGCGGAAGGTCAATACCTTGAGGAAGGCGAGATCATGTATTTCAGCTTTGCGCCCATAGTGAAAGGTGGATCCGAAGTTTTGACCAGCAAGTTCCAACTATACAAAAACTACATATCAACAGTAGACTTTCTCGATCGGGAAAATGGATTGCCCAATCCGCGCAAATCCAATATTGCAAAATACGGCGATCTTTTCGATACCGGAGACGAAGATATGAAGGACTCTATTTTGAATCAAAGAGGTGTGCGAATCATTGAAGGGAATGTTTTTGAGATTGACGGGATTCGTTTCGGAATGGAGATTTGCCTGGACCATCGTATGGGAGTGCTATGGGAGAATCTTCAACAGGACAACAGTAGTCTTGTTGACGTACATCTGATTACTAGTCGTACATCCGCTGGAATGTCCATCGAGAGAGGGCCAACAAACACCTCTTCGTCCTCAAGGCGTGGTTTACCTTACGGATGGAGAGGGTTCTTCCACTGCATGTCAACGCACAGATTATGATGAAGTGTACGATCCTAAGAGTGTGTGTCGGGAGGGTCCCGTCGGTCTAAAGCATGTTCCGAATTTCCATTCAAAAAGTTATAACTCGTACATATCGCCCGAAAACTGGTAAGTGTTGTTGTGAGTGTCAAGAAAGTTTCTAGTGCGAGAGATTCCTGACAAAAAAAAATCCCTTTATTGATCGTGAACAATGCGTCGGGTAGCTTTGTCCCTCGGATTGCTTGGAAGGAATTGGTGACTGGATACTACTCCAACTATCGTGAGCAAGGTTGCGCTTACACACTCAAGATGTACGGCCTTGATGTGTATGATGAAATGGAATTTTATCCACCAAGCGTGGAAGTGTACCCTACAATCGCATTGCCGTGGCAAAAATCGTCTTAAATAAAAGAAGTCCATTACTATTATCTTCTTGTTCGGAAATTATCCATTCGTCAGAGACCCATCTGTTTTTTTACTCTCGAAGCAGCCACAAGCTTCTCCTGCGACATATCCAGTTGACCAGCAATTCATGAAATTGTAGCCACCTGTGATTCCATCTACATTGATCACCTCGCCACAGAGATGCAAACCCGGGCATTTGTTTGACTCCATAGTCTTCATGTCGATTTCCTTTAGGGAGATACCTCCCGCCGTTACGAATTCATCTTTGAAGGTTCCTTTCCCCGTGAACTCTAATGGAAAGGCTACAAGGTTTGACGCCAAATGCCGAACAGATTTTTTCGGTGCATCTTTCCATTCGGTATTAGTTTCGAATCCACTTGCCAGTACCAAAGCGGACCATAGCCGCCGTGGAATGGAATTTCCAGGGATGGGGCAGACGCTCGCAACGTTTCGTTTTGGTATGGACGTTGTACATGACCACAAATCCTCAAAGAGCTCTTCAATATTCTCACTTAAACTTGGGACATCCCAGTTGATCGTGAGAGACCCACGATAGTTCATGTCACGAAACTCTCTTGCGCCAAAAGCAGACAATCGTAGGGTTGCTGGACCCGAAATGCCATGATGTGTGATGAGAAGTGGCCCATTTTGATCAAAAATTTTGTTACTGGCCTTTCTCTTCCGCTTTGAAGTGGGGTTTGCATTTGTCTCGTTTTGTGGACTGTTGCTGTTACCAGAGTCTTGTGGTTCGAGAGGCACTTTCAACGTGAGTGTGGCTGATGGCACCGATACTCCCGATAGACCGTGCAAGATTCCACCAGGCGACACTGCGTGCTTGCAGTTCAGTGTAAAGAGAGAGGGAATTGGCGTGACAAGAGGATCATGGCCTAGAGATTTCGCCAAGGTATATCCGACGGGCGAAGATCCAGTTGCGAGAATGATTCTGTCAAAGAATTCGTTGGTTTCGTCTTTGTAGTAGACTTTGAATCCTGAAGTTTCTGCCTTTTCCACATGTACGACCTTTTGCTTCAATCGAATTTCCACACCAGCCTGCTCGGCAGATTTCATCAGAGCATTTATGATTGTCTGTGAAGAGTCGGTGACCGGAAACATACGACCATCTCTCTCGACTTTAAGTTCGACTCCACGATGTTCGAACCACTCTTGCGCCATAGTTGGTGTGAAACGCTTGTTATAGAGACCGTTCAGCTCTCTTTGACCTCTGGGATAGCCGGATAGTATCGTAGGAACCGATTTCGACGTGTCATGGAGAACGTTGCATCGTCCCCCTCCACTGATCTTCACTTTTTGAAGTGTATTGCTGGTGGCCTCTAGGACCACAACTTCGATCTTGGACGAATGTCCCTTTCCACTAGATTCTGCAATCGCAGCTGATTCGGCGGCTGAAATTGCTGCGAAAATCCCGGAAGCGCCTCCTCCGATCACTCCAATACGTCTGCAAGTGTCACTTCTGATAGACGCCGACAATGCGGTCGCGGAGAACGACCTCCAAAAAAATTGTTGGTTGTGCGTCGAAAAGGAGATCGAAAGAAAAACACCTGCAAGTTTCCATGGACGTTTTCTTGCAGTAGAGAATGTGATAATTGTCATTTTTGATCGGCTACTAGAGTGTAATATCCCGCCAACGGGGGCGAAACATGACAGGAGCTTGTGATTTGTGATGATATTATACTACGTATTATGTTTGTTTTCGTCGACAATTTGTGGATAGAATCTGTCGGATGGAATGATTGACTGGATTGTCGTGACAGTGTGATGACACGAAAGTAGTCTACCAGTAGACTAGCAGTTCGGACGTTCGGACGTACTACCGTACGGTCATTACGGTACCGGTAAAACTGTAAAGTAAGTACTGAAGTGCTAAAGTGACGCAGTGAGTCACACGGTATCATACCAATACGGTACACATTATCATACCTATTGTACTACTACCGTACCTTAGTCGTACCGGTACCGTAGTTTGCTTCGGCACAGTGAGGTCTGTCCATTCATCAGAAATCGGGGGTTGATTGGAGATTGAAGATGGACATTGAACGCAAATCTTTCAATGACGTACTTTAAGTAATATGCAGTCTCATTTATCACTTCAAACACTGATATGACATCAATGACGATGCCTTGTCATTTATTTCAAAAGCATGCCAGCTGCCGCGAGCCGAGACGTTCACAAAGCTTCTCTGTGAATTTGGAAGATTCTTTTCCCTCCGGCTCCACACGCCCCAACAGCACTTCAACACTACGACTTTACCGTAGTACGAAACCTCTTTCTGCACTTTTACTTTCCAGTTAACTACGGTCCTGTTAACGTCGTACATACGGTACACTACACTGTAGAAGAATGAACACAAGAGGAGTGAATCTAGAGCTACGGTATGATAGCTACTGGAGACGACTCTGTTGCTTCTGAACTCGATCAACGATACGTCGTAATTATCTGTCTCGCATTGTTTCCATTTTATTATTATCAGTATCACCAACATTGCTACACAATCTTTAAAGTCAAAGTGACTGCATCACTTTCATCGTCGTCCAGCCGACTGAGAAACAGAAAAGTACGGCAACGACAACGACAAAGACGACGTATCAAGAGACATCAACACAACAGCACTGACCTCCCCAGCGAGTCTCAAGCTTCAAACCAGCTTGTATCCTCGTGTCGTTACCACCACTACTTGTTGCAGTATACTACCATCATGAAATTTTCATTGTTCTTTTCCATTTTGATCGTTGCCATTGTGGCGGTGTCAACGGCTGCCTTTCACACTGTAACGGAATGGACAACCAACTCGAAAATGTGTTCCGACAGAAAGATTCCTCATCGCAAGTCATCATCTACTCAACTCGAGATGAAAAGGTTGTTATACAACAGCAACACCAATGATGCCCCTCCTCTAAAACGAAATCCTCCACGTAGAGTTTGTCTCATGGTTGAACCTACGCCTTTTACACACGTTTCTGGATATGCCAACCGTTTCAAAGAAATGCTCAAGTTCATGTCCAAAGCGGGAGATGAAGTCGATATTCTCACGGTCGACTCAATGACACCGGCCGATCAACTTCCAAAGACATTCTTGGGTTATCGAATCCAGCATACACTCGGATTTACTTTTCCATTGTACAATCAAATATCCTTGACTTTGGATTTGCCAGAAATGAAGGGTGCCACCATGCTCGAAAAGTTCAAGCCTGATTTGATCCATGTAACCAGCCCGTAAGTTGGAAATTCACTCGAAACCACACACACAAAAAAAAACAATCTTCGACTCCATCTTTTTGCGGTCCTTAGTCTTGTCCCTTGTTTCTCATGTCATCATCCACGCTGCTCTGTTCTTTCACTTGTTTCTACAGTGGGTTCATGCTCTTCGCAGCTCTCTTTTACGCTCGTGTCATGTGCATTCCTCTGGTCATGAGTTACCACACTCATTTACCGTCTTATGCTGTCAATTATCTCAACTTTATCCCCGGCATTGAGTACATGTCCTGGGAAGCCTTGCGATTCGTACACAGTAGAGCCGATCTGACCTTGGTTACGTCTCCACAAATGAAGGAAGAGCTCAAAAAGCATGGCATTCCAAGGGTCGAAGTCTGGCGCAAGGGAATTGATACGGAACGATTTGACCCCAAGTTCAAAAGCGACGAGATGAGGAAGAAAATGTCCGATGGAAATCCTGATGACTTTTTGATGGTCTATGTTGGTCGTCTGGGAGCGGAAAAGAGATTGAAGGATGTCAAGCCCATGTTGGAAAAAATGCCAAATGCAAGATTCTGTGTGGTAGGGAAAGGACCGCAAATGGAAGAATTGCAAGAATACTTCAAGGATACCAAGACTGTATTTATGGGTCAAATGGGAGGAGATGAATTGTCCCAGGCGTTTGCTAGTGCGGATGTTTTTGTTATGCCAAGCGATTCAGAGACTCTTGGTTTTGTGGTGTTGGAGAGTATGGCTTCAGGTGTACCAGTGGTTGGTGCCAAAGCCGGTGGCATCCCAGATCTAATCCAAAACGAAAAGGATGGCTTTCTCGTGGAGCCTGGTAACATTGATGGCTTTGTTGCTCGAATGAAACAGCTTCAAAACAAGAAATTTCGAGAAGAAATGGGAAAGAGAGCCAGGGCAGAGGCAGAGCGATGGGGGTGGGAAGCTGCAACGTCGGTGCTTAGAAACATCCAGTATGAAAAAGCCCTCGTCAACTTCCACTCAAGAGCTTTTGGTGGACTTGGAAAACCACGCACCAGAGGATTGCTCAGGCTTCTCGCATACAGAGTCAAGAGCATTTTCCGAAGATTGGGGGAAAGTCTAGGTCTGGTCCCGACCCACGGTGGCAGAGGAAGGCAACCGAAGGAAGTAGTGAACGCATGAGTTCGGAGTACGAAAATGTATCCAATACGTATCTTGCATGTCAGCTGTTGTATAGAAATAGGACTAATACGAAAACTTTTGTAAGTTTCCGTGACATCGCGTCTCGTACGATCAGCACTCATATCATAGTATCAGGCCGCATCAAGACACTCCCAAGTTTGTAAGGCAACATTCATAATTTCTCGAGCAATCTTATTTTTTTAAAAGACTTTCCTCATTATTTCTGCACTGCCAAACAGCGCCAACGATTCGTTTCACTTATTGGAAAGATGAGAAGGAAGACGGTTGGTCGCCGCTTTTTATGAGAAGGTTGTCGTCTTTAGAAACCCGTGGCTTCGGGCTCAAATGAGCGGAAGAAGGCGACGTCTTCTCGAACAAGCTTTGGGCCTTCTTCGTTTGCGTCGCTCGAGGGTTTTTGGCAGGGCGTCGAGCAAGTGCACCGGGAGACTTGGCACGTGGCACGGAGAGATTTTTTGCGGACATACTTTCACCTTTTGGAGATTCGATTTCATATATTGTGTTTCGTTCGGGAGACTGAGCTCTCCCGGCCAGCACAATTTCTCTTTCTCCTAGTCGAGATGATGACTTTGGTTTGCATGGGGATGAAGGTGAGACTTTGATATCTATGGCTCCTGTCGAAGTTGGTTGCGGATCAAAACATATTTCTGTTTTGGTCGTTGGGGAATTCGATTGTTCCTTGCTCGACTCTGCTGCGCATCGAGCACTGAAACTGTGACCGTTCTTTCGAAAAGATCCTTGGACTTTTCGATCTGCTGCCGTCCGACTTGCAGATGGGGATTGGCTGGAATTTTCATTACTGTACCCCGATGATTTCTTTAAGCTTGTTAGCCTTCCGGGTGACTTTGTCCTGCTACTGTAGCTCAGTCTCTTCAATGCAGCTGGAGATCTGCCCCCACTTTGAGACTGTCCTTCACGATTCAGGGAACCAGGTGATTGGCTTCTTCTTACTTCTCCCGACATATTGATACTTCTTTGAATAGTTCCGGGTGACCGTCCCCTGGATTCCAGCCTAATCAAGATAGGACGTTTGGAGGAGTCGTCTTCCGAGTTTTCATCTTGTTCAGTGGAAGTTGAGTCTTGTCGTTCTACAAGATTGCCCGGGGACCTCCCTCGGATTCGTCGGGGTGGACGAGGTTGACTGGGAGATTCCAATGGATTGGTGTTCTCGTTACTATCCCTTCTTATTGCAAAAGAATCGCCATCTTTCGATTTGCCCATGAGATTCCTTACACTTTTTTTCTGGCCTGGACGAGGCTTTCTGTCAGTCGATTGTTCATCACCAGGCGACTGGCTTCTTGCCTTTCGTTCACGAAAACTCTTTGCCTTTAGTTTGGCAATGGCCAAATTTCCGGCAGAAAGGCTTCGTGTTGGGGGTTTTATCGCTTCGGAATTATCGATCTCTCGCGGCTTCACAGAAATTTCCAGTTGTTTACTAGATGAAGATTTTGTCTTTTCATTTGAGCCTAGTCGCTTCAGCAAGCCTGTTGAAGGCCTTCGACGACTATTAGGTTGATGGTCTGAGTTTCCATTACCAGTAGTGACTTGTAGCGAACTATTGTTCCGAAATTTTCCTGCGCTTTCTTTCTTCTTACTTACATCCCCGATTTTGTAGCTTTTCAGCAACGACGGCGATGATTTCGCTTTGGTTTTTGTATTCTTATTGTCTGATACAGCTGACATCGCCGCCACTTCGGGGGGCAAAGAGCAATCATCTTCGACGTAACATTCTTTGGTAGAAAGCGGATCTTCGTCCCTGAGAGCCAGAGTTCCATACTCTGCCTCGTAGTATTGCATCTTGCGGCTCTCTTCTGATTTCTCTACTTCTCTACCTGACACCTCTATCATTGAATCTTCGTAGATTTGTTTTGACGTCCCTCCCAAGTTTCGAGAGCTCCAGGGAGTATCGGGGAGTTTCGAAGACTGAGACTTCTTTTGTTTGTTGTCTATCACAAGAGTTCTGTTGGAGTGTTCCGTGATCAGAAATTCCCTTATATTTGGTTCTTCGTTAGACGCATCTACACGGTCAAGAAGGTCTCCATTGCTCTCCTTCGTTTCATCGACACTGGTAACTGTTGTTTGTTGGAAAGAATTTGACTCCAAACTATTGTCTACCCGGACTTGCTCGATGTCGTTTTGATCAAGTTCCAAAATTCTAGAAATACCGGGGGATTTCGGAGACCGGAGATTTTGGATCGCTCTTCTGATCTGCAAGCGCCCAGGAGAGGATGTTCTTGGGCTTGCTTTCACTTTGTCTGTAAACTCCCGACATGAATCTTCTTGATCATTTTCACCTTGTTGTAAAGAGGCTCTTTGATCCACTGATAATTTCGGATCTGTTCCACCTCGGTTCTCAAATCGAGAAATCAGACCAGCAATCTTCATGACTGACAGATCTCTCCTTTCTAGTAGTGTGATGTTGATAAAAGTCTCGGCTGTGTCTATCGAATCATTCCATGCTGCTCTAGAAGTAGAGGGCTCATGGACTATTGCAGGATATCCAATTCATGGTCTCTCTCGTGCCCGAAACAACCAGAGATTGTTGTCGTGAGAAGAAAAGCCGTAAATAACTGAAATACAGGCATTTCTGGATTTCGGTCATGACAATGACCCGGATCAATCATAAGCCCCTCCCACAGGCAATAACATTTCAGGTCCTTGTCTGAAAATCATACATTTTAATAAATAAAGAGACAGTGGTGTTCACAACTCCACACCACATTTATCATGATGTCTTATATGGAAAACACAACTTTATTAAGTACTTAATCGTATATGATATTTTCCCGTCTAAAAAGCTCATCACATGCATCCTATCCCTCGAGAATACGACTTACATTTTTGAGCGACTCTCTTATCTTTTTATTTTATTAATCATACGAAGTATTTAATACATGATTTGCATCCACTCTGCTACTAGTAGAGAGGTAGTACTAAAAGTAACGACTTCGTGAAGTTAATGATTTGAGAGACATGGCAGCTAATGAGCACCCGGTTTCGCTCGAAGATAGCGAGGATCTGGCAAATGTACATCGTGAATAATGTGTTAACACGATCGTAGTAGTTTCAATAACTTACGACGGTAAACTTGAGTTCTCGATTATTATACTGCGGGATATATAAATATTATGTTCAGCTCATTTCCTTATGCTAATATCTCCGCAGTCCACCCAAACCAAGATATTGATTGTAGTCGGGGTGCTGGATTCTCGACGATCCAGACAGAATCACGCCAGATTCTAAACCTCGACTTCTCCCCATACCTGATAAACTTTCTGCTGAAGCGCCACGCAATTCCTCGTGGTATGCCCGTGTTGCAGCCTCATATTCACTTAGCGTCATGCGTCCATGTGATTGTTCCGGTCCAATCGACCAAGGCTGCCCACCGATTGTGTGTCTTCCCATGTTCATTAGATGCTGTTGCATGAGAGGCGCAGCTGCCGCAAACGTTGCTCTGGCCTGATTATCGTGAAGGGATAAATGCGGAGATCCGCGAGCATCATGTCCCACAATCCCGGTCAAATGAGTCCTTGTATTTCCGCCGCCAATCATCCCTGGCAATTTTTGAGACTCGTGCTGCGGCCGAATGTTCTGCTCGCCTGATAGGAACGTATGGTCGTTTCTTTGAGAATTTCGTGCGTCCTTCCAATCCCCGGAGACTATCGAGTACACAGGACGATTGTCGGAAATGCCCTTGCTATTTGCACCGTGCCTTATATCCTTCCCTCCATCTGAACCTTTTCTGTCCGCTTTTCGTGTTACTTCGGCTTCTTCGTCGAATAAATTCGCTGCCCGGTCGTTGTAAAGAGAATCTCGGATGCTGTGGTAGATTTTTTTCAGGGCATTTTTGTACGTCAATTCTTCCCATTGTCGCTTGGGTTCGTCGTACTTCAAAAACTTTCCTCCCACGTCCTGAATCGAACGAAGCACCGTGTGGGCAATTTGAGACTTCTCTTCTTGAGAGGTGGCATCTCTGTACTGATATTTTAGTTTTGTGACTGCATCATGCATCTTACGATTTCCGGGATGACGGTTGAACGCCTTTCCTCTTCCACAGACAACGTCAATGGGTCGAGGCTGCAAATCTCCGTCGTCTCTTTTAAATGACGTCCAGGATTCGCTCTCTTTTCTTTTAAGGTTATGAACATGAGGCACCTTTTCCTCCGCACTTCTGTTAGACGGAACGGCGTCCTTTGTGTTCACCCCATAGCTTTTCATTGCCGGGGGGGAGAGACGCTCACGTTCATCGTTCCGCGCAGCCTCGAGTACTTCATGACGACGATCGTTCATGGGATCCTGTTTTCTCTTGCCAGACCGAAGTTTTGCATATTTCTTCGGGTTTGGAACGACGATATCATCCCTCTCTCGTTTCTTGGAACTTAGAACGTCGTCCACTTGGAATTTGCTGGAGTCCGAAATGGCGTCTTCATCTTTCAAATCTCGTATCCCGTGGCCAACTTTTTTGTAGGCATCTTTGTTAGAAATGATCTCCCAAGTATCGTCACCATGTCTTTTCAAAAATCTTCCACCCTTCCTTTGAATGTCTGCAACAATATCTCGAGCCATTTGAATTTTTTCGTTTTTCGAGGCCATACTGTAAGGGATCTTGCTTTTGCGGAAAATCATGATGAGATTTTTGTTTCCGGGATGATTGAAACTCCCCCTTCCTCTTCCCAATATCACGTCATAAGGACGAATCTCAACAGGACCATTCAAAATGGTATTCTTTAAGTTGGTGTCAGAAGTATCCGAAGAGTCGTCAGACGACTCGGATCCATTTTTCCGTCGTCCCTTAGCAGCATCTGGTGTGTTGTAGTTGGAAGTCTTTTTGGTTGAAGTCGTCAAGTCCAATCTTCGTCTTTCTTCGAGGACCTTTCTCAGTCTCTTCTTGTACTTCTTTTTCGGAGGCCCACCTCTGTTATCTTTTTCTGATATTTTCTCCTTATTGGTATCATTGGATTGATCCATTTGCAGGTGGGTCGGAGGAAGTGATTGCCCTTGGCTGCCAATCTCTAATCCGTTCGACAGTCCGGGCATGGCTTGTGCTGGTGGAAGATTGGAGTACAGCAGAATTTGAATCCTCCGTTCTTCCTCACATAGTCCCCGATATATCACGGTTTGGGCTTCAGCGTCAGACAGATGATACCACAAACCGCGGCCATCTACCTCTTTCATGAGGAATCGTGTGCCGGCGACTACCATCCTGTCCAAAATTGCTTTAGCTTTGACTTTTTTCAAATCGGTAGGAATAATTTCGTGGCCAACATTAGCCTGTACCAATGTCTGGAGATGAAGGTTTCCTTCTTGAGAATACAAGAGAGCTTCCCTACCAATCACGACATCCGTTCGAAGTGGCGGTCCCTGGACTAGCCCCCCAGGATTCTGAACTGAGATGCCGTTGATGGCTCTTGCATCGGACGGCACAGCTTCCAATTCCGAAAGTGCATCTGGACCTGCCGCTTTCCCGCTCATTCCTGGAAAGTGGCTTGATCTACCAGGATCGAGTAGCAATTCTTCGTTTGACGCGAGCGATAAACCTCCTTGGGGGAGAGGGAGATGAGGCGGGTTCAGCAACGAAGTTGAACCATTACTTTCTCCCAAGAGACCTTGAACCTGGCCACTATTTCGTCCCCGAAGAGATGGTGGAGTGCTGGAGTTCTCTTTTACGGCACTCCGTTTATTTTTTTTATCTGGAAGGGATCGCAACGAATCGGACGGACCGCGATTGGAACGGGCATCCCTGTCGAAACGAAGGCATTCCAAGACTACAACGAAAGCAAAATCCGAGCAGTGACAAGAAATAATACCTGTAAGAAGGTCGAGGATATCCGAAAATTATACTAACCTTCCGCCGGACACGTACCTTTGACCCGACTTTCTTTTGAGCTGCATCTCACCCACCCAGTGCCACTTTGATTGACTTTCAAGAATCGAGTTCCGCCGCGTTGGACTTCGGACAGGATTTCTTTCAGAATTCTTTTTCTTCTTTTTTTGTCAGCGTCATCATAACGATCTCTGTGGACTGCGATGATTGCGACCATTCTTTGATTGCCAGGATGAGCATTCAGCGCTTGTCCGATGCCAACAAGAATGTCTTGAACAAGAGGGCATTCGATAACCTCTTCTTCCTCGTCATCGTCGTCGCTTTCCACTTGTTGCTTGTTTGACGTGACTTTGTTGGCTTTGTCCTTCTTTGTTTTGCCGCCTCTCCCTCTTTCTTTCGCCTTATGTTTCTTGGCAACCTCCACTAGTGGTCTTGTTTCTTTGTCGGCACAATTTCCATTACCATTTCCGTCGACGTTGTTCTCCTCTTCAACGACCGTGTCGTAGTTTGGAATGGCCGCCTTCTCATCTTTTGACGAGGCAGGAACGCCGGCTTTCTCGTTCGCAGTTGCTGACGCTAGGACGTCTTCGGCAATCTCATATATGGCGTCGTTTCGGTCGAGTTCATCCTCTGTTTCCTCAGTGGATGTGGAAGAGGCAGCAGCGTCCATATGTTTGTGGGGAGAATCGAAAGGCTTGAGCCCGGTTTTGGTGCGTACAAACGAGGGGTTCTTTTCCGTTTCATCTTCAGAAAGGCCGCCGTGACCCTCATAGTCAACCTTTTCCTTTGCCTCTTTGTTGAGAGGAGAGTTGCTGGTGAAGGCAGTCACAGATGCTTTCTTGTTGTTCTTCCCGTCTATTCCTGGCAGATCCTTGTCCACAGATGTTTCTTCCGCATCGTTTGGCTCTTCCATCGCAGTGGTTTCCTTCATTACTTCGATATTTTCTTCCGCATCGTTTGGCTCTTCCATCGCAGTGGTTTCCTTCATCACTTCGATAGTTTCTTCCGCATCGTTTGGCTCTTCCATCGCAGTGGTTTCTTTCATCACTTCGATAGTGCTCCGAGTATCGTCTTTGGGTGCTTCCTTGTTGTTGTTCTTACCGTCTATTCCTGGCAGATCCTTGTCCAAAGATGTTTCTTCCGCATCGTTTGGCTCTTCCATCGCAGTGGTTTTCTTCATTACTTCGATAGTTTCTTCCGCATCGTTTGGCTCTTCCATCGCAGTGGTTTCCTTCATCACTTCGATAGTGCTCCGAGTATCGTCTTTGGGTGCTTCCTTGTTGTTATTATTCCCCTCTATTACTGGCAGATCCTTGTCCAAAGATGTTTCTTCCGTATCGTTTGGCTCTTCCATCGCAGTGGTTTCCTTCATCACTTCGATAGTGCTCCGAGTATCATCTTTGGGTGCTTCCTTGTTGTTGTTCTTCCCCTCTATTACTAGCAGATCCTTGTCCAAAGATGTTTCTTCCGCATCGTTTGGCTCTTCCATCGCAGTGGTTTCCTTCATCACTTCGATAGTACTGTCTTTGGGTGGATTGGGAGGAGGAGATTGTGTGAAGGGGGGGCACAAGTGCGCTGCTTTGGCCGGGGGAGGAGCAAGAGTTGCAGTCGCTTCCTCCTTTTTGCTGTTGTCGTTGGAGAATGGTTCGTCGTCAGCCATCAGAACATATGATTATCATAAAATAATAATAACGCAATATATCTGTGAGTCCGAAGAGGCCGCCAAGAGTGAGTGCCTCAATTTATGAACTCTTGGTTTGGCAGCCGCAAAATGAGTGCAATGTTTTAGCGAAGTAGCACGTGACTACTTGTACAACAAAAAACAAGTGCACTACTGTCGTGAGTGGAAAAGGGCAAACAGACTCACAGCCAGTGGCGATTGACTACCTAGCAACTACGGTAGCTACGACGTAAGGGTAGTAGAGGAGGTTGCTCCTTATGTGTCTTCAACAGTCGGTAACGACAGAGTGATTGATGGTGTTTACTACAGTGCGATTACGAGGTGACCATACGGAATGAACACTTTGAGAGAGGGAGGTGTATGGAGCGCAGTAAGAGTGAACGACTGTTAGTGCTCGAGAGAAGTCACGGACCAAAGTGATCTCGAAATGGGGGTTGTTCATTCGTTGCCTACCGACGGCGACAACAGGACGTCGCACGTGCAAATTCGCTTCTCCGCACGCACGAACGATTGAGAAAGGTTTGGGAATTTCAATATTTCGAAATCGATTTTTTTTTAATCACATGTCAGAAACTTTCAAAAAGAGAAATCGAATTTCTCATTTGTCGAAACTCTCTATTGAATAGTCGTGAACTGATCGCCTCTTTCTCATAATGTTGATAATTGTCTGCAATATTTACCGCTCTATAGCTGTAAGTAATCGCTTATCGCTTGATTAGAATCCTTGAAGTTCCTCATTCACAGTCAGAAACCATAATAAATGCACGAGATTCGTTGGAGAAGAAAAATACTTCTCCGAGAACAAAGTAGCAGCCGTAGTACGTACGGAGTACGGTAGTACCGTGGTACGGTAGTCATTGAGAGACCAGTATGTTGTTCGAAAAATTTAACGCTAAGACGGGACGTCGTAACGGATGCATCTATTGTCATCAATTTATTAAGTTCGAAGTAGTGTATGTGTTTCTCTACGACAGAAGTCGTACTTAACCGATGTAATGTATCGTTAATACCGTGGTCGCAATGCACACCTACTACACAGTGCCATTTCAAATCGATAAATCTGAGAAGTAAATCATGTCAGGATATCGTGTAAACGTGTATAATAAGTACCAAGTTACGTAGTACTACTCAAGGAAATATGGTAATGATGATGTTATTGTTGTTTGCTCCTTTTATGCACTATGCCGCTACCTAATCGTAGCGCTACTACATACCCTCTCTGGAGGAAATGGTACTACGGTACGACGTAGGTACTCTACCTACCGGTAGAGCGTAGAGTACGGTAATAAAAAATGTGATACCGGTACTACCAACTGTAAGTAAAAAAGGTACGCACCGTACTACGGTAGGAGTCGGTAGATTACGACCGTATGATACAAGTACCGGTGAGTACCCACAGGAAGCACCGGTAGATAGGTACTTACCAGCTAAGATACGGTAGGTAGGTACCATAGTTCGAAAGTACGGGTAGTCTCTACGTCGTAGCTAGCTACGTCGTAGTAAATAAATACGGTAATATAATACTTTATGCTGTTTTTTACCAACGTACACTGTAGTCTACCGGTACGTCGTATCGATACGTCGTGAGTACGTCGTACCGTACTTCGAAATAGTAGACTACTACCGGTACTATTATATTACTACAATTCACTATTACCCATTATTTGTTTTGCACACTAGTCGATCCAGTCCGATTTTTCGTACCGTCCCAAACTGGGACGGTATCAGGTGATTTTTACATGTACAGAAAATTGGTTTTTGCAGGTACGACTAGCTAGCTAGTAATCACAACATCGACGGTTTTTAACTGTAAGTACCGGTATGCCAAACACTTCTTCCTTTCTATGCTGAGGAACTTCCACCTTGATTTCCGTTGTAAGAGTGCCTCTCCGTCGTTACTACTGAGTCGGAAAAGTTAGGGATAAGGTTAGTATCGGCGCCAAAAGACACGCTACGTCGCCCTGGTATGATGCACAACCGTCCGAAATTGGGACGGTGTATGATTTGTTGTGTAGGCGCGGTACAGAAAATTACGCAACCGTCCGATTGATGGGGGTTTCGAAAATGGTAGGGATTGGCGTTCATCGTCACTGAAAGAACTACGATAGCGCAACAACAGCATCAACAACAACAATAAGCCTCTGAACTCTGAACAGTACCGCAATCCATGCCTACCACAAGAACCGTACTTCGTTCTTTCTATCGAAGGGTTTGGATCATTTTCTTGACAGCTCGTCCGTCTCATTGCTACCAACTGACATCTCCGTCCAATCATTCGTCCCGACAACAGCAGCACCAGGACAATCAAAATTATGAAACAACGGATTCTTGCGCGGAAAAATCAGCTGCCGCCGCTGAACGGTACTTGCAACCGTTCTCGCTGGGGCTGGTTGATTTCCCCACTGAGGATGGTAGCGGCGCTGTTCGAGGCGTCCAATCCCTCGTTGATCGACCCAAACCTGATGGAAATTCTTACGGTCCGGTGGTGTTTCTCGAAATCCCTTTGGAAGATACCATTTTGTCTTCTGGTAGCATCTTCCAGGAACAGAAGGAAGACACAGACGAATCTTGGATGACAACGATGCGACACGTCACTTCCGATGAGGAAGAACGGTTGGCTATAGAACTGCTACGAAGACGAAAGAATAATGATCCCTACGTCACAAATGTATTCCCGCGACATCATCTTTCCATTTGGACGCTGCCTCAAGATCTGTGGAATGACATGGTCACTTCGAAGTGTCTTCCCAGATGTTACATGGAATCGTTTCGTGCAACGCGGGATCGAGTCCGTGGTGTTTGTCAGAGACTGGTAGACGCCCAGAAGGGGCACGTGACAATATCCTTCTCGTTCGAAGAGTGTCTGTGGGCGTTCTCTATGGTCCGATCTCGGTCTGTTGCGGTCCCTGAATTGCATCCGTCACGGATATCCACCACCACCAATGATCTCGACGACGTATCACAAGTTCCATTGGCAATCATTCCCGGTCTGGATTTGCTCAATCATCAATTTGCGTCGGGGACACTGCTGCAACTGCTCGAAGAAGTGAGTGGTGAATCGACCGTAGATAAAGCCACGCACAAAATCTGGGCACTATCTTCGACGAAACCAATAAAATCTGGAGATCAGGTATTTCTCTCCTACGGTGACGACAAGGATAATTGGAAACTTCTTTTGACATATGGTTTTGCCGTTCCCAGCAATCCCAACTCTATGGTCTTTTGGACTTGGCAAGATCTCTTGGAAGCTGCCAATAAGGTTCGACCAAATATCTTCCAAGATCGCATCGTTGCGCAGCTGATGGATCACCCGCAGCTTAGAGCGTACACTACATTGTCGGAGAATCGTGCTACATTTTCTTTTGATGCTAAGGGGCGTGAACCGAGGGAATCTTTGTCAAATGGATTGAGAATGCTCTCTGATTTGGTTGTACAACTGGGGCAACCCAAAGACGATCGGTTAAGTCCCGACGTATTGGACGAATTGATTCAGTCGCGCCTACTGGCATTAGAAGTGTGCCAACGTGAGCTGAAGAGGATTCACAAGTCTTTGTGCGAGACGAACGAATGGCATGCATTTGTGGAACAGTTGTGTGTCGCCGCTAAACAGGAGGAACACGACTTGGGCCAGCTAAGCATATCCTAAAATGCAAAATCCAGCAATAATGGTGAAAATACATAATTATATGTTTGAAGAGCCTTTTCTTCGGCCCATGACTAATCTAGGGTTCCTTGCTTGCGTTTCTCTGCTTCAGCTGCAAAAATATTGAACACTTGCTCCAGAGGACTAATCTAGGGTTCCTTGCTTGCGTTTCTCTGCTTCAGCTGCAAAAATATTGAACACTTGCTCCAGAGATGTTTGCGAAACGCCGTACTCTGACACCATCAGCTGCTCTTTGCTTCCTTCGATTGCTGCAAAAATACTTCCAATATGAACACCCTTTGAGCCAACTTCGTAACGGGCCTTGGTATCCTGTCGTTCTCTCAAGACTTGATCTGGATACAGTTCCGCAATAAATTCATTCAAACGGCGCATACGCAGTTCTGTGGCAGCAAATTCGGCAAGACTGTCAAGATCAATGCCGGTGGGAGATTTTGCTTCTTTAAATACTACATATCCTACCGGATCGTTCTCATTCAACATTTTCGTCAAGTAATCGTCACCTGTCAATTGAGACAGGGCATTGCATGTTTGATCGAAGGTCAGAAAAGACTGGGCAAACTTGTGATTCACTGGGTCTCCTCCGTTATCTTCTGGAAGCGTCACTCCCGCAATCTTGGCTAAAGAAGTCGAAATATCACGGCAGTCCTGGTCAGTTGCTTCGATGTTCTTGACTTTGAGCTCAATTTGGTATCCCTGTCCAAACTTGTTCTTGAGTCTTTGCGCGGAGCCGAGACAGCGCAGTCTTCCACCGGCCATGATGCCGATGCGAGGACACAAAGCCTCGGCCTCGCTCATCTGATGGGTAGTCAAAATTACGCTAGTCCTATCCTCTGGTGCAACGTTACCCCCTGAGACCATGTTTGAGACCATGGCCCAGATCTCTCTGCGAGCTACCGGATCAACACCAGTTGAACATTCTGGAAGAAATGCATCAAGAAGCAATAAAGAATTTAACAGCATGATGAGAGATGATCGATCATGATCTTCGGAAACCAACACGAGCAGCGGAAATCATTCTATGAAGAATGCCTTACCATCGAGGAACACGATATTTGGGTTTCCGATTGTGGCAGTAGCTAGACTCAGGCGACGTTTCATCCCTCCGGAATAACCAGCAGCAAGCCTGTCGCTATCCTTTTCACTTAATCCCACTTCTGCAAGTTTCAAAGACGAGGCCTCTTTGACGAGTGCAGGTGGGACTCCCTTGATCGATGCGTATAGCTCTACGTGCTCACGCCCCGTTAGATTCATTAGCAATGCATCGAATTGAGGACAGTACCCAACGCGGCGTCGCGTTTTCTCCGGCTCCTTGGTGACGGAAAACCCTGCAAGAGTTGCATCACCACTTGTTGGAGGAAACTCAGCCGTCAACATTGCCATTGTCGAAGTTTTGCCTGTAAAATAATTGATCGAAAAATAAACAAAGATCTGTCAGATGGAGCAATAACAAGAGATAACCAGCGACGCTGAACAGCAAAGTGTAGGCGTACCAGCTCCATTAATTCCGAGTAATCCAAAACACTGCCCTGGTGGGATTCCTAATGATATCGAGTCAACGGCTTTCTTCCCTGTGTCGTAGACTTTGGTGAGCTGACTAAGAACAATGAGGTCGTCATTGGCGCTACCACTAAGGATCCGTTGCTCTTCCGCAATCACATCATCGTCAACTCTAGGCCCATCATCACCTTTGTTTTCATATGAATAATGGTAGGTGTTGTCGCAAAGCCACTGGAATGAAAATATCCTGAGAAATTGCTTCCAAAGCGAGACCATCCGAGGGTTGGTGGACCACTCGTCGATTTTCATGGTAAGGATGAGGTAGACAACACTCTCACAGCCGAGAAAGATAACCTCGTAAAGGATGGCAGCTTCATTCCAAACGGTGACCTGCTTTCCTTCTAAGAATGATATGGACTCAAGATTGATGGCAGAATACAAACCACGACCGAGACAAAAGGCTGGACAAAAACGAAGGACCCACTCAACAATCTCAGCAGCCAATGTTAAACTCTCTCGAGGATTTGCCGGGTCAGCTCCGATAAGACGAAGAATGAAAACGGCCAAGGTTCCACCAAATGCAACAAGAAAACTGGTGATGATTAGAAAGAGATTGCATATACTTGGACTTGAGAAAACGAAGGAGATCAGATAAGAAAATGAAGCAGCAGCTGGCCCAAACAATACAAGAAGCGTCAGGATTCCTTCAAAAACTCCTCCGGTTGTTGTTGTCATGATATCAATTGAAAAGATGAACATGAGAGCGATGGTGATCCAACATGGAATTTGGTAGTTAACAACATCCCATAACCACGTAGAGAGCCAGTATGAAATTGGCTTGATGCCCGCGACAGTCTGAAGATGCTTCGCTTTCGATTGCTTCTCTTCAACAACAAACACAGCGAAAGAGCCAGCAATGAAAGGAAAACCCAAAATGATCAGAAACCAAGCTATGAAAGCATCATCAGCCTTGCCAATATTCTGTTCCACGTTTGTTATCGGCAATGGATGGATGGTTGACTGAATCTTGAATTCGAGGTCTCCGGTTCCCTCTCGAATTAGAGCCTCGTCAGCAAGCACTTGGTACAGTGGAGCCACATGAATTGCAGTGAAATTGTACTGAATGGCATATCCATAGCCAGAAAACCTTCCACACCCACTCTGCGTTGTGTAGTTTCCAACCCTATCTAGACACGCCTCAATTGCAGCTTCAGAATAAGGCAGTCCCACAACATCAACACTTTCTTGAAAGAGGTCACCTACCAGACTTTGAAGCTCGGCACCAGCACTCAGCAAAGCAGTGATGTTGAAGTCGGAGATGTTGATGCCAGCACTCTCCAATAACGGCCCCAAAGTGGTGATATCAATGTCACCGAGAGATATTCCTATGTCACCAAAGTACACATCAAAAATGCTGGAAGAGTTGGTATTCTCGAGAACGATGCTCGAGAGGTCATGATGGTAGAATATGGCGCCATACTGCGTTGCAGCAAAAGCATCAGCCGAATCAAAGAGGCTGTATGAAGACTTGTTCACATTGGCTACAGCTGTTGCTACTGGAGCTGCCCCAGCGTCCGTGATTTGATCAATTATGTTTTCATAAGAGTCAATAGAGCACAAAGTCCCATTTCCAATATAGCTTTGAGTACCGCAATAATAGTAGAGCTCGTTTGTGGCTTCTAGAGCAACAATTGGAAACTCGTAAATACATTTTCCAGGCTGACAGGAGAATGATTCGCTGTCAGAAAACACGATGGGATTTCTTGGTTCAGCTGTTATATCAACATTGTATGCGTTCAGGTCTAGAGTGAGAGCATCTAGCTCACGAGTTGGAGAGACAAAGGCATAGAGAAGGAAGCCTACCAAGACAAAAGCACTTGGAAGTATGGTTGTACAGCACTGAATAAAGACAGTGGATTGAGAATGTGGAGAGGGATCAACCATAAAGCTACCTCACTGTTTCACTTACCCAAGCCTTTTTGTCTCTCTTGAAGTTCAGGGCTCTTTTTCGAAAAAGAGCACCAATGTGACGAACAAGCAGTCCTTCACTTTCAAGGTCCATCTTGGATCTGGCAGATCGTTCCATATCATCCCTGTATGTCACATCTGAGGCAACTTTTTTCTCTGCTGACTTTGGCACCGATTTCTCTGCAGTCTCACCACGAGCAACCAATAGAAACACATCATCTAGCGTTGTGATTCCAACACCATATGTTACAATACCATTGTTGGTGACCTGATCGTCGAGCTTGTCAAACATCTGCATGAAGTTGGACGCAGAACCAAGAGGCAACTGATAGCTCAATTCTGTTCCAACATTGGTCAACAAAGATGCTTCTGGTACACAGCCTTTCACAATATGGTCTATCTTCTGATCAATGGCAGCATCATTTTTCATGTCACTCTGTCCTTCTGAATTGCTTGCTTTCGCAGCAGAAGATGGTTGTTTCTCAATTGTAAGCTGGTAGCCAACGCCATACTTCTTCTTCAGAAAAAGGGAGGAACCTTGGCATCTAAGCCGACCCTCAGCCATGATGGCAATTCTATCACCGAGAATATCTGCCTCTTCCATGAAATGAGTAGTCAAGACAATCGTGCGGTTTTTTCTATACTCACGCAAAACATTCCACGTGAATCGTCTAGAAAAAGGATCCATTCCAGAGGTGGGCTCATCACATATCACAATTTCACTTATCAAGTAACATGAAGTGCATCAAAAATGAGAGCCAAGGAAGGTAGATGAAGGCAATTTGACACTGATTTCATGCTCACCTGTCCCCACAGAAAGCAATTGCCACTGAAAGCTTCCTTTTCATCCCACCCGAAAGATTCTTGGATAGGGTATTGCTTTTCTCACCCAAGGCAACATCGTGAATGCTGGTATCAACTTTATGTTCTGCTTCTGATCGTGGTAGCTTACCGTACATTCCCTTCACTCTTGCAAAGAAAGAGATGTGTTCCCGTACTGTCAATTCTGGAAATAAGCAATCATGTTGGAGACAAATACCGATACTTCCCCGAATAGTGCTCATTTCTGTTCGAATGTCCTTCCCCCCAACTTTTGCATATCCTGAGGTAGGTTCAATCATTCCTGTTAGCATAGAGATAGTCGTCTACAGGGAACTGCATTGTTAGCACAAGGATTATCCTCGTAATACAAACATGTATTCGGTACTGATGTCTTCAACTCACAGTCTGTGTAGAAAAAGGATTTCACAAGGAGGGGTACATATGCCAGAAGTGACAAAGTTTAGGAGTGAAAGCAAACAAATGGAACTTAAAACAACAGAGGAAAAGCAAAAACCAACCTTTCCAGCTCCATTTGCACCCAAAAGGGCAGTGATTTGATTCGAAAAGATATTCATGCTCAACTGATTGACTGCAGTTTTGTCTCCAAACGTCTTTGTGAGTTTACGAATCTCGATTCCTTTCCCTTGTGCAAGGAGATCCTTCATGGCTGTTGAAATTGGTTCTACGGGGACATCAGGGGGTATTCAATCTCCTCTTCCGCTTCTGCAGGAACATGTGAACTACCAGGACACCAGTAGGATAAGGTGAAGGGGAAATACCAAGGCAGTGGGCGTCCATATTCTGCCCTAGCAACACGATTCAAATACCAGCTTACAACACCCCACAGAAGAGCATCAAACAAAAAGCTAGACATAGCTGCAGCATAAACAGAGGGTGTGAGTGAACATTGTTATCAACAATCGATACTAAAGTAGATCAACAAAGGTACTCACTGTTTGCAAAAGTGTAGCCATTTGGGGAATCTGTCTGTGTAATTGTATCAAAGGTCAAACCTACTCCCAAATCTTCCAGACGTCCAATTTCTTGCAATCCAAATGCAAAGGCTCCAACTGGATGCAATGCAACTAGAAAAATCAAACCAACAGAACTCGTTTGGTAGTTGACAACCAGCGTCAAAAAGTACCCCACAAAGAAGACCAAAAGACTGACCAAAGTTGCGCGGGTAGCTTTGCTGAATAGAGATGCAAGGAAAAAGGAGAAGCAGATGATAGCGAGGAAGGTGAATTCCCAAAAGATGAATAGCAAGAGTGGGGAGGACGCGTCATAAAGGCGAGTGCTGACAAGTGCAGTCCCCAAAGCTGTGATAGCATGGAACACAAAGAAGAACGTAAACCACGACCATCCAATATCAGATTCCTTGATAGACATCATCTTCATCAACTCTTTTTGTCGTAGTTCTTTCTCGAGGACAATGTAACGGATGATAGCAGCCACTGGGTAAAGAAGTCCCTGTAAGGAAAGATAGAACAACCAGACAGAGAGAAGGACAATGAATGTATCAGTGCTACACCAGACTCTTTGAAAGTTTGGTTGTGAATGACAGACGTACCAACGTAATCAAGAGGGGCGCAAAAGCGTTGATCTGAGCGTAGAAGCCATTCTCGACGTAGGATTTGAAGGGAAAAGCCACAAACTGGACACCATTTTCGGCCACATAGTAACCGTTGCCTCGAGCTCCAGATTCTGAAATGATGAAGTCATGGACCAATCTTTGAATTGTCAATGCACCATTGTAAATGTATCTCCCGGTACAGCTCTGTGAATATGGACCCATATCGGGAGTACCACCAACCAAGTTGGGACAGGACTCCGAATCGGTTTGAGCAAAGGTTTCAAACAACTGGTCTGTTGGCGGAGTGGTGGTAGTAGCCGGCCTTCCTTGATCCTCTGGAGAGTTGAAACCTGTTGAGTTTACTCGAAGTTTGTAGTTGTAGTTAATTGTCGGATCTGAGGTACCGTCAAACACAACCGAAATCGCCAACTTGAAATCGTCACCGTAGTTTTTGGACTGTACAAACTGTTCCACGGCTTGATCACTTTCAAACATCTGTACAAATTCAAAATCAAAAGGCATGGCATCGCTATCCAATAAGACAGGGTATTCATTGTATATATAATCACGGAAAGCTTCGGCTTGTTCCAAGCCAACGGTGTCATCTTCCGACGAAGGCGCAACTCCAAGTGCCAAGAACTCGCAAAAGGGTAGGGCATCCTGGCCATCTTCTCGACACAATCGACTGTCGCATTTTACAAAAGGAACCTGCCAGTTGTACCCCTTGTTAAAAATGCCAGTGATACTCAAAGAGCTATCACTGCCTTGGGAACTACTTCTCCATGGGATGCTGGGCGATGCGACGCACTTTCGTTCGGCCTGTAGGGTGGTGACATAATCTGTGAAGGAGAATAGAATCAACGAGTCCGAATTGTCCGGGAATGTGTCTGGGACCGTTACGGGTGCGAACGATTCGCTATCTTCGACGGCGTTTTTTATAAGAACCAAGAAACCAACAAAGGCGATGGGCAAAAAGAATTCGAAGAGCTGCAGATACAGATGAGCACAAACGAGACTCGTGTGAGCACATCAAGTGAAGGATTTTCTTTTTTAGGGAAGCTGTGTTTTTGCAATCTTTTCGTACAGTTCCAATGATGTTCCGTCGACGATAGATCAAGTCCCGGCGCATGAGGGCAAACCATGCCCTCGAGCCGATCATTCTTAAATCGATTTGGTAGGATTTGTGTAAACAAAATGTTCAGCTGGATTTACTTGGGTAGACTGAGGAAATAGGACAACAACCAATCATTCTATGAAGTGAGGAATTTTCTGTGAACCGAATACGATCGTTATGATGGCAAAAGATGATGTTCTGCCACTCTCTCCATTCATCCGCCACGAAAAAGGCTTGACAAAGAAAACGGGATCTCGGGGTCTCGCTTTTCATCTTCTCGGATCTCCTTTGGGTCAATTCTCGGAAGCGTATGTACTGTGTAAACCCATCCTACCGGTATCATAAGTACCGGTAGTGTTTTTATGTAGAGTAAGCACTGTCGTAACAGTAGCCAGTCGTACTTTAGAGTAAACGTAGGTCAGCCATACGGGTTGTGGTTGTTCCAACGAATCAAGTGGAAACAGTGTGAGTCGTACGAATTTCGACTTCCGTAGACTACTCGTCAACTCTACGGTAGCTACTTACGGTAATAGAGAGCTATGGCTACTACTACCGGTAGGTACCGGTAGTAGGTACTACAGTAGTACCGTACTGGAAGCTGGTTCTCCCGGGTACTACGGTAGCTACGGTAAAGTAATACGGTTAATCAGTAGTACTGCAGTAATACGTCCGAGAATACTAGCAAGTAATCTCTAGCTAGAGCAGAGGGACTGTTCCCTGGGTCGAGCCCCAACTCCTCGATAGCAAGCTACCTTCAGTCTGAGTCTTCTACGGAAACTTTAACAATGACAACTTGCTGCTAGAGGCCAGACATTATTGCTATACTAACTAATAGCTGTCATCTGAGAAGTTGGCTTACCAGCCTGGCCCCCAAGGTAGCTGGACAAATCATGCAACAGCTTTCCACCCACTCACAGTCAGTACTGCAATAGCCCCCACTATAAGAAAGAAATGGAAAGGTAAAAAATCTCACGAGTGAGGAAAAGTCCAATCCAGTGAGTGTCAGATTTGGCGTTGTCTTCCAGAAACAAATTCTAGGAAGGCATCAATACCCACATTCACCAGTTGGGACCCAACAAGGTAGACTGTACGTGTAAAAGAACTTTCCATGTCAAGCACCACTAGTATTTCCAATGAAATAGTACCGTCCCTTTGCACTGGACACTTGGCTGAGTGAAGAATGACATTTCTTCCACAGAAATTTCAGTGTCCACCACAACTCTATCAAGAATCGTGCGTAGGCATTCTTCCTCCTCTCCCTTAGCACCCTTCCGACTAAATAAGAGGAACACAATCTTTTTGGTCGGACACCGGTTATGCATGATGCCACCCATAAAACAGTAGTGGCTTGCACCACCGCTGGGACGATCGCTTCCATTGCACTGATGGATCGTCTGTGGATTCTTAGTTCCCCAGGCTCTGACAATCTTGGAAGCTCGAAAGCTCGCTGGAATGATGACTTTGCAGACTGCACCATTCATATGAAAGTGATCAAAGGATTCTGTTGAGGTTGACTCAAATTATGATGTCCAAACAGGAGAGTGTGGAAGATGCTAGTCCATACACCCGCAAAATTCAAAAGTGCTTTCATAGTAATAATTGTAATGTATGCATAGATATCTTCAATTTACAGTTAGTTACTCTCACTGTTCTTCAGCCGCATTCATCGGTGTCTTTTAGGGTGCCCTTGATCGTTGTAATCGTCAGATTAACACTACAACATTGTCTAGCGAGTAAGATTGGAAGCGTACGATACCTTTTCCTTGGTGTCTTGTGCCAATGCCTTTCCGTATCCGGAGCGATATTCGTTGCCACTTGTGGCGGGATCTTTGGGAGTGTTGGGTCGGGCCCACTCTAGTTTTAGAATCAAGTGATCGTATCCATGGCCTTGCAATTTCTCCATAGCCTCAGCCGCATCATCCTTATTGACAAAAGAAACGAAAGCGAAGCCACGAGATTGCAGAGTCTCCTTGTCCTTAGCCAAGTATACGCGAGAAATACGGCCAAACGGCTTAAATAGGTCTTGCAAGTCTGCTTCTGTGGTGTTTTCCGAAATATTGGTGACACGAATAGTGTTCAAATCATCGGTTCGACGCTCCGGCTTGACACCACTGGCCATGGCTGCTCGTTGTGACGGAGGAACGTATTTTCCAGCTGTGGCACTAGCCGTACCGCCTCCAGCACCAACATGGGTCCATCCACCGCCATCGCCTCCTTCATCACCACCGACATCATACTTGCGTTGAAGCTCTCGGCGCTTTTGCTTGGCCCAAAATTCGTTCAAGTTGTTTCCAAGTTGAGCAGTTGGATCCTCGTCTTGCAAGTCAGTATCGGCATTCGGATCCTCCATGAAAATATCATCCTTCGAGATGATAGTGGAACGCTGGGCAGGCCCAGCAGAGTCGTCCTTAACGGCCTCTCCAAACTTCTTCCACTTGCGACGTTCCTCGACAGCCTTGGCTTCGCGGACTTTGACCATGTTAACCTTAACCTTGGTAATTGTTTTCATCAGCTGTGATGCCACGGTTGGATGTTGGCGGTAAGAGGTGATAATCTGGATGCCCTTGGAATCAATGCGAGACTTGTGCGTGGGTGGAATCACAAGACCGCCTCCGGCAGAAGTTTGCGATGGAATTTGTTGTTGGACGACGATTTCATCATCATCAGAATCGTCGTCTAAGACGTCTCCCCAACGTTGTGCCATGGTAGAAGTTGTTCTTTTACTATGTCGTGGACTAGCAGAGTGTGTGTCTTCGACGCGATGAATGATTTGTGGAGACTTAGTTTGTGGCTGGAAATGAAGCAAGCAAGGGGGCAAGTTCGTCAAAAATCAAATATAATACTCCGAGTATTAATAAACAATAATAGTCATAAAACAAAATTATTATTTTTTATGTTTTGTTATTCTTCAATACAGTTTTTATTCATTTATCAGAAAATCGTAGAGGTTTTGAGGGAGCTGAGGACGCCCCTCGAGTCTGGGTATGTTCCCCGAATTCTTTATCCGACAGACGACAAACAGCCAACAAATACTGTACTACGACGTACGTACATCGAGGTATGAAACACGTCAATTCTCTAATTCGGTCGGACGCTCTGCGGCAACCTATCTACCAGGTAGTTCTCTATGATGATGAGTAGGGAGACGTCTTCGATGAGGTAGTTGAGATCTCATCACCTCTAGTGTCTTGTTCTCTTTACGACTAGTAGTAGAACAGTACTCGGTAGTATTTCCTCTACGAACTCAGTAAGTCGTAGTGTAAATAGCTTGATCTAACAGCCTCATCGACAGCGTGATGATATACCGTGAAGTAGGTTTGCCTCGTCTCAATTATCATAGCAAGTTGGGTATGTCTTCGCAACAGAGTATCAAATACATTATTGCCATCATTATACTGGTTTCGAAGCCATTAGAAACCATTTTTCTAACTGCCTTACCGGTCTCTTCAAGAACTAACATTCAAGTTGGACAACCCACTTTTTCGATCGAGAGTTTTCCATCAAAAAGCATGCGGAGACCGAAGCAAAGAAATCTAGCTGTATAGAACTTTATTTCGATCTGCGTTAGATATGCTTCCGCATTCGAAACTTTTGATCGTATTGACAAGTGTAGTCGGTCAATCACACTTTTTTGTCGTTCTCCTATCTATCCATGGGTTAGTGGATCGATCGATTTCCTTCGTTTCGATTCTTGTAATGCATTTTCAAAGTCAGAAGTCGCCGGGGATCCAGGTATATCATTAGAAGATGGGGATTGTGTAGTGGCTTCCTTGACGTTTGAATCATTGTTGTTCTTCGATACGTCGTTGAACGTACTAGAAGACAGCCCAACAGAAATGGCGGCATCCATCGCCGCAAAGGGATCGCCATTTTCATCAGCTTGACAAACAGAAGGATGAGCTGCTGCCGCCATTGCACCGCCCACTATCAGAGCTCCAAACAACTTGGCTTGATTCAGAACAGTTCGTCTCTTACAAACAGAAATTGAGTCCTTCGGGGATTCACCTGTTGGAAAATTCATTGACATGCGAACTCTCAACTTCTTCTCTGTGTGGCTCTGCCTCAGTGAAGTCCATGCATGTGAATACCGAGTAGACTCATTGACTACAACTTGAACGATCAACAAAAACAGGTTCCACCTGCGAATACGATAATACGACATCATTATTTTTGTTTGGATCGATACGTGGCGATTGCAATGGGCTCCCGTCGCAGCCAGAGGATTTCCTACTTGCTAGTTGCTAGCTACTCTAGTAGTAGAAGAGAGAGATCTCACGACGGAAGCAGTTCTACCGGGTACCCGGGTATCATACACTCCCAGAAAGAGGACCTGTACGCAACGTAACCACACTGTAACAACAACGCTGGACACGCACTGACTATGAAGATCCAATGGTTACTACTACGGTACGACTAGTCGAGAGTCGTAAATTGACAGAAGAGACTGTTATCTGTAAGAACAACTGTGATTTTTTGTTTTGTGCGAAAAAACATTCGGCCATTCGAACACATAATAATAAAAAATCATGATGATGTAGACATGTACGACTAGTAGACTACCGTACTACGGTACGTTAGGTACCTACCGTAGTCGTATTCGTAGTACCGGTATGTCACCACATCCTGACGTTGATTCGGAAGGTGCAAAATTGATGACTACGGTACTGCTAGACTACGGAGTGGTCTGAGTGGTCGGTAATGTCGGTAATAATCGTACTCCTACTCGCTGCTGCAAATTCAAAGTACCAAACCAGTTGAACTGAGGCCTGAACAAATCTATTGTACTCCGTACCACAAAGTTCACTTCGACAGTACCAGGCAGCTAGATATTTAGCCACTTGCTCATAGCTACGTAGAAAGAAGTACTGTTCCTAGTTGACTCTCAATGGCACAAAAAGAAATTTCACTTCATCCAGTCTTAGTCATCCAAGATGGTGATTTTCTTCATCTTTACGAGAACTTTCGAGTGCAAGCTCTTCATCTGTCGAGCATCCTCAAACATTGCTGTGGAGGAGTATTCATTGAGACCATCCTGGCCATCGGCAACATTCAAAGCAAGCCATAAAACATCGTTGAACGCGAACTGCACTCTCTGCGATCCGCTCATTGCAAGTTTGAGGCAAGCTCCTAGTAAGGTCGTTCCAAGAAAAGCGACACGACTTGGAACGTCAGCAAGTTGCAACGCAAGACACAGACATCGAGCCAATGCTTGGTGTGTCTCAAGCCGCTGTTTCAAGTCACCCATCAACGACAGCAAATCAGGCTCTACCATTCGGAGAGCAGCGGCAGCGTCTACTGAGCGACCAACAACAGCACCAACTGAAACGATCCCTGCCTCCTGGACCGTCAGCTCGTCGTCCTTCATATATTGTGTGGACAAACTCAAGACTTCAGATATTACAGATGGGTCCAACTCTTTTCCCACATTAGTAGAAACAACTCGTCGAATGGAACAAGCTTTTCCATGTCGGACATCCGACGAGTCGTCACCACTACTATCAAACAGGATATTCTGATGTAATATCTCTGTAGCTTTCGATGGACCTAGAATATCACAAGATGCTCCGAGTACTTTTGCTGCTGCTTCTCGTACAGACTCATCAGAGTGAACGATCAAGGTTGTACTCGCTTCCAATGCAGAAGGTATACTGTCTGGCAACTTTGCTTTTTCCCCACCCTTTTCCAAGACAACAGCGAGAGCTTCCAACGTTGCAGTTTGGACGACAACTACAGACCCACCGTCATCTGCTCCCTTTCCTAGCGAACCGGAAACAAGTTCCTTTATGAGAGGATCAACTCGTGTTGAAAGTGGCATCAGCAACCCTAGAGCTGAAATTGCTTCAACTCTAACTTGCCGAGAAGGATCAGAGAGCGCTTTGACAAAAGTTGTTTGAAACTGGGGCACGAAAGCACGGAGTGCAGGCCCACCTTTTACAAGGATCAGCCCAAGAGTCTTCAAAATCGCAATCTTGACATTCGACGGATTTCTGTCCCCTACAATTCGGAGCAAGGGCCCAGTCATCTTGATGATGAGAGGTCCTGCAAGATATTTGTTGGACGTTAAAGTAATCACCTCCCCAAGGCCAGCAGCGGACGCCTCTCGTATTGTAGGTGTTCCGTAAAGAATCCCGCGTTGATAGATTGGAAGAAGTGGTTCAAGACCTATGAAAAGGGAGAGAAGAACAACGTTGGACAATAGAATGACGCGGCATTGCAAAGATGATGACCATTGGAGGCGCTCAGAAAGACTAATCAATGATAACCCATGGAAAGAAGTCGAGATCATATCAAAATGGTTCCTCATATCGCATTGTTTGGACACACTAGCGATTTCAAACTCACCTTTAGGGATGTTGAATCCCGGAAGAAAGAATTCTCCGTCTCCAACACCGCCTTTCCTTCTTCTCGCATCACTGACCATGCTATTGATTAGATTTCTCATATATTCAATGTGCTTAGCAAGTTCTTCTGGCGGAACATGCTTTGACAGAGCGGAGAAGGCAGCGTTTGCTGCTTTAACTACATCCATATTTTCATCATTGAACCTCTGAATCAATTCTCGAATGATCACTGGGATGTCATCATAGAAATCAGTCTTGTCTTTACCTGAAATAAAATTGCAGAACAGGTAACCGTCAGATAAAAACCACGACAGGATCATCCATGGAAACAAGCACAAAATGTACAAGGCATCATTGCATCTGTCAGACAGAAATCTCATGTGTAGAACTCTTTCACTGTGTTCCGAGTTGGAGCACCTGAAGGAACATTTACGTCATCAACCAGTGACACCAACCAGCTTCATTTTCAAGAGGGGTACTTACGTGCTTCTACAAAAGTCTGCATCGCCCAGCAACTTTCTCGTCGCATTTCTGGTTTATCGTTTGAACAATAAGCAGCGATGACACCTATCAGCGAGTTCACTCCTGACTCATCCGCAAATTCAAAGATAGCTCGAGCACAATTTCGGACAGCATCTTCGCTCTCTTGGTTTTCGGATAACCCGCTTGAAAGGTTGGAGAGAACAGCTGGTACAATGGTTCTAAAATGAACGAAAAGTGTGTCTTGAGTCACAGTTGCGATGCTAGATAGTGCCTTCGCGTGATTCTGGGTGATTGGTTGCTGGATCAATCTGGGGATGATGTAAGGAAGAAGTTCCTTACTTCGGATGCTGAGAATGCCAGTGAGGCCATTGAGGGCGCGTTCCCTGAGAGCTTCGTCATCGCTGCTCTCCAGGGATACCATTATTGATGGGACAACTTCGTCCATTGCTTTACTACCAACCAGATTGTATAAATTCTGAAAGCTGGACGCAGCTATCTCTCGAACACTGACATCATCGTCGCACAAAGCATCTTGTATCACTTTGACAATAATGTCGAGAAATCGAAGAATTTGATCCTTGGTAGAGGATCCAATCACCTCAGTCAATCCAACACAAACACCACGTCTCGTGTCATCATCTCCAACATACAATGAATTTCGTAAAACAGGGATGATTTCAGGAAGGACAGAGTCTCCTAGTTTGCCAACAATGTCTCCTAAGCATTTTCCGGCTGTTTCAGTCTTTTCTATATCACCACTTGCCAGATCTGAAACAACTCTACCTACAAGGGTCTGGAGAATCTGCCGCAGTGTGCGACCAGTGACGCTCACAACAGTCTTCCAAACTTGGACTGCTGCTTGTCGAACAGCAACCGCATTGTCGCTTCTTGCAAGATATATGTCGCTGAGCACGCGGTTCCGAGTTTGAATACCAAGTGCAAGTGTGAGTTGAGCTTGCGCCCGTTCAGCTCTTCTGATGTCATCCTGTGTGTCACCATCCGTCCTGAGAACTGTGGTTCCACCGATCATACTCAGCAAATCACCGAGAAGCATGAGTGATGATAGTCTGATTCTGAAGTCAACATCCCCCATGCCAGACTGCAATATCGGCAAAATTTTGTCAAAATGAACCTTGCCATGGCTTTTTATCAGCACACGCCCAGCCCTCATAGCAACATCGCGCACTTGCTCATGCTCATCAGAGAGTCCATTGATGAGAGGAGGAAGACTGTTGTCCAACATCGAAGTGAAACCTTGTCCCAATGCAGGGGGCAGAAAGCAAAGGACCCATAGGACCCCCTCTTGGGTACTTGGAGAGGGATGACAAGCTAGCGGCAAGATGTCATTGAGCATCACACTGTCAACAGTAGCACTGCCAGAGGCAATTAAGACCTCTGTCAAACCTTGAGCAGCTCCGCTTCGCTCCGCCGAGCTCAAACCCCCCGATCTTAGTTGATCTATCAACCAGGGACGCATGTCTGGCAATGAGTCTTCCCCAAGGCCACGGGTCAGTGATCCTAGGGCTTTGGCAGCGATACTTCTGACATCTGGGATGGGATCAAGTAGACTAGACTTCAGGTCAGGCATGAGAGTAGGTAGGTAGGGAATAAAGTCTCTTGGATCATTGATCATGGTGCAGATATTTCCGGTAATTAGAGCTGCATACCGCTTAGTTGCAGCAGCACGGTCTCTCAGTCCCCGGTGCAAAATAGGGACAATCAATGCTAGGCTCGGAGCATCGATTGCATGTAAAAATTCAGTTGCAATGAGCGCTTCCAGGGCAGGAAGTGTGTTATCTGCAGGATCTGTCAAAGCTTTCAACAAAACAGTGCTGATGTCATGAATTTCAGGGTTTCGAATTACACTGCTGATTTCGTCCAAAGCTGCTTGTGCACTCGCTTTGACTTTTGGGTGCGTATCTGCAAAAGCTTCTGTGAGTTTTGGTACGACCTTGGGAAGCGCAGAGGCCAACTGTTTTGGTGCAAGGTGACTCATTGAACCAAGCATGTTTATTGATGCTTGTTTGGTTCTCCAGGAATTGTCATTGAAAGATGTTAGCACTGCAGGCAACACTAGCTTCACGCCATGCGCCGATAACTTGCTCATAATGACTCCAACAGCCTGTGACGCAGCCTTTCGAACATTATCACTGCCATCTCCGAAACACTTCAACAACGAAGGAAGCAAAACGATGACATAGGGTTCAAAAAGCAATCCCAGATGCGAGCACAGAGATTGAATGGCATATAAGGATCCTTCTTTATTCATTGATGATCCTGTCGAGCATGCTTCCTCGAGACGAGCGACAACATTGAATTTTTTTAGGGTGGCGATACCACTCCCCTTGACAGAAGCGGCGATTCCATAAGCAGCTCCTTGCCTTGTGGACGTTGATTTGCCTTCCAGACATGAGTTCATTAGCTGGTCTAGAATCTCTTTCACCCTATCTTGGGTATTTCCTTTCTTCATGAGCTTTGCCAGGGCATCAGCCACACTAGCTTGTACAGACGCATTGGGTGTTTTTAAAGATTCGAGAAGCATGTCGACGGAACTATCAATCTTGCTGGCATTTTCGGGACCTCTGAGGTGAAGGGACACCGAACCGAGAGCCACAACTGCCCCTACTTTTCTTTGATTCGAAGCACTTGGGCCACGTGGAATCTTCGCCCTTGATAAATCCCCAAGTGACTCATTATCTGTGATGCCTTTCTTCAAGATGTCCTCTAGACGAGGTAGGAGAAACGATATGGCTTCATCTGATGACCCATACGCAGCAATCACATCTCGAAGGGTGTCGCGCGAAGCAGTGTTGACACTCTCATTCCCATCTGCTATACCATACGTCATCAGAAAGCTTGTCAAAAGTTTCAAAGTATCAATGTCCATATCAAGGTTGACAGGGGGGATTGTAGCCAGAGCTTTTATGATACCAAGACGATCAGATGCTTTCTCCGGAGAGTCCTTTTCAGCTGGTGTCTTCTTTGGCCCTATGTTGAATTGACTTTCAAGCATGGCTTGGTCAAGAGTTCTTTCTTGTTTAGGTTTCAATAAAGCTGACACAACTGCTGAATTCTTTTTGACTGTTTTTTTCTTTGGTTGGCCTATTCCAGCTACTTGCAGCGCTGATTTCTTGACAGATTGTTTCTTTAAGCCTGTTGATACAAGTGGTTTCTTCACTGGCGTGGGTGCAACTTTCGATTGCATCGAAGAGGAGGAACTTGCAATCGATTGTTCATTTTCGTCGCCAGGGGAAGGGAACGACTCTATGTATGCGCTACAGAGCTTTTGAATGTTTCGATTGACAGTATTTGGGTGTGCCTTCATTCCTTGGGAATAAGCTTGTGCAGCGGCTGCCGCAATGCACTGGTCGCCATTGTTCAGAAGAGACAAAAGGGGAACTGCATACATCGTGGGAGGAGATGGGAGATCATCAGATGTAATGACTTGGTCTTGAACAATCCCCCATGTTTTCCTTGCCTCAGCACGAACTGATTCATTCTCATCAAAGCAGTTGAGCCATATACGATTTTCAACAAGTGGATTGTTCTTCAATAATTTTTTGTGATTCTCAGCAATCGAGCCAAGTGCCATCATCGCTGCTGCTCGGCAGTTTTTCCCTCCCAATGCACCTCTTTCATCCAGCAAAGGCGCAAGTTCAGCTGTAGAGAGTGCTGGACCAACAGAGTAATCCGTCTCGTCAGTGTGATAGCATGCGATCAATGTATCGTAAGGATTTGGGTCATTGAATGCCTGGGCTCGGTCGTGTTTTAGAAGTTCTAAAACACTGCTGACCATGTCAATCCGAAGACGTTTGATGAATACATCACATTCTTCTCCAGCTAACATTACTGTGTGTCGCTCCAGCACACGTAAGGCTCCTTCGCAGCCGGGTGTTGTACGAGGACCCATCAAAGCAGCTCGGATGACAGGGAACAGAAAGCTGAATGACGCTCCTGATAGTTGGTCTTGAAACTCGTCCATTTCAAATATAGTCGCAGCAGCAGGTTCGCAAGGGGAAGGGAGAGGTGATATGTGTAGATCTAAGGAATCAAAGCCCTTTCCAGGCATTTTGCCACTGCAATCTTTTGATTTCTGGCTGCAGCTGATTTGTAAAGCGACTGCCATCATTGGAGCGTATTCTTCTTGAATCTCATACACACAAGTAGCCAAGCATGTCAAAGTCTTCATAGATTTGACTTTCATCCCGGGGATTTCTGTCATGGCAGGACAGTCCAAAATAGATAAGCAAAGAACAGACGGAGACAATAATGGCAGACACAAATTTCCAATTTCAATGTCGGATGCGACCAAGGACTCTACCGACGCCAAAAGACGACGAAACTTTTTGTCAAAGAGCATTTTCAAAGAGAGACGTTTCTTATCCTGCTCCTCGATGAGCTTCTTGTCATCTTTAGAGGACACAGACAAAGCCTCACCGGACGATGCCCTCTTCTTGGCCATCTCCTTCTTCAGTTGAAGCTCCCATTCCTCGTCCTCTGTTAATCGCCCCTTTCCACTTTCTTTCATCACAGACCCATTTCCACTCCCAAGATGTTGTTCCGTGAAGACAGTACCTGTCCGACTTCTGTAAATTCCGATATCTGTAGTAGTTAAACCTGCAATATCCTTCATTGTCTCTGACAAGAAGTCTGCCAGTCGCAGAGATACCCCTTCTGTCAACAAGATCTTTGCAAAGGAAAACGGTCTCATAACAGTATCACTTGGATTGTCTGCCAATGAGCTAACATTACAGGCCATACCTCCCAGAGAGAGAAGAAGACTCTGTGAAGATAAATGAATGGCTTCACTGATTTCACCAGAACCGGATATCTTAGTGGCCAATCCTGCCTGCTCAGCAATTATTTGTGCCATGTTTGCAACAGCCTCTTCCTCTGCGTCAGGGCATGCCTCTAACCACACTCGAAGACCTTGTGAAGTATTCTTTACAAGAGTAGCACGTTGCTGACCATTGGCTCGAGTAGATGTGCCTGAGTGCATCAAAGTAAGAGCCTGTACCAGGGCAGATGCTGACAGTGTACAAGTCGATAAAAAACGAGCTACCCGACGAACTGATCCGACGCAAGCTCCGCTGTGACTTCCAGATGGATTACCGCTCCCTTTTAGAGCTACAATTTTTGTATCTTCACGAGATAGACGATTTTCATTGAGAGAATCTTGCAACATTTGATATTCCAACGACAAGTCGTTGATCCTTTCCCATAGTGACATTACCAAAGGCTCTGCTATTTGCTTACAATCAATGATGGTTTGCACAATAGTCTCAACTGCTTCGGCAGGCGTTTGCATCCCAATGGATGCTGGATGAGTGATACAGCAGGCCAGAGCACGAACTTCGGAGGATGAATGCTTAAGTTTTGTTGGGGTGGTTTTGCCAGTGGAAGAGCATTTGGAATAAAGTGCAATGGTATGAGGAAGCATTTGCCCAACCAGAGGATTGCAGGGCAGTGCACTCGTTATTGCTTTCCCGAACACGAAAGAAGTTTTCTCAACAGGAAAGGATCCAGCAGACAACGCCTGTTCCACCAAGGCTGATAGCTTGGTTGAAGATACACTGGAATATAAAAGATTCAAGTAAACTGCCAACAAACCGTCAACAGGTGGAATTGAAGACAAGGTGGTTTGTTTCTTGTTTCCATCCTCAATGAAGGCATCAAGTCCTTTCGAAAAACTTTCATCCTTCCAAAGATCTAAAAGCAGCTTTTCCACAGTGTCGTGATGGACTTGTCGGACCATAGCCCCTACAACTGCTAGTGCTTCACTTCCATTCTTTGCGATGACTGGCTTCCGGATGAACGACAATGCCTCTTCATAGCCACTTCCGCCACCGTTTGCATTTCGTTTGGCAATGACAGTCCACGCCACCAATGCCTTTATTCCTATGTCACGATTCTCTGTTGCTGATTTAGCCTCCTTGTTGACTGCAGCACAGAGTCCTGTCAAAACAGTTGACACAGCCTCTGCCTCGATGGGGAAGTAGACTTCTCGAATATCATGTTGCGATCCTTTGCTTTTCGATCTACTGACTGTAAAATTCGAAGCTGTTCCCATCATATGGCGTCCGATCTCAAAAAACGTGTTATAAACAATCAGCCTTTGATGAGGCTGAGTCAAGGATTTTGTATCTGCGACTCCGTCTAATAGTTTGACAAGGCAACCTTTCGAAACTGTCGACTCTCCCTCTGCCGCAAAAGATGTACGAATGGCTGCTTTAGCAATATTTTGAAGAATCAAGGAAGAGAGCTCCCTCACTGAATCTCTGGGACTTTTTAGATTCTTGGTCAACACGGGCAAATATTCATCGGCGATGATTTTCGAAGTCGCAAGTACCTTTGCATCCAAAACTCGTGTCATTCCTTCCATCAAACCCAAGACACTCTCCGGTTTAGCTTTGAGCTTCAAAATAGCAGCTGGGCCGACTGTCTTCTCCCAGATATCTTTATCCATATTCTTCAAAATGCATCGACATAGTTCTATGTCTCCAACGGTAGCAATCGTGTCTGAATTCAGAGTAAGTTTGACAAAAAGTTCCCAATTAGTGGTCTCCAACAAAGCCAAGGCTGGGATACCCAACGTTGATTGATTGTCGCTGGCTATTTGCTTGAAAATTTGCTGGATTTTTTCACTATCGTCTCGCTTCTTCTTGCCTCCAATACCTAACGATTGTTTGCATTCGTTGACGAGATTTCCATCTTTGGATTTTTTAAGGATCGAGCTCAGTCCTAAACACAGTTTCTTTCGTGTCTCCATATCCTGAATTTCATGTCGAATGGAGACGCAATAAATTCGTGCTGTTCGCTTGTACGCTCCTTTAGAGGTGCAACGAATTTCTAAAGTTTCAGAAAATTTCGACGAAATGTACCCATAAGAAATCGATCCGGAAATGCACAATCAAACAGCGGTAGGTTAAACTTACCGCTGGCCTCTGCCAATGCCTTACGACTTCCCGGCTTTTCTGAAAGAAAATTTTCCACCAGTCTCATTAAGTCGTTTCGTTTCTGCTCCGATACACAGTCGGATCGAGATAACGCCAGATCTCGAATCAACGCCAAGACAAACATGTCGTCTTTTTCGTCGTCAAGTTCCACCATGATGGACTAGAACAACTCTGCTAATCAGGAAAACGACAGAATTTCTTTTTCTTCTAATATTATCTGTAGTAGCGTTCACTGTTGGCGTTGCCATTAGACTTTTGACATGGAACAGGCGAGGAGACCCCAAGGGCGATACGTCGTATATCGTATTCACAGTCAATCAATGGTGGTGTGTGAAAGGAAGATCGCGTCTCACTTCTATGTGGATCGCGATGAATGTGGACTGTCGGCCTGTCCGTCACACATGACGTCATTATCGGGAATCAATCCAGGACGAGATTGAAAATCTCTATTACTTCGTACTTCGTACTACTAGTAGAGTACAGTAGTACAGTATACGATTCGTGAAGAGATAATAATAATATTATTTTATTATGAAGATCTGATACTGCTGTAGTACGTTAGTACCGTAGGTATTTTACTACTTTCGTACAACGCTAGCTATGGAACGAACAGCTAGCTACTACTAGCTAGTAGTTGGAATAGTAGCCATGAAAAAGTTGCCATACTACGAAACGAACAAGATTGATGTGGCGCCATTTGATGCTGCAACATGCCCAATATCATCATCGATACCGCTCTTGCGGATCAAGAAATGCAAAGGAGATTGTCTTGTCCTTCGAAAGAGTCTTTGATCATAATATATGTTCGACTAGAGTAGATAAGTTGATGCTTCTGGATTAGCACCTGGCATTAACTGTAAGAAAATGAATCCTTTGTTGTTGTACCGCGTGCAGCGAAATGCAAGGTCACAGTCAATTTGTGAATTCTTTTAGCTGGTTGGTATGTCGTAGTTACCTTGACAGTGGAACGATGTCGATTAGAGTAGTATGAAAAACGATCCCCCTAACCAACGAACGACTCCTACATGTGCAAAGTTTTATCTCAAGTACTTGAGTATTACTTTACTATAGCTGGTTGTTGCTTGTTATAATACGCTTGCTTGTTTTGTTATAGTTGGTTGAAGCATAATACTACGTATTATTTTCTTTGTGTCATCATCTTCAATCTGTCATCACTTGTATCATCTCAGAGTCGTGGTTGTTGGTTTCCGGAAGCTGAGGCCTGATAGAGTGGAGAAGAACGACCGTCCGAATCTATTCATGACTGAAATTGACTTTTTTACCTTACGAGTTGGTCGCACAACAAATAATTATCAGTGTCTCGCGATTTTTCAGCGAGTTTCTCGCACAAACAAAAAATCAAAAACGCAAGAACGCAAGAACGACAGAACGACGATCAATTTCCAAGAATAGAATCCTTCGCGTCTCCTTTACTGTGAATACGAACCCTACACACCAACATTTGAACATGTCCTCTTTCGTTGATGACATGGAATACGAAATGAGTGTCGAAGATTTCAACCGCAAGATCGACCTTCCAATCGTCGAAACTGTCAGTGAAGATGATGACAGCTATATCGAAATTGAGGTAACAGATGACGAAGCTTCTTTGGGGGAAGATGTTGCATCTCAACCGCAATTGCCTCCAAGGCCTCCCGTCAAGTCGACCAATCCGTTCGCCACCATCTCTTCCACTCCTCCATATGTGAACCAAGCTCCTGCTCCAGCATCCGCACCTCCCGCTCCACCGGCCACTCCTGCTGTACCAATGTCTCCGTCCAAACAACGTGCCAAAGATGCTGGATCCGCAGGTCTTTCTGAACTATCGAAGCAGTTACGGATTTTGCAAGCCAAGAACGAGTCCCAGGCCGTCGATATCAATCGTTTGGAACGCCAGTTGCGGATTTTGGCGGATCTTCAAGGAGTGAATGTGGCAGATCTTCGGAAAGCTCTGGAAGATGCCTGTGCTAGCGAAGCATTTGGGGAGCTTCAGAACCGCGTCGCGAAACTCCGATATGAATTGGAGGCAGCCACCTTGGCAAAACAGGGTGAACTACGAAGAGATACTACTGCACCTCATATTGCGAACCTGGAGCTTCGAGTAGGGGAGCTGGAAGAAATAGAAGAAAAGCAAAAGGCAGAAATCCGACACCTTTACCAGCAGCTCCAGTATGAACGGGAAAAGGCAACCCGCTTAGACTCAGAGAACGAGCTCCTCAAGAAAGAGATGGAAGATATGCGTCGGCGACTCCAACAAGAAACAACAAATGCTAATCGACTCCGAAATGAGTTCCAAGAGCATATGAGTAGATTCCAGGAGGACCAAGCAAGAAAAATGAAAGAAGAATTGGAAAAGGCTCAGGAACGATTCAACAACATGCAAAACGACCATGCCAAGGACAGAAGCGCAGCTTCTCTCGCCAGTACTATGGCTTTCTCCCCTGAAATGCTTGCTGAATACGAGCGTATGGGAAAGATGCTGAAAGAAAGGGACGAACAGCTGCGCATCGCACAAGCCAGGATGAACGCCGAGGAAATTAAGTACGCCCAAAGACTCAAGGAAGCCGAAGAACGCGCCCGGAACGCAGAAATGAATTTGAAATTGGAAATCGACAAATTTCAACTGATGATTAAGGAGCTTGAAGATGCCGATCGCGACAATGGCTTGAAGGTCGCCCAGGGCCGAGCGCGGCTCAAGTTCCAAGAAGAAATAGTGCAGGACCTGGAACAACAGCTTGACTCCCTCTACACTGCGTTCACCCTGTTGAAGGAAGAGTTTGATTCCGAGAATAAAAAGCATGCCGCCATGATGTCGCATCTAAATGATGCGGATGAGGAGATTGCTCGCCAGGCGAACAGGCTAGAAAAGCAAAAAAGCCACCGCAGCGGTCGCGATTTCCAACATGGTGAATTGACGGAGGCGAACGGAAGCTATATTGGAAGCGGAGGTTCTGTTCGATCCGTCCCTCAATTCATTGCGACACCTCAAACAGCAATGACTACACCAACGACGCCGTCCACTCCAATCTCCACTCCCGGTCACGATGTTTGCTCTTCAAGCGACGGAAGAGAACATTTTGATATTACGCCTGCATATGCAAGCGCCCAGGCATTTCGACCCACACCTGAGAGGACTCCGTCTACCTGGCAATTGCTATTCCCAAAAGACGAGCAGTTCTCTTCGTTCAATGACGCCTCTGAACCTAGACTTGGAGAGCGATTGATCTCTGGACCTCTCACCGTAGAGTGTAAGGGAATGATTCGCAAATGGAAAACCAAGCCATCAACGATCTATCTGCGCGGCGATCATTATCAATGGCAGATTGGAGAGAAACGTTCGTTTCCTCTGCAATTTGGAGTCTCTAAAGTCGAATTTCATCCAAACTATCCTCTTTCCTTTGTCGTCTACGTGAACCCGTATGATACAATGGCTCCGATGGTGAAAGCAGCGTGCCAGAACGAACGTGACTACAACAGATGGATGAATGCCCTCACTAAGGTCACAACAGGAGAGGATTTCTCGATGGCAACTAATGCAAATGAATCCTGGCGATTTTCTCCGCAGGTCATGTCAAACCAAGCGTCGACTGAAGATCAGGAAGCAGCGGAGCTTCAAAGAGTTCTGGAGCTCTCGAAGCACGAGGTGTGAACATCGACGATATTATTCCTTTAGGTTGGTCTTTCTAACAACCTAGGAGGATATTGTGGATGTAATCTTGTATCTCGGTGTACGGTTGCGCCATTCGAGCTATGTAGTAGTTTGTTTTAAGTAAACACTAATATTCAACATCGTCTTCCTCCACCTTGTCGTCATCGTCGCTCTCTTGGCTCTCCTCAGGGGTTGTTGATGCAGAATTGGGAAAAGTGGCGGAGGGAGTCCCGAAGGTGAAGGAGATTCCACCCAATTCTTCGCTCTTCTCCCACAGTTTCCGCGCGTCTACGGTACTGGTCGCAAAAGTTTGCAGCGATTTGACCTTGCAATCTTCGTAAAATGCGCCTGGCTGGAGATTTCCTTCAGCTCCTGCAGCCAAATAGACTTGAGTAGACGCTCCTTCCTGAACTGTCTTCGTGACAACGGACAGAGCGTTGCGAACAAGCGATTCTATCGGAGCTGGAGCATTTTGCTTGAATTCCCGCCATCGCTCTTCTCCAATCAGATATCGTCCGAGATCAGTCGATACAGCCCCCGGATGCAAGGTAACAGCTGTTAGCCACGAAGAATCGCCACTTTCGATTGCTCGCCGCTGTAACTCCTGAGTGAATAAAATGTTGGCAAGCTTAGATTGGCCGTAAGAAGTCCATGCACCGTAACTGGTTTCTCCATTGAGATTGGTAATATCTAGTCCACCGCGGGCGATCTGGTAAGCTTCTGAGCTCACGTTGATCACTGTCGCGCTGTCACGATTAAGGTACGGAAAAAGCCCGGCCGTCAATACAAAGTGTCCAAGATGATTCGACTGAAATGTTCTCTCGTAACCATCAACAGTGAGCTCTCTTGTGGGGATTGCCATGACTCCTGCATTATTGAGCAGGACATCGATTCGTTTGAGACCCAATGATCCAATCAAGAGCCCAAATGAATCCGGAAAAGCCTTGACATTCGACAAGTCGTCCAAATCAAGGGTCAAGCTGTAAACCTTCGGTTCACCAGACACTTTCGATTTGATGTATTTTCGCACTTCTTCCACAGCCTCAACACCTTTCTGACTGCTGCGGCTTGTTAAAACAATCGCGGCACCAGCGGCTCCCAACCTCTTCGCAGACTCAAGAACCAAACCTGAGGTTCCACCTGTGATCAGAACAAGTTTGTCGTTCAAGGAGTTGAAAGGAGGTTCATAGGGAGGCGGTCGGTTATTGATTTGTTCGTTGATCACCAATGCAGCACTCGTCGCAGCTGCCGTTCCCAGAACAAACCCGCCAGCAGCACCGACCATCAGGCTTTTTCGAGCCAGTGATGTGATTTTCTTGATCCGAGCTTTGCGAAAGGCCCATCCGTCCGAAAAGACAGTGAGCTGCGACACTAACAGTAGTATCTTCACCAGTTTCATTGTTATTGCAAACATTCTCTAGCCAATATGTGGGCTTCACGTTCTAAAATTAGAAAACTTGGCAGGTGTTCACTGTTTTCCAGGCTCAATTGTTGTGTCCTCTTTTCATGGAGCACCATCGGTCGGCAACGTGGTGGTACAGCGACACGATCTGTGGATGACGGTGTATCATGATTATTGGGATGATGGTTCCTTCTGCAGAACCCGTTCCAATCAGCTACAGCGAAACAAAGCTCTCTAGCTAGCTACCGGTACTCTCTAGCTACCGGTAGTAGGTAGTCTATCGGTAGGTCTAAATTTCATCTTTACTCTGTGATGAGAGGAGAGGTGAAGAGCATGTCTGAGTCAGAAGCAGTACGACCCACTCGACCAAAAATGGGTCCGGAGTCCGGAGTACGGAGGAAGTGGATGTTACGATACCAGTCGTACGCTACTTAGCTACCTACCGGTAGCTACGGTAGTAGAGGTACGATGTATCATACGTCAAGAAGGTGTATATAAAAGATTTGATGCATCATAATCAATCTACTGTCGTATTCGATAGAGGAGGAAGAACTCAACTTCTTCAGCCAATCAGAGGAAACTGTTGAATCTTCCAACTTTTGTGATAACTGGCAATGAATGAAGTGCCAGAGAGATGGCGCAGATCAGACGTCAAGATATCACAACGCATGTCCTATTCCGCAGTTCATATTAGAACCCTTGAGGGGTGAAAGTTGAGGACAAGCAACAAACCTGCGACGTCAGGACAGATCAGTGGCAGCTCAACAACTCAGATGTACACTGGAACAGAACAACAGTGTGGATTCCTCATTGAGAAAATTGAAAGAAGGATTCAATCCAATGAAGGAATCTGTTGTATGCTTTATAACTTGGTAAGTAGTACAGGAATAAAACAAGTTATACACCCATGATTAACTTCACCCCACTGTATGATGGGTATTGACTGTGAAGGTGAGTTCCTATCGAAATGTCAGTTGTGGAGCAGACACAGCCTTCATTCTACGGTGCACACATGCTTCGTCTTGACCCGCAACTGCGTACTGAAGTCTAGCTCCCGGTTGTGTGAAGCGAATACCATCAGTTAAAGAGTCTCGCAAGTCAAAAATTGAGCTGCGACTGCCAACTCTGATTGAATGCTTCAAATCTGCAGGGTCCAATGCTGAATCTCTGTGGACTCCATAGCGCTGCTGCTTAGCCTGAAACTTCTTGATTTCTGTCTTCTTCTCAGCAACACTCACCAAGTCATCACTTTCAATGATCCCCCCAGGTGCATCATTAATCATGTCACGGAATTAGACCTTTGCAATATCAACAATAGCAAAGGATCCAATGTTGAAAAGCCAAATCCATAAAAGGTTCAGTCCTGAGACGTTGCTGGCATATACAGCAATAAAAGAACAAATGATACATGTAGAAAGCACAGATCCAACAAGACAGACACTTGGTGTGGAGCTCCAAAAATATGATGGGGCTCTCACGGAGAAAATTGTCAATTCAGTAACCAGCACCAGACGCATCCTGACAAAACCCCTTGTTGAATCATTGCAAAGACTCAAGTCCACGTTCTGTTCTAAAAAGGAAGTGCTGTAGGACATTGCAAAAATAAAAATAGGGGAAAGGCTTGTGTGGAACAAAGCATAGTAGAGGGCTGTCAGGAGCAGCTTCATTGTGTTTGGTAGCTGAGGCTTAGACGTGGCATGCCACAGGAAGCATGGAAATATCATTGCACAGGGCCAACAGGATGATCAAGAGGGAGTCCACTGCACACCCATCAACAAAGGCAATAGTGGAAAGTACCAAAACAAGAATGACAGAAGCAGCCATTCTGTAAACAACATAGGCCTTGATTCTGGCAAAGATTCTCCTGGATTCCAAAACAGCCCCCTTTACAGGAATAGTAGTGAGATAGGGAGCTTGGCCATGAAGGAAAACGACTAAAGAAATGATGCCAAAAAACCACATGACTTACATAAATGGGACGAAGGCCTGGCTCAGTTAAAATTAGATTTGCTGCATTTCTTGCAGCATCAGTAGCTCCTTCAACAGCAATACCTACTTGTGCAGCAGACAAAGCAGAAGCATCATTGACACCGTCGCCAGTCATTTCAATGACAAGCCCAAATTCATTCTTCAAGGTCAGGACTACTTCACGCTTATCACTAGGTAGCACAGCAGCAAAACCATCTGCAGCCCACACCATTGCATTTCTTTGTTGAGGATTGGTTGCGTTGCGGATTTCTTCATCAGCATGGATATCAGTACCTAGACCAATCAACCGGCATGTTTCAATGCCAACATTCGCATGGTCTCCAGTGATCATCTTTACAGAAAGGTTAGCATGGTGAAGAGACTCAATGGTTGCTTGAGTGTCTTCACGCGGGGGATCCAACAGTGGCATGAGACCAACAAACTTCCATGGTCCATGGTCACTCTTTCTGGAATCACCGTCACACATGGCAATTCCAATGGTTTTGTACCCAGATTTTGACAAGAACTTGTCCTTTTCCACCAGATCATCTACAAAAGACTGCTTCTCAGAATCTTCAACCTGCCATTGACACTCATGATCATCAACTCCACCAGCTTCAGTGTCAATGATTTTAGCTGGGAGACCCTTTGCAACGGTCAAAATATTTCCCTTGTGGTTGACAAAAGCAACAACACGTTTCACAATTGGGTTGAAACCAATTATCTCAGTCTGCGTGTAATCTTTATCCTCTTTGGCAACTTCTGATTCTTCATAAGCTTGCAGAACTGCTTTGTCAATGGGGTCATCTTTCTTATCAGCATCAAAGTTTTGCAAGCCTAATGACATCTTCCTTTGTGAAGCCACCAACTGCCACAACTTGATCGCGAATCACAGCCATCTTTGCAGTTGTGAGAGTTCCAGTCTTGTCACTGCATAATATACTCATGCTAGCAATGTCCTGCAAAGCAGGAATACTTGTGACAATGGCATGATGTTCCTTTGCAAGAAAAGAAGCCCCGAGGGCCAAGTTGACTTGCAACACAAGAGGCAATGCTACTGGGGTGGATGCAATCAGAATGCTCAGTGATGCCATAATAGTACCTTGTAAGTCATTCTGGAATCCTTGGTAAGCAACTCCCATAACAGGAAAAACTGCAATCACCATAGTAATTCTGCAGATGACAAATGTTTGAACCAGTCTATTATCTTTTCTTGAAAAACTGAGACAACCCTTACAGCTTTGTCGGAAAGTACATCAGCTTGCGCTTTTCCAATCTCTGTATTGATTCCAGTCTTCACTACAATTCCATAACACTCTCCAGCAATAATAGTGCTCCCTGACAAAATCACATCCCCATACTCAGAGGAGGGATACTTCCTTGGTACAGGTTCTCCGGTGAGAGCTGCTGTATCAACAGACATCGTGTCACCTTTGACATATTCAATATCTGCAGGGACCACGGTTCCTCCCACCAACAGACAAATATCTCCAGGAACAAGCTCTTTTGTAGGAACCGCCTTTGTTTCTCCAGCTCTTCTGACAGCGATCTCACTTTCCAAGGAGGTTGAAAGCTCATCAAGGCTCTTTTTTGCATGAAACTCCTCCCTGAAACCAAGACATCCTACAGAAAGAAATGAAGTGAGATTTCCAAAATTAGATTGACAACAATCTGGAATCAAGATTATTAGCTGTCATGTTGCAGAAGGTTGGGGCTTTCTTACCGTTCACGAGCAGAATACCGACAATGATACCAAAATCAGTCCAATCTTGTACCGCGAGGCTGATGATCGCCGCAACTTCAATCAAAATGGCAAGGAAGCCGGTAAACTGATGGACAAACAGCAGGTACAATGGAGCTTCGGGTGCTGGAATTTCATTCCAGCCATGTATTTCACGTTGTTGTTGTACTTCCTCCGCCAAAAGACCGACGTCCGCATTGGTATATGGGATATCGTTGTCTGCATCCTGCTTCCCTATTTCGATATCTTCAACAGGAGCTTCAGTTTTGGGTGGTTCTGATGTCATAGTAAAGTACACGTTGACCTTGATAGATCAAACGACAATGACACTTCAGCAGTAATAATGAAGGCCGACTTCCTTCTACATGTCGAGAGTCGATGTGTTTTCGTCGATAGCCAGTTCCTTCACTGGTCGGGCAGTCTTCTTCTTCTGCGTCAAATTCAGTATGGGTAAAAATGTAAAATTCAAAGGGGAGAATGGAACAGAGGGATGGTCTCTTTTTCATAGACTCGTTTGGTCTGTTTTCTTGGCGGACACTCGCCGTGCAATTTTCTTGGTGGCGATATCAGTGATCTCGTGATAATATTATTATATTAATATATTATCCCATACCCAATTTGGATGGGACAACAAAATGCAACGAGACAATTCGGAACGGGAGGGTCTCCCAGACAATCGACCATTAAGTAAAATGCATTTATTGGTACCGATCAACAAATATTATTCTACCATGTGGTGGCGCCTCTCGATAAAATCATTTAACGATTTCATCCAGACAATTTTAAAGCGAACAGTTCATTCAGGTGCGATGACGCTTTGCTACAACATGCATCATTTCGTACTTCGTTTCGAATATCATAACTGCTATGTATTTCTCACTGTGAAGAAGTTCAAAAAATATTTTACCTGATTTTCTCACACTTTCACACTTGCCAGTCAACTGTCACCACATTCACAAATGTCAAGCAGTGTCAGTAACTACCGTCGTTCTCACCATTCATTTACACTCCTTTCAAGCCATTGACGATGTCATTTTCAACTCCTGCCTTCTTGTCAACATGTCATCAAGCACCAACATGTCTCCAAACAACTAAACTAACAATCAAGGCATCATCGATCCAAGCACTTTGCAGACGTTTGGAGAGGTTGCCCGATTTCGACAAGCAGAGATCGTCAATCAGCTCTGCAATGAAAATATGAGAGCGAATACCGCAAGATCTTACGAACCAAGGGTGGAGGAATTCAAGGCGTATTGCGACGTCGTGTTTTCTGGTCTAGGTCCTGAACGCAGGTATACTGTCACACATGAAAAGATATACCCATTCATGTTCTACCAGTGTTTCCGAGAGAAGAAAGCGCCTGCGTCACAAGGTGCTAAAATTCCACGTTTCAACCATGATGATTATATTGCCATCCACAGCAAATATTCTTCTTTAACCCCGGACCAGAGAGTGGATGATCCCGTGGTCTGTCTTGATTTGGAGTCGATAATGAGCTACAAGGCAGCTCTTCAAAAGTTTCATGCTGATCAACGTGATGACAACATAAACAACTGTTCATGGCAGGATCATGTTTGGTTGGCCAAATGTGAGAAGCTGATGAAGGTCGTAAAAGGTCGGAAACAGCGCGTTAAGAGGGCAAACTATGATGAAAACGAAATGTCGCCGTACGGCGCACTTGATCACATTGACCAAATCGAAAATGCTCTCTTTCACATGGGGTGCGTTTCCGACAGTAGGTCTATCCTTTCAAGCCTCCGAAATCGTTTCACATTTCTCTTCACTACAGGTGGTATCCTACGTGGCGAATCGGTCTACATGGCAGAACTGTCGGACCTGCTTCATGCCACGGTTCATAGAACCCGGGATCCTCACCCTGTAACTGTAATGATTCTACAGATGGCCACTGGAAAGACCAACAAAGACCTCAAGCTGTACGGAAGGGTGGCCAGACACAAAAATGTGAACCTGTGCTCCATTGGTGCTCTTGGTTTCTATCTCATGTACCGTTTCCACTATACTGGTGAGTAGGATAATCCTCCTGACTTTTTGGATAACAAGTCATGGTTTGATACGAAACTGTTAATTGCCAGTGACTCCCGACAAGGGTCCCCACTGAATCATACCCAATGAATATCTGATAAGCCCTACGCCAGAGCGATCAAGAAAGTGTGCAAATCAGTAGGTATTACTACTAGGCACTTTGTGCACATTGGCCGTGTCCTTGGTAACAAGGAACCCCCCTGAGTGGATCACCTTGTCGTGGTAGGGGGGCTTAACCCAGGTTTGTCAGAGCCTGGGGAACTAAGAATCCACAGACGATCTATCAGTGCAATGGAAGAGATCGTCCCAGCGGTAGTACAAACTACTGCTGTCTTGTGCATGGCATCATGCAGAACCGGTGGCCGACCGGAAAGATTGTGTTTCTCTTATTTAGCCGGAAGGGGGCTAAGGGAGAGGAGGAAGAGTGCTAAATGCATGATTCCTGATAGAGTTGTGATGGGCACTGACATTTCTGTGTAAGAAATGGCATCATAACTCAACCGAGTGTCAAGTGCAGAGGGACCAGTAATATTTCATTGCTTGGCATGGAAGGCTTCTTTTACACGTACAATCCGCCCTATTGGGTTGCAACAGGTAAAAGATATCAACACACCCAACACAATTTTTGTGGTTAATTGCTGCCTTCCCAGCATTGTTTCTGGAAGACCACGCCATGTCTGACAATCACTGGTTTGGACTTTTCCTCATTCGTGAGATTTTTTGCCTTTCCAGTACTGAGTGGTGGGCAACAGGGTACTGAGTCAAGGGAAAGCTGTTGCATAATTTGCCCCGCCCCCTTCGGGGCCAGGCGGGTGAGTCAACTTCTTAGATACGGAACTGCCGGTAGCTAGTAGTTGGCATAGCCATAAAATAGATTTCATTATCATCCTTGGTAACAAGGAATCAGAAATCGTGGAAGACGATGACAACCTTAGACGGACACTTGGCAACTGGGATCCCAAACAGAACGAGAAGGCATACTCGAATAAGCTTCCCATGAAGATTATTCGACAGAAGGCCGGATTTCGTGAAGCTGAGGGACTGCATTATAATCCCAGAGTTGCAGTCATACCCCCTACATCATTGACGGAGAAAGTTTTCCTTGTTTGAGTGACACTTTCCAGGCTTTTACTGGACTTTCCGAGATTTCACCAGAAGACGATAAGGTCACAGCAACCAGATTTCTACATTTCATGAAGGTCCTGAGTGAGGTTGTTATTCAAGATGCCGCTGTCATCTTTGTTGAACACCCCAATCGCATCCACCATTCTCTCTTTTCCAGCGTGGAAGTGTTCCAGTCCAATGAATTCCAGTCCTATGTTGAACTAATGCGTGCTTCATTGACTCACGCAACAAGCCCATACAATGCATCGCTGGAAACTGTACTTCCTGGACTGAATGCACGGTTTGACACTCTTCAACAAGTACAGCAACAATTGCACCAAAATCAGCAGTACGCAATACAACGTATTGATGAACGCATGGATGATCTCCGTCAACTTTTTCTCTCCAGTAATCATCTCTACCAAAATATTTTCGTGGGGATGTGGAATGCTGCTGCAGGCTACGCCAATGTTAGGCTACAACAGTTACCTGTACACAATGGCGGCCCCGCAGAAGTGCATTCTCCAAGTGTTGTAATGTCACCTGATCCCCCCAAACTACCCAATCTGTATTACCATATCCTGGCTACAACCATCCACTGCGTGGTGAGTATGTCTCGGTTATGGAAATGTTTGATGAGTGGAACGGAACCGGTAACTACTACAACATCCCAATTGCAGGTGGTATTGCAGAATTGAATAGACGATACAAGTCGCAGTGGAGGAGAAGATATACAGGCGCCCAAAAGACCCTCTTTTCCCGTGTCCAACGAATTTGTCAGTCAATACTGGACCGAATTGGAAAAGGAGAAAGCAAGGACAGTATTCTTCAGCAATTCAATGGTTTCTACATAAATGACGCAAAAGGTACACCTTCCCTCCTTGTTTTAGAACTCCAAGCTCGAGGTATCCTGTCTAAGCAACAGAGAAACCGAAATCCTATTGCTGTGGATGGTGGTTCACAAGAGCATTCATAATTTAGTGGATATTAGATGACCGAATCTTTGAAGTCTGCTTTGAACATTGATAGCTTTCTTCCGTTGATGTCGTTCAGAGAATTGCCGTTCACCGTATCCGTTGCCACCATCAAGGATCGAGAACTAAACCGGCATGAGTTGGTAATCTTCCTCTTCTACGACGGCGGTGTGATTGTGATCGATTAACTACCGGTAGTATTTTTTGACTCTATCTTTCCATTTTTTCCGTAGTTGCTGATACTTCCGATGTTGCTGGTGTTGTTGTTGTCGTTTCAACCCCTACTAACTGTAAGCCTAACAGATTTTGTTGTCATCATCATGCGGAGGGGTGCCGAACCGGGCGGGCTGGCACGCTTGATATTAAATATGTGATCACGTTTGCGTCGTATCGAACGGGAGAACGGGAGTTGTCCAAGACAATATTGCCGCGTAGGGCGCGTAAAATGTGTACCGGAAAAGTTGTCCTCGAGCCAAATATCGGGGGTGATATATCCCCTGATTATGTCGTATCTGACTGACTGTGATGTGAATTCCCTACTCTAACTACTCGAAGTAGCTACCGGTACCTAGCTACTACCGTAGTACCTACGGTATAAGATTACGGTACGGTAGCTACGGTAGATACGGTAGCTACCGGTAGTAGGTACTCTACCGGTAGTATCAAATACTACCCTCGGGGTAGCAGAAAGATTGAACCGAGCGACGGGTAAGGCATGAAGTAAAATGTTACAGTAGTTAATACGGGTGGGGGTGAAAAGCTTGATCTGTGTAAAAATAAGTGTACGGAGTCGAGTTTGAAAATGAGAGATTTATTAAGGGGCCTTACATTTCTGGGTTTGACAGCGAAAGACCGTAGTATCATGTATCAGTCTTCTGATATTTCAAATTTCGTGCAATGGAGTCAACGGGGAAGAAGAAATGCAGCCACTAGTAGCGGCTCACGACGACTTGGGCTTCAACGTTTCGATGTAAATTAACCTTTACGGATTTTCTGCAGCGTCACCTCCGTCACTTCCATGTTCGACCTTTTCTAGTGACTCGACTGTTGCTCCGCCCTCCACAGTCCCTTCTCCTCCATCTCTCCTGTTCCCATGAAGACGGGCTTGATTTTGTTCTTCAATTGCTTGTGTCGCTCTCTCGCGCTGCAAACGATACCTTTCTCGAGATTGGAGGACGGTATTGTTGTCTTCTCCCCACAACATCCCGGCGTGACACGGAATGTGAATGAAGATACTCAAGAAGGAAGAAGCAATGACAATACTTCCCATCATCAAGAATGCCGATTTATATTCCATGTTTCGAAAGCCAATACCGTATACAACGCTGCCAACATTGCCACCCGACCCAACGAACCCTGATGACAACGGTGGAAACGGTCAGAACCTAGTGTTGAAACGCAATACTGTAGGGTAAATTGAACTCACCTGCAACGGCACCTGTGTGGAGTTTGTGGACATATGGGACAATTCTATTGTCACCGATAGAGACAATGATAATTTCCATAATGAGAGACCATAAACCGATCGCTTCGCCAAGCTTCACCGTCTACGTACCCAAATACTGCACCCTCCGCTGCTTGAGTAAATACGGAGAAAGCACACATTGTCACAATCGCTCCTGCCAGCGATTGTGCGTATGCAAAGACGATTATAAGAATTCCTTCACACAACAAGAGGGTCATCTGGAGCCATAAACGACCTCTCATTCCCATGTTTATATTCAGGCGATCACTAAAGAGACCACCAATGGCACGAGCAAATATGTTCATGGATCCGTACAGGAATCCAATTTTGGCGGCATCTTCCGTAACCAAGTCAAATTTGTAATTGTAGTACAGGACACTTGCGTTGTTCATAACCAATTCGACACCAAAACAACAAGCATATTGTATGAATAGGATCCAAGTGTTCCTAGTCATTCCACTTCGAAGGGATGTTGTAAAAACGATTCGGTCCATAGTCCCTCGTTTCTTCATTTCGCTGTAATTTCCCATCGGTGCGTCGTCCGATATCCATGCTAACCATGAGAAAAGCCAAATCACAACCATGAGATCACCATGCTACGAACAGGAAAGATTGAAACTCACACGGCAAACGAGGGTAAAAACGTACGAAGAATAGCACCCCATGCAAACGCAATGGATGCGGGAATAACACAAATCACTCTCCAAGATTTTTCGGCACTACCGTAATACCGTTCGAATGCAGGAAACAAGAGAGTTCCCATGAAAACTTGCGTCCAGGCGCCACCGAGATTTCCCCATCCACCTAAAACGAAAACATAGTGAGCAAGGAGTGCTGAGAACAGTGGCGCAACACTTGTGCAAATTGATGGTTACTTATAATACGGCGCGTCTCCATAGCGTTGTACTCACCTACGATCCCATTGGCAGTGCCTGCAATGTCCCTGGCAAACATCCGACTTGCCCAAAATTGCGACATGACGAAAGTGGATCCAGCAATACCAATGAAGAATCGAATCCAAGCTAGCCCTTTCGCCGAATTTACCAATCCGAGCATGGCTGTGGGGATAGAAGCTGCCATGATAATGATTGCCATTGGCCAGCGCGCCGCATAATTGTCACAGACGGGTCCCATCACAATCCGCATAAAAATGGCAGTACAATCGTTGGTGATGCTGGAGGTCCAAATTTGCTCCTTTGTCAGATTCAAAGTTGTTTGTATTTCCCTTAAGAGCGGAGCCGGAGCAAACCAAATCATAAAAGCCAAAAAGAAAGAAATCCATGCACAGTGCAGCCCACGCATATGCGGACGCTTGCAACTCAATATCTTTACAAACGTGGCGCGATCTCCTTCGGCATGGTCTACAGGGATGTCATAACGCTTGTACTTGGATTGCGGTGAGGCCTTGAATGGGTCTCTAGCACACATTTCCCACTCATCCCTGACTCGTTTGGCTTCTTGTTCCAGTGGATCCAGTTGAAATTCGATGAGTGGATTGGCGGCAACTTCAGGAAGCGAAGAGTCAGACGTTGTTATGGTGACATGCAATTCATTCTGGTCACTCGGAGTGAATCCTTCTTGCTTCTCACGTGGAGCATCTCCTGATTCGGGAGGATCTTCTGTGTTCATGTTTTTGTTGTGATAGGCTTTTCTCAATATTTGAATAATTTTCACCGATCGAGCGATCGATCGATCGAATTTCGATGTCTTCAGGGGACGACTTCCGCAGAATAACCAGGAGTGTGATGTGGCGACAGTTGGCAGCAACTTGCGTTGTTGTCGTTGAAAATTAGAATAAAAACAACAAGAATAGTAATAATATTATTATGAATTCATCGGTTCACAGCAACCTCATCCGCCATGAGAGAGACAACAGGAACAGTGGACTACCTACGATCTGCTAGACTACCGGTAGTTGATGCGTTCCTTTCGAACATCATAAAAAGTATCACGAAGCATTATATTATAAAAAATATAATCATATTATTTTATTATTATTATTATGAATTAAAATTAGGTTTGTTTCTATTGCTTCAATTGATTGTTATACTGTTACCGTAATTGTATGAACGTAATTAATAGTACTCCGTACCCCGTAGTGCTGGGAGTATGATACATAGAAGCTGAAAGTGCTGGAACAGTACGGTAGTTATACTCCGTTTAACTCCCATTGGTCCTCCAGAAGCAGCAGAACCACCGTATGATACGGAAGGAAGACAAGATCATCCGAAGGTCGTAGAGGTCAAATCCTGTCGTATGATGGTACTCTAGTAGCAAAACGTACTTACATGTTAGTATGACGTATCATCGATCGATAGTACCTCTACTACCTAGCTATGATAGAGTAGAGAGGAGTACTGGAACTTTCAACTTGACAAAACTTTCTACTCTCAACAACCCAATGCTGAACATCCTCTCTGGAAGGAATTGGTATGTTGCCACCATTTTCTCCAAAGCCGATCATCCACTCCCACCAATAGGACTTAATTCGATCTTTGAAGGGCTTGTTGACGCCCACATCAATGGGTTGAACGACTGAAGTGCAACCCTTGGGGATGAGCTTCAATTGCACACCAATATTGTTCAATTTCGCTTTCGCAATGTCGGAATAGTGACATCTGAAATGGTCCAAAAACAAAACAACTGGAGCTCCATCCGCCCTTTGTTGGATATGAGGCACCAAATACTCATCTATCCACATATTCATGTTCTCATTGTCTTGCCAGGCAGCGGGTTGGCAACAGAGAGCAAGTTGGTTGGCAAATTGACTCACTGGAAGCTCACGAGTTGCAATGGTTCCTCGAGGTTCACCTTTGAAGATGATCATAGGTTTCAGCTTAGATCCGTCTCCGTTCTTTA